>CM056195.1:88946988-90322836 GCA_029692085.1 Gymnothorax javanicus | reverse complement strand
GTTTGAACCAATTGAGATCATATCATTTGCTTGGAATGTTTCTGGAAAGTTGGGAATGATGTTAAGTCATTCTATGCCTTCTTGAGTGGATACTGATAAGGCAGCTAAAGTGGCTATTGCGCCGTACAGAAATGAATCAGCTATAGCGTGTGCAGTATTAAAACCATTTTATTTTCAGTACTGTTGACTTATAAAATTTTGTTAGCACACTTGCTGTGCATGTTGAAGCACGGAGATAGTGTGGTGTAGCTTACTTTCCTTTTGCTTCATTCCAGTTCCATCATTTTGTTTGCTAATACATTGCTGTCTATTGTTGTGTAAAAGCACAAAAATAATTGAATTATTCCATTTTACTTGCAATACTGTGATACAGTTCTTAATGTTATAAGGAAAATGTATTAAAGGATGTTACTCAGGAGAAAATACATTGTTAATGGGGAGATAGCCTATATTAAAACATGCACGTAAAGTAGAATATGCTGTGTTCCAAAGGGGCAATTTGTTCAACGGAGGATATTTGAATGAGAATGCATTACTATGCATTATCTGTTTTAAAATATCCATTGTGCCAAAACATGATAAATAATTCTGTTTATTTTTAATTAATATTATTTCAGTTGTTACTCTTAATTGGTGAATGAGAAATGGAGTTTCTTGATATCTATCCTTTTATTGCACTGAGGTATGGTGTTATATATGAATATTCAATTCATAGGATTGGAGTACTGTAAATCCTGAATAACAGGTTATTCTTGAGAAATGATATTTTGAATGTTGTAATTAAGTAATGAAGTCTGAGTGAAGATGGTTTTTTTGATTGACCAGGAATGGGATTCAGTGTGAATTCTGAACCCTTGCGAGTTCAGTGGCGAGCCAACCCGAATATGAACGACTCTGGGCGGACCGGAACCACGGTGTGGCCAGTCATGGGACCCACCCTCAGAGGACATCAGGACCACTTGCTTCAGTGCGCTCACTCAAAATACAGATAAGATCTAACACATTAAACTACCCGAGTAGTATTAGGAAAGTGAGCACACTAAGTCAGGGAAATCCTCAGTCCACTTTGCCTTAAAGGAGAAGTGTGTTGACAGGAACTTAGGTACATCTTGGATTCTCCTTTTTTCTTAAGGAGTAGTGCGGTCAAAAAGGGAATACCGTAAATGGACATCTCGAATTCCGAAGGACTCTTTTATTTGAATTTTATTTCATTTGAGAAATATTTTTGTGTACAAATGAGAAAAGACACTTGAATTTGTTCAAATGTAATTTGGATAACTGTTTGCACTGACCTCATTATTGTGTTGTGGCAAAAAAAATTTTGTTACTGTTCAAGTTTTCACGTCCTGACTACTCTTGTGAGTCATTTAACCTTTAGCGTGCTCCCGGCGACTGTACTCGCCCATATATTCCTTATTCTGTGCAACTGCCGGCGACCGTACTCGTCCATATATTCCTTATTCTGTGCAACTGCCGGCGACCGCAGTCGCCACGTTTGTTTATATCTGTTCCGATTGCCAGCGAGATCGCCCGACAAGAAGAACTGTGTTTAGGAATGCCAAGATCCAAATATCATTTCAGCGGCAAGTGCTAATATAACTTCATTTTAAAGTGAGTACATGATGCAGTATGAGTGCGGTCGCGCTGATAGTGAGCAATGGAGAGTCAGTGGTTATGCATGCGACCATTGCCAAATGTGACAGATTATTAAATGCTGATATTATGGATTTTGTGTCCCACATCTGTCTTGCATTGTTCTTGCAAGCTATCTAGACAATTCTTGTTGGACAGATATTGCAAATCTAGCCATTTTTCATCATACATGCGAATGTAAAATGACTGCTGTGATCGCTGTACAGTACCAGTACACACATACTATGTCAAATAGTTCCCTTTTTGTTCTTTTTTTTTAACGCACCAAATAAATCTATATGAAATGTTGAATTAGAACTTATTTTGTCTCACAAATGAATACAAAAAATGGCGCATATAATACATAGTTTACTGTGCTCAAGTTTGTTGCGTCTGGGGAATTTCGGAACTCGTTGGGCCGCGGAGGGATGTTTACACGGAGGGATGGTAAAAATCCCTCCGCGGCCCAATTCGTTCTGAAATTCCAATCCGCTACAAACACTTGCGCTGTAACCTATATTTAAAATGAACCAACGATCACATGGGCAATATTAGCTATATGAATACGGGAGACTCCATTGCATCATCGTAATGGCTTGTTTTGAGTGGTTGAGGTCTGTAATTCTGGGTAATTTCCGTGGAAACAACCCAATTTTTTAGTATCAGGAGGTGTGATATCTGGATCAGTCTTGAAAATAAGCCAGTTGCAGGCTATATTACACTGATCCAGAACTCAGCTGCCAGCATGCAATAGGCTTAAATTAACTTAGCATGCTAAAGGTTAAATAATTCAAGGTATCCATATCTCAAACCTGGATCTGAATGCTAGCGCTGCTATTGCAGTTCTCATCTGGGGGCGCTACAGACATTTTTAGGATACGCTCCTTTTTTCCCCTCTCGTGATCAGCACTCCAGTTGCATCACCATGTTTACAGCAACATGTTTATTTGCGTTTTCTTCATTTTCCTCTTCACGGTTCTTCTAGTATTATATTTTAATTTGCTAAAATGTGTATATAGGCCATATTTTTTTGTTATAAAGAGTAATTTCCTCTCCTCTTTATTTGTTAATGTAATTACTATTGGTATAATGGGAAACAAGGCACTGCACTGTCAGTCTATAGGTTTTCAGTTTTTGGTGCTCTGTAACCAATGTAAGGCCTTTTAGTATAGTATTACTATCGTCATACATTAGAACCGCACTGTTTGCAGACAAGCACACACAAACACACACAAATGCAACACCACACACACACGTGCGCGCGATAGCTGAGGCATCACTGAATAACATGTGATGCCATGACCAACTTGATGGAACCAACTTGTATTTCTATGCAACGCTTTCCCTCTCTCACATAAATACTTACACACACAGCTTCTGTACTCTGTAACTGAGACAGCTAAGCTGTCATTTCCAAACAGTCTGTTTACCTCCCCTGCAGAAGGATATCTCCAGGGTATGTAAGCAAATTTCCGCTGTGTCTCTGGAACATCTGCATATGAAATGCTCTTTGCCTCAAATCTCCTGCCCAAAGCCTTTTTTATACATCATAACCTGCAAAGAGAAAGCTTTGCTGATGGCTCTGGTGGTTTCTGCCGCTAAAATGTGGATTTGTGACCAAAGTTCAGAGAATCAAAAATGGCTGGGAGAAACTAAGCTGTCGGCTTTATCGTTTTTTCCATTGCTATTGAAGTACTTCTGAAGGATTTTTTTCCATGTCCAAACTTGAAATTTCACATTTCAAAAGTACAAACTGTGACTGTAAATAAAGTTTACTTTTACGAGAAACAATCTGCCTTCAGGGTAGTCAGGATAGAAATTATTTATTTTGGATATCACATAATAATCATATAATACAGTGAGATCCTAAGTGGAGCCGATTAATGTTTTTTTCTCGCCAAATATCACTGATGCCTACCTCAAAAAAAAAAAAAAAAAAAAAAATGCCAGGTTCATTCTGTCTTCTAGGATGTTTCAGATGAAGAACTCTTTTCCAACTCCTAAAATTGCTTGAAAATGATGAGTGGCTTTTCATGGCAAGATAGTCAGTTTTTCTGGACCTCTCACAACTCATTTGGCCCCAATTGTGTGCCTCTTTATTTAATTTTTCTTTAAGTTCACAAAACAGCAAACACTAAATTGAGAAATAGGCTAAGGCACTTCATCCATCAAATTGAATATTTATGTTGTATGTTTGTCAGCTTGCTATCATATTCACATAAATCTGATACAAAAGTTTGCTGTAATCAGCTGAAGAGGCAAGAACCCATAAAAGGCTCAAGCAGAGAGGTCCATTTAATGAAAAATAATCTGAATGTGAAAGAAATGGGAAATGTATATTTCAGTGAAGTAGTATATTTTGCATACTTAACAGCAGTTTTACAACCTTTAGTCAACTTGTGGTTGCGAGACGTGGTTTGTATTCAGGGGGCCCTAGGTAATTGGAGCAAGGCAGCAAAGCCGCATAGGCACCCTATTCTGCTTCAACCTTTTATTATTCATTTTCTTCCTTAACCCCCTCCTGCAGATGAGCAGTAACCTCAGTCGCAGGCCTGTACACGATACCATAACTGTAATTGTTTCTGAAGCACATAACTGTGGACTGAATGTTCATGAAAAGGTGATGCCCTAGAAATATTCGAAAGATGGGAGTTCTTAAAGGGAAACTCCACTCATTTATCATAGGGTAAAAGGGCGCAATTATTCGCTTGATTATCATATCAATGTCTACCAATCCTGAAATTTTCATGATTCCGAGTTGTTTACCATTTTATTGGCTATCAATCTGCATTTTGGATGAGTGCCGCCATTCTTACCAAGTCACATTATCCCGCAAAGGGAAGTAACGCCAACTGTGCTGTAAACAGCCAGCCAGGACGACTAATGGTCAGCTAAACTGTTAGGATCGCATAAATCAAATCGCGCATTGCATAATTTCATATTGTAACACTGCCATGATAGTTACAAAACACTGTCGCTATTGCATTTACTCTACAAGAGACATCATTTTTGCCCTGCTGGCTTAGGTTTTTTTTCCAGTTTCTATTTGGGATCCAGCAGTATGCTAAGAATGCGGTAGTACAATCTGAACTACGTTCAACTGCCTGAGAGTCAGAAACTGTGCACCAGATGACATAAAATCCATCAGCAGACAGTTTTTGGCTAATAAACAGAAGATTTTTGGTCCAGGCAATGTTGCTGAAACTTAATCATTGCTTATTAACTTACATTGACCACATTGTAATTATACAATGCTGGTTGAAAATCAGTAAAATATTCCTTAGAACAGTGTTTCCCAACCCAGTCCTCGGGGGACACCAGTCAGATCCAGGTATTTGTTGTGTTCCACCTTAGGCACACCTGATGCAAATAATCAAGCCCATGATATGTCACATCAGAAGTGCTTAACAAATACCTGGGTATGACTGGTGTGCCCTGAGGACTGGGTTGGGAAACAGTGCCTTAGAGAACCTTTCTAATGGGTTGAGTTTTCCTAAAGCACATTTGCCACAACCTTCATAGTTCATCTATTCAGTCAATGATTCCAGCTATGTAAGTTATTATCTGTGCCTTTGTGAAACGCTCCTCAGTCTGCTGCAAACCCAAGCTTGCTTGTCATTCCCTCCTGGCCGGTGTTCTGTCAATTTCTGATACCTGTCAACATATGCTACCTTGCAGTTCTCTGCACGCACCAACCCACAATCTTGGGCTCTATTTCTTCCCTTGCATCTTAAATATCATGAAAAATCTTGAAAATAGTTTTTTTCAGTGCATTTTTTGACTTATTGGCGAATAATTGCATGTACACACTGGCTTTTCCTGAAAATGCCGGAATTAGACGACAGCGGTATGCGGCATGATGTCTTTAAATCAAACATATCCAACTAATTTTAACATCTGTGTATGTTATAATAAGCTAACAAATAACAAAGTTGCTACTGTAGGCTGATTCGTATTGCAATATTAAGGCGGAAACAAAGACTTTACGATTGCCCTGCATTACGGTAGCATTTTTAGATAAGGCAGCACAAATCGTCAGAACACCGAAACATTTTGCAAGACACTGGCTTTGTCTCGACGCCTTCAATGGGATTTTGTGAAAATTATCATGCTTGGGGTTGTTTGCATCTGACACATAACAGTAATTTGCCACACAATTTGATAAATCGATCAATCGACACATTAATAACAAGAACACAACATAATTGGGTCACTCCATACTAAACTGTACAATTCACTGTGTTGTATAAGAATGGTCAATAAAAATTTTTCTTAGAGAATTAAATGATTTGCATTGTTCATATTTATTCACTCCCGGATTGAAGATATACATAAGAAAAAAAAAGAGTCATCGGTCCAACAACATAGCAGAAAAAGTGGTGTCCTGTTGTGAGCCAAGGCATTGTGAAAGCCATATTTTGGTAGAAAATTTGGCAGCCAACTTCGTGAAATGCTCATGACATGTCTGTTGATACTTCGAAACAAAGTAAAATGAAATATAGCAGAGAAATACCCATAATAACGGTTTCAATTGTCTGCACTAAATTACCGGGACTCATCTGATCAGAAATGCAATTTGAAATGACCGTCGTGGGCGTAACCAGTCGCGTCCTCACGTGTTACGTCCAGATCTGTGGGTTAATTTGCATAATGTATGCAAATGGCGTAAAGATGACCGCGGCAAACTAATGTACTCACTTCCTTCATCAAAATTTCACAAAGCGTTAGACAATCATATATACCATGCTTTTAAAAAAAGATTGAAAAAAGAAAATTTTTCTGTGTCCTAATATCATGTTACGACCATAACAACATCAAGAAAAATGCGTAGATCGTGTCCTGCGCATAGACTGTATAAAAAGATGGACACAGCACCCAGATCTAAAAAGTGAGGCTGATGCGGAAATCTCAAAAATTTGCATTATATTTAATGGCCAGCAGATGGCAACGTCAGTGGTTGCAGAAAGAAGTTCAATGCTATCGAAGTCTATGAGAAAATGACCCTACTTTGCCATCTGATTTACTATTTCATTTTTATTCTTTGAAATGCCTTCTTGTGAATAAAATAATATATTCCTTTGGTGATTTAGAGCAACAGGTAACCAGTTACAAAATTTTAACAATGCTTTGCACTGAAGCCAGGTGAACGGAATACAAACATTGAGGACAATAGACATGAAAAACATTGACTGGCCGTAATTGTCAATAAATGTTACCGAGAGACTGAGGCCATTTATCATACAAAAGAATTGACTTTGAAATGTATCTGATTTTCAGGAATTCAATATCTGTTTTGTGTCCTTGGTACACCCACAACGCCTGCCACCTTAGTACATTATGGGGTCACTGAATTGAAGTGATCACTCGGTTTATCTTCTTGCTTGCTTATTTGTGATGCCCATGGATGGGGTTTCACCACTGCAATGAAAAACTTTGGAAAAGATGTATTTGAATTTTCATCACCATTGTAACACATTTGTACAGTTTAGTATGGAATGACCCAATTCTCTTGCCATTTGCAGTGAAGCGCACCGATTACATAATTTTCCCTTCTTCTGATCATGTGACTGGTCAGAATGGCTGTGCCTCTGGAAACGATTTTCTCCTCAACAAACACTATTTCCTCAACCCTATGTTGTTAAATTTGCTTGAATACATGGGAAATTATATATGAAGTGCAGCATCACATGCTACTGAGAGTTTATAAATTAGTGTGATGAATGGAGTTTCCCTTTAAGTCTGAAATGGTGGAATAGACATTGCAGGAATCATAACTCCCATAAAACCTGATCTGTTGCCAGCCTGGCAAATTTGGCTACAGAAGCAACGAGGATATGAAGAGAGTGTTTCCAAAACGCAATATATCCATTTTAGTCATTCTGAGTAAATCAACTTTTTCTATGTTGGCACCTATTGCATTTTATAGAGAAACACATACTTTGACCATGAAAAAATACACCCTATAGTTTGAATTTCAAAAAAATGAAAATTTGCACCATGTGTAAGAAGCACAGGGCTATTGCTTTATGGTATTATCTCATTTTTTGTCATTTTGGCACTTATTGCGTTTTGGAACCAAACTCTTCGTATATTTCACAATATACAGAGGATCGTACAAGAGTGTTGGTCATCTCATGAAAGTTATGAAAAGAGTACATTTTGGTTTTGTTGCAAGCTTTCATGAGTTTCACTGAGTTTCATAACATTATTATGAGATGACCAAGAGTTTAAGATTCTGCTTATCATGTATATAACTGAATCGTGGAATTCAACAGAAAACAAACATAAATTCCATAAGCACCTTAAGGGTAATTCCCATTATATCTTCGAGCTGAGCTAACTCCATCACTCTGCTTTTCAGTCAGACAGTGAGTCACAGACATTTGCGTTTGAACGAACAAGGTTTTCTAAATTCGCAGTCAATTGAGTAGCTAGCAAACAATAGCTCGCTGGCTGGCTAGCTAGTTTACAAACTAATGTTACATAACAGTAATGGAAAGGTACTACGTGAATGCTAACTAACTAGCAAAGTAATGTTAACTTTGTTATGAGGGCGGCACTAAGAAAGCTCACTACAGTGCTAAGCCATACCAATTTAACTAACGTTACACTTGGTATTCAGTTTGGCGAACAGCATGAGATAATGCAAAGTGAGTTTATCCACACTCTCAGCCAATTAACTTTTCATAGAAGTGATAAGTACCCAGCATAATATCAAAATTATTTAATGAGCTGGGCTGGTATATTATATGATAAAATATACAGTTGTGCTCAAAAGTTTGCATACCCTGGCTGAATTTGTAAAATAGGTAATATTTGTAATGACAACATGAATGGCCAAGCAAAACACATTTATTTTATTTCTTATTGGATTCATATCCAACTGTCATGTAGGTCATGTAGAATGCCACAAACATCAAATAAAACATTGCAATAAGGGGAAAAAAATGAAATGAACGCTGTTCAAAAGTGTGCATACCCTTAGTTCTTAATACCGTGTATTACCCCATTTTGCGTCAATAACAGCGTGCAGTCTTTTGTGATAGTTGTCAATGAGGCCCCTAATTTTCTTAGGTATAATAGCTGCCCATTCTTCCTGGCAAATGCCTCCAGCTCCTGAAAATTCTTTGGTCATTTTGCATGAACTGCATGTTTCAGATCTCCCCAAAGCGGCTCGATGACATTGAGGCCAGGAGACTGTGATGGCCTCTCCAGAACCTTCACCTTTCTCTTCTGTAATTACTGGAGGGTCAACTTGGCCTTGTGCTTTGGATCTCATGCTGAAGAATGCAAATTCTCTGCCAGTATTAAGTGATAGCATGCTGCGTTAATCTTGCCATCAATTTTCGAGAGATTCCCTGTGCCTTTAGAGCTCACACACCCCCACGACATCAGAGAGCCACCACCATGCTTTACAGTGGAAATTGGCCTTCACCATGGGCCTTGTTGACTCCGCTCTAAATATAGCACTTATGGTTGTGACCATAAAGTTCTATTTTGGTCTTGTCACTCCAATTCACACTATTCCAGAAGTTGTGAGGTGTGTCAAGGCATGTTTTAGGCAGTCTAGTTTGTGGGATTGGCACCATAATGGCTTCCTTCTAACAACTCAACCATGCAGCTCATTTTTGTTTAAGTACCTCCTTATTGTGCTGCTTGAAATGACCACATTATTTTTTTCTGGAGCATCCTGTTTTTCTCTTGAGATAGATTATGGATTTTTTTGTGTCCTGAAGAATTCTCCTGCCAGTTTGGGCAAAAATCTTTCTTGGCCTACCTGACATTGTCTTGGTATCAAAATATCCCCTAATTTTCCACCTGTTGATCACAGACTGAACAGTACTGACTGGCACTTTCAAGTCTTTGGATATCTTTTCATATCCTTTCTCATCTTTGAAAAGTTGAACGACCTTGTTACGAAGGTCCTTAGACAGTTCTTTTCTGCTCCCCATGGCTTTTACCGTGCAGTCCAGCAGCCTTACACAGTAACATCAGATACTTACTCTGGCAAAAAATTCAGTCACCATCTCCTTGAGACAGAGTCAAAAAAATTCATGAAAAACAGTCCTTCATTCATAAGAGCAGTATTGTAGCTATAGATGTGATGGTGGATGGTGATACGGTTACCTTGACAGGCGCAGATCAGTTCTCCCCACAATAGACACAAGGACCAGACCGTCTCCAATCAGGACAGTCAGTAGATCTGGAGGACCTGATCTCCATGGGCTCACCTTTTGGCTTAGGCAGCTGGATGGGATCTCTGGGCTGGCTCCGCTGTCTCTCCTGCAACAGCTGATCCAGACGGATGGGGGTGTTGATGTAGGAGGCCAGGGATGTAGCATAGTCCCTTCACGCCATCTCTGCCGCAGCCCATTGCGGAGGATGGTCAACAATGCAAGCTCCTTCCAGCCGCTGGCTGCGGCTAAGGTCCTGAAGGTCAGGGTGTAGTCAGGTCCCGCCTGGACCCCAGTCGCTGATCCAGCAAAGGGTCCCCAGCCTTCTTCCCAGGGAGATCAAAGACTGCCTTGAACTTCTGGATGAAGCTGTTGTAGGTGGAAAAATCAGCTTGGTCCCATACCGTGGTTGCCCACTCAAAGGCCTTGCCAGGCAATGGAGTGATGACCACAGCCATCTCCTCTGCATCACCGAGGGTGGAGTGGTAGGTGAAGTAGAGGGAGCATTGGAAAAGAAATCTTTGGCATGCGGTCGGAGAACCCACATAGCGGTCTGGCAGTCACACTGGGGACTCACCCTGGGGAGGGGGCTGGGTACATCTGCGGGCTGGCAGGAGAGACTGGAGCGCTGATGGGTGGTGGAGTGTGGGAGATGGTGTACTGACGGAAGCCACGAGCAAACTCTTCCTAGGTGGCCCCCAGTCGCGCAGGCTCCCTCTGTTGCTCTGCCACCACACTGAAGATGTCAGGAGGGGCTGGCGTGAAGTCTCCCGTTTATACAGGCAAAGGCACCTTTGCTGAATCCACAGTTGGTGAAGACTTCTGTAATGGCTTTTTCTGTGCACCAAGCTGAGTGGACTGAAAAATGGCAAATCTGGAACTGGATTCAGATGCAAAGAAAAAGTAGGTTTTTATATGCCTTTTCTGTAGCGCAGCAAAGGCAGGAAAAGGCAAATGCAAAAGGCAAAAACAAACAGGAAACAATGTTCCACACACAATAACAATAATGCGCTGAAGTTAAAATGAAAGTAACAGCGCTTTTGAAAGGGGTTTTAACCCCTTTGCGCAGAAGCCAAATCTGGCTATTTATGCGTTACCTTATTTAAGGCTTTATAATTCAAGATTGCAGCTTCACAAACAGGAAAGGAATGGCTCAACTGAGTCAGGACACTTGAAGATATTTGAATTCCTCATATTTCAGTTTATTTTCATGATTATGGAATAGAAAAAGGGCTGCAAACACAAAAAATCTTCATGAAAATTCAGCATTGAATTTGTAAAAAAAATAATACAGAGAATTGAAAATTTTCTTGGGCTGAAAACTATACATTTCTGGGATCATAAACTCCTTGCCCACAAGTGCAAGTCATCTGAGCATTGAATTCTAAATTACTGACTCTCTAGGACCCAAATAAGACAGCTATCCAGTTGGCCTCCCAAACTCTAACATCCCCCAAAATGGCGCACTGTCAAATCATAAAATAATCATTTATTTAACACAAATCAACTTTTGACACATGAAATTCAATATGAAGTAATGATTTTCTGGTTGAATTTAGCATGAATTTATCAATATTGGTGCAGTTGTACATCAATGCTCACCAGTAACCTCTCCAAACACAAAACATGCCTTTTCTGCATGATGAAGTTTAGAATTTTGACAATTTTTCTTCAGAGTCCCACTAGCCAGCATACATGCTTATTAAAGGAACTGCTTACTTAATGGTAAGAACATTCACCCTGCAATGAAAAGCTAGCAGTTCCCAATTCCAAGCTCGCAACCTTATATAAACACTTACCACGCCTTATAAGGAACAAGTATAATTCACAAACTCAGTAATATCTGAAATATACCTTATTTTAACAGAATAGACATTCCGATATCAAGAATAATCAGCCAATTTTGTACCCTAAATTGAACATAATGTTGCAATGAACGTAACAGGGGGTCTATCGAAGTACGTGAGCCGCTTGCATTTTGAAAAAACAAAAACCTCGGCATTCAATTTTGTTGAACACGATATAAATTCTAAAACATAAAGCCACATTAAGCAAAATGCAAACAAAGTAGCAGTATAACCTTAAAGGAAGGAGTCCTGGAGCACACAGTTATATTAGACGATTTACTATGGTGCAGGTGACTCACGTTTCGACACAAGGTCTCCTTCAGAGTCCAACACAGGGCCAAGACTAGAACAGGCATTTAAATCTCCCTCCACAACAGAGTGGCAATATCCCATTGGACAAAGTGAACACATTCGAATGATATAGCCAATGACCCTAATACACACACTCAAGAATGAATGAACAGGTAAGAGAGCCCCTCCCATTGTCAGACAAAAACATCTCATTGGTGGGAGAAAAAATTCATTGGGAATAAAATAAATTATAATCACACATAGGAATACGTGAAGCAAGCAAATCAATGAAAGGAAACAGGACAAAATCATTTCCTCATTTAAACCAAAAGGTTCTACAGTATTGAGTATAAATATCCAAAAGGCTTCTCTGCGTAGGAGTTTATTGACAATATTCCTACCTCTTGGTGGTGGGGTGATTTTCTCTATCCCCCAGAATTTAAGGGAAGCCACTGACCAACGTTTAGCCTGTTCATAATGACGCGCTATGGCATAATCAAGGTTTTCTGTGTGGATAGCAGTCTTATGTTCAGCTATTCTAACTTTGAGAGGACGTTTGGTTTGCCCCATACACTAATCCACATGGGCATTAGAAAGTGAAAGTCAAATAACTGGTGGAAGTACTAAGATAACAGAAGAAATCATCAAGTTCATTGGTATTGCCCTTCCAAATAACGAAAATATTGTGAAGGTATCTTAAACAGAGCAATCTTAGACAAAAAAGGGTTGGAGGAATTTAAGATGAATATTTCTTCCCACAGCCCCATAACAAGGCATGCGTAAGACGGGGAAAAGGAGCTACCCATTGATGTCCCACGGCACTGTAGATAATATTTACTGGAGTATTTGAAATAATTATTCGACAAAATAATTTTTGACAATGTCAACAGAAAGTCCTTAGGAGGAAATAAACCATCAGGACGTTTATCTAGATAATACGCGTGGATCCAGGAGAGCCTCTGACCATCCGCCGCTCTCAACGCAACACACATTGAGGAGACTGTAGTCAACATCTCAGGTGAGGCTCACCGATGATGACAAATTTGTCTTGAGTAAAGGCCTCAATTTTTCCCCATCCTGCACTATTAACCCATTCAAACTTAAGGTTGATGCGTTTAAATTTTTTAGACATCTGCATCTGAAACATGTTTTCTCTGTTAAAACCTCTATGCCTGGGGGTCACGTGATCACGGCCTAGGAGACGGTCGGTTTTACGGGAGCTCCGCCAACGCCCTTCATATATTTATCATTCTCTTTCAAACCACGTATTCTTTTTATAATGCCAGTGCAGTAATATGACTCTTGAACAATGCTGGACAAAACAATTCCAAACAATGCCTGAGGGAAAAAGCAAGTTGCGACAGCCAGCCGACAACGGGGCTACAGAGCTAGCTCAATATGGCAGTGACCAGGAAGAAGACGGTGAGCAGACAGAACTTGAACTTGGTCTCGCCAAGGTGCTGGATGTGATGACCACCAAATTAATGGGGGAAATTAATGAAAAACTCGAGCCTTTGGCTAAAACAGTCCTCTCTCACACTACCAAGCTTATGAGGGCTAATGGCCGAATGGATGAAGCTGAGGCTAGGATACTACAGCCTGAAACCAACAACGAGCCACAAACTAACAGAATTGTAGCCCTAAAGTGAAAAGTTGAATCCCTGCTCGACCACATAGACGACTTGGAGAACAGAGGGCAGCGGAAAAATATCCGTATCTTCAATCTACCTGAAAAAATGGAGGGGAGAAATGCTTCGGACTTCTTTGAACGCTGGCTACCGGATTTTCTCGACATGGATGTTAAAGGTTGCCGCGTCAAGCGACAAAGGGTTCACCATTCCCTGATGCCCATACCTGGCTCTGACCAGCGGCCGCGTTTGTTCATCATTCGGTTCCACGCGTTCCTGGACAAGCAGAGGGTGATGGCAGCGGTACGGCGAAAAGCAGCAGACGGGGATATTACTCTGGACGGAAGAAAAATATCTTTCTACCATGACCTGTCGGCCGCAGTACTTCGTGAACGGAAAGAGTTCAACGAAGCCAAACAACATCTCCGACAGATCAGTGCTGATAACACCATGCTTTTCCCTGCAAAGCTACAGGTGTCCCTGAATGGCACCAAGAGAACCCTTCTCTCCCCGACAGAGGCTCTGACTTTCGCAACCAGCGCAACACGCCAAGACGGATAGATTCTCTGGCCATATGAGAGCTAAGTTTGGACATTGGGCCATATATACTGGTGACTATAATCTTTTATGACACATCTTAAATACACGCAAGTGATTGATTCTTATCATAATACATGTTGAAGTGTTCATCTTGCTTAATTATACGCCAGTGTTCATTTAGTGCAAGTTCAGCTGGTTTAGGAGAAGATGACGTTTTACATTTAGAGGCAAATAATTTGGACATTTTTGTTTATCACGAAATAATCAGGTGTTGCTGTGAATCCAAGTCTACTGGGTTATATCACTTGCTTGTTTATATGGTGTGAGAAACACACTTGACCCTAGCAGAGGCGCTGTTATGTCCACACTGTCACAGCTGACAGTGCTGTTATAATGTACTGTACACCTTTAAAGGTGCACAATGCAACTTTGTTTACTTTCTGCACGATTATATTTTTGTCTCAATTCGCCGATATCTCTCCACGATCCACTTGCTGCCTGTCCCTAAATTCACTGTAAAAAAACCCAGGCTCTGGAGACCGCACAGGCGTCACAACTGCAAATAAACACAAGTGACACAGGCTGTGCCCCATAACATAAAAAACCGTCCCAGCCAATCACCGACAAGAGTTCACAGTTATGGAAGCATAAATAAATAGTATCCAGATAAATACCCCCTACCCACTGTGGAGGAACTCACTCATTTCCACGACATTCACAAACAGCGTTTGTCACACACATGGGGGTCCACCGTTATACTTGGGTTCCATTTGGACTTAGCTCCGCCCCTAGCTGTTTTCAAAAAATTGTGGCATCCATTTTCGTGGGGATTCCTGGGGTGGTGATTTATTTGGACAATATTGTGGTGCACAGCCCCACAGCCGCAGTCCACAATGAACTTCTCCACCGGGTATGCGAGGTACTTGACCTCACACTCAATGCAGAGAAATGCATTTTCTCTGTATCGGCTATTGAATTTGTGGGATTCCGCTTGACTGCTTCAATCAAACGTTGAAGCCTTGCAGCGTATCCCTGAGCCCACCACTGCAGCTCAGGTGGCCTCATTTTTGGGAATGATGGCCTACTACCTTTGTTTTTTACCTCATTATTCTGCCACCACAGCCTCCCTGCGCCAGCTACTCAAAAAAGACGTGCCCTGGGTCTGGACGCCATCTTGTTCCGAGGCCGTCCGCCTTCTAAAAGCACAACTCACCTCACCACCAGCGTTGGCCGATTTCAGCCTCTCCAGCCCTACATACGTCACTTGCGACGCCTCCGCCACAGTGCTGGGAGCTGTGCTGTCTCAGCTGCACGATGGCACAGAAAGGCCCATTACATTTGCCTCCTGAGCCCTCACCCAAGCGGAGCAGAAATACTCGATGGGCGAGCGGGAGGCCCTGGCCTGCATCTTGGCCTGCGAATGGTGGCACATGTACTTGTACAGGAAAGCGTTCACATTACGTACAGATCACCAAGCCCTCGTAGCCCTGCCGGCAACCTCAGGCACGGGGCACAGGCCGCTGCGAATTCACCGCTGGTCAGAGCAGCTTCAGCATTACAATTTCACGCTGCAGTTCACCCCGGACGTGACAACATAGTGGCAGATCTGCTTTCCTGTGCCCGCCCACCCTGCTCCTGATACCTGCGAAGCGGAGCTCATCCAAATGCTGCACTCCCCTCTCTAGGCCACAGTGTCCCTACAAGAGCTTCGGCTGGCCTCAGAACAGGACCCAGTGCTGTCTCTACTCCACACCTTCATTCACATGTGCTGGCCCCCACAGGTACCTGATGAATTGATTCCATTCCACCGCGTGTGAAATGACCTCACATGCTGGAATGATGTGTGTGTGGCCCACGGCCCCTGCACTGTGGTTCCCAGCTGTCTCCGCGCGCGTCCTGGCACTGGCACACGACGGACACTTGGGCATTGTGCAAGTTAAACAGCAATGTCACAAACTTGTCTGGCGGCCGGGGCGCCCTGGTGGCTCATCAGTCTGAGCGTGCGTACCATAAAGGCTGTGTCCTTACCGCAGCGACCTGGGTTCGATTCCAGCTCAGGTCATTTGCTGCATGTCTTCCCCCATTCTTCTCCCCAACTTTCCTGTCTCTCTACACTGTACAACTGTCAAATAAAGGAAAAATTCCCAAAAAAATCATTAAAAAAAAAAAAAAACTTGTCTGGCGGCCAGGAATAAACAGGGACATTGAAACCTTAGTCAGGGAATGCTCAGCCTGTTTGGCTAGCAGGAAGACGGGGCGCCCCACCCCACCCCTGCTACAGCCCCTGGATTGGCCAAGCCCTGGGAACACTTACAGCTAGATATATGTGGGGAGCTCCACGGGGTCCCGCACAGCCAACGTTTTCTCATCGTCGCCTGTGACCTGCATTGTAAATAGCCTGAGGTGGCGTCCACCGGAACCGTCACAACTCGTGCTGTAACGGACTTTCTGGAGTCTCCTGTTCGCCCGATGGGGCCTACTCGCAGTCATTACTACGGATAACGGGCCCCAGTTTCGGTTCGCTGAGTTCTCAGCCTTCCTCGCAGCCAGGAGCATTCGCCACATTCACACAGCTCTCTATCACCCCCAGGCAAATGGGGGCGTGGCGAGATTTAATCAAGCACTAAAAGATGGCATACGGACGTATTTGGCTGAAGGTTGCTCATTCTTCTCAGCACACCTGAGCACACTTTTGCATTACATAGCCTCGCAGCATTCCCTGACCTCCAGCTCCCTGGCTTCCCTGATGATTGGCCGAGAGCTACAGCTGCCCCTGGACAGACTGCATGCCCCGGCAGCGCCAAAACTCCCAGCATGTGAGTACAGCAAGGTCATGGACCGCCAAAACCAGATGAAGCTTCGCTTCTATAAAAAGCGAAGGGCGAAGGCTCCAGAGATCTCCGCAGGGGACTGGGTCCGTATCTGTCGGCTCTACAGGGAGCGCTAGCTCCTTTCATTCTGGTCCCCACCTGTACAAATCGCAGATCAGCTGGGCCCAGCCACATTCCGCCTCTCTGACGGCTCACGGTGGCATGCCAGCCGCCTGCGAAAAGAGTCACCTCACAACACCTGCAGTGCAGACACTGACCTCTCACTTCCCGCGGATGACTGGAGCTTTCCAGAGGTGCCACTAGCATAGGGTGACCAGATTTCCTGAAACTAAAACCAGGACACTTTGCGCGTGACCGTAGTGCGCGTGCATGTGAGGTCATAGACGCAGATATTACGCTCAATTTCAGCACGTAGGACTACTGCTCACAACATAGCCCAATGGGGAAAAATTATGCAAGTTTTTGGTAGGCCAAAAACACATTTAAGATAAAATATGAAAAGACAAGAATGAGTTTTGTGTGGGACTATCTTTATTTTTATGAATTAGCCTGAAGCTGAAGAAAGTTTTGGAAAATACACCAACTGAACGTTTTTTTTTTTTTTTTTTTTTTTTTTAAACAAAGCGTAACACATTATATCACTTTGATCTCTTAGATTTCTAGTAGGCTATGTCTGTGTGTGTGTGTGCGTGTGTGAGATGTCAACCTCATAGAGCTCCGAAAACATGACCTCAACACAGAGACAAACACTCTTCAAATTAGCCTACATATATTTGTTTGAGGAGTGAATTTGTTCCAAAATCAATTTTTTGGCTGACAGCCTGCTGTGGAATTACGGACAGGTGTCATCAAAATTGGTCCGTGAAACAATCATAAGTTTTAAGAGATTCTCGTGTGGAATTGAAGTCTCTATGCATGGAAGTTTTTCCGTTTTTAAACGTGTTGTGATTCTGCCCTGTTTGCCATGTTTATTTTGAATTCTGCCTTGTCTGACCATGCTCTGTATTTTGTATTGTGATTTAGATGCCTTGCCATGTTTTGTTTTTGCTTTGTCTGTGTATGTCTTCCATATTTCATCATTGCAGTTTTATTCCGGTCCATGTTTTGTTTTTCACCATGCATTGCACTTTGTCTCCCCCAGTGTGGTCTCATGTCTTGTGATTGCTCACAGCCCCAGTATTGCGTGCCACTCTTTCGGGTGATTTAATGGTTTCTGGGATTTCAATCATTCCTTCCAATCTCGTTTACTTCCTTCACCTTGCTTTTCTATATTACTAACAATACTAACAGTTTATTATTTTAGTTAAAGATACTAACCCAAACTAACACTGTTTATAGTACTAACTTACTAACGAGCACTAGGGATTGTATAGCTGCACTTTACTAATTGATTAACGACCTCTCAGCATTCGCCCTATTCTAGTCTCCGCCTCGTCTTTACTCAATCTACTTTGCTGCAGTTTCAGCAGAACCTCCGTGCTTGTTAAACTCTGTTCTCTCTCCCTTTCTGTGCACGATAGAACTCCCTAACCGGAGCCGTATGTCTGTCTGTAGGCTGTCTTCGTGATCCCAGTCCGTGTTTTGGCTTTTGCCTATTTTTGTAGTTAGGAACTTGTTCAGCCCTTTGTTAATTAGTCTGATCCAGGTCACCTGTTCCCTATCAAAGCATGTGACTTCCCGTTTGTATACTTAAGCAGTCATTTCACAGCCAGCTCTTTGTCAGAACGTTTCTCCTGTGCTGCAATTGTTTATGCCTTTTACTCTCTGTGATTCACTTCTGACTGGACCATCCTTCATTACGATTTTGGCTTTGTCTTGGATTTGTTTGCATCTGTGTATCAAACCTTTTTTGCCGGACCACGAGTTTTGTGTTTGCTGCCCTGATTACGACTTGGATTACGTCCTTGGGAGTTTGATTTTTGGATTGTGGACTTTGTACTGTTGTCTCCTGCTCTGCGGGGGTTCGCCCCCTTTCCTAATAAAACACAAGCTTTTTGGATTACTTGGTGCTCGCGTCTGGTTCCTGAGCGTAACCTCACAAAACGATCATGAAGCACAAGTTAAATCGCCTGATGTGCGGAAAAGGTAGCACGGAAGTTTCAGAGCAGTTTGTCTTCCGTAAAGCATTGGCCTATTAATAAGCAAATTATATTTCTGTGCTGAATTTAGCCCATTTCTTTGCTATTATTTCGCATATGGAAAGAAGTCGTGTCTTCTATTGCTATTGGATTATTACGATAATTGGAAAACGCGTCAAAGGAAAATTGAGAATTAGCCAGGACTAATTGTCATAAACTAAAGAAACTACGCCAAACCACCGGTGGAAGCAGGACGCCGACAGCGGACTGTTCAAGTCATGTCAATCGGAAACGTGAACCCTGGAAGTTGGTTTTAATTTCAACCATCCACGGAAATAGTGAGCGAAACTCATGTTCATGTGAACAAGCCACGATGCTCAGTAAAATGCAGCGTTTAACTGTACATCTCGCTACTCGACAGTCCATGCTGGCCCATGTGAAGATTTCTGGTTTGGCTGAAATGAGACCGATTTGCTGCTGATGGACGATGAGCAAAATGATTGCAAATTACTGGAGACATGATCGTATGACGTATGATCAAAATGTTTGGTTTGTGGTTAATAATTTACTCGTGCCTGTTTGTCTAAACAGGCTAGGCTGTTTAAGCTGGAAAATTGAACTGGATGGCGAGCCATTTTAAGTTCGATGCACTGAGCAATAATGTGGATGGAACTGGCACACCATTCTGCCGTTTAGTCTTGAAAATTAGTTAATCAATCCTCAGATTGCTAATTAAGCAAAGTAATAGATTTATCGTTTGTTTAACGGTGAGGATTCTGCCTACCCTAACTGACCTTCGACGGCACGTCACTGGTTAAGTATACTTACTTTGTGTTATTTGTACAATGTAACGTTGCTGGAGTAGCCCACGTTTGTAGCCTAGCCTACGCTACGCGCGCGCGCGCGCACACACACACACACACATTGTTGAAATCATATGCTGGATGCTTTATTTCTATGTGTTTTTTAGTTAATGATCGGGCTATAATAAGACCACGTTGGCTATGTAATCGCTGACAACAGGGGACATTTCATAGTGGTTGGTGGAAACTGGGACATTTTAGAGTCCCGACAGGCTTTTGTCGGGACTCAGGACATGCAACTCAAAACCGGGACTGTCCCGGCAAAACCGGGACGTCTGGTCACCTTACACTAGCACCCCAGATCGAGCTGCCACACGAGCCATCTCCACGGCCTGCTCGAACTCGAGCACCAGTCGGCTTACCTCGAGGACTATGTTACTGACTTTTAGCTAAATTCAGCAGTGCTTTCATTACCAGTTTTCGCCATAACAATTGTGCTGATAGTAACAACAGCATTGTGGCCAGCTGTTAAATGGCCTACTGGCATTGTTCAGTCGGGGTTGGAAATGATCGCATGGCTGTCAGTAAGGGACTGGGTAATTTTTTTTTACCCTCTCTTCCCGGAGGGGGAAAAAATTTTATGTCCACACCGTCACAGCAGACAGTGCGGTGATAATATAGTGTACGCCTTTAAGGCAGTGTCGTAATAGGTCACATGACCTGTGTTCTGTTATGCTTTGAGGCATGCAGCCTTCTTGTAAGCAGTCTGATATGGTGAAGAAAAGAGAGCAGTCTTATGCCACACTTTCTGAGTTGTCCGTCATTCCCCATACAAAACAGGCGCCCTACAGAACAGCAATTCCCCTCCAACCTGAGGAAGGACCCCTATAATCCATTTTATTTCTATTTTATTTTCTTTCACCATCTCTTTTTTTAACCTGTATAGCTTCTTGTACTGGTTTTGTGTTATTTGTTGTTCACGCTTAGTACTGGTCTCCCACATTCAGTGTATCACATCGACATATTTGGGTCATCTAACCAAAAGCCTACACCTAGAAGCAGTGTAATATATATAGCAGGGCTTTCAAAAGTAGCCGGCGACTGGCGATAATCGGCGTCTACTCGGGACATGACGACCGGCTATTCGCGACTCTGACTCTCCATATCATGAAATTCTTTTTGTCACCTTCCTTGTTTCTTTAACCCGGAGTTTAGCCATATTTTCAATAAAAGGAGTCATTGCATTATTTCCTTGCTTTAGTAAGCCATCATGGTTTCCTTCATCGCGCATGAACAAGCCTGGTGCAGCCTCAGTATGCTACGTTCATACAGTTTTGATAAAGATTTGAGATGCTTGCGCAGGCAGAAAATTACTACATCGCCTGCGTTCAAAAATTCACATCGCCGTTTGACCAAGGATACGAGATGGCAACCCCTTAGCAAAATACTAAAAACCTCAACAATATTGTCCTTTATTAACAAGAAAGGTAAATATGCACTATGTCTTGCAAATATATCTAAAAAGAACCATCATTTCATGATTGCCGACAGTATATGGAACTGTTTCCTGCGTGGGAAACTTTATTGCAGGCATTCAATTAAAATTTCCCTTAAACTACAATAAAATGATGGCGTTAAGTTATTAGTCAATGTACTTGTGTTAAAGTAAAGGGTAATGTCTTACCCATATTACCAGATATCGTTTTAATCATTTACCAGAGCTTTGTCTTTGCACGAGTTGGAAAAAGTATGCCAACACCTGTAATTTGGCTCTGCGCTATTTCCTGAGTGGAACACTCATAACGTTAGCACCTCATTGCAAACTCGTTTTGCGGAATGTTGATAAAGGTTGATCCCGAGTCGGCAAAATCAGCATCTGTATTGGCTTTTGCTCGGCTAAGTTATTTGAATAGTTATTTGGAAATGGTTAAGCGTTACATCTTGATGCGTACGGTCATGTTTCAGAAATCAGGAAAAACAGCTACATTTTCTCCATGATTCTTCCCCGCGGTGATCCGATATTTCTGCTTCTCTCATCCCTTGACCACAGATTATGTCACACAATAGTCAATATTTTCGGTGGCTGGACAAAGTAGTATAAAAACGGTGTAAAACTAGCTATTGAGCATTACAGTCAGTGAAAATACACACTCTTTAAGTGTGAAAGAGCATCGCCAAACTGATTTAATCATTCACGCCGCTGTCTGGTCCAAGTCACTTTCGTAGACATACATCTGAAATTTGACAAATGGACTCTTTAGCCTGTTAAAATTACTCAAAAACACCCCTCATTCTGGGGTGCTTTTCCCGAAGTCACAGAAGCTAACTTACATGGTTGGAATCATTGACTGTCAATGAACGAACTATGTAAGTTGCTAACATACGCTTTTGGGGAAACGTACCCCTAATCGTGCATTTCTATGCCTGTAAAAAGGCTGGGAAGTGGGTCAGGCCGAAAGTGTCTCACTCAGGGAATGGTTATCAAACGGCGTCCCACTCAGGACACCTACGTTAACATGTTAATACAAGTTACTTCTATAACACTGTGACACAAATTTTTTTCCTGGTTTGTGTGTGTTATTTCTTTATTGCTTATGTTGTAAAAAGAATAGAAAATGCCCATTATTTCCTTCAAACTTTGCTTTTGTGACCAATGGGAAATTTGCACATTTTCATTTACATAAAGTATGAATAAAACAAAACACAAATCAAATTTTATTTAATTTGTATCATATCAAATCTATTTAAACAAGCAAAAATTGTCTGTCTTCCCTTCTTGAGTTTTTATCCCCCGCCGCGCATTTAGCGCGAAGCGGGGGATATAGCATTGGGCTCCGTCCGTCCGTCCATCACGTCCGTCATGTCCGTCCGTACGAACACATATCGTACGGACGGCGGGGGATATTGCCATGTTAGTGGCAAACACTTGTTTTTTTTTTTTTGCAGTGGTCTTAGGTAAAATGAGGTACCCAGAGTTTGTGTTGGTCCTGGACAGGCATGCCAAAATATACCTTGTTGACTTCATGCATTTTAACAGTTGCTGTCAGAGTACTTTTTTGCTCTTATTTTGATAAATTGGTCACATACATTGCAGAATGCATCTAGAGAATGCTATGCAGCTTCTTAATGCCAGCTCTGAAAAATTCTGATATGTCTACATGTTTACTTGGGCAGCTAGAACTAAACTGAGGTGGTGAGCTGCTGTATAGATATTACTATGGAAGGATCTAGAAATTTTTAAAAGGTTCTTGAAATTCTTGTAAGTTTTACAACATCCTTGAAAAATTCTTGAAATGTCTTGGAAGTTGCACAACATTCTAGAAAGTTCTTAAATGCTTGTAAGCTCAAGAAAATTCTCTGTTAGCAAACCAGCTCTATATCTACCTTTAATGTCCTGGAAAATGGATACCATTTGAAAAATTCATTATCCAAGTCACAAAAGCAAAGTTTGATAGGTCTTCTCCTTTTACTTTAGATATAAGCAATTGGGAAATAACACTTAATGCCCAGGAACAGGAAAAAGCTAAAATTTTGTTACATTGTGTAATGGGCAATATGCTTCAGTCAGATCATAAAACCAGTCATTTCTTGAAATGATAAAATTTTTTTAAAGTTTGACGCCAGTCATTTCATGAAATGTCCAAAAATTTTCTTTTGTAAATAAACTGAAATACGATGGTATTCTAAATGCTTCAAGTTTCTGATTTCACTGAAGCCATTTTCCCCTTCGTTGTGAAGCCCAAATCTTAAATTACAAAGCCTTAAACAGGGAATGCATACATTTTCTGATTTGGCTTCTGCACAAGGGGGTTTGTTGCATGTATCTAATTCTAATAACTGATAATCGGGAGTGACAATACATGTATACAGTAATGCATCATGAGCAAATAATGACAAGCATTCTCAAGAATATATATGTTAAAAATAAAAAAATTTGAATTTAGATCACCAAATGACAAGGAAATCATACGCTAGAAGGCACCAGAATGCATCATAGAGCTTCAAATTTTTAAATCTCTCCTGGTAGAATGCCCCCTGGAGGGCTTTGCGCCCTCAATGCTTGGATTCTTGGCACTTTCACCACTACCCATAGCTGCCTACTCTACCCTGCCAGCCGCCTACTCCAAAAACTTTTGAAAGCCCTGTATAGGGAGTGCACCATGGCATTTCTGGACATCGTTATGGATGCTTATCTCAGTTCATTATATTTGTCAATTGAACAATGTCATCTAATAAGTTAAAACTCTGTTCATGGAATATAAGGGGTTTGAGGGGAAATGTAAAGCGGAGAAAGATTTATTCTATGTTGAAAAGGGAGGGCGTAGATGTGGCTGTACTACAGGAGTCCCACTTAGAGGACAATGAGCATCTCAAACTTAAAAAATATGGTTGGGTTGGCTAGGTGTATTTCTCCTCTTTTTCTACCAGTAGCAGAGGGGTGATTATATTGATACATAAGAATCTGCCATTCCAATTAAAAAAGTGTACAAAAGACAAATATGGAAGATTTGTGATTATCCGCGGCTTTCTACATGGCACAGAAATTACTATCATGAATCTTTATTGTTCACCTAACTATTCTCCAGATTTTCTAGCTAAAGCATTCTCGGAATTCACAGAGATGTCCTCGCCGATCGCTTTGGTCGGAGGAGACTTTAATTGCCTACTTAATCCCCTACTCGATAGACACTGCCCACGACATTTACTGTATCTCTTTCAAATCCTCTTAGCGACTTGTGAGGAAATCAGTCTGGTTGATACGTGGCAAACATTACATCCATCTGATAGAGAATTCACCTTCTACTCTCCTCCTCACAAGTGCCACACACGGATTGATTATTTTTTCGTACCCCAGTCTGTGATGCAATCTGTGGTTTCCTGCTCAAAAGGCAACACTGTAGTTAGCGATCATGCAATTTTGCTTCTTGAATTATCTCTTTATTTAGAATCTGTGAAAAGTAAGCGCTGGAGATTTGACACGCGTCTCCTGAAAGATGATAAATTCATCTCTTATCTGAAAAGTGAATTTAAGATATTTTTGTCCATTAATTCTCAATCTACAAGCAACTCATCCCTATTGTGGGAAACTGCCAAAGCATACATCAGGGGTATAATTATAGCCTACTCAGCCTCAAGAAAGAAAAAGCAATTTGAACAGCAAGTAAAACTTTAAAAAGAACTGACAGATATAAAAACTGCACTTTGCTCAACGTCAGACCCTTTACTGTGACAGAGAAAACGCGCAATACAAGCTGCTCTGGATGCTTTGCTAACCCGGCAGGCTAAGAGTGCGCTCCTCTTCTCAAAGCAAAGGCTGTATGAATAAGGGGATAAGCCCAGTAAGTACTTATCTCATTTCACCAAAATTAAAAGGGACCCTCAATTGATACCTTAGCATCCCATTTAAGATTTATAGCAGAATGGGTCAAGGAGGATCCTACCTCTGATTTGCTGAGTTTAGAAAAGTCACAGACCTCAGGCTCTCTGTTAGGTCTTTTGGCCTGCAAAGACTTAAAGTCAGCCAGGAGCCATTGTAAAAACAACCCTATAATCTGTAATACACTAAAAGCATGGTTTATTACATGAAAACTTGAAGGGAGGTCTGCACTAACATCTCTATTGGCTCCAATTCAGGGTAATCCTAACTTCCTACCAGGTATGGTGGATAGTGGGTATAGCATTTGGACATCTCGAGGGATAAAGATGATGCGTGATTTATTTTAAGGTGCATCCATGTTATCATTCACACAGCTTCTAGAAAAATATAACATCCCCAGGCATGACTTTTCAAATACCTGCAGATTCGAGGTTTCATAAACAGGAAAACCACTCTCAATATTGATACCGCTACATCTGCAATTGAACAATTACTCCTACTTGGCCCCGCTAAGAAATCCATTACTCGTTTTTACAATGTTTCAAGCCAGACTGATGTGATAAACGTATCAGATGTTATGCAGATATGGCAAGGTGAACTTGGTATAGATATCGACGAGGATAAATGGATCAAGATATGCACTCAAACAAAGAAAGTATCTGCGTGTAACCGTGCCAGATGCTGCAATTTAAAATCCTTCACCGTTTGCAAATCTCTCCTAACAAAAGACACAAAATGAACTCTCAACTCTCGTCTGCATGTTTAAAATGTAAAATTTCAATAGGCACCTATACTCAATGTATCTGGTCTTGTCCTAAAATTCAAGCATATTGGATTGATGTTTTGCGTGATCTGGAAAATATATTTGGTGTTGTGTTGCACATGGACCTTCTCTCTTTGATCATGGGTTACCCCATTTAACATGCTATTGTGGATGCTAATTCCACCAGATTGTATAATATTCTCACATATGCAGCAAGGAAGAACATCTTTTTATCCTGGGTAAGTGACAAACCCCCTCCTAAATCAAACTGGCATAAAATAATTATGGGATGCTTTCCCCTTGAGTACCTGACCTGTCTGCTTCACTCCTCAGAGGGACAGTTTATGGACATTTGGACCCCATATCTCCATTTTACCAGCTCTACAGTAGCCTCAGTGCTTTCAAGTTTTGTCCTCGACTAGCTTTTGGCTTTTGCCTGGTATCTTACTCATAACATTGTGCCTGCAATAGGGTGGTCCCGAAAAACAAAATTCAACTTTTTCAAGCTGCTTCTAAATTTTTTGGTTCCTTTAGGGGAAAAAATAAATTGGGTGAAATTTCATGAGATTTGAAAAATATTAACCACTGCCGCCCGGTCCGTTTTTTGTGACGTGTGAGTGAAATTTTGAGTTATGGACTGGATACATTAGTTCTTAACGCAGGGAAGACAAAACACATTTCAGGACAGTGGCGGGCGGTGGACAGAAAACTGGTGGGGCGGAAAACATCCCTTGAAACGGATGAGATTAGTGACCCGATTTCAATCATTGTTCTTGGTCAACATGTTAGTTTCCCTTATAATGAAATGTTTAGGCGAGTGAATCATAAATTCTATAAAATAGAAAATAGGCAATAGGCAACTCTTCACGAAAAAACCACTGTGGATTTTCTGCGTAAAATTTTGTCACATCCTAAGCAAGTTGTCAAACCTGTGCGTAATGATTGTTTAATTGAAAAAGACAGAAATGCGCTCTTTTTTCCGTTAAACTGGTGCGTTTGATTTCTCATCTTAAGTTCTCTTTCTTATCCTAACGAAGGATGAACAGCAGCGCCAATACCTGCTGCAAGTTGTTGAGTGGCATCGACGTCAGTTCCCGGAGGCGAAGAAACCAAGAAACAGAAGAACCAAACGCCACTCCCCATGACTGTTTGTTTTCACCAAATAGGCGGACAGTGACATGTAATATTTTTTAATCTCTCCTGTATGGTCAGTTAAAAGAGAAAGGATTGTTGTTTCAATTCGTATTTCATTTGTGAACAGGTGCATTACTATTGCTGGTTTGCGCTAATATGCTCAAATACTGCAATTATCACCCCGCATGCGGCAGTGGTTACAATAGTCGTATCGAAATAAAATTTTGCACAAAACATTTTCTCATCAAGATGAACAATTTTGTCAGGAAGCACCTTAAGAAAGTCACATTTTTATTTTTGGCATACTGTAGAGGACCACCCTAACCTGCAACCTTGTCAACTGAGATTCTCATAATTGTGATTTGGGGTATATTCTTTTTTTTAATTTTTTGTTTGTCTGTCTGGTTTTTCCCATGGGGGTTTGGTGTGGGCCGTTTCCTGTTCATTGTACTGGTGAGGTGTATGCGAGATGTATGTGTGTGTGGACTGTCTGGACCAATGTTGTACTGAGTGTTTTGTTGCTTTGTTGCTGTAGTTGTGCTGTGGTATGTTCTGTTGTTGTGCTGATGTAAAAAAAAAAAAAAAGCTCAATAAACACATTTGAGTAGAAAAAAAAAAACCTCTATGCCAACCTATAGCAATATGGTGAGCAGCTATTCTGCTTTGTCTGATGTCAATGCTTATGCCAGGGAGTCTAGTCCCTTCAAAAGAACGTCTTGCTTTTTACCATCTACCAACCTCAATCCTACTATGGTCACATATAGCCGTCTGGTTGAAAACGATTAAATGAAATTGTGTCAAAACATGTTTCCTTCCAAATCAAATTTGTCCAAGGCTGAATTGAAAGCGTTAAATGATTTGGAATAAAGGACAGACCTCATTATCAAACCAGGCGACAAAGGTGGAGCTACAGTTGTTATGAGTTTTGAGAAATACGATGCAGCTATTAAGTGTCAATTGTCCAATACCAATTACTACTTACCTTTGAGCTCTGACTCTACCGTTGAAATTAAGAAAAAGATTGATGATTTCATTGACACATCTTTTTGGAGTGGTTGGATAACTCAAAACGAGAAAGACTTTCTTACTACAGAATTTCCTATTTGTCCAGTTTTCTATGGCCTACCGATAATTCATAAATGTCTTGACAACCCTCCCCTGCACCCCATTGTTGCAAGTATCGGTAGTCTCACGGAGCCACTGTAATTATTCGTCGACTTCTTTATAAAGAAATTTGTTGTTGACTTGCCTTCTTTTTAGGAGATACCACTGATGTCCTCATCTTTGTGTAGGATTTGGAAATGTGACTGTTATGACTTGTTAGTGTCTCTAGATGTTCAGAGCTTTTACACTTGCATTCCCCATCCTATCCGTATTGAAGCTCTTTCATATTATCTAGATAAATGTCCCGGTGGTTTATTTCCACCTAAAAACTTTCTGTTGACACTGTCAAAAATAATTTTGTCGAATAATTTTTTCAAATACTCCGGTAAACATTATCTAAAATCCCGTGGGACATCAATGGGTAGCTCCTTTGCCCCGTCTTATGCTTGCCTTGTCATGGGGCAGTGGGAAGAAAAATTCATCTTTAATTCCTCCAACCCTTTTTATCCCCCGCCACGAAGTGTGAGGGGGATATAGGTTTGAGCTCCGTCCGTCCGTCCGTGCGTCCGTCCGAGATAAAGGGGACAGCCTTTCTCAGAAACTATTAGAGATAGGACAACCAAATTTGGTGTGTAGCTTCAGACCATAAAGGCCTTGATGGAGTTCGAAAATGAGATGCGCGTGATTATTTTTCCAGCAGTTATTGCCCTTGTGGCATTTTTGGGAGCCTCTGTTCATAGTATCTTTAAAGAAGGCATTTTGGCGGGGGATGTTGTTGACCATGTCTACTTGTTTGTCTAAGATCGCTCTATTTAAGAGACACAATGATGATATTTTCGTTATTTGGAAGGGCAATACCAATGAACTTGATGATTTCTTCTGTTATCTTAATTCCGAAATAGTTGGCACAAAGTGTAAATTGTGAATAAAATCAAAACGCAATGACTTTAAAATTACACCAGCCAGTATTTTACTCAGAATAGAACAGAGAAATTTTAAAAAAAAACTGAAAACTGAGAAATTTTAAAATTTTATCCACAAAATGAGCTCATTTCAAATTTGATGGCTGCTACAGGTCTCAAAAAAGTTGGGACAGGGGCCTGTTTCCCATGGTGTTGTGGGGGTTGCAGGGTTTTGGAGAACCAAATGCAACAGAAAATGGGGGATGTCTGGAAGTCAAGGGAACCCTGACCACTAGGTCCAAAAAAGACTGCAAAATAGGGAGTAATAACAGAATGAAAAACAACCCTTAAAAAACAAGGGTGATACTCCGATAGATAAATTAGAATAGGTTTTGCTCTGAAAAGACCGTAATGAAAATACTTCTGCAGCGTAAAAATGTCCTCGAGTAAGCAGAACAGCTCAGGGAAATAATGATATAAACTTAAAAGAAGCCCCGTAAGGAAATGCTGCCGGCCACTAGAGGCCGCTGAAGATTACAGTGAGTGAATACTGAGAAATAGCTCAGGTAGAAGAGGAGCAAAACCCCTTTACATGAAAACAAATCCCTCAGGGCTGCAACCCTGACAAATGAAAGAAAGCACGGGGACTGAAAGTGTCTAGTCTTTGTTCAGCGGGAGCTCGGAAAAATCGGGGCAGAGGGAGTCCCTGAAAAAACCCAAAACGCGATCGCGGATACAAAATAATACACCTCTTGTTCTTGCTCCAACGTGCACCGAAATGAAATCTAAGTGGGCGCAGAACGTTTACAATTCTTTTCCCCAGTTCTGCGATTATGCCCAAACCAAGCTGCACCAGAAAAATGAAGAAAGCTAAATGGGCGCAGAACGTTAACAATTATTTTCCCCAGTTCTATGATACCGCCCACACCAAACTATACCAGAAAAATAAAGAAAGCTAAATGGGCGCAGAACGTTTACAATTCTTTTCCCCTGTTCTGCGATACCTCCCACACCAAACTATACCAGGAAATAGGGTGACTACTCGGAGACAGAAAAAATACAATTCTTTTCAAATAGTTCTGCAAATACCGTCCGTACCGTTCTATACCTTACCAGCTTGAGTGCTTAACAAGTGACACTGAAGCACAGACTGAAGGAACTGCAGAGCTTAAATACCAGAGTCTCGAGGCGGAGCGTGTAACGAGAACAGGGATCACCTGCTGCAAATAATTGAATCAACGCACCAGCAAGCACACGTATTAACTTGCAGCCTACAGACCCAGAACCATGACAGGTGTAGCATCCCCTCTTCTTTTTAACACAGAGTGGAGACGTCTGGGCATTGAGGAGACAAGTTTCTTGAGTTTTGCCATTGGAATTTGACCCCACTCTTGATTAATTCAGGCTTTCAGCTGCTGGAGAGTTTTGGGTTTCCTTTGACGGACTTTTCGTTTAATTATGCGCCAGATGTTCTCAATCGGTGAAAGATCAGGACTGCAGGCAGGCCAGTTCAGCACACGGACTCTTCTACTACAAAGCCATGCTGTTGTAATAGCAGCAGTATGTGGTTTTGCATTGTCCTGCTGAAATACACAAGGCCTTCCCTGGAATAGATGTCGTCTGGAGGAGAGCATATGTTGCTCTAAAACCTTTATATACCTTTCAGCATTCATGGTGATTTTTAAAACATGCAAGTGTCCCACACCATATGCACTAATGCATCCCTGTACCATCAGAGATGCTGGCTTTTGAACTGAACGCTGATAACAGGAGGGATGGTCTTTCTCCTCTTTAGCCTGGAGGACCCGATGCCCATGATTTCCAACAAGAATGTCAAATTTGGACTCGTCTGACCACAAGACACTTTGTCACTTTGCTACAGTCCATTTTAAATGAGCCTTGGCCCACAGAACACGGCGGCGCTTCTGGATCATGCTCAACAATGGCTTCCTTTTTGCATGATAGAGTTTTAGGAGGCATCTGTGGATGGCACGGCGGACTGTTTTTACAGACAGTAGTTTCTTGAAGTATTCCTGGGCCTATTTAGTAATGTCAATGACAGAATCATGCCGGTGAGTGATGCAGTGGCGTCTGAGGGCCCGAAGATCATGGGCATCCAGTAAAGGTCTTCGGCCTTGTCCCTTATGCACAGAGATTTTCCAGTTTCTCTTAATCTTTTGATGATGTTATGCACTGTCGATGATGAGACCTTCAAAGCCTTTCCAATTTGACATTGAGGAACATTGTTTTTAAAGTATTCCACAATTTTTTTACACAAGCCTTCACAGGTTTGAGAACCTCTGGCCATCTTTACTTCTGACAGATTCAGCCTCTCTAAGACATCCCTTTTATAGCCAATCATGTTACACACCTGATGCCAGTTAACTTAATTACTTTCTAAATGTTCTTTCAGCTGATTCTCTTATTTATTAATTGCTTTTTCAGCCCTTTTTTGCCTGCGTCCCAACTTTTTTGAGAACTGACGCAGCCAGAAAGTTTGAAATAAGCTCATTTTGTGGATAAAAATGTAAAATGTCTCAGTTTCAACATTTGACATGTTATCTATGTTCAATTGTAAATAACATATTGGCTCGTGATCTGAAAGTCATTGCATTTTGATTTTATTCACAATTTACACTTCGTCCCAACTATTTCGGAATTGGGGTTGTAATTAATCTATCACGATTTTCATGTTATATACAGTACATTTATTTTCAGACCAGGCAGAATGTTTTGGTAGCACCTTGTTAAATGACATGATCACTATTTATGATGATTAGCCTATCATATTAGTATGCTGCATTGTATTAGTATTTTATTTTTATTATAGTTTTGAATACCCAAGGATGTACTATGAAATTAGTGTTTCTCAATATTTTGATATGTCTTTTGAAGTAATAGGCCTTTGTCTTGGCAAAAGTTAAAATTTTATAAAAGGTATGTATTGGAAAGTAGTGGTTTGTGTCAATATGAATAATTTAATATATATAATAAGTTATGATATATTTAATATGAAGTACATCATTGTTTAAGACCTAGTGTGTAATAAATTTTTTGTTGTTTGCCTGATATGCAAATGTGAAATATGGATCGTATTTAATTAATTACCCATATTGTATAATAGTAATGTCTAAGAAAATGATTACTGTACATAGTACTAGTACGTATAGCCTTACTGTTCAAGAAGGTAAAACCGTATAATAACATAACAATATTTTTGTGATTATAAAATAGATCTTATTGTGCATATGTTTCATCAATATGAAATTTGTTTGGTTTTTTTTTTCATTCTTGCAATAATTGTAAAAAAAAAAGAGTCTATGAAGTGACAAATCTTTGGCGCTACGTTATATTCACTGAATTTCTTCAGAAATAAAGACTCTAAATTTTCAACTAATTTATGATTGTTGAGTATTGCTTGATGCCAAAATCAAATTTCTGTACATTTTACAACATGCATATTGACTTCACATAGGTGTTTTACTAAAGGAAAGTGACTGACATCTACCTTCTGGTACCTTGCTGTTCAGATTCCATTTAGAATCCCTGACTTAAAATCCATTTTTCTCAAAATTCCTCAGAGAAAATCCATCTGATCAGCAGACTTTGGGTGGCCATAACGTTTGATACAGACAAGGTATGAAAATAATGAAAACAGGTTTAAAATCAGCTTGAAATCAGCTTTCTGGTGGTATCAGAATCTCTAGAAGGTCAAATTTCTCCATGTGATTGGTTTTCCCAGATCCCATTACAATTTTGGTAGGCTGGCCACTCCTGGGAAGGTTCGCCACAGTTCCAAATTTTCTCCATTTGTGAATAATGTTTCTTACCGTGGTTCACTGAAGTCCCAAAGCCTTAGAAATGACTGTTACCCTTTCCAGACTGAGGAATGTTTATGACTTTGTTTCTCATGTTTTCTTGAATTTCTTTAGATTGCGGCATGATGTGTTGCTTTTTGAGATCTTTTAGCCTACTTCACTTTGTCAGACAGGTTCTATTTAAGTGATTTTTTGATTCAGCAGGTCTGGCAGTAATAAGGCCTGAGTGTGGCTAGTGAAATTGAGCTCAAAAAATGTGGTTAATCACAGTTAATTCATGATTTAACAATGGGGGGGGGGATTACTTTTTTCCACATAGGGCCAGGTAGGTTTGGATAGCTTTTTTCCCTTAATAAATGAAATCATCTTTTCGAAACTGCATTTTGTATTTACTCGGGTTATCTTTGTCTAATATTAAAATTTGTTTGATGATTTGAACCATTTAAGTGTGACAAATATGCAAAAAAATAAGAAATCAGGTAGGGGGCAAATACTTTTTCACAGCACTGTATATCCATTTGCCTTAAAAAAAAAAATGGAATTGACTACAAGGTCCAGTTCTGATGCTCACTAGCCCTTTGCAGGCACTTTCGATTATGGACCGGGGTTAGAATGGGCACTCAAGAGAGGCCAGTAGCTGCAAAGCGCTCAGCACTTTTCATCTCCTCTTGAAAATTCAGCCCTTGACAAAATTGCTCAGGTCCCATATCTTCGACATCCAACATGTCGACTACAAGAACTGACCATTCACTTACTACCTAAGTTCTCTTGCAATAGCATCAAGATAATGGCACCTAAGCGTCAACTGTTTCAGGCCATGTTTTTTAACTTAAATTTAAAGTGAATGTCTTTCAAGTCTTCATGCATTTTATCATTATTGGTATTATTATTTTGATGGGGTGGCACAGTGGTGCAGTGGATTGCCTTATGGCAAGAAGGTTGCGGGTTTGAATTTGGCCTAGGACGTTTCTGTGCCGAGTTTGCATGTTCTCTCTGTGCCAAAGTGGGTTTCATCCTGATACTCTGGTTTACTCCCACAGTCAAAAGACATACATGCCTAGATAACTGGAGACTCTAAAATGCCCACAAGTATGCATGCGTGTGGTCTGTGATCTCAGTATTTCTTTGATAAAAGTACCCTGAGCGGCACAATAATAATGACCTTAAAAAACAGCTGAAGTGCCGTTAAACATGTAATGAAGATGATCATAGTCACTATCTGTAAGACTTTTTTTCATTCTTCGGTTAGTTTCACTTGGCATAAGCCAAACATATACAAATCTGCCAACTTCCATTTTCAGTTCATCCAGAATCTCGGCGTGTGTCTTTCGTACTGGTCAAAAAAAGTTTCAACTTCTCTCTAATTTCTTCATGAATGTTCTAGGGACAGATTCTCTTTCTTCATTGCATTCAAAGGCTATGCATGTCTGTCCGGACCTCAAAGGCAAATCCTGGAACACTGCATTTTAAGTGGAGGTTTTCATTTGTAGTTATGAGAGTGGACTGCATTTTCTACTCTAGTTGCTATCATTTAAAGGATTCTTTTCCCAAACTTTCTTCAACCCCACAGACTGCCTTTGTCTTTTATTTATAAACCAGACTGTGCATTGTGTGAGGAAAACTGTTGATTGCTCAACCACTTTTCCCAATGTGCAAGCAGCTCCCTGCTTGTGAATTTGCCCTTTGAGTACCTTTAAAAAGCAGACGGGTGTGCGTAATTGGTCGGCACAGGAGAGAGGTGTGACAATATGAATTCTTATGTTTTCTTTACAATACCCATAGCGCGCATTCCAACCCCTGGTGATGAGTTTTCACGTCTGCTTTGGGGCTTCAGAGGCTGAGATCTGTTGTTTTGAACACAGGCTGGCGTTTTTGCTCTTCTTTTCTCCACATTGTTCTAATGGCTCAAATCTAGGCCTGAGACAATGAAAGAAAACATCCAAATATAAATTTTGTCTGTGGAGGCTGCTCAGCTGAAAATGGTGGAGAAAGAATACATCCCTATAAAGTGATGATTAGTCTTGACCAAGTTTTGATGATTTTAATTTATGAACAAATTCTTTGATTGTTAGAACAATCCAAGGACAGTTCAACACGCCGACTGTGGAGTATTTGAACCCATCATTCCTTGTAAAGAAGCCTTCTGGTGGCTTCCGTTTGGTAATGGCCTTCATAGATGTGGGGGGCTACAGTAAACCCCAGCCGTCACTTATGCAAGATGTTGAATGGACTTTCCGCACATTGCATCTAGGAAATGCCTAATTACAACAGACCTCACACAAGCCTTCTATCAGATTCCACTGGCCAAAGACTCCATGAAGTACTGTGATGTAGTAACCCCTTTCAAAGGTGTCAGAGTTTACACTAAGAGCCTCTACTAAAGCTTTGCGTGTACAGAAACGCGTTCAAATGCCATATCACCTGCAAATTAACCTGCAATCTCATCTACTAAGGGTGTGCACTGAAGATTGCGTCTTTGAAGTGTGCTAATTTGCACATTCTATGCAATTGGTACTTTTGGCCCTTATGAATATGTAATGAGCAGTGATGTGCCGTTGGAGGTCAGTTAGGGTAGGCAGAATCCTCACCGTTAAACAAACGATAACTCTAGTACAACCCCAATTTCAAAATAGCTGGGACAAAGTGTAAATTGTGAATAACATCAAAATGCACTGACTTTCAGATCACATGAGCCAATATGTTATTTACAACAGAACATAGATAACATTTCAAATGTTGAAACTGAGACATTTTACATTTGTATCCACAAAATGAGCTTATTTCAAATTTTCTGGCTGCAACAGGTCTCAAAAAAATGGGACACAGGCAAAAAAGGGCTGAAAAAGCAATTAATATTTAAGAGAATCAGCTGAAAGAACATATAAGAAAGTAATTAAGTTAACTGGCATTAGGTGTGTAATACAATTGGCTATAAAAGGGATGTCTTAGAGAGGCTGAGTCTCTCAGAAGTAAAGATGGCCAGAGGCTCTCCAACCTGCGAAGGCCTGCGTAAAAAAATTGTGGAATACTTTAAAAACAATGTTCCTGAACGTCAAATTGCAAAAGCTTTGAAGGTCTCATCATCAACAGTGCATAACATCATCAAAAGATTCAGAGAAACTGGAAAAATCTCTGTGCGTAAGGGACAAGGCCGAAGACCTTTACTGGATGCCCGTGATCTTCGGGCCTTCAGACGCCACTGCATCACTCACTGGCATGATTCTGTCATTGACATTACTAAATGGGCCCAGGAATACTTCAAGAAACCACTGTCTGTAAACAGAGTCCACAATGCCATCCACAGATGCCACCTAAAACTCTATCATGCAAAAGGAAGCCATTGTTGAGCATGATCCAGAAGCACCGCCGTGTTCTGTGGGCCAAGGCTCATTTAAAATGGACTGTAGCTAAGTGTCCTGTGGTCAGACGAGTCAAAATTTGTCATTCTTGTTGGAAATCATGGGCGCGTGTCCTCCGGGCTAAAGAGGAGAAAGACCACCCCACCTGTAATCAGTGTTCAGTTCAAAAGCCAGCATCTCTGATGGTATGGGGATGCATTAGTGCATATGGTGTGGGACACTTGCATGTTTTAAAAAGCACCATGAATGCTGAGAGGTATATAAAGCTTTTAGAGAAACATAATATGCTCCCCTCCAGGGAAGGCCTTATTTATTTCAGCAGGACAATGCAAAACCACATACTGCAGCTATTACAGCAGCATGGCTTCATACTAGAAGAGTCCGTGTGCTGAACTGGCCTGCCTGCAGTCCTGATCTTTCACCGATTGAGAACATTTGGCGCATAATTAAACTAAAAGTCTGTCAAAGGAGACCCAAAACTCTCCAGCAGCTGGAAGCCTGTATTAAACAAGAGTGGGATCAAATTCCAATGGCTAAACTCAAGAAGCGTGTCTCCTCAATGCCCAGACGCCTCCACTCTGTGTTAAAAAGAAGAGGGGATGCTACACCATGATAAACAGGCCCCTGTCCCAACTTTATTGAGACCTGTAGCAGCCATCAAATTTGAAATGAGCTCATTTTGTGGATAAAATTGTAAAATTTCTCAGTTTCAACATTTGCTATGTTATCTGGCGAGCCTAGTTGGGCTGAACGGCCTGTTCTCGCCATTCATGTTATGTTATGTTATGTTATCTATGTTCTATTGTGAATAAAATACTGGCTGGTGTGATTTGAAAGTCACTGCGTTTTGATTTTATTCACAATTTACACTTTGTCCCAACTATTTCGGAATTGGGGTTTTACTTTGCTTGATTAGCAATCTGAGGATTGATTCACTAATTTACAAGACTAAACGGCAGAATAGCGTGCCAGTTCCATCCACGACATTATTACTCAGTGCATCAAACTTAAAATGCTCACGAGACAGCAGGTTTGTTCATATTTGCTTAGAGGAAGCTAACGCAATGCCATTAACAAATATTAAAACCTTTCTTACGCGGCGTTCGATGTGTGGTCAATATGTTTACGATAATATTTCCCCCCTTAAACACGTACTTTTTAATACCATTTTTAAAAATTAGGGAGTTTATTTTCAGTCTTCTTTCATAATCCGATAAATAAAAGATCAAAACAATACGGAATTACTGAGAGAGTTGAGATTTTTTCCTAATTAATTCTTAAGATTTACTTCCTTGCAGTCTCGAATCAAAGCATAAAGGTAAATTCATCTTTTTTATCACCTCTTAATCATTACAGGCTTAACTGACCAGAAAAAAGGTCAAATTGATTGATTGACAATCAGGCATAGTACGAGGAAACAGGTTGACAAAATCTAGTGTAAAAAAGGAGAAGTCACTGCCTACCCTGACTGCACGTCCCTGGTAATAAGGGGCGTGCCTATCCAAGCATGCAAAACATGGGAAGAGAAAATGCAAATACAAAATTTTAGCACATGCATAGTGACTTATCAAGCTTGAAAGCAATTTCAGTGATGGTGATTGCATTTGCTATTTAATACCTTTGACGGTAGGTACTAATTGGCTCCACGTAATTGTGCACAGACATAACTGCCATTATTGCCCCAAGGAGAAGACACAGGTGGTGAGTACACCGAGAACGGGTGTTCTCCATCCGTGTGACAATGTTTGGGATGTCAGAGGAGAGAATAATCCAGACACATCACCTATCCAGCAATGCCATTTTGAAGCTGTTAGATGAAATAAGGGCTGATTTGGAGCCAGTCACAAGAAAAAATCATGCCATACCTGCAATAATATAACTTCTTGCTACTCTCCATTTTCTCGCAACTGGTTCATTCCAGCTCACAGTAGCTCTCACTGCTGGGATCTCCCAAAACAGTTTCGCGTGTGTACTGTCTCAAATACTGGATGCCATGTTGCGCAGGATGGGCCGGTACATAAAGTCTCCATCCACACGGGAAGCACTGAATGAAACCAAACACGTTTTATGCGGTTGCTCGCTTCCCAAGAGTAATCGGAGCGAGTAGTCACTCGTGCTCGTGCAAATTCTTCCCCCCTCAAACACTGAGCATGCACTGTTATAAACTTGCACCTTTCTGCCAGTTATTTTAACTGTAATTTTGCAATCTGCTTATAGCACAGGTTCCGTGTATGTTAACTGTAAGCCACAGTTAAATGCGCACAGGACTCTACTTAACAGTTAAAATAACAAGGAGACAATTCATTAACTTAACTGTAAAATTCAGTCCATTTATAACACTGTATTTACTTCCTCCACAAGCTTCTCCAGCTCCATCGAGTCGAATTTCATTTTGCGTTTGCGTTCGTAGTTTTCCTCCAGACTGTCCATGGTGGAAATGGCTGCAGCACGCAAAGTCCTCATTTAAATGATGCTGTTTGCATCAGCAGTCATTTAGGTACTTACTCTTAGTAGATCACCTGCAAAATGTAAGCAAACCAAACGCGCAAAATGTTACCACAAGCACGCAATTTAGCGCTCTTTATCTGGGACCTTAGTAGATCAGGCCCTAAGTGTGCTATGGATATGCCCGGGTAACAGACAGCTCTTGAGGAGCTTATCTGTCATGTCCTAGGAGATTTACAACAGGAAGGTATCATTGCTAAGTTGGCGGATGATCTACAGTGTGGAGCAGATACTCCATCTAAGTTATTGCACAACTGGCGCATATAAGATGGCCTGTGTCATGATCATCTTCAATTATCAGCTAAGAAAAACTTCAGTGGCCCTTCCTCAGTCACTGCCTCAAGGTGGATCTGGCGTAATGGTTCAATCAACCTTAAGGCTTTATAATTCAGGATTGGAGTGTGACAGAGACTGGAAAATTGATTTCAATGAAGCAAGACACTTAAATCATTTGGATAACTTATTTCTATTTATTTTTCGAATTTTGAGACTAAAAAAGTCACAAGCAAACTTTATGAAAATTCAACACTGAAGTTTTTTTTTTTTTTGGTTTTTCACAATGAGATACTGAGAAACAAAAGACTGCTTGGATGTAAGACAATACCTTTCTTGGATCATAAACTCAATGGCCCTCATTTATCAAACTTGTGTAGGATCTGGTGTAGATTCTGGTGTAAATATCAGCGTTCGCCAGGTGTCACGTCTGATTTACTAAAAGTGTGTACGTCGCTGATTTCAGTGTAGAACTGACGTGGCGTTGATAAATCTGGCGGCTGAAACCATCGTAATTTACATGACATGCCCCTATTAATTCATGCTCCGGGAGGCATAGTCCAGCCCACTTTACGACATGGACTCTTGAAAGACGGCAAAGAAGAAAGAACTTCACTGAGGAGGAAATATAAACTATCACGTCCGAGGTGGAGAAAAACAATTTTAATTTTATTTGGAAGCCTCAAGAGTGGCATAAAGGGAGCCCAGAAGGCTGCAGTTCGGAAAACTATTGCTGCTGCAATAAACACTGTTGGGGTGGAAAAGCGGAGTGCAGCAGAGGTTTGATTTAATTCACTAATAAACTCAATTTATAGACCCATGATATTTCATGTTATATAGCCCATATAACTGACAATCCAAATGCTTTACTTGTCGGTAAGAAAAAGTGGTCCGATTTTAAGATCGCCACCAAAAAGCGGGTTGCTGCACTCAGGCGCAGCAGCGCACGGACACGTGAAGGCCAACCAGACTCGAACCTCCAGCTGTCACCATTCGAGGAGCGCGTGGCAGCAGGGCTCCCCCGTTCATCGTGGGAATATGAGGCAGTGGGGAAACGGACGAGTCCCCACCACCTCGGTCGGAGCTGCATGAGGGTAATTGTTAAAATACAGTCTGCAGAGATCACTCTTCATTGTACTTTTATTAGTATTACTCGATGACATTTTATTGTGTGCCACATAAAACGAGCAGCCACTCGTCACTTTCCCCGAAGAGATCTTCTCTGCGCTGAAAATTCCTCTCATGTCGGACAGAATCTTATTCCTCAAACAATAGATCTGCCATTGTCAAAATGTGATCACGGTAGTTAGCTAGTTAGTTAATGTACTCTTATAGTTACTCAAAGTGATGGCAAAATAAAGAAAAGTTTGATGAAACGAGTGTAAATGAGCACGCGCTAGTAATAAATTTGATTTTCTAACATAATTATGCGCAAACTTATTTTCCAGTCTGCCTTTAATTAAGTTGCGTTTCTTTTGTTGTTCAGTATATATCTGACTGGATGAGCATCTGACATACCACACTGCATATCTATCAAGCCACGCATTGTGCTTAATCAAATTGATTGTAATTGTCAGCCGTCTGGCCTGAATAGCAGGTTGTTTTCTCAAAATATAAGTTTAATCAATTTCTCAATACAGGTGTCTTATTTATTTATTTAGCCTATTTATTTATTTTACTAATAAAAGCAACAACAGCATGACGTCCAAATCGCTGCATATTATTAATAATTTTGACGGCTGCCCTCGTTCCTGCATGTTGTTCGCTGGTTTCAAATCTGCGTACACCTGGTCAGACCCGGCGTGAGATTTTTGTGGACCGTTCACTCACGTTCAGATTGATAAATGCCGATCCTTGCGGGAGATTTGGTGTGCACCCATTTTTTTGGTGTACGCACATTTGATAAATGAGGACCAATGAGCAGAAGTGTGCCAAATCTGGGAGTTTTAATACCCCCCGTTTTGATGCATGATATAAACTTTTGAATCAAATTAAATTGAATGTTATCATTGTTAATCCTTTCAATCCTTTCCATCCAGGTCAAAATGAGAGGGGGTCTCATATAGTACCCATCCGTTCACACTCCAATATAAACACAAAACAGGCTATATTATTATTCGGCCATAGAAACTTAATAAAACCCACCCATATTGTATAATCTAGTCCCCAAAATGAAAAATAATACAAACTTATCCTCACACAATGTTTTGGCAATACATATAGACAAACTCGTTCTGTATTGTAAATTATGCATTGGTATATTCCAAAGAATACAATCATAATTCCATTGTTATGGAGTGTCACTTTACAAAGTTTTAAATTTTGCACATGAGTTTGTAATATTGCTCTGGTAATATCAGCGTGCCGTTGGTTGTATTGGATACACAGGGAAATTGACTATTCAAGCAAAATCCAGTTGCCTTTTTATCCCTCAGCCTGACCAAGGGGCAGAGGGATATTTTCGTCCCCTTTGCAGACGGGCGGACGAGCGTCCAGGCGTCCAGCCATTGTCTAGGCCATTTCTCTGTAACTGCTTTGATTAGGAACTTGATTTTGCATATATAGACTCACCTTGGTGGGTAGCTGTGCCTCGTCGAGGTTTTGTATCCAAATGATCTTTGACCTTGCCTCACTGACCTTCACCTTTAAAACTTTGTGTCATGGTTCTGGTTTTTGGTGTTCATGTTTTATGTTCATGATTATGTCTTTTCTTTATTCTTTTTGGTTATTGTATTCTCAGGTTTTCAGTTTATGCCATTTTCAGTTTCATTGCACTTGTCTCCCCTGTCTTGTGATCTAGTTGGTTCAGTCCGTCTCCCCAGTCTGTGTGCCTACCTCTTCGGGTGATTTCAATGGTTTCTGGTGTTTCATATTATTACTTCAATTCTCGTTTACTTCCTTCGCCTTGCTGTTCTAGATTACTAACATTTATATTTTGTATCATAGACTACTAACCCAACTAATCCATGTATATATTACTAACTTACTAACGAGCACTTTAGTTACTCTGTAAAGTTGCACCGCTACTAATTAGTACTAATGCAAGAGGTGTTGGTGGGCCAGTAGGTGGCGATCTTCCTTCTGGTGGAATAATCCCCAATGCCCCAGTGCAGTGACGGGGACACTGTACTGAAGGAGACGCCGTCTTTCGGATGAGACGTTAAACCGAGGTCCTGACTCACTGTGGTCATTAAAGATCCTATGACACTCTTCGATAAGAGAAGGGGGTTCCCCGGTGTCATGGCTAAAGTGCCAACCTGGCTCTTTCGACCTGCCACCTAATCATCCCCTGATCCAATTGGCTGTGCAAATTGCCCTCTCCCTCCCCACCTCAACCCCCATGGCTCCCTTGAAAAAGAGATTTCAATCTCAACGGGACTTCCCTGGTTAAATAAGGGTTAAATTAAATTAAATAATTCAGTCTCAGCAATCGCCCTGTTCTAGTCTCCGCCTCTTGCTTGGCTTTCCCTGTCTCTCTCTACGTTTCTGCGAGATCTCTCGCACGTGCTTAATTGCTTTCCTGCAGTCATTGTCTGTGCACTTAGAACTCCCTGACCGGAGCTGTTAAATTGTCATAGGATGTCTGCGTGAATCCCGTCCGTGTCTTGGCTTTCGCCAATTGTTGTGGTTTAGGATTTCCCCACGTGTACCTTCCTTTGTAATTAGCTCTCATCCCATTCACCTGTTCCCTGCATAGCATGTGACTTCCTTTCTGTCTATTTAGAGTCCTCACTGCTGTTCTTTGTCAGAATGTTGATCAATATTTCTTTGCGCAGAGTCTCGTGTATGCCATTGATTATTGCTTCTTCGACTGTTTCGTCCGACCAAGAATCTAGCCATAGCCCTTTTTGTCTTGTTTTGCCTTTCTGGATTTTTGACCCATTTTTGTATGACCACGTCTTCTGTGTTTGGATGCCCTGTGTATGACCCACTGCTTTGGAATTCGACTACGACTTTTTGCCTACTGTCTATGTACCGTCGCACCTCTGTTTTTCTGGTTCTGACCCCGGCCTGTCTAGTAGACTTTGTTTTTGGATTTCGTTTTGTGGCTTGGCAATTCTTGAGTCTATTGGTCTTGACTCGGCATTCAATAAAGGCATACGTTTTTTGGATTTCTCTCTCTCGCTTGTGGTTCCTGAACGCACCGTCACACTTTGTCCGGGCTATTTTTCTCAAACCGCTTGGGTTAGGAACTTCGTTTTGCATATGTGGACTCGCCTTGGTGGGTAGCCGTGCCTCGTCGAGGTTTTGTACCTGAATGACTTTTGATCTTTCCTCAGTGACCTTGACCTTCGAAACTTTGTCCGGATCGTTTCTCTGTTACCGCTTGGATTAAGAACTTCATTTTGCATATGTGGACTCGCCTTGGTGGGAAGCCATGCCTCATTGAGGTTTTGTACCCAAATGACCTTTGACCTTGCCTCACTGACCTTCACATTTAAAATTTCGTCTGGGCTATTTCTCTCAAATTGCTTGGGTTAGGAACTTGATTTTGCATATCTGGACTTGCCTTAGTGGGTAAGCATGCTTCGTCCAGGTTTTGTACCAAAATGACCTTTCACTCTGGCTCAAACACCTTCACCTTTGATTCAGTGTGTTGGAGCTGAGGGACATTGCTTTCGCTCCTGCGAAGCACATTTTATAATCACAGCAAATCCACCAATATGGAAACTGATAAACAAAGGAAATAATTTAAATCGAACAATCGGAACAACATGGTATTAGCCTCAATGCACTGCATCTTATCCAGGCTTTATGATTGTTTGTGATGTAAGTAGTAATATTCAATTACAAAGACAAATTTACCATCAAAATTGTTGGGTAAATTTGGAAATAACAATGAGATAATGGTATTTTGCCTGAACTGTGCTTTCAGAATTCTATTGTCTTGCACGTATTAATGCGTCAGAAAAAAATGCACAAAGAAAGGTTTCTTTACGCGGTAGATTACAACCCTTCAAGAACGAAATAATTGAAGCGAAATTTGAGAGCAAACCATTTAAGAGTAAATGTTGCCTCCTATCAGGTAAAATCTCTGCTGTAACTCATACTACAGTAGAGCCGAGAGAAAGATTTAACGGGACAAGATGTGCAGAGAGAGAATTTTTCAGACAAAGCTCTCCAATGTAATTGACACTTTTTTTTACAGAGGGCTTACAAATGAGAGAAAAATGATTGCAGAATTTTTCAGAAGAGAATTCACTGCATTCAGGTTTCACTACTGTATTCGCATTCATTTGACTAAGCTTGGCTTTATGTTGTTTCTAGTAGGTTAAGACAAGTTTTGCATAATCAATATACTGTGTATTATGACATGCTCTCTGATAGCTTCTGAAGCCTCATATGCCAGGCTGGTAGAAGATCAGGAAATATGATTCAAACAACATCTGTGCTACCATTTCAAATTTAAGAAGGCCAATGTTATGAATAATTCATAGGCACCACCGCCTCATGAACATTGAGTATCCATTTACGTCTATCAATTAGATCTAGCGTTCATAGGAAATAGCTAGTAAGTCACATTTTGATAGTTTAGAGAAAAATGGGGTACAATCTCCAGCCCCTGCATTAAGATTGGGAATGATAACTTTGGGAAGTTTGGTGATGGAAAACACTTTTAATCAACTGCTCTGAAATACTTTTAGGAGTTATCCAAAAATATGTTATATAACAAGATTTTTTAATGTGACTTACTATGTTTTACCATCAGAATTTCTGTAAGAACGCAACAATAAAACCTTGTAAGTCACAGTTCTAAGCAGTTACATCTGTCGATTTCCCCAGCAATGATGTTGTCCATCTTGCTTTTGGAGGAAATGAATGAAGAATAAATTAATAAAGAACAATTAATTGAAATTTATTAATGCTTAAATTGAAACATTGATGAAATAGAACTTTATCATTTTATCAGTTGGAAATATCCAGTCAGTGCCAAGACTGATTGAGTTGTTCCATGCAGTATCAACTACTAAAAAACTAAACTTAAATTTCCAAGACAAGGCTATTCCAAGCTTTGATCATAGATGTAATCTGTGGTCTCATCTCATCATCATAGCAAACCTTACTGAGTTTTATCTTCGGATACTTGACTAAGTGTACTTGGTATGTTTTACCTCTGTGGTTTTGATGCACTAGTAGACAGTTTGCCGATGAAAACACTTTATAATGATGCGAATAGACCCAGTAAGTTCGAATTTGACCTTAACTGATTTTCAGCCAAAATGTGACTTACTAGGTATTTCCTTTGAACGGTAGAGATGCTTGCATCTAGGGTAGCTGCTTCTCAATGCAAAGGATTTAATTGTGAGAAAAAGTACTAATCAATTAACCTCTCCCAGCCAGAACTTGCCATCGGAGGGATTATAGCCCTGCTCTCACCTCATCTGAAAGTGCATTACTTCTCCAAACCTGTTCCCATTTAGGTTTCCTAATTAGCAACTCATAGGGTAGATCCAATATTCGGGATACTCACTCCTTTCCAGAATGAGCTGGTGTGGGTGCAGGCTTTCATTCTTATCATGCAGTTTAACACCTACTAATCAAGGGTCTATGGCAAAAGCTTTGAGGGTTGAATAGTAGGATCAGGTGTGTGACTGGTTGGTTAGAATGAAAGCCTGCATCCACACCGGCTCATTCTGGATAAGAGTGAGTATCCCTGCACTATGTAGTAAAGTTCTGCAAGATGAGTTTGGCTCACGTAAATTAACATAAATCTACTTATGGTTGTCGAATCCAAAGAGCTCCGCAAGTTACAGTAAAAATCCGCAAACTGATAAGGCAGTGGGTCTGTGGTCACATGAATATACGGGAACCTACACATTCTGCTATGGAGGACTTTTTTCCATCATTCAAGAATTCTAGTCTATAACGTTGAATTATTTAGCTTGAGGTGGTAAGTCTGTTTTTTAAATATTGATGTGCATCTCATAAAGATTCTGACAAACTTACAGCTGATTACTGCATACTGCACATTCTAACGTAAAAGTACATCATAATGCATTGTTGACTATTTTTGCATGGTTGACTTTTTCCAACATGCTGGAAAACTATTTGGGCGCCCGTTTTCATCCACAAAGTTACACAAGACCCTCAATTTTACACTCTCTTATGCGGACTTGAGCAGCATTCCTTAAAAGCTGAACAACTGGTTTGCAGTAAGCTTCCGCAAGAACACAAAATTTCTGCAGTGAGTTCACTTAAGGCATTAGGTTACCTTACGTGCGTGACCTTACTGCATAGTGGATCTACCCTATAAGTGTTAATTTGTTCAGTTGCGAGAATCAATCGGTAGAATTACTGTCCATTTCCCTTAGCTTGCATTATTGTTCATTCTAATAGTTATCAAGCATTTTCCTATTCACCTTAATAGTGACTTAAAATCAGTTACGCTCTAACAGTAGGACCTAAAAATTCTTCCAAAAAATCTCTGTCAACCTCCTTTGAGTCCCACAATTTCCAACCCACAGAGACAATTTACACGTCAAAACATAGAAAAACTTGACCTCTCTCACCCAGTGTGACTCTCATTGTGACATGACCCATAATTTTCTCATAAATTGACATTGAGCTTAGAGAGTGCTGACCAAGTCTCATACGACTCCTTGTTAAACTGGGCTCTGAAGGTCAGCTTGTCAGTTGGTGACATTACGCAGTTTGTCAGCTGTTGTACTCATGTAACAAAAATTTCTATAGCACAGACTTGCCACTGTTGCCTTGGTAATTTGGCTCATGCACCATAAAATGGCAGTTAAGGAAATTTGAGAGTTTGTCGCTATGGTGACTACTCAAGTGTGCGTGTTTCGTGTTCATTAATGCTTGAGAACTGTCCTGATGACTTTCAGATTGCAGATTAAAATGAGAATAAAGAGCTGAGAACATTATAGCTAATATTTCCACCGCTTTATTGTGTATTGTGAGTTATTGTGACATTATTAGTGCTAAATGTATTTCTATCACTAACTCAACCCTCGATATAATCATCCAAGAAAAATGGGCTGATAATCATTAAACAGGCGCCGCTGCCTTCACACAGCCAATACTATAGGCAAAGCTAAACTGAACCAGCTAACTTAGTTTAGCTTACCTTCATGAAGATTAAATTTTTGCGAATGCTAACATCCTTTTACGAGCTAACGATTTGGTGATGGACTCCAGCTGAAACAGAGATTAATTTATATAACACAACATAATGCGCGATTATGCAGACTGCAGCCAGCTTGGTACCCATAATTACAATGAACTTGCGGCGATATCCATTGAGCCAGCAGCTGCAATCCGTCTGTTGTCAGAGGACGTAGCTGGCGAGCTAGTCAGCCGTTGCTGACACAAGGAGTGGACATGTTGGCTACCTTTGTAACCGTACATAATTAGCTGTCGTTTAATAAATAAAGCATGAGTACTTCTCAACTTTAATATGTACGGTCATTATCGTCGGAGTACCTATTGTAAACCACCCCACAGGACGCAACTTAATGCTCAACTGACATCACCTCTCCCACTTCAAATTTACTGGAGATGAATGAGTAGGTTTCCGTTATACCCAGCAAAATGTCAGAGCTGCAAAGATATGTACGGTAATCCATCCATCAATAAAATTCTACTCCATTCTCACATTCACTAGGGCAGTTTTAAACGACATCACGACAATTTGCCTAGTATATGTTGGCTGCGCACATGAAAACTACAGGAATACTGGCGCGATGATAAATTAAACGTACTAATAAGGTTTAGTTGTCCAACCTCACCATCGTGAGGCCATTCATTTTCCAGCCACAAAATTGAAGATAATCTATAAAAACAAAAGCGCAAAAAACCAGAATAACATAGAAACTCATATCTTAACTAAATTGTCCAAAATTATTTGCTAAGAGATAGACATATTCAAATTCAACTATCTACAAAGTACCCGCCCTTAGCCTTGATTACAGCCTGAAATATCCTTGGCATTCTTTGTAACAATTTAAGGAAAGAACTTCCTGGTTACTCATTCCAGGCTTTCAAGAGTTCCTTCATGAGCTCTTTTGAACTTGATGGGTGCACTTCTCTGACTGCTAGTCCAGTTCATCCCACAGCAACTCAAGTTGAATTTCAAGATGCACAGTTGTTAGCAAGCAACATTTTTAGTAAACTGAAGTGTCCCTTGGGCATTTTTTGTGCATTTGTTGCTCAAAACTGTTGGACTTTAAGATGACCCAAAAAAAAAAAAAAAAATTCTGAGGATAGGGTGTTCATAATATTTTGGCCTATAGTGTAAAAGCTCAGGTTCTCAGGACCCAAATTTTTGGAACACACTTGACAATGGTCCATGCAGAAACAGTCAATTATCATACCTGCCAAAGAAAGCTCAAATCACAGTAAATAAAAGGCACTCTTAGTTAATTAACAAACAAGCATTGATATTGTAAGAGCGAGAAAATTTCATCATTTGAGACTATCATAATAATTTGAGAGAATAATGATCACTTGTGTTATGATCTGTAATTTCTGCCTTGGTTTGTTTAGTGTATGCTTTCAGTATCATCTACCAGTTATATACATTCTTTTTCCCCTGTGATGTCTTGCGTTTCTATGTTTTCTGCCAGTGCACGCCTCTGTCTGCGAGCTGTCACATTTTGGATGATTTCAGACGTTTCCGGTGTTTCACAAGTTCCTTCATGCCTCGTTAACTTCCTTCAACACTGATTACTAATTAAGTATGAATCACACTCACTCTGTATGTTTTGTCTAGTTTATCTACTAACCCTTACTAATATACTAATCCTGTAAATAACTAACATACTAACTTGCACTATTTGGGTAAAATTATTACTGCACTAACTACCAACATTACTTATTGAATCTCTTACTTTTCCAATCTGTGACTCCGCCCTCTCTTTGCTATCCTGGTCCTTGTCTGAGTTTCTGCAGATCCTTGCAGCTATCTCTTCTACTAATCTGTTTCTTCCATCTCTCCCCACTTAGGCACTCCTTGAATGGAGCCTTGTTGTTTAAGGATGTCGTGTGAAAACTAGTCTGTGTCATTGTTTCCCATTTTGTATTGTTTATAACCTCTTGTGTTTTCCCCCTCTAAGTTAATGTTTATATTATTCTTCACACCTGTTGCCCCGCCTAGTTTGTTACCCCCTTGTGTATATATAGGGTGCTTCTCAAAGCGTAGGCTGCAGCCTTCGAAGGCTGCATTTTTAGGGATCGTCACTCAATTCCATCCACCAAATTGATGTTATGTCATTTAATCTCCATTAAGCAACTTTGTTTTAAGCACCACTGATTTTCCTAACCTTGGGTCTTATTTATAAAAAATTGAGTGGATTTGATACCTAAGTAATACATACGCACAAAAAAATAAAAATAACCAAATTTATAAACCTATGGGTAAAATAAACTGCATGGAATTTTCATCTATTTAATCAGGATGGACTTGGAATTTATTGACATTGTGCATAATCTTAATTTCCCTTTTTTTTAATGTCAAGTTTGTTTTTATAAATCAGTAATCTGCAAAGAAAGTGACGTACGAATCTTTTTTGTGCCTACGCACCGTATATAAATGAGGCCCCTTAACACAAACCCCTAACTCTAAACCTAGCCTTAAACCTAACCCTACATTTAACTTCGGGTGTTACTTAATGAGTTGGTTGCAGTCTTTGAAGGCTGCATTCGAGGGCTGCGAAATCAGTGAAGACTATTCCTCTGTCAAGGCGCCTCCGAATGCAGCCGAAAAATATAGTCTTCGCAGGCTGAGTTTCGAGAGGCTGCACTGCGAAACGAAGGCAGCAGCCTTGATAGGCAGCACTTCTAGGCCGCTACACGTCACCGTATGTTCCGAGGTGAAAGCATTGCTTAATGCGCCCGAGGAACTTTAAGAGATATGAAAAAAATTGTAATAAGTCATATTTTAATCGAAACTGCAAGGATACTGACAAAATAAATAAATAAATAAAAATAAAAAATTCTCCCCTTTATATTTCTAATTATGTAATGAACAAATACAGACCATGTCAGTTTCATTGCTGGACAAAAGCGTAACCCCAGAGGACTGGATTTTTCTCTCTTTTTCCTCAAAATCTGCCGTTTGTTGCTTACTAGGTTTTCCTATAACGCTCTAGAAATGCAGCCTTCATCGGCTGGACGTCAAAGGATGGTTCAGGTGTATCCTTTGTGGCCGTATATATCCCATATCCCTGTGCGGACGCAGGACCCAGGTGCCTAATTAATAAAGTGAAAAAAAATGGCTGAGACCGCAGATGCGACCGTTTTGGTGGAGTTTGTAATGAAATGTAAGTAAAAACATATGTATATGGGTGAAGCGGCATCTCAGAATTATAAATCGGCATGTATAATGCCAGCTATTTGAATCAAGCTCACACTAATAGAATACAAGAACGTTTGTTTTGAAGCCAAGTGACTTTCAGTAGCTTAAATAACTAGCGATGTGGGGAAAAAAATCATAATTGTCCAACATGAACAAAAATGGTGTCATATCAAAGGATATGTCAGTACAAATCCAATGGTACCAAGATCATCTTTCTATGTAAAATATTAAGGAAGTTATGGACTGCTCAACTTCCACAAGTTTGGCAAATTGTGCGCCGCGAAGCCCCGAATGACCAATATTTCCACATAGCAAAAATAAAGTTAGCTACCACAGATAATTTTATACATCCAAACACATGGATTATAAGATGTGCCGTTTGAATGAAATGCAAATTCTGTACAGAGACCAAGGAACTGACGGAGCAATTTATCCACCTCAGGGCCGCACATGACCACCTATTTACCGGTGCGAGAAACTTGGTGGCCCATTGATGGAGGTTAATGGCATTACAGTTCTCAGTCGTATTCATTGTCTTTGAATCACGAATGTGTGTGCTTTACTGTATATGTCATGTGTGTTCCCATTCAGCATGCATACCTTTATTTTTTTGTTACACATGTACTGACATACAAGTTCAGACATTGCGCAGAGCCACACTAGACATGGCAACCACCTAAGCATGAGAGTTTTTGACAAGTTGCAGAACAGAGAATGAGGAATGAAAAAAAAGTTGATGTTCACTTATTAATTCATCAGGGCACAAACCAAACAGTCGGCCAAGAAAAGAATGAACAGTACCGGGCAACTGTGCAACAGTAACAGTAAATTAGAAAAAAAATTATTTGTAAGGTCCATCAATTCTGTGTTTCATCACCTCTTGCGGCCATCAGTGCTCCACATTTGCTGCATAAAGATGGAATGAGGCCTGTCTGCTACCTAATGTGCGATGTTAACTATTTCTGCAGGGAAGCCTGCTCCTGGAGAGCTGTGGTCCTACAGATTTTCAGCTGTAACACCCTCGATTCAAACCACTGAATGGTCAAGGGCCTTGACAAGCTGTAATCATTGGAATCATGCGTGTTACAGCAAACACATCTAAAGCTGCAGGGTTATGGCTCTGCAGGAGCAGGGCTCCAAACCCTTGCCTAAGGCATTAAGGCAGAAAATTACACCAGCTGCAAGAAGCAGATCTAACAGACAATGCCCAATTCTTAGTGTTCTTGCAATGTAGATCATTCAGGTCACCAAGCTTGTATGAATCAGAATTTCCTTACAATTGGTTTTCTGTGTCTATTCTCCACTTGCCATTATTTTGTTAGAACAATCTTGCAGAAGATGGGCTTGGAAGAGAAGGTGTCCCCTCTCCAAGCAAAAAAAAAAAAAAAAAAAAAAAAAGGGACAACTTATAAAAGAAGTACACAGTATGTTTATTACAATCTCTGAAACAATACAGAAATGTTTTCATTGCATATGTGCCATACACTGACACACTCATAACTGTAATGTATGTACATGAGTGTGAGTTATTGAGATAACTAAGAATTGCTCTTTACATTTAAACGATTGCAAGTGTCCAGGGTCAGGCCAAGGGCTGGAGGATGGCAAGCCCACTGCAGCAACTCGGCCTTGGTTTGTCATCATGGATGAGGTTTTAGGCCGGAGTCACGCTGTGTGCCCTCCGGTACTAATCGCCTCCATCCAGGATGACAGACCAGGGCCAAGTGCTGCTGCCAGTGTGCCAGAGCAGGATGAGGAAGGGCCAGAGAGAGAACCTCCGCCTAAGAGGAAGAGAGTGAGGCGCGAAATCGAAGACGACTTGCTCGGTCTTCTGAAGGAAGACATGGCCCACCAACGGCAGGCAGAGGAGAGAGGCAGAGGCAAAGGCCAGGAGTGAGAGGTTCTTCACGCTCATGGAAAAATTAATTGAAAAATAAAAGCACATGTTTACATTTTTGTTCACTTCCATTTTGTACGTTCACATGATGACATTACAAAAGTATAATATTTGAGGCTCCTGCTTAAAACAGAATCTAAATCAGAGTTTGAACTCACAAAGAAACAGTTTCTCACAAAATGAAATGTACAGGAAATGAAATATACAGGGCAGACATTGCTATTTACAGGGTGTTCAACTGTGCAAAATAAGAACTATAAGAACTGGGTACATCTATTTACAAAGACTTTCACTCTGAAATTTAATATTGATGAGTCCCAAATTTGAAAATTGGGGTGATCCCTAATTTTCTTGCCATTTAGTTCTCCTGCAAAATGTAGATGTTAGAATAGAAATGACAATATTCAAGTATTATGCTTTTGGAAGATATTTCTGTGCATATTATTACTTGGTGGAAATAATCATGGTCATGAGGCACCTGCTGAAAGGTGGACACCTCCGCAGTCAGCCGCTGCATGCTGCCATGCTGCCCCACATGCTGCCCCACATGCCATTTCCGACTCCACTTCCTCACCTTCCTGACCTTCGTCCTGGGACTCCTCCTCTGGGGCAACAAGATCCCCGACCCTAACAGAAATGTTGTGCAGCATGGCACACGCTGCCACAACCTGAAGCATGACACACTATTGGTAACTGAAAGTCTACTTCTATTAAAGACATTACCACTTTCCTGCAGTGGCACACAACATATTACAGGTATTAAGAGGTTAGCATTTGGTAAACTATGCTTTCCAGAATGCTTATTAATGAATGCAAGCAATTTCTTTATCGGTCAGAATGACAGATCACCTTTGGAACAAAAGTACAATGCACTTCAATTGTTTGGAGGAAGATGCACCTGAAGCGTGTCTTCATCATTCCAAGGCACGCTCTATAATAGAGTGGCCTCTTGCATGATGAGAGTTGTACCTCTGCACTGCAATGCCTCTCACTGGCCTCTTATATGGTGTTATAAAGGCCACAGGTTTTTCTCGGCATGGGTACCCCCCATCGGCTCATAGGAAGTAGCCTTCTGGGGGGTATATGGGGCGGGTGTACAAGGGGCTGTTCTTTAAAATGCGTGCATCATGTACGCTGCCTGGGTAGCCCACAAATATATCAATGAATCAGCCCTGATGGTCACACACTGCCTGCAGTACAACAGAGGCAAACAGCTTTCTTTTGCGGTAGCAGTGACCATCAGGACTGGCTGGAGGCTTGATATGTACATGACAGCCATCTCTCGCTCCGGCTGCATGTGTGAAAGCATGGTGTTGTGCCAACCCAGCAAAACCACATCCCACAGCCATGATCTCGGTCTCCGTGGACAGGAAGTGGATGACTGAGGGCAGGCACGTCATCATTTTCTCCACCACATGATGGACTACCCTGTGTACTGTGGCAAGGGGTATGTTGAACGCCCTTGACACCACCCTGTATGAGGAGCCACAAGCCAGCCAAAACAGTTGGACCCCACCCATGCTGCCTGTCCATGTGCAACAAGTGGAGGAGGGCCGCAATAGCTGTTCTTCCAAGCCTGAAGTCAGGCTTTGTGTCGCACCCCTCAAAATATCTGGCCAGGACTGGGACAGATACATCCAACCGGCAGTAATGGAGAATCTACAGGATGAAGGGAGAACAGATATAATTAGCACAATTTTTAACATTGATAACTTCACTGTATATCTTGGATATGGTTATAATGTGTAAGAAAATGAATTGGGACATTTAATAAATGTACTGTGATATTACAGCTAATAAAATGCACTGTTAGGGGTTCTGTATGAGAGATGCTTCTTTGCAGAATGCCCCAATGTCTGTATACGTGCTCAGCTCTCCAATTTGTTAAATTATAACAGGACTGAGCAAAAAGGTGTGCTGCACTTCCTAACCAAATACCCATGGGTAGGATACGTGTCAAATCAACGTAATCGTCCGACAGCTGCTAACCACTTTACTGTGTTAGAATGGCCGCTGTATGCGGGGGAGGAATAACCATTTGAAACACGGCTTCTCTCCTAATATTTTCAGACCAAGTACATTTCTGTACCTCCAATGCTTCTCTCTCGTTTTGAATTTTTCCAGTCAGTTGTCAGCAACGCGTTAATGCAATTTAGAATTTAACTGAAACGAGGTCCAGAGTTTGCCCCCACGGGTTTTGCGGAGGGGGATAAATGAAAATCTTCCAATCCGATGTTTGGATGTGTGAGCAATATTGGCAAAAGTTTTATTTATATCTATATTTGACTGCTTTTGGTTGCCTACGCCTGACTTTATTTAATAGCCTATAAAAGAGAATTTTTTTGACATCTGTGAAATTGGCATTTGTAATGAGATCTTGTGTTGAGTTAATAGGGTAACATTTAAGTGAGCAGTTTTTCATGGCAGGTTATGGGGGGCTAAGCAAATAAAAGTTTGACTGTGTTTTTACCACAAACGATTGTGGAGGCTGGCCTGACCGCAGTTATTTCCATCTTCAGAGTCAAAATCTTAACTAGAGAGCTTCATCCTTTCCTCTGATTTCTCTTGGCTGTTTCCCGTAGCAAAAACATTCGAGGCTAACGTTAGAACCCTGGGAACATATCGATACCCCAAAAAACGGTTCTGGTACATGTTTCACGATTGGTAAAACTCCTTCAGAATGCTTGTATGATCTCTCGTTACAAATGCCAGTTGCACAGCTGTAACAACCCATTTCTTGTGGGGTGATATCTGGTAAATGGGGTTAATGATGGGTGGTGGGGGGATTTCTGGGGAAAGTTGGCTCTATCAAGTCATAATGGTTCAGAAATTAAAATGTATTATGTTGCAATGCATCTATTTTTTGTATTACTTTTGATGCAAAAAGGTAAATAAGACTTACTAAAAAAAGTTACAATTTACTGTGTTTTTAGTGCTGTCTGTATTAATCAAAAAAAAAAAATTAAAAACTAAAAGCGAGATATTTGTTATTTTGTTTTAGTTTGTTTGTTAAATGAGATTTGAAAAAGGTGGAGGGCCCCATGCTTCTGTTTGCCTAGGGCCCCTAAATTGCTAAATCCACCCCGGCCTTCTGCCTAACGATTTGGTACTGTCACCTGTGTTTTTGGTTTTGAACCCCTGCCTGTCTTTGGACTCTGTTTTTCAAATTGCCCTTCTGTACCGTCACTGTGTTTACCTGGCTTTGGACTCAGACTGAATAAAGACCACAATTTTTGCACTTTGGAATACTTGCAGTTGGTTCCTTTCACCAGACATAACAACTTGAGAGAATATCATTTGAGATAATCTTCCAGACAGTTGGTGCGACTTCATTCCCGAATTCATTGTTTATTTTGGAAATAAATGCAAGTGCCATAAACACTGCATTACATGCAAACCTCTGTGACACCACAGCACAGACACGCAATTTTATTTGATCCAGCTGGTGTGTTCTGTCCTTGTCCTCATTGATTCTGATTAGTTCCCATTGCCACTGAATGAGGTTGTAATGGAGCAATCAATGAATCTGGAGCCTGGCAACCTTGCAGGGCTCCCTCACATCCACACAGCAACCCATGGCACTTTCAAAATTTCTTGCTGAATTTCTAGTTCTTCCCATTCCTCTTCCGTGTCAGATTTCGATTTGCTACTCCTCCCGCAGCTTTGATAAAACCCCGGCTGATACTGTATTAAAAAAAAAAAAAATTTAAAACTAGGAGATATTTGTTGTTTGTTTTTTAGTTTGAGAGATTTGTATATCAAAATGTGCAGCTCGATTGAGATAGGTGTGCTATGTCTTTTGGTGGAGAAGTCTCTGTTTTCCGCGACACAATTCACGGAAAATATTTTTTAAAAATCACATACAAAATGCATGGGCTTCCTTTCTTACCCTGACGTGCCCATCACTCTTGAATGGGGTAAATCTGGAATCATGAGACCACATGACCTTTTTCCATTGCTTCTCAGTCCAATCTTTATGCTCCCGTGCAAATTGAACTTATTTTTTCCTGATTAGCCTCACTAACAAGTGGATTTCTTGTGGCCATGCAACTGTTTACTCCTAATCCTCCAAGATCTTGTTGCATTGTGTGTGTGGAAATGCGCTTTCCTTAATAATTAAACATGGCTCTGAGTTCTACATTCTATTGTTGATTTTTTTTTACTGATGAGACTTCATCAAGCATTTTAACAATCTCCAATCAGGATCAGTCACGGTTATCAAGTTGATGGTTCATTCCTACCATTCCAGGTTTCAATAAATTGTTGGACAGTTCATGACCCAATTCTAGTGATTTCAGCAATCTCCTAAGCTGTTTTCTTTGCTTGATGCCGGCTCATAATTTGACCCTCTTGAAACACAGTAACTTCTTTTTTATGACCATAAGATACATCTTCCAACATGTTTTTTAAGAAAAGAGCAGTCACAAACTGAATCAGTCAGGATTAAAATAATTATTGAGAGCAATGCAATAGTGATTCAATCATAGGCTAATTGTTGATTTAAATCCAAGGGCAAATTTTTTGGATGGGCAGGGTACAAGCCTTAATGATTAAGAAATTAAGAAATACAAAATACTTAATTGTGATATTGTAAGGATGAAAAAAAACAAATAATTAATTAATCCAACACTTCCTCTGAATTCATCTCCCATTTTAACCTTTTTTTTTCGGCAATGCACCCTTTTTTAAGATTGCACTTCATGAAAAAGAATAGGCTACATTTGCAGGGCAGCCTAGTTGCACAATCGTTACCATGATGTGATAGTAATTAATTTATTCAATTTCCAATACTTCTTACGTCAAAGCGTTGGTCATTGAATAATTTGGTATATTAGCTATTATTGCATTGTGGCCATGAATGTGTGACTGCTTTTTTCACATTTGCAATTTTACCGCTGTCTGCAACTCTATAACTCTTAAAACATACTCTTCTGTTTATTAAACCCTTCAGAATTCAGAATCTTTAAAAGGCATATTTCAATTTTATGTCATCATGGAGGTGGATAGGAAAATGCCTGATAACTAGCCTATGTTATTGCACTAGGCAGTATACAATAATGCCCCTAAAAGCTAACTGGTCATTAATTCTACCACTTAGTTTTTGCAAGTGAGCAAAGTAATGTTTGGTTGAAAATTAGGGAAAGTAAATGAGAGCCAATTTGGAGTAATCGGGCGTTTTGGGGGCAAAGTTAACAAAAAGTTTTTATACCTCCCACAGCTAATCATTTAAGATCCAGGGTATAAGAGGTTAAATATGAGTTATGCATAATTGGCAAGGTTTGCTCTATTCAGTTCCTGCATTAAGGGGTTAAGTAAGTGTCACAGGGTGAATAGGATAACCGGGGTCAGTTAGGATTACCCGAGATAAATTCTATGCATAAAAATTGCGATCTTGTTTGCTCTTCTGCACTACGCATGTGCCAAGATTCTGTTTCCTGCATGCAGAGAGACTCCCTGATGCTGAGTGCTACACATCCTGCATGCTTGACAGTGTTTTGTGTTCACAGCTTACTTTCTGGGCTGTCTGGCCTGTCTTCCTTATTTCTTTTATCTTTTTCTCCAGTTGCAAAACAGTGTTTAATACATCAAATTAATGAAGGCATTTTTGTGCTTGAGGTATTTTGCATTTCAGCAATAATTTAGCATACTAACAGACTTTGGGCTTTTTTTTTACCTCCCTGTCTTAGTGCTACTGAGAGACTGCCCATAGTATGTGTTCTTATTGGATTACTGAGACTGAACTCCTGCAGTTTAAATGCATTTTCCCATTCCTTTCTTAACCAAACTAATTAGGGGTTTTCCACTGAAATAACATGGCCCATCCTGAGATGTTATGCTGACCAATTTTCAAAATATCTAAATTGACAACTGCTTTCCTCAACTGTTTTAATTACTGAGAGAAGATATCTGCTGAGATTTGGGTATAATCTTTTTTTGCTTCTCTACACTTGATTAAACTTTGTAATTTAATTGTACTACCGTGCAATTTTCCATACATTTTGAGTTGAAATGCTAAATATTTGCAACAAACCATAAAAATAATATTATAAATGTTTTATCGTGACAAACATGAATGTGACACAAATACCCAGAGGATAAGCATAGAAATAAATTAAAGCAATTGAAAGGACATGTTCAACTTGCATTCAATCTCAAAATCTGCTGGGCAGTTTAAATGGACACAAAACAGGAGCTGATGGCTGAAGAATTTTATTTATTACACAGTTATATTCCTAATTCATGCTCTCTGAGGTTTTATTCCCTGGGAAGCACAATAACAGTCGGTTATAAAAGACTCAAGGTTGTTATTGAAATGTTTCATCAAATAGTTGAAATTGCATCCACTTCCCTGCCCAAAGGCTTTTTGCCCTCAAGGACGCAGAGTCCCAGCAATTTGATAGCCACTTGGAGAAAAAGAAATACGTGCTGAAAAGCAACATTAGCTCATTATTTATAGAATCAGGTAATGCCATAATTGATTTAGGTCCCAAATCACAATAGCAATATATAATTGTATATCTACATGGCCTTTTAACTGAAATGTCTGTCCAAACCATGATTTTGATTCTTGGTGTTCCACCTGTTTCAGCAACAACCCTGTGTCTGAAAATGTTTGGATAATACAGAAACTGCAAAAAGAAAACAGATTTGTATATCATCCTTGACTTGCATTAAAACAGTGCGAAGACAACATATTTTTCCTCCTCTACTTTTTTCAGAAATAAATACCTATTCAAAATGACATTTCTACAGCATGTTCACTGTAAGTTGGGGCAAGGGTGTATTTACCACTGTGTTAGGTACAGTATCCTTCGTAAGTGAGTACACAGCTCTGGTAAAGAATGAAATTTCATCAGTGCTCACATAAAATAAGAGATACAGGTAAATCATGCGTATCAGAATGTTTGTTTAATCACGTTTCACAATGGCAATTGCTTTCATCAATAACTGGTATTTTGTGAATGTCTTTCACTGCTCAAATGAGTACACATCAACAGTGTAGCAAACAATAATCACTAATATTTTTTTGTATTTGGATGGATTGTGGCCCCTGGAAGCAGACACCAAACACAAGGTGTCTGCTATAACGTGATGCAAATAATCTGGATAATTAGGCTGCAAGGTAACCTAAATAAGTGTAATCAGTTGATTTCAAGCATACATGAAAATGGCACCACATGGACCTGAGATTTCTGTCCAGATTCAGAAGAGAATTTTTGCAATGCATGCGAAGGGGCATAGTTACCTGAAAATTAGCTATGCTTTGCAAATGAGTCATAACACAATGGCTAAAGTAATTCAGAGAAGTAAAAAAAAAAAAAAAGGCAATGTGATAAACATCAAGCAATCTGGCCCTCCATAGAAGCTGACTCCAAGAGATGAGAGGCATCTGACGAGATCTTTGGAGAAAAACCAAAAAACAACTGCTTCAGAGCTTGCAAAAACTGTTAAAAATCAAACAGGAGTGCAAGTTTCTAGGCGACAGTAAGGCGTAATAGGTTGCGTATGGCAGCCGTCCTCGAGGGAAGCCACTACTCAAGCATTAACACAAGCAGGATCGTATTGCATTTGCAACAAGTCATCACAGTAAGGATGTCAAGTTTTGGGATATTGTCCTGTGGTCTGACAAGACCAAAATCAATCGATTTGGGTCTGATGGTATTCAATGGGTGTGGGGACATCGAGGTGAAGAGTACAGTGAGAAATGCTTGGTACCAACAGTAAATCATGGTGCGGCAGTGTCCTAGTGTGGGGTTGTGTAAGCAGTGCTGGTGTTGGAGAACTATTTTATTGATGGCATTATGGATTCTAAACTGTGTTGCCAGATATTGAAGGAAAAGATGCTACCATGTGCCCTTGGCCGCATGTAGTTGTATCAGCAGGACAACAACCTTAAACAGAAGTCCAAGTTCACCACTGAATTTTTACAGTAAGAACAAGGTCAAGATAATTGATTGGCCTAGTAAGTTGCCTGATCTCAACCCCATAGAACATCTTTGGGGAATTCAAAAACATAAGGTTGAGCAGCGTTGACCCCAAAATATCAAGGCCTTAAAGGAAGTGATCCTCAAAGAATGTAAGGGCATTGATAAATCTGTCTGTCGTGACCTTGTCCCTTCAATGCCCAGAAGGGTTAAATGAGGTTCTCAAGAACAATAAAATATTGAGTCAATGAGTTTTCAAGTCACACTTTAGATGAAGTGTTGCTCATAAAGGCTTTATACAGCACGTGTAATGCCTTCATAAATGGGACATAATGTCTTCATAAATCATGCATAAGAAAATGTTATGCTTTGTAAAGGGTGAAATAACACAACCTTATTCAATATGTGATGCCAGATGTGACAATGACAATGTCACTAAGCTGACAATGTCACCTTTTATAGAATTTAGCCACTAGCTAAGTGACACTGTCAGTGCACATAAGATCTTCAAAGTATGTATCATTTATAATTAGGATCATAAAACCCTGGTTATACCTTCATATAACTGCACTGTGTGCTTGCATATGTACGGTATTAATACTCTGCATCTACTTTTTATTTACAGTTGTTCGAATGCTCACAGACTTGATGTTTCATTTATTTATTTATTTATTTATACTCTATAATGCAGTGTAGAGTCTGTGCGCCACACTCAGTGGCTTTTGAAAGTTCCATTGTCCAGTCCTGATGATCTTCTCCTGTTAAGCTCCCTGGTCGAAGGGGGAGAAAGGGCCACGAGACCATTCGGATCTTGATGGCACAAGATAGCAGCGTAGCATTGAGGCATTTCTTTTCCTCCTTTTGTTGACAAACCAGCTACCTTTTATAGCACCACTATTTGGGGCATCTTAGCTGAAAAGTATCTCCTGATGTACGATGCCATTTCAAAAAGTTGGGACACTATGTAAAATATAAATAAATGCAGAGTGCAATGATTTTCAAATCATTTGAACTTTATGTTTATTTGAAAAAAGAACAAAGACTATATATATTATATATATATATATATACATACACACACACACACATATATATATATATATATATATATATATATATATATAAATAAAGATGTTGCAACTGACTATGAAGACTATATATATCAGATGTTGCAACTGATAAATTTTATTGTTTTTTTTAAAGATATCAAAGGCAACAAAAGACTGGAAAAGTAGCATGATTCTAAAAAAAGACAACTGGCAGAACATCTCACAGCTAAGTATATTATTTAGCAACAGGTAAGTATCATGATTGGGTATAAAACGTCTTTCATAAGTAAATATGGTGAGGGCTTAACCACTCCCCTACAAGGGGAAAAAGTTAAACAATTTAAGAATAACATATTCAACTCAAAATGCAAAGGATTTGGAGATTTTATCTTCTATAGTACATAATATATTAAAAAGATTCAGAGAATCCAGAAAAATTTCTGTATGCATAGGACAAGGCCAAAATCCAGTTTTGAATGGCTGTAATTTTCAGGTTCTCAGGCAGCACTCCATTAAAAACAGACAAGATTCTGTGGTGAAAATCACTGCATGGACTCAGGAACACTTCAGTAAACCACTGTCAGTAAAAACAGTTTGTCACTGCATCCACAAATGCAAATTAAAACTCTGCAATGTAGAGATTAAACCATATATAAACAAGAACCAGAAACACTGCCTTTGTCTCTGGGAAGAAACGTGTTGCTGGCATCAAATTCAAAATGAGCACATATTTTTCAAAACAAAAAAAAACATCTCAGTTTCAACATCTGATATATTGTCTTTGTACTATTTTCAAATAAATATGAAGTTCAAATGATTTGAAAATCATTGCATTCTGTTTTTATGCACATTTCACAGAGTGTCCTATCTTTTTTGGAAATGGGGTTGTATATTGACTATTAACATTTTTGCAGCGGCACAATGTGTGCATGCGAATGTCAGATGAAGTTCAACAGAAACATTAAATGATTGTCCAAAATATGATTGATATACAGTAGTGTGCAGTGATGATTATACACTTAAAAAAATTAAGATAAATCAGCAACCAAGTTCTACTCAAGTATTTGTTTCATGTAGTATTGGATCATATTGATGAAAATAAGTAAAGAGATAACAATATGTAGTAAAAACAAAAATAATAATGCCTTTGTGAGCAAAAAAGTCAATATCTAGTGCGGCCACCCTTTACTTTGATAACTGCATTTAATCTTTCAATCATAGTTTTCACATTTTTTCCCCAAACTCGCTAAACCATGGTTTGAAGTTAATTCCAAAGAGATTCTTTCAATGTTACAACAGATTCACTCAATCGGATTAAGGTCTGGATTTTGAGCAATCCAATTCACAACTTTTATGTCACCGGATGTTTATTTCTGACTGAGATAATTCTTGCACAAGTTAGAAGTGTATATAGGGCCATTATCTTGTTGAAAATAAAATCCCCAACCAATCAGTCTCTTTCCAGATGGCAATGCGTGCCTCACAGGAATGCTGTAATACTTCTCTTGATCCATGATCCAGTCGATTTTATGAGATCACCCGCTCCTTTCGAGCAGACTGAATCCCAAACCATATTATTACCTCCTCCATGTTTTAATAAAGGGGTTAAACAGTCATTTTTGAAACGTTCAACAACTCTATGGTGCACATAAGTTCTGCGTTGGGTGAGAAAATTTCGAATTTCGATTCATCGGTCCAAAGCTCTTGTTCACAGTCCGTTGGTGTCCAATCCTTGAATTTTTTGGCAAACTTAAGTTTTTTTTGATGTTGCTAGCTCTTAGCAGCAACACGACCAATCAAGCCAATTTCACACAGGTGTCTGGAAATAGTAGATATTGATATTTTCATCTCTTCACTTCTGGCGCTATTAATATCATCACAGAGTTCTTGTGCTGTCAATCGCTGATTGGTTACTTTTCATGCACAGACAACAAACATCAGAGGCTTCCGTTTTGGACATCTATTGCCACTAGTTTTCAGCGTACCGGTCTCTTTGAAAGTATTGATGGTGTTTCTTCCAGTGCCATGGCTGCATTTAACATCTTCAACATCATGTAAGGCCACCATGTGGCTACGAACAATCTCAGAGAGCTCCTTCCGTCGTGCCATTGTATTTAACACTGTGACACTGCTCAAAGTTCTGTCACCTTATGTACTGGAACAACTGACCATCAGTGGTAATTTTGCAGAATGATGTTGCCTCAAACCAGTTTAAACAATTTTTTTTAGCATCAGTAATCATGGAATGACTCTTTATTCATGCATTCAGGCAATGCAAGGGTCCAAAAAAGTAAAATTTGTGACACCTTGCAATTGTTCTAAAGAAATGATGTTCTCAGTGTTTTTATTTATTACCCATATTTTTACATCAATGTACTTGTGGAAATGTTTTTTGTTTGTTTGTTTTCATTATAATTTATAATTGTATTTTTCAATACATTCTCACCAAAAAATTATAGAGAAGTAATATGCGTTTATTAGGACCCTTTTAGATGAAAGCAATGGTGTATAATCATCACTGCACATTACTGTAATTCTGGGAAAAGCTAAACAAGCTACAAGCTCAGATGTGCCATCATTATTCATGATCATATAACTCTGAATCATTGTGATATTTTTATTAGGAGCTCCACCTCTTCTGCAATGCTTTCACCTGAGTCAGAGTGAGGACATCTTGTCTCCGTGCATTTGCATATTTTCAGGCTTTGGCAAGCAGAAAACCAGAACAGCCACATTCAGGTCACATTCTTCTCTAAGATGCGGTGCACCTCTGTGGCATATTAATAACTCTGTATGTGATAACCTGCACCTTCAAAAGCAAAAATCATAAACGAAGAAGACACTGTCTTATATTCTCAAATAAGATATATGCATGATGAAAAAGATATTAAACAATTATCAGTGCAGGAACGTCTGTCACGTTTTTTAGTGACAATAGTTTTCCAATGGGATGGTACTTTTATTTTGGATTAATTTATTTGTTTATGCCTTTTTCCCTCCATCCCATTTCTGGTCAGGGTCACAGAAGTGCTTTGAGCCCATCTCAGGATCCTGCACGTGAGAGTCAAGGACACAGCATGAACATTTGTCCATTGCAGGGAACATCCATTCACACATTCATGCCTATATGCAATTTAGACACTCTGAGTAACCTGACATGCATGTCTTTGTAATGATGGAAGAAACAGGAGTACCTACAGGAAAGCCACGTGAACACATGGAGAACATCCAACCTCCGCCAAGAAAGGCCTCAGGCCATTTTCAAACCGGCAACCTTCCTATAAAGCTATGAAGCAACAGGAATCGTGGCTGTCCTTTCCAGTAATGTGACACATTACAAAGCAGGAAAAAGCAAAAATACATGTAACTGATTTTTTTTAGAGATACATTAAATATTTCAGAAAAGCACTATTTTGGATGATTACTTTGTCATTACTTAAATGCTTTCCACATTTGACATTTAAAATAGTTTGGAACTTATTTTCTGCTGACTTCCTTAAATTCATCTTTTTAACATCTATAAAGGGTGAAGAAAAATTTGGGCAACATAGTAAAATAAACAAGATGGAATGTCAAATGCTTTGCGACATACCAGCCTGCCTAAGGTGCAGAGAAATTGCCTCAGGAAGTCAGGGAAGTCTCAGATAAAATATGGGATTATGACATAAAGTTAATAGAGTTAATACAACCTGCCATCTTCCTTAATTATCCAAGGTTTTTTTCCTGAACATTACAAAAATGAACCTTACATAATACTGTACATTAAAGGATAACAACAACTGGTTATGTTACCCGTATTTCCCATAGTTGCAGTGAAATTCCTGTGGGAAAATTTTTGGTTTGAATTTTAATTTTACTTAATTTTAGCTTTAATTTTGGGATATTTGCAGAGGGACTGCAAATTTGTTCATGTACATGTTCTGGGACCAAAATAATTATCTAGTTTTCTGGACTATAGTACGTAAATGACAACAAAATGTTGCACTTTCCAAACACATTAGGAGACTGCACTTCATGTGACTTTAAATAAGGGAGAGTTTTTTTCATGAGTTATGGAAATGAAAATACGTTAATGACTTTTGCTTTTTTATCCTTGCCGGGAGAAAGACCAAAAGGGGGATTATGTTGTGGCGCAGTCCATCTGTCTGTTTGTCCATCTGTCCATATTGGAAGGTACTTCGCTGGAGAAAACAACTTCTTCAACTGTTTTCATAGGACATTCCTGAGAGACTTTTTTGGGAGAAACAGTCAATATCTAGTGTGACCACCCTTTCCTTTGATCACAGCATTTATTCTTTCAGGCATTATTTTTACATATGGAATTCTTTCCCATTCTTGCTTGATGTACAATGTCAGTTGCTCAACAGTCCAGGGTCTTCGTTGTCATATTTTGTGCTTCATAATGCGCCACACATTTTCAATGGGAGACAGGTCTCGACTGCAGGCAGGCCAGTCTTTCATCCCACTCTTTGACTACGAAACCATGCTGTTGTAACACATGCAGAATGTGGCTTGGCATTGTCTTGCTGGGACGTCCCTGAATAAGACGTCGCTTGGATGGCAGGGTATGTTGCTCCAAAACCTGTATGTACCTTTCAGCATTAATTATGCCTTCACAGATGCGCAAGTTATCCATGCCATGGGCACTAACGCATCCCCATACCATCACAGATGCTGGCTTTTGAACTTTGTGCTGATAACAATTTGGATGGTCCTTTTCCTCTCTAGCCTAGAGGATATGACATCCATGATTTCCAAAAACAATATGAAATATGGACTCGTCAGACTACAGCACACTTTTCCACTTTGGGTCAGTCCATCTAAGATGAGCTCGGGCCCAGAGAGGCGTCGGCGTTTCTGGGTGTTGTTGAAACATGGCTTTCGCTTTGCATGGTAGAGTTTCAACTTGCACTTGTAGATGTAGCGACAAACTGTGTTAACTGACAATGGTTTTCCAAAGTTTCCTGAGCCCACATGTTGATATCCTTTACAGAATGATGCCAGTTTTTAAAGCAGTGCCACCTGAGGGACTGACGGTCACGGGCATTCAAAGTTGGTTTCAGCCTTGCTGCTTACATGTGGAAATTTCTCCGGATTCTCTGAATTTTTTGATGATATTATGGACTGTAGATGATGAAATCCCCAAATTCCTTACAATTGTATGTTGAAAAATGTTCATAAACTCTTGGACTATTTGCTCATGCAGTTTTTCATTAAGTAGTGAACCTCACCCCACCCTTGCTTGTGAACGACTGAACCTTTGGGGATGCTCCTTCTATACCTAATCATGACACTCACCTGTTTACAATTAACCTGTTCGCCTGTGGAATGTTCCAAACAGGTGTTTTTTAAGCATTATTACACTCGACGGTGTGTTTGACCGTTATTCTTGTCATGACAGTGATGCGACCAGGAACAAGGCGCTTGCGCCGAGTTCTGTTAGCATCACTGAAGTGACAGGAATGACGGGCAAGCACACCCTAGAGTGTAATAATGCGATTATACAACTAATACCAACTAAATAAAATGTATAGGGTCATTCTGTGCCAATTCACCGAATGGCTCCCGCATGAGCCCCTTAGATTTTCTTGAAAAAAATCATGTTGGTGGATTCACTTCTTAATAGAATAATCCCAAAATTGCAGGTCTCTACGCCAATAGTTCGGCCACAAAAAATTATTAAAAGGACAAAGGTTTGGGTAATTTTTAGCCTTTTTTTTTACCATCGCCTTCTGAAGTTCTAATTTTCAGCTGGAATATCTTAAAAAGTACTTGAGCTAGGACCTCCAAAGTTTGTATGTCAAATATCTGGTGCTACATCTGTACATAATTTAACTTTCAGCAGTCTAGCTCATGTGCAACTTGCAGTAATAGGCCCCTAGATTCTGTCAAAAATTTCTGTTCGCAAACTGTGGCAGCACTTTTAAGGGCCTGTAAACTCATCAGTTTTTATGACAGGGGGCTGATATTTTGTAGGGGGTGTCTTTTGGAGAAGGTACATGGTTTTCTGAAAAATTACCAATGTGAAGTAAATAGCATCTGAAATATTGCCAATCAAAAATGAGAAAAAACAAATTTTCCTGCAACTTTGAAGCTATATTCCCGTTAAATGACACCATGTATCAAATCCAAATCAAGTTCAACTTAAAGAGCAGATTTTTGTTCATGATATATCCAAAAATTGTGATGGTGTTCTTTCTCTTTTTCCCAATATGAATTTTTAAAATTATGTTTTATATTGGAATGCTAATTCTCGATTATAGCTTCATGGTCTTGTGGACAGCTCTGTAATCATGTCAGAGATCTCAAATTTTGTACAGTGCCTGTTATAAACATTTGACATTAACTTTAAATACATATTAGTGCCATTCACACTAGTATATGGAAAGATGTTGAAGCTTGAATATGGAAATCAAAATAAGCTTTACTGCAGTTCAAAATTGAGCATTTTAAGCATGTGACAGTACACAATTGTACAAAAAGTATTGTCAAAATGATTTCTAAGTAAGGTAGCATCTAGTCTGCAATTAGTTCTAAGAAAATAAATGTTGCAGATAGCCATACCCTTGCAGCTAACCTACTCACACACATATACTTTTCAACTATATTGTGATAATAATAAATTTTCTGCAGCATACAAAAGTATCTGTTCTAATGAAGAACACAGAATGAATATGATAGAACATGTTCTGCCAATTTAAAGAGTCACTTGAAGTCCTTCATGAAAACATCTGCTGCTCTAATATCTTCCTCTTTTAGCACATACCTAAGGCCTGTGGTGGTAGAAGGAGCTTCCACCTTTCGAATTATGTGCTGTTTTGGCACCCAGCATACATCTTCCCTTCTGGGCCAATAAAAGCGCCTGGCTGGTCCATGGTGTAAGGGTTTTGCCCATGAACATCATGATATATCAAAGAGGACTTGAAACTTGATATAGATATCATAAAATAATGTGGAAAATCATTATTGAAATAATAAATCAGGTGGGAAAGTAGGGTCATTTTCTCATAGACTTCTATAGCATTGAACTTCTGTCTGCAACCACTGATGTCACCATCTGCTGGCCATTAAATAGAATGCAATTTTTAGAGATTACTGCATTGGCCTCACTTTTCAGACCTGGGCGCTGCGTCCATCTTTTTATACAGTCTATGGTCGCAACTGGAGGGAGCTGTCCAGCAAAGAGCGGCGGCTCGGGGTGCTGAACGGAGGCCAGTCCAACATGCGCTGTCTGTGGTACTGAAGGAGAGAGATTATAAGGGGAGGAGAATTGCCTGTTCTGGGCAGTGTGACGTGGATGGTCGGCGTGGCCGTTGCCCCGGTCGCCACACTGGACAATAAAGACCTCATCAATGATTTGCAACCGTGATACTTTTGCGATGCTCTAATAACCAATTTACGAAATTATTCAATTACCATCCGCTTCGACTTAAAGTAGGGATTCAAAGAAAATAAGTACCCATAAAATTGGTCTGTTATGGCAATTTCATGATAGGTTGAAGGTATTCACTCATATAACAAGAGGAAAAAAAGTTTCATGCGACTTGATATTCGCTTTCCAAATGTTGCTACTTTTCCACCATAACCAGTCCGCCGGACAGTCTCATTTCCCGTGACGTGACATACGGGTTGTTTACTCTGAAAGTACCCAGATGTTCCATAGTTATAATACAGTGAACACTGTGAAAACTGTTTTCAATTTTTTTTTAAAGCCTGACGAGTCAGAACTCAGAACGAGTCAGATTTTTTCCAGATCTTCCAGTAGTTCATAGTTTTAAATCCCATGTTTAAATCTTTTTTTTTTTTTTTAAGCTACTGTCGCATAAAGGTGATTTCTTTCATCGATGCATATTAGTTTTGCCGCTTATTTTGGTTCGTTCCATGCCTGCAAAAAGTCTGGTCGCCGCGCTGGCTATACGCTATAAACGTACATGTTGTCTAGTTTAGAAAGAAAATTAAGTTTTTACTGGAGTCATGCTACCATTCCGAGGAAGGTCGGATAAGCCAAAGCTGGACTACAAAAAAAATAGTATTTTATGAACACGATCAAGTGGACTTTCATAACAGTGATTGACTGGCATAGAAATATGGAGTCACGAGGTCGATGCCATTTAGAAAACAATCAAACCCTTAAATATCTTCACCCAATACCTCAAAAGCAGCCTGAATCGTCCGCCTGTACTTCTCATGCACTCAAGTTCAATTTCAGGTCTTAATTGCTTTTTCATAGTCGTTGTGTCTCATCCTTGGTTCTTTCTTCAACTTCTGGTCCTTCCTCTTCCATGATGGCCAAAACAAAACAAAACCTCAAATCTAATAACGTTAGATATTTACAGTATACGCAATAGAAAGATCTGACGACACGCAGCTGCAAGTGCATGAACAATATGTATTCCTGCGCGAGTTAAGAGAGAGAATACATTATAAAAATCTTCCTTTTTTGTTTTGTCGTTGCTCTTATCAAGTCTACTCATCGAAAAAATATCATAATAAATTAATGTATCAGTCCTTCCCCCAGGGTTTCCGCTACATGTAATTGATCGTGGCACACCGCCACGGCAAAATAAAAGCCGCCACGCCTATGTAAAATTACTTTACATAAACTCCAAAAATCCTAAGGACAATCAGGTGTTGCCAGTTCTCATTGTTAAGTTAAAATGAGCGCTAATAATTTTTGACCTGTTGTCAATCATTTTGCTTGATGAACACGTTTCCCAATGAATAAAAATTAGCCATCAGCAGTAAAACACGCTGCTTTCTTCTTAATGCAATGTGTGCAACGATTTGAGAAAAAATATTTTTTTCACTTTGCAAAACAATAAACTACGATGTTAACTTCTGTGTTTGCTGTGAGCACATCCTGCTCTACCAAATTCTATCTTCATGATTATTTAATTCTAATTCCGGAGTCCGGAGTCATAATCGGTTTTCATATTATATGTGAAATCCACCCTGACGCATATAAAACTGATAAACCTTCGTGCACATAGACTTCAATTATTACATCGCCTACGTGCTGATTAATGAAAACTGGTCACACCTGATAATGCTGAGTTTTGACCCGACGCTGAAGCCCTCCGCCACAGTTTCAAAAAAACCTGGAGAAAACCCTGCCTTCCCCGTATTTACACGATTTCTGTCAGATCGTTTATATGTCCATGTTAATCTTCAATGTACTAGGTCTATATAGAAAAATATAAGTTAAAAAAAAAAGACAGATAAATGTTTCTCCATTATGATTTATCCATCTCAAGTAAAGTACGACTCAATTTTAACCTTTAACAAAATACAAAGCTTAGAGAGAGACATAGTATTTCTATTGACATCTAACAGAGCAGAGCTTGCAAAACCCGTAAGTGACGTCACCCAAAACAGGCCTCTTTCCTAGCATCACGGAAGTATTCACGCTCGATAAAGTAATGTTGTTTCGTGCTTGTTTCCATTTTCTTGGATCGATAATGTGACGGAATGACATTACATTGCATTCTTTGCGTTCTAAGCTTTCCATTGATGTCAAAATTGCCATATTTCAGTTTTTCCTTTGAATCCCTACTTTAAGAAACATTGGTAATTTCAAAAATTAATTAGTATCGCATCACTGCAAGGATTGTGCAACTGCTCTTCCCCCCAAATGTAGCCTATTTTTTTGAACACTGAAAACATTGATCATGAAATAAATTCAAAAGTCTGTGCACTATGCAAAAGTCCTTGGCACATTTCAAGCAATTTCTTTCAGCAAATATGCTTTCAAAAATGATAAAATTTAAAGTTTCTAATAACAGAAATGTACCAAACAGAGCTGTAGACTGTTAAAAACTAAATCAAATCAATATTTGGTGTGACTACCCTTTGCCAAAAAATTTGGGACACTGTCCTATTGTGCTATAGTTTTATAAGATGATTGGCTTTTTGCATGTCCCAAACAGAGTGGAGAGCTTACCACCATTCTTCTGCAGACTGACTGTCTAACTTGCATCTATCCCTCCAAGAAATTACAAACAGTTATAATGATGTTGACATCAAGGCTCTGTCAAGACTATAATATCTGTCTCAACTATTTTTAATGGAAAACAAACATTTATTGGAATTTCTTATTTACTTTTTATCTTCAGGATCTCTAATATGGAAACAAAAAGTAAATGTCTAATACAGATTTGAATTTTAAAAAGTGCAGGGTGCCTAAGACTTTTGCACAGTAGGGGAAGCCAGGGCACAGTGAATCAAGGGCACTGTGAATCAGGGCTATTTTTGGAAAATTGACAAAAGGAATCACCTGTATGACATCATCATTTTATGTGTTTGGAGAATACCCATCCATGAAAGTTTAGTTAATTTGTTTGGATTATCTACTGGCAGAAAAAAGGTAAAGTATGATTTTATGCATGTAAAGTAAATTTCCATGGCTTCTGCTGGTGTGCCATGTCTTATAGATCATCTGGAAGTAATAAATCCATTATGATGCAGCATTTAGAGCACATATTTGTCACAATACTGAATGGGTGTTTTCTTGAAACCAAAGCAACATGTGACCTTGGGAGACAGTTTTAGGTAATGAAAGCACATGGGGCACAGTGAATCGGGACACAGCCAATCATTGGAAAGGTGATTCACTGTACCCCAGTAGGATTCTTTAACACATGGGCCCAGATTCTGTTTGAATAAATAACATGGGAATTGGCAGATATTGTGATGTTCAGTACAACTATAGTCAGTTCTGGGACTATGCAGAATGTGGCCAAGGAAATCATGAGGTCCGCTAGAAATCGTAGGTGTTGTTGGCCTGACTCCCCCTTAAAGGACTGAACAATCGGCAGTACAAACTTGACTTGCAAATTAGATATTGGCATTAACTTTTGAAATAAAGCGTTTTAGACTCTATGTCCAAATCTTTCATAAATGTCTTAATTGATGATTGAGTGATTAGAAAGTATCTTTCAGCCTAAGTGCACATTCATGAAGTCCACTGGAAAAATTAGATGTTGTTAGTCAGACACCCATCTTCAAGCATTGAACAATCAGCAGTACAATCATGACTTGTGAATTTGAGTATTGGCATTAAACTTTTGAATTTAAGGGTTTTGGACTCAGTGTCCTGTTGCGAATCATTGAATGATTGGAAAGGATCTGTCATTCGGCCTAAATAGCATTTGTTTACTTTAAAGGTTAAATAAAAGTTGATTAAAGCAAATTTAGTGGTGTTCCCTTCACGTTAATGGAGTGATTCACTGTGCCCTGAAAGCCGATTCACTCTACCCCAGTACTGAGGCACAGTGAATCACTCAAAATCCCTCCCATCAGAGTTAAGCGAGAGTTAGTGAAGATCTGCTGCCTTGTATAAATGCACAACACCGCCCTCTTTCAGAGGTTGGATGATATGGAATTATTATCACTCCCAGGACAGAAAAAATCAACAAAACAACTTTTCTGATTCACTGTGCCCCGGCTTCCCCTACTGTAGGTTACAATCTGAATGGACCAATGGCTGGATGGCCAGATATCTGGTGGGCCAGTGGGTGGCTCTCCTTACTCACAGATTCAAGCGTGAACAGGGATATGTAAGATTTTCACCCTCAGGATGCGCTCCTGGTTCACCATGGTCATTAAAAGCTCCTGTCACATGTCTGACGGAGTAGAGATATTATTGTCTAACTAGCTGACTGCATCTGACATTGTAATCACCCCATTTCTTCTGATTGCCAACAGAATTCTTCCCATTCCAAATATACTCTCATTCCCGACTTGTCAAATGCAAATAAAAGCCTCTCATAGACACAGATCCCCACATTTGGGGAAACATTTGGTTCAGTGTCAAATTAAAGCTAATGCATTCCCCTCCTGCTGCTTGATCATAAAAAGAAAATTAATTCTTTATCAGATTCGCAGAAGGCAGGTGCGCATGCTTTCTTAATACATGGTGAATGCATAATTATATAAAGGTAAATCAAATGAATGAAGGAATAAATCAATGAATACATACTGTATGCAGACAGAAATGCAATCTGCACATGGAACTTAATTTTAATGGGAGGTAAAATGATATTGTCTTTTCATATGCTCATCTGGGTAGTAGTGAACAAACAAGGAAGTATATAAAGCAAATTGCAATATTTATGAAGTTTCGCCAATCAACCTCCATAAAAATGTGCCCAGACACTGAACTACGCATTTATTTTAAATGCATGTAAACCCAGCTCCTCAAACAAATCACAATGAGCCCGTTATGACCCCAGCAGTCAAGGGAAGTTCAAGTGGCTATGCAACACAAAAAATTACAGAGAGTAACCTGCAGGAGTGCGGAATAGAAGGAGGGGAGGAACGGCGTCAAAAGCGCACAACAATGTATAGTGAACAAGTGATTCTTTAATGGTGAAAATATGTTCAGAGATGCAGGAATGTATTTACAGTGCTTGGTGCTAATTTACACACTAAACATGAATAATCAGTACAAGCAAACAACCACAGCTCAGGACTATGAGCTCTGCCGACTAAACTAAAACAACAGAACCAAATGAGTCTAACTAAATGGACAATCTAACTGACTACCTAGGTAACAAATCAAATAACAAAAAACCTAACTAACTACTTTAACTACATTCTCCGTACACAGCGGGCAACCAGCCTCCTATACGAGTCTTTCTAAACATCCAAAGCACAGCTATGTAGATATGTATAGGAGCCCCTGTCTACCCTGTCCTTTCCTCGGTGTGGCTGAAAACCAAAAGGGTGTCCCCGATAACAAAGGTTAATGAACAAGACCACTCCCAATGGCCTTCCTAGACATCACTGTTTAAATGGGCTTTAATTGAATTCACAGTCCCCATTAATTATATTATGACTTTATTAAACTGTTAATTAGCTAGCGCACAGCAAGAGTGGGCTTACCCAACGAAATTAGCAGAGTTCCTCCTATGCAGAATATTCCAAGGCTCCAGAGTTTCTTCTCAGTCCGTTAGAGGCAACTCCCGCTGGAGTTTTCACCTCCACGCAATAGGCCCGTGCTCTGCCTTTCTTCGTACGGTCCACCATAGGCGTCACTCGCTCGTCCCAATTAATCTTGGGTGCTCACATTCGAACCATGCAAACCGCGAATGGCGACCGAGGAATCAAATTATATCAAATTCCAGACTGCTGTCTCGCAGCAGCATCCTTTCGTCAACAGCGGCGCTCAGAAGCAGCAGCCCGGCTCCCCAGCAAGGCGGACCATGGCTCTCACTAAAAGCTCATCCCAGGCTCCACGCCCCTCGCCAAACTCCATCGGGCGTTCAAGCAGAAGAAAATCCCCTTCCACCGCTCCGACAATAAAGCCAGACAAATAAACATTATTCACCACTTTGGGGCGCAGTTAATCCTCCCCACGTGCAGACCAGATGTATGCAGACCACACAGCACTACCTGGGTTCCGCCATCAATGTCCCCAGCGCCACATCATCACTTTCGACCAAGGCATCCCACTCCAGATTCGGCGGAAGTAAATCCTTCCGCAAACCAGCTAGTCTCTCCCCCCATCCCGAATCGGCTTCTGGGCTCCTTCAGCCTCTTTTCCCGTCCATCTGGTCCCCGTTTCCCAAGTCACTAATTCTGTGCTTCCTGCTACAGGTCTGCCCATAAAGAGAAAAAAAAAGGAAAAAGCATTACGGGTTCCGCCATCATTGTCCCCCAATCCCCGTCATCGATTTTTGACGACAACCTCCAGCTCCAGAGAAGGGAAATCAGCCTCCTTCTGCAAACCAGCCAGTCTCTAGCCCCCCCATCCTTTCCGATTGAGAGGTCGAAAGCCCCACCCTGAGTCTCCTTCAGCCTCTTTCCCCCCAATGTCCCCGTTTCCCAATCACTAAGACTAAGTCCTCCTACAGGTCCACCTCCCATCCCTATCCATCGGCCACCCAGTTTCCCCTCACCTCCGTTTCAGCACACACTGGTCCAGAGTTCCTTAAATGCCCGAGTAAAAAAGCTGACACGAAAGGAATAACACACCGTCTCAACCTACCAAACACAATCCGCCAGTACTTTCCTCATCGGAGGAGAGAGTTTGACGATTTTGATACATTCGTTCTCCATCTCCTTCCAACTCCACTTTGGGATATGGGTTTTTAAATACCACTGACTTTTAAAAAAAGACTTCCGGAGTCACATTTAAGTTAAGCATATCCCAAAACCTCAAACCATTATAAAGAACATGCAAATCATACAAACATTCAGCTGGACACTGTGATGATCCACCAGCGGCCATTTATAAATCTGTGTTGTTCCTCGAGTTACATGAGCATAGAAATCATAAACATATCGATAAATTCGTGACTGCCGGAAGGAAACGCCATATAATGCAGAGGAGGGCAATGTTAACAAAGGCTTTCAAGCAGAGCAGACTTTCGTCGCCTCTGGGGAATTAGTCTGAGCAACTTGTTACAAAAAAATGTTGCGTTCATAAATTGAAATTAAAACTCATACATTTACAGGCCTGTTGAGCAATTGCCACGTTTTATTCTAAAATTGTCAAGCCATTACAAATGCTGAAGTTCTTTGCCTCGCCGGCAAATATTCACAAATACTTTGCGATCCACCTCACAGCCACTCGCAGTCCTTACCAGCTCACTCTACTCAGTTTTCAGTTTTCAAAAAAAAAAACCCATTTGTAAATTGGAGGCGCCTGGTTGGCTAATTCCGGTATTTGCAAAGGCTTTTAAGGTGCCCATTAACCCACCATTTTGGGGATTTTAGCATTTCCTGGAAGGGGACACCTTTAGTTCTCCAACTTTCAGATGATGCCAGCTGAAAAGATTTTAATTCCCTCGACAGTGAGTTCAGATCAATGTCTTTGGCCTACTACATTTATATATACACCGCGTTCGACTGGCCTCATACAAGTCTATTTGGCAGCATCAACCTCTTTGTCAAACTGTGCCAAGACCCATTCTTCACGACCAGTCAATAAATTAGATTTGCAACCATCCAGATATGCGGACTTGGAGCTACAGATATCACTGTTTAAATGGGCTTTAATTGAACATAATTGCCATTAATTATATTATGACTTTATTTTACTGTTAATTAGCTAAACTAGAGGATGGGCTTCCCCACCTTAGCTGGGTTCCTCCTGAGATTTCTTCCCACCAGGGAGTTTTTTTTTCTCACTTAAGAGGCTTTTTTCTCCCTACTGGAGTTTTGCCTCATATTTGTTACTGGTGTAGGCTGAGCACTGGTTTTTCATTTATTAATCTCTCAACACTAGGGCATGTTTGTGACAATCTACTGTATCCATGAAAAGTGCTATGCAAATAAATGGAATTGAATCGAATCAAATTATATCCAATATTTCCCAAATTTCCCCGGCATATTTTTTGAACAAACAGCATTCTATCAAGGAGGTATGACCATTAATTTCAACAAATTCTCTTTTTTTATTCTTTCCAAAATATATCAGCTATATTCACAATTATATCGGTGGCCCACCCAGAGCCCTAAAAAATTGTTGAAAATTAATACTTTTGGGGGGCTTGGGAGCCTACAAGGACTCCGACGAGAGACGCGAGCCCCACCCTGAGTCTCACCACCTGGGGCTCCCAATGTTCAATGCAATCACAGACCATTTCCACACAATCGGTGGTTTGGGCCCAATCGCCCTTAATGGGACTCCACCTTTCCCTTCTAAATTTAACTCTTATTTCAGAGCTTGCTTATCCGCGTCTCTGTGAGTTTTTAACTTCCTATTTGGGCTTTGTTTAATTCTCCCTATCTGGAGTTTGTAAGCCTTATTCTCTCTTTACCATTGCCATTGTTTCTTTGTGCTTGTGTGCCCATTGCAAACCTTGTGCAATGAACAATAATAAATCAGTCGTTTTGCCTGCTACTCTGTGCTTGGGGTCTCCCTCTATTTCTACACGTAACAACCTCAATATTTCCTTTTTAAATGTAAGAAATGTACACAGATAATCCCACCCCCACCCCCGTGATGTTAACTATTGTGAATGGCCCCTTAAGCTGCTTTAGTTCTTACCAGTACCATTACAAGAGTCGTTGGTTTCTAAACCACTTAATGATTCTGTCAAACTCATCATCAGAAAGAGTGTACTGCCTTCCAGATCCTGCAGTACTTGGTACAGAGATGATTAACGAGTGGTTCAGGGGAACATAACAAATGTCACCTTTATTCTAGGGCCACTGAAACTTTCGCAATGGTTCGTGAGGATGCATGAATTTTACATTGACGTCCTGATATTCTTCAGATGTATTCAAGACAACTGCCAGCCATCAGTAGCCATCATACAGGCAGGCTACATAAAGTCCTGGAGTAAACTGTTTAAAGATTGACTGTTCTTCGTGATCAGCATCCATCATTTGCCCAGACTGAAACCCACTATCATCCCCAGACACATGGTTCACAATAATGGAACCATCAGCTGAAGGAATGAAGCAGTGATTATCCCTGGTACCAGGAATTTTAGGAGCATCTTCAAAACGTCTGGCGATGCTGAAACAGCAGTAATTTAAAAAGGCTTTCCATTATGGCACCATGCTGTAAAATGTACAATTTCAGGTCTAGGTAGTTTTAAACCAGCCTGCTTAAAAAACATTTTGGAGAACACTGCAACCTCTGCCTGCTGCAGAATATTGAGTGAATACATCCATCTTTACAACAAAGCCTTTCACCTGTTTCCATTTCACAAATTAGTTTCTAGGCCATAGGCATGTCATAATGTACAGGCTTCTACATGTAATAACATGTAGGCTCTACTTAGTACATTGAAGAAATATTCATGGTTTCACTACCTCTCATCTTAATGCAGTTATGTTTTTTGAAGGGATTCTTTTTAGTCTCTGTGCTCAAAACTTAGCTGGCATATGTCTTATTAAGAAAATCATTGAAGTTGAGGATGTTTCCAACGGTGCAAGATTGAGAGGTACTTTCACCAACTTGGGAAGCCATTTTCTCAAGACGTGCTCAGTAGCATGTCCTGCCACCTGTACAACTATTGAGGAATCACTGCTTTCATCTATTTTAGAATGATGGCAACAAAAACAGCAACTCACTAGTTTGTCTGTCATCTTTCATTGCACCACTTCGGTCAGTTTGCAACACAAAAAAGATGAAAATATAGGGAAAAGATGCATCATTTTTTTTAAATGAAGGAATGCTATTTCCATAATTAAATTTATGTTGGTGGCAGTGCACAACAAGAGCTTTCTAAAAATATAGACCTCATTAAAATTGAAGGATACCCACATCCTGAAAAAAGCGGCCAAAAAAGGGTCACCCCCCATAGGGGAGTAAAATAAGGTTCAATATTACCAAAGAATTATAAGTGCTACAGGATATTAATTGATGGCTATAGAAAGCTCTTGACCATTACTAATACCTTTGATATTATCATAAATCCACGTCATCAGATGGATGTGAAAATGGTACCCTTAAATGTGTATGTTTTGATAGCGGTTTGTAAACGTAGCATTTTTTGAGAACCCCTAAAACCACAATAAAAGGGTTAAAACTACTTTTATTGGCTATAAAGGGTAGTACAGTTCCCAGAGCACAAGTGCTGAAAAAATCATGGGGTTATCTTCATTATTTCCAGAGTTACAGGCTGTTAAAAATGGAAAAAAGGCACATTTTATCAACTGGGTGCCACGCCCAATTTTTTTGACACACACATGCCCCACCCCCCCCCTCCAGAGAATCAAAACTAGCGGGTGGATTGAGCTAAAACTTTGTATGTCTTGATTTGGCACCCAAAGCAACATTCTATCATAGTTTGAGGAAAATCCATGACAATGCCCATGGGAGCCCTGGTTGACTTCATGTGGAATGACCCTATACATGACTTATATTGGTTTCTCTTTGCCTTATTTCTCAGAAAGAAGTAGTGTTCTTATGTTACATTTTGTATATGATACCATATACATATATGTATATGATATTATTTTAACAAACAAAAGCCTTGATCCGCTTTCTAAACATTAATGAATGTTCACACGCAAAGCGCGATGATCACAGATAATGGTAACACCTGATAACTTGATGACTAGCGTGTGCAGTTTCATGTAAAACAGATATCCAATGTTTTTCTGTACTGAAACAAGGTTTTTTGCGCTGAGATTTTGTAGATAATACTCCAGAAAGGTTTCAGAAAACGCTGTTAATAAGATGCTAATCCTAACATTTTAAAAGTATGCCCTGATGGGAGGAAATTGTTATAGAAAAGAATTGAGGGGAAATTGCAGAATCAGCAAAATCCTAGATTAATATTAGAATGCTATTTATTTTATTTTATAAATTAATGTTAATTTAAATGGATCTTTAATACAATTCCCGATATTCATAAGACATGCTTTGTTCCTACCACATATGAAGTTAATCGCTAAAGTTAATCTGTTCATGTAGCTAAAGAAAAAGAAAACCCTGAGAAAAAGCGTCATTCCAGTGAACGTTTAGCTATAAAAATACACATCTGAGCCAAAACCAATATTTAATATGTGATTATAACACAATTATTGCATTATAAGGCAATGATTTCACAGTTCATGCAGGGCGCCATTCATTCCTCGTCACTAACTTCTCATGTGAACCTGCGTGAGTATGACGTAGCGGCCACCCATCATGATTAATACAGCGTGTTGCTTGATTTTAAATGGGGAAATATACAGAGAGAAGAAGCAAACTCTTGCATGGAAAGAACTGCATGTCCAACCTCTACATTTTTTTCGGGCTTTTTATTTGCCAGTAAAGGAGGCACCAATAAATTTTGGGGTGTGTTATTATTGAGAAGGGGGTTTATAATATTAATATCGTGAATGTGTATGTTGCGTGTGCCCTAGAAACCCAGTGTGTCATCAGTTACATGAATTACCACATATAGCAGCACAAGAAATTAAACTGGATGCTTGATGTTTTTAATCACCCAAATCTTTCTCTGGGTACCCAAATATCAAGGTAAGCCGAAAAAGTACTGATTTTATTCAATGTTGGTGGAGACTGAATATGGAATTCTTTCCCCCTTGCGTTTTTGGCCGATTATGCTGTCCGCTGCCTCATACCACGAAAATGTATCTTTCTCATAGCTTGAGCTGACATTCGCACCGCATCGAGCATTTTGAAATATCCACTACGTCACTTTCGGTTAATATAAAATGTGAACATTTTTTAATTTGCAAAAAACACCAGTTTGGTTGGATGAGCAAGGCTTAGCTTTGGCAAGATTATTTATATTAATATGTGGATTCTGAACACGCACTAAAATTTTGGGGGTTTTTTTTCCTTTAAATTTTGTCAACGCCACATACCTAGCTCAACTGATACTTTCAGCTGATAAAAATGTAATCATGCCATAAAATGGGCATAGTTTATCTTGTATATTCATCACCAGGCAATGCACGACAGCTGAAAACAGAGCATTTCAGTTCTATTTTGATTGTGCAATTACACCACCCTGCACGTAAAAGACTTAATATTTCCCAAAAAGGCCTTATACTACCTAATTTGAAGATGCTGAGTTAAAAAATGCAAGTGAAAATTTTCCTTATTACTGTATATCATACTGTACATAACAGCTTTTATGTGCTGATCAAAACAGCAACAGTTGATGTCTGGGTGTAGTGAAACACCCAAAGATGTAGCAGAAAACATCTGGATCATGGTTGTTTTTCTTTTTGGCAGTGGCCATATTACAATTCCTGAAATCAGGATTAGGCATAAAATAATATCTTTAGAATCATTTAAAAATTTGAAAATCAGACAGAAATTGAACAAATATCTCTCACCTGGCTGAAAGAAGGATAGAAATCATGTCATTGTGGCAATTCGGTGATTAAGGGATGATGCAAGACTTCTTAACCTTCCAAGGAATTGTCAAAAGTGACCATGCTATGAAATCCACATCATGCATTGTGAGAAAAATGTGACATGCTGGAGCAAAACAGACAGCATTTTTGGAATCAGCACTGCAAAATTGAGTGAGAAGCAAATATTGGATTTTATTCAGCAAAAATGATGCAGGGTGGTATTATTGCATTTATCAAGCCACCCCACCCAAGGGTCATCTACAACTAATCTACATAATTGGCAATAGCGTCCATTTTGGACTTCATTAAAATATTCTTTGTGAGCACACTTTTGGGGGGAGTCATAAGGCCATAAATCGCCTAAAGGTATGCTAATTCAGCGGTTAATTCTCCATTGAGTGAATGGCAAAACAGTCTTTGTGCACTCATAACACATCAAGTTGTTTTTCCCCCAGGCTATTGCTTAAATAACCAGAAACAAACAGTAACATGTTCCCTGAACTTTGTTTACTTTTGGTCTCCAGAAGAGAACAACTTGTCTCAAGAAAAAGCCTTGCCATTATGACACGATTTTTTACCAGAATTATGAAAATGAATGGTAAAAGTGTGTGTCACGTGCAAAAACACAGCCAATTGAGAGGCCTGCCTAGTTGTAACTGATGACATGTATGTATTTGCAGCTCTTGGAGCAAAATACTTAGATTATCAACCATAAATATGTATCTGCGCAGTTACAGATCTATGCAGGCTGTCATATTTACAGATTGTCCGCATATTATGAAATCTCAATACACTCACTAATTTGAAAACATATACAGAGATTTTATTACACATTTCCAGATCTGATTACGGATACACAAATTCTGAATACACACTGGCAGATTGCTTAACACATTCACAAAACTCAGTTTGCATTTACAGATTATTAAACACATTTAGAAATCTGATTATGCACACTTGGATTGAGATGGAGTTACACAATTATAAACACACATTTGCAACTGGTTTTGCTGTATTAATGGCCCCAAAACATTGATCTTATTCATAAAGAATTGCAGATGATTACTCTTCAGGGAAACAATGAGGACAAGAGAAACTAGAGGTCAGCCAGGCATTGAGAAAGGGAGAAAAGTAAGGGGAACTGTATGCTGTGTCTGTCCAGAGGCTGAATTTACTATTCAAAGCAAAACACTGAATCAGATTCCTAACCCTGTGTGACTGTCTTCTCTAATTGATGTCAGTGGCAGCAGATGAGCCAAAGACTGCTGGTGGGCAGGCTGGAGGTGTGATGCAGGTGTGTGTCCTTGATTGGTGGCTGACTGTGCTCCTGGAGGTGTTTAAAGAACACGGCTCTGCCCTCTCCCTCATCTCTGCACCGCTTGTCTTGTGTAATGCTTCTTTTTGCACATTTTAAAAATGTGCAAACCTCGGGCCTTGTTGTTTAACATCAATGTGCAAACAAAAACAACCGACTGAAAAGGTGGGAACAGGATAAAATATACAGCAAACGGTACATCCGGGATTCCACGCTGGCCCAAATGAGCGACCTTGCGGAAACCAATTAGGATTCAGCGAAACAACATGAAGCTAGATGACTTCAGTGTTAGATAGTCATAAGCAATTCTGTTGGCATCAAAGGACTCTTACTGCTACATCTCAGTATCTGACAAGGAAAGAGAGCTAGTGCCGCCCGCTTTCCAGAGCTGCTTGGACATTATTCAGCGAATTATTATTTCACTTAGATGGGAATGCAGACAGATTTATTTCTATCTCCTTTAATACGCGTATCCAAATGTTCATATTTGCCGGGCCCAAGGGCTCTGACAGGTCTGGAAAGGCTCAAAGGTGAAAAGGCTGCATATTTTAAACTTTATTAGATAACTAGCCCTGACTGTATTGCCTCTGGCCTGGCTAAGGCTCTGAGGCAATATTTTTTTTTCAGACCATGTCATATGAATGCAGTATTTATTTAACCCGATAAACAAGCACAGGGGCAGACTGTCGAGTGAGATTTAAACCTCTTATGATGGCTTTCAAAGCATTTAGGCTACCATTCTGGTGCACACTTTGCACTGCCCTACTGGATTTTCATAATATTATGTTTATATGACAGCTTTTGCAATATTACTGGAACATGTGGGGATTTGTGATGCCCCAGGGATTGCCCAGAGATTTGTAACTTGAGTCCAGAAAAAAATAGGACTTGTGCATATAATTAGGTCAAATTAATAATATCTTTCATGGAGAAAAAAACATAAATGCACACTGGGGTCTCTTATGATTTCCAGCCTACCCCTCTCTTCCAGCCATCAGGCCAGACTTTGACCTTACGGCTCAATCAGAGACATCAGAATTTGCCATAGTCAATATTTCCATTGTCACAGTGACAGTATCTTTCCAAAATATCTAGTGATGTGCATACTCAATAACAGCATTGTCACAGTGGCAGTATCTTTCCAAAATATCCAGTAATATTTTCCCAATAATTTCATCCAATCATTTTTTGTCTCCGTGGAAACGGCCGCAGTAGGAACACTATCCCGGTAGGAACAGAGTCAGGTATTCTGTGCAGTTTCTTTTCACACATCACCCAATGATCTGTCAGTACAGCAGACAGGATATCCCTGGTCCAGAAGTTTTGGAAGGTTTTGACACAGCATGAACTGTAAATAAATAATGGCCACAATAGCTTAACTCAGATAATAATATTTTAGATCAGTATTAATTTTGCATCTGGAGATCTATCCTCCCTTGGTTGGGAGTTTGAACATTCAGCCAGTGGTCACACTCAGCATTCAACAGATAAACATGAAACAAAATTGATGTCTGGGCTCAGTTTAACAGGTCATTTCACATGGAAATAGCATATGAAATCAAAATAGATGAAACTCCTACATTATTAAGAAAAAAAAAAAAGCTTTTTCCACTTAAGAGGCCAGAGAGGATTATGCTAACTAGGCTCTTATAGGAGAACTTTTCCTGTATGTGAAACTGCCCTGAACCCTAAGAGGCCGTTGTAAAAATAAAACAACATTGAAGGAATTCATAGACATGCTGCCTGGCCAAAAAAAAAGAAATAAGTTGTTTGAATTTAAATAAGCACATACTTAATGATTGAGTCATTATTGTAGTGATTAATATGTTTTAGCTGCCACCAATTCTTTTAACCATTAACACGTTTGCGCAGATGTAGACGCCAGTGGACATGGAGCTGCTGCATTTATGCACGCAGTTACACTATTCTATTGATGGGTGGCACCCCGAAATGGTTATTCAATATTGTAGAAGAAGCATGGTTTTGGTTTGAAGAGGTTTCTGGTGATGCTTGATGTCTATCTGCGCCTATATTGATAAACTCATGCTAAATTCCACTAGAAAATCATTCATTCATGTTGAACTTCATGAGTCAAAAGTTGATTTGTGTTAGAAATATGATTATGATTTGACAGTGCGGCATTTTGTGGGCTCTAACAGCACGGGGAGCCACTAGGAGAGCTGTTTTATTTGGCTCATAAAGAGTAGATAATTTTGAAAATCACTGTTAGATGAAGTACACTTGTGGTCAAGGAGTTTATGATCCCAGAAATGTATTGTTTTACCTCCCAGCCATTTTCGAGTTCTCAGTATTATTTTATTTTTAATATTTTCATAATTTCATTACTGAATATTCATGAAGATTTTTTGCGTTTGTGGCCCTTATTTTTAACTAAAAATTATGAAAAGAATATTAAATGATGGAATTCTAAATGCTACAAGTGTCTTTTTTCATATAAGCCATTTCCCCCATCCCTATGAAGTTCAAATCTTGAATTAGAACGCTTTAAATAGGGTAACGCATAAACAGCCATATTTGGCTTCTGCGCAAAGGCATTAATGCTACACTATGCAGCTTCTAATTTCTTGAACAACCATGTCGAAAGACGTATTTCATATTCGTGGAAAAAATGTTACTGTGTTTCAAGAGGGGCAAATTATTTGCCTGCATCAAGCAAAAAGAAAAACAACCAAGTAGATTGCTGAAATCGGCGGAATTGGGTTAAAAAGTGTCCAACTTCATCAGAACAAATGGGTCAAAAAAAAAAAACATGATTGATTGTGATTGCAGATCACTAAAATGCTTAGTGAAGTCTCATTATAAAAAATCGACTGAAGAATGCATGGCTATGTTTAGTTGTGAAAGAAAGAGCATTTCTACACGGACAGTGCAACAAGCATTTGCGGTATTGGGACTAAATAGGTGCATGGCTACAAGAATGCCTCTTGTTAGCGTTAGTGTCCAGAGTCAAGCGAGCTAGATTTTGTGTCTTGTATTGCAAATCTTTCCACTCAGTGCTCCTTTGTTTGGGTTGCACTTGGTTTTCTGCGTCTCAGTGCGGTAGTATGTATGGAACAAAACTTTTTAGATATCAAACAAAAAAATTAAAAATTGTGAGAGAATAAAACTCACTTATGCAAAAAAAAAAGTCATCTCAAAAGTAAAACTCCCCACCACATTTTGCCATGATCCCTTCAACAGTTTAGCAGTTTTCTAACACATACGCCGACACGGACATTGATGCTGATGCCGAAAATTTGATTGACTGATGTTGAACATGTTGTTTCATTTATTGATTTGTTTTTATAGATTTTCTTAGCAACTCTGACCAGCATGAAGCATGCAAAATTTCAAGTTGACCAGACAAATGGTTTAGGAGTTATGACCATTTGTGGCCTGTGGATGACAGATCTTAAGTTTGGAGAGGATTGGTCATTGCATTCAGGATTAACAACTCATTATATCCATAGAGGCCATGCCCTCAAAATTCATTGGCTTACTGTGGCTACACCCTTTCACTTAGCAAAAATCTATTTGCTGGGATTCTAGATCTTGGTCTGAAGATGCAGTCTACCAAATTTTGTGCAAATTGATTGCACCGTCTGGGAGGAGATTGAAAGGTTTTAAAAACAATTCAAATTTGCATATACGCAAATGGTTGGGACTTACATTGGTATATTCATCTTGATCCACAAAATCTTCCAAAAAAATGTGTTTCTATGACTTGTGCTTCAGAAAATTTAGCCTGCAACACATTATACTTCTCTATAGCGCCACCTATTGACCGATTTGCACCAATCGAACAATTTATAATCAGTACATCCATATGTAAATCCCCACCAAATTTCACTTTGATCCCTTCTGTGGTTTGGGAGAAGAAGATCAAAGTTAATGCAGACGCCGGACATTGACGCCGCCGCGTGATTGCATAAGCTCTCTTTGGTCCATTGGACCGAGTGAGCTAAAAACTGCGTCTAAAAATTGTGGAACAATTTCAGAAAAATGTTCTTCAATGTAAAATTGTCAAAACTTTGAATGTCCCACCATCTACAGTACATAATATCATCAAAAGATTCAGAGAATCTGGAGAAATCTCTGTGCATAAGGGACAAGGCTGAAGGTCAACATGGGATGCTTGTGATCTTTGGGCCCTCAGGCGGCACTGCACTAAAGAGACATGATTCTGCACTGGAATTCACGACATGGGCTCAGGAACACTTCCAGAAATCATTGTCTATGAACGCAGTTTGCTGTGCAATTTACAAATGCAAGTTAAATCTGTATGCACAGAAGAAGCCATATGTGAACACAATCCAGAAATGCCGCCGTCTTCTCTGGGCCAAGTTCATTTAAAATGGACTGAGGCAGAATGGAAAAAGATGAATCAGAATATGAAATTCCTTTTGGGAACCACGGACGCTGTGTTGTGCGGTCTAAAGAGGAGAGGGACCATCCAGCTTATCAGCGCACAGTTCAAAAGCGTAAATCTCTGATGGTTTCGGGATGCATTAGTGCAAAAGCTGCTGGGAACCTATTGTTTTCGTTCTTCTTCTTCTTCTTCTTCCTAGGAAATCCTACTTCCCATATATGAAAAATCACCAAACTTTGCACAAAGGTCCAGTCCCATGCCAGATTGCCTCAGCTGCAAAAACAGGCCAATAGTCCTGATGGTGGCGCTACAGCAAGCCTCTAAAATTCAAAATTTTGAAAATTCACAACAAATCAACCATATGTGCTACAGATTTGCAACTTTCACCAAAATGTAGCCCCAATACTTAAGAAACTTTTGTCCACTTAAACTTAGTACAAATTATGAAGTCTATCACTGTTTTTTTTTCAAAAACTGTAAAACTTATAAAACATTTCTTGCCCCACAATTTTTGCTCAATTGTTACCAAATTTGCTGTACTGAATTTTCAGATCGTCTTTACAAAAAAAATACCACCGGCGTTTTGATATTTGAAAAATTGAGCTTTTCAGTGTGTAGCAGGCGAAGGAGGGCCGGGCAGGGACTTTGACTCCGGGTAATAACCACGCCAAAGAGCCAGGCTCCTTGTAAACATATTGGAGGCATTCCGTGACAGGACCCATCAACTGTCACATCTCCCCCCCCCTCTTTCAGGGCGTGACCTCACGCTCCATGCTTTATGCATGCTGCCATCCATTCGGATCCCCCAGATCCTGCCATACGCCAGAATGTGGCAGGCGAAGGAGGCCCGGGCAGGGACTTGAACCTCCAGACTCCCGGGGTAATAGTCTGACGCGCTGACCATAAAGAGCCAGGCTCCTTGGCAAGGTAGCCAGGGGCGCACTTATTTCAGGACCCATCAACTGTCACAAGTGCATGAAAACGTTTGACTGTAAACAGTGCTGTAAACATATACCAGCCAATTCTTGATAAATACATTTTCAATCTTCCTGAAAAAAATTGATAATATTTTAGAGTCATGGTCGATGAAGTTTGCAAAATATCAGTTTGTCAGTTTGTCAAAACTGAAACCATTTTTGAAACCATTTTGAATTCTGCTCTCATGGAACAATTGGAGTCAATGTAAGAATGGCATTTTTAAACATTAGATTAACACTTATTGCTAAAAACACATCACCAACATTTCTATGCTGTCAAGCTGCAATTTATGTATGATCAGATTTTTGTCTTGATAGCAGAAATTTTGACATTTTGACAATTTTTGAAATCTCCCTTGACAACTGCTGCTGGCTGGTGACTCCCTGATTCGATTAATAAAGCCACACTCCTGTTCACACTTCCAGCCAATTAGCTCAATGAGTTAGGAGTTGGTTCTTGGTGTCGGAGGTTGTGACTTCAAGCCCCAGCTATGGCAGAATGGACATTGTAGTGTTGATGTTCTTGTTATTTGCCTATTTAGGAACTTATTGTTTTCCTCAGTCAGCGTTTAAATTTAAAAACTTTGAAAATTCCTACTAAACCAACCGTACATGCTACAGTTTTGCAACTTTCACCAAAATGTAGCCCCAATACTTTAGAAACTTTTGTCATCTTAAACTCACGACAAACCTTCAGACCCAGCAACAAGAAATATTATTTTCTGATAGCTCGCTAATTCAAGACAGCTGTATGGATGGACTAAGCAGAAAAATCTGTCTTGGCCTCTGAGGTTTCATCACTTCTCAAAGTGAGAAATGTCATTTGTGTGGTGTGTGAGCGTGTGTCTCATGCCCAATGCACGAGACTGGAGAGCCCTTTTGTTGTTGCAGCACGTCTGCAGCAAGCATCTTCCTGTCATGTTGGCGTCAAAGAGGGATATCCTCAACTGAGAATATTCATGCCTGAAATAATCAATCCATTATGAAAATAGTTGTGTATTAACTATTATGTATTTAAATAACTAATTTATTGACAAATCGTCGCTACTTTATTTCTTATTTTAGTCCTAAAATGCCCTAGAAGAAGTTTGAAATGCATGTAACTCTTAAAAGTTACTTGCTGATTAGCTCAGTGAGACGAAGGATACTAGGCTATTTGGTGTCAGAGATTATTCTTTCAAATGTCAACCAATGCAAAATGTACAATATAATCCCAACTTTCTTGTTATCCTCCATTTTTTGCCTCTTGTTGCTCAGAATTGCCTAAATTTGCCTGGCCCCGATATCGCTGCAAAGCAGCTTTAATTTGGAATTGGGGTTGTAGCTACAAGTCTGACTTCAGACTCCAGTTACAAGTGAATGAGGCTAGGAAAGAGAAATATTACGATGGCTAGCATGACATCAGTCTCCAGTCACAAGTAAATGAAGTTAGGAATGAAAGAAATATTACAATGGCTGATAAAGGAAATCAATGTGTGTCTTTGATTCGTAGTCTTGGCCCACTCTAAAAAATCTGATGGTAAATAAATATTTTTTTTGATGTCGCCAGCTCTTTGCAGCAACACGACCAATTAGACCATTTTCATCTCTTCACCTCCGGCACTAATGCAGTGGGGTGCAAAAATTTGGGCACCCCTGGTTTAAATGTCTGTTACAAATAATCTCCAAGTGATTGAAAGCAAACCTGAACACTAAATAGCACAAAGTTAAACATGACACATTTCATCATATCTAGGAGACGCGGTAGCGCAGTGGTCAAGCCCCGGCCACGGCCCTCGCGGTGTGCTCTTGGGCAAAGCACTTCACTCCCACACTCCATGCCACACTCCACCCAGGTGTATAAATGGGTACCAGCAAATAGTCAGGGAAACCTGCCTAAGAGCTGGGGGGAGTCGCTTCATGCCACAGAAACTGGGGTTAAGCGATGGGCCACTGGCTCAAAAGAGGCTTACTTCTTTTCTTTCTTCTTGCATGCACGGCATGTTTGAGGTCTCTCCACAGATTTTCAATAATATTCAAGCCTGGGGATTGTGATAGCCATTCCAAAACCTTCATCCGTCTTTTCCTGGAGATACTTCATGGTGGATTTTGAAGTATGCTTTGGGTCACTGTCTTGCTGGAATAACCAACATCTCTTCAACTTCAATTTCTGGACTGAGCTTTGAACATTAGCCTGTAGAATGTCTTGATATTTGGTGGAATCCATTCTTCCCTCCACCCGCACAATGTTGCCTGTGGCCCCAGCTGCTACACAACCTCAAAGCATAATGGATCCACCTCCATGCTTAACAGTTGGCTACATGTTCTTCTCTACAAGTGCTTCACCCTTTTTTCTCCAAACATACCTTCTTTGGTTGTGGCCAAAAAGTTCCATTTTGGTTTCGTCAGTCCAAAGCACATTGTTCCAATAGGCTTGAGGTTTCTCAAGGTTTTCGTTTGCATACTTCAGACTCTTGATTTCGTGTTGAGGTCATAGGAAAGGCTTCTTTCTTGCAAATCTGCCATGTAGATCTTTGTTGTTTAAGGTACGCTGCATTGTTGTCCTGTGAACAACTAGACCTGTGTCTGCTACTAATTTTTGCAGCTCTTTTGCATTGATGTGTGGGTTCTTCTGAGCATTTCTCACCAGATCTCAGGCCATTCTATCAGAAATTTTTCTTAGTCTTCCAGATCTTGCCTTGACTTCAATTGTTCCATTTATTTTCCATTTTCTTATGATGTTTCTGACAGTAGAAATGGGTAGTTTGAAGCATTGCGAGAGTTTTTTGTAGCCCTCTCCTTGTTGGTGGAAGTGAATTATCTTGATTTTGACATCCTTGGTTTTTAACACCAGACACAACAGCCACCATAGTCGAATACTTTAGAAGGCATGGAGTTACTTCAGAATATATAGTTCAACCCTGGAATTATATTCACCTGACTCATTGAAGCCCTAACAAGTAAATCACCTGGGTCTGGGCCTTAGTAATCATCTTCTTAAAAGGTAACAAAGAATAATCCAAAAACGTTCTCAAACTTTTGCACATGGCCCTTTTTCCTTTCTAATAATTTAAAAACTCAGAAAAATTAAAATAAAAAAAAACCATGCTTTGCAGAAAGGTGTCATTTTTCACTTTGTAGCATTTAGTGATCAGGTTTGCTTTCAATCACTTGAAGATTAATTGTAACAGACATTTAAACCAGGGGTATCCAAATTTTTGCACCCCATTGTAATGTCATCACGGAGTTGTTGTGCTAACAACTGTTGATTTTTTTTTTTTTTTTTACTTGTCAGGTAACGAAAATCAGAGGCATTTAACTTCTGTTTTGCACCTTTATTGCCATTATTTTTTAGGGGCGCAGTCTCTTAGAAATGTTTGATGGTGTTCCTTACAATGCCTGGCAGCATTTGACGGCTTCAGCATCGTGCAATGCCACAATGCAGCTACAAACAATCTCAGAGAGCTCCTTCCGTTATACCATTGCTTTTAACACTGTTACCCCTTTTCCACCAAAAAGAACCTAGTGCTCGTGCAGTGCTGGTGCTAGTGCCAGTGCCTAGTAGGTTTAACCCATGCACCTCCTAAGAACCTTTTTGCTTTTCCATCGCCAAGGAGCCAACTCAGAGCCACGTGATTACATCACCGTATAACGTCAGTACATCACTGTATACGTGTCGGCTTGCCCAACAATGCTTGAGCCATACGGAGGTCCCCTCCAACTTATTTTGGACCTCGATGGATGACCACAGTGCCAGGAAGCACTGGGTCTCCTCCTCAGATCACTGCTGCTTAGCCTTCTCCATTTTTGTTTGTTTGTTTGAAAATGAAAGCAGACTACACTCGCACGGCTGTTGTTTTAACCCCTTCAGTCCGGGAACCTTGTATACTCGTATGAAAATAAATACTTAGTGCAGATGGAAGCCATGTATACTAGTGGGCTCGCTGACTTGCTATGGCCTGATTTGTTTAGCAACGATAGAGCGAGCAGCAGGAATTATTGTCTGTCGCTGTTCAAGTATAGGGCCATATCTGGCAGGTTATTTGGATGGGAAATAGACATCTTATTGATGCGTCACTACAAAAACATTTGGTTTTATTGATTTCCACTGAGTGCTATACTTAGTCCTATAATAAGTGAAAATACCGCAGCACTTTCTAAATCCCATTTTGGGGCTTACCATAGGGCATCAAATGAGCAGAGTTTGAATACTTTTATTCCTCATCGCACACGTTTGTCTTGGATGTAAACTTTGAAGCCGAGTTGGCCTTCATATTTGTATAATATCTTGTCAATTGAAATGTTTCGGTGGGGAACAAACATTCTTGCAATTCTGCAGCATAGAATCCAGCATCGGCTTTATTTTCTTAAAAAAATAGTCATTTATACGTGTCTGATCCAATTACAAACCAAAGTTTTCAAATATAAATGATTAAAAAGATTGATACTTGTCAGATCTAATTACAAACCAATGTTTTTTTTTTTTTTAAATAGGTATGTCTTTGGCATGAGTTTCATTGTAAACTAGTTTCCCAACTTGGCAGCGGTCATAAGAAGACACTTGTTATCAAGGCTCCCGGCATTTGCAATTATAAATTATCCTACAAGTTAACAAGTGCCCTGCCTAGATTGCGCTGCTAGAGAAAATAACCCCGGCCTCACAGAACGAGATAGGTCATAATATTACCATACCGTCCCTGACGTAATCGGTTCTTGGCTCTAGACCAGCAATGAGTTGATGCTTGCTCTGGCACCAGTTCTGAGAGCCAGCAGCTGGTGCTTGGACTCAAAAAACCGGTGCTAAGTCAGGCTCTGGCTCCAAACTAGCACTGGAACCAGATTACACTTACTCAAAATACACTTTAAATATTTGCACTTAAATATTTAAAGTGTTCAAAAGAATGCGCTACATTTGCAGGGGAATGCAGTCGCACACTCATTGCTGCAATGTGATAACAATTGATTTACTAAATTACCAATGTTTCTTACGTTGAAGCGTTGTTAATTGAATAATTTAGTAAACTGGTTATTAAAGCATGATGGCTATGAGTTTATGACTGCCCTTTTACACATTTCATTTGCCTCATACCATAATTGCCGAAGTCACATTGGTTTGCATCCTCCCCGCCTGGCTAAAATCTCGTTACACAGTTGTCTCCTGATGACCGTGTCACTAAAGCCATCTTCTTTATGTGCAAGTTGCTGGATTGTAAAGTCACATTTGTACCAAGATCCTAGGCAATGTATGTTAGTAAAAGTTCTGTATCTTCACTTAATGCCACTTGCACTTTAGTGACAGCCTTTTCTCAAAGTCTTTATTGTCATTTGGTTAAATCAAACAAGGTTCCAATCCTAATCAGGGTCCAGGATTGGGACCAAGTTCAAGTTAACCCAACTCAAGACTGTTCATCTATTCAGTTATCAAGAACAAGTTTCCAATCCTAATCAGGGTCCAGGACTGGGACCGCATTCTTGTTAACCCCTTTTAAGTTTGTTCTCCTTTTTTGCTTGTGTCCCAACTTTTTTGAGACCAGTTGCAGCCAGAAAATTTGAAATAACCTCATTTTGCGGATAAAAATGTAAAATGTCTCAGTTTCAACATTTGAAATGTTATCTCTGTTCTATTGTAAATAACATATTGGCTCATGTGATCTGAAAGTCTTTGCTTTTTGATTTTATTCACAAGTTACACTTCGTCCCAACTATTTTGAAATTGGGGTTGTACTTGTATCTGCATTCTTGTGAGCCTGTGTGACATCATATTTTTCAGAACAGGTCCAGCTTTGGTTCTGATGTTGCCAAAAAGCAAGATCGCTTAAAGAACTAGGATGTAGATGTAACCGGCGTCAGGAGACACGGGAGAACAGGCGGGCACACAGCAGGAAGTCGAGGGTCTCACTTTATTGCAGCAGGTTGCAACGGCACTGTAGCACGGTAGCACAGAATCACACAGTGATTACACGGGCAGACAATACGGTCCCAGCCATACAGAATCACTGGTGAAACATACAATCAAAAGGAAAAGCGTTTTCACAAAAGCATTTTCAGTAAGTGCAGTATTTTCAACCGAAGTAGAGAGCTAGGCAAACAGTTGCAAGGATTATCCTTTGAAAATAGTGAGCTACATAACAGTTACCCTCGAGATTTTTCAGTAAAACATATGTACAAGGTAAACAGAATTGCAGAAATATTAGCGCCCACTTCTTCAGACATTGTGTGCAATGCATAGTCTCTTAATTAAACGGAAAACAGGAGTTTCATAACTTATAATCCTGAGGAGAAAACTTTCACCAACCTGTCCATTCAGTCACGTTTTTCAAACTGAAAGGACAGGCTGTGGAACACTGAAAAATCTGCTGAGAGAAAGGGGAGCGCATCCCAAACTCCACTCATTTCCTTATTCCCACTCCACAGGTTCGATATATTCAACACATCAATATATTTATTACACTTCGTAAACATGTTAACTCTTGGCTGAGTTCCCAATCACCATGAAAAACAGAACTACTCAACTTTCCACATAACCCCCCTGCTCGGGGAAATGGCACAGTCTGGCTCAGCAGCGGGCAATTCTGGCGGGGATGCCCTGGCACTTCTCCAAAACTACATGGGTTGATGGAGTCTTTATTTTTTCCGGGTTACACTCACCCCCGAAACTCCATCAACACATCACAACGACGCATTATCCCAGGAAGAGCCCGGATCCATACCCGTTCTCAGGAGGGTACCCCTTGCACACAGCTGTCCGTAGGACTGTAACAGACACAAGGATAGTGACATGCTTAGTACATATCACCTTCTACCCCCACTTCACCTCTATACCTGGGATTTGCAGAGCACTTTACGCTCTCTCTCAACAAAAACACTTGACCGCTTAGTCCCCCACAACTCTCTCCAACACATCCAGGAGTGCTTCAACAGCCTCCGTCATACTTGGCTCAGCAACTAGTGTCTTCATCACCTCAATCAGCCTCTTAACTGGCTTGACAACCCTACCGTACCTTGTGCGCACAGCACCGCCATCCCATGTGCAATCGCCTGTGGCCAAAGACTCCTCCCTTTCACTCAACCTAAAGAGCACTGCACTAGCGTCATCCCCCCTCAGATCTGCGGGGCCACCTTGAATGCTAACATCATCCCCACCCTGATTCATAGAATCATCTTCAGCTCCGGATCCCAGTGATCCGCTGCTATGGGATAGTGGGGCCTCCCTTCCATCACTGAAGGCCCGTAAACTGTCTCCCTGTGAATGGGACGCCCCATCCTCAGAGGGCGACCCATCACCCACATCCCCAGAACTCTCAGAATCTGAGCCACCTGACTGCTCTTCATTGTTACCGCACTGTTCTACAGGTAAGCTGCTTTCAGCTCTGCAGTCTCAAACTGCTGTTAGGCATGTGTCATCACCTACAACTCTTTCCCTGTCCGGGCTGCGACTGCGCAGAACCCAAACTGCAGTTCTCCTGTCATCACACTCCTCATCTACGTCAGGGAGTCTGCTTGGCTCCATCTCAAAGCTACCCTCAGAGAAAGTGGAAGGGGCTGTCTCTTGCTCTACCTCGCCTAGTGGAAGGAAGTTCACAGGTAGTAGGAAGTTCCTATGCAACACCCTGCTTTTGTTTGTGGCGGGGTCAACCACTCTGTAAATGTGCAAATCAGTATTCCTCCAGCTGACCACATGAACCACGGAGTCCCAGATATCTGCCAGTTTGCATTTACCTCGCTCCTTTTTGTTTGCAAGCAAGACCCTATCCCCTATCTCCAAAGGGCAAGCCCTAGCCTTCTTGTCATACTCTCTGGCCTGCTTCTTTTGTGCCTTTGACGCATTTCCCTGTGCCACGCGGACGGCTTCCTGTAGATCCCTCTGGAATGAAGCAACAAATTCATCATAACCAACCACTGTCTCATGCCTTAGAACACTGTCAAACATTACATCGACGGCAACCGTTCGGGTCCTCCCGAACATCAAATAGAAAGGGGGGTACCAAGTCGTCTCGTGTACTATACAATTGTAAGCAAACGTGAGGGTCTGCACCATCTGCTGCCACTTATCTTTCGACCGTGGGGGTAGAGCTCTAATCATGCCCCCTAAGGTACGGTCAAACCTTTCTGTACTGTTTGACCATTACCCATGGGGTGGTAGGGCGTTGTGTGTGATTTCTTCACATTTGCGAGCTCTAACAGCTCAGAAATGAGTCAGCTCTCAAAATTTGCCCCCTGGTCACTTAAAATACGCTGAGGAAACCCATATAAACAAAAGAATTGTTCCACAGTTTCTGTGCAACCTGTTTTGCCGTTTGGTTTCAACATGGAAAGGCATGGGCTAATTTAGTAAAGTGGTTGGTTACCACAAGCACATCAATAACCTCACCATTCTTACCCTCAGCGGACCAAAAATCAATGCACACCAGTTCTAGCGGTGCGCTCGTTTTAATGGATTCAAGGCGAGCCCTCTACCCCGGCTGCTGCGACTTGCTAGCAACACACCGCGGACACCTCATGACATAATCTTTGACCTGTTCATCCATGCCAACCCAGAGAAACCACTGTCTAGGGATGTGCAGTGTCCTAGCCTGCCCCTGATGGGCGGCATCATCATGTGTCCCCTTTAGCACCTCTGCCTTCAGCGACAGGGGCACTACAAACTGACATCTCCTCTTCCCACCATAGTCTTTCAACCGTCTATACAAAATTCCATCCCTGATCTCTAGCTTTTTCCAGTGTTTTAAAAGCCTCTGCATGTCCACTGTTTCATGTTCCCGTTCATGGAGGGACGGCCTGCGCTTCCTTTCAACATAGTAACTGGCACGTGACAGGGTAGGATCGGCTTGCTGCTTCTCCTTCAGTTCCCCCAGGGAGTAGGCTGGGAGTGCCTCTTGACCGACACCCAACTGCTGCTGGCACTGCTGGATTAGTAGGACATGGCAAATTGATGCAACACCACGGTGGTCCAAACAGTTCTCCACAATGGCACTAACTTCTTCATTAGAGACCTCGGCATAATCAACCTGCCCTGCTGAATTGGAATTAGGGAAAGTTTTTTTGTTCACTGACAGACGGCGTATATCCCGCACATTATCAGCCCCTACATGATGTGTTTCCCCTTCTCGAACAAATGGAATGCGGCTCAGGAGATCTGCAGGTACGTTCTGAGACCTGGCAATGTACTTCAGGTCAAAATTATACGGCGCAAGCTTGCTTACCCACCTCTGCTCACAAGCATCTAGTTTGGGTTTTGTCAGTATGTGGGTGAGGGGGTTGTTATCTGTCTGGACAGTGAATTTAACACCTTTCAGCCAATGACTTAATTTGTCACACACTGCCCATTTCAATGCAAGGAATTCTAAGCGGTGGGCTGGATATTTAGCCTGGGATTTCTTCAAAGATTTACTAGCGTAGGCGATTAGCGTAGCCTTGCTCTCGCCTTCTGGAATCTGGCTCAGAACCGCACCATGGCCATTATATGATGCATCGGTAGACAACACGAACGGTTTGCTAAAGTCGGGGTGCGCTAGGACTACTGCATTTGCAACAGCTGACTTAAACAGCTCAAGGGCCTGCTGACATTCCTCCGTCCAATCTTCCGGGGTGAGCCAACGCATAGGCCCACTTTGTGCCTTCCTATGCTGGTTTTTCTTCCCGTTCTTAAGTCCTGCGGTCAAACGATACAGTGGCTTTGCAATCTTAGAGAACCCTTTGATAAAGTGGGAATAATAGTTAATCAACCCAAGGAAAGATTGAACCTTTTTCACAGCAGGGGTCCTCCCATCCCCCTCCATAAGGTCAGCGGCTGTAATCTCCCCAATGGCCGAGACCTTCCCAGGGTCAGTCTGAACGCCCTCCCGCGAGATTACTTGTCCCAGGAATTTAACAGTACGACGAAGCAAGTAGCATTTCTTTGGGGAAAGTTTCAAGTTATTATTTGCTAACCGACTGAACACCATCTTTAAGCGCTCAATAGCCTCTGCCTCGCATTTTCCAAAAACCAGCAAATCGTCTAAGTAGCACGATAACGAGAGGTAGTTTTGGTATATATAATATTGACATCATCATTCTGGCAAATGTGGCCAGGCTGTTGCAGAGGCCCTGAGCCATGCGATTATACTCAAAAAGACCTACGGGTGTAGTGCAGGCGGTGTATTTCCGAACATCCTCGCGAATGGGGATGTTAAAGAAACCAGAAGTTAAGTCCATAGTGCTAAACAGACAGTTTCCCCCTAAAGATGCCAATGCGTCTGTCTGGTTCGGAAGAGGATATGCATCTTTTTCAGTTCGTGCATTAAGCCACCGAAAGTCAGTGCAGGGCCTGAGTTCCCCATTAGCCTTCCAAATGAGGACGAGGGGAGACGCCCACTCACTGTTTGATTTCCTAAGAATGCCACACTCCTCCATTTCATCCAGCGTCTGTTTTAACTTTTGAAAATGAGACGGCGGCACTCTGCGGTAGGGGAGCCTAAAAGGCCTCTCATCCTTGAGCCTAATTCTGTGCACAAAATCCTTAGCCTCCCCACAATCCATTTTCCTCCTTGAGAAAATTTTCTCATATTTCACCACGAGGGCAGCCATTTTCCCTTTCCACTTCTCAGACATCTCACAAGAGTCTATGTCAATATCACTCAAGTTTATCCCCTTCAACATGTCAGCATATGTCCCACAAGCCCCTTTGCTGCCTTGGCTAGGCCTGATTACATTCTGTGAGACAACCGGTACTTTGTTGCATTGGCCACAGCAACTACTGTTTGCCTCCAAATCCTCTAGTGCTATACAAGGAAATAGGTCAGCCAGCTTACGCCTCAATGTCACAGATCGGTCTTGTAAATTTACCACCTTCATGGGGACCCATTTATCTCCCCATAATGGGCACACTGTACGGCCCACCATTACGCTCCTAGGCGCTGCACGTGAGGTGGTGGGCTCAACGACAACAGTCCTGCCTACGGACAAAGGACCCTTGTTTTTCAGCTTGCCCCACACCAAGTGTTCGCGCTTCGGAGAGAGAGTGACACACTGGTTCAGAACGACTGTGCCAACCTTTGCAGGTAACCTACTCCCTTGCCACCGTTCGACATTAGCCAGGACATTAAGCAAAGCATCTGAGTTATTGGGTGGGCTTCCTGCGGGCTTTGAAATCCTCTGCCAATACCCTTCTGTGCGTTTTAGTTGTTGGAGAACATGTTTTAACACATTTGTTCCAATGATTATGTCGTCTTCTTGGCCAGGAACAACTAAAACCGCACAATCAAGCGACAATCAAAAAGCTTCATGATCAATTCGTATTCACACTTTGGCGAAGCCCATAAGCCTCCACACCCAACTAAGACCACAGAGGTAGGTGACTTTAAGCTTTCTGATATAGCTCCCCTATGAAGCAACATTTCCTCAGTAGGTTCGCTGATAGTGCATGCCATGGATCCACAATCTAAGAGGCCCTTAAGTTCCACCAGGTTTTGCACAACCACTGGCACATAAAACAGACTGTCATAACTCGCCACTTTCTGTGTGCGCTGAAATATCACATTAGGATCGTCACGTACATTCTTTTCATACGCTGAAAAGCCTTCTTCAGGGCAATCAGGGGTTAACGGGTCTGTGGTTTTGCCTGCACCTTCCTCCCCCAGGGGCAGGCTAGTTAGTTTAAAGATGGCTTTTGGTCAGCCGCTTGCTGCGAGTTTGGTATATCCCTCCTATGCCCGCGATTTTGGGGGCAACTTGCTCCTAAATGGCCTGGGTTATGACGGTTAAAACACAAATGGTCATTAATGCGATGGGACCTGGTGGAATGAGCCGGATCCTTACAGATGGCACATGCAAATCGGGGAGGCGGTTGTACAGTGGCGCCCGGTGTCGGGCCAACATTTTTCTGAGACCTCAGAAACTCTTCAAACATCCCCACCAGTTTGTCCATTGACCAACGCTCGCCACCGCTAACCCCTTGCACAGCGGAGGAAAGAATTTGGGGAGTCTCCGCAATTTGGGTAACCTCATGTATGATTTTGCACCCCTCTTGTACTGGAACGCTGCTCATTATGATGGCTATCCAGCAACTCCTGAATTTCACCCACTGCCCACCTCTCCCTGGGTCTGCATCTAAATGCGGTGCGAAGCTCACTACTGGGGCAGTGTCTAATGAACATCATAGCAAGCTCATGACTCATGTCATCCAACTGTTTACCTTGCCTCTGCAGAAGCTCACTAGCCAGGTCTGCGGCTTTATTGAGGTAAACCCAATAGTTTAGTGCACTTTCCCCTTGGTATGGTACCGTCAGGTAGAAGTCTGCCATCGGGGTGGTGGACGAGACAGCTTCGCCATAATGTTGTTTAAGAATGCTAAAGATGATCTCTGGGTCCTTGCTAACATCAATGTTTGGGCTGCTGCGTATACTTATTTTGACAAGGTCCTTAGCCCTCCCCATCAACCTGTCCATCATCTCCGCCCCCCTGTTCAGGTACATTTGCATAATTTCCTGCCACTCATAGATAGTACACTTGTCAGTACCATCACCACGGAAGATGGGCGGTTCATGCGCCGCGGACTTCACAATGAGGTTAACCCTAGACCAGTTGGGCATGTGAGGAAACACAGGGTTTGCATTCATTGTAACTTTCGGTGATTGTACATTGCTGGCTGACAGACAATTTACAATGCTATTACCAATCTCCTGACCCATTTATTTGACTAATTCTATCATCACTGACTGTTGGGCCTGGTCAGGCTGTCCATTACTATTACGGGGGCTATCATCCACATTCCTCTGACTAGGGGGGTGGGGCTCACCAAACTCAGAAGCCTCCGGGGAAGCCACGCCCCCAACCCCATTTAAGCTCTGTGCAACCATTCTTGAAATCTGAGCCCCCCTCCCAATGCTAGGGCTCACAACCCTATCACAATGAACCCCCCTGCATAGATCAGACATTTCTAATATTGGGGGGGCTAACTTCACATCACAGGACATAACGGGCGCACCTGCATTTACCGGTGTCGACATATAGTGATGACTCATCATGCAAAACAAAGCTAAAAGTCCCTCTAAACTCAGTGCGAGTCACTGTAGTCTTCACCCAGTCTGCATTGTGTATTTTGCGCAGCTCTCCGCAGCTGTAGATCCCGGCGATCAGCTGAGCTGATCTGGTGTATCCGGGTCATGGCACCAAATGTAATCGGCTTCAGGAGACACGGGAGAACAGGCGGGCACACAGCAGGAAGTTGAGGGTCTCACTTTATTGCAGCAGGTTGCAACGGCACTGTAGCACGGTAGCACAGAATCACACAGTGATTACACGGTAGGGATGTAACGGTATGAAAATTTAACCTCACGGTTATTGTGACCAAAATTATCACGGTTTTCGGTATTATCACAGGATTTTTAAAAATGTGTTCAATATGTTCAGAAAGCACTGATAGGCCTACACAAACTGAAATAGTTTTTAAAAATGTAATGGTGTTTATTATATTTCAAAAATATAGGCAAAACCTTATCAAAAGTGCAACTCTTAGCATCAAAGGAACAAGGGTTCAGCATGTAAACAGCTTATTTGTCAGGAACATTTTCAGTAGTGCAGGTTTAAATTATATAAATCCAAACATTCACGCTAAGACATAAAGAACTACGCAAACAAATCTAAGAAACACCACTTATTATATACTTGTTTTCTTCATCATCAAAATTAAAATGTAGAACTGTACACATGAGCACTTTAAAGTAAACCTTAAAAGAATAAGACAAAAGTGCATTATGCATTTAAAATAGCCACTATAAACAAATTACAAAAATAACTACTACAATCATATGTAATCAAATCCAAATGTTCAAGTGCTGATGACATTAAAATAAAAAAAAAGTAAACAAATCAGAGGAACAGAACTGATTGTATACTTATTCTCTCCATCATCAACAAATAAGATGCTGCTGATCTAGCATTATGTACTATTATTATCATTGGGCAACCATTCATATCAATGTACATACGATTTCGCCTATAGCTGTTTTTGTTGCAAAATCAAAAGAAAACGATTGGCTAGAAATTCATTATCTTACAGGGCAAATAATCATGTTTCGTGTTTTCAGACACTTGGCTCAGACCGTGTGACTTAGTAAATTAAAGTTATCCAACTTCGCTAGAATTAAACCATTTACTGACCTTGGACAAATACAAATGGATGCGCTACTGTGCGAATAATGTTACGGTCCATCCTTATTGGCACAGCTGCTAAGTAGCTGCTCATAAGGAGCGGCTGTACGAATAAAACAACTGCATAGGGACGTGGCTACGGCTTATTTACACAGCGGCTGTGCGAATAGCCACTCCGAATACAAATTATGCAATCTTTTAGAAATCAAGAAATGCATGCAATGCAATAAAATACTGTAATCTACTACTGTTTAATAAACGCAAGTGGGCATCCGTCTAGCTCTTAGGCTAAGGTTAAGAAAGTGTCCAGCAGCTAGCGCCACACTGCACCACTGAACGAAAATGTGGATTTTAGGTAGAATGCTTCTGGTACCATGTCATTCATTTCAGCAAATGTTTATGACATTGCTGATTAGTAGTGTTAACCGTTGTCATAGTAAACAAATCTGCTAGCGCGATTTAGCTGATCTAGCTGCTAGCTTGTATTTGATTGATTCCAACGTCCATTTAATGATATATGGTAATATACACGTAGACACTGTCAATTAAATTTCTACAAAAAAGGAAGTTTATGGCATTTTTGATGCCTTCAACTAGCGCTAAATAATGCCTTGTTTTCACCATTTCACCGTCTCTTCGTGAATTAAAGTTTAGCGGTTTAGCTTAGAATATTCGCTGCTAGATATGCATTCTCGATGGCGACAGGCGCTGTACTTAGGGTTCCGTTTACATTACTGACAAGTCAATAAGTTAGACAGACGGATCGTTGCATTCAACCTCAACCCGATGTCCCCACATCATGTATTTCAGCTAAAACATTAACGTTAACTTTGCATTGGCTATAAAGTTGTGGGTGATGGTCGCGGAGATGTGCCATGAGATTTGACATATTGCTGCCTTTAGCAGAAACTTTTTCCTGCGTGTTCTGCAGACAGGATAACTGTCTTCAATCAAGTGTCCCCCGGCATTCTTATAATACCCAAAATATGCCCATACTTCAGACCTAATCCTCTTAGAGGGCTGATAGATGTCCTGAGCGCAGTCGTCTCCTCCTTCCGCCATGATTCCATTTTCAATTTAAAGAAAGTTCAAACGCATGTTGTAGGCTACACAGTGCGCCTGCGCGGCTACTTCAGGAGACTCGGACAAAGCTGGGAAGGATTAAACACACGGTTTCCACACCTCGGTAATCCACCGAGATAATAATTTTATTTGAAATGAAAATGGTAATTGTTATTGTCAACATTTTCATCGGGGTTTACCGTTACACCGGTAATCGTTACATCCCTATTACACGGGCAGACAATACGGTCCCAGCCATACAGAATCACTGTCCATGCAGTCGCGTTTTTCAAACTCATTCGGTAATGCACATAGTTCATTTACAGCTCTCATAAAACCAAAATAAACCTACATCGTGACATTCCATAACGTACAACATTTCACTTACACCTCTTATCCAGAATTTACGTTTACTGGCAGAACAGCACATTACACAGTAATTCACTAACGACGTAACTGGCAGAGCAGCTCATTACACAGTTTTTCACTTGCTCCGCTTATCCAGAATTTACGTTAACTGGCAGAACAGCACATTACACAGTAATTCACTAACGACGTAACTGGCGGAACAGCTCATTACACAGTTTTTCACTTGCTCCGCTTATCCAGAATTTACGTTAACTGGCAGAACAGCACATTACACAGTAATTCACTAACAACGTAACTGGCAGAACAGCTCATTACACAGTTTTTCACTTGCTCCGCTTATCCAGAATTTACGTTAACTGGCAGAACAGCACATTACACAGTAATTCACTAACGACGTAACTGGCAGAACAGCTCATTACACAGTTTTTCACTTGCTCCGCTTATCCAGAATTTACGTTAACTGGCAGAACAGCACATTACACAGTAATTCACTAACGACGTAACTGGCAGAACAGCTCATTACACAGTTTTTCACTTGCTCCGCTTATCCAGAATTTACGTTAACTGGCAGAAGAGTACATTACGCAGTAATTCACTAGCGACTTTTATCACAGTGCATTGCACGCAGTAATTCATTAGCGACTTTTATCACAGTGCACAGCATACGCACCTGTAGCACGGTAGCACAGAATCACACAGTGATTACACGGGCAGACAATACGGTCCCAGCCATACAGAATCACTGGTGAAACATACAATCAAAAGGAAAAGCGTTTTCACAAAAGCATTTTCAGTAAGTACAGTATTTTCAACCGAAGTAGAGAGCTAGACAAACAGTTGCAAGGATTATCCTTTGAAAATAGTGAGCTACATAACAGTTACCCTTGAGATTTTTCAGTAAAACATATGTACAAGGTAAACAGAATTGCAGAAATATTAGCGCCCACTTCTTCAGATATCGTGTGCAATGCATAGTCTCTTAATTAAACGGAAAACATAACTTATAAGTTTCATAACTTATAATCCTGAGAAGAAAACTTTCACCAACCTGTCCATTCAGTCGCGTTTTTCAAAATGAAAGGACAGGCTGTGGAACACTCAAAAATCTGCTGAGAGAAAGGGGAGCGCATCCCAAACTCCACTCATTTCCTTATTCCCACTCCAAAGGTTCAATATATTCAACACATCAATATATTTATTACACTTTGTAAACATGTTAACTCTTGGCTGAGTTCCCAATCACCATGAAAAACAGAACTACCGAACTTTCCACATAACCCCCCGCCGGGGAAATGGCACAGTCTGCCTCAGCAGCGGGCAATTCTGGCGGGGATGCCCGGGCACTTTTCTAAAACTACATGGGTTGATGGAGTCTTTATTTTTTCCGGGTTACATAGACACAATCCCTCTGAAATAGCATGGAGGCATCAAATTGATCCTCGCTGGGAATTGACCTGATATGCCAGAAAAAGCTAAATTGTGTTTTTCGTTTCACCTTTTGTGTCACAAACCTTGCGTGAATGCCTCACGTTTCCTCCCATCCAGCCACTTCTATTAGAAGTATTGTCTCTTCTGATGAGTTTACATCTTGCGTACTTCCCTTCATTGGCTGTTTTATTCATGGTTACCCTTCATCACGTGTGTGTTGATGTATTTATACCCTCTGCTTTCAGTTTGCAAGTTGCTGAATTGTCAAACTGCAGCTGAAGTCACATCTGAAACATCCCCAGTGCTTCTTGACCAGCATAATCTACAACGTACATCTTATGTACAATATCTGATTAAATCTTAAAATACAGATGTGTTGTAAAGCATGTAGCCTGACCCAGTTAATTAAATATGGTTCCTCGGGCATTCCAGGAAAATTATGGCAATACTTCCTCTGTAACAGTCTGTACAATATCGAACAAAAATTCATGCAATTTTTTTTTGTTCATAATCCTACAAATTTTTGGCTAAACATGGTCTTGAAAAGACAGTCATGTGGTTTTTACAACCATTTCGTTGATTACCATCGGTAGTTAATAGCATTACTGTGCGACATGTTTTTGCACAATTACTGTAACAGCAACATTGCGCCTTCAAAAAAAAATAACAGTAAAATATTCTAGCTTCAGTTAAAGTTGCTACTTCTGAACGGTAAAGGGTTCTTTAACTTTAGAGTTCAGGGTAAGGGAATGGCGATCATGGTTTTTAAGACAGTTATGACTCACAGTTGCTAATATTAAACTCATGGTTGGAAACAGAACCCAAACACTGGTCTCCCACATGAAAGTTCTGTGCCCAATAGGCCTTTGACATCCTCACAAAAACAAAAGCAATAAAAAGAATTGGGTTGCTCTTTCAAACAGTTGTGCTGGAAGATAAGGGGATTGTGTCATCAGAAAAATACAGTCTCAAATGGAATCACAGGGAGTTCTGTGCATCACTTAATCGCTAAACACTCACTTTGTGTGTCAGCATGAGTCTCTTTTAATTGCAATATATGATAAAGAGAATCCTTTCTGATTAAATGCCAGCTTAGCCATGATAATTAATTTCAGAACCATTCAACGTGCATGCATGCTGATTTGCTTCCCATTATTTGTTGTAGATAACATGATCATATCTCTGCTATTGGCATTCAGCACAGCTGGAATTCTGAGCAGATTCATAGTGAAATGGTGTCATCAGAGCAATCGTGCATTCAATGAATCAAACATTTTTGGTGAACTGCGTTTGTCACAAACAATCGAAGTTCAATGATTTCAATGGAAAATCTAATTACCCTGCAACTTCCCCACTTAGTGCTTTTTCATTGAAATTAAAGCCACTACGGAATATCATTTTTACCTCAGCTTTTCAATTGTAGTAAAAGTATTGACAGTGGTTTTCCTGACTTGACAAATATTACAACCTCATTTCCAAAAAAGATGGGATGCTGGGTAAAATGTAAATAAATCAGAATGCACGGGTTTCCATATCATTTAAAGATGGGCTGAAATATGTGCCACCAGAAACTGAATTTGAATCATTTATATTTGAATTTCAATTGCTAAACTTGAATCATTGCATTGAAAAACTGAATCTGAATAGTATAATTTGAAATTGAATTTATTGGTTTGGAACTGAAGTCCAATAAACTTGAAAATGAATATAAGATTATGAAATTTAATTCGGTTTCTCTGAAATTATATTTGATCCTCACTAAAAATTCAACTCTATATATTTTAATATTCAGTTCTCACAATTCAAATTCAGTTCTCAAAATTCAATTTCAATTTACTGTGACAGACATCCGGGTAGTTGAGGAGGAGCAATTGAGCACAGATACACAGGTCTCCTCTTCGGCCAATCAGCACCTACGTTTTTGAGCACATCATTTGTTGCCACCCGCCAGCGTAATTTCTTTTCCTACGTTAGTTGAGCGTATATCCAAAAAAGTGGCCGTGGTCTGCCTTATTTGGAAAATGAGGAATGCGCCTCCAAAATGGAGAGTTCCGCAACCTAGAATAACAGCTTCCGTTATCTAATGTAAACAAGCCAGATATATAATTTCATAGCCATTTAAAGCTTTTGGCAACATGTTAGGCCCTTAAGATTAATGAGGTTATCAATAAACTGCTAATATTGGTGGACTAACTTAATGGCTTGCTTACCGATTATGCCGTGATGGCCCGTTATTCTGCAATGTGTGCAATTGCATATCATTTTTTAGATTAGTAGCTAGCTAGCTAACTTTAGCGAGGGAAAATCTTTGCAAATATTCATCATATGTTAGCAATATGGTTTTGTTGTTGTTATTGGCGTTATTTTGGGATGACCAGCCCTATGTGTCATATCTAAAAAATGATGGAACCTAGCAGATGGCTATACTTTGCGGCGCTGTCTGCCCCCAACTTGTTTGTTTAAATTCTTGGGGCAGACAGGGAGAACAAAGTGCAGCCAGACGTGCAGTATTTCAATCCAGGTGGCTTCACCATCAAGCTGAAACAGGCTGACTTCTGGTCACCTTATATTTGCCATTTCCCTTTTGAACAAAATGTGGACTGCCTGTACTAATATCTATAGCTAACTGATTGATTTGCAATTTTTGCACCCATTACAGAATTTGATGCATCTCTGTGGAATCAGTTTAAGTTTAAAACAAAAAAGTTAGTCCATCAATGAAATTACATTTATTGATAACCTCATTAATCTTATCAGCGAACACAGTACCAGCTTTTAAAGGATTTTGTGAAATTATATATCTCCTGATTGTTTACATTAGACAGCCTGATAGAGGAGATAATGTCCAAAAATATTTACGCGATGGTGAAGTAGAACAGGGATGGTGGAGGGGCACAGACATGTTCCTTTATGACAATTAGGATAGTCCTGGCTAGTTCTCAATTATTTTCCTTTAGTGACGTGTTTTCCAATTATCGTAATTGGCAGCTGAAGACACGGTTTCTCTACATATGCGATCTAACAGCGATGAAATCATAAGGTAAATTCAGTAGAACTGAGAATTGGGGTGGACAAAACATCCGTTTTAAACAATTATTAGTCCTGACCTGTTCTCAGTCATTTTCATGCAGTGACGTGCGGTGGAGGTTAGTTTGGTGAGGCAGAAACCTCCCCTTTGCTTGATTAGCAATCAGACGATTACTAGTTTAGTAAGACTATTCGGCAGAATGACGGGCCAGTTTAAGTTTCCGTGGCGTTATTACTCAGTAGGCTACATCGAACTTGAAATGCTCCCGAAACTGCAGATTTGCGAGTACTTGCTTACAGGAAGCCAGAGGCGTGCGGTGAGGTGAAACAGTGACCCAAACTTTTATCACAGGATTTTGTGAACTGGTTCCCAAGTACTATTCCTGATTGACAATCAAAACAATTAAGACCAAGCCTATAGGAAGCCTGATACTGATAGAGGAGATAATGACAAAAAAAGATTCATTCACGCTGTAAGTTATCGCTTCAATTCGAGACTGCAAGGATGGAAATCTGAATAATCAATTAGGAAAAATTCTCGGCTCTCTGTAATTCTGTATATCGTTTAAACATTTTGTTAATCGGACTATGAAAGAAGACTGAAAATAAACGCTCGCTTTTTGTTTGGGCGAAAAAGCGCGTATTTAAAGGAGAATACGTTGTATATTGATTAAGCATTGAACTCTGCATAAATCGAACTGTTTTAATATTCGTTGATGACATTGCTTCGGCTTCCAGGAAGCAAGTACGCGCAAATCTGCTGTCTTGTGAGCATTTCAGGTTCGATATACTGAGTAATAACGCCGCGGAAACTTGAACTGGCCCCTTATTCCGCCGAATAGTCTTACTAAACTAGTTAATCGTCTGATTGCTAATCAAGCAAAGGGGAGGTTTCTGCCTCACCAAACTAACCTCCGCCTGCACGTTACTGTTTTCATGATTAACAAAAGGTTCACTCCGAGAGCACTCCACATTTAACAGGTGTTGCTTGTTCTCCCCGATTAGGTAGGACGACAATCATTCATCTGGATGAGTATTTGCTGAATTTAAATCAACGTTATTCAAAATTGCATACCTGCGCAAATAGCTTGAGCAAAAAATGCTTTTTATAGCCTATTTCACTGGCGAGTGCCACTTTTTTCCTCAATATATAGAGTAATTTTGAATAACATTGATTTAAATTAAGCAACATCGCGTCCAGATGAATGATTGTCGTCTTACCTAATCGGGGAGAACAAGCAACACCTGTTAAGTGTGGAGTGCTCTCGGAGTGAACGATTTTGTTAATCATGAAAATGACTGAGAACAGGTCAGGACTAATAATTGTTTAAAACGGATGTTTTGTCCACCCCAATTCTCAGTTCTACTGAATTTACCCCATGATTTCATCGCTGTTAGATCGCATATGGAGAGAAACCGTGTCTTCAGTTGCCAATTACAATAATTGGAAAACGCATCAACAAAGGAAAATGATTGAGAACTAGCCAGGACTATCCTAATTGTCATAAAGGGACATGTCTGTGCCCCTCCAATTCCCTGTTCTAGCGCTGGGCCTGACATTAGATAACATAAGCTGTTATTCTAGGTTGCGGAACTCTCCAGTGTGGAGGTGCATTCCTCATTTTTCAAATAAGACAGACCACGCCCACTTTTTTGGATATACGCTCAACTAACGTAGGAAAAGAAACTACGCTGGCGGGTGGCAACAAATGACGTGCTCAAAAACGTAGGTGCTGCTTGGCCGAAGAGGAGACCTGTGTATCTGCGCTCGATTGCTCCTCCTCAACTACCCGGATGTCCGTCACAGTGAATTGAAATTGAATTTTGAGAACTGAATTGGAATTGTGAGAACTGAATGTGACAATATATAGAGTTGAATTTTCAGTGAGGATCAAATATAGTTTCAGAGAAACCGAATTAAATTTCATAATCTTACATTCAGTTTCAAGTTAATTTGACTTCAGTTCCAAACTAATAAATTCAATTTCAAATTATACTATTCAGATTCAGTTTTTCAATGCAATGATTCAAGTTTAGCAATTGAAATTCAAATATAAATGATTCAAATTCAGTTTCTAGTGGCACAAAATTCAGCTCATATTTAAACTCTACAGTGTTCTAGCCAGGATTTTTGCTCAGAGTGGTGCTACTCAAGTGTTCTAGCAGTCACGACTCGCGAGCCCCGATGGGGCGAAGCCATACTGGCGGGGGGGCGGGGGGTGTGGCCGGGCGTGTGGCCAGGTGGGGTGTGGTGTGTCCAGGGGAATGCCCCCCCAGGACATTTTGATAAAATGGAAGTGATTTGGTGTGTTTTGGTGAAGTATTTTGCATGAAATCCTTTACCAGAATCTCCCTTTGTCAAATGAGTTTTTCCTGATACAGAAATTCAATCCATGTTTACAGAAAGAGTCTTCATAATCTGCTTCGAATTAAGGCATATTTCGACGTCAGAGCGGGATTATTCGGCAAGAATCGCTGACCCATGAATGCTACAGGAGCCGAATGTCCATTCTTGGCGCGCGTCAAGCATAAACAATATGTAGATTATGTGAACAAAAAATTGAAACTCCGCCTATATCAGTGCAACTGGCACCACTGAAAAGTGCTTTAAAAACACTTTAAAATGACACCATAACCATTCATATTGGTTGAGTATAAAGAAAATGTTACGGGTTATAGTTAGATCGATGATGTCCGTTATTGGTTAGTCAGACTGGAGCATGGACATTAACCCTGATGTTGGCGCCAACGAGCTATATAAACTAGAGGCGCTATGTTACAATTTCAATGTGCAAGTTTGGCTGGCATCTTGTGATGGGCATCCATCACAGAAAGGTGCAGCAAAGTGGATTCATGCCTTCCAGAAATGTGGATTTCCACTGAGTGCCATACAGTCCTAACAAGCGAAAATACTGCAGTACTTTGAATCACTCCCGACTTAAAAGTTAGGCACGTCCAACCCCGTTGAAATCAGCAGCCGCTGTCAGTAGGCGCGAATAGGTTTAGTTATTCCTCGTCCATCGTAATGTCAGTGTCCGGGTCTGCACCATGCAGCTTCTATCAAACAAAAAAAATAGTCATAGATACGTGCCTGATCCAATTACAAACCATTTTTTTTGTTTTTCTTTTTTAATGCATAGGCCTACGTGTCGGATTCAACCAGTGTTTTTTTTTCTAAACTAATAAACTAGTTTCACGACTTGGCTGCGGTCACAATAAGACACTTGTTATCAAGGTTCCCGGCATTTGCAATGATAATTTATCTTACTAGTTAACAAGTGCCCCGCCCTTACCGAAATATTAACCGGAGCGTATTTGTTTACATGGATTCCAGCGGCAGGCACACCCGTCATAAGCTAGCGGCCAGCTCTGCACCCATTGGCTGATCTGGAACGAACAACATAGCGCCTCTATCTCGTTGGTTGGCGCATTGACCGGAATAAAAAGACTCCACTGGACACGAGCGTCTGACATTCTTTGTGGTATTCTGCAACAAACAGAAAAGCTCACACATTTTATCATGGTAATTAGACTTCATTTTTTGAATGGGAATGAGTTATGATTTTGAGACTTTGAATTTCAGAATTTCTTGTTTCCTTATAAATGGCTAATTATTTCAAGCACTTGCCCACTATGGGATAGATCTGTAAGTAGTGGGGATAGAATAGTTTTGTGTAATTCCATAGCACAATTCGCTACAAATCAGTGATTTAAACAAGCATGGTTGCCAGTCAAAAACAGCCTCTAATTGCTCTTAAAGTAAAGAACACAAAGCCGTCAGTCTACAGACAGTGGATTGTTATTGGACGAAAATAGCTTTTTTCAGTGTGGGAAATGAGATACAGTGCCGTGAAAAAGTATTTGCCCCCTTCCTGATTTCTTCTTTTTTTTGCATATTGGTCATGCTTAAATATTTCAGATCATCAAACAAATTTTAATATTAGACAAAGACAACCCTTTTCTTATATTAAAAGGTTATCTTTTTCTTATATTAAAATTTGTTTGATGATCTGAAACTTTTTTTTTTGGGAATTTTTCCTTTATTTGACAGTTATACAGTGTAGAGAGACAGGAAAGTTGGGGAGAAGAATGGCGGAAGACATGCAGCAAATGACCTGAGCTGGAATCGAACCCAGGTCGCTGCGGGAAGGACACAGCCTTTTGGTACGCGCACTTAGACTGATGAGCCACCGGGGCACCCCGATGATCTGAAACATTTAAGTGTGAAAAATATGCAAAAAAGTAAGAAATCAGGAAGGGGGCAAATACTTTTTCACGGCACTGTATGTTGTAATACGTAACTAACAATGCAAGATATAACTTTGTGGATTTATTATGGGAAATTTCCATTAAGACATCTGAGTTGGATTATGAAGCTTCTGAAAGGGATATGAACGCATCGGTGCTATTGTTGAAACGGGGCAACACTTGTTTCTAAGACAAAAAGTAAGCAATTCACATGTAGCATCCTGGGGATTTTGAATATTTAATTGAGGCCAACGGTGAGCTTCTATGTCTTGTATGACATCGTCAATCCTAGATGTCCTTTTCAAAGTTTTGTCTAGCTAGCTCATGCAATTTTTTGCGCATTAAATTACCCACGAAAATAATGGTTTTGGGATTCGGTCATGGTTCGGTAGCCTCCGGAACCGAGTCAGTCAAAAAAATTTCTGATAAAATGCGATGAAATTTCACCAAATTTAAACTGAAATATTAAAGATCACATCTATTTTGTTTTTAATTGTGTCTGATCAGTAGCCTATTCGGCGTAAATTATACACTTTGTTAACCAACGAATGCTTTCAACTGTTCATCGAAACGGATATTCAAGTAGTTCCGGGGAATACCGCACCAAAAGGGCGGAAATAGCATTTGGGAAGAAAATAACTGATGCGGACCATGCGGATTTTCACGTAGCTACAATAGGCAGCTTCCACCCCGTGTGGTCGTTCGAGAAAGGCAGCGTGTTTTGGCCAAAAAAGTTAATTTATATTAATGGTAACCTTCATAACAAGTTACTGATCCTAGAAAGCAAACACCTGGACCCTATTTTTGAGTTTTCTCAGCACGGCAGGATGAAATCTCAGCGGGGTGAAGCCCTGCGAGCGCCGCGGCTGGCTAGAACCTTGCTCTATACATAATTGAAAATAGTACAAAGACAATGTATCAGACATTTGAACTGAGAAATTTGTTTTTTGAAAAATATCTGCCTACTTTGAATTTGATGCCATAAACACGTTTCAAAAAAGTTGAGATGGGGGCAACAAAAGACTGGAAAGTTGCATGATGCTAAATAATACACTAGGTGGAACATCTAACTTTGAATTAGGTTAATTGGCAAATGGTCAGTCACATGATTGGGTGTATTAGAGTATCCCAGGGAGGCTGAGTCTTTCAAATGTAAAGATAGCGAGGGCTTCAACACTTTGCGATAGACTGTAAGTAAAAATTTAGGAATAACGTTTCTCAATGTAAAATTGCTAAGACTTTGAAGATTTCATTGAATATGGTCCATAATATCATTAAAAGATTCAGAGAAGCCAGATAAATCTCTGGATGCCTGGGACAAGGCTGAAAACCAAAAATGAATGGCTGTGATCTTCAGGCCTTCAGGCGGCACTCCATTAAGAAGAGACAGGATTTAAGGGTGGAAATCACTGCATGGGCTTAGGAACATGTCTGAAAACCATTGTCAGTGAACATAGTTTGTTGCTGCATCTACAAAAGCAAGTTAAAACTATTTCATGTAAAGACAAAAACATATAGTAAAAAGATCCAGAAACATTGTTGCCTTCCTTGGGCCCAAGTTGATATATTATCAACTGAGGCAAAATGGAAAACTGTCCTGTGGTCTGATCAATCAAAATGTGAAATTCATTTTTGGAAATCATGGACACTGCATCCTCTGGGCTGAAGTGGAGAGGGACCATCCAGCTTGTCATCAACGCACAATGCAAAAGCCAGTGTCATGCTAGTACCATGGGGTAGTAAGGGGGCCCAATGGCGCTCATGGCATGGGTAACTTGCAAATTTTGGAAGACACCGTTAATGCTGAGCAATATATTCAAGCTTTGGAGCAACATATACTGCCATCCGGATGTCATTTTCACAGAAGACCTTGCTTATTTCAGCAACATGATGCAAAACGCCACATTCTGCACCTATTACAACAACATGACTCCGCAGTGAAAGAGTCATGGTGCTTAACTGGCCTGCCTGCAGTCCAAACCTGTCACCTGCTGAAAATAGTTGGCGCAGCATGAAACAAATGTTGGCAACAAATTCAATATGAGCATTATTTTTCAGAAAACAGCAACATTTCTCAGTTCTAACATCTGATATATCATCTTTGTACAATCTCATTTCCATAAAAGTTGGGAAAATGTGTAAAATGTAAATAAAAACAGGGTACAATGATTTTAAAATCATTTTAACTTTACATTAATTGACAATAATACAATGAAATTATATATCTGATGTGAAACTGAGGTATTTTGCTGAGCTCGTTAAGAATTTGATGCCAGCAAAATGTTTCAAAAAAAGTTGGCACAGGGGCATGTTCACCACTGCGTTGGATCAACTCTTCTTCAATCAACACACTGTAAGCGTTTTAGAACTAAGGAGACCAACTGCTATAGCTTTTCAAACCAAAATGTTTTCCCATTCTTGATTTATGTAGAATTTCAGCTGCTTAATACTTTGCAGTCGCCTTTGTCATGATAAGTCAAATATTGTCAATGGGTGACAGGTCTCGACGGTAGGCAGACCATCTAACACCCAGTCTCTTTTCTTTTTGCAATACGTACAGAGTATAGTGTTTGACATGATGTTGCTGAAATGAGTAAGGTCTGGATGGCAGTAAATGTTGTTCCAAAACCTGTATATATCATTCACCATTAATTGTGTCTTCACGAATGCGCAAGGCACCCATGTCATGTGTACTAATGCACCCCCATACTATCATGGATGCTGGCTTTTGAATTGTTTGCTAACAAGGCGGATGGCTCCTCTCCTCTTTAGCCCAGAGAATGTGACATTCATGATTAGTGAATGTGATGATTCACATTTTGATTAGTCAGCCCACAGGGCAGTTTTCCACTGCACATCAGTACATTTTCAATGAGCTCGGGCCCAGAGAACAAGGCAATGCTTCTCGATCTTGTTTCATTTGGTTTAATCTCTGCCTAGTAGAGTTTTAACTTTTCTTTGTGGATGCAGTGACAAACTGTGTTTACTGACTATGGTTTACACAAGTGTTCCTGAGTCCATGCAGTGTTTTCCACAATAGTCTGTTTTTAATGGAGTGCCCCTGAGGATCGAAAATCAAAGCCATTCAAAGTTGGATTTTGGCCTTGTCCCACGTGAGATTTTTCTGGATTCTCAGAATCTTTTAATAATATTATGTACCATAAAGGAAAAAATCTAGAAATTCTTTGCAATTTAAGGTTGTAAAAGTTTCAACATTTGATATGTTGTCTTCATCCTATTTTCAGTTAATTACAGGGTTTTAATTGATTTGCAAATCACTACATTCTGTTTTCATTTGCATTTTACACAGCGTCCCAGAAATGGGATTGTACTACGGCAATGAAAGAGAATATTTAACCCTTCCACATCCAGGTTTTACAAAACAAAATATGAACACTCTGCCCAACTTAAAGGTCTAGACTGAAACCAACCATGAGGCTTCCATATGAAAGAAAAACAATTGAATTGGATGATTTGAAAGAAAAAATTATAATTTTTGTGCATGGTACAGTTTTCTTTTAATTTAGAACTTGCGGGTCACGCCCTTCTTCAAGAAATAAAAATCTTCAGCGATCTTCGGGTGATTTAAATATTTATTAACCTTTATTTAACCAGGCATAAAAACTCTTTTGAGATTTAAAATCTTTTTTTTTTGAGAGTGTCCTGGTCAAGACAGGCAGTAGCTCAGGTCAGCAAAAGTTACACACATGCACACTCACTGTACAAATAATAAATATCCTATGAATTAGATATAAAACAATCTTAGAAATTAACAGCTTACACAATTCTTATAAAAACAAAGTCCTCAGAAAATTTAGTCGCCAGTCCTTGCAGGCCAAACAAGGACAGTACAGTCAATTAAAACATTTACAGACAGACAAATCTGCCTCTCATGAGTTCAACATATGCTTGAATTCGTTTGAAGAAACCAGTTTCTTCAGATTCAGATGATTTTGCAGCAGATTCCAAGCAGAAGGAGCAGAATATTTTAATGCCTTTTTTCTCAGCTCAGTACGGACGTTGGGGACAGACAAAAGAAACAAATCCTTGGAACGAAGACAATAATTTCTGTTACTTTTTTGAAGGATGTAGGATTGTAAGTAAGCAGGGACCAGACCAAGAACAGCTTTATAGATGAGAATGTGCCAGTGTTTGAATCTTCGAAGAGACAAAGCAGACCATCCAACCCAAGCATATAATGTGCAATGATGTGTCAGAGTTTTAAGGTTAGACATAAACCTTAATGCTCCATGATAAACAATATCTAATGTGTGTAAGCATTGCAAGGATGCAAGCATGTAAATAACATCACCATAATCCAATACAGACAGAAAAGAGGCAACAACAAGTCTCTTTTTGGCCTCAAAGGAAAGACATGATTTAATTCTAAAGAAAAAACCTAGTTTTAATTTCAGTTTCTCACCAGCTGCTGAATGTGAGGTCCAAAGAGAGAGAATCATCAATTAGGAATCCTAGATATTTGTATTGAGATACTGATTCAATCTCATCACCCTGTATAGTGACGATAGGCGTGAGATTCTGGAACTTTAATTTTGCATTTGAGAACATCATGAGTTTTGTTTTGTTGGTATTCAGAACAAGGTTTACATCACACAAAGTATGCTGGATGGTATTAAAGGCTTTTTGCAGCTGACAGGAAGCCTGGTTAGGTGTGGGTGCAGAGCCGTACATTACCGTATCATCAGCATAAAAATGGAATTTAGCATGTAGTACACTTTGATCAAGACAGTTGATGTATAAAATAAATAGAAGAGCTCCCAAGATCGATCCTTGAGGAACACCCTTTTTTACACTGAGGTGGCTGAAAGTGATACCTTCTATCTGTACACACTGCGATCTGTCTGATAAATAATTTTCAAACCATCCTACAGTACGTTCAGACATTTCTGCACTGATGAGTCTTTGCTTCAGTATTGTGTGATCCACTATGTCAAAAGCCTTAGAAAGATCAATAAAAAGCACTGCACAGTGCTGCTTCTTGTCTATGGACTCAATAAAATTGTTTATTACTTTTAGGGCTGCTGTAGTTGTACTGTGTCCTTTTCTAAAATCTGATTGATGATCGGATAAGATATTATTTGTAGATAAGAACTCTTTTAGTTGTTCACTCACAAGAGATTCAAGAACCTTAGCAAGAACTGATAATTTGGAGATGGGCCTGTAATTGTTGAGGTCTGCAGGGTCACCTCCTTTAAACAAAGAGAGAACGTAGGCAGATTTCCAAACAGGAGGAATTTCATTTGTGAGTAATGAAAGATTAAAAAGATGTGTCAAAGGTGGAGCAATGAAATTAGTTGCTAGCTTTAAAAAGTATGGCTCCAGGTTATCCGGACCAGCCGATTTTCTAGAGTCTATGAGCTAAAAGCTTTGTGAACCTCTGAGACTGTGACTGGGTTAAAGCTAAAAGAATGACCCCCAGAGAGTTTGTCTGAGAAAGTCTTGGCAGAGTCTTCACTTGTAATATTGAGAGACTAAAAAAGGAACTGGATGCGATAAAATGCTCATTAAAACAAGCAAGCATCTCAACTTTATCAGAGATTTTTTTGTGTATTCTCAACAATGCATGGCGGTAGCTCTACACCATCATTATTTCCAGCTAAAGATTTAATAGTTTTCCAAAATTTAAGAGGATTATTAAGATTATTTGAAGTTTCAATGAGAAAATGATTTGCTTTGGCATTTCTGATAGCCACTGTGCACTTGTTACGCAATTGTCTAAAAAGCAACCAATCAGAGTTGTAGTTTGTTTTCCTTGCTTTTGCCCATGCCAAATTACACTCATGAGGTAAACTGGATTAGTCAGGAGTGAACCAGGCATTATTTCAGCCTTTAACTCTGTATTTTTTAAAAGGAGCATGCTTGTCAACAATTTTAGTAAAACCATCATAAAAGTATTTCCAAGCATTGTTCACGTCAGCAATAAGATGTATTTTTCCCAGTCATAGTGGAAAAGGTCATGAGCAAAACCCTGCTCTGAGAAATGTTTCATATCAGGCTTAGTAATCAGGCAAGGTTTATTTTAGGAATTTTCATATTTCTAACTGTAGCAATGACACAGTGGTCACTGATATCATCTGGAAAAAGAGAAGCAGTTGAATATTTGTAAGGTGAATTAGTTATGATTAAATCAATTAGTGATGACTTCTCTGGGAATTTTAAATTGGGTCTGGTAGGGCTGTCAACAATCTGAAAGAGATTTAAGGTGTTACAATAAGCTTTAAAGTCATCAGACACTGGTTGTAACTAGTGCCAATTTAGGTCTCCAATGAGGACAATTTCCTTAAAATTCAGTTCAGATATAAACTTCATTAAAGATGGTAGAACATCTCTGGTAGCTGAAGGAGTCCTGTAAATGCCAACAACAGTAATATGAAGTGTTTTGGAAACCTCAAGATCCAAAGCTAATAGTTCAAATTGCTTACTAACAGATATAGATAAAAGCACATTCACTTGGAACTTATTTTTGATGAAAATTGCAACACCCCCGCCTTTTTTAGGTCGGTCAGTTCTAAAGACATTCTAACCATTAAAGGTGACATATTCTACTGTATTAATTTGTTTTAAACATGTCCAAATGGGTCTTAAAAATACTGTTGTGAATTCAGCTACAAAAAAACACACACATCCAGGCCTTGAGAGACCCCTCCTCTCACCTTGTCTGTGCTGGCCTGAAACATCAGCTGTTTTGAGTGGGCATGAAGGCTATTTAAATGAGCCACTGCTCTGATTGGCTGCCTGGCCGCTTCGATTCCGGGGGAGGGCACAGACCCGAAAAACCAGGAAACCAAGATGGCAGGTATTTCAGGACAGCTCTCTGCGGCATCTAATGCTGTAAGACCATACATGTTTGATCCCGAATCCGACCCCAAATGGGAGGAGGATGCTATTGAAGTGTTGCATCAACATTTAGCAGGATGTCAATAAGTGGTAAATTGAAATTGTACTGTTTTGCTCGTACTGTCTCCCCTTGCATGCGTGTGGTTGTATATTACATAGTCATGTTATATACCCACTTATCTGGAAGAAACTTTGCTAAAAGCTCCTTATGACCATCTCTACCAAAACGAAACACAATTCTGACACCAAGCTACTGAATGAGCTTGTAGCAAGAACAAACAAACAGTGTAAGCGTTGCTTATGTGGAGCTAGCGAATCGATAACTTGTACCGGAAAGAATTCCTCATCCAATCTCCACTTTTTTTCGGCTTCGGCTTTTTAAAGGTGGATAGAATTCTGCCACGGCAATGCAGAGAAATCGTGCGTGATACCAGACACGTTATAGCTTGTACGTTTCACGATTGCTTTCACCGCGGTAGCATCAGAGAGCTAGCCCACACAATGGCAAAGTACCAGGCTGACCCCAGTCATGGATAAGTAAAACAATCGTTTCACAGCTGCAGTAAACAAACCCAAACACGTACCCCAAGCTCTGCAAAACCTATGTCTGGTCTAGCCTAACTGCAACCTTAATATCAGCCCAACTTTACAGACACATACAACACCTCTCGGTTAGCTTTGACTGTTGCAGCTACGGTCAGGTAACGTTATGATAAACTACCATCTTGATGCTAACCGAAATAACCCAAGCATGCTGATCAGAAGTAATGCTTATAAGTTAAACAGGAGCATTTTTTAGGGATGCACCGATACCACTTTTTTAAAAACCGATACGAGTATGAGTATTTTATTTTGTGTGCTTGCCGATACCGAGTACCGATACCAATATTTCTGAAATATTTTCCAGGAAAATACAATGACAATTTCGGAGTACAGGTTTTATTTTCTTTTTATAACAAGCCTAAAAGAGGCCAATATCAAACGATTCACACATGGCTATTCCAAAAAAAAAAAAAAAAAGAGTCGGCCTAACTGCTAAAAATCTTTCTGTATTTAGGCCCGACAACAAGCCTTTGAACTAGCACTGCCATCGAATGAGGCAAAACATTACTGAAGCTTGACAAATGAATAGTAAACTCACTGCATAGGCAAGGTAACACACCCAACTTCATAAAAAGTCAGTAGAACTATTAATTGGCACAGATAGTTTCTACACACATTCATAGGCATTCTCAATCCAACTAAAGTCAATAATAGCTTTCCAAACAAAAAGGCATCACTTAAAGTGTGTGGTATTGCCATAATTCAATTACACAAATGACAAATGAAAAAAGATTTAACTTAAACACAACTAAAATGTTTGAGGTAACCATATGTTACTAATATATTTGTAGTAAAATAAGAAGATTCACAATTCTAAGTCTCTGTGTGTGTGATTGTGGGTGAGTGCTTGTGCGAGCTCGGCTTGCTTGTAAATATTCAATAACTGATCCGGGTGTGCCATCTAGTGATAGAATATTGTAATTGCTTGCATAAATTTGCAGCTCCATGTCCGCTGGCATAAACATCTGCACAAAACGCTTAAGATACCCTGCCGAACACCGTTGTTCTTCTTGAACACGCCGTATCCAGATAATCCTTAAATACTGAATTATGAACATATTTTGATTTGTAACGTGTAGTGAAGTGGCCAGTGTCAAAGTACCGAAGAAAAAGTATACTTTTTATCCTTTAAATGTGGTAGAGTAGAAGTCCTGGTAAAAAAAAAAAACTCAAGTAAAGTACAAATCCTCAAAAAAACTACTTATGTACAAAAACGAAGTTGCCTACATGTACTTCTTTACTATACACCTCTTGTGTGTATGCGCATATGCCTGCATGTGATGTGATGACTATAAAGCTCTCTTTCTCGTATTTTTTCTAACTCGCTGTCTCCCCCTAGACATAGAAGTCAGATAGTACAAAATACTGTTGCCTATGCGACCGTGAGCAGGCAGTTACCCTGCGTCTTACATTAAGTGGTATCGGTGCGTGGTATCGGCAAATGTGGACAAGTACGAGTACGAGCATATTAACGCGGTATCGGACAGATGCCCGATACTGGTATCGGTATCGGTGCAACACTAGCATTTTTAAGTAGCACTGCACACGAACTAACATGCGGGAGTAACCCAGCGTTCATATCAACGACAGAGACGAACACTGCGATACAAATGTAGAAAGTTAAATAAACGTTGAATATTTTTTTAAATGCAATGCCCAAATACTTACAGCTCTCTCGTCAGCAGTGCTGTCTCGTAAAATTGGGGTTGCTCCAGCTTTCGAAATTAGCTTGGTAGCTAGTCCTTGTTGATATTGTCCATAATTTGTGAAAGAGTCTGGTAAAAAGTGGTTTGCACAAACAAGGAGGTTCTTGCCGACGTGGATTGGGGCGTTACCGTCAAAAATAAAGTGTAACCACTCCACCATCTTGGCTTCAGAATCTGGGAGTTTGTGCAAGCACTGATGATGATTTTTGGCCCACCACAGAACAGCCAGCACGTTTGCCTTTCATCGCCATCACTACCTTTCTTAACCTGTCTCTTGCGGGGGAAAAATGGCTTCCTGTCCTTAATTTTTTTCCCAGGATGCTGCATTAGACCCCGCCCACGATAAGAAAAAAAGCACAGGGACGTCGCCATGCCCACTTTCTACATAGAAGAAAGGGCAAAATCTGACTGGCTCGCTCCAGCACAGTAGTAAATGAAAGGCCAGCTTACTCCATATTGATCTGGTTGTCATATTGCACACTTTATGTGTCAGTAGGCACACCAGAGAGTTAGTATATGCAAGAAAAAGCACTGAAAAGTTCATTTTTCATAATATGTCCCCTTTAATACAAATGTTTTTGTTAGAAACAGATTTGGTCAGCCATGTATCTGATATTACAATAATATCAGCATCTGTAGAATGTGCCCAGATGCGAATCATGTCCATTTTTGATAGTCAACTACGCACATTTAGATGGATAAAACCAACACTGGTCCTCGTTTTAAAATCTGCGGGGGTGTTAAAACAAGTTGGGGAATCAAGACCTGGATTAGGTTGCACATTCCCAGAAATTAAGCACCTATACTTAGAAGAACTATTACAATATTTCTAAAGCTTGTACATTGCCACGAGAATAAGTGAAATTGTCCTGTTGGGCCATTACGCTGATCAGATGAGATAAGTCCACAGTGTCTGAAAAGAAAAAAGACAGAGGCAATGTGATACCCAGCGCACAGCCATATGTGCAGGTTCCACTGTTTCTTAAATCAGAGTGTGAGAACACCGCACGGGAGTTAACAGTCCCGTGAAGGCTTCCACAAGGTCTGCATAATATAAACAAGCACAGCACAGCAAGAAGCAATGACATTTTGAGTAATTAAAGTTTGAGTCGAACTGTAAAGTGCTAAAAGGAGCAGGTTTATTTAATAACAAAGTTTGAGTCAGTGCCGTGCAGTTCTAGTCCAAGTCTTTCAGGTTTCCGTGGCTCAAACTGACGAACCGTGACGCCACATGCAAACACGGAATTAAGCCAGTGAGGCAGTGCTGTAGGATAAAATTGTTAAAAATCAGGCCCCGCTGGCTCTAAAACACGAAATAAATAAAGTAAAACAGAGGAAATAAGGCCAAGAAAGAAGCACTTCCCTTTATCATGAGAAGTTGGTGCCCATCAAGATTGAACGGCATGGCCTCGATTCCAGCGTCAGAAGAAGAAACCGGCTTCGTAGTGGAGGCCGGCAACGAGCCTGATGTACTGGGGTGGACAAAAGGAATGTCGCAGAAAACAGAGAGATTGCAGTGAAATCCGAGTACACTGTTGGATGATGATGTAAATTCAGGAACACAGCTTTGGCTAATAAAGGAATCAACCATTCAACGCTTTCAATGGAGTTCATTGTGTTGCTCCTTTTGTCCTCGAAAATGGACAACAGATGTGTCGTTTTCGGGTGTAGTGCTACTGCGGATCAGGAGAAGGGTGTGTTATTGCACAAATTGCCAAAAGATGTCGGAATTCTCCGATAGTGGGTGAGATTTGTCAATACGACGAGAGCGAACTTCACGGAACCCAAAATGACCAGTTCTTCTGCCGTAATACGCTCTCTTCATTTCATCCCAGAGAGCTTTGAAATACCAATTTCTATTGCTCAAATTGAGAGCGAAGTTCAAAAATGGGGAGATTAAAAATTTCACGATTTTTGTTTGACAAAAAAGCGCAATAGTTGAACGAGTCAGCCATGTTCGGGAATCGATATGTACAGTATTTGTACAGTCTAGGTACTCTATTTCCGGACAACAAAAGTTTGACTTGCAGGGGGCCTATTACCAGGCCTTTTCAAGATTCAGTGCAAGAATTTGGGCCTTCTTGGGGTGCTATCACACTAGGGACTTGGGCATGGATCCAAAAACACTTGACCCCAAAGCCCAGTTCATTTGGTAAGTGTGAACACAAGCCTACCGTGCCTGCGCGAGTATGATTGGAAGAGGTGGACTCGGGCACAGTTCGTCCGTCCTGGGCACGGATCATCCTTACCCGCACCGAATATGAAAGCAACCGTACTTGAGCACGGAAGATTACTGTTATGCGTACGACTCTTGTTCTAACAATTACAGTGGCGAAAAGATATCTCCATTCAAACGAAGAAATTCAATGCTTGCTTGAAATGTAGGCGGAAGAAAACATACAAGCACAACTGGATACTACGCACAAAAATTCTGAGATTTATGGAATAATTTCTGAGTAGTCACATTCGCGTGGTTAGTACATAGAACAGTGCTGTGACAGTAAAGAAAATGCAGCTGCGATATTTCAAAGTGCGGGACGCAGTGCAAAAGTCTGAGAGCTCAAGTTATCAGAAAGATAAATTTGCTATGGCACGCGCAGCATATCTCCTGTGATCTGCAAAAACCTAGTCAGTTTATCAGTGGCAAAGATCTTGCAATTGAACAAAAATTTTTGGTTCCTAACAGAAAAAAATATGATACAAACTTGATTTTGAAAGTTCAAATGACACTAATAGATAGTGTTTGAAGATTTTCACCACTCTTAATTACTGCAAATGAAGGTTAAACTCAGTTTCTACCAAAAGTGATACACATTTTTTCCAGATCGCGGGAGATATGCATTCGCGATATTAATATTTTAACCCCCTTCTCAATAATAAAACCCCTGAAATATATTAGCACCTCCTTTTAAAATCGCTCCCCATTTAAAACCACCTAGGTGCATACTGCAACGCGCTGTATCGGAATTTTGACATATGCAAGTGTACTCAGGTCCGGTTAGATATTACTAGTGTGAAAGCTGACCAGCGGGGGGAGAGAGGAGGGGGGACAATCGTACTGTGGCATGGTACGGAACAACACATATTCCTCTTCGATTTCTTTCAAAGAAGCTTCAGAATCGCTCTCAGAATCGCTCTTTTCTCTGTAAGTCGCCATTGTTTTTCGTGTTCTACCACCTTTGTTTTCCTGAGTTGACGTCACTTCCGATTTGGTGCGCTTATTAATTTTGTTTTTGTAAAACGTCGGAAATTGGACAATTTAACACCAATTACTTAAAAACTACGGGATATTTTTCAAATTTTTTTTTGTATTTAGTCAAGATATATGAGCCTGCATATAGGAACATAAAAATTGGCACTCATACTTGGTTTCAGACCTTTAAGAGCACTCATATCCAATTCAGATTTGCTCAAAGTTTGGGTAACCATAGCACTTCATGGTATGAAACAATAAAATATTGCTCATTGGTACATTTCAGCAGAAGTTTCACAGATTTATTAAAAGCAAAATTTACCAGATTTTACCCATCAAGAAGAAATATTTAGAGATGCATGATAAGTTTGAATTTAAATCTTTGGTGAAGACCTTGATAAGTCAAATCTTGAAAGCCTGCACTCACACCGGCTCTTTCTGGATAAGACTGAGGACCCCAAGACAATCAAAAAACATGGAAAAATCTGCATGCAGACCGAGGAGTCAATTAGCATACTGCAAAAATTTCCATATGCAGGCACAAACAGGTTTATGTGCATGTTTTATGTAATTTCTAGCAACATTGCAAATTTCCCATTATTTCTCAAAACTGGAGGAAAAAATCTAAACTTTTCTAAAGTAAGAGAAAAGTACTTCATAAGTCATGCAATCTGTGTAAGATAAAGCTTGAGAACTACCCTTGCTTTGGTAATCACGTGTACCTTGGGGGTGCGCATTTGATAAAAGATAAAATGCATAAATAATAATGTATAACCTATTATATGGAATGGACTAAATGGCCTAAATTATTATTGTTATTCCATACAACCTTGACAGTGAAATCATGTTTTTCTCTCCTCGGTGAATAACTGGTGTATATTTTTGGGGTATACAGTACGTGTCTCTGTCATATTTGATTTGGCTGCTTTGTTTGATTCCATAGACCTTGCAATATAGTCCCTTACAGTGAAAATGTGGTTGGTCTGTATCATTGCGTGAAGTGGGTTTGAGTCCTATCAATCATGAAGTAAAATTCTTTCCTATGATAGAAGAGGCTATTTTCAAGAAGGCTAATGTGTGGGGTGACAAATTGGTCAGCACATTGCAGCTACACACAAGCACAATTGACCAACATGGTGTGAATTTGGTACAGTGAAAACAACACTGATATTAAATCCACTGCATGCAGTTGTGATTAAACCGACTGGGATTAAGCAGGCGGTTAAAGGTCTTAATGTGTGGAGATGGAAATCTTAGTTGAGGACATAATGAGGTCAGTAAATGGTAAGCAGTAGTTTTGCGACCACATCCAAATACAGTTCAAGGAGCGAGAGCAAATAACTAGGCGAATGTCAAGAGCAGGGAATTCCGAAACCTGTTGATAATCCGAAACACAGATCCAAAAACAGAGGTGAAAAGGGAACAGCAAATGTCAGAATGATGGATGTCATGAAAATGGCATAGCAGAGTAAGCAGAGTACAAATATTCAGTAGAATCATAAAAAGCGCAATCAGGGACTGATTGCATATTGAGTTGCAGGTGTGCTTGCAAAGATAAACTGGGCTGAGCTGGACATGCTTAAGATGGTTCACAACATGCATATACAGTGGGGTGCAAAAATTTGGCCACCCCTGGTTTAAATGTCTGTTACAATTAATTTCCAAGTGATTGAAAGCAAACCTGAACACTAAATGCTACAAAGTTAAACATTACACCTTTTTGCAAATTTAAAAGCAAGGTTTCTTTTTATTTTAATTTTTCAGTTTTTAAATGATAAGAAAGGAAAAAGGGCCCTGTACAAAAGTTTGATAACCCTTTTAGATTATTCTTTGTTACCTTTTAAGAAGATGATTACTAAGGCCCAAACCCAGGTGACTTACTCATTAGGGCTTCAATGAGTTAGGTGAATATAATTCCAGGGTTGAACTATATATTCTTAAGTAACTCCATGCCTTCTAAAGTATCCAACTGTATTGGCTGTTGTGTCTGGTGTTAAAAACCATGTGTTCCTCTAAACAGTTGTCCAAGGATGTCAAAATCAAGATAATTCACTTCCACCAACAAGGAGAGGGCTACAAAAAACTCTTGCAACGCTTCAAACTACCCATTTCTACTGTCAGAAACATCGTAAGAAAATGGAAAATAAATGGAACAATTGAAGTCAAGGCAAGATCTGGTGAGAAATGCTCAGAAGAACCCACACATCACTGCAACAGAGCTGCAAAAAAGAGTAGCAGACACAGGTCTAGGTGTTCACAGGACAACAATACAGCGTACCTTAAACAACAAAGACCTACATCGCAGAGTTGCAAGAAATAAGACTTTCCTACGACCTCAACACAAAATTAAGCGTCTGAAGTAAGCAAAAGAAAACCTTGAGAAACCTCAAGCCTATTGGAACAATGTGCTTTGGACTGACGAAACCAAAATGGAACTTTTTGGCCACAACCAAAGAAGGTATGTTTGGAGAAAAAAGGGTGAAGCACTTGTGGAGAAGAACATGTAGCCAACTGTTAAGCATGGAGGTGGATCCATTATGCTTTGGGGTTGTGTAGCAGCTGGGGGCACAGGCAACATTGTGCGGGTGGAAGGAAGAATGGATTCCACCAAATATCAAGACATTCTAGAGGCTATTGTTCAAAGCTCAGTCCAGAAATTGAAGTTGAAGAGACGTTGGGTGTTCAAGCTAGACAGTGACCCGAAGCATACTTCAAAATCCAGCATGAAGTACCTCCAGGAAAGACAGATGAAGGTTTTGGAATGGCCATCACAGTCCCCAGACTTGAATATTATTGAAAATCTGTGGAGAGACCTCAAACATGTCATGCATGCAAGAAGGCCGAAGAATATTTCTGAGCTAGAAGTGCTCTGTCAGGAAGAATGGGGAAAAAGTCCAAAAATAAGAATTGAAAGACTTTCAGCTGGCTACAAGAAGCATTTGCAAGCTGTTATGGCTGCCCGAGGAGAAGTTACAAAGTACTAGCTGACAAAGTACTAGTTTTGGTTCCCAAACTTTTGCACAAGGTTTTTTTTTCCTTGTTTTATTATTTTGAAACTGTAAAAAGTTAAAATTAAAAATTATTCTTGCTTTAAAACGTGATGAAATGTGTCATGTTTAACTTTGTAGCATTTAGTGTTCAGCTTTGCTTTCAATCAATTGGAGATTAATTGTAACAGACATTTAAACCAGGGGTGCCCAAATTTTTGCACCCCACTGTAATTAAAAGGATGAGAAGTTATCTATGTCCATTCATGCAAGTGATTTGATGGATACAGAACATAACTGATCAGTTGAAATTTCCAAATTTATCTGTCATCCATGGACTCTCCTTGAGGGCAGAGGAACTCTTATTTAGAGGGCAATTGACTTTTAATTACATTCAAGACATCTCCCAGGATTGTTGTTAGACTTCCAGAGTGGGCTTACAGTGGGTCACATGTAAATCAGCCCTTTGAGAGTGAGACAATAGCCAAATGATCAGTGATCACCAGCCGGGTTACAACATCCACAGACAGAACAAATAAAGCACTTGATATTTTCTGCTCTGACTGAAATTGAATCAGGCTGCCATTCCCTGTTATTGTATTTCTGAGTTGCTGTCAACATTCAGTTTCTACAGAATTGTTTCACATCTACATGGGCTGACTTGATTATGTTTGATTTCTATATTTTATACTTCATCATCTTCACTTTTCTTGGGCAATCCCAACATTATGATTTTGTAAGAGTTTTGAGTGGAGTTATCTCCAAATGATACATTTGTGATGTAATATGATCCAGACAAGGAACCAGATGCACAAGCAGAGTACAGTCCAATAGCAGGTTTTATTGATAGGAATATGGTAATGACAGATAGGGATGGAGCCCTGAGTAGAATTGGGGGAGTTCAGTTCAGATGGTAATGAGCTTGGGTAATGGGCATTTGTGTGCCTGGCCAGTGGTGTCCTGGGGTAGCAGGGAGATAGAGACCACCCTCGCCAGAGCAGAACTGTCAGATGGCAGGTTCAGAGAGTTTAGCAGGAGTGTAGTCTCAATCCTGAAGACCGCTGAAGTCTTGTCAGGTGTAATAAACTGAACAAAGGAAATGACTGAAGAGGCAGGTTAACAGGTACGGTGTCCCAATCCTGGAGAATGGGAAAAAGGCTTGAGAGCTTGTTACCATTAATCAGAGTAAAATGAGTATTACCCTATTTAACTATCACAAAACGTTATGATAATTTACGAAGACGATAAACTACAGACCAGGAAGATTACTGACAAGTTGCTTTACGGCATATAGCAAGGGACAATCCAGCAACTTGGCAGATCTCCTGTGAACCTAAAACCAAGTAAGTTTATCAGTGGCAAAGATCTCGCAATTGAACAAAAATTTTAGGTTCTGGACTTTTCTTAACAGAAAAAGTATGATAGAAACTTGATTTTGAAAGTTAAAATGACACTAATAGCTAGTGTTTTAAGATTTTCACCACTCTTAATTACTGCAAATGAAGGTTAAACTCAGTTTCTACCAAAAGTGACACTCGTACCAGGTTTTTCCAGATCACAGGAGAGATTCAAAATGAGGTTTTTATACACCACAAGGACATACAGGAGTGGGGAAACACAAATCCAAAACACCTGGCCACCAGCAACCACCCGTGCCTCCAGCATCAATCTACCAGCCCCTGCCTCTACCACTTCTAATGCTGCCCTTCCCACCGCACCCCTGCCCTGACACTACCCTACCCACCCCACCCCATCTCTGCCCTACCCATCCCAGCCTCTAACATTTTTGATTTCATCACAGAGTGGGATTATTTTATTTTCTGAATGGCTTTTTTTTCTTTCTTTTGTGCTTGTTTGCTTTCTTTTATTTTATTCCTCACTTGCTTACTCAAAAAAATGCTTGTGACCTGCGATTTGTGGGTTTGATTTTCAGGTTGTGACTATAATTTGAAACAATGCCATTGTACACTTCAATGAATCATGCAGTCTTCAAAAAATATTCAGAAATCTAAAATATGATCCTGTTTAAGTCTCCAAACATCATTCTCCATGTACACCAGAGAAATCTTGATGGTAGCAGTGGCAGAAACACAAGGCCTTTGATTTGGTACCTTGTGGTCAGAACATTTTCAGGCTTGCTTTGGGAGATTTGAAGTGGTGGCAAGCCAGGATGGAACTATAAAACAAAATGTACTGTGCATCTCAGGCAGTTAAAAATATTTAATGCATTTAAAAAAAACGTAACATTACCATACAAAACTTATTAAGTACAGTTCCCTTCCTTTCATTTGCTTTCCCTCCGCAGATTGTTTTGTTGCTACTTCATCATGTTTTATTAAAAGGGCTTCTTCAGAGAGAACTTATTCGAGCAGAAGTGAAAAAGGTACTCTCAGGGTCCAAAGAAAATGCAACATAGAATGACTAAATGGAATATTTCAATTTACAAACTGAAATTGGTGTCCTCTCATGATCTTCTCATCCTCCTGACAGCTGTATCTGGCACATTGATTTTTCCAACCATAAATCACTGACAGTATAATTGGAAAAACCATAGCAGTGGATGAAAGTCCAGCATTATGCTTGATGTGATCCAATACTTCTAGAAGACATCTGACAGGTGGCAAATATGGATACTGCAGTGAAAAGCACTCCAGATTTTCAGATGATATTGAGGTGGGGACAAGAAAATCCTTACAGCTCCCTATATGAATAATAATCCACATTCATCAACTATCAGTACAGATCTTCCCTCTTATGTTGCAGAATTTGAAATTTTTATATGCACACAGGCTTATGAAATGCCAAAAATCAGACTCCTATTTTTTATGTTTTGTAGTTCTGAACAAACTTCAGAGAGGCAGACAGAATAATTTGAAAGGTGATGACTTCTTTGTTCCTTCACATGTGGTGAAGTTTCATGTCCCCTAAATAATAGGAATGATGTTTGTTCTGTCTCTATTCCTGCTCTCAGCTCCACAGACATCAAAGAATAACCTCCTTGGGGTCATTTGAGCTGCAGAGTGGGTCATAAATGTTGGGTGTTTTGTGAGTTTTCACCCCTGTCAAAAGTTCTAGAGAAAACACTGAACACAGCTCTGTGACCACCAATCATTTTGACAAGAATGTAGATGATTTTCATTTCCGTGCTTTTTTTTTTTTTTGAGCAAATTTCCCCTCAAACTAAAGTGCTTACTGCTTTCAAACAACCTTGACCACAGGCATAGTCATAGTCTCTTCTGAAAGGGGACACTCGACAGGTTCCTAACAAATAGTCAGAATTACTGAAAATTTTACCCAAACTGAGGAAGAATGCTAGAAATTTAAGTTTGTCTGGCAGAAAAAGATCTTATGTTTTCTTCTGGCCCTGTGGCTGAGTGACTAGGCTTCATAAAACTAGACAAATAATAAAAGCACAGCTGGATACTTTAACAACTGCGGGTTCAAATATTATAGTACTGTTAATCAAAATATTTAACAGATTTTTGTCATGGTAATGTCTGTGTATATGTCAAGTAATAATTCTGATAGGTCCACTTTATGAAAAGAGAAAAAGATTTATTGAAGGCATACAGGTATACATGCATATATTTGGTTTGGCAACATGGCTGCCCATGCAAATTTGTAATTGGAGGCAGGGAGCTGCGACTAACCCCTGTGAACTGTTAAAAACAAACTGAAATGAATATTTAGTCTGAATACCCTTTGCCTAAAAATCTGGGACGCTGGTAAGCTGTTTTGTAGTTTTATAAGATCACTGACTGTTCGGTTTTTCTAAGCACCCTGGAGAATATGCCACAGTTCCTCTGCCGGCTCACAGTCTCACTTGAGTCTGTCTCCCCAGGCATTCCCAGGCAGCCTTGATGATGTTGAGGTCAGAGCTCTGTCATGGCATATTATTTGCATCAACTGTGTTTAGAGAAATACAAAGTTCTTTTGATTTTTTTTTTTTTTTTAATGAACATGCAGTGCTTCAAATGTGCTTTTTATCTACTGTACCACTAATATGGATAACAAAATTAAACATCCAACATCAAATTTAAATAAAAGTAAAATAGGGTGCTTAAGACTTTTGCACAGTACTGTATATTACAAGGTAATATACCTTGTTATATGATTATATCATGTACTCACTGCAATGAAGTTGATATTACAAGAACAAGGAAGAATACACCATGATTCAAGACTGCGAATGAGCATGCATGAATCTGAAAGCCAAGAATGCTGCAAGAATCCCCCCCAAAACCAATGATGCAGGCATAACCCGAAGACCTGAGGCTGATGTCTATGGGTTCTACCCAGAAGCCATGTGATCCTGTTTTTATTGCTTTTAGCTCAACCAGGTGAGTGGCATAATTCGAGGATATAGAATATACTCAGAGCAGGCAGTGGCAAAGCATTTTCAAATGAAGGACACAATGTTGAGCAGATGACCTCAACGCCTGAGCTACAGATTGATGAATTCTACAGGAATCAAAGTTCGGAAGGGAATTTGGGTCTGTCTCTCTAGCCCCCCCATACAGCTAGAACCAAGGAATCCAGAGAAGTACAGCATTCTAATCTAGCCAGAGCGTCCTTAATCTCTTCTGCCAAGGCATGAATAAAAACAGTCATTAGAGGCGCCTCTGGCCAGCCCGTCTCTGTAGCTAGAGAGCGAAAGGCTATAGAAAACTCAGCAACGCTCTCGGAACCCTGCCTAAGATGCATTAGATGCGTAGCCGCGTCCTGCCCACACACATCCTGATCAAACACCGACACCATCTCCCTAACGAGAGTCTCCACTGAACTCATAACCGGTGAATTAGATGGGATAAGTGGCCCGACCCAAGTTAGGGCTGTGTCAGTCAACAGAGATAAAATAAATGAAACCCGAGACCCTTCATTTACAAAACGCGAAGGCTGAGCTTTGAAAAATATTTCGCCCTGAGCGATGAAGTCTTTACATTTCCCTGCCTCGCCTCCATATCTTGGGGGTAGCTGGAGCCTAGGCTCATGGTGAGAGTGTAGAGATTGTGCTTGTGCAACATTCTGTGTAATTTGAGTGGACAAGGCTCGAATACTCTCAGTGAGACTTAACAGGACGCTCTCCAGTTTTTGTAAAGCCTCGTCCTGATGGCGGACTCGTTCTGCCAACTCAGCCTGTCGACTGTTCAGGGTAGACAAGCTCTTGCCATAGCCCGAGAGTGTGGCTTGCTGATCAGCCAAAACTTTCTCTAGCGTGGCCGCGGCTGACAACTCCATGTTGGCTAGAGTGTGCTGTAATGGGCGGTGATAGGATGCCAGGTGCAGCGACCAGTGAGAGAAAGAACAAAGAGCAGCCCTGATTAGAGACAAACACAGAAGGAGGTACACACCTCCGGTAAAAGCTCGCGCTACCAAGGACGAATAAAAGTCTGCAAAACGGAAGCAATGTGAGAGAGAATACACAAAGAGAAAAGAGAGAGAACTTCTAAAAGAAGCAATTCCTAACAATAAATGGAAGATAACAAGTCACTAGAAAAACTGACTAAAGATATCTTCGGCCGAAGTGCTAGAAACAAACAGACACTCTAGCGATAGGCGTGGCCATAGAGTCCGGAAAACTCCGCCCCAGCTCAATTAGCCAGCTGGGCCAGGAATTCGATGCAAAAGAAATCCGATATCGTCCCGAACAATAGAACAAAGAAAGGTCCAACAAACAAATGCACGCCTAAACCATGACAGCTTGTGTGTAATTTATGTTGCATTTCTTTATAGGACCCAAACACTACCTCACTCTGGGGGTAGGGGTAGAATCTTCAGTGATGTGCAGGAAACGGCAATAGTTCAGATGGTTATTCAAAACAGTGCCATCAAACTCCAAGAAAGAAAAGAAGAAATTCTGGAAGACAACTAGACATTTGGAAATATACTAAGTGTAAGCGTTTCAACTATTGCTCGTGTCCTACAAAAACACAGAATCCGGATGAAACAACTGTACACTGTTCCATCTGAGAGGAACTTGGAACGCGTTAAGGCACTCCGTCGTCGGTGTGTCCAGGTAAGTGGAAGGCTCAATCTTCTCTGCCATGATGCCGTTACTGTTATTAAAAAGTACTAACACAGGTGACTTTGCTGGCTTGTTTTTCTTTTAGAGAGTCATGGAACTTGAAGCCCATCAGACACCACATGTTCTCATCTATGTGAATGAGGCTGGGTTCAATTTGGCCAAAACACGCCGGTGGGGCGGAATGTGATTGGCAAAAGGGCTACAGTGGGGGTCCCAGGCCAGCGAGGTGTCAATATCACCATGTGTGCAGCAATCTCATCACAGGGATTGCTACTACACAAACCGCTCATTGGGGCACATAACACACAGCAGCTGATTTTATTTCTTGATGAGTTCCATGGCAGGCTTCTGCCAGAGGAGGAAAGGGGCGAGGTGAGGCACTTTGTAATTGTATGGGACAATGTGGCATTTCACAGGTCCTGTGCAGTTAGAGTGGTTTGCTGCCCATCCTGCAATGCAGGCCCTCTTTCTACCACCATATTCACCATTCCTAAATCCCATTGAGGAATTCTTTTCATCATGAAGGTGGAAGGTGTACGACCACCATCCACATGATCAAATGTCACTGATTGATGCAATGAAAGCAGCATGTGAGGACACATCGGTGGAGGACTGCTTAGGGTGGATACGGCATGCAAAAAGGTTCTTTCTCCGGTGTCTGGCAGGGGAAAATATTTGCTGTGACGTCGACAAAAACATGTGGCCAAATGCAGTAGACCGGTTGGAATAAATTGTTTTTTTTGTTTTTGTTTTGGTAAAACCTGCAATGGAAACTTCTGGTTGTCTAAACCTGTAATGACTTTTCTTTGTGGAAAATGAAGAACAATTTCTATGCTATTCCTGCAGCATTTTCATTACTTCCTATAGTATACTGTGGTACATTCTCAAGTTCTCTCTCAGTATTTCATAAAGGGAACTTTGTTCATTGTAAAATAAGGCAATGTACACTTATCCTAACATCAAGAATTTGCATGTACATGCAAAAAAAACTTGAGTCCGACATGATCTACTCCTTCAAAGACTGTCATAAAATGATGAGTCTATTGTAATGCTACCATTTGATAGTGTTTTTGAGGTAATTGTGCTTTGAGTGTCAAAGTGTTGCTGTTGCAGAAAACCATTGCTGGTGTTTTGGTAGAATTATTTACTTTTGGCATAAGTATGCAGTGTTTTGGTAGTTTTTGTGCATTTTGTGTGCAAAATGAACAGTTTTGCTATGCTGTGTCTTGCCCAAGACAATAGTGTTAGAGTTTTGTGAAAGCTGCTGCAGTATTGACCGATGTCGCTTGGTCTCTTGTGGTTGCGCTGGGAGCGTCTCGGGAGCTCGGGAAAGAGCTCGCCTCTGCCCCTTGTGTAACGTTAACATTTAGCTAGGTAGCCAACCAGAAGCGGCTGGTGAACTGGCATTAGGGGAAGCTCAAACCCATCCCTTATTCATGATCTGTTTTCAATTATTCATTGAAATTACCATGACAGAAACTTCGAAAATTCCCGACATTATCAGGTGTGGCCAGTTTTCATTAATAACGCATATCTGTCAAATCCCACGCATTCGGCATGTTTTAGTGGCATATTTACGTTCCCCTGCTGTAGTCAGCAATTATTCAATCAACGTGTATGTAGGGGATTCTTGCTTGAAATTTACGTCCTTGTGCATGGAGGTTTATCAGTTTCACATGCGTTTTGGTGGATTTCAACACTAGTAGGCTAATAGGGAAAGTGAATATGACTCCAAACTTCTCACACTTTTCTTTACTTTTGGTTATGAAGCAATGGAATTGCATAAAGACATTTCAAATGATCTTATTTCATTTAAACGATCATGAAACACATGCATTGCTTCTGACCCCGAAACGCAGGTGAAGGTGATAAACCTGGACTATTTACAAGCTGCAGCATTGTATTCAAATGGAAGCTGTGCGTTGAATCGCTGATATTCTTATCACTGGAAAAATTTTTGACAAAGGAAAATGATTAGAAAGAGCTCAAGACTACTTGTTACTCACAAAGATTTTATTTTGTCCCTTAATTTCAACCTAGCAGCCGTCACTGGCATGTCACCATTACTTTACTATGTATAGCCTACTATGCTTCCACTGTGAAATAGGTTTCATTTATTCTTACGATTTTATGTATATTTTATTTCATTTCATGTCATAGCTTACTCAGATCTGCATTTAAATCAGGGACTGTGGCCTAAAATCAATTAATCAAACATCTCCGTACCTTTAAAGTGGACTGTGCAAAGCGAAGGTAACGACGTACTTAACAGCCGCGCGCACGTACTCATGTAAGAGCTGCTTTGGGAAATGCACATTAAGATCAAAGGACTTTCCTATGATCACTCGTAGCAAACCCTCTTAGAGCTCCATGATCGATCGTTATTGGGAAACAAGGCCCTGGACAGTCTGACCTTGATTTTCACTTCAGAAAACCTGTTTGTGTCACTTTACTCCAGTTTGTGCTTGGGTCCATTATCTACTCTGATGGAACTGTCGAGGAACAGGAGTTGTTCATTTCCTAAAGGTTTTCAACCCTTCACTGTAAAAAATGAGACCAATGGTTACTTAAAAAAAATGGCAACAAAGTGACACTTAATATAACTGAATACATTTTAATTGCTACAATTTTCATTAAAAACTACTAAACGAATCAACTACATTTAAATAAAGAAAATAAGTACATGGTAATTAGAACAACAGTTAAAATGTGTTGGATTTAGTAACAGCATGCTGAATGATGAGTTATATAGCCCAAAAATATTAAGTAAATCGTAATTAATTTCACTAGGAAAATCAATTCATCTTTACTCAGTTTCTGAGCTGAAGTAATTTAGCTTTACTAAATATCCAATGAAATTTGATTTATATGCACTAATTATCTGAGTGGAATTAAGTTGAATTTACTAATTCTCTGGGTGAAATTGATTTATATTTATGGAAAATCTGAGTAAAATTGATTTTATATTTATTAATTTTCTCGGTGAAATTAAGCTGTATGTACCAATTCTCTGGGTGAAACTGATTTATATTTACTGAATATCAGAGTGATCGTGATTTGTATTTATTATCTGAGTGAAACTGATGAAAGTTCACTAAATATCTTGGTAAACATTATTTGCACTCATTAAATAAAATTCATTATATCAACTTCAGTGGCGGAGCTACAGGGGGGGCGAAGACATGTCCCTTTTAGTCCTGGCTAGATCTCAATCATTTTCCATTATTGACGTCTTTTCCAATTATTGTAATTGGCAACTGAAGACACGGTTTCTCTCCACATGCGATCTAACAGCAATTAAATAGCGGGTTAAATTCAGCACAGTGGCGGAACAGAGAATTGGGTTGCACAAAACAGCCGTTTAAAACAATTATAAATCCTGACCTGTTCTCAGTCATCTTCATGATTAACAAAATCTCTCACTCCGAGAGCGCTCCGCACTTAACAGGTGCTGCTTGTTCTCCCCGATTAGGTAAGACGACAATCATTCCTCTGGACGCGTATTTGCTGTATTTAAATCTACGTTATTCAAAATTGCATAGCCTACCTGTTGACTCTCACGCAAATGGCTTGAGCCGCACGCTTCTTATAACCTAGGCTATTTAACTGCTGAGTGCCACTGTTTTTTTTTTTTTTTTTTTTAAATCAACCCATGAAATACCGAGTGTGAAAGTCCGCGTTTCATTGGAACACGGACCAGTTCAATCACGCGAAGCATTGGCCAATTAATAAGTAAATTATTTTTCTGCACTGAATTTAGCCCATGATTTCATCGCGGTAAGATCGCATACGGTGAGAAACCGTGTCTTCAGTTGCCAATTACGATAATTGGAAAAGACGTCAATAAAGGAAAATGATTGATATGTAGCCAGGACTAAAAGGCACATGTCTTTGCCCCCCTGTAGCTCCGCTACTGATCAACTCATATTTTAGCAAAATGTTGCTCAATTCAACATATTTGCACTGCTATTCTTCTTAATTTGTACCTAAATTAACTGTTTAAATTCAAGTTTTCATTGGTATCACATGACTTTAAAGGCCCAATATGTAAAATTTCCTAATTCAAAGATCTATAAAATATATAGATATGTGATATATGTTTTGGCATCGTGTACTTACATTATCCATGATGTGTTCAATGATTATCAAAGACAGAGATATCTGTATTATCAATCTAGGGACATGGGGCGTTTCTTTTCGTCGCATATTTGACATCACTCCCAACACAAAGAGTGCAGGAGAGAGAGTAAATCACCCTCCACGCACGCATGCTTCGCCGTTAGCTAAGATGGTAACCATCTTGTGTCGGGAACTTAATTTTCCACCAGAAATGGTCGTAGATCAAATTTTATTCAGGTTGTTAGGTACCTTACAAAATAAACTGCTGCTATGTGTCTGTTGGAGGACATAGTGAGCCGTGAGATATCTCTCTCTCTCTCCCTGTCAAAGTGCACGTTAGGCTATTATTGATTTATCTTCACATAGTTAGCAAATCAGCCTATTACGCCAGCAGAATAAGTTCAAATTTAGCCAAGCTGTAACATAAACGTAACGTTACTCCACTTCAAAACATTTTTCTTGTGATGCCTCATGACAAACAGAAAGCTAATGTGTACGGCACATCGTTTGTGCGTTATGAGAAGTCAGTGCTATGTTCGCTACATTACTTGCAGTTAGAACACGGCTTCCTTGAATACTCAATTCAGTTTTGTCTGTCAGCGTGTCTCGACAGATAATCGCTGGCCAGCTGGTCTGTTGAGCACATTGTTGCTAAGGAAGCTATAGCAATAGTGGCAGGAGCAACTGAAAGCATACATTGCCAGCTGACAGTGGCATTTCCTCGATATCTGTTACCTTTAGCATTTGCATTCAGCAACTGAGTGTTCACATCTGTCATTATTCTCTACAAAGATGGGCAAGGTGAGCCTGCCCCACCCCCTTATCTCAGCCTCTGACCTGCAGCACATCTTAAGCGCTGTAAACGGCTGACTTATCATTATCCCTTACATTTTTTTTTATTTAAATGAAATAAGATGTAGTTATATAAAAGTAAAGAAATTTAACCTTACCTCGTCCATGTACATGGTTTCGCCACTCCTGTTTGAGTCACGTCGGAGAATTTAGCTGTCAGCGGTGCGTATAAATTGATGAAGGCGACAACTCCCATGATTCCATGCGATCCCATTGCGTCATCAAACTCGGCCTCTTGGTATTGTTTGGTTAAGCGCCCTCTAGCGGCAGAGAATTACATATTGGGCCTTTAAATCTATTCAATAATTTTGAATGTCATTTTGTTGCCACATTTTTTTAAGTCTAATCCACACAAAATTATACCATAGTTTACCTAAATTGAGTAAATAGATTACCATGCATCAAAAGTTACAGCAGGTCAACATTTACTTGTGCAACTTTGTCGAAACATTCTTGTCCAACATTTTTCAAGTGCGAAATGCTAAAATACAACAGTGAATCACATAGCGGGGCTATAAAAAAAAAAAGAAATGTACAGTATGTGTACAATCGGGATACTATTTGTCACATTTGCCATGCATGTTAATAAAAGTCTTATGATTTGTGTCTCATCAGTGCTATAGCACTGTCTTGAATTGGAAATCATTGTTTAACCTGAAAAATGTAGCTACATCAGACCTCTTTACAAAATAATATCATGTTCACTTCTAATGATGAAAAGGCCCAGTAAAAATTTACCAAAATTCTATGACCTCTGAAAATCACATGTGAGCATTACAGGCAAAAATTACATTTTTTGGATGTGATTTATAGTATAGGTCCTGTTAAAACATTTTAATTATGGCAATGTTTTCAGACGGTTTTTTTCTTATTTTCATATGAAACATTTTAAGTATTACAAGCACCAATTAAAATCTCTAGGGTCAAAACATCTTTTAAATGACTAATGGTGAGACATTAAAACATCACAGGTTGACTGACTTGGAGGTCAGGGATAAGGTCAAGTGGTATCATTACTTGCTAAAGTGTGACTCTCTTGAACATTCATTTGAAGGAATTCAAAGTCCTCGATTTAAATATATCAAATTTGCAACTCTAGCATACACAGTGGAATCAGAAGGTACAAAAACAGCTGTCTGTGCCAATATTAGGCCAAAAACATAATGCCACTCCCCTCAATGATTAGGGTTAATTAGATTTTTCTGAACAACCACCAACAGCACTGAAATTTGACATTTAACCAGGCCTTGAAAGCAACCATGTGACAGTTTTGACAGCATCTCAACAATCCCCTTTCATTTTACAAGGGTTCATTATTTAAAGCTAGTAGCTTAACCTTTCAAGTGCAAAATACTAAAATACAACTATGATTCAGATGGAGGGGCTGAGGGAAAACAAAGACAGAAGCCATATTTGTGTACAACTGGGACACAATATTCATATACTGGCAATCTATTTGTCACATTTTCCATGCATGTTGATAAAAGTCATGTCATTTAATTGTGTTTAATCTGTGCGATAGCATTGTCTTAAATTGTCAATTATTGTTTTACCTAAAAAATCTAGCTACATCACACTCCTTTTGAGACAGTGTCATGTTCACTTGGAATGATGAAAAGGCTCAGTGCAAATTTACCAAGACTGCATCATGACCTGTGACCTCTGCACATCAGATGTGGGCATTACAGACACCGATTACTTTTTTTGGATGTGATTCACGGTCAAATCCTACAACAGCGTTTACATTATATCATTCCCAGACAGCAATTTTTTCTTATTTTCATATGAAATATTTTGTTTATTACATTATTATTGCCAATTAAAATCCTCAGGGCCATTTTTTCCCCAAAAGTCTAAAAGAGACACATCCAGAGTGTACACAGTGGAATCACTAGGTACAAAAACAGCTGGCTGTGCCAATATTAGGCCAAAAACATGATGCCGCTCTCCTTAAATGATTATCGTTAATCAGATTGTTCTGAACAACCAACCACAGCACTGAAACACAGCATTTACCAAGGCCTTGAAGGCAACAATGTGACTGTTTTGACAGTCATGAAATATTCCCCTTTCATTCTGCAAGGATCCCTTTTCTTAAGTTAGTACCTTATTCTTGAGGCTGTTCACTTTTGGAGACAGCTTTGAACAATCCAGCTTGAGAAGGCGTTTCTGGAAAAATTCTAGGCTGTACCTGAGTTCCTTGGGATAGGCAAGATTCACAGCATATGCCAACCCCATAGCATGGAGCAAGCCCTTGCAAAGTTACCCAGTGCAGTCAGGACTTTCATGCCCTCTACCAAGATACCGATGTCGTCGGGACCCTCTGATGTCTTCGTCTTGATGTTGTAGATTTTTATCCTTTGAACAGCGAGGTCCTGCGACACACTGTCTTCATCGGCATCCTGGAATAGCAAGAACACTGTGTATATCAGACTGGGCAGCCAAAGGAGAAGGTTCCAATTGAACATTTCTCAAATTGCTTTCAACTCTTTGGAAAAGAAAACCTTGGGCTGTCAGAGCTGTTCAGGGGTGTAAAGTCTGGGTTCAGAAAGTAAAAATCCTCCCAAGAACTGTATTCCAACCACCTGGATTTACTTCGGACTGGAGATAGAGCCAATATGAGTGATCAGCTCATTCTGTGGGAGGGAGAAAAACTTGGCAGGACTTTTACTTTCTGACTGCTGGATTTTACACCTCTGCAGCTGTTGCACATTTTGTGCCCCATTAATTTCAGTGTTTTTGAAAAATCAGACATAATGGACATGTTTTCATGCCAACCAAGTTAAATAGGATTCAATTAGCTCATCAACAAATTAAAAACCATTCAATGACACAAGAGATGATAGTCTAAACTGAGTCACAGTTGTAAATCACAACCCCAAATCCAAAAAAGTTGGGATGCTGCGTAAAATGTGAATAAAAACAGAATGCAACAAGAAAAGTATTTGCGGGACACGGCAAAAACAGAGCAGCCCCTCCATTCCTCCTGCCCTTGGGACACATTTATAAGTAAATTTAATGAAGAATAATCAAACATTTGAAAATATTGTGTCCACAAAATGTTTTATGTTTTTTTTCCCAAATTCTGAATCAAATTTCAAATTTTGATTCACTGACCTCAGAACAGTTTTTCATTTTGCCTCAGTCCATTTTAACTGAGCTTTGGCCCAGAGAAGACGGCAGTGTTTCTGAATCGTGTTTACATATAGCTTCTTCTTTGCATGATACAGCTTTAACTTGTATTTGTAGATTGCAGGGCGAACTGAGTTCACAGACAATGATTTCTGGAAGTGTACCTGAGGTCATGAAGTGAATTCCAGTGCAGAATCATGCTTGTTTTTAAAGGGATAGATCAGATTTTTTGACATGAAGTAGTCAAATGTAGTGCATGAGAGGTGATTTTTTTCGTTAATGTGTCCTGAGAATGGAGTTCTGGCCTCCCGAAGTTTTGAAGGAAGTAGTTCCAGCTAGTTTGCTGGGGTCACAAAAATAAAAAAAGTTTTGCTTCCCAAAACATCATATGTTTTAAAGAGTAATATATTTCTGTCACAACACCATGGTCAGTGAATAACTCACACTTCACAATCACTATTTTTCTCTCCCTCGGTATCACTGCGCGCATGCTATCACCTAATTCAAAGGTTACACGGTTGGATGTGGACTGCCGCAACCTGAGAGAGCTACTCACAGAGAGGCACGTTTATTGTCAGACAAGAAAATACAGAAAAATGGTGCGGACTTGTGAATTTCCCGGCTGTAATAACAAAAACCGGTCTTTTTTTAAGGAAAAAGTTACTGACTATACGCTTAAAGTTAACTATTGATAACTTGAATTCTTTCCATTGATGAAATTAGACTTGAGATGGTGAGCATTTAGTTATAGTTCCTGTTTCTGCAGTAGTTCTTAAAAATTCATTATTGGGGGAAAAAAAATTTAACAAACTTCAAGGACAATGATTACTTGCACAGCTCAGCAAAACTACCAAATATAGCAGCTTACCAAGAATTACTGGTAGAAATAGATTTATTACTGTATTTTATGATTTGATCTTCCCAAGACATACCAGGTGGGAGAAATGCAAGAGAAAGATGACCTTCTTTATATTTTAACAGTATTTCAACTTACATCATCATACTCTTTTAAGAGTTGATCTGTAGATTCCCCAAGGTAGACCATCAAACATCGAATGACAACATCTCTAGTCTTGTTGATGTCAGGATTGCCTGGAGCCTAAAATGCCAAAAATAAACATTATTCAAGTTTATTGTGTTTAAGTCCTCCACTGAACTAAAACTTCTCAAAGCTGCAGCTTTTTAACACTGGATAGCTTGTACCACTTTTAAACAAAGTCCTATCAGAAACCTTGACATAATTTCTCTGGGAATAGTCTAATGAAACCCTTCCTGTCATTATTAAGGCTTTCAGGGAACCAGGTGTGACTCCAGGAAGTTATTGGTCTCAATAAGAACCCCCCCCCCCCACATCATTTTATACCTTGTTTTCTGCATATCAAGAAATAACATGTTAACCCATGAGCTTTACAAGTGCTTTTAGGTAAATCTAGTTACCTTTGGAAAGGACCAAATAAATTGTTTCTCTGTTTTCAGTTTTGATGATGAGTTATGCTGCTGGTTGTGGCTTCATTTTTATAGGACACACAAGAGGATGGTATCAATCTAAATCTAATTTGTTTCCCTGAAACTTAGGGCAGCCTGGACGGATATGTCCCAGTTTGTTACAATTATAGCAGATTATACATCTGCGAACAGGCTTACGAGCCCGGCTCTCATATCAGCCATCAACCTGCATAGGCTCGCCAGGAGTGGAAATCTCAATGGGCGGGATGGGAGCTGTATGCACGCTGCGAGAAGCATTAACCCCATTGTCAGCAAGAGCCAATGCAGTGCGTTTCTCCCTGTTACATTCACGGATGCGATTATCAATTCACACCGCAGTGTGAACCAACCAATCCAGGGAAACACAAGGCTCCAATGTAGCCAGAGAGTCCTTAACCTCCTCAGCCAAAGCGTGAACAAAAACTGTCATAAGTGGCGCTTCTGGCCAGCCTGTCTCTGTCGCCAAAGAGCGAAATGAGATTGAAAACTCAGCAACACTCTCAGAACCCTGCCTCAGATGCATTAAACGCGTAGCCGCGTCCTGACCACAAACATCCTGATCAAACACCGATACCATTTCTCGAACGAGAGTCTCCACAGTATTAACGACCGGTGAATTAGATCGAATAAGTGGGTCGACCCAAGTGAGTGCTGTGTCGGTCAACAGGGATAAAATAAATGAAACCTGAGACTCTTCATTCACGAACCGCGAAGGCTGCGCTTTAAAAAATATTTCACATTGGGCAATGAAATCTTTACATCTTCCTGCCTCACCTCCATATCTTGGGGGTAACTGGAGTTTTGGCTCTCGGGGAAAGTGTACGGATTGTGCTTGTGCAACATTTTGTGTGATCTGAGTGGACAAGGCTCTAATACTCTCAGTTAGAGTTAACAGAACGTTTTCCTGTCTATCCATGGCATTCGCCTGAAGGCGGACTCTCTCCGCCAACTCTGATTGCTCAGGCTAGAAAGACCCTTGCCATATCCAGAGAGAACAGCTTGTTGATTAGCCACAACTTTCTATAACGCAGCCGTTGCTGACGACTCCATGCCAGCTATAGTGTTCTGTAATGGCCGGTAAAATTACAAGGCCACGTGCAACGACCAGAGAGAAAGTGAGCAGCACAGACACAGTACAAACACAGAGAATAATACAGACCAAATGAAAGTACTCGCGATTCCAAAGGACGTATAATAGTCCCAAACATGGAAGCAAAGCGAGAGGAAAAAGGGAGAAGAAATTCCAATAATCAGAAGATAAAAGGTCATACAAAATCTGACTACAGATATCTTCAGCTATAGTGCGAAGCTAAAAACAGACACTCTAGCGAAGGAGGTGTGCCAGACTTCCAGCTTATATAGAGTCCGGGAAGGCGCCGCCCCAGCTCAATCAGCCAGCTGGGTAAAGAATCCGACAGCCAAGGAATTCAATATCTTCCCGGGACGAGAGCCGCAAAGAAAAGTCCAAACCACACGCAAACCTCACAAACCATGACACTTAGATGCTATTCATACCAGGCATCAAACAACGTTACAATAAAATGTACACAGTTGTCCCAAATGGCCATCTGAACTATCTCAGCAAAGCCAGGTAGTTCATCACTAGAGCCATAAGACAAGATCATCCCTACAGTGTACCACGTTCCATAGTAGGTAACAGTAGCTATGTTTACATGGACACACATAATCGGAATAAAGGCCCAATCAGATTAAAAATGCTTCATGTAAACACGTCAATCGGAAGATTCTGATCCGATTCGGTCCATTCGGAAAGAAATTTCATTCGAATGAGAGAGGTGGTTTATGCCGATCATCATTCCGAACGGTGTCCATGTACACACCCATTCAGATTCTGTCCTCGTGGTTGGGGTAAAATTGTCTTCACTGCGCATGTGTGCTACAATGAGTGAACGAGGACGTGCAGACAATGTGGCGTTTGTTTACAACAGAGGCGGAAGTACAGCTTCGTCGTCTTCTAATATTTCTGGAAAATTAGACAACTCCGCGTATGCCCAAATGATTTATTCTCATTAAACGCTTGGTGATGTATACACACGTCATAATCGGATCATTCCATTTAGTGTCCATGGAATTTGTATTTCCGAATTTCATCAACCAAGGTTAGGATTGGATTGAAGAAATTTTGCACATGAAAACATAGCTACTGTTTGCTAACTGCACAGTGGACGGAAGTGGTGATATTTTTCTTAAAGCTTTCTGTATATCTGAATGCAGCACATCGAAAGGCACTACACATACTTTTGTGACACTCAAAGCCTGTCTTCCAACATCTGTATGCAAGTGGTATGCCAGCATCATCTGATGCCTAATCGAAAGGGACAACAGCACATTCTTGAAATTTTTAGTGTGCTTTACAACTTGCTTAAAAAAGCTGTGATTTTGCTTCAAAGCGCATTGTCCATACACCAGCCAGAGGCCCATATTCTTCAATTAATGCAGGATAGTGTTCTAAAAAAATGGTGTTTGGGTGTGAGTGTTTCTTCAGGGAATACTGTTAAAAATCTGTCACGATGTTCAGATATTTTAGAGTTAAGGTATGCAATAGTTTCAACTGTGTGAATTGGGGCAACCACCAATTCAACTATGTCTTTTAAGGTCAGAAGAACCTGCCAAGCAGAATCACCCTCAGGTACCCGCAAACCAAGAATGAGTGGCAACAACTGTATTAGGCCCAATTTTCTTTGGCATTTCCACCTATAGTTTTGCGAAGAATGTAGTTATGAAGAACGGTCAAAATGGCTATTTTGTAAAAATCTGGGCTGTTGGGACTTTGTCAAAAAAAGGTCATGTACCACATCTGGTGGGTACCCAGAGACAAAGTGAATGTGATTAAATTAATCAGTCAATGCAGATGACTACTTTACACCAAAGCAATGCTTTATAAAATAAATGCAAACTACGATCCTTTTTTTGTAAAAATCTGAAAAACAAAATCTGCAGATGTACAAACCCTAATAGTCCACTGAATGGACTATGCCTTACAAACAGTTTTTCAATATGAAATAAAAACCTAGAGTGGCAAGATCTTTTGTGGTTCCAAAAACTCTTTTGTATTCAAACCATCAAGAGAGCCAAAGTGAATGTGATTAAATTAATCAGTCAATGGACATGACTGTCTTGTTTTTACAGTCATTTTGCTTAAAAAAAGATCAAAAATGCTTTATAAGTACTGTTTGAATGCCTGGATAAGATGCACTCTGCTATGTCTTTATATTTCAAGACTACCTGCAATGTCTCGAGAATCGGCACATGTTGAAAGGTCCTGTTCTTTCGAGAATCAAGAATATATTCAACAGGATCAAAGTGCTGGAAATGACCCTTAAAATAACTTCTTCACTTAAAAGCTGCACCAAGTGGACCATCTGCTTTAAGTGCTGTACTAATGGGATGGAAGTTGCACAACTGTTCTGCCAAGTCAGTTATGATGGCCTGGTCAACACTGCATTTATGACTCTTCAATGTTGAATCAAGTATATCTCTCACCATTGCAACAGATGCTACAATCTAAACTAGAGCCCTCTCCATCACTGGCCTCAGGTAAATCAGAATAGTCAACTGTTTGATTATGGTGATTCCCATAAACTTCTGCCTTAAAATCACTCTCGAATAGGATTTGTGTTTTCTGCTTTTGTGTTTCAGATATGTGTTGTATATCTTTGTCCGAAAAGTGCATCCTTCAAACACAAAAGACGGTTTTGTGGCTCTTCAAATGATTTCCAATATTCTGAAAACAGTCCTTCTCTGTAGAGCAAAAAGCATTGCAAACTAAGCACTTAAAAGCAGATGTGATTCCTGGCTGTAGTCTCTCTTCAGCTGCATGGTATCTGGATAAATGTGTCCGAAGGGTACCCTGCGTTTTAAAAGTTCAAGGACAACTGTCATGTAGACATGGCTGGGATTGCCCACGACCAAATGTTGCGCATTGTAGTCTGTAATGCAGGCCTCGAACTACAGGTGATTATTTTTTCAATGGCCCGGCGTTTGATTGGAATGTCCTTTGCTTGTATGTGCATTATAGCAATGCCCAAACGATGTCCCAGTGCAATACAGAGCCAATTTCAAAGACAGCAAGCGGGGAAAAATACGGGAAACGTTTTCTTTCAAGAATGGTTTTGATTTGCATAGCGCATTCTGATTGGTCACTTTACGTGAGGAACATCTGAGACTACAGACCTTTACTTTTTATTAGCTAAAGTGATGACCTAAAGCTCCATGGTGGATTTGCTGCCGTGCCCCCAAGGTAGCGGCAGACTTTGCTGTGGTGCCCCTTATATGGAGGCATATTTGCTGTAGTGCCCTTATATTTTCAGCATGGACCACAGGAACTTTTGCCGTGCCCCTTGTCATATTTAGCCATTTTGTCCATCTTAAGCCACCCGCGAAATTCAACTTTATCCTGTCATTCCAACACTCACACTGACAACAGTGCTAGATAATGGCTATAAAGACCACTTCCCAAGCTTCATCAACACACAACACAACCTAAGAGAATTTCAGTACCTCCATAAACTTTGTCAATTTGGCACTCTTTGCGGCTGCCAACTGTAATTCGGCTTTTTTTAATTTTTTGTTCCTTTCACCTGTCAGCATCGTGATCGGAGTTAAAAATAAAGGGATACATAAATTATTCAAGAGTAATTCTGCGCCCACGATCGCAAGAAAAGGGCAAAAAAAAAGACAGTTGTAAAAACAGGAAATGCTGTGTGATTTATTTTGGTTAGGTGTTTTGGCCAAGGGGCACTTATGGCAATGCGGGGAAAGGGCACGACATTCTACTGCCGTGAACAGGGGCTTTTATAGGTGGGCAGCATGGCCAACAGGTAGGGCATCGACGCCGTCGTGAAATTCGAGCCCTGGTAATGCTTTAGTAGATTCCCCTTGGTGGCAGACAAAGACTTTCAGAACTTACACTGCCATGCCATAGCCAAAAACTAAGGTAATAAGAAAAAAAGGCCTTATTCACGAAGGGGTCTATTCTCCCATTTGCGTAAGTCCTTTTTTACGCGATTCGAGTTACGCGCATTTGAGTTATGCGTATTCTCCCCTATGCACTTCGATCACGCCCACAGCGCTTAAAGGGACTATGTCAGCTGCGGCACGTGTAGTAGAGTCCAGTGGATAAACACTTTCATACATGCAGTGCGATATCAAGGGAGCAGAAATACAAACCCCAAGCTTATTAGTACGTGTGTAAAGCGTACCTTGGTCGCTGTTTTAAATACAGAAGATAGCCTGCAAACGCGGAGTTGCTAGAGTAACCGCATGTATCTTTGCCGAAACCCACGGAGAATAAATTATACTAACCACCCATATTTCTTTGGGCGCAAACACATTGAAAGTGTGAGGTAAGGTAAACCTGTGAATTCGTGGTGGAGTTTCAATCTGTTTGCATCGCGTGCATCCTTGAGAAGTATGGGGAATTTTTTATCAAGCAACTGTATTGAATGTTCGCAGAACCTGTTTCTTGCAACGTCTTGTCTGACATGTAGCTGTCCAATCCGATCGAGATCCAATCAACGTAGGCTAACTTAAAAGCAATAATAATGCTACAAAAACCCGAACTTTGACAAACTGATGCTACGAATAGGCTCTACGATCAATAAAGATAGTTTTTTGGTAAAAATTTCATCAAACTTCTCAAGGAAGAACGTGATATAAACAGATTGAAAAACGCTTACACGAAATCTCCGATGAACTTGAAATAGTTGTACCAACGTTTTCAAGATGCTCCTGCTTCATCGCTGCGCATGCGCATCAGCTGACATAGTCCCTTTAACTTCAGAATGTAGGCGGCCTTATGAAAGAGATGTGACTAATCCAAAAGAGAGGCAGACTCTGTACCAAGCTCATTGATTATGGCTGTCAGGAAAACATGGAACAAGGATTTTCTGATTAACCATGAAAATGCAGTTGTAGTCCATGGAGAACGTAAACCAGACTTTAAATTTGAATATGTCGCTGTAATAGTAGGCCTATGTATGTCTGTGCCAATTACAAGAAGTAATGCAGACATCTTTTTTATTTCTTATTCTAGCCACCATGACATTAAAGCTATTCAAAAAACAAATTGCCGCGATAATGAAATAACAATTAAAGAATTTAGCGCTTCTCAACCTGCACAATCAGAGCACATGCCCCTCTTACACCAGCCTGTTTGTTCTGTGGAAGACAGGGAAGAAGACAGATAAAGAGAGCATTCTAGTCACACAAAAATTAGTTCGAACTGAACGGTTCACTCACTTTTTCCCTGAATCCGGTGGTTTCTGATCCTGCCTCATGATCTGGACTGTACCTTTTCCTGGTCGCCCACCTGTCGCCTGTCACGGTGTTCAATCTGCTGTGACCACCATTGAGCTAGCTCCCGGAGTTGGCCTTGCCCCGACCTCGCTGTTTTCTGCTCGAGCAGCGGACTATGACCTGGTTACTGGCCGACCTATACTCCGGGGCAGTCTGCCAGTGTTGTGGCTACTGTTCGTGGCTTCTCTGCTGGCATCACCGCGACTGCTGCCATCTCTGGCTCCGACCATGGCTCTCCGGTACACGTCCATGCAGCTCCTCAGACTCAACCACCGCACACCTCCCTCAATGGACATCACTACAGCCCTTAAACAACTCTTTCTCCTCCATCGTTGCCCCTACATTCACCGGGGCTCCCGCCGCAAACTTTTGTACAACTTCACCGCTGGAAACAGTATTCCCTCTCTCTGGACTAACCGCAGCTCTCACCCCCCTGGATACCGGCACGACAACAACATCCGCACACGTCATCCGCGCACTCGTCACATGACTCCTTACAACCTCCTGCCTGTTCCAACTTCCGCCACAAGGATTTCACAACAAAAGCCTCTCAAGGCAGCACTATTCAATGCAAGATCACTCAACAATAAAAGCCTGCTCATTAGTGAATTCATCATGGACAATAAACTGGATCTTCTCTGTCTCACTGAAACCTGGCATAAACCCATGGACTACATCGCACTCAACCAGACCACCCCACCCGGATACACCTACATCGACAACCCCAGACTGGAAAAACGAGGCAGAGGCATCGCAGTCATCCACCGCAGCGACACCACCCTCCGCCCCATCTCCATCCCACCTGTTTCCTCATTTGAACATCTAGCTTTTAGACTTCCCGGTTCCAAATCACTCACCGCTGCCGTCATCTACCGTCCTCCCAAAAACTGTTCATCATTTTTCTCTGATTTCACTGACTTTGTAACTCAGCTCTCCTCCATCTCCCCATCTATCCTGCTCCTCGGAGATTTCAACATCCACATAGACTCTCCTACAGCCAAATTCACATCCGACTTCTTGGACATTTTAAACTGCCTCAACCTCACCCAGCATGTCACTTCACCTACACACACACATGGACACATCCTGGACCTGGTCTGCTCCACACCTTCTCTCACTATCCATAACTTGTCATTGACTGACCTCACCATTTCTGATCATCTGGCCATTACTCTGGACATCATTACTCCCACTCCCACCACCAAACAAACTCGAACAATAACCTTCCATAACCTGAAATCCCTCCCTCCTAACTCTCTCTCCTCCTCCCTATCCCATGTCATCACCAGCTTCCCCCCTCCCACAGATTCTACTGCTTCTGATCTTGTCAATTTCTACAACAACACACTCTCCTCCTGCCTCAATCAGTTAGCCCCTCTCAAAACTGCCACAGTCTCTTTCTCCACCTCTGCCCCATGGTACACCCCGGATCTCCACAACCTCAAGAAACAACACAGACAGCTCGAACGACTCCATAGAAAAACCGGTCTCACAGTTCACGCCCAAGCCTACAAACTTTCTGTTACAACATACAACTCCGTTTTCAAAGCTGCCCGCTCCAATTTCTGTTCACAACTCATCCACTCCAACTCTTCTAACCCCCACACCCTTTTCTCCACATTTGCAAAGCTGACCAAACCCAAGGACAATATCACTTCCACATTCACAACAGAAAAATGCAATAACTTTCTCACATCCTTTCATTCCAAAATCCAAACCATTCACAGCTCACTTGCATCCACTACTTCCACTCCTATCCCCTCAGAACCTGACATTGCTCCACCCACATCTCTCAGCTTTTCATCCTTCTCTCCTCTGACTCCCTCTGACACCACTAAACTCCTTTCATCTATGAAATTCTCCAGCTGCCACCTTGATCCCATTCCATCTCCTCTCCTAAAACCGTGTATTTCTACTCTCATCCCTCTCATCACCAACATCATTAACACCTCCCTTTCCACTGGTTCTGTACCATCCCCGCTCAAACTTGCCACCATCACACCACTCCTGAAAGAAACCTGGCCTCAATCAGACCCATCTCCAATCTTCCTCTACTTTCAAAAATACTGGAACGCTCTGTCATAACTCAACTCCAACACCATCTCCACTCCACCCAACTTTACGAAACATTTCAGTCTGGATTCCGTTCACACCACAGCACAGAAACAGCCCTCCTCAAAGTCTCCAATGATCTCCTCCTCGCCGCTGACTCTGGTTCCATTTCCATCCTCCTCCTCCTCAACCTCTCTGCTGCATTTGACACCATTAATCACACCATCCTCCTCCACCGTCTACAGTCTGTAGGCATCTCTGGCACAGCACTCCTCTGGTTCATCTCCTACCTCTCCGACCGTCATCACTTTGTCTCTATCAACAATTCCAAATCCCACGCTTCCCCAGTCAGCCATGGAGTTCCCCAAGGTTCGGTGCTCGGCCCCCTCCTGTTCACAATCTACATGCTCCCCCTCGGTCAAATCATTCGCCACCATGGACTCCATTTTCACTGCTACGCCGATGATACACAACTGTACATCTCCACCAAATCCATCACCCCCGTCATTCTCTCCACCATAACCAACTGCCTCTCTGACATCAAAACCTGGATGGACAAAGATTTTCTAAAACTAAACAGCAATAAAACAGAACTCCTCATCACCGGACCCAAATCTCTCCTCTCTATACAGAACTTTTCCCTCCTCATCGATGGTCACGTCACCCCCTCCCCCTCCGTTCGCAACCTTGGCATCATAATGGACTCCACCCTCTCATACCAATTGCACATCAACCACATCACTAAAACATCCTTTTTCCACCTCCGCAACATTGCATGCCTCCGTCCCTCCCTCTCCCAGACCACAGCTGAGATACTCATTCACGCCTTCATCACCTCCAGACTCGACTACTGCAATAGTCTCCTCTTTGGACTTCCCTCCACTCATCTCCAAAAACTGCAATATGTCCAGGACTCCGCTGCCCGCCTCCTCACCCACACCCGCTCCAGATAACATATCACCCCCATCCTCCAACAGCTCCACTGGCTCCCTATCCAACACCGCATCCAGTACAAACTCCTCCTCCTCCTCACCTACAAGTCCCTCCATAACCTGGCCCCTCTCTACCTCTCTGACCTCCTGCAACATCACTGTCCCACCTGCCTCCTCCGCTCTGCTGACTCCACCCTCCTCACGCCCATCACCCGCACAAAGCACTGGACCTTGGGAGACCGAGCCTGCCCCCACCCTCTGGAACTCACTCCCACAACCCATCAGGAACTCAGATTCACTACAAAACTTCAAATCCCTCCTCAAAACCCACCTGTTCAAACTGGCTTTTCTTTAATTCTATATTCTGTTGTCTTCATTCGTGTTATTGTTGTCTCTGTTTTTGTTTTTGTTGTCATTGTTTAGCCCTTATTTTGTAAAGCGTCTTTGAGTGTCCAAGAAAGCGCTATATAAATCGAATGTATTATTATTATTAAAAATTACAAACAAAGACAGTTTATATGATCTCATTGAGAAATTGCGCACTTGAAATCTCAAACTACTCCGATGTCAGGTTTGCAACTAAAGGACATGGCAATGTTTTAACAAACAAAGGATTCTTACCCCGCACGCGGTCATCCCCCCGCCCCAAAACCGCCTCAACAATCACACAATTCCATATCCATAGCCTATCATGTCCCATTTGATTTGAGCGACATATTCACTTGAACTTGTGCCTAGTACTTTATTATAATCAATTATCCCATTTACTGATTATGATTCTTCCCATGTCGGCTATTCTTTATTAGCTAAAATTGATTAATAAATGGGTAGTGCTTTGGTATTGGCCAGGGTAGGGCTCAATCTAGAGTATTTAATAATATCTTTATTCACACATTAAAATACACAGTATTATCAATGGTCAAAAAAAAGACATATTTACATAGACACGGGTTAGTTAAGACAGATATCCTCAATTAGAAAATCAGTCTCCCTAGTGAGAATATCACAACTTTTTAGATTATCACAAATATATAGGGCAGTCACATTTGTTAATATAGCAAGAAGACAATGATGGCGACGTCGAGCCGAAGCCGAAAACCAAATTTCACAGATGAGGAGTTAGAGGTACTGGTGAAATCAGTGAAGAGGCACCACGAGGTGTTGTATGGCAAGGGGGCACTGAAGACTGATCTGAGGAAGAAAGCTGCAAATCTTTCTGGATGTGGCTTCGGTGGGGAGATGCAAGCGCAGTATCCCCGATTTAAAGCATAAATGGAGAGATCTGTGGGGCGCTGTAAAAGCCAGGCTCTGTGTGCACGCAACAGGTGGTGGGCAACCATCATCCCCTGTGCATTTCACTGCACTGGAGGAGGAGGTGGCATCCACTCTTTCTGCAGTGGAAGTGCATGGAGAAGAACTTGGAGTGGATACAGATGAAGGAGGGTTACGTAAAATGGTCATTTTTATTTGCCTTTACTCAAAGTATCATTGTAATAAATACTGGAAACAAGCTTAATATGGTTTTAAATATTCATTGTATTTTTTTGGCATTTTAAGCAGTTGCGCAGTACATAGGCGTCATGGGCCGAGCCGGGGAATTTGGCGCAGATGCTTAATCTGCGCGTACCATGATCACACACAACCTGAATATTAATGCTGTGCTGACGTCTACGGTCTCTGTACATATTCTCATTATTGGAAGGGGTTCTGATTGCAACGTGAGTACAATCAATGGCTCCCATAACACTGGGGAACCCGACGACCCGGTAGAACTCCCCCTTAACTCTCCGTCTTTCAGCGGGTGTTTTGGGGAACCTTATGAAGTGGCTGATATGGTGCAGCATAGCGTCAACGAACTGTGTCAGACACCTTGACACAGACGCCTATGATACGTGCATGACATCACCAGCCACTCTCTGGAGCGACCCAGATGCCAGGACCGACAGCGCAGTTGTGACCTTGATGACCACGGGTATGTTTTGTGGATGATTGCTGCGGCTGGATAGCTGTTCATCTGACAACTGAGACATTTTACATTTTTTTCCACAAAATGAGCTTATTTCAAATTTTATGGCTGTGACAGTTCTCAAAAAAGTTGGGACACAGGCAAAAAAGGGCTGAAAAAGCAATTAATATATAAGAGAATCAGCTGAAAGAACATTTAGCAAGTAATTAAGTTAACTGGCATCAGGTGTGTAACATGATTGACTATAAAAGGGATGTCTTAAAGAGGTTGAGTCTCTCAGAAGTAAAGATGGCCAGAGGCTCTCCAACCTGTGAAGGCTTGCATAAAAGAAATTGTGGAATACATTAAAAACAATGTTCCTCATCGTCAAATTGCAAAGGCTTTGAAGGTCTCATCATCGACAGTACATAACATCATCAAAAGATTCAGAGAAACTGGAAAAATCTCTGTGCGTAAGGGACAAGGCCGAAGACCTTTACTGGATGCCCGTGATCTTCGGGCCCTCAGACGCCACTGCATCACTCACCGGCATAATTCTGTCATTGACATTACTAAATGGGCCCAGGAATACTTCAAGAAACCACTGTCTGTAAACACAGTCTGCCGTGCCATCCACAGATGCCACCTAAAACTCTATCATGCAAAAAGGAAGCCATTGTTGAGCATGATCCAGAAGTGCCGCCGTGTTCTGTGGGTCAAGGCTCATTTAAAATGGACTGTAGCAAAGTGGCAAAGTGTCCTGTGGTCAGATGAGTCCAAATTTGACATTCTTGTTGGAAATCATGGGCATCGTGTCCTCTGGGCTAAAGAGGAGAAAGACCACCCCTCCTGTTATCAGTGTTCAGTTCAAAAGCCAGCATCTCTGATGGTATGGGGATGCATTAGTGCATATGGTGTGGGAAACTTGCATGTTTTAAAAAGCACCATGAATGCTAAAAGTTATATAAAGGTTTTAGAGCAACATATGCTCCCCACCAGACGACATCTATTCCAGGGAAGGCCTTGTGTATTTCAGCAGGACAATGCAAAACCACATACTGCAGCTATTACAACAGCATGGCTTCGTAGTAAAAGAGTCCGTGTGCTGAACTGGCCTGCCTGCAGTCCTGATCTTTCACCGAGTGAGAGCATTTGGCACATAATTAAAAGAAAAGTCCTTCAAAGGAGACACAAAACTCTCCAGCAGCTGGAAGCCTCTATTAAACAAGAGTGGGATCAAATTCCAATGGCTAAACTCAAGAAACTTGTCTCCTCAATGCCCAGGCGCCTCCACTCTGTGTTAAAAAGAAGAGGGGATGCTAGACCATGGTAAACAGGCCCCTGTCCCAACTTTTTTGAGACCTGTAGCAGCTGTTAAATTTTAAATGAGCTCATTTTGTGGATAAAATTGTAAAATTTCTCAGTTTCAACATTTGCAATGTTATCTCTGTTCTATTGTGAATAAAATACTGGCTGGTGTGATTTGAAAGTCATTGTGTTCTGATTTTATTCACAATCGTGTTCACATATGGCTTCTTCTTTGCGTGATACAGCTTTAGCTTGCATTTGTAGACTGCTCAGCAAACTGTGTTCACAGACAACTAGACAGTCTGGTCGGCTGCGAGCGCATGTGTGTAGCCCCCAAAAGCCTGTTTCTATCCTTTTTTGTGCATTATTCAGCCAGTACTGTCGCCATGGCAACCAAAATTGATAGGCGTTATAAGTGAAGCATATCACATGTCCATACCAAATATGAAAGAAATTGGTTCAAAATTGCAGCCTGTATTGCGTCCACAAGGAAATCTATATGTTTTGCCACTAATGTGCCTATTATTCGGCCAATACTGTCGCCATGGAAACCAAAATCGACAGGTGCCATAAGTGAAGTGTAACACATGTCCTAAGCAAATATGAAAGTAATCAGTAAAAAATTGCAGCCTGTACTGCCAGTGGTGGCTGCAGAAAATATTTAGTGGGGAGGCCAGATGGGGCCAGAGAATATCATGGGGGTGGCCCACTAAGTAGGATGCATAAGGATTTTCCCGGCATGCAAATTAATGCAAAGAAACTATTTTATGGCATAATAAATTGTATACAGTTTTGTCTTATCATATGAATGTCAGATTATGATATTCACAAGAGATCAGTTCACAAACCCATCAAATAACATTTTGAATGCATCACCTCCAATCAGGCTATGAGTTGCTTAAACATAAATATTAGCTGACAAAATATTTATGTTTAGCACATTGTACTTTATACATTATTTACAAGTATGTACTGTTAATCATCCTATTTCAAGTGTCAAGATTATAGATGGCCAAAAATTTGACAAATGAGTAAAAACAGTCTTTAGGAACACATTTCTGCAAACATTTTATTTTCCAACTGGAGGGCGTTTTTTCACGAAAAAACAGACATTTCCCCCTGCCCCCTTGATTTTTCTTTTTTCTTCCCCACACTGTTACCATGGATACATTAAAAAGTGATTAATTTTATTAATCTCTGAACAGAAAAAATACACATCTGTGCCACCTATTGAACATGTGTACAAAATTTCATGAAAAAATGTCGAACGATGTCAGAGTTATGGTCCATAGACGATGGGGACGCCGACGTACATGTGGATAGGAAACTGAACAAAAACAATATGTCTGAGGGGAAACATAACTTGGTTTGCTTAGCACAACTGGGTCATGCCATACCAATTCAAGAAATTTAAGAAAATCTTCCCACCTGACCTCTTCAGATTTGCTTTAAAAATTGACACAAAGCTACATTAGTATATAGGGACCTGTGCCACATTCCAGATCAATATCTCCAATAGCTTTTAATCATGAAGAATACACAAGTCTCTCATTGTTTCCAAGAAATAGGAGGGCAAAATCAGCAATTTTAACCCTTTGTATAAATTAATTTTTCATGTAAAAAAAAAAAAAAAAAAAAAAAATAGCACTTTATAAAACAGTGTGAAATGGAAAAGTAAGTTCAAACACCCATAATATTCCGGGTATTCATTCTAGAACTATCTTAATGCTTATGCCTACAGTATTTGTACCAAATATCCACGCCAAATTTCAAGTTCATACCTGTAATAGTTTTTATATGAATATTTAAACATTTAACTGAATTTCATTTGACATTTGCGATAAACTACTAAACATCGACTTATTCTCAAATTTTTCTTGGGAAAACTAATAGAGATAGTGAACTAAAATTTTGCTCTGTTCCTATATACTACTGTAGCTTTGTCTCAAATTTTAAAGAAAATCTGAGGTCATCACGTGAAGAATTTGTGAAATTGGTATGGAATGGCCCTGCTACTTATTGATAATGCATAGCTCAGTATAGCTTTATTCTCCTGTTACTATGCATTTTAGCAAATACATCAACAAAATCCTCAAGATTGAGAGCCTTAGACCTTCTAGCCTCTGTGCTCAAAACACCGAGTTACTCAACCTTTCATCACTCATGCACTGCACCACAAAATTGAGGTGTTTTCTTCCGCACATAAATTACGACATAAAATATCAATGTCTTTAGATAAATTCTGCGCTCACATAGCTTGTGAAATGGCATTCATTTGCATATTTTAAATTAGTAAGCTAACGGGCTGCAAGGCACATTAAGCGATAACCCATGACAATCCGTTCAAATTTCTGAATGTAGCCAGGGCTAAAGAGTGCCGTTAGGCAATAGGCACGATAGACGGCGGAGTGACAATCATTGTGAAAATAAATTCAGCGAAAGTTTTGGATTTTTAACATTTATATTGCCATCCTAACAATCCCAAATAAATTATATAAATGTGGCCAAAAGGCAATTTCTTTTTTCATTATCATTTTTATTCACCATAGGTCATGCATTGGCCTCGATTGTTCAGTCAACAAATAGTTTGAATATCAATAGGGCAAACTTGAACGGGAACAACTTGAGGGCAATTGAGCAGTAAAGGGTGAGGTTGCTGAAGGCCCTCTGAACATCTGACAGTTCGCACTGTTAAAAGGTTCAAAAACTTTTCAACTTTGGAGAGAGAAATCTCACTTGTTAGGTTCTGTTCCTCCCGCTGCTCGTATGTCTCGTCCATCTCCTCATGCAGATTAAACTCACCTCTGCATGTACTGTGTACCCCGCCGATATTGGGGTATATGTGTGGTTACAAAAGTGTCCGGTAAATACCAGGACAAAACCACATTTTTTCCGCCCATAATACGATCTATGGTTTTTATGCTATGGAAAAAATTTGAATAACTGACAGGTGTCATCGGTTGGGGGGGCAGTCATTTTTGTGTGGTGGCCGCGGCCCCGGCCACCCCTTGGAGGCGCCATTTAGTACTGCGTCTACAAGGAAACCTCTATGTTTTGCCACTAATTTGCATATTATTCGGCCAATACTGTTGCCATGGCAACCAAAATCAAAAGGTGTCATAAGTGAAGTGTTACACATGCCCATACCAAATATGAAAGTAAACGGTTAAAAATAGCAGCGTGTATTGCATCAACTAGGAAATCTGTATGTTTTGCCTCTAATTTGCATATTATTCGGCCAATACTGTCACCATGGCAACCAAAAGCGAAAGGCGTCAAATGTGAAGGGTTACACATGTCCATTCCAACTTTGAAAGTAACCGGTCAAAAACTGCAGCCTGTACTGCTTCACAAGGAAATCTCTTTGTTTTGCTACTAATTTGCATATTATTCGGCCAATACTGTCGCCATGGCAACCAAAATCGATAGGTGTCATAAGTGAAGTACAACACATGTCCATACCAAAATATGAAAGAAATTGGTCAAAAATTAAAACCTCTAGAGCGTCCACAAGAAAGTGTTTGCAGACGCAGACACGGCGGTGGCAGCGGCGGAGACAACAAACGTGAATCCATAGTAGCCACCGGACTTCGTCTGGGGCCTACAATGATTTCTGGAAGTGTTCCAGAGCCCAAGCAGTGTATTCCAGTGCAGAATCATGCCTGTTTTTAATGCAGTGCCACCTGAGGGCCCGAAGATCACGAGCATCCAATACTGACCTTCGGACTTGTCCCTTGCGCACAGAGATTTCTCCAGATTCTCTGAATCTTTTGATGACTTTATGTACTGTAGATTCAAAGTCTTCACAATTTTACATTGAGGCACATTTTTCTGAAATTTTCCACAAGTTTTACATGCAGTTTTTTGCAGCTTGGTGAATCTCTGTCCATATTTACTTCTAAGAGACTCTGCCTCTCTAAAATGCTCTTTTTATACCCAGTCATGTTACTGACCTGTTGTCAATAAACCTAATTAGTAGCAAAATGCTCCTCCAGCTGTTTTTTAATGGTACAACTTGCTTTTCCAGCCTTTCATTGCCCCTCTCCCAACTTTTTTGAGATGTGTTGCTGTCATAAAATTCAAAATGAGCTAATATTTTTCACGAAATGGTAAAATGTCTCACTTTGAGCATCTGATATATTGTCTATGTTCTATTGTGAATAAAATGGAGGTTTATGAGATTTGCAAATCATTGCATTGTTTTTATTTAGAGTTTACACAGCATCCCAACTTTTTTGGAATTGGGGTTGTACATAGTTGATGGTAAGTGGATGGCTATTGTTGTTCTCTCTCTCTCTCCACTACAATGTACCTTTCACAATTCGGAGGCTGATGGAAAGAGATCAATTTCAGGTACATTTCTGCTGAGGCCTAATTATTCATGTATACTGACATCATTGTATGAAAATTGCATGAGAATGCTGACCAGAGGTCAAGGTTAATGAGCATAATGATTGACTCATGAAAACCCTGCAAAATGCATCCATACCCAATGGGTGACCCAGATTCTTTGATGGAAGAGTGTTTGTGCACTGCCAGTATACTTAGTGCTCTAAAATTAAAATCACTGTGGGAACATGGTGAATCATTAATCAAGCAAAAATGAATACATTTCTTCCAGAATATGTGCTTTGGGGGAAATGCAAATAATTTGGTGATTAATTAATGCTGAAGAGTTATAAATAGTACTACTGTATGTCCAATGTTTATCCCATGTAAATGCGCCCGGAGAATCAATATGCAGTAATATTGTTTTGCAGTGGAAAGTTTTTTTTAAATTATTCATCCTTCCATCCATCCATCAATTATTTAATCAACCTGGTCAGGGTTTTGGGGGAGTACAAGCCTATCCCAGCATCCAATGGGTAAGATGCAGGAATACATGAAGTTTGCTAACTGATTACACGCCATACCTATAGGAATTTTAGATTCTCCAAAAAGCCTAACATGCATGCATTTGGACTGTAGGAGGAACCCCGAGTGCCCAGAGAAAACTCACACAAACAGGGACAGCATGCAAATGCAATGCGGGGGGAAATTGGCGGAGACCAATTGCCACTACGAAACTAAGAGCTGGCTCTAACAACCAGCCTCGAAGGTCTCAAAAGAGACTGAGGAATCAAGAAAGCAAAAACAAAGAATCACTCCTGAGGGAATGACCCTCCCACTCAACACCAAAATCGGGTGCACAAAAAGGGAGAAGATAAGGAGTATAACTAATGGAAAATTTCTACTAAGGTCCTTTCTCAATATTAGACGCGGAGACTTCGCAAACAAACCGAGAGCTAATACCTTCTAGCTGTTATCGGCTCTCATGTATAGACGACAATCAAGCAGAGAGCAAGTGCCACCTTTGCATATATATATATATATATATATATATATATATAGACTGAACACATGTGCAGCGAATCATCAATTAACCATCACTGGTAAGGCAGACACCTGGAAAGAATATGATAGTGGAGTGGCCAAACCAAATGGTAACACCAAAAACTAGTAAAAATAGAAGTGCGCCCCTCACAGAACAAAGAAATAAAACAATCCTCCCAAACTCATGACAGCAAACTCCCTAGCTATCAATATAACTCACAACCTCTTGCTTTGAGGCAAAGGTTACTATTGTTATTATCTCCGCCAAGGAGATAATGAGATCGAGTCGGTTAATTAATTAATTTATTTATTTATTTATTTGTCCGTCTGTCCTTCTGTCTGTCTGTGGAAACTACTGGACGGATCTTCATGAAATTTTCACCAGAGGCAGATCTTGGGCCAGGGACGACTCCATTAAAATTTTGTGATGATCCGGATCCGGATCTGGATTCTGGATCCGGATCTGTATTTACAATCTTAGTGGCATATCTTGGAAACTACTTGACGGATCTTCATGAAATAAACCAGAGATAGATCTTGGTCAGGGACGACTCCATTAAAATTTTGTGATGATCCGGATCCGGAATTGGATTCTGGATCCGGATCTGTATTTACAATCTCAGTGACATTTCTCGAAACTAATGAACAAATTTTGATCAAATCAAGGTGGAAAGTGATTGCTAATCACACCCAAGGGTAATTGTCCAGTCAGGCCACTGATTCAATGGCCATTGTCCAATCACACGCCAGCGGCGGTGATTATCCAATCACACCACTGATTGCGCAATCATACACGGCAGTGATTGTCCAATCACGGCCTGTGCAGTCACATCGACTCACATCATCCGTGACATCATGGTGCGTGATGATTTCGCTCTGTACTTTGAGCGGCTTTGGAGAATGGATGCTTCAAACATACAAAAATCCCATTTAAACTTGTCACATGGGTGGTCCTGAAATCTTCCAAAGAGAAAGATCTTGCATTTGTATCAACATCATCCCTTGGCAGAGATCAGAAATCTCGGATTGCTCTTGTTATTATTATTAGGTCTAGAGGCTTAACGACCTATAGTAATCATCTGAATTATTATTATTATTTTTAAATCAAAATCATAATTATAATATTACTAATATTCCTCTATGCTTTTTTTTTTCCCCAGTGCCACAGTCAAAATTGCTATAGGTATGCAGATGTTTTATAAATATGTATGTTTTATAAATATGTAATAGCAGCATAGCTGTTGATTTGCAGGAAGGTCAGAATAGCAAGATAGGTCCAAGCGGCAAGTGCAGGTAACTCAAAAGGTAAAATCTCACCTGTGCCAGTTATTGCCATAACGAGCTATCCAATCTCAATGCAGTTTTTACCAATCTTTCCCTTCAACTAAGCCATGAAACTTTGCTTCATATCACATACTGCATATTGTTCACCATTTCCAGGGTAACAGAGGTCAAAGTTCACGAAAAAATGCAGTTTTCACAGTGTGAACCTTTGAGAAACATCTCCGTAGAAATTGTTGAAGCAATCTGACTGACATTTTGCACCCTTCATCTGCTCTGATGGTATATTAAATGATACTTATAGCAGGTTTTGGCAGTGGCTTACTTTGCCGGCCATATTAGATTGAAAGTGGTTAATTTCAGGCAATTTTGATAATTAACCTCTTTCACTCCGGAGTTGTCATCGGAGGGATATTGGCACTGGTCTCACTTTGTCTTAAAGCGCATTACATCTCCAAACTCCAAACCATTTAGGTTTCCTAATTACCACCTAAGTGTTAATTTGTTCTGTTGTGAGGATCAGTCCATATCCATTTCCTCTCAGCTTGCTTTATAGTTCATTGATATATTTACCTTGCATTTTTCTATCCACATTTATGGTGTCATAAAATGTCAATGTCTTATGAAGCTTCTGAATTCCTGCAGCTCACAAAACAGAATATATTTATTTCTGCATCCACGTCAAATCAGCTTGATTCGCCGAAGAAAATGTTTCTAATCAAAGGGACACAATCGTTAACTCCTGGATAAGCGGTTTGTGAATCTTACCTGCCGTGGTCGTGCTAGCGGCAAATTGATTGATTGACTGATTGATTAGTGAGTGACGCTCGAGTCTCATCACAACCCTCCTTCCTAAGCTTCGCTTATCCAGGAGTAAAAATGCGGTTTTTCCAACTTGGGTGCACGTGTTAAGGCTGCTCATGTAACAATAAAACTCTGTCTACAACCAGTGACATCACCAAAATCCAGGTTAACACTCAACCCATTTCTGAGTAAGAACTGGATAATAAACTGAATGAATTTACTGAGCAAATGGGCTTCCAATAAGCTGTGTTGCCATTAAGGATTATGACATACAGCTTTGCGTCAACGAGGAAGGCTACAATGAGATTGCACGGATGGCAATTAAGTGAAATTTCTTGTTTCTCTCGTTTCTTGTTTAATCAGATAATTGTTGTTCATACAATCTCATATTATAGCCTTCCTACAACTTTCCCTGAAGCTAGACTGCAAAGACCTAATGAATGACTTGAAAGTTCTACCCATGACATGCATACTAAATTATTTTAAATACATGCCATGCATGAAACTTTCAAGATGCACCAATATCCAATTCACTAAATTATTCAATCACTAACGCTTCAATGTGAGAAGCATTGGTAATTTAATGAGTTAATTATTATCCCTTTGCACTGCAACCAGTGTGCAACTGAGCTTCCCTGTGGATGCAACCTATTCTTTTGAACGCTGAAAATATTATGATTAACTGCAATCTTAAAAATAAATTATGTTGCATGGTTAAAAAAAATCCTATAACAGGAGATGGAATTCAGGGAAAGCACTGGGTTAATTAATTATTTTTATTATTTTTTTTTTTCCATCCATACAATATCACTTTTAAGTCTGTTGTCAATGCTACCCTTCAGTGATCAGTCATTTCATAATACTTTCTTAATAATCACAGGCTTATATACTGATCTTGATTATTCAGTAAATAAATTGTGTGATTATTGATCAAGCGATCTTAAACAGGGTCAGCTTGAAAGAAATTTTGCGTTTAAGGGTCAGAGACTCACAGCATGTCATTTGAATATCCCGTAACGCCGGCATTACCACCAGGGGGACGTTGGGCTTTAGGGAGTTAAACAACTTCAAAGGGTAGTAACTCAGTAAGTAGAAATAGCCCAGCTAAATAATTGATTTCGCATGAAACCTACATCTATCCTTTTTTAGTATGTGCAATTAATTTATGGGATCAAGCTAAGGTGGTAATGTACATTTGCTGCTTGTAGTCAGGTATTGCTAAGGGAAATGGCCAATTTTGTGTGTATATAACCTGATTTTGTATGTTCTGTATAGGCTAAACGTCTGAACCTACATTACTGATTAGCCCGCGTGTCCTCTAGGCCAATTGGGCTTACGCTGTGGTTAGATGCCTTTGTGGTGGTCTGCTGTGCGTCCGTAAACTTTTCCTTTCACAGATGTCTCCAAAGGTGCCTGTCCCGTGACTGAGCTTCCCAGGTCATTATGTTTATCTCACAGGTTTTCAAGTTTCCCTTTAGGCATTCTTGCAGGGTCTGCCTGTTACACGGTGGCCTTCCTTAAGTTGGCCATTGAGAAGCCTTTTGGGGATTCTGCAGTCTTTAATGCAGGACACATGGCCTGCCCAGAGCAGCTTGCTTTGGGTGGGCAAGTATGTAATGCTTGGCAGTTCACATCTCCAAGACTGAGGTTGGAGACCCCGTCTTGCCACCCAATGTTGCAGATCTTCCTTTGGCAACGCTGGTGGAACTGCTCAAGCTGCTGAATGTGACGACGATAGAAGTTCCACGTTTCACTACAATACAGAAGGGAGGTGAGAACCAGTGCCCTGTAGATGGCAATATTGGTGCTGAGTCTGATGGCACGGTCCTGCCAGAGTCTCTTTTATAGTCTTCCAAATGCAGAGCTGGCTTTGGAGATGCACTGGGTGACTTGAGCATCAAGAGAGCCATTGTTGCAGATGCTACTTAAGTAGCAGACTTGTTGATATATTTCATTTCAGAGTAGTGATGGGTGGTGGAATTTGGGCACCCTGGAGTGGTGGTGCTGCTTTTTTATCGATAGTTACATGGATCCTTCACCCAATGGTAAAATAATGTCAGATGCTGCACCATGGTATCATCATTGCTTTTAAAATTTCCCATCTGAGGGCACTTTTTTCCTGTAAGCCCTAGAGGGCATGTGAGAACTTCCTGTATGTAGGACTTCCTGAGTATTGGACTTCCTGTTTGAGATCCATTTGGGAAGCTTGCTGTAATTGATACCTGTAGTCCTGAGCTTCAGAGCTTTAGGATGGGTGGAAACTCCAAACATTTCTTTCACCAGTCAAGCATGATTACGTCAAAGAATAAATACCCTACCAAAGCATCTGCTGCTCATTGCATCATTTTTGAGTGCCCTCGACAGTGAAAGAAATGTCTACGCTGCTTCCCCGCTTGCTGCTGATGACTGCTTCCCCGCTTGCTGCTGATGACTGTTTTTCCGCTTGACTGCTTTCTTGCATGTCTGCATGCTCGCTGCCATGACACTACTGTGATCCCTGAGGGCTCTTTTCCCATGCTGCTCCTGGTTCCTCAGGTCCATCTTCATTGTGCTCCTTGTTAAGGATGGTGTTGAATGAATACTTCAGGTGTTATGACAGTAAGTTGATGTAAATTCTGTAGAACTGACGATCAGAATGGTGGAAATAGAGGAGTTAAAGAAAGCTCGAACTCTTGCTAAGCGTAATCTTAAAGTTAATTGAATTTGTCTGTGCATCGCGGAAGATGATCTTGAATCCATACTCAGTGATGCACCACAGCGCGTGGCTGAATTGAGAAAACTGTTTGATAGTTTCAGAACTGGTAATGAAAATTATCAGGACGCTTTAGTTGACGAGGAGGCTATCGATGAGTGTGAGTTGTATTTTTGTACTGAGCAGGATAAATATATATCGGTCTTAGACAAAGTAAAAGTCCTGATAAAGAATGCTGTTAACGCTAACGCGGATGCTAATCCCATTAAGGTCAAAACTGAAACTGAAGCTGCAGTTGGTAGTACATCATCAGAATTGCTTTCTTTGTTGAACATGCCAAAAGTTGAACTTCAGACCTTCATTGGGCAACCCATGGAATATCACCAGTTTATCAAATCCTTTGATCAAAATGTTCATAGCCTTCCATGTATCAGTGATCATAAGTTGACTCTGCTCTTGCAGTATACAGTAGGTCCTGCTAAAGATGCCATATGTAACTTTCAACTGATTGGGGGTGACGCTGGGTATACGAAAGCAAGAGAAATTCTAGAGCACAGATTTGGAAACTCACATTTGGTCACCGAACGCATTACTGGTGAGCTCAGAAATGGTAAAGCAGTTAGGTCCCCCCATGAAGTTCAGCAGCTGGCAGATGAGATGATAACTGCTTCCATGGTATTGAAAAAGCTAGATTCATTGCATGAAGTTGATACCCAGGCAACCATCTTGGAAATAGTAGGCAGATTGCAAGGGTATATCCAGATAAGGTGGAAAAGACTAACTCTTGATATGAAGAAATCCAGAGGTTCTTCCCCCAGGTTTGATCATCTTGTTGAGTTCATAAATGACGTTGCTATGGAGCTAAATGATCCTGTGCATGATAATATGTTTCCCAATAAATCTAAAGCAAGAAAGTCTGAAATTACAATGAATTTTAGTATCGCAGCTAATCAAGTGACTCGAAACTATGCTAGACCGGAACCACCATGCATACTCTGCCAACAGACACATAGATTATGGCACTCCCTTGAGTTCAAGCAAATGTTGCCTAAGCAGAGGCTTGAGTTGATAAATCAACATAGATTATGTCACAACTGCCTTCTTGCCTCGCATGATACATCCATGTGCGGAAAGAAGTCAGTATGTGCCATAAGGGGATGTAATAAGAAGCACACCATGTACATCCATATTGATGACACAAATGCAGAGGTGCAAAGACCTCATCAGATTTCGAATGCCAGCTTTGCTTCCCTGAAAGGCATTCATATGCCCATAGTTCCTAAACGCGTGAATGTTTGTATCAAAACATTGGCATTGCTCGACACCGCATCTAACAGTTCATTCTGTTCTAAGCGTTTGATGAAACAGCTAGGTATAAGGGGCCAGTGTGGGACATTAAATCTGAGCACTCTGAATCAGGTTGGTACCTCGAGATCAGAGACAGTAGATTTAGATATATCTGTCATGGTTTGTGTATGTGCTTTTTGCTTTCTTTGTTACTCTCGTCCCTGACGACATCGTTTTCTTTCCCCATCGGATTTTTTACCCAGCTGGCTGATTATTCCTGGGCGGTCCTTCCCCGGAGTCTATTTAAGCCGGAGGTCGCCACGCCTCCTTTGCTGGAGTGTCTGATGTTATGTTACTCGCTTCGGCTCGATAAATCTTTAGTCAGGGTTTGCCAGTATATATATTATCTTTATTTCTGGGAAGCTATGCTTTTTTTGGTTTTTTATGGCACAATTGTCTAGTGCCTTGTTAGTTTCTCTTTTATTGAGATTTCTTTTCCTCTGTGGTTGCTCGCTTCGTTTCTGGCACTTAAGTCTTTCGTGTATTCAGAAACGCGAGCTCCTTTCCCTTCCAATTTTCGCTCTATCACTTTCAGCTGCGCCGGCTCTGTGCTTGGTGCACCTACGCCTGCCACGGCATCTGAAACTCCAATTTACCAGCCATTACAATATCAAGTCCAAAAAGGGAGATGTTGCGTATGAATAATGTATATGTCATTTCTGATATACCTGTTGAGTGTGGAGGTGTTAATTTGTCTCTTTATCCTCATCTTGGTGGTTTGGATCTCTCTCATTATGGCAACGACACAGCAGAGGCTCTGTTGCCACTTGATGTAAAGAAAGGGAAGAAAGGAGAGCCATATGCGGTGAGGACCCTAATGGATTGGTGCCTATATGGGCAATCCCCTGTTCAAAGAACATCTAAATCAGTGATCGCTAACTTTGTAACCACAAGATCTGTCAATAGCGATATCGACTGCTTATGGTGTCTCGAAAATGACGGTCTATATGATGACTGCATGTCCTTAGATGACCGGAAAGTTATCAGTCTATGGGATGCCTCATGTCGAAAAGTGGGAGGGCACTATGAGCTTCCTATTCCTTAGAGGAACCCTGGGGAAGAAAGCTTGATAACAAAGGTCTTACAGATAGGTACGATGAAGAAATTAAAACCTTGCTGGATAAGAATTATGCAGAACAAGTTCCAAATGGCAAGGTATTCAGTGCAAAGCGCGTTTGGTACTTGCCTCATCATGAAGTTGTGACAGATAAAAAGCCTGACAAAGTAAGAGTGGTCTTTGACTGTGTTAGTAAGTACAGAGGGATGTCCCTCAATGATCGTTGTTATCAAGGTCCAGATCTCAACAATAAACTGTTGCATGTTCTATTACAGTTTCGGGAGAACAGGTATGCTATACAAGCAGATATACAGAGGCCATGAATAATCAGGTAAAGATTCCCGATGCTGACCGTGATGCATTAAGGTTTCTTTGGTATAATGGCGCTAAGGTGATGCATTACCAAATTACTTCTCATTTGTTTGCTGGGGTATGGTGTGCGAGTAGCTCAGCTTATGCATTGCAGCAGACTCTCAAGATTATGAAAACCCTGACCCCCTGGTAAGTGACACTATGACAAGGTCGTTTTATGTGGATGATCTTCTAAAGTCGGTGAGCACAGCTGAGGAAGCTTAAGTTGTTATAGTGGAAACTCCGAAAGTGCTTGCAACAGGGGGGTTTAGACTAACAAAGTTTGTGGTGAATGATGCATCTCTTCTTGAAGAAATTCCGCAGGATGACCGAGCCAAAGAGGTCAAAATCATAGCCCCAGAGTGTTCTGGTAAGGTACTCAGAGTAAGGTGGAACATTCTCTCGGATGACTTTTTCTTTGAAGTACAAGATGAACAACTTGGGAAACTCACTCGGAGAAAAATGCTCAGTTTTATGTCATCTATATATGACCCCTTGGGCTTTATTGATCCAGTGTCTGTAGTGGGTAAACTGATATTTCAAGCAGCAACTAGATGTAAGTTAAGCTGGGATGACATTATATCAGAGGACCTAAGTGCACAATGGGTTGCATGGGTACAAGGCTTGAAAAAGGTGAGGGAGTTATGAATTACCAGATGCATGAAACCAAGTAGTCTAAGTGTTTCTTCTGTTGAGTTACATCACTTTGCTGATGCTAGCTCAGCAGCTTACGGATGTTGCAGGTACCTCAGATGTGTTGATCACACTGGTGAAATTCATAGTCAATTGGTAATGAGTAAAAACAAATTGGCACCATTGAAACAATGTACCATTCCTCAGTTGGAGTTGCAAGCAGCTGTAATGGCAGTTAAGGTTGACATCCTTCTGCGCAATGTGCTTGATGTTTGTGTAGACACATCGTTTTTTTGGACCGATTCGGAGATAGTCCTGAAGTGCATCAGGAATGAAAAGTGCAGGTTCCATGTATTTGTTGGTAAGAGAGTGTGTTTTATTCGGTAATACACAGACCCGGTCCAATGGAGACATGTCTCAGGCAAGGAGAATCCGGCAGACATTCTGAGTAGAGGCTGCAGAATGGAAGAGTTAGACATGAAAAAATGGCTGCATGGTCCTAAAAGATTGAACGTGTACAAAGTGGCAAGTGTACATGATGATCGCATATCTGCAATCTTGTCGGAAGATGACCCTGAGGTCAAGAGGTCAGTAGTGGTGTGTATTAGTCAGACTCAACCCCAGCACCCCCTGGAGGTCATCATGGGGCATTATGCCAGCTGGTATCGAATGAAAAGAGCCATTGCTTGGTGGAAGAGGTTGTGCTCAATACTGAGTAAGAAAGGTCCCGAAAGGGGATACCTCACTGTCGGTGAGATCAAACAAGCAGAGGTTGTGCTGCTTAAACATGTTCAGTCTGTTGGTTTTAATAGTGAATTGGACAGGTTAGCCAAGTGTCAAGAAGTACAGAAATCCAGTCCACTCAGGCGGCTTAGACCTTTTCTCGATGATGACAATCTGATGAGAGTTGGTGGTCGATTGGGCCAGAATGACGTAAGTCACCGCCATCCCTTCATTGTTCCTTAAGGGAGTCTGGTTAATGAGGCAATCATAAGAGATGTTCATGACAGAGCTCGTTTGGGTACAGAATGGGTCCACAGTATCATCAGAAAAGAGTATTGGATCATTGGAGTCAGATCGATGATCAAGAGACTCATTAGGGCATGCGTCATGTGCTGGAGGTTACATGGAAAGCCTTATATTCAAATGATGTCAGACTTACCCAAAGAAAGGATAGAATCTGGGAAGCCACCATTTACATATACTGGGGTTGATGTATTCGGCCCATTTTATGTTAAGATGAAACATACTGAAGTGAAACGCTACGGGTGCCTGTTCACGTGTATGGTTCTAAGAGCGATTCACATTGAAGTCTTGATGTCTCTCGATTCCGATTCGTATCTGAATGCTTTTAGACGGTTCGTAGCACGCAGGGGCACGCCTGCTAAAGTTTTTTCAGACAATAGAACTAACTTTGTTGGCGCTTATGCAGAGTTGCGTTGTTCTCTTAGCCAACTGTCTAAAAATGACATCATCGCTTATGGTCAGACAGTGAATGTAGAATGGCACTTTAACCCTCCTTACGCTTCCCACATGGGAGGTGCTTGGGAGTGCTTTATTTTGTGTGTGAGACGTATCATGTGTGGTTTACTACGTGGAAATATGCGCCTGGATGATGAGATGTTGACCACTGTGATCTGTGAGACAGAAGCCATTGCCAATGGCCGTCCCCTCACTAAGCTAAGTGATGATATTGATGACCCCTTGCCGCTGACGCCTAATCATTTGTTGCTACTACGGGATGGGTCAAGGATTCCTCCAGGTCAGTTCAGTGTTGGTTATGTCTACAGAAGGCGATGGAGACACGTGCAACATTTAACAGAGCAATTTTGGTGTAGGTGGCTAAGATTGTATTTGCCTACCCTTCAGGCTAGATATAAATGGCCTTCAGTAGAAAGAAACATTAAGGTTGGTGATTTGGTTCTACTACTGGATGAAAACAATTAGTGCGAGTGAAAACTCGGGTCACAGAATTGGTACGCCCTATTACAAAGGTAGTTTTATTAGAGGGGGTAGATGAGCCTTTGTAAATTTGGTGGGCGTGTTTGATGTTGAACCATGAGAAGGTTCAAAGTGGGGGAGTGTTATCGACAGTTACATGGATCCTTCACCCAATGGTAAAATAATGTAAGATGCTGCACCATGGTATCATCCTTGCTTTTAAAAGTTGCCATCTGAGGGAACTTTTTTCCTGTAAGCCCTAGAGGGCGTGTGAGAACTTCCTGTATGTAGGACTTCCTGTGTATTGGACTTCCTGTTTGAGATCCATTTGGGAAGCTTGCTGTAATTGATACCTGTAGTCCTGAGCTTCAGAGCTTTGGGATGGGTGGAAACTCCAAACATTTCTTTCACCAGTCAAGCATGATTACGTCAAAGAATAAATACCCTACCAAAGCATCTGCTGCTCGTTGCATCACTTTTGAGTGCCCTCAACATGCTTGAAACATGGACTCCGTCTTGCTGACGCTGATTGTTAGCCTAAAGAGCTTACAGGTTGTTGCAAACCTGTCTATAATGAGCTGCATGTCTTTGTGGGATTATGCAGTAAGGGCACTGTCATTGGCGAATAGGAACTCCTGGAGAAGGGCCTCAAACACCTTTTATTTGGACTGAAGCCAGCGCAGATTGAATAAATTGCCATACATTCTAAATTGGATATACACACTAAGTTCACATTTGGTAAAGGCATCTATGAACACGGCAGCAAAGAGGATGGAAAAGAGTGTTGGGGCAAGGATGCAGCTGTGTTTTACGCCATTTACCACTGGAAATGGTTCCGCCACATCTTTGTTTTCCTGCAATCTGGCCTGCATGCCGTTTTGAAAGGATGCTGTGAGGGTAACAGGTTTTTCTGGGCAGTCAAACTGTCTAAGAATCTTCGACAGGCCTTGACGGTTGACAGTGTCAAAGGCCTTTGCGAGGTCTATGAACACCATGTGGAGTTTCTTTTTTTGCTCACAACACTTTTCTTGTAGCTGCCTTACTGCATAGACTATGTCGCAAGTCCCTCTGTCTTAACGGAAATCACACTGAGACTCAGGGATGATGATGTCATTTACATGGTCCATCAGTCTGTTTAACATGATGTGAGCAAAGACTCTTCCTGCAATGCAAAGAAGTGATATCCCACAATGGTTATCACAGGATGTTTCGTCACCTTTCCTCTTGGACAGGTGGATGATTGATGCGTCTTGAGGGACCGCTCCTGCCTGCCAGATGGATTGGAACAGGGTAGTCAGTCTCTCTATGAGTGCCTTTCCACCATTCTTGAGGATATCGGGCAGAATGCTGTCTGCTGCTGGAGCTTTACCAGATTATGTCTGCATCAGGGCTTTGATGGTTTCTTCATGGATTTGATGGTTTCTTCACTATGTTGACATTTTCTGGGAGTTGTAGAAGGGATTCAATGGCCTCATTGAAGATGGTGGATTTTCTGTTGAGGAAAGTATTGAAGTGCTCTGCCCAATGAGCAAGTATATCACTCTTCTCCGTCAGAAGGGTGGTTTTGTCTATGGCACAAACTGGTGTTGCACCTGCAGCTTTGGCCCTGAACACAGCATGGAGTCCATTGTGGAATGTCCTCATATTGTGGCATCTGCAGCATTTTGCAATTTTTCTTAATTTTTCTCCCACCAGGCATTCTTCATTTCATGCAGCCTGCGCTGAATATGCTGCTCTGTGTGATTATACACGTCCTTCCTCTTGGGGCATGTTTTGTGAGATAGGTGCACCTGATGTCTCTTGTGTAGGACCTTGAGAAGCTCACAGATCTCAGGGTCATTTTCATTAAACCAGTCTCTGTGGCTATGCTGTACAAAGCTAGGGTGTCTGCGGTCACAACGTAGACAGCACCTTTGAGAGCCATCCATTCCTCCTCTGGGTTTGTCTTGGATCGGATGTTGTTGTGTGTCTTTGGTGGAGGGTAGGTGAGTGATGTTGAGCCTCTTGGCCAGTTTCTGTCTGGCGGTTGGTTGCTTTCTTGCAATGTGATGTTCATCTAGCATCCAATGGTCAGACCAGCAATGGTCAGACCAGCATTAGTCCAGCATGTGTCACTGCTTGGAAAACCAGAACTGAAAATATTTAATTACACCGAGTTCAAACATCAGGACATAGAAGAGGACGTCGACCCAGAAAATAATTTCTACTTTCACATCATAGATAACTGCTGCTATTACTCTGAGGATCAGTATAACAGGACGGTTAATGCAGACAATAAACTCTCTATCATTCACTTTAACAGTAGGAGCTTGTCTGCAAACTTTAAAAATATCAAAGATTGTCTAGGCCAGTTCAATCAACCATTCAGTATTATTACTATCTCTGAAACGTGGATCAGCCCTGAAAAGGGAGCTGATTTTGAGTTGGATGGATATGAATTTAGTTACATAAACAGGGAGGGGAAGACTGGTGGAGGGGTAGCTGTATATGTGGGCAAAAACCTCAGGTTTAAAGTGGTAGAAAATATGACCAAAGTGATGGATGACATATTTGAATGCATAACAGTAGAAATTTATATGGAAAAAAAAGAATGTAATTGTCAGCTGCATAGATAGAACACCAGGTTCAAACATGGAAATTTTTAGGGAATGGTTTGAGGAAACATATACAACTTTAACCCAAAAGATCTTTATCTGTGGGGATTTCAACATTGATCTGCTTAACCCAAATAATCACAAACCAACTAAAGAATTTATTGATACAATATACAGTCTGAGCCTTTATCCTAAAATTACCAGACCAAGTAGAATTACAGCTCAAAGTGCCACATTAATAGATAATATATTTACAAATGTAATTGACAACAATACAATAAGTGGATTATTAATTAATGATATCAGTGATCATTGACCAGTTTTTGTAGTATATGACAACTGCTACAAGAAAGATAAACAGGATATTGGACAAAGGTTTAAAAGAGTGAGGACAGAGGAGACAATTAATGCATTTAAGGAAGAACTGATGGGACAGAACTGGGAGTCAGTATTAAGGGAAGGTAATATTGATAAGACATATGAAACTTTTTTGTATATCTTCAAATCATTATATGATAGAAATTATCCATTAAAAAAGTACATTAATAGAAATAAATATTCTGACACGCCATGGATCACAAAGGGATTGCCAAATGCCTGTTAAAAAAAAGGAACACACTCTACAGAGAATTCATCAGGTATAAAACTGTAGAAGCTGAGAATAAGTATAAAAAATATAAAAATAAATTGGTAACTATTTTACGGATATCCAAACAGGAATACTATAGCAAATTGTTAGATAAGAACAAGAATAACATTAAAGGTGTTTGGAATAATTTGAACAATATTATTTAAAAAAATTCTTGACAACTTAATTATCCACTATATTTTGTTAATAATGAGGAAAACATTGATGATATGAATGATGTGGTTAAAAACTTTAATGAGTATTTTGTAAATGTTGGATCAAAGCTGGAAAAAAAAAAATCCATGATCCTGGAACAGCTGAGTGGAGTGAGACATTGATAAGTATAAATCTGAACTCATTGTTCCTCACAGCAGTGGAGGAGAAGGAAATTATAGATATTGTCAATACATGTAAAAACAAAATGTCAACTGACTGTGGTGACATAGATATGGCGACAGCCAAAGAGGTCATTGAAGCAATTATTCAACCACTGATCTACATCTGTAATCTGTCATTTCAAACTGGTGAATTTCAAAAAAAAAAAAAGAAAATTGCAAAAGTCATCCCGCTATATAAAACTGGAGACAGACACCACTTCACAAATTACAGGCCTGTTTCTTTGCTCCCACAATTCTCTAAAATATTAGAAAAACTGTTTATTAAGAGATTGGACAAATTTATTAATAAACACAAAGTGCTTTCTGAAAGCCAATATGGATTCAGATCACAAAGATCCACATCATTGGCAGTCCTTGAACTAATAGAGGAAATCACCAGCTCCACAGACAAAAAGAAATATGCAGTAGGGGTGTTCATTGACCTGCAAAAAGCATTTGATACAATAAATCACAATATATTAATGAAGAAGCTGGAGTGTTATGGTATCAGGGGGGTGGTTTTACATTGGATGAAAAGTTATTTAAACAACAGGCAACAATTTGTGAAAATGGGTGACTGTGAGTCATCATGGTTGGACATTGTTTGTGGTGTCCCCCAGGGGTCAGTGTTGGGACCGAAACTCTTTACCCTGTACATAAATGATATATGCAAAGTTTCAAAATTACTACAAATTGTTTTGTTTGCTGATGATACAAATATTTTCTGTACAGGTGAGAATTTACAGCAGCTCATGGAGGAAATCACCTCAGAATTGAATAAATTAAAAAAAGTGGTTTGATATAAATAAACTATCGTTAAATTTAGATAAAACAAAGTTTATACTGTTTGGAAGTCGTAAGGGGAATTGTGACTTAAAAATTATGATAGAGGGTGTTAAGGTGGAGAGAGTTGAAGAAATAAAGTTTCTGGGTGTGATGATAGACCACAAGATCTGCTGGAAACCTCACATAAAAACATGTTCAAGCCAAACTATCCAGAAGTATTTCAGTCCTCAGTAAAGCAAAATATTTCTTGAATTATAAAGCTCTACATATTCTATATTGTTCACTTGTTTTGCCATATCTGAATTACTGTGTGAAAGTTTGGGGAAACACCAACAAATCCTCACTCCGACTGTCATGCACACTCCAGAAAAGAGCTATCAGAATAGTTCATAAGGCAGGTTTCCATGATCATACTAATGCTCTATTCATAAACTCCTGCCTCCTAAAACACCCAAATCCGGTAGAATTCCAAACAACTACCAGATAATTTACAGGAACTTTTCACTGATAGAGAGGGGGGTTATAATTACAGGGGAAACCTTAACTTCAGAACCAGGAGTGTTCAAACAACCATGAAGAGAATGTGCATTTCAGTCAGTGGTGTAAAGGCTTGGAATAAGCTCAGCGATGAGGTGAAACAATGTCCAAGCATGAGTCTGTTTAAGAAAAGGCTCAGACTGATTATATTCAAAAAGTACAGTGTGAACACCAACGGGTGTATTTAACACTGTAAATATGATGGTACATGTGTGGATGATTGTGTAATCATTATTATTATTTTCTGGTTGGTGTGTGTGTGTGTGTGTGTGTGTGTGTGGATGAGTATTGGTGCATCTGGAGGTATTTGGGCCCTCTTCACTTCTCCTGGTCCTCTTGTATTGTGGTCCGGCTGGGCGGTCGATTGGGTTTGGGTTGTCCTCGCTGGCCCACGTTTGGTGCCCTTCGGTGGCGGAGTGGGGGTGGGGTTCTGGGAGCCTTGCGAGCCTATGGGGGGCTGTGCATGGGGCATCGTGCTGGCATGGGTGTCTGGGCCCTTGGTGGCGATGCTCGGGGTCTGGCTTGTGTGCCTCCCGTCTTTCTTCGCTGCTGCGGGAATGTCTCTTCTCTTTGGCTGGGTCCGCCTGTGCTGGGGCAGGTTGGGTGGGCGCTCCCAACCCGCTCCAGGGGTCGCAGGGGGGATCCCGCTGGGGAGTGGGGGCATCTCGGTGGCTGGTGGGGGGTCGGGGGATGCCTGGGCTGGCTTGCGGGTGTTGCTGCCGGGGGCTGGGTGCTTGTGTCGGTGTGGTGTCTCACCCTGGCCGTTCGGGACAGGGGGGCTTCCTGGTTCTGTTCTCACTCTGTCATGGAGGGGTGCTGGGTGGGGCTGGTGGGGGGCCGGGCTTGGGAGGTTGCGGCGTCGGGCTGCAGAATGATGGGATTGGGGGAGGAGGGGCACTGGGTGCTTTCCGGGTGCACTATGTATGTGGATATGAATGTAAATGTGGGTATGAATGTGTATGTGGGTATGAAGAATCAATTATATAGGTATATTATATAAATAATATTAAATGACATGTTTATATATAAGGTGTAAAAACAAAATCTGTTGTCTGTAACATAAATTCATAAAACTCACAGGAATCAGGATGATTATGAATTAATCAATGAATACTGGAGAAGACGTAGGATTAAATAAGTTATACTTCTTCCTGCCCCTTTTCAGACATGTTTAAATGGGCATATGTGCAGTATGGGTAGTTATATATGGGTGTATGTATTGTATGTGTATAGCATTGATATATATTATATATATATATATTGATATATATTGATATATATATATATATATATATATATATATACACGAGACTGGTTTAAACATAGGTGTATGCTATCGACCACCAGCTTTGGACAGTACAGTCAATGAAATGCTTTTTAAGAGGATTATGCAAGCTTGTAGAGGAGGAGGGACTATTATTATGGGAGACTTAAATTATCCTGGTATTGATTGGGAAATGGTGAAAGGACAGGGTAGGGGGGAGGAAGAATTTCTAGATGTCATAAATGATAATTTTTTTGTGCAGTATGTTAATAAACCAACAAGAGAGAAGGCAATTTTAGATTTGGTGCTCTGTAATGACCCAGATAGAATTAGCAATGTTGAGGTACTGGAGCCACTTGGGACAAGTGATCACTCTACTATTAATTTTGAGGTTTCATGGGAAGTTAAAAGGTGTCTCCAAAAACAAAAATTTTCAATTTTAGGCGAGCAAACTTTGACAGGATGCGCTCATATCTAAGTGGAATAAAATGGGAGACACTCCTGGACTGTGAGTCTGTAAATGAGATGTGGGAAAGATTTAAGGGGTTTTACTTGATTCACAATGCAAATTCATTCCAAAGGTGTCCAAAAGTAAGCTGAAAAAGCAGAATCCTCAGTGGATGACAGCAGCTATTCGTAGGAGTTTGAGGGAAAAGAGGAATCTTTATAAGATGTACATAGAGGATAACAATGAGATTACTAAGGCCGAATTCTGTAAAATGCGGGCTGTGGTCAAAAAGAGCTGAGGAACGCTAGAAGACTGTATGAAAGACAAATTGCAGGGGGCAAAAACTAACCCTAAGCGCTTCTTTCAGTACTGTAGCAGAAAAAGGAAAGTCAAAAGAGCAGGTTAAGTGCATAAAGAATAAAATGGATCGCTGCTATATGATAACAAGGATATTGCGGACACCTTAAACGGTTACTTTGTTGAGAATTTTACCTTAGAGCGAGTCTTTGCTCGGCCAGAGGGCTTGTCCAATGCTCAAGATTATTTAGCGGAAATTGAGGTTCGGGATAACATAGTGTTAGACAAGTTGCATCAACTAAAGGCAGATAAGGCAGCGGGTCCTGATGGCTTATATCCTAGAGTGCTCAGGAAGTTAGTGAGATCATCTTTAAGCCGCTATCCGCCATCTTTAGACGGTCTTTAGAAACTGGAGAAATACCAAATGATTGGAAACAGGGCAATATAATACCAATATATAAAAAGGGGACCGTACTGAGCCAGGTAATTACAGGCCAGTCAGTTTAACTTGCATTGCATGCAAAATATTGGAATCTATCATAAAAGATGAGCTGGACTTATTTCTTGAACGTAACAATATCTTGAGGGATAGCCAACATGGTTTCCGTAAAGGAAGGTCATGCCTGACAAACCTTCTGGAATTTTTTGAAGAGGCCACCAAGACCTATGACCAGAGCAGGGCTTATGACATCATATATTTGGATTTTCAGAAAGCATTTGACACAGTACTGCATAAGAGACTAATTTTTAAAATGAGCTCCATTGGAGTTACAGGTGGTATTCTGAAGTGGATTCATAACTGGTTGCAGGACAGAACACAAAGAGTGGTGGTCAGTGGTATCTCATCTGAGCTAGGTATGGTGGGGAGTGGCGTCCCCCAGGGATCGGTGTTGGGACCCCTGCTGTTCCTCATCTACATTAATGACCTTGATAGGAATATTGAGAGCAGATTAGTGAAATTTGCAGATGATACTAAATTGGGGGCTTGGCAAATAGTTTAGAGTCCACTAAAGTGATTCAGGATGATTTGGATAGAATCCAGAATTGGGCAGAAATGTGGCAAATGAAATTTAATGTAGCGAAATGTAAAGTAGTTCATGTAGGTAATAAAAACATTAGACGGGATTACTTCATGGGAGGTTTTAAATTGGAATGTGCTTCACAAGAGAAAGATCTGGGAGTGATTGTTGACCAAACCCTCACAGGCTCTAGCCATTGTGCCGTAGCAGTAAAAAAGCCAACCGGATGCTGGGATACATTGCCAAAAGTATTGAGTTCAAATCCAAGGAGGTGATGCTTCTTTTTGTACAACACATTCGTCAGACCACATCTGGAGTATTGTGTACAGTTCTGGGGACCATACTTAAAGAAAGACATAGAGGCTTTAGAGAAAGTTCAGAGAAGAGCCACAAAGCTAATTCCGGGTATTAAAGATGAAAGCTATGAGAAAAGGCTGAAGATCCTTAATCTCTTTAGTCTTAGGAAAAGGAGACTAAGGGTGATTTGATTGAGGTCTTTAAATATGTCAAAGGATTAACAAAGTGAATTATGTAGGATTCCTTCGACCAAGTGTTGTTAGCAGAACTCGGGGTCACAAATGGAAGCTGACTAAAGGTAAATTTAGCACTGATATTCGGAAATATTTCTTCACCCAAAGAGTAATTTTGGTGTGGAACAGCTTGCCTGACCATATTGTTGAGGCAGAGACCTTTGGGTTTTCAAGAGCAGGCTTGACTTAAAGCTAGATACCATTGAGGCATTGAGTATCTGAAGTGATATATTCACGATGGTACAAAGAAACTGGCGAGCCTAGTTGGGCTGAACGGCCTGTTCTCGCCATTCATGTTATGTTATATTTATATATATGTATAGACAGGGTGTAAACAATGGGAATATATTTATTTATTTTGTAAATGTCTATTCACGCACAAAAGGTGAAAAAAATCCCTTAAAATGGGTTATATGTGTATGTGTGTATTTGTGAACGTATATGATTATGTGTATATGTAAATATGTTTATATGTTTGTGTGTGTACATGTATATATATTCAAATTTCTTTGGTGTTAGAGATATGTGGATGTAGTTTTGTATTTATGTCTGTTCATGTACTTTTGACATGTCTGAAATGAATGAATAAATACAAATACAAATACAAATACAAGGGTGCATCCAGGTGTTTTTGTAATTGCTCATTGAAACAGCATGTTTGTGATCGTCAGTTCGTGCTCTGCACAAGGATTGAGCAGGAGAGGGCCGTTTGAATTACACTTTCCAGTGCCATGATGGCCGAGGACGGCCAGGTGTTGTGATCCCTTTCAACGCGGGTATTGAAATCACCCGGGATGAGCAATTTGTCTTGTCTGTCTGTACTAGCCATGAGGCGGTTGAGATCATCATAGAAAGCTACTTTTTGTAATGAACATACGAGGACTCCAATCGCGGATCAAGCTCAGAAGAGCGTCTTTTATTAGACTGGGAATGTTCAATGCTCATGGTCAGAAAAAACAGAAACAAGTCAGAAGCCAGAATCAGGAATATCACAGGTAATCAGAATCGTAAACCAGGGACAGGCAAGGGATCTATTAACCAGAAAATCCGTCAGCACAAAATACAGAAACAAAGGGGTATCTAAACTAAGGGAAATAGGGGAAAAGGGGAAAGGGAGACAAAGAAATTAACTAAACGAAGGGAATGCAAGGGAATATGGGAAAACGAAAGACTCGCAATCAAAATTCACAATCACTCGACGCAAATACAAAATATCAACTGGTAACAATGAAACACGCAGACAAATCTTACAACAATCGAGAAGCTCACTAGAAAGAAAGGCAGAGACTAGGCGACCAAGACTGAGCAAAGGAACGAAAACGAATCGACACTGACAAGAGGAAAAGTGGGGTCTTTATAAACAAACAAACTAATCAGAGTGTTTAGCCCAAGTAATAAAGGACAGCTGGAGAGGAGGCGGAATCTAGAACAGCAAAAGGATGGTGATAGGACAGATTGGGGGAAGTAGGTGTGCCCTGCTTCTTCAAACTAACTAATCACCGTGCCTAACTACTCTGCTCTAATGTGTAGTCCTACCCATTTCTAATCACCCGTGCCTCAGCTAAACTATTCTCAGGTGCAGACAGTTAACAAGCACAGGAAGAAGGAAGCAGGAAGTACCCAACCAGAAAAAAACAGAGGAAGAGATTGTGAATGGAAACAAGACAAGACACCACACTTGGGAAACACAAAAGGGAGCTCAGTACAAGGAAGACAAGAGACAAGCATTCATAAAACATGAACAGTCACACTAGAAAACATTAACTAAACACAATGAAACTAATAAATCTAAGCAAAACATACAACATCAAACATAAAATCCTTAATTCACAACAGAACCCCCCACGGACGCCACCTGGCGGCCGAACTCAGCTTTGTGAAAGTCTCTGATCAGTCTCTTATCGAGGATGTGCGTGCGGCGCTTCAGGAACGCTCCTCCGGACCGTAGCCCTCCCAATCCACAAGGTACTGTAGGCGCGACCCCGGCGGCGGACGTTCAGCAGCTTCCTGATGGTGTAGGCTTCTCCTCCATCGATGAGGCGAGGGGGGGCGGATTGGGCGGGCAGGGTGAGGGGGGGAAACAGACACTGGCTTGAGACAGGACACATGAAAAAACAGGATGGATACGGGACATGGACTGGGGTAACTTGAGTTGCACTGAAACAGGGTTAACAATCTTGACTATGGGGAAAGGGCCAATGTAACGGGGGGGCTAACTTGCGGGTCGGGGCGTGGAGGGGGATGTCCTTAGCGGACAGCCAGACTTTTCTGGCCAACTTTGTAGTCTGGGGGGGCTGGGCGACGGTTGGCCTGCCTGGTCATCTGGCCGGAGGCCTTGAGGAGGGCGGCGCGGGTCTCCTGCCATGCCCGGGCGGCACCTCCGGATGAGCTTCTCAATACTAGGGGACGTCGACCTCGGCCTCCTGAGAGGGAAACAGGGGGGGCTGATAACCGAGGCAGGCCTGAAAGGGGAGAGACACGGAGGCAGCTGTAGGCAGACTGTTTATTGAGTACTCCACCCACGCCAGCTGGTCACTCCAATCGGTCTCGTCGCGGAGGCCAGGCACGGAGCACCGTCTCAACCTGCTGGTTGGCTCTCTCTCAGTCTGCCCATTGCTCTGTGGGTGGAAACCGGAAGACAGGTTGACAGCAATTCCCAACGCTGCAGCAGAAGGCCCTCCAGACCTGGGAGGCGAACTGCGGACCACGGTCAGAGACAACATCAGAAGGAATCCCATGTAACCTAATTACGTGCTGTATAAGCAGGTCAGCTGTCTCCTTGGCAGAAAGGAGCTTAGGTAGTGGAACCAGGTGTACAGCCTTTGAGAAGCGATCGATGATGGTCAGGATGACCGTGTTACCTTGTGACGGTGGCAAGCCAGTAACAAAGTCCATAGCAATACTAGCCCAGGGTCTGGATGGCACAGGGAGTGGGTGGAGGAGACCGGCTGGAGGAGTGTGGGTGGTCTTGCTCTGGGCGCACACCGAGCAGGCGGCCGTAAACTCCTTGACATCCTGGCGGACTGAGGGCCACCAGAATCTTCTGCGCAGCATGGACAGGGTAATGGTTGGCTCCTGGATGGCAGGCAAGCCGGGACGAATGGGCCCACTGCAACACTTCAGACCTGGGGGCATCAGGGACAAACAGACCTCCCTAGGACAATTAGCAGGTGGCCCACCAGGAGGTTGTGCTCCTCTGACCCGGTTCTCCAGCTCCCAGACAAGCGCCCCCACCAGACATCTGTCGGGCAGGATTCTCTGTGGCTCCTTGGGTGCAGCATCAGGGGAGAACTTGCGGGACAGAGCATCAGGCTTTTTATTCAGGGACCCAGGGCGATAAGCCAGAGTGAAATTAAAACGGTCAAAAACAGAGACCAGCGAGATTGACGAGAATTTAACCTCTTAGCAGACTTGAGGTATTCTAGATTTTTTATGATCCGTCCAAACTTGAAAGCGGGACTTTAGCACCCTCTAACCAGTGACGCCACTCCTCCAATGCCATCTTGACAGCAAGTAGCTCACGATTGCCGATATCATAATTCTGTTCGGCTGAACTGAGTCTCCGTGAGAAAAAGGCGCATGGGTGTACCTTGTTGTCTGAGGTTGCGCTGAGACAGCACTGCTCCAACTCCAGTATTAGAAGCGTCCACCTCTACAATGAACTGCCGTTCCGGGTCGGGCTGTTGGAGGATGGGGGCACTGGTGAAGCGGCTCTTGAGCTCCTGGAAGGCCCTCTCTGCGTCAGAGGACCACACAAACTGGACTTTGGGAGACGTCAGGGAGGTGAGTGGTGCAGCAACAGAACTATAATTGCGGATAAACCTTCTATAAAAGTTAGCAAACCCCAGGAAGCATTGTAACTCCTTGCGGGACGTAGGAGTAGCCCAGTTTTTAACAGCCTTGACCTTCTCTGGGTCCATCAGGATGCCCCCGGGGGTGACCACGAAACCCAGGAACGGAACCGTGTCCAGGTGGAATTCGCACTTCTCAGCCTTAGCGAAGAGCTGGTTCTCAAGGAGTCGCTGCAGGACTGCTCTGACATGGCGCATGTGTTCCTCCTTGGAGCGTGAAAACACTAAGATGTCATCCAGATAAACAAATACAAACTGGTTAATCATGTCATGCAACACATCGTTAATGAGGTTCTGGAAGACCAAGGGCGCGTTAGCCAGCCCGAAGGCATCACCAGATACTCGTAGTGGGCCTGGCGGTGTTGAAGGCGGTCTTCCACTCATCTCCTTCCTTAATGCGGACGAGGTGGTACGCATTCCGTAAGTCCAGCTTAGTGAAGATGGTGGCCCCTGCAACAACTCAAAGGCGGAGTTCATTAACGGTAGAGGGTAGCGGTTCTTTACCGTGATATTGTTTAATCCTCTGTAATCAATACAGGGTCGGAGGGAGCCATCTTTCTTCCCAACAAAGAAGAATCCTCCGGCTGGGGAGGACGAGGGACGGATGATGCCGGCAGCCAGGGACTCCTCTACGTGCTTCTCCATAGCCTCTTGTTCTGGGCGAGACAGGGAATACAGTCCTCCCCTAGGGGGGCGTAGTGCCCTGGTGCAGCTCTATGGCGCTTTCGTAGGGTCTGTGCGGAGGCAGAGATAGAGCACGAGACTTAGAGAACACTTGACGAGGTCATGGTACTCACGGGGCACTTTAGACAGGTCAGGAACATATGGTGGTTCACTGGACTGGCTGTTGCTCTGGTTGGGTGGGGCTCTGCGAAGGCAGGAACGTAAGCAGTGGGTGCTCCACTCAACCACTTGTCCTGTCTCCCAGTTGATGGTGGGGTTGTGGATCTTCAGCCAAGGAAGGCCCAGGACGATGGGAGCAGAGGAGCAGGGCATGACGTGGAGCCTGATCTGTTCCTGATGATTGCCAGAGACAACGAGGGTGATTAGCGGGGTGACGTGTGTAATCTGGCCCAACGATTGCCCACCAAGTCCAAGAGGATGGAGCGGAGTAGGGAGTTTCTGGGGTTGAAGCTGCAGACGGTTGAACAGGTCAGCGTCGATCAGGTTAAAGTCGGATCCTGAGTCGAACAGCACATTGGAGGTTAGCGTCTTGTTTCCAACAACAATGGTGACCGGAACCTGTCTGCGTGAACCGTCAGCATAACACAACTGCCCTACCTTCCCGTTTGCATCCGGCTTGCAGAGGAGTGAACAGCTCTTAATGCGGTGACCCTCCTTCCCACAGTATAAGCAGGCGCCTGTGCGCATTCTTCTGGCGCGCTCTTGTGGTGACAAACGGCATCGATCCACCTGCATGGGTTCCTCCGGTCTCTGGTGCACGCCGATTCTCCTGCACAGAATGTACAGGAGCATCGCCCCAAGAGGACCGGAAGTTTCCACGCTGAGTAGATCGGCGTGTCTCAGGTTGACTCTGGCACTCCCTCTCGCGCTGCTGCAGTCGGGAATCAACCTGGATGGCCACCCGAATAAGCCCCTGCAGATTCGAAGGCAGCTCACATGACGCCAGCTCGTCTTTTATGTTTTCGGCCAATCCTCGGTAGAATACGTCAAACTGAGCGTCCTCGCTCCACTGGGTGGCGGCAGCCAGCGACCGGAACTGAATGGCGTAATCAGACACGCTCTGGTGGCCTTGCGTCAGACTCAGAAGTGCGCTGCCTGCTTGGCGCCCCTGAAACAGCGATCAAACACCTCCCTCATCTCAGCCATGAACGCCTCAATGGTGCTGGTGCAGGGGTGGACGGGCGCCCCCATTGAGGTTCCCCACTCCCTCGCCTTTCCAGTGAGAAGGGTGATGACATAGGCCATGCGGGGCGCGCGGCGTGGGGAGCGTCAGTGGCTGGAGCTCGAATATAATGGAGCACTGGGACAGGAAGGCTCGGCAGGACTTCGGATCTCCATCGTACTCCAGCTGGGGAGTAAGGCGGGCTCCCGGATGGGAGCTGCCTCTGCTGGCGCGACTGCAGTGCTGGGGCCGGATGATCCCAGGGTGAGATGCTGGAGGGTCTCCCTCAGTGCGTGCATGTCGCGCTGCTGCTGCTGAATCACGGCTTCATGGGACTGGAGAAGCTGCAGCGTAGAATCGTCCGCTGGAGTCTGTGCTGGTCGATTCGTACTGTAATGAACATACGAGGACTCCAATCGCGGATCAAGCTCAGAAGAGCGTCTTTTATTAGACTGGGAATGTTCAATGCTCATGGTCAGAAAAAAGTCAGAAGCCAGAATCAGGAATATCACAGGTAATCAGAATTGTAAACCAGGGACAGGCAAGGGATCTATTAACCAGAAAATCCGTCAGCACAAAATACAGAAACAAAGGGGTATCTAAACTAAGGGAAATAGGGAAAAGGGAAAGGGTAATTGGATAGGGAAAGGAGACAAAGAAATTAACTAAACGAAGGGAATGCAAGGGAATATGGGAAAACGAAAGACTCGCAATCAAAATTCACAATCACTCGACATAAATACAAAAATATCAACTGGTAACAATGAAACACGCAGACAAAAATCTTACAACAATCGAGAAGCTCACTAGAAAGAAAGGCAGAGCAGAGACGACCAAGACTGAGCAAAGGAACGAAAACGAATCGACACTGACAAGAGGAAAAGTGGGGTCTTTATAAACAAACTAATCAGAGTGTTTAGCCCAAGTAATAAAGGACAGCTGGAGAGGAGGCGGAATCTAGAACACAAAGGATGGTGATAGGACAGATTGGGGAAGTAGGTGTGCCCTGCTTCTTCAAACTAACTAATCACCGTGCCTAACTACTCTGCTCTAATGTGTAGTCCTACCCATTTCTAATCACCTGTGCCTCAGCTAAACTATTCTCAGGTGCAGACAGTTAACAAGCACAGGAAGAAGGAAGCAGGAAGTACCCAACCAGAAAAAACAGGGGAAGAGATTGTGAATGGAAACAAGACAAGACACCACACTTGGGAAACACAAAAGGGAGCTCAGTACAAGGAAGACAAGAGACAAGCCTTCATAAAACATGAACAGTCACACTAGAAAACATTAACTAAACACAATGAAACTAATAAATCTAAGCAAAACATACAACATCAAACATAAAATCCTTAATTCACAACACTTTTGTGTCGTCTCGGTTTGTCATTGTTGGGGCATAGCAACTGATTACTGTTGCATAGGAGTCTTGAGACTCAGCTTGAGACTTAGTGTCCTCAGCCTGTCAGTGATCCTGTGGGGAGACCGTTAAGTTTTCTTGCCAGCCTGGTGCGGATGGGAAAGCCAACACCAAAGGTTTTAGGGGTGTCGTCTGACTTCCCAATGCAAAAAAAGGTGTAGGCCCTGCCAAGTGTGTCCAGCTGTGTCTCGCCAGCAAATCGTGTTTCACTGAGGGCTGCAATGTCGACCTAGTGCTTGTTAAGCATGCTGGCAAGCAGGGCTTTTCTTCTTTCTGGCCTGTCGTCTCTGTTCAGCAAGGTGTGGGCATTCCAGGCACCAAGAGTCATGGTCAGAGTCTTTGTCTTCTTTGGAGTTGTTGTTCGACTGCAGGGTTGAATGACTAAGCAGTTGCGGCTACCTGCTAAGGTCTTGATGAGGCAGGCTTTGTTTAGGGATCCTTTTATCTCCCCCTCTCCATGTGGGGAGAGTAGTGCTGTCCCTGAAAAGGGCTGCTCTGTCGCTCTGAGTGGATACGGGCACCGCATCTGCCCTCAGTTTATGATGGACAACCATTATCACGCAGCCGCCTACGTGCAGGGCCGTAACTAGGAACTCCCTGCAGCATCCTCTGCCTGTTCCCATCACCACTTTCCCATCGCCGTAGGACTTTTGATGTAGCTGGTATGTTTGATAGTGTCTGTTTGCCTGACCAGCACAAGGGAAGTCTTAAGGTGAGGAGGGTTTGTGCAGTCTCCTCTCCACCCTTTCACCTCTGAGTCCCACAGGTGCATTAGCTGCCACGTGTAGAATGGCCTTAGCAGGTGCAGCTTTATTGTTCGGAGTATCTGTCTCCTAGACTGACAGCCTGACAAAGCTAACAAGCTCAGTCTGTCCGGGCTTGAAGTCCAAGTTTTCCTTCTCTTAGAATAGCTGCCAACTAAGGCTAATATGAGCCCAGTCTGCCCATTGCCCAGTTATACTGCTGGGTAGTTGGTCGCACCCACTGCAGACTTTATGAAAACAGGGGGCACTGCGAGACGGTGCTGCTGTGGAAACATTTGTGCAGGAGTGGCCATTTGCAAGGGCCTGCTGTCTGTCATCCAGAAAAAATTGGCACACCTGGCAGAGGATTAGCGGCTGTCACTGCACCTGGTAGAGGAGAGGCTATAAGTTGCGCATCCATTCTGTTCAGAGTAAACTGGAAATTTGAGTATATACTCCTCAAGAGTATTCACTCCTCAAATTTCCTGCCTTTGTCATTTCAGCCATATGGTTTGTTGGGGTGCAATGAAATTTAAAAATTGCTTGATAGTGTATCAAGCAAATGATTTCTGCCTTTTGTTGACCATATGACAGATTTAAAAACCATGTGCTGATTTCTTTTCTAGATTCTGTGCCTCATATCTCGGTTATTTCCAAAACACTTGTTGATGCCTTATTTACCAATGTTTTGGCACCATGGCAGTAGTAGGCATTACAACAAATTGTCATCTCTATTTCATGAGAAAATTTGATTCGGTCTGTGTCTGTCACATCCGTGCCTGGCAGCCTGGTGACCACACCCACAACCTCAATCAAGTCTCCACTTCCTTGTTCCATCTCGCCCGAGTACTGATTGCAGAAACCTGTTTCTATGTCTATTTAAACACCCAGTTATGTTCTGTTGGTCACTGGGTGTCGGCATTTGTACTCTGAGTTCCGACATTTCCCGGTCGTATCTGCTCTCAAGTATTTAGATTTCCTATGTTCCTCGCTCCAGCGTTTCTCGGTTTTGTTTCCAGAGTTTGTTCTGTTGTTACTTTGTTCTTTGTTATTTTGATACTTTGGGGTTTTTCTGTTATTGCTTATCTTTGTTTGAATTCAAGTGTGTATTGGCAGTTCAATTTAGTATTGCAATCCTGTGTTAACGGTTTCCCTGTATTGCAAATACAAGGGAAGTATTGTATTTCTTATTTTCTATTATCCTGGTTCATGTATATTTGTTACTTATATTTTGTAATTAAATATCCTGCTCCATGCACTAACTTCCTTCTCCACGTTCTCCTCAAGAGTCCCCTGACAATGTCATTGGATTGTAAAAAAACGCCAATGATGGCTTTCAATGGCTAGCTTGGAGACCGTCATTGCTGCATGCAGCTATATATTATATTATTATTATTATTATTATTATCATCAATCTGGAGTGAAGTGCGAGCAACCTGCAACTTACACACATAAACAGCCATTGACGTGGTCATGATTATGATGCATAATGCTGATCTTTGAATCAAATTTAAGATCTGACACTGTGAAGTGCATTCCCCTGCAAATAAACCATCAAACACAGACAGGTGATGTGATACAGTTTTCCTTCCACATGCAGAAGCCAGGACATTGTCCTTCATAATTCTTTTGAGGGGAGAAGGCACAACTGTCTTCCCTTCTCTGCCACTCCATTTCCTGTTCTTACAAGTCGGCCTGTTCATGACTGATCCTCACCCATCTGCTTGCTGAACATTGGAGAGTTCACCGTCTCACCAGGAGTCAGTTGCACAACCCTGTGCAGTTCTTCCACCGAAAATTCAAAGCAGGGTCAGAAATGGATACATACCTTCCTTGGGATGGCACTCAGATGTCCCCTATTGAGCATACACTGCAATTCTCTATTGTTGGCGCAAAGTATACAAATGTAATCAGGCAGTAATGAACATTGCGAAATCATGCCCAGTGTTCTGCCCCTTGCACAGGAGCAAGCATGCCATTTCATTCCCAGTTCAATGCTTGGGCCTAGTTGAAAGTTGATTGAGCATTTGTTTGGTTTGTTCTGTGCGTGCTTAGTGTGTCAGATCAAATTTTTACACAGCATCTGGGAATATAATGATCTAAAATTTATACAGAGTTGTTGCCTCAGTTGTAACCCTCTCATAAATCAGGCACACATTGGCCTCACATAATTCAGACACATTGTAAATCTGTGTTACACTCTGCCAGAAATTTTGCTAATATGCATGCTCAAAGCCTGCACACACAAAGTATAATCTTAGTACATTATTGGTGGTATCATTGCCCTCTCTGTTGGTTTTGATTGAATTTCGAGGTCATTCTGATTTATCTGGCAAGGTTGATGAATCATTCAAGGTTATAAGGAACCCACACATTTATGTGGGCACATGCACATTTGCACTAATTACTTTGTTTTTTATTTTGAATCTAACAAAGACTTCATGTCAAAAATGATGACAATGGACAAAGTATTATTCTTCTGATACAACTGCTCTCCAAACATTGCAAACTATTATGCCAGTGGATAATTTTTACACAATCCTACACTTCAAATCTGTACATTCACTTCCACTCAAAAGAGAATTTTGTCTATCATTCACTACCACACACTATCATTTGTCACTGAGGTAGTTCTTCCAATAATACTCAATAAACATGTTTGCATAGTAGCAAATTATAAGAAATAAACACCAAAATCTATTTTAAGATGTTTTATCTGCAATTTACGTATTTGGAGGCTCATCTTCAAATAATAAATTTAAGGACTGTTCAAACTAATGTATCTATCATTCTCAGAATGGATTTGCCGTTGGACTGCAATATTTCCCATAGGTATGTCTTTGAAAACTGGGCTTACTTCACAAACTTTATGATCCTGGTGATCCCACAACAGCATGAAGGGTTTAAGTCAGGTGATTGGATTGGCCACTCCATATTTTGTCATTTTCATCCCAGAAAGTTTCTGCAGAGTTCGGAGATTTTCTTGGAGTCATTGTCTTGCTATAAAACAAAGTTTTGTTCATTTAATCTTCGTGACAATTGCCACTGATTCAAATTTTTTAGCAGTTGTATAGAATTCTCTGTGGTGTGTCATGGGCAAGATTCAATCTCCATTTGTTTATAACATTGAGGGAGCAATATTTGGAAAAATGACGTAAATCCAGGTCAAGGTAGATGAAAAAGGAATGACAAAGAGATGTGACCTAGAAATGGAAAGCTGTATCATGCAAGATGGATGCCATGCCTGTTCGCTCAGAAATTCTGAGATGCCTCCATGATTACCCTGCACCCTACAATGAAAGGAAAAATATACATTGTGATCGATATCCTTGATGCCTCAAACAATGTTCTCAATTATGGGGTCATATCAGTGCGCAAATATTTGGGGAGCTAGCTTCAAGAGAGTGTTTCAGAGTCAAGATAAGAGCTGATTTGATTACCTTGTCATGCCCTGTGGCATCAAGGATGGATTACTTCGCAAAGAAATCCATTCTTCTTTTATTTTATTCTTTAGTATACTCCAAGAATTTTCCCTGAGACAGCAAGAAACTCAAATATTTTAAATCAGTATTTGTTTACAAAACAATCTGGAATGGATTATATTTTTTACTTTACATGGGAAATAAACCCTGTGGACAGTAAGGTTTAGGAGGAATTTACAATATATGAAATACATGATGGTAGTTTTCTGTACCATTGCTGTATAAATTATACAGTGAAATTAAAAAGTAGTCGCTCCTTCTTTATTTCTTTGATTTTTGCTTATTGTGTATGTGTCACGATCCAGACCAGTAATCAAATGCGGAGGCAAAGTACAATCTTATAGTACGGTTTATTGATAGTAATCCAGTAACAGTGGGACAGAGCCCAGAGGGGAAAACACAGTTCATTTCAGATTTTCTGGGCAAAGCCTTGCAGGCGTTGCCAATCTCCGGCCAGTGGCTGTCTGGGTTGACTACCAGGTGGAGTGCACACTGTGTCAAAGCCAAACTGTTCAAAGGCAGCAAGGAGTAGCTTTGGAGGAATGGGGTTCCATTCTTGATAACCGTAGAGGGATAAGAAGCTTGTTTGTTATAAACTGGACAGAGGAACCGACTGGGCCAGGATTAACAGGAATGCATTCCCAATCTTTGATCCTGAGAGAAACTTTGGAGCTTGTTCTTATTAACTAAATAAGGAAGGGGGTTTCTGTAATTTACTATCATTACAGGTTACATTTGACTTTAAAAAGCCAGAGTGTTTTACTGGTGAATACTGACTGGTTCTAAGCACATACAATTACAATCCAGAGACTTGCAACTGCTTCACAGATACAAGTGGTGAATAACCTATGAAACAAGACATAGCTGGGGATGAGGGGGCAAACCAATCAAAGATGACATTACCTCAAAAAGACATGAAAGTTGCTAAATGGGAGTAGACAAAGAAGGCATTCACACATAGGTTATGACTGTGTGTTCATCAACTATGCTGAAAACTGGAATACTAGTGAACAAAACTAGTAAGTGTTTGTGAGACCCTGGCTATCATCAAACCTCGTTCATTCACACACCACTTACTTATTCTATTCCCTGCAGCTTTGTTGCTTCAGTCACACCAACGTCAGCTGGTATCAATACACCTCTATAGTGATAGTAAAATAATCAAAAATGATATAAAAGATAATAAAATAATTGATAATAGGGGAATATCTTTTTAAAAAATTCTAAAATGGCCACATTAGTAACCATACGTCAAAACATTAATTTTCTTTTTTTAACACAATGTACTTCTGCTTATTCCAAGACTTCACTAAAACTTCACTGTCACATCCTGTGCTCCAGGTACTTTAAGTTTCACCATATTTCTGGATGTTTGTGTTGTTTCTGTTTTCATTTTTGTAATTGGCTTCCATTGTTGTGGAAAATCTCAAAAATTGATTTGGAATCAAGCAAGGCAGATCCTTTCAGAATTAATGGACTTTATTCACACAGAGATAAAGCCAAGCTTTCCTTTGCGCAAAACAAAGCAAACCGTGTTTTTCTCCATCTTTTCTAACCCAACAATGACGTCACAAGAGAGTACTAACAATATCACAATGGTATTACGCAAGTTGTCTTCAAGGCCTGTGTCCACGAACACGGTGGAAATCACTGAGACAGACTAAATTTACCTTAGTTCCTACAGATACGTCCATAATCTGGGTCAAACTGACCCTGACCGGTGTCCCATCTAGATTCAGACTGATTTATTAATCTCAAATTGGCTTAGCCATCACTGCAGCAGACGGTGTGCTAGACAAGAATAATGTGTCCCCATGGACCCAACGGTTCCATATATGTGACATGTGATCAGGGTATTGCTAATCTTTTTTTTTTGCGAGAATATGCACTTAAAATGCACTTGGGGTTTGCACTTTCAGGTGTACGACGACTTATTGTTCTACCATAGGCGAACCTTTGGGACAGCCCAGACAGCAAAGTGGTGCTGGCACGATGCTGGGCGGAAGTCGTTTGATGATTCCTCTTGGAATCGGGCCAAAGCTGGCGAGCGTAGTCGGTCCAGTGTCTTTTTGAACATAGGGCCAAGTCTGGCCCGGAACGTTTGCCTCAAAGTCTCAAGTCATTTCAGAACCGACTGGTGCTTATAGCATCACTCATATTGTGTTCCCTGTGTTAAACAGTAATAATAAAAGGCAATGTAATGGGCAAAAATAACTAGAACCACGTTGAAAATAACCACGTTGGCTTAAAAAGGGAAACACATGCTGATCAATTCATCATGTTTATTATTAATTTAAATTAATTAAAATGACAAAATGATTAAAATGAGTGATAATTCAACTTAAGGGTAGGTTCAACCGGTTTGTCTGTTCCCGTTGCGTTCTCCCTCCGCCCCGATCAACAGCTAAATTTAGCCACCTCGTAATAATTTTTTCGATTTCCTTGTTGGTGGCTGTTTCACTGTGAGCATTTTTCTTCAAAACTCCTGCAGGTCAGTGAAAATAAAGACAGAGTGCAAATGATACATGTGCAGTAGTTCTCATCACAAGAAAAAATAATGTCCATTCTACTCAAATGTTATTCATGATTTTCAGTGAAGGGACTTGAAGGACCTCTTTCCATTCATTCCCTTCCAATTTAGTTGATGTGCCAGGGTGTTACTAATCACTGCCGCTGAGAGGTCTCTTCCGCTAATGGACCTAAGGTAAGTAATCTGGGAAAAAATAAGGTATTATGAGTTCATAGAGGTCTTTGTACTTTTGCAGGTTTTTTCTCTCTACATTTTTAAAAATACATAATAAAAAAGAGAAAATGCCCATCCTTCTTTTTTGGTCTTGACCCTTATAAATATGGTTTAAGGTTTTAACACCGAGAAACAGCAGAAGAGGATAAATACACTTTCCTTGCATTGTATAGCAAGTGCTTTTATTTAAGAGTTGATGCATAAAACGACTGCAAATTGTAATTTCTAGTTGGCAACTCATGATTTTAACCCGGAACAATTTAAGCGCAGTTACTCTCTATGGTAACTGGTTCAAGGGACTTTTCTGGACCAGGCGGCATGTAGCTAAGGATCCCATGCAGGTTAGTATTATTTTAATAAAATTAACTGGGATGGCTAGAAAGAAGCTGTTTGTTAAGATGAATAAACATCTAAATAAACGGGAATGAAACTTACGTGATTGTTGCCATCAGTGTCCATATTTTAACAAAGCTAGCTAATGCCCATCATATCGTAGCTGAAGTCCAGATCTTTGGTAAAGTTAATGTTAGATCGTGAGTTTCATGTGGATTACGAAAGCTGTCTCAGGTAGCATGTGTATATATGACACCAGCTACAGAGGAGTCATGTGCAGTTGTGTTTAGTCCTCAGTTGGGTTGCTGTTCCAATCAGCGGTGCATTTCCCGAAATCTCAGATGCTAATTTACATAGTTGGACCCATTGATGGTGAATAGACAAACTATCACTACGTTTACATGCAGTCAATATTCGGGTTAAGGTCAATATTCCGGTTTCTGAAACATTCGGAATAACCCGTTTACATGCGTGAGCAAACAGGGTTATTCCTGTATACATGGTAATTGTAATCAATTGGGATATCCCGATCGCTCCCAAAGTGTGGTGGTGTCTTGCGTTTCGCCATGTTTACAACCAGTGGTGGGCGATGGATGGAAAACTGGTGGGGCGGAAAACATCCCTTGAAACGGATGAGATTAGTGACCTGATTTCAATCAATGTTTTGGGTCAACATGTTAGTTTCCGTCATAATGAAATGTTTAGGCGAGTGAATAATAAATTCTATAAAATGTTTAATTCACATGCCTTAATAGGCAACTCTTCACGAAAAAACCACTGTGGATTTTCCGCGTTAAATTTTGTCACATCCTAAGAAAGTCGTCAAACCTGTGCGTAATGATTGTTTAATTGAAAAAGATTGAAATACGCTCTTTTTTTGCGTTCAACTGGTGCGTTTGATTTCTTGTCTTAACGAAGACAATTAGCTACACCTGAGAGGGGAGAGTTCAAGTGTCTTTTACTAGGGAAATTGACTGAAAACAGATCAAGACTAATAAGCACTTTAAAGACGTGTTTATCGCCCTCCTTGTTCTCAACAAGTAGTTCCTGTACTCAAAAGACCAAGATTCCTTGCCAATAGAACATGCGCAGAACACAAATTAATGTTCCTTTCGATGGGGATATCCCGATAGGCATATACATGACCAAATATTCGGGTTAGAAAAGGAGTAACCCAGGGGTCATTTTTGGGTTTTTAAAAACCGGAATATGAGCATATTCTGGTTTTTCAAAAGGGTTATTGGTGTTTACATGGCCATGCACAACCGGGTTATTGCTAATATTCCGGTTATGAAAGGGTTATTGACTGCATGTAAACGTAGTCAATGTAAGTTGCTAACTTAGTTCGCAACTAAGCTTTTGGGAAACGCACCCCAGAACAGTGCAAGCTGGATAGCTTGCTAAAAAGGTCTCTACACTTTACAAAATTTGCTGCATCGTGTTGCAAGTTAGCGTAAAAGCCGTTTTATATTAACATTAACAACTTATTTTCGTTTCTCAAAAGTGCATAGCTAGTGAGTTACCAGTGTGGCTGATTTTTAAAAACAGTAAAACAGACTGATTAAATCTATTTTGTTTTAACATGTCTCCATATGTAAGTAATAGATCAGGGGTGGGTTTCCTAGAGCTTTTCAAGAGCTCCATCAGTCCTAAATCTGGCTAGACCTTCAGTTGGAAAGTCACCGTGTCACGCGTGTTTGTCCAATCTGAGCGTTTTAGATAGTTAGATAGATATGTTTTTATTTCAGGCTCAAGGCCCATAATCAGAACAAGTACAAACATACAGACACAGATAATATCAAAGGTTAAAAAAAAAAAAAGAAAAAAGTGCAAGCAGGCAGTAGCACGACAATGATGACACATTGAACCACAAAAGGATCGCAACAATGCATAAAATCTCTCAACACATTTCACATAAGAGAAGTAAACATACATACTAATATACAAAAGGCTGTTATAGCATTCACACATATATGATATGATCCCAGTGCATCCACAAGCTGGAATTAAACATGGTTACACATAATACACTTTTAACCAAATCATTGTTACTTGCTAAAATTTGTTGTCTGAAGTTAAAAATAGTTTTCCTCCAAAGCTCACCAAAACTCGGCACATGATTATGAACGAACATACCGCTGGCACTACAAGAACGAGGCACATCTAAGATTTTTCTCAAGGAGTTATTGTATCCAACAGTGATTTTGCGAAGAGAAGCATTTTTAAAATTAGACCATAAATGTGCACAATACATATTAGTGCAAAAAGCATTAAATAGCTTCACCTTAACACTCACAGAGCATAAACTGAAGTTTCCAATTATGAAGTTGCTCCTGACATACCAAGATCTCATCTGTTTTGCCACATCCTTATCATCCGTAACATTATGCAAGGTGATCATACCAAGATATTTGTACTCTGTAACAAAAGATAATCGTGTACTTCCCAGGAAAACTCTAGGGGTATTAAGCAGAGACCTGCCTTTGGGCACAACAGACATACAGACAGTTTTAGAGTAATTGTACAGGATATCATGTTTATTACCATAATTAAAACATACGTTCAACAACTTTTGCAAACCCTTAGTTGAAGGACACATGAGTAAAAGATTGTCTGCGTAAGCGAGGTGATTAACAATCCTACCGCCAACCACACAACCTACATTGTCACCACTTAGCTCTTTACTGAGGTCATCAGTATAAACATTAAAAAACCTGGGTGATAAGATACCTCCTTGACGCACACCATTACCGATAAAAAACTTATCAGACGTGATAGGGCCCCATCTAAGACACGCAAGCTGGGTCCTATACCATACAACAATTATTCTTAAATATAAGGTCGGCATACCTCCATCATGAAGTTTTTTGAATAAGGTCCAGTGATTAACCCTGTCAAACGCTTTTGACACATCCATAAAACATAAAAAACAGAGCTGGAATTACGGTTATAAAAACCAATGACTTCTCTCAAAGTGTGCAAGCATAAGTCAGTTGCATGCTTCGACTTAAAACCAAATTGATATTCAGAAGTATACAGGAATTGCTCACATTTGGTCAACAGCACATGTTCAAGAACCTTGGAAATGACAGAAGCTACAGCAATAGGCCTGTAGTTGCCCTTGTCAGATACATCACCAGTTTTGTTTTTAATAATAGGCACCAACACAGTTTGAATCATATTCACAGGTAAATATCCATGTGTTAAACAGGCATTGAAAAAAAGAGTCAGTAAAACTAGTACCTTATCTCCAGCATATTTAATATGTTCAGGGAACACACCATCCATGCCACAAGATTTGCCAGTTTGCAATCTTTTTACACCATCCAACAAATCATTTACACTACATAAACCACTGTTCACTGTGACATTCTGTAAAAAATTCAAAACATTTTCCTTGCTGAAGTCATTTCTAACAGAGTTAAATAAGTTATTATAGTGTGAGCATCACATATTGGCAATATCTTGATGGCCAGTACATCCCCCAACTGTATCTGCGAGTGGTATCTTCATGTTATTTTGCTTGTTAACATCTTTCCAGAATTGTATATGGTCTTTATTTAAAATATCACAAGCCAAGGCATCGGCTCTGACTGCTGCCTCCTGCTTTCGACTGTGTCTCAGTGCATATTTAAAATTAGCCCTAGATGTCTGCATTATTTGAAAAATACCCCCTTTTCTGGGTTTGTTTAAACTAACCCAGAGCTTGAAGGCTTCTCTGGCATTAATATATGCATCCTTAACGTAATCGTTCCATCCAGGAATACTCTTGTGACCCATATCAGAGCCACTGCCAGAGTTGTTACCAAGCAGAGTACCGGATAAGGCATTTAATAGACCATGATGTTATATTATCATACAAGAGATCTAACTCTATTTTGTGGGAGCTATCAGAACATTTAGTATCCTTAAAATATGCATAGATTGTGGGAGGACTAAGTCACTCAACAATTGACCACATTGTAAAGTATAGGCAGCTTTATCCCCATCACTGGCTTTAGACCAGATACAGTGTGAATTATTACTAGTACTGGCAGCATTGGAGCATTTAGGTATTTTCCTAAATTCAACATCAACTGATAAAGGATATTGATCAGATGACTGTACATCAACATTGAATATGCAAGAATGAGCCTGAGTGGAAGCAACACAATGATCGATCCATGTAGTTGTACCATGAGCTTCACTCAAATAAGTAAAAGTATCACTATCTCTGCCAAGAAATTCAACATCAGAGATTACGTTATTGAATTCACTACAAAAATTAAACAATTGTGAACCAAATGCAGAATCAGAAGTAACACCAGTATTCCAGTCTCCCATAATAAAAAAACTAGATCTATCATTCTCTTGGATCACAGAATGTATGAAACTAAGGTAAAACATGAAAGATTCATAATTAGCACCAGGGGGAGAAAGATCAGCATATGGCATGTACACATTTAGCACCAAAATTTTACGATTATCATCATTAATTTCCAATGCCATGACTCTTTGATTATCATACTTCTTGACCTTGGCAAATGTACCAAAAGATTTTTTCCATAAAATGGCGATACCCCCATACGGCCGTCCAACCAACATGCCATCACCTGTATCCATGGCTGATACACCATCAGCATAGAAATCTGTATGTATACGCTTCAGAAAAACAATTTTGTTGTTAGTTAACCAGGTTTCTTGAAGTAGAATAGTATCATTGTCTTCACATAGATTATGAATATTTTTCATTGATGTTTTCACATTCTTACAGTTGAAGCTAGAAATCTTTATACAGGACATGATAAGTTACTATAACATTACAATAATTAATCAAAACTAGGATCAATCATAAAATTCTCTAACCAAAACACCTTTAGGCCAAACAGAAGGGGTCAGTAATTCGCACTGCGCGATTGATCAATTGGATATTAGCATGGCTATTGGTAAATCGACAGAACACATTTCATTATGCAAAAATAATTTAGCAATGTATACTGCTTTGAAACTGCTGAAATGAGGGAAAACTTGCTCTCGTAGCTAGAGGCTGTTAAATTCATCTCATCACCTGAAAATAACATCGTTGTGCTGTGAATGGACAACTCACATTTAATATCAAATTGGATAGACGCTCAGAGAAATTGACCATTCCTGCAGATTTAATAAAAGCGCGTGACAACCTCAACACTTATGGTGTGTTTCGAAGAATGTACTCTGCTACACCTACTGTGAGATGTACTTTCTTAACGTTGGTCTAAACTCTAGAGTCTAAACCACTCTTCTCTTTAGCTGTTCCTTAACATAGTTCAGGTCTTACATCGCAGTCAATGCATTTGTCCAGACACTGACAACATTTTCATTCTTTAGTTTGCTAGTGTACTGTGAACACTAAGGCATTGCCAACCAGCCTCAAAAATATCCTCGCAGAATATATGCCATAGCTAACAATGCCCTGGGAAGCACCTTGAAAAGTTCAAATAACTCTACATTTTAACGTATGTCTTCGGAATGACTTAACACCAAGAAGGCAGTGGGAAAAGCACCCCAGACCAAATTTAGTTTTTTAAATCATATTACTGAACTGATTTCTGTAGGATGTTTAAAAAAAAATCTATCATAGTTTCTCAATTCTGCCCCACAAGGACTAAAAAATGTTTGACAGCGGGAGAGAGATGAAAGGTAGCAACATGATTTGGGTATGACTACTAATGCAACCATGAGAAGATGGCTGGCCATGGGGAGTAGGTATATGATGACCACAATATAACTTGATGTCAGTCTACAATAGAGTTGAGGCTTTTAGAAATATCTTATACTTTTGGTCTCTGCTAGGTACAGTGTGAACCCTGGCAAAGTGTGGTGAATTCAAATGTTTTGTGGAAACCGATTACCTCAAGAAAATTGTGTATGCCTAATGATCTTGTGTTCACAGTACTTAAAAAAACATAAAAAAAAAAAAAAAAAAAAACAAAAACTTGACCTTATTTTCTTTAATTTCCTTCCACACAGTGGAATTAAGTTGGCCTACACAATTTTTTGGAGGTAATCGGTTTCCACAAAACATTTGAGTTCACCACACTATCAGACTTTACAGTGTTGGCAAGCAACTGCTCTACCTGCAAAAGTGTAGGACCTTATTTGAGAAAATTAAATTTTTCCTTCTGAACATAGTATTTGCATCAGAAATGAAAATTATTGCATGAGAATGTGTCACCCTTGCATTTACCTACTGTAGTCAGTTACAGTTGACATTCAAGCAAGAAACAGTTGATGATGCTCAGATCAGGTGACACAAACTCAGCAGAAAAGGTTAAGTCTCAACAGTTCTCACACTCTAAACTGCAATAGTAGTTTTTTAATCATATAATCAGCTCAGCTGTCACTTTATAATGGCATGTTGAAGTATGACAGTGCGTCAAGAATTACAATTCAACAAACATCAATACCTAATGGCTCACACTCACTGGTGACAATCACTTATTTTGACTCATTTCTATGGAAAAATCTCAGATTACCAAAGGCGTAGTATCCGCTGACACCTGCGACAGTTTAACATTTGATTACGATGCAGTATATTTTCTAATACTAGTCAGTCACAAATGCTCTGCTGCAGTATAACTTTAAAACATCAGATTCCCGCTCACCATTCATTGATTAGGTGATGGTTACTTTCCTTGCCTTCTGGGCCGCAAATTCAGCAATTAAATCCTTATAATCCAGCCTGGATGCAACGTCTTTTTCGACAGACAGTAGGGCGAGCCCGCATAGTCTCTCCTGCGACATGGAGGTCTGAAAATAGTTTTAAAATAGTTTTAACTTTGAAAAGCTTCGCTACCCCGATGCCAATTATTGATATTGTCAATAAGACCCTGAGAGCAATCTCACAGTTAGGAAAGGCAAGTGAGCAGCGAGACAGAGCATGTTACGTATGACGACATGAAATTTAAAAAAAAATAATAATAATAATAATAATAAGATCAGGGTAAGCTTTTATCGAGATTAAATGGTAAATAATGAAACTGACACAGAATTGTCATTTTAGGAGCATGATGAGTCAAGTGCAGTGATGCAAAATATGTATTCATTTATTAAATTTAAAAAAAAAAAAAACACACGAGGCCCCACCACGAGGCCCTGTGCAGTCGCACACTGCAAGACAGCCCATGCGACCAGCTCTGCTTCGCTGACGCCCACTTAGGAGCAGGGCAGTTGCTAGGAATTCTGGGCCCCCCGACAGAATATCGGTGTGGGCCCCCGCCCCCGACTTTTCATTGCCTTTTTTTATGACTATGTATCATGATGTTATTCTTTATTTTTCTGTTTCTCATTGTTCTTGGCAGCGCCTAATGCAATACACCCAATTTTTCCTTTTTTACGATTAACCACTCAACTAAGAGAGTATCAATACGTAAATTATGAATTATTAGTTGTCTTATTCACATTCACTCACTCAAACATATTCAGACTACTGGTGGTGAGGGTTTATTGCTGGGTCCGGTTCAGATGAGGTGACCACAGCTGATTCTGGAGTAGCAGTACATAAAGGTTTAATTGTTCCATTTCATATGACTTTCGTGAACATTTAAAGTTAAGTTCCATGGAACAACTGATGAAGAACTAACCTACTAAGTCTTAGAATAAACAAAATCTAAATGGGCTTCTCAGTACCATAGCTCTAAGCACTCAGCTTCATTTTGCTATTGTTAAGAGGGCAAGCTCTGCAAAATTACCCCCTGCGTGAACAAGACTTATGTCAACAGGCCAAAGTAGCAGTTTAGTTTTAGTAAACACTTAAGGTAAAAGTAATATCAGCCTTGTCAAGCGATTATTTAAGTTACACCTAAGGTTACCACGCTGACTGCATGCAGTTCGCTAGCCAAACCTAGCCTGTACATTCACTTACAGCTAGAGAGAGCGAAGTACGCAGTAACCACTCATAGTAAGAATAGAGAAAACCTAACTACGGAACGGCATATGATTATGGCTGGCGAATGATGATCTTTTCTGTGGATGATACCGTTAATAACTGAGTAATGTCATTCTTGTCAGGCGATAATTTACTCAGCTGACCGCATGTTACATTAACGTAACGTTAGCAGCTGAATAGCCTGCCTGAACAGCTAACATAGCAAGCTAGTTAAATACTCTCACCTTTCTTTGAAAAGAATTTTGTAATGTTCTGGACCCCTGCTTTGCTCCTGCTGTCCTCTTTCTATTCTTTTCTGGTGTCCAGATTTGTGGGGGTTTTTTTTTTTTTTTTGACATATTCACAAGGACGGTGTATCTTGTTTGATGCCTTAGTTCGCGACCTCGCCAGAAAAAACGCATATAATTTTCCAATACAAGCACGAAGCATGGATCTAACCATTTTTTACGAAGGGGGTTATTGAAATGTATTTCATCAATATTGCATGCCTTAATGGCTTTGTATAAACTCTGATGCCTTAGTATGAATATTAGGTAAATCCATACAGAATAATTTTGTCATGGCAGCTACTGTGGGTTTTGTGGGCCCTAATGGACTGTGGGCCCTTATAATTGTCATCACCTTTCCCCCCTATACGACAGCGCTGCTTAGGAGGCAGAAAGTGTGACCAATTTCTTACAATGGGGGCATACTGGGGATGCGAGGTCTTCCTTCCTCCAGTGTTTGCTAATTAGCGTGCAACTTTTGGCCTTGCTGAGTTGCAAATTCTTGTTTGAAGATTTTTTATCTCGTTTCAGAGAAAAATTCACTTAGTTACCAGAGGTGGGTCATGAAAATCAAAAACTGGGCTGCTCAGCCCACAGTCTATGTGTGTCATGGGGGCTCTGGAAGAAAATAAAAAAAGGAGGGGTTTTACTTAGAAAGACCATGAGGTCATTTTAACCTCCGTACTATTCCCAGTGTAAGAAGTCTGTACTTATGCCATTTACTCTTTTGCATCTTTGATTGGTTGACTATATTAGCACCAATTGCCATTTCTCCATTAGTGTGTGTGTGTGTGTGTGTGAGAGATAGAGACTCAACCAGTTTGAATACCAAGTTATTATCTTGTCTTCAGAATTTGTGTATTTCTTCCATTTTGTAAGTGTGCGTGTGTGTGAGTGTGTGTGTGTTAATAATCCAGTTGGAATTCTCAGTCATTTTCTTGCCTCCAGAAGTAGTGTATCTCTCCCATTTTGTGAGTGTATTGTTTTGAATCTTTGGTTGCCTGGCAGTGCAAATAGTTATTTTTTGACTAGAGTGTGTATAAATACACCAATTTTAGTTCCCAGTCAGTCTTGCCTCCAGAATTAGTGTATTGCGCTCTTATTTTTCAAGCGGCAAAGTCAAATGTCATAGGCCAGTTCTAATCCATAACCTAGTTTGGTTTTTGTCATTTTATGCCTAAACTAAAATAAAGCCTAATGTGGCAGAATTCATTAAATTGATACACTGATAAAATAAACTTTTAAAAAACCCAAACATTTTTACTTCATATTTTAAAAAAAGACCAACTATTCCAGTAATTTACTTCTAATTTGCATTTATAAAGGCTGCAGTAATGTGAGGAAAAAATGACCTTGTGGCCTTTCTAGGAGGTACTGTATAATTGGCCATTCTAGTGTTGAGCAGAATTGGGTTATACAGCGAGACTACAATTTGAAGCAAAAGAACAAGTCCACCTCTGAATGGCTCAAAGAGGAAAGAAATAAAGATTATGGGTCCACTGAGATGCAGTAACCATACCTTAAATGGGTAGTTCATATTAGAAAACCCTTCAATATGGCTGAATTAAAACAATTGGGCAAAAAACAGAGGGCCAAAGGTCTTCTACAATTCCTTCTTTCATGGCACTGTATGTTAAATTTATTGGGATAGGGTACACAAGAGCATGTTAAACAGAATACCTTTCCTGTGGCTTTCCTCCCCCAAATAAATGACAGTGTGAGCTTTATGTGAGACAATTTATGGCCCTCCCATAGTCCAAATACAGCAGCATAGTTCTTGTACAAACCCCAATTCCAATGAAGTTGGGACGTTATGTAAAACGTGGATAAAAACAGAATACAATGATGTGCAAATCTCATAAACCCATATTTTATTCACAATGGAACGTAGACAACATATCAGATGTTGAAAGTGAGACATTTTACCATTGCATGAAAAATATTAGCTCATTTTGAATTTGATGGCAGCAACATATCTCGTCTCACTTGAATCAAAATGATCCTTAATAGAGGTGCCTTTTTGTGAGGGTTAGTATCAATATTGTGGTCTAGGTTTAAAATATCAAATTATATAGTTAGCAAAATGAATTATCAAAAATTATGAATTTATTTTAAAACTAGAGATTGTTTTCAAGGCAAAAAAAACAAAAACAAATGTCTCCCCCCACCCCAACGCAGCCCCCCCTCATTGATGTTCACAGACAATAAAAGGCACATCTACAACGTTGTACATACAATGTTGAGGAAGTGTGCAAGGTTTGACGTAAATGTCTCAAACGGTTACCGAGTCACAGCCCGGTAACAGTGGGAACACAAACGCGAACACGGATGCGGACGGGAAACCATACAAAAACAATCCCCCGAATTCATAAAGGGTGTTTTTCCCTTGATCACGGTTAACTTAGCTAAACAGTATATAAACAGGTGATGATCGAGCGGACAAATTTAGGCCCGAATTCATAAAGAGAGATCAAATCAGCTGCTGTTTATCCAACGTACATGGTTAGTCACACCTGTCTAAGTAACAATAGAAATTCTAATCGTCCCAAGGGGCTTGTTTATCTCGTGTACAAGCTACCAATTCTCTGTTGGCTTGCTTGTGTGGCTGGACGTATGACCATGGATCTCTTGCGCAAAATTGAAATAGCACAGGAAGAGATGGCTGACCAAAGGCAAGGTGCCGAATTGAGGGTTTTCAAAGACAGGACGAATCCTTTAGAAGAGTATAGGGACACGAAATTTGTCAAGCGATACAGAATTTCCAAAGAATCATACCGTTATATTCCAGACCTAATCGAAGCAGACATTGACCATCCCACGAGACGATGCCCTTCTTCCAGTATGCCCTGCGCTTTTATGCATGTGCTGCTTTCCAAATTGTTGTTGGTGACACGTGTGGTGTATCACAGGCTACCTGCTCTCAAGTAGTTCGTTGTGTTACCGAGGCAATATGTGCCAGGAAAAACCACTTCATAAGATTTCCCCAGGAAGGGAATGAAAGACGAGCAGTTATTCAAGGATTTCATGTCGTAGATAATTTTCCAGGAGTGATCGGTGCGATTGACGGCACCCACGTCGCAATCGTTAACCCAGGAGGCATTAATGCTGCACGTTTTTATAACAGAAAACTCTATTTCAGTCTCAACTGTCAATTTGTCTGCAACCACCTGATGCAGTTCAGTTCTCTTTCGATTGGCTTCGGTGTCACTCTTTTTATCCTCTATAACTGTTCTCCTACCTTTTACACACTCAATTAGACCCATTTTCTGGTCATGGGTGGAACTGTCAGCGCGTTTTTTCGACATTTTGGTCCTGACTTTCTCAATTGAGCGGAAATCAGCAGAGCAAGTGCTGCGATCTCCAGGTTTCTTCAGATAGGCATGCCCTTTTGGTACACATATTACGTAATACCATGCACGTGACACCACTACACATCGGCTAAGCGGGGACTTGTACACGGATGGGTAAACACCCGATTATGTTCTACCTGAATTGCGCTAGTCACAGGAGTTTATCCACACGCGTACTTCTCTGTTTTAGCCACCATACAGTAGTTGAGCGTGACTAAAATAATCGGGTGATCATCACCCTTTATGAATTCGGGCAAATATGTCTCCCCTGCCTCCTGGGGGGAGACATAATAATGAAATCTGACTCAGAAACTCCTCCTATTTGCTTGTACTGAGTGGAAAAAGTGTGCAAAATAAACCTACTGACAGGCAGCAACATTGGAAAATGAAAATAAAATGAAAAATGCAATGTAGTTTCTGTAAATTGTGGTCACTGTAAATCTCAGCTCTTTGTAAAAAGTGTGAAGTATTTTGATGTCAATGTCTTTTTTATTCTTAAAGCTAGTAACTCACTGAGCAGCGAATTCTTACGAATGTAGTGAATTTTGGATTCGCCAACTTTTCTGAAGAAAGTTGGCAAAAATCAGGATAGACCTAGGCGTCATTGGCGACATTTACCAGTGTTCAGCGTCAGTTAGCAACATTCGCATAACTGTTTGCAAAAGAATAAGAAATGGCTTTCTAGAATATGAAAATGAACTCTTTGCGACCCTAAAAACCGTTTGCAAACTCTTTTGCAATCTTGACGAAACCTTGATGGTATCCTCACAAAACCCAATATTCGTCCACATTCGTAGCTCTGTTGTATAGTGGTCACTACTTTGCGAACCAAAAAGAACTTTAGCAACACGTGTTACAACTGTTTGCAAACGCTTACAACTCTTTTACAAACGTCTGCAACTGTTTGTGAGAAAATAAATTTGCAAATAAATTTTGAACATGCTCAAAATTTCTTTGCGACAAGAAAAACTGTTTGCGATCCTAAAACTTTCAGTAAACTGCCTTGCGCCCTTTTACAAACTCTGATGAAACTCAAAATTCGCTACATTCGTAAGCATTCGCCGCTCAGTGAGATACTAGCTGAACAGATTTCTCTAGCTAATCAGTGCAGTTATTGGGGTGAAACCTCAGTTCCAGCATTGAAATCCTGCAGAAGAAAAACCCAGGCGAATCCTTTCATACAGAAGTCAACCCGAGTAATTCCCTAGTCGTGAGCAGGGTCATGGACCTTTTACTCTGACAACCGATGAAGGACCTTCCCTGGTTATAGCTTATTTGAGAACAGCATGTAAGAGAGCAATTCAACAACCTAGTAGAGAGCTTATTCTCTATCAAGCTTCAGAATGCTGCTAGCTTTTCACCTAGAAGACGTAAAAAAAAGGAGATTTTACATAAAGCATCAAAAAAATGAACCCCCAGCTTGTAATGATTAATTCCGTACATGATAACAAAGCTGAACTGAAAGCCTTTTATTGAGGGTAAAACAAGTGTAAGCTTCCAACATTTAGGCCAGCATATTCAAGCTATTGTGATGCTTGTGCATGTCAGTGATAAAATGGGTTTGAAAAAGCACTATCGCAGATTATACCACGTTTCATGATGTCGTCCTGATGTTTTGTTTCTCCCACTCTGCTGCTAAACCTATATCATTATTTAGGTCATAGTGTTTGAAAAATATGGAAACAAAAGTGAAATTTTTAACTTGAAAGTAAACTTTTGAAAGCTATGGGTGATTTTATGTTTTGGAAAGTGGGGCAATTGTCATCAGTTTAGTGACAAAAAAGATGTTACAGGTGTTGCGTCTATGTTCATATTTTCTGTGCTCAGGTGGCACTGAAAAGATGATTTCACCAATCCTTTATCGAAAGAAAATGTTCCTGTTCAGTGTCGCTGGGGCAGGAGCCAGTCCCATTAGGCAGTAGGGGAGGAATAATTCATGGATGGGCCACCAAGCTCACACAGACACAGAGAGAACATAGACTGGACACATCTGTGTGGAGCATTTGAGATGCAAACATTCACAGTGAGGGGAAGGTTTGGGGGGCTCCTTTCTGTAAAGCGATAACAATATCCGCACCCCAATAGAAGAGGTTCACTGGGATTTGACAGTAGCTATAATGTATGTTTCCCCTGTAGTAGTAATACAAATTCACAAAACAGCATTTTTTTTTTTTTTTAACCAGGGAAGTCCCATTGAGATTGAAATCTCTTTTTCAAGGGAGCCCTGGGGGTTGAGGTGGAGTGAGAGAGGACAAATATCATAGCCAATTAATAGGGATGATTAGGTGGCAGGTTCCAAGAGCCAGGGAATTTTGGAAACCCCCTACTCTTGTCGAAGAATGCCGTAAGATCTTTAAAGACCACAGAGATTCAGTACCTAGTTACCCCCTGTAGTAGTAATACAAATTCACAAAACAGCATTTTTTTTTTTTTTTAACCAGGGAAGTCCCATTGAGATTGAAATCTCTTTTCAAGGGAGCCCTGGGGGTTGAGGTGGAGTGAGAGAGGACAAATTGCATAGCCAATTAGATCAGGGGATGATTAGGTGGCAGGTTCCAAGAGCCAGGTTGAGAATTTAGCCATGACACCGGGAAACCCCCTACTCTTGTCGAAGAATGCCGTAAGATCTTTAAAGACCACAGAGATTCAGTACCTCGGTTTAATGTCTCGTCCGAAAGACAGCGTCTCCTTCAGTACAGTGTCCCCATCACTGCACTGGGATAGTGGGATTATTCCCCCAGAGGGAGGATCGCAATCTTCTGTCCCACCAACACCTCTTCCAGCTGCAACTCGGATTTCCCAGGTGGTCTCCCATCGAAGTACTAACCAAGCCCACACCTCCTTAGCTTCAGCCACACGGCTGGAGCAAATTGAATAGTGGTATGGCTGCTGGCAATTTAGTATCACAATAATGTAGTCACCTGTATTATATTGTTTTTTACCAAATGAATATCAACATTTTCATATTTGAACAGTACTCTGCAAACCCAGATATGCCGACTTCATGTTCATGTATCAGATTAGGTAAGACAGTGTGCTTTCTCTGCACTGACCATATGCTGGAAAGCAGCCAATTGGCAGGGCCTCCGAATTATGGCTTTATGGGCTTAAACATTATGAAGACACTTTTATTCTCTGTTGAAAGAATCAAGGGGAGCTCACTGTACGCTGTGATGGTCTGCACCAATATATTTACTTCAAGCTAACTTTTATTGGCAAATCTTTCTAATACGTTGTATTTGATAATAGTGCATTTTGCCTTCAGACCAACGTGGCTCTGAAATTCTGGTCAATTTTGACATGATTGCATTACATAATTTCTATAGATTTATCAGCTGCACATTCTTATGAATCTCCCATTCTCCCCATCTCAAAAGTGCTCTGCTGGTGATCTGATGACTGTGGAAGCCATTGGAGAAGACTGAACTCATAATAATGTTCATGGAACCAGCTTAACTATGTCAGATATAAGCATTCATTATTTTAAACATTACCATCAAATAAAAAACAAAATTAGGATTAACCCTTATATTGTGTTAGGGTCAAATTTGACCCTTTTTCAAGTTAAGATATGTAGAAAGTACCATTTAGTTTTTTTTTATCGGAACAAAGCTTCATGGTATCCTCAGAAACGACTATTTTAAAGGTGACATAGAATCAAAAACCGTTTTTACCTTGTCTATGTTGAATAACAATAGTCTACCCGCATTCAAGAACATACGAAAAGTGCTAGAAATTCTGAACATCTCCGTTTCATAGAAATTCCTCTTTTAAAAATGACCGCCAGAAAACGGGCCAATACCCCCCCCCCCCCACTCTCATTCCGTTTCCTCCCCTTCAAAATAATTTGCATACACCCGCTCTCCCGCCCCCTATGGAACGTAATTGCAGCAGTGTTCGTGAAGTTCAAGGCAAAATGGCGAGTCGCGTACTGAGGTGTGCTCTTCCAGGCTGTGGAAACAGTGTGCAAACGTTCCATAACCTTCCAACTGAAAGAAGTGCACGAGATGCGTGGCTGCTGTTCATTTTTAATCGGATTCCCACTACATTCAACCACACTTTGCTCAGCCCATTTCACCTCTGACAGTTTTACTAACCTGGCACAATTTCAAACTGGCTTCTCGCAGCGTTTGGTGCTACGTAGCAGAGCAGTTCCGACTTTGCATCTACTTCAACAACCAGTACAAACTGTAAGTATCACGTTGTTGTTAGATTGTTTTTAAAACGTTAAAAATAGAATATATTCGTTTTGCTTGTCTAGCCCAGTGTTTCCCAAACTTTTTTCTCTTGCGGCACGCTGTTTACTATGAAAAAATCTCACAGCACACCGCTATGATATTATAGCGTTCCGCTTGCGCTACCTACCCCGCAGCGCGATCGAGTGACGAGACAACCACTCGAGCTTTCCAACCAGGTTTCAGGCTTTCATGCAATCGTAAAATAAATTACTCTACGCAGTCTTTCCAGTTCAGCCCCTACTTCTCCAGATACTCAGATGTCACTCGAAACACTTCCTCAACTGTAGTTTTCTCTGGCGAAATTCGATGAAAAAATAATTTTCTTTGTCTCCCCATCGATATATCTGACATTGGCCAGTAATTGAGCATGTCCACTGACATTGGTTGTTTCATCCACCTGCAGCACAAATTTCCCACTCCCTTTTATTTTCTCCATTACAACATCCTCTATATCTGCTGACATTCCTCCGATTCCTCTGCCAATTGTATTGTTTGAGAGAGGAACCTTCGATATTTCATTGGCAGCATTTTGACCCAACATGGTCCCGACGATAGCTTTGCATGCTGGCAGCATAAGAGATTCGGCGTCTTTGATTTTGCTACTAGTTCTGCGACCAGATTGCAAGCTTCTAATACTTTTTCTGTCACTATAGCGGTTTTCATCATGAAACTAGCTTGTTTGTTTGTCTGGCTTCTCAACCGCATTAACTATTCATGGTCTTTTTTTTTTTTTTGCGAGAGAAGGGTGTTTGGTTGAAAGGTGTCTTTTTAAATTATTTGGCACCATAGCTTCGTTCGCCAGCTTTTCGCCGCAAGCAAGACAGTGGTATTGGGATCGCGGGATCTCCAGTGAATATAAACCCATAAGTCAGATATTCCTCACTGTAAAGTCTGCTCACCACTTTGATTTTCTTTTTCTGGCCAGCGCTGCAAGAGTGAGGTGGTTCAGGGTCTTAGTCGGATGGCCTTTTCTGCTGTTTTAGCTGAGTTTTACCGGGGAATGTTTAATTTTTCGCGTTTGACGATGTGTGATTGGCCAATCACATGAAGGAATTGTAGAGTAGAATACATGATGCGGAAATATCGAGAAGGAATTTTAAATAGGCATTATAATAAACTGAATGGAATGAATTAATAATGACATGAATTATTATTTTTATATCCTGTAAGTTCAGCAGTTTTATATTATTAGGCTATCAGTAAAAAAACAGTAAGTGGGTTTTCTCGCGGCACACCTAGGAAGCTCTCACAGCACACCAGTGTGCCGCGGCACACAGTTTGGGAAACACTGGTCTAGCCAATGTCGTATGCGTGATTATCACTCAACAACAGCTTTGAAATGAGATCTGAAATAAATCCGTGAAGATTGTTGTTGCCAGTGATCCTGCCATGCTCACATTAGGTGGGAGGTCGGCATCTGTGCCTTTAGTTTGTGAAGATGTTTCGCCTGGTGCGTCAACACCAAAACATGTGGGTCTTGCGCATTTTTTAGGATTATTCGCCGTAATCCGCAATTATTCAATGAATGCTAATTAATGAGATTCTCACGCGGAATTAAAATCCTTGCGCCTAGAAGTTTCAGTTTCACTTGCGTAAAGGTGAATTTCACCGCATGTAACATGGAAAGCGATTATGACTTGCTTCGCTTTAGGCAGCAAAGCCAGCCAATCAGCGTCAAGTGCTTGCATTTCATAATGAGGTTGCCAGTTAAGCCCGAAAGGCCGCCAAATAGGTGCAAAACAACCCGTACAAAATCCCCCACCCTAACATAGCTTTTTGAGAGAGGTTTTTAGGAAGCTTCTGAGGCATTACAGACCAAACCAAAATTATGTGGCGTATGTGTCACTTCACTGAACAAGGATAAATACCCCGTTCAACCATTCTAGGTCACCTTTTAACAAAACAAAAGAAACAGTCACCATTTTAGTCAAGACTGAATGTCTCTAAAAAAATGACCCGGCAGAGAATAGGCTGTTGCATGCATCATTTAAAAGTTGTTGATTGCTCTGTGAATCAAATTTGGCTCACTTTGACACAAACACACACACACACGCAAACGCACACACGCATGCACCCTCATATACACACACACCACGCACAGGCACACACACACCCATTGAGGCACACACACACACACACACACACACGAATGCGTGCGCACGCACCCTACCCCACCCCTCCCCTTCTTCCCTGGGGAGGATTATTTTCTCGCAATCTCAATCCCTCTGGCACCCTTCCCCCCAGGGGAACACAACCTTTCTTGCAGAATATTGATACATTTTGACTAAAAATGAACTTGACTGTTAACACACACACACACACAAATACACACACTTGCACACAAGCATTCTTTTTTTCTGGCAGGTAAGTATCATTTTTGGGGGCGTGGCATGAACGACATGGACAGAAATCTTGCAGCGCTAATATCTAGAAATAAGGCTTGTGTGAGTTGTGATCAATTTCATTGTGCAGCAGCATCAGTCCATTTCAACATGAGCAAGAGATTCGCTGTCTATGAGGATATTGATCATATTTTTGGTGATGGGAGTGATCTTGAGGACAGAGAGCAGTCTGAAATTGAGGAGGACATGTCTGAGGATGAGGAATATGTTAAGTATGATCCTGAACATGAAGACACATCTGATGAAGAGGTGGGCCCAAATGACACAGATGCTCAACGAGAGGTCTTCAAATAAAAAAAAGGTGACATATCATGGTCGTCAATCCCTTATAACACGCAAGGCAGAGCACCAACTGCGAACATCATCAAAATGACCCCAGGGCCTACAAGGTATGCTGTGTCACGTGTCAAGGACATCAAGACAGCATTTGAGGTGTTCATACCACCATGTGTTGAGAGGATCCTGCTTGAGATGACAAGCATGGAAGGGAGAATTCATTTGTGTGGAATGGAAGATAAATTTGAAATAAACATCTGAATTATGAGTAAATTAACTTGTTTTCACATTTTTCTTGTCTAGAAATCATGTCATGTAATTATTGGCTTTTGAAGGCAAAACTTATGAAGGCAGAGCACCAACTGTGAACATCATCAAAATGACCCCGGGGCCTACAAGGTATGCTGTGTCACGTGCCAAGGACATCAAGACAGCATTTGAGCTGTTCATACCACCATGTGTTGAGAGGATCCTGCACGAGATGACAAACATGGAAGGGAGAAAGGTGTTTGAAAACTGCTGGATGGAGATTGACAAAACACACCTGGATGCTTACATTGGACTATTGCTTCTTGCTGGGATGTACAGGTCCTGTACTGCCAGCTTATGGGATGCTGAGTTGCTCATAGTGTGAATGACAAACTTGCTCCCATCAGGGATGTTTGGGACAAATGGGTGGAGCACTTGCCCGACATATAGAGGGATTATTTGTTAATCAACACGGCGGATGTGCGTGCAACTTGACTGCAGAAAGAGCGGCCCCTTTAAACTGTTTGACAGGTTGTCATGGTTATCTTGCAGTTGCGATGTTAGCTGGCTAGCGATGTTGTCAGCGTACCACAACAGCTTATCAACGAGTGATAAGTTATGCTGCTAAAGTAACATTAGTGAATGGGATACGTCTTAATGACCCATATGCTTTAGGTGAGTGGATAAATGGCGAGAAAAAATGGCTCAGACTTCAGTGGCCGGACATTCATTCTTACCAGATCGAGACACCAAGTCTCTATTCCTGGGAGAACCTGAAATCCTACAAGACACTGGATGCCTACAGTTATGCCACAGACAATCATGTTCAGGACATACTATTACACGATTACAACATTGAAAACTTCGTGGCTCTGAAGACTGAGGTGCTGCCGAGTCAAAGACAAGGGAAGAGGACGGAGATGCAGTGGCGTAGCTAGTGGGGGAGGCAAAGACACGTCTCTTTATGACAACAATTAGTCCTGGCTAGTTCCCAATCATTTTCCTTTATTTGTTATGGTTCTGCCTCGTGTGTTGTCTTTGTGCTTATTTGTGCTTGTGCTTTACTTTCGTTTTATTTTTCAGCTTTCTTTTCTGCCGTCTGATGATCGATTCCCTCTCTGCCAATCTCCAGTGATGTCGCGTGACAGCCTTCAGCATGCCTGCGTCTTGTTGTCCAATCACGTTTCCTCTTTCGGTTTCGGCTGTGGTATTTCATTCATTGTTTCCACCTGTGCTTAATTCTGGGTCTCGCTAAACTGAGTGAATGCGTTCTCTGATAGGATAATTTACTAACCGTACTAACCAGCACTTATTTGAGGGTGATTGTAAATATTTTGTCACGTAGTATTAACCTTAATTAACTCATTAGCGAGTGCGAGCGTTTCTAGCTTTTGTAATTCCTGCCTAAGCTTTCCCTGATTAACTGCGTTTAAAGCTGTGCTTTCCTTTGCTTCTCTCGTGGTGCTTTTTACTCGTCATGTTTAGATTACCTTAATCTAAACTGTCTAGTTTGATTGGTCTCAGCGTTTTGTCTCGAGTCATTATGGTTTACCTGGTCCTCGTTAATTTGTTTATTAATCCCATGTGTTTCTGTTCCAGTGGAGATTGCCTTTCGAGTCCCTGCCTCCTCTCGTGACTATAAATGTGGCAGAGATGGGAGGAGACATCAGACGGAACTTTGTTAGACTCTGCTCTGTATGGTGAAATCTCAGCTCCTTGTGCCTTCCGAGTATTTCCTTTGTATGATTCCCGAGTCTTGTATTTTGCTGCGCCCATGTCTTGTCTGCCCCTTGTTTAAGTCTCCCAGTGTGTCCGTCAGTCTAGTTAGGTTCAGTTTTTGTTTTTCTAGTTTAGCCACTCTAGGAGTGTGTACTTCTGTTTTCCCCTGCCTTGGGCAGTGTACCTTAGTTTTCCCATCTGTTCAGTGCATGTGCACGGTGTTTTATTTCTGGCCTGTGTGCCTATTTTCTCCTAGTGTTTTGTGTTTAAATAAACACTTCAGTTCCTGCATCTGGTGTTCCCCTGCCTACTTCTTAACATTTATTGACGCGTTTTCCAATGATCGTAATTGGCAACTGAAGGCACGGTTTCTCTCCATATGCGATCTAACAGCAATTAAATCATGGGCTAAATTTAGTACAGAAAAATAATTCATTTATTAATAGGCCAATGCTTCGCTTGATTGAACTGGTCCACGTTCCAGTGAAACGCAGACTTTCACTCAGTATTGTGTGGTTTGGAAAAAAAAAAGTGCCACTCAGCAGTTAAATAGGCTATGAAAAGCGTGTGGCTCCAGCTATTTGCGTGAGAGTCAACAAGTATGCAATTTTGAATGAGTTGATTTAAATATAGCAAATATGAGTCCAGATGAATGATTGTCATCTTACCTAATCGGGGAGAACCAGCTGCACCTGATAAGTGTGGAGTGCTCTCGGAGTGAACCTTCTCTTAATTATTAAAATGACTGAGAACAGGTCAGGACTAATAATTGTTTTAAACAGATGTTTTGTGCAACCCAATTCTCTGTTCTTGTTCCGCCACTGTACTGAATTTAGCCCATGATTTAATCGCTGTTAGATCGCATATGGAGAGAAACAGTGTCTTCAGTTGCAAATTACGATAATTGGAAAACGCGTCAATAAAGGAAAATGATTGAGAACTAGCCAGGACTAATTGTCGTCATAAAGTAATATGTCGGTGCCCCCACCGCCCCACCACTAGCTACGCCCCGGCGGAGATGTAAAAAGTCAGGGTCATTGTGAACAAGAAAAACAACTGCATCCTGACCGCGAACTGCACCTGGATGGCTGGGTATGTAATTTAGAATAATAAAACGTTACAAATTAATCTTAGCTTGCTTTGTACTTGTTGTATACATTTGCTTTTTTCCCCCCCTTCTCATATCACTATCTTTTTGAGCTGCTGCCTGTAACAATGAAATTTCCCCACTGTGGTATCAATAAAAGTTCATCTTATCTTTCAACTTCTATGTAACCTCGTCTTCAGTCACTATCGTTATTGTAGTAAACATTTCACAACTCATTCTGCAATTACACAGCTGTGCCTGCGGGCATATCTAGCTTCATCACCATTCAAACCAATGAGTCTAACATCTTATATTGCTCGAAATTAATACCAGTGTTCTCTTTTCTCTCAGCTTGGGGTCATGCTGTAGGCACGTCTCTTGCCTTGAAAGGGGTATGATTTGATGGTATTCTGTAAAACTTGCGCGTTTTTTGTTATTCTTATCGAAACTGTTTGTGCAACCAACAGCACAACAAGACATGGTCGCGGCTCTTCCTGCTCTCTTTCTGCAGTCGACATGCGCAGTAGAGCGGGGTGACGTGTGTAGTGAATTAGACTGATAATCCCTCTATACAATCCATGGCCAGAGGTTACTGTGGATGAACAGCTAGTCCCTTTCCGAGGCTGCTGTGAGTGGTAGGGAGGACAAAAAGCCAGACATGATCCTGGATTACAATAAAAACAAAGGCGGAGTTGACAATTTAGACAAAGTCACTGGCACATACACGTGCAGATGAAAGACCAAAAGGTGGTCAGTAGATGTCTTCTACAATATCCTGGATGTCTCGGCATACAATGCCTTTGTAGTTTGGACTGAAATAAACCCGAGATGTAACACCAGAAAACCCAACAAGAGGAGACTTTTTCTGAAGAAACTGGGGAGGTCTCTGGTAAATCCCAACATAGAGCGACGACAGTGGCTTCCAGGAACCCAACCCTCAGTCCATTTGGTGAGAGCACTTCAGGCTACACCCAAACCAGTGGCCCTCACAAGGAACCAGCCAGGGGGTGCCAGGGGGAACAAGAGATGGAGGTGCCAGTCCTGCCCTGCCATAAAGGACAGAAAAACCAGTACCAATTGCCACACATGCCAGAAATACATCTGTAAAGAGCACACTAAAACAATCCCGTACTGTGTTTCATGCAAGTGAAACATACACACACGCACACACACCCACGCCATGCATACACACACACACACGCACCATTTTGTCAATTTCCAATGTTCAGTTTGAATGTGTTATTTTGAAGATACACACACACACACACACACACACACACACACACACACAGCCGCACAGACAGAGAGAGATAGCGAGAGAGAAACTTGCTCTTGTTCATGTCCAATTTGCATCTGCTATTTTGAGCAAAATAAAGTTTGGTTTTATGAAAAGAAAGGTCTGTTCAGCTTTTTTTTTCTTTTTTTCGCGGTCAATTTTGATCCCTAACACCAAAGATGTCACTATGGGTAAAAATACAATGTTACAAAAATCCCGCAAGAAATTTATTTTAGTGTTCAAATATTGGTCTATTATAGTCAGATGACATAATTTCGCATTGTCTTCACCAAAGGAAATATAATCAGTAAATTAAAACAAAATTGAAAATGAGTGGTATATTGTATGGTGAAAGGACCATGGGGTGATAAAAATAAAATTTAAAACAGTGTTTGCATGGATATGAATGCATAATAAGATAGTTCTGGGGTGAAAAACGATATTGGAAGATAATGATTGTTTTTGAGCATTTAGGGCTGAGTTGAATCATGGGTCAAATTTGACCTGCTAACACAAAAGATGTGGGTAACTTTCTAACACATAACAAGGGGTAATGTTTTTCATTATAAGCGAAATAAGATAGTCATGACTTCACAAAATTGCTCCGGAATGTGTTGCTTCTGGCAATGGTCCACCAAATTGGCATCATATGATCACAGAAGACAAGATGCACACAGTAGTCTTTCCTCAACCTAGTTTGCCCCAGTTTATCTCAGCTAAAAAAATAAATGAATAAATAAATATTTAAGCTCATAAATAAATAAATAGACCATGTTTGCAGCCAAATAAGCGCTTTGCAAAATATGCCCCAGGAAAGCCAAACACTGAAATCTTGAAAGGCCATCTTCATTATGTTGCCATTGAAAACAATTGCAGTATGCAACATTATCCTTTTCATTGTCCGCTCTATGATCCCCTTGAACAGCATTAACGCAAGTTCAGTAGAGTGATTGTCTGGGAAGCTCAGAGTCCCTGGCAACGGATTCTTAATGACCAGTCAGCAGGCAGGTAATGGACAGTGAAGTCTAAGTAAAGGTTCACTCCACCCCTCCACTGATGCTGTTTCACAAATCTGTAGAGATTGAAAACCACAGACATCCAGCAGTGCACTCTTTTATTTTTGTTAAATAAAGATCACATACAACTTCCTGTAGGCATTATTGAAGACAGCTACTCTAACCCATGTTAAACGACTTTAAAAACCACATTATTTAATCTGCTGAAAGAGATTTAGCTGAGCATTATCATCTCTTCAACATAATACACTGAACAAAAATATAAACGCCCCATGTCAAATATTGATGCCACATGGAGTTAACAACTCTCAGTGAGCATATGCTGACTTTTACTTGCACAATAGGGATATTTCTCTTGATTTGTGTACCATTTTTTAATCCATCTCTCTGTCAGTGAGCATTTGCTCAGTGATGCAGTGATTTCACTCAGTACATGGGTGTGGCATTTCCAGACAGTGATCAGACAGAATAAGCAGTACCCAGACACTCCTTAAGCTTAATACATACTCCACAAGAACAGAGAAATTTGTTCTTGTTCTCGAGGCTGCAAGCCCTGGTTTCAAAGTTCTTGCAGCTTGTTCTCGACACATCATCTGGGCAGAACTTTTTTCTCGTGAGGTGTCCGAGAACTGTTGTGTGATTGGGAGTTCTGCACTTGAGTTTCTTGTGAAGTATGAAATGTCCTGGTCAAAACGAACTTTGTTCTTGTTCTCGCAGCCTCGAGAACAAGAACAAATTTCTCTGTTCTTGTGGAGTATGTATCAAGCTTTATACTGGGGACAATAAAAGGCCACCCCAAAATGTCAAATTTTGTCAAAAGTCATCATGCCTCAGATGTCTCAGGTCATGCGGGAACGTGCCATTGGCATGCTGGTTGCAGGGATGTCCACCAGAGCGGTCGCTGTGCAGCTGAATGTTAACTATCGGACGATAGGCCGTTTGAGAGTTTGTTTCTGACAGACGGGCAGTACTGCAAATCGACCTCATCCACGTCGGCCACGTGTGACCACACCAGCACAAAATCGCTACATCCGGCTCGTCCACCTGCGAGATCAGCACAGATCAGCGACACGTACAGTGGATGAGACCGTTGGTCTGCACAACAGACGCATCACACCACAGACAGTCCGTAACCGTCTGCGAGAAGCCAACTTGCATGCTCGGCGTCCTCACCGTGGTCTGGATCTCACCGCTGTCCGGCGTCGGAAACGACTCGCATGGGCAAACGCACACGTTCGATGGCCCTTGGCACGCTGGAGAAGAGTGCTATTCACAAACGAATCCCGGTTCCAGTTTTTTGTTCATTTAAACTCAAAAATTTGACATGGGGCATTTATATTTTTGTTCAGTGTAGATCTAAGGCAACATAGAAAGTTAAACACAATAATGGATAGGATTATTAAGAAGACAAGAGATGGGACCAGAATTCATTTGTGTGGAATGGAAGATTCAAAAGTTCAGCCCATTCTGCAAAAACTTTAACCTACTCTTTCATGGACAATCAATCAAAAAAGATTGTTCACTTTGATTTAGTTGAGATAATATTTACAGCTTTTTAAAGGGTATTCCTAACCAATTTCAGAATTTATAGGTTATCATGGATTTTCCTTTTTTTAAATCTGTTATGGAAGACCTTGAAAGAAGGGTTACTATCATTGTGTATTAAATTTTGAATAGTTCAATGTGTTCATCGGTGTTGCTTCGTGCTCTGAAGTATGAGAATGTGGTAGTATGTCCTCCCTTTTATTCAGGGGTTCTCAACCTTTTCATGTCAAGGACTTTTAAATTGATACAAATTAGGTCACAGACACCCATTTGGTAAGATTTTGCTTCAGAGACCCCCATCTGAAAAGATCTTGGTTGGTTATGAATGAGTCCAATGTTCTATAGTTGTCAGCTACAGATACCTGGTTAAGGACCTCTGCTTTAATTTTGCTCTATATTCAGAGGGACGAACAACTGTTCCTTATGTCAGGCATGCAGGTTCAGAGGGGTTAACTCAAAGCAGTCCAATCTGCGGGTTGCCATAAAGACCTATGTGCCCACAACACAGAACTTCTGCAGTGACCTACTGTAGCTGGCAGTAGTGACCCAAATGGACATATCAGTTGAATACAAGGACAGACAATCACATGAGCATTTCACTCAGCTCTCCCAAAACATTGCTCCTGTTCCAGAACCCAGAAAAGTGGACTTCATTACAGAGTACAGCTCAAGATTCAAGGAATAACAGTAAGTATAAACAAAAACAGAGTCCACAAAATATTGTCACTTGATATGATGGTTTTCAGAGGTAAAGAATTCATATTTTATATGGTATATGTACAGTTGACTTAGGACAGCTGAGGAAAAAAGGAGAATGTGCCGCTAAACTGTATTTCATAATTATAATCTTTTATGAAGGCAAAACTTGTCTTTTGTGCAGATGCATACTCATATTTTAAATTTGAAATAAACATCTGAATTATGAGTAAATTAACTTGTTTTCACATTTTTTCTCGTCTAGAAGTCATGTCATGTAATAATTGGCTCATCATACTCCACTCTCCCCCACAGTAACAGCGTTCCAACTGAAGATTTCTGTAAGAAAAGAAACTAACATTAACAAAATAATTAACCATTGAGCATTGTAAACATTACCAAAAAAATAAACTCTGCACAGTGTGAAACCATTTCTAGTGCTTTTAGATTGATTTTCATCATTTGTCATGTGTAGAACACATTTCATGAAATATGCAAACCAATATAAATGCGTCAAAGAAAAATATCTAACAGTCTTCAAAGTAAATGGATGTTTACCCAATTAATAATACACAAAACAACATAAAAAAAGAACAACGATGAAACTTAAGTTTAGTGTAACAACAGAACAACCACCATTCAAAAAGAATAATGTTTTTACATTACATTTAAAGCATCTACTGCCCCCTGGAAGCCAGCATAAAGACCAGTGGAAACTGCTCACAATAGGGGAACTGCAAGTAGCCATATTGGATTTTTTAGCGTGCAATGCATTATGGGAACTGTATGTCAGCGAGTGACTGACAGATACCCTTCAATACGAAAGAAAGCCTCGTCATTACTTGTTGCGTGCTTGGATGCTACAACCGTCACATCAGGGATCGACATTTCAGGTTCTACCTTTTTCCTAAAGACCTTAAGCTTAGAATTCAGTGGATACACAATGTCGGTCGGGCTGGAAATAATGGAGAATTCAGCAAGTTCAAGCCCACTCCAACACTCCGAGTCAGCAGCAGCCGTTTTGAGGCTGGAGGAAAACGTACATGATAAACACACCAACGGTTCTTCCAGTCTTACCCAGTTCTTCAAAACTACCAAGGCAAAAAATCCTAAGAGAAGAATGCCCAACGACAGCCTCATACGTCGCCGATTCACACAGTAAGTGAAAGCGTTGTTTTACAATGTCAGTGCTGCTATCCATGCAAACACACTGAGTTGACAGTAGTGATGCAGGGCAATCGCTGATAGTGCGTACGGCTATTTGGTCACTGGCTAGCAGAGGAATTTCATAGGCTTTGAGAAAACGACTTTTGGCATTTCAAATTTTATTTAATTATGTATGTTGCAGTTAAACTACCAATAGAAAGCATTTTTCGAGGATAAACTTCATAAATGGATTATATGACAGCCGATCTTGAGCTTTTTCACCCGCCGCTATCACAAGGGCTTTTCAAAACTTCACATCGTATAAGAAAACACTGACTGGGTAAACCATACATCGTTTAACAAAGAATGAAATACCCTTTTATGTCCGCCTGAATATTTGTTGTCTGATCGGGAATATCAACCGTGACAATGACTGGGGAGGGAGAGGGAAAATACGCTGACGCGAATCGATAAATGACTCAGTAGATCCAAATTCTGTAAAATAATAATGTTCGGCATTATATCCCCAAGGATCTGAGCGAAAGAGCTCCACATCCAAACTCCACATGTCACGGCTTTTTATTTGCCTTAACGATTTTAGAAGTGTACAAAAATGTATTTTGGGGGGGGATGTTTAATATCGCAAATGCATATGCAGAGCATGTCCTAGCAACCCGGGTGTCATCAATAACAAGGCTGCCTCCGTTACTTGTTATCACCACATAGCTACCTTACCTCTGTACCAGATCCTCCTTCTTGCCACTTAAATTTGCATTTCGACGTGACAGTAATGTCTTCAATTCTGTGACAATGGCTGCCTCGAATGGCAAGCGAAAACCGCGCCAGGTACATCTTCTGGGTTGAAAATAAGCCGACTTTGTTTTCAATATTTTGTGATTTCTTTAATGTTTATGATTTTACAAAACTAGTAGACCGCGCCATTTTCACCACAGCAGAGGAAAATTCACTCTCGAGCCGCTTGGGGCGCCCTAATCGTGACATCAGTGCAGCTGTCAGCGCCATGAATTTCCATTGTCCTGCGGTCCTGCATTGAGATTGTTGAATGACCGAGATATTCCTGCTTCCTCTATGGGGCAGACAGACGAGCTTGATTATTACCTTTTTCTATCCGACACAACTTTAATTTAGAGGTCAACTAACATCAGAGGCCATTTGAAATGCTTCCGGAAAGAAAAGTGCGATTTGAAGTCCGCTAATTACCAGCGAGGCTGGATAGCTGCCGTCACCTTGGCATAATTAGCTCACCTTAAATCAATTCCCGTGTACTTTGCCTAACTTGTAATCAAGCCATTTATTCAGCCAACTGACCAATCAAAACCAAAATCAAGCCAATAATGATTTAGAAGAGATAATGAGAAGCAGACAAACCGAACCAGGCTACCATGCTAGATTGAAATAATGTCAGTAATCTGAATAAATAGCAGACCTCTGAATTCCACCTCTCGTCGGAAAACTTTCACGTATTATTAAAAAAAAGATTACTGAAAAAAATAAAATCATGTTAATATGGCCCTGGTTTTTAAGCGTCTAAAAAATATATAAAAAAATAGAAAACATTGTGTGAAGCACATCAAACGTGAATGAGAGAGAAATTATTTTTTGCATTGCAAGCAATGGACAAATGCACCGAAAACAGGGCAAGCACGTTCAGGCAAATCTGTGCTGCAAATTTTAAACATTTTTTATTTAATAATTGAACAAGATTCGCACACAACGGCCAAATGTAATAATCAAGCAAACACATTCAGGCAAACTGCGTGCTGAACTAAGCAAAGTTAAGGTCTTCAAAATCATCCTCCTCTACTCGACAATTGCTTTCACCTTCTTCCCATTTACTTGGCTCAATTTGCAATCAAACAGTTGATTCGCTCAATGAACAATTTGAAATTGGTTGGTAGTCTAATTTATTTAGATATCCATGTATTCGGACATTTTGACATCACATGCATCATGCACATGAATGCATGTGGCAGCCGCAGTGACGTTATGATCTCACAAGTTCTCATGCCACTTGCGGCGTTAATGATGGCCTCCTGGAAACAGCAATTCCGGCTAATTAATGGTCATGTAAAAGAACAGGGGGTATGTATGGACAAAAAATCGACTGTGGATATTATGTTGGAGTTAATTACTATAAGATCAAGTCAAAACGTGTAGGTCAATATAGTCCTCCTTTAAACTGCATGAATCTGCTCACAGTAAGTTCTGTTTATTATATTAAGTTGCTGGGTCATGATCTCTGCTTTGAGCACCACAAGCTGAGCAAATGTGAAAGAAGGTGGATATTTCCACAGCTGATATCGCAAAAACTCAGCAAGTCACACCAAAATGATCTGACTGGATTAACAGGTCAGAGTAAAAATATGCATTTTTAATTTTAAGGTGAACTGTTCCTTTAAGGCAATGGTCAGATGTACATCCTGAGCAAATAAAATGGGCCAACTCCAAAAAGGCAAAAAATGAAGCTCTTAATGGTCTTAACAAATCACTGATCAGAAAATGAGCAGTAATTGAAAAATAGGTTAAGTAACTTATGAAAGGATAGCTTTTACTTGATTTCTTTTCATGAGTTAGCTTCATGAATTAACTTGCAAAAAGCTTTTTACAGAAAGAGTAATTGAAAATAACTGATCTACCTGCATCAGCAACTTTTCAATTGCGGGAAGCAAACCTTACTACAATTGAAGCCCTCCATGCAAGAACCAGTCACTTTTTGGTGATTTTGAGATTTCCCACCAGATGGACCAACAGACATCTCCTCTATCTTATATTGGAAGCTTATATATATATATAAAAAAAAAAAAAAAAAAAAGTGACGTAACTGGTTCTTGCATGGAGGGCCTCAATTTTGTCTTGTACGCAAAAGCATTAATTGACTTTTCCACCTTGAAGCAACTCAGCTTCACACTGAAGCATTTTTATCACTTTTCCTAAATAGTTCACTGCAGCAAGCAAGTGGTGGCACAGAAGGTCTCAGGAGTGTATTTATATAACTGTTTCCAATTTTCTGATTAATGATCTGTTGTAAAGACCACTATAAGCATCATATGTTTCCATTTTGGGCTGGGCATATTTATTTATTTTTTTGAACTAGCAGAGTCGTTACCGTATGTTTTAAGTTTGTCCTTCTTTTGTCCTTCATTGGCAGCTAAGCGGTTTCCTATAAAGCAAGCAACATTGTCTGGCTAGGTGAGTTTCCTGGTGTCCTCGCGGTTTCAGTTTTGTTTATGATCTGATTGCCTGTGCTACGGCCTGACGAAGGTATGTGCCAACGTTTTTTTGTCGGGATGACGTTGTTATGAAATAAGTGTCCAACCGGTCGCTGCTATGCTTCCGGGTAGTCGTGCTTAGTACTACCGAAGGTATTTACTCATTTTTTGGTTTGAATCGTTGTTTGTCATATAGCAGGTTTTGTCACTGAGTCACAAACTTTTAAATGAGCATGTTTTGTACATAGGCTATTGGGTGAGATACCTTATGAGTGCTTGCACATCAATCAACAGACATAGCATCTAAAGGTAAAGATGTTCGTTACTTTTATGAAGAAGACCGGTGTGTATGTTTATCGACAGCCCGGCATGCTTATTAAAGGAAACTGACACATTGATGTAATGTATGCTATTTACTTTGTACTGTCCGCTGAAATGTACTAAAGATATGCTGTGTACAATAACATTTATGTAGGGTGGTAGAGACAGGCGTCCAGGGCTGCCTTCCCTTTGTCATCCCTTGTGGTGTCCGAGGCACGTCAAGGTAACAAAAATAAAGAATAATATGTATTATGTGACAATTGGGATTTGCTACGCCTTAGGTGTCATGGTTTTTGGAGGCTGGCGAGCTTTCTTTCTTTCTCTCATTCGGGACAATATCGTTTTGCCCACAATCAAATTCTTTGGCCAGCTGGCATTTATTGAGGGCGGCGCCCTCTATTTAAACCCAAGTTCCGCCGCACCGCCTTTGCTAGAGTGTCAGTGTAACTTTGCACTTTAGCCAGTAAGGTCTCCAGCTAGAGAATTGTTTGAGGAATTAGTTGCAAAGAGGAAAGTGCTAGTTCGCAAGGGAATCTTTCTCTCGTTATTTCTCTCTTTCTATGCACCGTCTGGTGCCTGATCTCGATATCTCGCTAGCCGAGATTTTCCCTTTATTTCGTTTCAGTCCGGCTCGCTTTGCTTCCTTTTGTACCCGGACTAGATCTTTGTCCGTTGGAAGCGCGAGTCTCTCTCTCTCCCTTTTTGTGGTTTGTCTCTCTTATTTTGCTGGACTTCCTTTCGTTTCGGCTGCTGCTTTTGGCGTCTCGAAACACCAGCCATCACATTATGTGTATTGAACATGTGATTAATTTTAATGATTCTGTTTTTGCAGACAGATTGCTCCTTCTGCTTTGCTTCTACAAAATTGTGATAAGCCTAGCCTTTCTTTATATTCTTTTGGGTTTAGTTGATTGGTCGTGGTCTGTGCCTAGTCCCCTCCTTCCCCAACACACTGGTTGATGTGGTATTGGCTGCCCCAGTAGCTTAGAAACGGTAGTGACAATCTTTTTTTCAATTTTGCCAGCTATTCCTAGTCTGACCTCCTTTCCCTTGTTCTCCTCCTCAGAACATTAGAAAAGCTGTTTACAGGGCAGGTTGCTGCTTCCTCCTCCGAGCACCGCGCATTAGTGGTAACTTGTACCTCACAATTTAATTCAAATCAACTTTGTAGTGGTTGTACCTATGTGCGTGCGTGTGTGTGTTTTGACCATAGGCACCAGATGGAGCACGAGTGGTGAAACTGCACTTCTATCCAGTGCAGGGTAACCTTTTCCTAAATTCTCACTTGGCGCATGACACAGGATGTTTTTTTTTTTTTTAAATTAATATGCAGTAGTTTTATCCAGTGCCTCACCCCCCTTTTTTCTGTGTCTCTTTCCGAGGATCTTTCCGTCCACTACCCTTAGTCCTGGACCGTCTAAGCCCTGTCCCTCACCATGAGCGCTGGCTGCTGCTGTCCTGCGGTCCTGATCCAGGTCTGCACCATCCTCGACATGCCACTTCCTGGTGCTACAGACGCCGCTGTTCAGATGGACTTAAATGGAACTCTCTTGCCATTTTACACTATTTGACTTTATTTTGCTATTATTTAGCTAGCCTGCGGAGGATGGGCTTCCCCACTATAGTCTGGTTCCTCCTGAGATTTCTTCCCACTGGGGAGTTTTTTCTCACCACTGTTTGAGGATTTTTCTCCTTACTGGGAGTTTTTTTGCCTCATTTGCTATAGTGGGGAATAGGCTGGGCACTGCCCTTTCATTTATTTAATCTCTCGCTGTAAAGCGTCTTTGTGACAGTCTATTTGTGAAAAGCGCTATACAAATAAATTGAATTATAAGCCAAATAAGATAGCTATCCAGGTGGCTTCCCAAACTCCCAGAGCCTTGAAAATGGCGCACTTTCAGTTCATAAAATAATCATATTTTTAACGCAAATCAACTTTGTACTCATGAAGTTCAATATGAATGGATGATTTTGTGGTTGAATTTGGCATGAGTTTATCAATATAGGTGCAGCTGGACATCAGTGGTCACCACTGACCTCTTCAAATAAAAAACATTCCTTTTCTCCACGATAAAGTGCTGAGTCTTGTCCATTTCTCTACAAAGCCTCGTGAGCAAGCCCAGTTACTCATTAGAGGAACTGCTTATTTTACGGTCAGATCGTTCACTCAGACGGAAAGCTTACTTTTTACAATTCCGATCATCCCAGCGAAACGCAAGCTTGTAACAACGTTCACGCCCACTATGGAACAAGTATGACTCAGATCACAGTAATAGCTGTTCGCACTTTTAAAGAGCGAAAATGCAAGGCATTCCGTTTCATTGAATGTGGTATAAATTCTAAAACTGATCACCCAGTTAAGAAAAATGCCAGCACACTGCAGTATCGACTACTCTTTTGTTACCCAATGTGACAAACTAGCTCTGTGATCACGGTGGTAAACCAAAAATAAGAAATAGCTGGCTCAATAATTGCTAGCAGGCTAAAAGTAAGAGCTACACCATACAAAGACAGCTTTGACTCACTTTTCAATAGAATTGTTGAGCTGCTCCTCAAAAGTATCAATGCTGACAGCCCTCCTGTCTGTTCCATTCAGAATAACTGCTATTTTCCATCTCAGAATCACATTTCCATCCCGCAAATAAGCTCAGCTCTCCAGGCTCAGTTCTGGAGGTTTTTTGTTCCCATGCAACCACGTCAGTCTGAGCTACGTAAAGTGTATTGAATACAACGTAACCCTATTACGCAAGTATTTTAATATGTTTTTTAAGGTCTAATCAATGTCTTTCACTTACTGAGGAAAGCTTATACTGTCTACAATTGGATAAAAATCATGTCAACCAAGTGGTAATTACCAGGAGAATTTCACGTGGGCATGAACTACAGCTGGGCTTTCACGCAGATACCGTTGAATCACCATTAAAATGACTGGATTTCCGTGAGAGCTTGAATGAGGCTCTAAAAGATAGCTAAATTCTTCAACCGACATATCAATGCGTGAATCCACGATAAGAAATTGTGTGTTTTTAATATGTGATGAATGAAATTGATAGTAGAATGACATAGCGTCAATATCATGGCGAATTTTTGCCTCAGAAAACTGATTTTTTTTTTTTTTTTTTTACTACTTGGAATACCATTGAGTCACTGTAACTGAAGTGGTTGCTACAGAGGACAACGATTTTTTCTGTTGCAAGAGATCATTTTTTTAAACTGCTGGATAGATACTATGGGCAAGGATACTGAGCACTTTGCACATCAGGCTTAGCTGAGGAGTTTAATTCATGCAACTCCTGGAAAACAGGGATAGGAGTGAACTCGTCAATATTCTCAACTGTGTTCCAGCTCTGCTGGCTTGTGAATATTCAATAACTGATCTGGGGGTGCCATCTCATGGTAGAGTAGCGCAACTGCTTCCATAAAAAGAGCTGCTCTATGTCCGCAGGCATCTACATCTGCAGAAAGGTGTTAAAGCCTTTCTTCTCTATCCTGGACGTCCTGAGTATTGATTTTAGCAAGCTAAATGTACGTAGCGATGATAAAACAACAAAACAATAACAAAAGGCTCCTCAGAGCCTGTACTCGGGCTGGGTCTAGGCCTGGGCCAATCGCGAAAATTGCACGCATGAGCAGGACAATTGCGACACCAAAAAAAAACAAGAGGCTTCTCAGAGCCTGGGGGGTGTACTACAAAGAAAGATAAGTGGGTTAGCGAGGTATATAACGAGCCTAAACCTAGGCTTTTCAATGTCACAAAGGTGCGATTACCATGGTAACTTACGCTGCGAACTTAACCTGGTCGGGAGCAGGTTATATGCCTTATAGCACCTCCTTTGAAGTAGGCATCACCTTTCTTGAATAATCCTGTGGACTTTGGTGCCCGAAACGTACGCGGGTCTCTTTGGAGGGAGACTGGCATGACCTGTTCGCTTTTTCTGACGATATTCTCTATGAATGCTACAGATTCTCAGCTGAGGGAATTCATTACTTATGCAATCTACTGGAGCCATATATTGGCAATGTAGCAAAAAGAGGCACTTAAGTTGCTCGAACAGCATGCATAACGTTGTTTTTTTTTTTTTTGCCACGGGAACCGATAACTTTCAGGTGGTGATGCAGAAAATATGAGCAAGAATATTGTATGCCGCACTATACATTTTACACAGCATACCATTAAAATAATTTCAATAATTATGAGAGCAAAGCAGCATAGGGTGTACTACCACATCAATTCCGAAATAGTTGGGAGGAAGTGTAAATTGTGAATAAAATCAAATGCAATGACCTTCAGATCACATGAGCCAATATATTATTTACAATAGAAATTGATAACATTTCAAATGTTGAAACTGAGACATTTTATATTTTTATCCACAAAATGAGCTTATTTCAAATTTTCTGGCTGCAACAGGTCTCAAAAAAGTTGGGACACATGCCAAAAAGGGCTGAAAAAGCGATTAATATATAAGAGAATCAGCTGAAAGAACATTTAGTAAGTAATTAAGTTAACTGGCATCAGGTGTGTAACATGATTGGCTATAAAAGGGATGTCTTAGAGAGGCTGAGTCTCTCAGAAGTAAAGATGGCCAGAGGCTCTCCAACCTGTGAAGGCTCGCGTATAAAAATTGTGGAATACTTTAAAAACAATTTTCCTCAACATCAAATTGTAAAGGCTTTGAAGGTCTCATCATCGACAGTGCATAACATCATCAAAAGATTCAGAGAAACTGGAAAAATCTCTGTGTGTAAGGGACAATGCCGAAGACCTTTACTGGATGCCCGTGATCTTCGGGCCCTCAGACGCCACTGCATCACTCATCGGCATGATTCTGTCATTGACATTACTAAATGGGCCCAGGAATACTTCAAGAAACCACTGTTTGTAAACACAGTCCGCCATGCCATCCACAGATGCCACCTAAAACTCTATCATGCAAAAAGGAAGCCATTGTTGAGCATGATCCAGAAGCACCGCCATATTCTGTGGGCCAAGGCTCATTTAAAATGGACTGTAGCAAAGTGGCAAAGTGTCCTGCGGTCAGACGAGTCCAAATTTGACATTCTTGTTGCAAATCATGGGCATCGTGTCCTCCGGGCTAAAGACGTGAAAGACCACCCCTCCTGTTATCAGCGTTCAGTTCAAAAGCTAGCATCTCTGATGGTATGGGGATGCATTAGTGCATATGTTGTGGGACACTTGCATGTTTTGAAAAGCACCATGAATGCTGAAAGGTATATAAAGGTTTTAGAGCAACATATGCTCCCCTCCAGATGACATCTATTCCAGGGAAGGCCTTGTGTATTTCAGCAGGACAATGCAAAACCGCATACTGCAGCTATTACAACAGCATGGCTTCATAGTAGGAGAGTCCTTGTGCTGAACTGGCCTGCCTGCAGTCCTGATCTTTCACCGATTGAGAACATTTGGCGCAAAATTAAAGGAAAAGTCCGTCAAAGGAGACCCAAAAGTCTCCAGCAGCTGGAAGGCTGCATTAAACAAGGGTGGAATCAAATTCCAATGGCTAAACTCAAGAAACTTTTCTCCTCAATGCCCAGACACCTCCACTCTGTGTTAAAAAGAAGAGGGGATGCTACAACACAGTAAACAGGTGTAATGGCCGGTGGAATTAGGAGGCCTAACGCAATGACCAGAGAGAAAGTGAGCAGCACAGACACAGTACAAACACAGAGAATAATACAGACCAAACGCTTCCAAAGGATGTATAATAGTCCGAAACACAGAAGCAAAGCAAGATAGAAAAAAGGGAGCAGAAACTCCAATAATCAGAAGATAGAAAAACATACAAAACCTGACTACAGATATCTTCGGCTATAGTGCGAAGCTAAAAACAGACACTCTGGCGAAGGAGGCATGCCGGACTTCCTGCTTATATAGAGTCCAGGAAAGCATCACCCCAGCTCAATCAGCCAGCTGGGTAAAGAATCCGATAGCCAAGAAATTGGATATAGTCCCGGGATGAGAGCCGCAACGAAAAGTCCAAACACCACACGCACACCTCACAAATCATGACAACAGGCTCCTGTCCCAACTTTTTTGAGACCTGTAGCAGCCATCAAATTTGAAATGAGATCAGTTTGTGGATAAAATTGCAAAATTTCTCAGTTTCAACATTTGCTATGTTATCTCTGCTCTTTTGTGAATAAAATACTGTCTGGTGTGATTTGAAAGTTATTGTGTTTTGATTTTATTCACAATTTGCACTTGCCCCAACTTTTTGGAATTGGGGTTGTACTTTGAACCATGTTCTTATGCTTTGTTTTTTCCTTGGTGCCATGTCCTCTTGACAGTGCTGGTACTGCAACTATTAAAACATATTCAACTATTAAATAGTATTTTATGCCACAGAACTACTGTAAATTTGCAATGGTGCAACTGGTTCAGGTTAGTGGTGGAATACGATTTTATTAAAATCATGCTGTATAAAGGAAAAGCAATGGAAAAAATACTTTAAACCAAAAACTAAGAAATTAGTAAAACGGAGTTTACTATTGGTTTTTATCAGTCAGATAAAATTCAATCTATAATTTAATTTCACTTTGTTTCTTTTGGCCTAGAGACTAAAGTGATTTGCACTAGGCATTCATCAGAGGACTTACGCAATTACAAGGTCAGCAATTTTCCGCCAGAATTCCTCTCTGGCCTTATTACATTCAAGAAGAATACATACTAACAGAAATCTCAGTTATAATTTCCCAAGTGTCTATCCGAGTAAGCGCATGCATAATCGTGCAGTCTTTCAAAGTGTCCAACCAATCAGTGTAAAACTTCATGGGTCAGTTTCACAGACACAGATTAAGCTTAATCCTGGACTAAATTCAAGTTTTAATGGAGACTTTCCATATAAAACTCAGTTTAGTCCAGGACTAAGTTTAATCCATTGCTGTGAAACTGGCCCCATATGTCTCCCATTAAGCTGCTGGGGTGCCCCCTGGTGCCGCGAGGGGAGATATCCCACAGTCTTCCTGATCCTGGATCAGGGATAGCTTCCTCGGAGGAACATTCAGCACGTGATCGGTCATTTTATGAAGGGAAATACGGTAAATTGACGCTTGGAACGCCCTTTAATTGAGAGCGCTCATGGTATTAAAAGCATAAAGCCAAGGTTAACAAAGAAAGATTATGACCACCGTTGTGATACTTAGATTCGTGGCCTACCGGCCCGAGTAAAAATTATGTACACACGTGTTTGAATTTGGATCTGCGCATCTGCGATATTACGTAGGTCGTTAGACGTAAAAGCTTAAAAGCGAATTTCGAGCAGCCGGTTGATGACAGACATACATACATACATATATACAAACATAAGGCGCATTGAGCTGAGCAATAAGGGACTTGCTGCGCTCGCCCCAAGCGATGAATGTGGATGTGCGCATGCGTGATATCGAGCAGCCGGTCGGTTGATGACAGGCATACAAACAGAGGGCGCATTGAGCTGACCAATAAGTATAACTAGTTTATTATTGATACGCCAGATCAGTGCAGGATAAAAAAGCGGCGAGTTGGGTATTGCTAGACTACATTGATTATAACTCGCCCATTTTTCCAGCTTCAAATATTTGAACAACTACATTCATAACAATTCATTTATCTAAATGGCAGGTTAGACAAATGATTTGGCCAACAGTCATGCTGAGAGTAAGGCAGGCATCTACGATGTAATTGCAGTATTCTAGGCATGGACTGCGCAGTCAGTAATTCCGAGACCGTACCTCGGTGCAAGGCCAGTAAAGACAGAAAATTTTCACTCAAGACACTCCTTCAGTGGTCCGGAACACGGTTGCTGATTGGCTGTATGCAAATAAGTTTCTGTTGATGTCCTGGATCTGCGCATCCGTGATATTACGTAGGTTGTGAGACATAAAAGATAATTTGAGCAGCTGATTGATGAAAGACATACATTCATTCATACATACATACAAACAGAGTGCGCAACTCAGCTGACTAATAAGGGGCGAGCGCAAGGCCTGGAGTTCTTTGCCACCAGCAGAAACACTCTCGCTGGGAAGCTTCAACAGCTCCAGCTCCAACCAGTTAGTTCTTGCTTCATCCAGTGCTACCCTTGTCCTCGGCCCATGTCTGCCTCCTCCCAGCTTATATGATGTTAATCCTGGCACCTGTATATCCTTCCTGTTGCAATACTCCCTGTTTTTTGAGATTCAGCCCACTGCCCTCTCCACCGGTCAGATCCGTATTGCCTACATTATAACGCTCCTTGACTGGCCAGGCCTGAGAGTGGAGAATGGAAGTTTGGAATGCAGGTTCCGCAGTTTCCAACAAACAGAGCATCTTCATGCAGGAGATGAGGCAGGTTTTCGACCAGTCCACCCATGGTCACGGGGTAGCAGGTGAGCTTCTGCAACTTCGCCAAGGATCCCAATTTGTGTCAGATTATGTAACTGAGTTTTGTACCCTGGCAGCTACAGCTAGCTGGAACCTTTGTGCTCAGAATGATGCATTCCTTAATGGCCTATCTAGTGATATCACAGATGAACTACTCCGCAGTAATCTCTCCGAAAACTTTAGCAAGGTTATCAACCTAGCTATATGAATTGTCCATCCCCTGGTGTCTCAACACAAGAAGTTGAGTCACACCCTGAGAAGACACTTTTCACCTCCTATGCCTCGCCTCCTGTCACTCTTTTTGTCAGCTCAACTGCTACTCCTGAACCAAACTAACCTATGCAAATTACCCGCAACTGTCAGTCACCAGCTGAATGCCAGTTCCATATGTCAAGTCGTTCCTGCAACTACTTTGGTAATCCAGGTCACCTCATCGCCTCCCGCCCAGTAAAAGCCACCACTCATCAGTAGATAGGGGACATCTGACAAGAAGAATTCAACACTGCAACTCCCTTAACCCTCACTCTTTGCTTCCTGTTAAACTTCCTCATGCTAATGGACATCTTGCAGCAAGTGCTCTTATCGACTCGAATGCTGATGGCAACTTAATCGACATCCAGCTGGCGGATCAACTTCAACTGTCTCCTCAACCTCAGGAAGCCCATTCAAGCACACAACATTTCTGGACTATCCCAGCCAAACATCAACCATTCAGTGTGACTTTAAATTTTTTGAAACCATCACGAGGAGATCCCTCTGCTGCACATTCACACTCATTGCAATCCTGTGGTCCTCGGACAGTCCTGCCAAAAAATAACCCGAGTCGACTGGAATCGATGCCAAGTTTTCTTGGATCTCAAGAGCACGTTCAGCAAGGATTGTAGTACTACCTTACCTCCTCATTGCCCCTATGATTGTGCATCTCCTTCCTGGCACATCTCCTCATGGTCATTTGTGTTGTCTGTCACATCCCAAGACTGAGGCCATGGAGGAATACAGTAATGTGTAGTGTTCATTATACACTTTAAAAAATTAAGATAAATCACCAACTAATCAGTCTGTTTCCAGATGGAGATGCGTACCTCACAAGGATGCTGTTATACTTCTTTAGATCCATGATTCCTAAGATTTCTATGAGATCCCTGGCTCCTTTTGAGCTGACTGAGACCCAAACCATAATATTACCACCTTCAAGTTTTACTGAAGGGGTTAAACTGTCATTTTTGAAACGTTCTCCAAACAGTGCACAAAAGTTCTGCGTTTGGATGAAAAAATTTCACATTTTGATTCATCGGTTCAAAGGACTTGTTCCCAGTCCATTGGTGTCCAATCCTTGAGTATCTTGGCAAACTCGAGTCTTTTTTTGATGTTGCCTGCTGTCAGAAGTGGTTTATTGGCAGCAGACCATTTTCACACAGGCGTCTGGAAATAGTAGATCTTGATACTTTCATCTCTTCACCTCTGGCGCTATTAATATCATCACAGAGTTCTGGTGCTGTCAACTACCAATTTTATTTTAACTTGTCATATGCAGGTAACGAACATTAGAGGCACTTAACTTCCGTTTTACACCTTTATTGCCTCTAGTTCTCAGCAAACCAGTCTCCTTGAAATGCTTGATGGTGTTTCTTACACTGCCATGGCAGCATTTTACATCTTCAGAAATTTTTCTAAGTGACCACCCAGCATCATGTAAGGCCACAATTTGGCCATGAACAATCTCAGAGAGCTCCATCCGTCATTCCATCGTGTTTAACACTGTGACACTGCTCAAAGTCATTTCATGTCACCTTATACCAGTGGTTCTCAAACTTTCTCTGTCATTCTCACTTTGGAGAGGGGTGGATTTTCAAGCCTCACCTGTCTCATCGACCCAACAAAATGGTAATGAAATAGGGTAAGTTTGAAATTTATTAAAATGACAACAAGTCAGAGCCTTGCAGAGCAGACGGCCCTGCCTGATTCATTGTCTAAAATCCTGCATGTCCGTCTTGCCAACTACCGTTGTCCAACAATTTACGGCTAAATTTTTACGGCCCAATCAGGGAAAGAGAGGGGAGCTGCAGGCGGGACATCATCAGGAAGCGACTTTATGTTTTTGAATACAATGGCGGCGTCAGAAAAGCGGTTCCTGTGGATGGGTCAATATCAGCAGTTTTATCAGAAATAGACTCAATTTCTTCATTAAAAGAGGAGCAAAGAACGTCACTAAAAGCTTTTCTGACAGGAACGATGTTTTTGCTCTTCTTCTCCCGACCGGTTTTCGGTAAGAGTTTGATCTACCAGCTGGCTCCTCTGGTCGTGAAAAAGATGGGAAGGACTCCAAACCCCATGTGGATTGGTCGGTGATGAGTGTAACGAGAAGAACCATCGTCCAATCAGCAGCCGCAGATTTTTTTGAAGGCTCCTCCTCTGAAAACTTTTTTAAACGGCTCTTTCCCAGATGGACTTGTGAAATGTTGCCGTGGCGGATATATGGAACTGTCCGTCTGGCGTGTCAGGTTAAACAAGTCAGGAATCAAGTAAAAACATCAAAAAAACAAATAATTTCGAAAATAGAGGAAATCCACCTTGCATCAACTAACATGAAGTTCAACAACAGACAAAATAGACAAGGCGATTGGTGATTTTTACTTGCGATTCAATAAAATGCTATCACAGTTTGGCAAGTGTAATGTAGATATTAGGTACCGTTTGTTCAAAACATTCACAAATTCATGGTACGGTTCTACTCTTCGGGATTTCACATCTCCGTATGTACAGAGTTTCCACACAGCTTGGTGTAAATGTGTGAGAAAATAGTTCAGACTTCCAATTTGGATGCATTGTCGGTTGCTGCCCTACATATGTAATGATACTTCTGTGGAAGTTCAGTTGGAACAAAGATTTCTGAAGTTTTTTATCAACTCTATTAATTGTGACAACTTTTACATTAGATTTGAATGTGATCTGGTCATTTATATATGGTAGCCGGTCGAATGTTAGCGAGAACTTGAATCAATTATGCTGTAAATATTCGCTTAATAAATTTGCAATTATTAAACAACAGTGGGATATTGCAAATTCAGTAACCAAAAAGATGTAGGTACAAAAAATCCTGCAATGGTCATATTGGAATGAAGGACAATCAGGACTACTCTTTGTTCTCTTTAGAAGAATTGGAAGACTTTATTAAAGGGCATCTAAAGTCGATTCTCAGACGGGACGTTTAACGTCCAATGTTTACAAACAAATCACTTGCTTTTGTTGACATCTTGCATTGTCACATGACCAATTTCATTCATCAACCAATGTTTTGTGTACACGCGTAGATAACCCTTCTATTTCGGTTCGTTTGCACAGGTGCGGCTCGCTGATTGGCCGATAAACAAAAACAATGGGAATCAACTTTAGTTGCCCTTTAATCTGTTATGCACCACTTCAGGAAAATTTTTTGGACCCTTTCGCTAGTGTTTCTGAGTGTGAAGTATGGGCCAGTACCGATAGGTTTATGGTTTTCTTTACACAGCATCAGCAGTCTGTGGAAAATGATTGGCGATGAAGTTAAGCTCAAATGCGTTTTTCAGTGTACATGTTTGATAATTTTTTTTCATTTCTCTTTGATTCCTTTCTTGCACTGTATGTGTATATTTTAATGTACCTTACGAGTATATATATAGTGCATTGTGCAAACTTTGCTTCATTTTGCCACTTGCACTCTGTGCAAAAAATAAAAAAGCCATGAAATAGAAACAAGTCAGTGTGGGGATCCCAGTAGTGCATACTGGTCAAAATACATGTCAACCCCTATGGTTTGTCTGTATTTAGTACGAATTTTGAGCTCTTGAAATAAGTACGGGTGTACTGGTAAAATGGTATGGAAATTGCGCATCTTAGCATGAAATTTTTTTTAAAGGAAAACATCATAAAAACAATGCAAGAAGCAGATGAATCATTGAGTTTCCAAAGGGCCCAACTCCAATGAATTAGAGGTCTGCATATCTTATAGCAAAAAGGGGAACTTTCAGCCAAAAGTATCCCAATGACACACTTTTGAAAGAAATAAACTAAAAATATATGGGTCATAACATATGGGCAAAAAATAAATCAATTTTTCCTTTTCTTGAAAAAGAGTGTTCCTTGGAGTTTGGCCCTTTGGAAACTCAAGGATTCATATATGTCAACTTATACGGATTGCCCGTAAATGATAAAGAATTCCCCAACCACGTAGATCGCAGACTTACAAATAAAGTTACATGGATTTTTCATCCCAGCCACAAGGTGTAGCTAGTTAAATCATCTGCGAAGCATAGCTAGTATTGGAATCATAAGTTCAGTCTGTCAGCGTCAACATAATAACATCGGAACTGTTTTAGATTCAACCTTGCATGTCACTAGCTGGAATTAAACAGAAACTTTGAGTTTGAATACGGTTATGATAGGAGCGATAGATTATGTTTATTATAATTATACGTTTTAATCGAGCCCTACTTCATGCAATTGCACTACTGTCATCGCAGCTGGTTCAATTCCAGATGATCTCGGTTAGAAAAAAAAAAAAACATACTATTGGAGGTTATTAATCATAGCAAGCTATATATTTTGCCATGAAAGAGCACATGAACATACACCACGGTAAGCAAACAACAACCAGATGCTCCTTTTTGCAGCACAACGCACTGTGCCATTGGCCATTGTGCACCTCTTTTCAGAGCTTCTGCTCATCATGCGTACGGACCATATTAGACTGTATTACACAAGATACGGTCTGGACAATTGCCAAAAGTATCAGTTCCATACATACTAACACAAAATGAATTTTGGAGAATAGCTCGCTTTTTGAGGCTGCACTTTTCTCTTACTAGGCATTACATTTCTCTCTCATGATATACGAATGGAATGACAAGAATATGGATAAGAGATTACTGTGTAATTCTTCATTAGTAATAATCCCTTAAGGTGCAACATCCTGTTTTCGAGGGGGGTCCTAAAGATTGGCGATTTTGGTCAAGATTTTCACAGAGTGAAGGGCAATTGAGGATCCCTGACATGCTGTAACATTGGCACGAACGTGGCAATTTTCACCCTCCTGGATGAGGCTTTGAGGTTTTTTTATTTCCATACTTGAATAGAAAGGTAATTAGGCATGTAGAAAAATATAATAGTTATATTCAAAAAGCACCTTTACAGAATCATATGCATTTTTAAGGATTTTTCAGATATTAACGGGAGGTAATACGGGTGGGAACCGGAAGAGATTGACATGAATGAATGCATTAATGATGGATTTTTTGTGTTTGTTTGTTTTGTTCAGAGTGTATGATCTTTATTGACAATAAAGACAGGCATTAAGAATGAAATTAGCATATATCCTCCAGTTTGCCACGCCCCTCACGCATTTCTCCATTCCCCATGAGTGGGATGGGCCCCAACTTTGAGAACCGCAGCCTTATATACTGGAACTCCTCACCATCAGGAGTAATTTTGCAGAATAACGTTGACTCAGACCAGTTTAAATCTTTTAGCATCAATAATCATGGAATGACCCAGCAAACATGCATTCATGCGCTGCAAGAGTCAAAAAATTGCCACAGCTTTCAACAGTAAAAAAAAAATTGATGTTTTCTGTGCTTTTGTTTATTACTAGCGGGAATGATTTTTTTGTTCATATTGCCAACAATACTATTTGGTAATACATTTCCACCAGAAAATTATGGATAAGTAATATATTAGGACCCCTTTTAGATGAAAACGGTGGCGTATAATCATGGCTGCACACTATTGTACATCACTAGGTCTCTGGTAGCCGGCATTATCTGACCTTCTTTTCCTGCAGGTGCTGGCTTCTTCTTTTTCATAAAGAGGGATGGTGGGCTCCGACCGTGCATTGACTGCAGGGGTCTAAATGACATTAATGTTAAGACCTGTTACCCTGTTCCCCTCATGTCTATGACATTCGAGTCTCTCCAGGGAGCTCAACTCTTCACCAGCTGGATTTACACAACACTTATCACCGGGGGCACATCTGAGAGAGAGACCTGTGGAAGACAATTTTCAACATCCTCTTTAGCGTCTATCAGTACCTGATCATGCCATTGGGGCTAACCAACTCCCTAGGGGTCCTCCAGAACCTGGTAAATGATGTTCTCTGCAACATGCTGGGTCGGTTCTTCCAAATGTATTGAAACAACATCCTTCACCTAGAACCTCTCTCATTACATCCTTCATGTCTGCTAAGTCCTCCAGTGCCTCCTAGAGAACTGGTTGTTTCTAAAAAAAGAAAAGTATGATTCCAAAGACTATTAGTCACCTTGCTGGGCTTTATTGTTTCCAACCATATCATCTCCATGGACAAAAATAAAGTCAAGCCAGTCATTGAGTGGTTTACACCTAAAAACTGCAAGGACCTCCAATGCCTCCTGAGCTTTACCCACTTCTACAGGTGGTTCATTTGGAGCTGTGAGTCTGTGGCAGCACCTCTCACTGCACTCACCTCAACCATTGTCAAGTTTACCTGGACTCCTGAAGCTCAAACTCCGATTGACTTTGGCACCTGCGCTCAAAAGACCTGATCCCATTCAGCAGTTCATCATGGAAGTGGACGTCTCTGACTCTGGGGTTCGGGGCTATACTCTCTTAAGTCTCCACATCTGATTAACAGATTTACTTGTGTGCCTTGTTCTTGCACTGCCTTACTCCCACAAGGATAAATTCCTCTGTTGAAGACTGAGAGCTTCCAGCCATTAAGTAAGCCCTTGAAGAATGGTCTCACTGGCTTGAAGGGTCCCAAGCGCCTTTTTTTGCAGTTAACCAACTATCAAAACTTACAGTACCTCCAGTCAGCCAGATGCCCAGCCCCGTCAAGCCAGACGGTCCATGTTCTTCTAACAATTCAGTTTCACCTTATCCTACCAACCTGGAGCTAAGAACACTTTACCTGATGCTCCGTCCAGGATCCATGACCACACTCAGGGGAAAAAGAAGCAAGCTGCCATCCTTCCATCCCATTGTTAAGCAATAGGGCATTGTGGGATATTGAGACGGTTGTCCGCTCTTTGCAACCGACAGGTACTGCTCTCAGGGCCTGCCCAATGAGCTATCTCTTTTTGCCCCAACCAGCCGATTTACAGGTCCATCAATGGGGTCACTCCTCTTGCCTCTCAGACCATCCTGGTGTCCAGCGCACTATAATCTTCATTTGGCCATGCTTCTGGTGGAAGACACTCAGAATTTCATCAAGTCCTGTCCAGTCTGTGCAACCCACTGATCTATCCAGAATAATTGGATTGCTGACGGGATTGTGAACTGCGTTGGGAGTATGAAGCAAGCGGAAGTGGTTGAGCGGCCATATTACTTTGCCTGGTAGTGAGCAACCGCATATAGTATCCTGTGGCAGAGATGACTTGATGTGCCGCTTTCCAATGCAGAGCGACATTTTCAGGGGATGTGGGAAGACAATGCACAGGCTGTAGTTAAGACAGATAAACATTAGGGATGCACAATATTTATCGGACCGATATAAATATCGGCTGATTTGGGGAGACGTCATATTTTATCGATCCGATAGGTACATTTTATCCGATAAAGGTCAGATGAATTATTGAAATTGGGAAAATTGTTTGCAATTTGAGTAGCCCCAAAACAGGACATGACGCGCTGGTTACGTCATCTATCGCGCCTTACTAGCAGGACCCAGAGCGATAGATAACTCAGAGTGGCGCCACTCATTGACTTCGTTGCTTGAATGGTCATGTCGTTCGTGGGGAAGCGCTACAGTTCCAAACAAACGCCGCGCTGTCATGATCTCCAATGGGACAGACAGCAGCGATTGCATTACTGAACGGTAATAAATATTAAACCGCACACAATTGCCGCAAACGTATTTCTCTTAATGAATTACATCAGTGACATACGTTTTCTAGAGGTCATGCTTTTTCAGTGACGTGGTCACCACTTAAATAAGTGTAACTACTCAGATGTGTGAACGGTAAGCCTACATTACACAATAAAATGAGCACAGAAAAGTAATACTAACCACAGCCACCACATCTCTTCAAGAGTAAATCATTAAAAGACGATCTTTTTGCAAAATACAACATGGCATATAATACAGCTAGCTGACTGCAGCAAGATCGCTAGAAAGCTAACAGCGCCTGGCATGGCAAATGCAAATTGACAGATGCAGTTTCAAAGAGTTGCTAAAACATGATGGGTGACACGTAGGTCGTCAAAGTCCTAACTTACGGTTTCATGCAATTTTATGAATAACGAGTGGTTTTAATCCGAAATGGTTATTGAGAGCCAAACTGAGTTAGTAACTCCGCAACCGCTCGTGATTAAACTTAAAACAGTTGATCATGCAAGGCTAGGTAAGCACATGTCAAAATAGTCATAGCTAACTTTTAAACAAACAAACTTCACAGAAACCAGTCACAGGCACTTCATCCCATCATTTACCGTCGTGATTTATATCGGTTTTTTGAGAGATAGAAATAGAAACTACATAGAGTTCATGACTGAATTCCCACAGCTGACCAAGCTAAACTAGAAGCAAAGAACGTGAACTTAAATTATCACAACTTCTTCAGACTCAAAATATATATATATATATCGTCATGCCGAACATACACAATTGGAGATTATAAATGACACGACCACGGCTGTGATTTATACATTTTGTGAATCATAAGACTTCAATATATTATTACTTGCTGTCGTTGTTGTCTCAATGGAAGTGAATCGGTACGAAGCTGCGAGAATCCTCTTTTGGAACTATTGGAAGTTCCCAGACCCACTAGTGCGCCGGAATTTTTTGTATACGAGAGTCATGGGAGTGTCGCAGCTCTGAGAATATCTATGGCTCTGGCAGGACCCAAGCCTAGCCCCGTCTCTGCCAGACAATCAACATGGCTTCAGCAGTGTGGTGGTTTTTCTCAGTGGCAGAAGATAACAATAGCATTGCTGTTTGCAAAACCTGTTCAGCGAGGATTCCGAGAGGGGGAAAGAAGACTTCAAGTTTTAACACAACAAATCTTACAGCTCACCTGAAAAGTTGTCATCGCGGTGAAGCGATTTTGAAAGAATACGAAGCAGCCGCGGTAGCAGCTAGTGGTGCTAAGGCTAAAACAACAACACAAAGTGTGGATGTCCCCATTCAGCAGGTGTTTGAAAACTGTAAAAACTTTTCCAGAGACAGTGAAAAGGCTTAAGCCATTAACGAAAAAGTGATGGAATTCATAGCGCTCGACGACCACCACTTTTTCTGTCATCGAGAGCCCGGATTTTCGCAAGTTAATAGCACATTTGGAGCCATGTTACACCCTCCCAAGCCTTCGCTTTTTCTCGGATGTCTCCCTCCCTGCCCTCTATGATATCATTGCCACACACATCCACAACTTGATCGACAAGAACGGACTACACATAAGTTTTACCACAGACATATGGACATCTGATGTTAGTCCGGTCAGCATGCTAAGCTTAACGGCTCAGTGGTTGGATCAAGATTTTAATATGCAAAAAGCAATGCTGCACGCACAGGAGTGCCCTGGGTCGCATACAGCGACAATGATATGCCAAGCTTTTGAAACAATGCTCGCACAGTGGAGTATAACAAAAGATCGAGTGCATGTTGTGCTCAGGGATAATGCACGAAACATGACCAAGGCTATGGAGGAATGTGGGCTTGCAAGCTTGGGCTGTATGGCACACACTTTACAGCTCGCTGTTAACGAGGCTGTGCTGAGCCACAGAAGCATCACAGACCGTGTTTCGATCAGCAGGAAGATAGTAGGGCACTTCAGACATTCCCAACTCGCCACCTCCCGTCTTCAAAGCTTACAGAAACAACTAGGCATGAAAGAGGCAAGGCTTCAACAAGATGTGCCCACTTGATGAAACAGCACTTTCTACATGATGAGAAGTTTGTTGGGGCTGAGGCGAGCCCTTGCAGCATATGCAGTAGATTTTGAGTTACCTGCTTTTCTGAGCCCATACCAGTGGACTTTGATTGAAAACATGCTCACCATTCTTGACCTATGTGAACAGCTGACAAAAGACATTAGCTCAGCTACAGCCACAGCAGCGGATGTAATCTCCTCCATTGAAGCCTTAAAACGTCTGTTAAAGAAGACTGTTGCGACAGATCATGGAGTTAAAACTTCAAAGAGCACCCTACTCCAAGCCTAGAGCATACAGAAGGATGGTTCTGAGTCATTGACTGCATGGGTCTACATTAATGTTAAGACCTGTTACCCTGTTCCCCTCATTTTTGACATTGCTCCAGGGAGCTCAATCTTTGGACCCTCAGATATGAGAGAGAGACTGGAAGACAATTTTCAACATCCTTTTTAGCTTCTATCAGTACCTGATCACGCCATTGGGGCTAACCAACTCCCCAGGGGTCTTCCAGAACCTGGTAAAGATGTTCTTCAACATGCTGGGTGAGTGTATTGAAACAACATCCTGATCTTCACCCAGAACCTCTCTCATTACAATGTTGCTAAGTCATCCAGAGCCTCCTAGAGAACTGGTTGTTTATTTTAAAAAAAAAAAGATGATTCCAAAGACTATTAGTCACCTTGCTGGGCTTTATTGTTTCCAACCACAGCATCTCCATGGACAAAAATAAAGTCAAGCCAGTCATTGCAGGTTTACATAAAATTTCCAATGCCTTGTTTAAATACAAAGCTGTGAGTTTGCACCTCTCACTGCACTCACCTCAAAAACCTGGACTCCTGAAGCTCAAACTCCATTGACTTTGGCACCTGTTCAAAAGACCTGATCCCATTCAGCAGTTCATTTGGGCGTTCTGACTTGGGGTTGCCATGTTCTTAAGTCTCCACATCTGATTAACAGATTTACTAGTGCACCTTATTCTTGCACTGCCTTTCTCCCACAAAGAGAAATTCTCTGTTGAAGACTGAGAGCCCCATTAAGTAAGCCCTGAAGAATGGCCTCACTGGCTTGAAGGGTCCCAAGTGCCTTTTTTTGCAGTTTACCTACTATCAAAACCCACAGTACCTCCAGTCAGCCAGGTGCCCAGCCCCTGTCAAGCCAGACGGTCCATGTAACAATTCAGTTTCACCTTTTACCAACCTGCTGCTAAGAACACTTAAATGCTCCGTCCAGGATCCATTCTGGGGGAAAAAGAAAACTGTCATCCTTCCATCCCATTGTTGGGCAACAGGGCACTGAGGATATTGAGACGGTTGTGCTCTTTGCAACCGACAGGTTTTCAGGGTTGCCCAATGAAATCTTTTGCCCCAACCAGCCCCTTACAGGTGATGGGGCCCTCTTGCCCTAGGCCAAATATAAATTTGGCCATGCTAATGGTGGAAGACACTCAGAATTTCATCAAGTCCTGTCCAGTCTGTGCAACCCACTGATCTATACAGAATTGTTGGATTGCTGACGTGATAGTGAAATTTTGGGAGTATGAAGCAAGCGAAGTGGTTGAGCGGCCATATTACTTTTTTAGTAACAAAATATAGTATCCTGTGGCAGAGACGACTTGATGTATGCTTTCCAATGCAGATCAAAGGATTGGCGAGACAATGCAATTTTAAGACAGATAAACAAAAATCAAAATCACTGAATTCACTTTTATAAGCTATTGGTGAGGATAACAGCTTAACGTATTGGTTTATTTGAATTAAATTTTTTTGTAGTTGAGGTTGACTATATGAGAACAGAACTGAAGTTAACAATATCAATTTGCCATAAAAGATATTCCAGTAAACTGACAAAACGCTGTCTATATTAGACCAGACTACCAAGCAAATCAAACCAGGTGTTGACTGGTCAAATCATCAAGGCTAATTTTAGCCAGCACCAAAAAGGCAAACGTTCTGCTGACACTCAATTACCATTAATGGACTAGTTTAATTTTGCCAGGTTATCAATGATGATTTACTATACTACTATACTAATGAATGGAAGACGGTTTTACATTGAACTCCACACAATTCACTTTACTTCTCATGTGAACGTTGATTTAGCGACTTTGATAAGTTTACATTACTTTGTCTTAAGCGAATCCACTTTCGCTTCATAGGAAAATTAGCCTTTACGGCAGCTATTCATAGAAGACATCTGAAGAGAAACTCAATCCAAGACATCCATTGTGCCTTACAGATGCGTTATACGTGATTGCATCTCACACCCAGTGTTTCTAAAATAAAGACAACGGTTCACAAAATGCTAGCTTATGACTAGCTCTTTTTAATTTAGTTTTTAAAGCCCACCCAACAGAAAAAAATACTTTCAAGACTTGCTGTATGACATCCATGGTTGAAGATCAACATCTTCTTCAGTCAACAACGACCCAACTTCAATTTTGTTGAACTACTGCCCCACTCAGGTGGAATGTGCAAAAATCCGTATAGATTTCCTGTGATCCCAAGAACTTGCTCATTGGTCATATTGTCAAATGCTGATGTTGTCCATTGAAAATGTGAAAGGCACGTACAACTGCTGCCTACTTAAGCTAAACACGCGCTGAGGTACTTTTCGTACAGTCAGGTCGAACAGAGGAGGTAACGCGAAATACGTCCTCTTCCATGTCTGTGAAAAGATATCTTCTCCATGAATGATGTCGATGGCTGCAACATGTTCAATGTAAGTAATGTTCTGATTATAGATTATAGTTAGGCATACCAATACGGCAGCACGGTTATTTCAAAATTATGATGTCATCAACTATCCAGTTATTCTATATAAATCAGTGGCACAATCTACAAAAGCGCCAACACTCCCTTATTACAGCCCTTACTTGTTCCATGACATCCCTGGTCCCACCATGTTCTGGACTTTATCATGAGCCCTCCTCCCTCTGATGGCAACACCACCATCCTTACGATGGTAGATCAGTTTTCCAAGTCTGTTTCCAAGTCTGATCATCCTACCCAAGCTATCCTTGGCCATGTAAATGGCAGGACTTATGATTACCCATGTATTCTGGCTGCATGGTCTCCCCACAAGACATAATGTTCGACCAAGGCCCTATAGTTCATCTCACATTTCTGGCAGGCCTTCAGCAAATTGCTTGGGACCTCCGTGAAGCATCTCTTCTGGCTGCCATCCTCAGTCCAATGACCAGACAGAGAGGGCCCCAGCAAAAATAGTGCACAAACCAACTGCAGTTCATGAACAGTTCACCAATTATCACAAAAAGTTCCCCACATGTTCTTCAAGTGTTCATGAAGTTATGTTCATGAACATATGTACTCCATTAGAATCGTCCAATGCATAGAAAACTTCAGATGTATGTTGATAATAATATGAACAACTGCTTTGTTATAGGTTTTAAGGACTTATTAGTTTCCATGAGATAAAGTAAAACAGACCTTTACAACCCAGAACTTTGTCAAGGAAAGTTTTACACTTCTGCTCATCGCACTGAAAAAATTCAAAAACAAGAAACAGGGATGTGTGCTCTGCATCATCAACAATAACATGCTTACTGCCAAGGATAAATTTATCAGCTAGAGATAAAAAAAAATGAAACAAGACTAAGAAATGAACAAATTACAACAGGCAGACGATGGTCAATGTACTCGACTTCCATATCGTGTGTCCTTGTCTCCCGCGAATAACATCATCAGAAAGGGTCTAATTTTGTTCGGTCTTTTTGGGGATATGCATGAGTTAAAAGCATGTTCAAAATTCCTCTTCTAGTGTCTTCCTATTTGAGTGAGTGTCCAGAATGTGTTTTCTTCATCATCTCCATGACATTAGTTTTCCGTAGAGGTACAATATGCCCATTAGCTGATTTCTGAATACATGCCTAGTTTAAAACATTGTAATCTGCTGGCAATAATCGCCACAAATATGTTAAGTGAAAAAACAAACTTACAACTTTCCTCGATGTTGATGGATGAAAAATCTGCTCTGTTTTGGCACTGTCTTCACAGCTTCATAGCTGCTCGAACAGTTCAGGGTCAAACAGTGTCACTAGGGCCTAATTACAATTAAATTAAGCAGTGCTGACACTTTCTTTTACCTATAGAAACCAAATATTCATCTGATATATCAAGAAAAGACAAGTCTGTGTACTGAAGACAATCTTGTGTACATACTGTTATTGTTACCGTGGACTTCCATTCCCTATGTAATTTCGTTACCATACAGTATCTCACAAAAGTGAGCACACCCCTCGCACTTTGACAATTAATTTATTATATCTTTTCAAGGGACAACGTTACAGAAATGAAACCTGAATATATTCTAGAATAGTCATTGTACAATATGTGTAGCAGTGTAGATTTGCTGCACTGTCCAAATAACTGTACAGTCACTATTTCCAAAATGGGTGGCAACAAAAGTGAGTACACCTCACCATCAACATGCCAAATTGTGTCTATATTGTCAATATTTAGTGTGACCACCATTGTTGTCCAGCAATGGCTTGATTCTCCTAGGCATGGAATTCACCAGAGCTGCACAGGTTGTTGCTGGGATCCTCCTCCACTCCTCCATGACAACATCATGGAGCTGGTGGATGTTGGACACCTGCTGCTCTTCCACCTTCCTCTTGAGGATGCCCCACAGGTGCTCAATGGGATTCAGGTCTGGAGACATACTTGGCCACGCCATCACCTTCACCTTCAGCTTCTTCAGGAAGGCAGCTGTCATCTTGGAGGTCGTTATCATGTTGGAAAACTGCCGTGTGGCCCAGTTTCCAAAGGGAGGGCATCACGTTCTGCTTCAGAATGTCACAGTACATGTTGGAATCCATTATTCCATTAATGAAGCACAGCTCCCCAAGACCAGAAGCACTCATGCAGCCCCAGACCATGATGCTGTCAGCACCATGTTTGACATTAGGCAGTACACACTTGTCTTGGTACACCTCACCAGGGCGCCGCCACTGGTGCTGGATACCATCTGAGCAAAACAAGTTTATCTTGGTCTCATCAGACCGCAGAACATGGTTCCAGTAGTTCATGTTCTTGGACTGGTTCTCTTCAGCAAACTGTTTTCGGGCTTTCTTGTGGGCTAGCTTCAGAAGAGGCTTCCGTCTTGGCCGACGACCATGCAGACCAACTTGGAGCAGTGCACGGCGTATGGTCTGAGCACTGATAGGCTGTTCTCACACTGCTGCAACCTCGTTAGCAATGCTGCCAGCACTCCTGAGTCTGTTTTCTGAAGCCAACTTGTGCACCTGACGCAGAACACGAGGACTCAACCTCTTCGGTTGACCCTGACGAGGCCTATTCCGAGCAGAACCCGTCTTGGAAAACCGCTGGATAACCTTAGCCACCGTGCTGTAGCTCAGTTTCATGGTTTCATCGATCTTCTTGAAGCTTAGACCATCTTTGTGGAGAGCAACAATTCTCTTTTTCAGATCCTCAGGGAGTTCTGTCCCATGAGGTGCCATGTTGACCATCCAGCGACCAAGAAGAGCATTGCACCCAAAGCACCACAATTTAAACCTTCAACACGTTACACAACCTCATATGGCCCAGTCGAACAGACAAAAGCATGAACATGATGAATAAGACACGTTTTATTGCTTGGTTGACCATTACCAATTGGGGTGTGTACTCACTTTTGATGCCACCCATTTTGGAAATAGTGACTGTTTGCTCAGTTATTTGGATAGTGCAGTAAATCTACACTGCAAGACATATTGTACAATGACTACTTTAGAATATATTCAAGTTTGATTTCTGTAACATTGTCCCTTGAAAAGATATAATTAATTAATTGTTGAAATGTGAGGGGTGTACTCACTTTCGTGAGATACTGTATGTTCTCAGAAGTATGAGATATTAGAATCAGAATTTGGCTGTAGTCTGTTCCATAGGCTCACAAATGAAGAGAATCTAAAAGGGCTTTCTCTGAAATTACGGAATAAGTTCACATAGGGAGTTGTACTTTCCAATTTATGGCAACAGAATTACCACAAAAAGGGGTAAACTTCCAAACGTCCGTGAAAAAGGTAGCCAAAACAAATGGCAGGAAAAGAAATCATGAGCTTTGAGCTCATTATAGAGGCCATTTTAAACAAGCGATTCTAGTATTTTCACAATACATGGTGTTAAGGGAAAAAAAATCCACAAATGACTTAATGGAAACAGACAAAAGCGGGCATTTTTTCATTGGAGCAGAAAAACAAAGCAGATCGAGAAATCAAAGAATGGGTTTTTGCTCTGTATTTCTCAGAATTCCTAGTTTGGAGCCAATACCATTCTATTTCAGTATGGCTAAGTTTGTGCTATAGAATTGCCCAGCAGGAAGACCTATTTATGCCTGTTGTCCCTGCCATCGACTCCACTATCAATCTGCAATTCTGGAGATGAAAAGAGATAAGTACTTGAAAAAGAGACCATAGAGAACATACTCAAATCTAGCAGTGATTTGCAAACCCATGGTAAATCTTGGGTATGCTTAACACCTACCATGCAGCACTCAAGCGAGGAAACATCCCCACCCAGTCTAGGGGTAATAACCTGGCACTTGATGACATACCACCTGAACTGTCAGACTTGAGGTCATTAGAACTGCGGCTGATGAGCCAGAGAATTCCATTTATGAAGCTTGTGGGCTTGCCAAAAGGAGGACAAAAAGCCATGCATGGAAGTGCAGTAAATGTACTATCTAAGCTGCAGTCAGTCATATCCTTACTACCCAGGCTTCTGGATACAGCTGAAGTGGTGCCACTGAAGCTGAAGAGAAAACTTTGCTTAAGGGACACTACATACATGAATACATTCGTCCTAAAAGAGTAATGGAAGCACTACACTGGCTGGAACAAAGCTACCCTCTGTACAAGGAAGTCACCATCTGCCCAGACTAGGAAAATCAGTGGGAAGAAGATGATCCTGACTTGTGGGAAGCAATAACAAAAACCTGCGATGAGGGAAGTTGCTAACAATGGAGAAGGCACCACTTCAGTTTCTGATGATGCAAATAGATTGTCCCTATCACCAGCTCTACCACCTCTGCGAACTGGAGATTCTGAAATTAAATTGCTAAATAATCCTATTATTAAATTTCCAAACATCTTGCTTCACTGGAATAATTTTCCAGAGTCTCTGTGACACAAATACTGAATTATAAAGGCTTAAATAGGCTCATGCATAACAGGAAAAAATGGCAATATTAGTATTCTGCACAAAGGGATTAAGGCATTTAGCAAAAAGGTGTAACCTGCAGATCAAGAATCTGCCTGGAGATGGCAACATTTTTTCATGCTGTCTCAGTGTTCCGTCTGAGAGCTGGAGTGTCAGCTGTCAGCAGCCCAGAGATAAGAACAGAGCTCATTGATTTCTTTGATACCACAGAATTCAAACAATACTACTAAGGCTTCCTACAGCTTCACGATACTCCCCATCTGTCACCGACAAGAAAGACTCTGACTTGTCAACAGCAACGATAGTTTCAGCTCTACATTGATGGCTTGCGAAAAGTTGAATGGACAGACAATCTGGCAGTCCAAGGTGTTGCAGATATGCTCAATGTAAACATTGAAGTCATCAACACCATCACTCCGGACTGGACACATGACATTCACCCCTGACAGCAGAAAACAAAACACAATTACAACTGGATCGATGGTGAGCTACATTATGTGGCCTTCCAGAATGCTGAGGTTGAGTTCCAACACCAGTCACAGTGGAAAAAGAAAAACAAGACCTAGAAGACGAGGAAGACAGGATTGCTTTGAGCACACAAGTAAATTACAAGGCATCCCCTATGACACTCAGCCACAAGAAGAACAGGCAGCCGATGGCAACAGTACCTACTCTGTAGCACCAGGTGAAAATCATACCCCTTTTCCACCGAGCTGGTTCCAGATCTAGTTCGGAGCCAGAGCCTGACTTAGCACCGGTTCTTTGCTTTTCCACAGCCTAAGCACCAGCTCCAAGCTCTCAAAACTGGTGCTAGAGCAAGCAGCAACTCATTGCTGGTCCAGAACCAAGTACTGATTAAGTCAAGGAATGGGGGCGGAGTTTTAGTGACCAACAAAACCAGCGCAAACACTGTACCGCCGTTTTTAAAACAACAACCGAGCGAGTGTAGTCTACTTTCGTTTTCAAACAAACAATAATGGAGAAGGCTAAGCCAAAGACATCCCCCATAGACCCCCATTGTAAGAAATTGGTCACACTTCTTGTCTCCGAAGTGGGCGCGATTGCGGAAGCATTTAGTGCCAGTCGTTCTTCTCGCAGTAAATGTTGGAATATACAAGTATGTGTCTTATATCTGCATGATGCATTGATATTTCATATTGCTTTGCTTCTTCAGGCATTTTTTTCCTATGCCGCTAACATCTATATTAAGCATTTGAATATGAGTTTGCTTGCTATCTCAGACATTCGCGAATTACTATAATTGTGATGAGCAAATTTGAATGGCATTTCAAAACGAAAGGACATTATAGATCGTTCAAACTTATGACACTGGAATGAAATACAACAGTTGCTCGTTTATTTCTTACCTGTCTGCATCTTTGGGAAAAGAAAATATAGTGTGTTCCTATTATTACACCCTATTGCTGCACAAGGTTTCGGTATTTCTAACATGCATGGACAACAACGCAAGATATGGCACACATTAAATGTTTAGATAAGCGGAAGACAATGGATGGATGGATGGATGGATGTTGGTAAATAAATAGTTTAATTGTCATTTAGGCAAAGTTCTTGGGAACAGGTGGTAGTTAATCATGTGTTAAAAGGTGAGAAGATGTACAACCTCATTAGGGATTAACAGACTTCTAAACACATTTAAACACTGGAACTATTTCACGTGGCCTCTGACATTTGGGTTCTGTTCATTTTAGGACTCTTCAGGTATGATGGTATGTTTCAAGAAATTGAAATAGGCGCATATACCAACATTGCTTATGGCAGTAGTTAGTTTATCACTCTAAAAAAAAAATCATAATTTAACATTTTTACTCCCCTAGTATTTACACACACTCAGGTACACACATACATGCACAATATGAAAAGTTAATTTACTTCATGCGGGGCATGATGCCTTCTACATCTAACATTTTATCTTCCAATAATACCAACGTGTGCATATCCTCTAAAATAAGTTTTTGTGAATTAGTGGTAGTGTCACATGGTGTGATAATACACATCCTGCAACTGTCTAACCACAGGTGGTCACCAAGGCCTGGAGTGTATTGCTGTGGCAACAAGTGTTATTATATGCATGCTTAACCCCTACCACACAACATTGGTTTCAATGAGGAGCAGTATTTGCAGATAATTATCAGTTCATTGTCTCATAATTAGTGTGCATACCCCTGAAAGCAGTAGATGAGAATCCATATTAACTGTGGATTGTTATTTGGAAATAAAAAACAGGGACATATGGCTGATGATGTGTCCCCAAGGCTGAGCAGGCTGGCTGTGCGCCTTACTTGATGACAATGTCTGGAAAATGAAAAGCTGCTTTTCTCCTTGTTGCAAATTAGGCATCACTCCAAACAAACTGGTCCACTATACCTTATATCATCGTGAAAACCTCAGAGCTGAGGGCTGACAGCCCCAGGTCTGCTATTGCTAACTGCTTCCCCCTTTAGAATCATTATCCTGCCCCAGCCCCCCAGTCCCCAATCGCTTTCCAACATGACACCTACACTGCGGACCCCTATCTTCTTTTCGCAGAAAATTCTAAAAGGCAAGGGCTGTGCCTCAGAGAGCGGATGCTGGCAGATGGATTCATTTAGCGCCAATACCAACAGAACCGGCTCGCTAACCCCTGTTGTGCTGGTCGTTTAAATGTAGCAGTAGCATCGTCCCCAGGTCATTCTTAAAGCTTTCATTGTTTTGTTTGTTCCTCACTGGGATGTTGAAGCCAGTGGGGCATGCACATACCTATACAGGGGCTTATACAGCCTGAACTAAGCATTCAAGCCGATGAACAAAAATGCATCCTCATTGCTCCTACAGAATTCCCTACAATTTAATATACAGTGCTGTGAAAAAGTATTTGCCCCCTACCTGATTTCTTTTTTTTTTTTTTTTTTGCATATTTGTCACATTTAAATGTTTCAGATCATCTAACAAATTTTAATATTTGACAAAGATAACCTGAGTAAATACAAAATGCAGTTTTTAAATGATCATTTCATTTATTGAGGGAAGAAAGCTATCTAAACCTACCTGGCCCTATGTGAAAAAGTAATCCCCTCCATCCCCCCAGCTAAATCATGAATTAACTGTGATTAACCACATTTTTTGAGTTCAATTTCACTAACCACACCCAGGCCTGATTGCTGCCAAACCTGTAAAATCAAGAAATCACTTAAATAGAACCTGTCTAACAAAGTGAAGTAGGCTAAAAGATCTCAAAAAGCAACACATCATGCTACGATCTAAAGGAATTCAAGACCAGATGAGAAACAAAGTCATTGACATCTATCAGTCTGGAGTGGGTTACAAAGCCATTTCTAAGGCTTTGGGACTCCAGCGAACCATGAAGAGAGCTATTATCCACAAATGGAGAAAACTTGGAACTGTGGTGAACCTTCCCAAGAGTGGCCAGCCTACCAAAATTACTCCAAGATCACATCACCAACTCATCCAGGAGGTCACAAAAGAACCCATAACAACATCTTAAGAACTGCAGGCCTCACTTGCCTCAGTTAAAGTCAGTGTTCATGATTCAACAATAAGAAAAAGACTGGGCGAAAATGGCATTCATGGCAGAGTTCTGAGGCGAAAAGTAATGCTGACCAAAAAGAACACAAACTTTTGTCAAAAAAACATCTTGATGATCCCCAAGACTTTGGGAAAATATTCTGTGGACTGAAAAGACAGAAGTTGAACTTTTTGGAAGGTGAGCGTCCTGTTACACCTGGCATTAAACTAACACAGCATTTCATGAACAGAACAGCATACCAACAGTCAAACATGGTAGTGGTAGTGTGATTGCCTGGGGCTGCTTTGCTGCTTCAGGACCTGGACGACTTGCCGTAATTGATGGAACCATGAATTCTGCTCTCTACCAGGAAATCCTGAAGGAGAATGTCAGACCATCAGTTTGTGACCTCAAGCTAAAGCCCACTTGGGTTATGCAGCAGGACACACACCAGCAAGTCCACCTCTGAATGGCTTAAAAAACAAAATGAAAGTTTTGGAGTGGCCTAGTCAAAGTCCGGACTTAAATCCATTTGCGATGCTGTGGCATTACCTTAAACAGGTTGTTCCTGCTCAAAAACCCTCCAATGTGGCTGAATTAAAACAATTCTGCGAAAAAGAGTGAGCCAAAATTCTTCCACAGTGATGTGAAAGACTCATTACCAGTTATCGCAAACGCTTGATTGCAGTTGTTGTCACCAAGGGTGGCACAACCAGTTATTAAGTTTAGGGGGCAATTACTTTTTCCCATAGGGCCAAGTGGGTTTGGATAGTTTTTCCCTCAATAAATGAAATCATCATTTAAAAACTGAATTTTGTCTTTACTCTGGTTATCTTTGTCTTATTTTAAAATTTGTTTAATGATCTGAACTATTTAAGTGCGACAAATATGCCAAAAAACAAGAAATCAGGAAGGGGCAAATACTTTTTCACAGCACTGTATACGGTTCCTCTGCACCACAAATTGTTAGCATTGAAAATCGTTAGTGCATCCATGTTTTCATGTGCTTGTCATGGTTGCCAGACAGCTAGGCTTCTTCCTGCCTACTGTCATGCAAAAGGCTGAACTTCAAGCTGATATAAATGTTGCCTTGGTTCATGTAGTGATGTGGTGGGGAGTAGAGAATAACTGGAAAGGCAGTTCAGTGGAAGGAGTTTGACTGGTACAATGTAAAATACAACCCCAGTTCTGAAATAGTTGGGACGAAGTGTAAATTGTGAATAAAATCAAAATGTAATGACTTTCAGATCACATGAGCCAATATGTTATTTAAAATATATCATAGATAACATTTCAAATGTTGAAACTGAGACATTTTACATTTTTATCCACAAAATGAGCTCATTTAAAATTTTCTGGCTGCAACAGGTCTCAAAAAAGTGGGGACACAGGCAAAAAAGGGATAAAAAAGCAATTAATATATAAGAGAATCAGCTGAAAGAACATTTAGCAAGTAATTACATTAACTGGCATCAGGTGTGTACCATGATTGGCTATAAAAGGGATGTCTTAGAGAGGCGGAGTCTCTCAGAAGTAAAGATGGCCAGAGGCTCTCCAACCTGTGAAGGCTTACGTAAAAAAAAACTGTGGAATACTTTAAAAACGATGTTCCTCAACGTCAAATTGCAAAGGCTTTGAAGGTCTTATCATCGACAGTGCATAACATCATCAAAAGATTCAGAGAAACTGGAAAAATCTCTGTGCATAAAGGACTAGGCTGAAGACCTTTACTGGATGCCCGTGATCTTCGGGCCCTCAGACGCCACTGCATCACTCACCGGCATGATTCTGTCATTGACATTGCTAAATGGGCCCAGGAATACTTCAAGAAACCACTGTCTGTAAACACAGTCTGCCGTGCCATCCACAGATGCCACCTAAAACTCTATCATGCAAAAAGGAAGCCATTGTTGAGCATGATCCAGCCGTGTTCTGTGGGCGAAGGCTCATTTAAAATGGACTGTAGCAAAGTGGCAAAGTGTCCTGTGGTCAGACGAGTCCAAATTTGACATTCTCGTTGGAAATCATGGGCGTTGTGTCCTCCGGGCTAAAAAGGAGAAAGACCAGCCCTCCTGTAATCAGCGTTCAGTTCAAAAGCCAGCATCTCTGATGGTGTGGGGATGCATTAGTGCATATGGTGTGGGACACTTACATGTTTTAAAGAGCACCATGAATGCTGAAAGGTATATAAAAGTTTTAGAGCAACATATGCTCCCCCCAGACGACATCTATTCCAGGGAAGGCCTTGTGTATTTCAGCAGGACATTGAATGCAAAACCGCATACTGCAGCTATTACAACAGCATAGTAGAAGAGTCCGAATGCTGAACTGGCCTGCCTGCAGTCCTGATCTTTCACCAATTGAGAACATTTGGCGCATAATTAAACAAAAAGTCCGTCAAAGGAGACCCAAAGCTCTCCAGCAGCTGGAAGCCTGTATTAAACAAGAGTGGGATCAAATTCCAATGGCTAAACTCAAGAAACTTGTCTCCTCAATGCCCAGATGCCTCCTTTCTGTGTTAAAAAGAAGAGGGGATGTTACACCATGGTAAACAGGCTCCTGTCCCAACTTTTTTGAGACCTGTATCAGCCATCAAATTTGAAATGAGCTCATTTTGTGGATAAAATTATAAAATTTCTCAATTTCAACATTTACTATGTTATCTCTGTTCTATTGTGAATAAAATACTGGCTGGTGTGATTTGAAAGTCATTGCATTTTGATTTTTTTCACAATTTACACTTTGTCCCAATTATTTTGGAATTGGGGTTGTAAAATCAATGCACCAGGTGATCTGAAGGCTTTGTTTTCCCTCTGGGGAAAATGAGACAAGCATTTGTGCTTGTAGCTTGTCATGTGACCTATTACGTAATTACGGCCTGGAGGTTGTTGTTTATTCCTGGAATTTAAGCAACCCCATAAATGTCAGATTTATTTAATTTAATAATGTTTCAGGAACCTCAAATGCATTTCTGACCTTTATGTTCATGGATTGAGCTGCTCAATGTCTTCTTGTCAAGGATGCTGACACTTCAGTGAAAATATGGATGTCAGGAGAGCAGGCTAACCCATGATGGCAGTGGCAGCAGAAGACTATTATTCCAAATGGGGGATTTGGCTGGAGAATATTGAAATATAACAAAAATAAGCACACAAGACTTACAGCCAGGTCCATAAATATTTTGATATTGACAAAGCTATTGTTGTTTTAACTGAGATAAAAATGTGCTTGAGTCGCTGACTTCCAATTGGAGTGAAAAGCTTTGGAATTACTGAACTTTTCATTTGTCTTCCCCTACAATTTAATGGACTACTGCTGTTTCAAGGCAAAGTGAGAGTATTTCCCCATTATTTGATATAGAAGTAAGCAGACAAAAGGTTTACAGTTAGATTCAATGTATCAATCAATCAGACTTTATTTATTTAGCATCTTTCTTCCCAACATAATGGCATACATAGTATATATCAGAGGTGGCTCATCCATTTATGCAGATTATGCATTGTGTAATAAAAAAAGATGGGGGAAAAAACACATATTGATATGGAATCAGAATCAATTTCGACATTTTCTTGTCAGTGGCATATTGGTTTTATTAATTCATTCAGTTTTTTTGGGAAACAGCTCCCTGCACTGTCTAAAAAAAATTTCATTATGCAGACCCTCGCTATGCACAAAATTTTGTTTAAAAAATTACGTGTAGACTCATCAAACCACAACTACATTATCCCAGAGAGTTTAAACATTGTTTAGAACATAGTTTCAGATTTGTGAAACTTTTTTTCTGATCAGTAAAAACTGAGAAAAGCCCAATTTTGATGTGTTTTTTCCTATACAGATCATCTAAGACCAGGTCTTAAAAAAAAAAAAAAAAAAAAACTACTGCACTTAAGCTCATCAAAGCAGGACTAGGTTATCCCTGAGAGGTTAAAGATTGTCTATGACAGTTTCAGATTTGGGAAAAGGGATAAATGACCCATTTTAACGGTTTTTCCCAATACAAACCACATAACTCCAGAGCTTGTAAAAAAAAAAAAAAAACTACTATACTTAGAATGATAAAACCAGGACTAGATTATCCGAGAGGTTAAAGACTGTTTCTAACATAGTTTCAGATTTGTGAAACTTTCGGCTGATTTGTGAATAAAGAGAAGAGACAAATTGTAATGGTTTTTCCCTATACAGAACACAAAACACCAGGTCTAGTTAAAAATACTTACACTCATCAAACCTGGGCTAGATTTACAGTAACATCCTATGTACTCTTTTAAACCATGCTCCAGATTTGTGAAACCTTTTTCTGATTTTTGAAAATGGAAAAAAATTTCAATTTTACTGTTTTTTCCCTGCACAGACCGTATGATACCAGATCCAGGCCAATTTTGCAAAACTTAAATGTGGGCTAGATTAAATGTGGGCCCATTAAAGGTGGGCTAGATTCACCAAAAGAGCCTATATACTCTTACCATGATTCCGATTTATGAATCCTGTTTCTGTTTTGTGAAAACCGAGAAAAGATTGGTTTCACAGCTTTTTCTTCATACAGACAACATAAGACTACACCCAGCAAAAACAGAGAAAATATAGATTTTACAAGTTTTTTTTCCTTCTATACAGACCATTTTGTCACATGAGTAACACAAGGTACCAATTGACATTCCTGATGAAATCCGTTCTTCATCCTATGAATTAAGAGGGCACCACTGTAGTTCTGCATGGTCGGAAAAACAGGTTTCACCAGGAATGCCACTTGTGACCTTGTGTCATTCATGTGATGATTTAAGCCCAGGACTTGATAAAAATTGCAATACATAGACTCATCAAACCTGGGCAAGATTCATAATACTAGCCTAAACTGTTTTTTATGGGTCTCTGGAGTCTGCTTGGTAGTCTACTCCTGATTTGGCCAGTCTAAGTGCCGAGGTTTTTATCTGTGGCTGATCTGATGTGGTCCATATGGGATAAAAAGCAGTGAAATCATACCCTTTCAGTTTTAACAAAAAAAGTTTTACAAATATGAAAAACGGTTGTTGTTAAGAATTTTTATCCTCTCAGGGGTAATCTATTGCAGATTGTATGAGGCTAAGTAGTTTTTATAATAGACCTGGCACCGACAATTTTTGATGTCATCAATTTTTATTTGATGGTGAAACATTCGGCGACAAAAGTGATGAATTTGAGCTCGTAATTGCTAATCCCTTGTCCAAAATCACATGGTGCATCTTGCGACAAATTAAATTGTCTTAATTTTGGATGGTCTCTTTCTTGCAATTCGACTGCCATCAATACAGTCAATGATGTTTGATGTTCGCCTCTGCCATTCATCGAAATAACCCCTCCTTCATTTCTTGTTGGCGATCATGTTCATGTGGGAACTTGAAGAAAAGATGTGCCTTCCTCATCTATGCAGTAAATTCACGTAGTACTACGCAAGATACCGACGCCTGGCTACGGCCCATTAGATCCCTGCATGTGTGCAGGAAATGCCTCATGAAATAGAACCGAAGTGCGGACAACACATGCAAATTCACAGGAATTGCATTTGACCTTTGTGCAGGGTTTTCCATATCATGCTTAATAAACTCAACTGATGCAAGGATGACATGTCTTGGTAACCAAAATCATTTTAGAAGCTTAGTGTCATTCAGAGATGCTATCAGGTTGATCCTATCAGGGATAACCCTTTCTCGGCTGAAAGCACAATGAGCTTCCTCTTCTTGCTTGAGAAACGGTGCCATTCTGTAAGCCTCTCTAGACTTTGCGAGCAGTCATGAGCAGTGTTGGGGGTAACGCATTATAAAGTAAGGCGTTAGAGTACTTGGAGTATTATATCCGGGTAATGAGTAACCTAATGCGTTAGATTGCAATTCAAGTAGTCCCTAACTGAGTTACGTTTTCAAATGAGCCTCACATTACCTTATACTTTAAAAGTGATGTTTGTCTTTTTTTTTTTTTGCTACAATTAAAATAATAAAATTTCCGATGCATTTTGTACTGTCTGGACCCTGTTTTAACAATCTAAGTGCTCTTTCTGAAACGTGTGGTGCAAGTGCATTCAGAGCGTGTCCAAATCCATTTTTGCAAGTCAAACCGCGAGTTATCTGGGCGGATAGTGAGGTGCTCAGTGCAAAGGGGTTGGATTTAATCTCTTAATTAATGATAGGCGTGTTTTGGGCAAAGCATGGAATAAACCAATCAGAGTGTCATCTCCCATTCCCTTTAAAAGCCAGGGGGACTTGTACCTTGGCGAACAGCTAGTGTAAGCCATAGACTGTATAAAAAGATGGACGCAGGACCCAGGTCTGAAAACTGAGGCCAATACAGCAATTCTAAAATTTGCATTCTATTTAATGGCCAGCAGATGGCGACATCGGTGGTTGCAGAAAGAAGTTCAATGCTATAGAAGTCTATGAGAAAATGACCCAACTTTCCCACCTGATTCATTATTTCAATAATGAATTTCCACATTATTTTATGGTATCTATAGCAAGTTTCAGGTCTCCTTCGTTATATTATGATGTTCATTTTTGTAAATTATGGTCCCAAATAGACTAGAATAAAGGATAAAGCCAGAATATGCTTTAGGGGCATGACTATCCTCTGGTCCTTGTCAGATACGGTCAAATCCACCTGTAGATCCACCCCTCACTCCTCCCTGGACCTTAAATTCACTTTCTTGTCCAATAGGAATCACATCCGGTTTCAAAATGACAAAATGGCGCTGTTCAAATGGCTAAAATCGAGGTTTCCTAACATGGTATGCTGAAACCAATGGGTGACGTTACGATTACTTTGTCCATCTTTTTATATAGTCTATGGTGCAAACTATCTAGAGTATTTTCTGAGCAGCAGCAGAAAAAAAAACAAAACTACAACTCACTGTTGCAGAATGAGGGCTGCTCATGCGCTAAGTAAAAGCACGCAAGCAAACCATTGCTTAAAGTATGGAAACCTGATCAAAGTGATCTCAAAAAATGTAATAAAAGTTTTTTAAATATCTTAACAATAATCTTTCACATTGTAATTTTCTTTATTGTTTATAATCAATTGCTTGTGTGGGCGCTGCAGTTCGTCCCTGTGCAGAATGTAACAAGCAGAGGGTACGCATGTTATGCACTTGCCGTCAAAAGCGAATAATACTATAATTATGCAACCTTAAAATTGCATTGTTAAAAACTGACTATTGACAGTAGACCAGGTTTTGGCTGGTAATGGCGCAAGAGCTTTACGCAACCTCTAGACCAGTGGTTCCCAAACTCGGTCCTGGGGACCCACTGTGTACGCAGGTTTTTGTGTCAACCACAGCTCCAATCTTAGAATGCTAATGAGTTGCTCATTGCTCTTGATTGCACTATTCTTGTTCACGCTGATTATTTATCCTTTTAAACCACATGTCAAAAATGGCCATGATGAAAATCATTTCATAGGGTGCTAAATTGGAAATTACTTCTCTAACATAAAAAATGGAAATTTGAACTGATGACATGAATCTATAAATGGGCTTCTAGTAGATAAAATTGTGGACCCAAGGTCATTAAAGCTAACAATTATTAGGCAATTAAGAATTCAAAGACAAAGCAAACGATGAGTCAAACCTGTTAAATGTCACTTGATTGGTTTCAGGAAAGAACCTGAGCACCTGCATTCAGAACCCTAATCACCAGATTACTGACTGATTGCAGTCTTGCATTTGATCACATGAAACATACTGCCACCTTTTGATTGTCGGCTTTACGTGGAATACATCAAAATAAAAAATATGAATGTTGGGCTTTGAAACATGGAATGCGTAGCCATTTCTGTCATAATGTGGTTTTGGGGGGGTAAAATGTCCTCGTATTCGACAAGCAACTGCTAATTAAAAATGAACAGCTTGTTAAAACTCTGGGATCGTAATTGTGGTTGGAGCAAAAAAACCGACATACGCAGTGGGTCCCCAGGACCGACTTTGGGAACCACTGCTCTAGACAGCAGCAGGCCAGCATTGCGCCTGACCACACCTCAATTTATGACCAACACACCCATGGGCGCTCAAAAAAACAAAACTGCTACTCACTGTTGCAGAATGAGGGCTGCTCGTGCGCTAAGTAAAAGTACGCGAGCAAACCATTGCTTAAAGTATGGAAACCTGATCAAAGTGATCTCCAAAAATGTTATAAAAGTATTTTTGAAATATTGCTCAAAATTATTTTCATCATATCCAGATGTTACTAATCACCACAGTGAATCCTCAGGGCCGCAGATGAACTTATGAACAAGTTGTAATGTACTGCAAAGACCAGCAAATGAAAAAAAGGATTTTATTCAGGGTCGCCAGTGAAAATAAATACATTTTTATGCACTGGTGGGGAATGACCAAGATAAACTAAGCGAGAAAAACAGTTAGCAAGAAAGAAAGGACCCTAATGCTATTTTGATTACGTACTGTAATCCCTTGAATAATATCCAACAGGAGTGAAAAGAAGTTGTTTCCACTTGTCTGACGATTGAAGGTTGAGCCAGGATATATGGAAGAAATTTTGATTGACCCTTAAATGCCCTGTGACAAATTTGTAACACGATTTTGGGGGTTGTCAAAACCACTGACCCCACATAAATTTTGCAACCTAATGCCCATAGTGACATATTTAGACCATCAGTGCTGCCATCTGATGCATAAAAGTGGAACTGACACTACACTGGCTGCACCAGCTAACCTTTCCAATATGGCCGCCCCCATGGTGGAATCCACACGATAGATCAGCACCCATTCATCACTGGATAAAGTAGACAAACAGGAAAGCTAATGAAAAATAAGCTATGCTTAATACTTCAGCTATATGTCAAGGACCAAAACAATGATGGACAAAAGTTCTCTTTATATCCTAGAAACTTAGAGTGACATATATGTCACAAAACTAAAATGAGGTCAAAGGTCACCAAAAATTAAAAATTGCTATTGGGTTGTGCTTAGCCCCTCCTCAGGACATAGTAACAGAATACATAGATTTTTCTTTCAACTTTTACTATAGTTGGGCATTTAAGGGTTAATTATAGACGGTGTTGACAATGTCATCCTTTGCTTTTTCTGGTGCTTAAATGTCTTTTTTAGGGCTACTTTGTTTGTCAGCAAAACTGTAAATAATAAATCCATTTCTAATGAAATGTTGGATTCTGCATTTGATAATGGAAACAAGACAGCAGGCACTGTTTTAATGGATCAGTCGGATTTAAAATTATTTTTCAAGATAATTGCAGATAACGAGTCTATCCATTCAGGATTATTCCAAACTTATGAATTTGAATGAATGAATGAATCAGCGCTTCAAACATTTGTTTAGTTACAGTTTCTGTTTTGTGTGATAGAACGGAAATCCATGCACTATTTAGGCATTATATGCTATGTATTTAATATTTTGGCCAACCATTGTCGCCGAACAGCCACCCTTCCAGGGGGTATCCTGTGGACAACAGCATGAATTGCAGAGTTTGCCGGTATTGAAGAGTTGTGGCTTTATCCAGTATCTGCAAATACCTACCTCACATGACGAATCGCAAATTACGAGATGGAATAGATTTCCTTGCAATTAAAATAGCCTGAATCACAGCATGCTCTGATATGGGTACATAGAGCGATTGCACTCACCATTCTGGCATGTGTTTTTTAAATATCTTAACAATAATCTTTCACGTTGTAATTTTCTTTATTGTTTATAATCAATTGCTTGTGTGGGCGCTACCATTCTTCCCTGTGCGGAATGTAACAAGCAGAGGGTATGCGCGTTATGCACTTGCCGTCAAAAGCCAAAATACGATAATTATGCAACCTTAAAATTGGATTGTTAAAAACTGACTAGTGACAGTAGATATATTCAAGAGGGAAGGAGACAAGTCATCCTGCGACAACCATAGGAATCTCGCTCCTCTGCATAGTAGCCAAGATCCTCGCCCGAACTATACTGAATAGACTCCTCAACCATGTCTCAGAGACCATCATCCCAGAGGCTCAATGCGGTTTCCGTGCAGGCAGGGGAACATGTGACATGGTGTTTGCAGTCTGACAATTACAGGAAAAATTTCGGGAACAGAACAAAGTGCTCTATCTGGTCTACATAGATTTGACCAAAGCCTTTGACTCTGTAAACAGGAATGGTCTTTGGGAAGTACTGCAGAAATTTGGGTGTCCAGAGAGGCTCATCCAGCTCATCGCATCATTCCATGATGGCATGCAGGCCCAAGTACAGGAGAATGTTGACATCTCAGAACCATTTCCAGTGAAGAAAAGTGTTAAGCAGGGCTGCGTTCTGGCCCCCACGCTGTTCTCAATCTTCTTTGCCGCCATGCTAATCGATGCCTTCAGGGACTGTGACAGGGGTGTATACATCTAGTTTCGCACAGATGGGAACCTCTTCAACTTAAGACGGCTTCAGGCCAGGTCCAAGGTGTTCGAGGCACTGCTACGGGAGTTGCTCTTTGCCGACGACTGCGTGCGCTAGCTGCACACACGCATGATATACAGGTCATAATAGACAAATTTGCCATTTCCTGTAAATGGTTCTGACTGACAATTAGCCTGGGTAAAACCGAGGCCATGTACCAAGGACCACCAATGCTGGACCCAGGTACTACATCTCCTCCGGCCATCAAGATCGATGGGTCTGAGATCAAGTACATTGACAGATTTTGTTACCTGGGGAGCACTATGTGCAGTAAAGGAAACTTAGATGCAGAGGTAACACAATGCATCTCCAAGGCAAGTCAAGCGTTTAGTAGACTCAATAAGAGACTGTAGAATGACAAGGGCATCAAGCTCACCACCAAAATTGCCACCTACTAAGCTGTTGTCCTAAGCACCTTACTCTACTTGTTAGAAATCAGTGATTTGTATGCTTGTTTTTAGTTTCTAGTTTTTAGTATTGCTATTATTTATTTTATTTATTATATTTATTCATTAGAGCATGTGTGTTTCTGGATGATTGCTCTGTCTCTGGTCTTCAGTGTTTTCCTCCCGTTTCTGTCTCATGGCATCTTGTCTTTTTCATCACACTCTCTTCCCTGTAATTTCGGTTTGGTAATTCCTCTTCCTTCTCTCTTGCTGTTCTGATTGGACTATCCACACTTAGAGCAGTTCAGTTAGGCATGGGTGATTAGTTAGTTCAAAGTTAGGATCCCACCTACTTCCTCTCTCTCTCTCCTATCACCGTCCTTGCTTTTCTAGATCCGCCTCTCCTCTCACCTGTTCTGAGTTTAGCTGGGCCTCCACTTAATTTGTTTGTGTTTAAAAGACCCACTTTCCGTAGTTTCTTGTCGACTCGTTTCTACCACAGCTCGTTCTTGGTCAGTCTCGTTTTGCGCTTATTCTGCTCGTTTTCGATTGTTGAAAGCTCGTTTCTTGTGATTCTCCGTAAGTTTTGTATTTGATTGTTTGTATTATGTTGTGAGATTGCTATTTGAGTGATTAGTACTTCGTTCTCCCTAATTCCCATTTTGTATCCATCTGTTTAGTTTCTCCTGTGTTCTCCCTTGTCCCATCCAACTCCCTTTTTCCTTCCCCTTCCATTCCCTTAGTTTCAACCCTCTTTGTTACTGTCTTTGTGCGGATTGATTATTCTGGTTACTGGATCTTTTTGCTTGTCCCCTGACTTCGATTCTGCCCATCCTGCATATCTCTGTTTGCCTGGCTATTGATCCATTTCTGTCTTGACCATGAGCTTTGTGAATCCCAATAAACGCCCTGCCGATGCTGAACTGCATTTGGAGTCTATGCCCGTTCCTTTCACTACTGCTGCGAATCTGGGACAACCTACCGTCACCACATTCAACTATTGGAGCAGTTTCAACAGCGATGCCTGAGGAAAATCATGAACATAAAATGGCAGGATAAGGTATCCAATCTGGAGGTCCTGGAGAAGTGCGGGCTGCCAAGCATAGAAAGTGTGTTGGTCAAGAGTCAGCTGTGCTGGACGAGACATGTAGTCCGCATGGAAGACACTCGTATACCCAAGAAGATCCTATACGGTCAGCTGAAAGAGGGTAAGTGCAAAGCCGGAAGACCGTGCAAACGATATAAAGACAACTTAAAGGTGAACATTAAAGCCTGTGACATTGACAATGCTAACTGGGAAGTACATGCTCTTGATCACTCACGATGGAGGCAGCTGTGCTCCACTGGCATCAAGACATTCGAACATAAGAGAACACTGACTATTCAGAACAAATGGGAGTGGCGCAAACAGGGTGTGCCCTCCAGAGAGATCTTTCTCTGCAACACCTGGGGAAGAGCGTGTGCCTCAAGAATTGGACTGTGTTCTCACATGAGGACTCACAACCGCTAGCTTATTGCCTACTCATCTGTCAATGACGGGAGACACCAGATTGACAGTAGACCAGGTTTTTGTTAGTAAATGGCACAAGACCTTAATGCAACCTCAAACTGTCAGCAGCCCAGCGTTGTGCCTGACCACACCTCAATTTATGACCAACACGCCCATGGGCGCTCAATAAGACGCAAGTGAATTGGCTATTTATGCAGCGTGGATGCTGGATGGGAAATTGGTATTTTCGTTAGTTGTAAAGCAGCAAAGCCACCTGCGCTACATTTTGCGCCCCTCTGCGCTGGGTGTAAGATAGAGACCTCTTTGCATTTTACAGCAATTTCTCTCTAGATGGTACGTAAGCCGGGGGGCGAAATTTTTCTCTGCTGGTTGGTTGGTTCTGGCAGTGTAATGGTACGAGTATTCGTTCCGAGGGTGTCTCGGTTCAGTTCACGCAGTCATATGACGAATACATCTGAATGAAAGAAAGAAAGTCAGTGACGGTAGCAGCAGTATCCATCCTCCAGTCCAGGTGGCCGTAATGCGTGTATAAGCTGTTGTTCACCATCATTAAACAACAAACACTGAAGAAGAAAAAGAGTAACTATGGCAAGTTCAAATGACACGAATGAGTTTGAGGACCCACCTGCTTCTTATAAATCTGCCGTGTGGGAACATTTTGAGTTCCCACTTGATTATAATAGCGCCGGAGTGTGAGTGGTGGATCGGATGAGGATGGTGTGCCAGTGTTGTTCAGCGGTTGTGTGATATGACAGTGGAAACACGTCTAACATGTTAATGCATATTAGACGGCATCATGTGTCGGTCACTACAGCGAAGCAAAAGAATTTGTTTGTCCAACAACTTATCCCCGCCATTTTTAAGAAGCCTCTAGATATGAAAACAGACAGAGCCAAAGGCATTACTGAAACTATTGATATCTATATTTCAACTGCTATGTGCCCATATGGCCCTGTCGAGGACCCCAGCTTTTCGCATTTATTAAAAGTCTTCAAGCCCTGTTACAATGTTCCATCCTGTGTGCACATTAGCAAGTCCGTGGTCCCCGCCATTTACCGGCGTACACGAGCAATGATTGAGCGTGAGTTGTCTGCTACACACGCTGTTACATTACTGACAGATGGATGGACATCCCGTGCTACTGAAAGCTATCTCACAGTTACCACGCACTTCATTAACTCGGAGTGGGAACTGAAGAATCCAGTTCCCCAAACGCTCCCTGTTTATGAACAGCACACTAGCACTTGCCTAGCTTAGAAGCTGCGAGAGGCAGTTGCAGAATGGAACCCCAAAACCATCGCCGTGACTACAGACAATGCAAAAAAACATTGTTAATGCTGTCAATGTAGCAGAACTGGGTCCACAAATAGGATGCTCACATCTTTAACTTAGCAGCACAGAAAGCAATGGCAGTCAACCAGGTATCTTGTCTACTGGGGAAAATTTGAGGAGCTGTTTCTTTTTTCCACTGGAGCACAACTGCTGCACATATTTTGGAGCAAAAGCAGGAGATGCTTCACTTGACAAAACACTATCTCATCAACGATGTGCCCACACGCTGGAACTCCAGCTATGAGATGGTTGAACGATATCTGGAACAGCAATCGGCAGTTTACTCTGCAAACAAAAAGGGCCTTGAAGAACAAGGAAATTTCCAATCTTACTGACCACGAGGAGAGCGTGGCAGAGAGTGTGATTGAGATTATGAAGCCTCTGAAGACGATCACTACAATACTGAGCATGGAAGCAGCACTGTCAGTTTCTATGATCTTACCACTCAAAACAATGATCTTGAAATCAATGGAAAAAAATGATGAGGACAGTCCCTCTGCTGGGGAAATCAAGCATGCCATCATTGAAAATGTGCAAAACAGAAACTCTGGCCCTAAGCTGCTGGACTTCCTTCACAAGTGCGCTGTTCTGGATCCAAGGTTCAAGAGCCTTCCTCACTTGGACTCTGTCTGTCATCTAAGAATCTATGAAGATCTCATCATCCCAGAAGTTATGAGCAGAGCAGAGCAGATATGTATTCATTATATACTAAGGTTTTTTTTTTATTTAAAAGACCTTATCTCCTGTTTTAAAACTGAACATACTATTGTCACAGTGGTCACTGAAGTCACTTATAAAGTACTCCCTTTTTTTGTCATTTAATACTGTAGGGTGAGACCAAAGAGACTACAGAGGACAGTCCATTGACTTTGTCACAGGCCACTTCATTGCCAGTGACAGCAGAGTTAGAGGCAGCATCTGAACCCCCTCCAAAGAGTTCTGCCATGGCTGAACTTTTTAGCCCACTCTTTAAAGCTGGCCAGAGTAAGCCTCATTTCAAGCAGCAGTTGAAGGACGAAGTGTATGCCTACATGGCACAGGAGTGTATTTCAATCAATTCCAACCCACTTGTTTGGTGGAAGACTCATGAGTTTGTTTATCCTAATGTAGCCATGTTGGCACATTGTTACCTGGCTGTACCTGCCACCACAGTCCCCAGTGAGAGGGTTTTCTCAACAGCTGGTGACATAGTCCCTGCCAACAGATCTCTACTCACGACTGAAAATGTGGACAAACTTATTTTTTTGAAGAAAAACCTGAAAATAGAATAAAGCTTGAGTATCTTAAGAGGTGCATAATGACCTCACAGACTCACAAGTTAATCACAATGTGACACATTGCTCCTCAATGCACATATTTTGTTTTAGATTTTACATAGTATTTATGTTATATTTTCAAATCAGGAGATTTAATTCAGTTCTGCATTGGTTTTTATTTTACATCATCTGTAGGCTCAAGTAATGGAAACACTGTTATTGTTGATACTTTTTAGTTTGAGCTTATTGAAACTTTTTGTTTGACATCAGGTAATACAAAAATATGGACTATGTGACAGGATGTTCGCTGTGCATTTAACTGCATAATGCAGAACAATATTGAAATGCTAGAGTTCCTTAAATTTATAATAAAGTTATCAAGAATATCACTTGGAAACATTTTGCTGTCCTGTTTTGTAGTTTTGTCTCTACCAACTGTTGCTGGTAGTAAATTACATGATTAAAAAAATAAAACGAAACCTAGAATCATGCATTTGTGACTTTTGTGGATTTTTTTTTTTCAGTTGTATCGAACTTGTCCCAAACCGTGACCCCAAAACCGAGGTATGTACCGAACCGTAACATCTGTGAACCGTCACACCCCTAGTTGGTACCATTATGTACATTCGTTATACATGTCATCAGTCAATCACAACTCGGCTGTACTCAAGCAGAATATAAGAATGGCAACGCATTTGACCACTGTCAGCTGAGTTTTGAACGCGGCAAATTTGTAAATGCTCATGTGACAATAACGATTTAAGTGCTCCACAATACGCTAAATTACGAGTAAACTAGCTGGTCTGCTGCTGCACTCCAATAGTCAATTTGTTAGGCCTTAGCTTTGGCAACTAATACTGCAAATCAGAGAGCTAATTTTGTGATATCAGAAAGAGAGGACGATGTCTGACGTTTTTGGCTCAAGAAACACAGTCTGCTTCGTGACCATAGACTCGTTGAGGCATTGAGTTAGAGTGCATTGTTGGGGAGGTGTTACCAGTCACTTTCTGAATCAGTATTTTGAACATCCGCTGCAATCGACAAAATTCTGTTCAACTGCCTGCTGGCTGATTATCTGAACCCCAAAGAAAATAAACAAATGATACATCAAATGAAAGAGGAAAGTCCACTGAATCCAACGATATAAGCATTGTTATTTTAAATCGACATCACACTCAAAGAACAGCAGGCATACACTTTACATTCTGCAGAGATGAGCAAAAAATTTTTCTTACCTTTGATATTTTGAAATAAAAAACTGTTCGAGGGTAAATCTGCGCTTGCTATTGTTAGCCCAATGTGTCCGTATTATATCAAAACTAGATCTTCAGTCTCCATGCATGTCAGTAAGACTTTGCGGGTGGCCATTTGATTTTATGGGCTCTGACATTTCCAACAAGCCCTAAACCACCTTAATTGCACAAACCTGGCCTGAGATAGAGCCTTGCGTTCCCGGTGCGTCAAACTGAGTCCATTGTCCATTTACATGTACTTAAAGAGCGCGATAATATAAACTCTTAACTGGTTTATTTGCAGTATTTTTGGTATGATGATCAGCTAAATATTCAACAGTCGTTTACAAAGTGTTTTCTGACTGAGAATCCTTAGCGCCATTACGCGCAAGCACAAAGACAGGCAACAATACAAACACTAAATTGTGGTGTTGTGACGTGTTTGACTCACTCTTTATATGGGGAATTTGATGGCGGCAGATTGGCCAGCTGGATAGTGTAGTGGTTGGGGTGAAGAACTTGCATCTGGAAATCTAGGGTTTGAATTCCCTGATGGCATGCTCTTCTTTAGGCAGTAAAAGCATTATTCTTGCTCAAGTAATTACTGGGGTTTTCGTTCTTTTTCATCATTATCATTTTAAATGTATATTTTTGTGTTTAGAATTTTGTTAATTTGCTTGTTTTTTAAAATGAATCTGCTCCAGTGGAGTCAAAACTTCATTTTATTTGTATGCATTTTCTTTGAATGGGAAAATGTATACAGGATTGGCAGAAATAATAACAAAAAAATTTTAAATTTTGAAAATGAAAAAAGTGGTTGTATTTGGATGGAGTGTATGCCTGTAGTGACATATAAGTGAAATTAAATGAGTTCTACAGTTGTATATGTGAGAAATCTGAAATGGCGCACAAGGTACCTGAATTACCAATTTGGAGAAGCCACCGAGACATTCCTCTCTAATTTTGCTCTGATTTATTTTAATAGAATAAACTTTGGCACAGATTATGATGAGATTCTGGGTTGTAATTTTTAAAGTTTTCAGACTGCAACTAAATAAGTTCACAAGGGATAGAAGTAAAACTTTGTTAGGTGCAAAATGAGATCTTTGATTTATGCTGTGTTCCATCTTCATTTACTCTGCCTTAGTGACATATATATTGATTTTTACACCACGGCAGAAATCCCTACTGGTGTTACCTTTATTATGATACCAAGATTATTCAAATGGACCATGTAGTCGTAGAGATATACCCATTTCATTTTGGGCATGCCATTTTTGAACCAGAGGCTCAGGGCTTTAAGCGAAGTGTAGGACTAAATCTTAAAGGTGCACTATGCTATTTTGTTTCCTTTTACTTCTGTTGACATTCGAACTCAAACAAAACAGAGGTAGCCCGCCCTTCCCTCCCATAGTTTCCTCCTTCCCATGCTTCCATAACTGTTAACTCTTGTCGGTGATTGCCCGGGACAGTTTTTTATGTTATGGGGCACAGCCTGTGTCCCTTGTGTTTATTTGCAGTTTGTGATGCCTGTGCGGTCCCCAGAGCCCGGGTTTTTTTTACAGTGAATTTAGGGGCAGGCAGCTAGCGAATCGTGGAGAGATGTTGGCGAATTGAGACAAAATATAATCGCACAGAAAGTAAACAAACTTGCGTAGTGCACCTTTAATTTTCAGTCTAAGAGCTGATTTACAACATTTTGCTGTGCTGCAAACAGAATCATGGATGACGCCATTGGAAAACCACAGGCAAGGACCAATCGCTGAATGTAATTTCTTATTTAAGAATATTCTTAGAGAAATGCCAAGATAAAAATCCCAATATAAGTTCACATTGAACACACATATAACAATAAATAATTTTCAAAGAATAAATTATACTACTCACACTGGAAATTAAAGACAAATAGTTTCCAATTTATTCTGACCATTTCTTGATAACCAATTTAGGAAAAAGAAATGCTGACTGCACACTGTAAGACAAAAAACATCAGTCTGACCCGTAAAAAAGCACATTAATAACAGCTCACGACACAGTACAAAAGTGTACAAAAAGTGCTAAGGTGAAAAGGTGAAATAGAAAACCAAACGCTTCGGTCACACTCCGATCATCACCATCGCTGAGAAGTGCAGCAGTCACAAGCACTTAAATCAAGAAATCAAACTAGGTGTGTCCTCTCAAGCAGATAAGCAATCATCTTTACCATAGGCAAACAATTAAACAATTATCTGAATTCTTCATTTAAATTACCAATAATAAGATAAAGGTTGGAATTCAGATAATTGGACTTTTTGAAATGGACAAAATCCAAGCTCATGCTTGAATAATTGAATAATAGGTATTTGTATTGAGAATACTGTAAAAGAAAACCATGCTCATAATTGAAATTAGCATATACCTTGAGCCCTAATGTATGTAATTCAGTCAGTTAGGAATGTGCAAAGAGTCCGCACCGTTAAACATGTAAGAACAAAATATGAAAAACAGAAGCATTATAACCTATGGAAATACATGCACATTAAGAGAGATGACAAAATAGTTTCATAGGATTATTAAAAAATCTAGGCTATTATGTTGCATAATTATAATGATATATTATATAATAAAAACAAATCAGTGAAAAATGACTGGAAATAGCTTACAAAAAAACATGACAGATTATGGTATCCATTCATCCCCCGTGGAAATAAAGACTGAAAATCAAAAACATAAAAAGCTTCCCTTTAGAGCAACCAAACCTTTAGGTTACCACTTCTACGATGAGGCATAACCTTCTCAATGGCAAAAAATATAAGTCTGAAATACCATGATTTGCCTATGTAAAATGACAAAATATGGGAAAATTTTCATCTTGTCGAGTTAAGGCACTACAATGTTCAATAATTCTTGTGTGCAAAGGGAGAGATGTTTTGCCAACATACAACAGAGGGCAAGGGCAGCCAATAAGATATATCACATGGGCAGAATTACAAGGTATGAGACCCTTCTTGCTACCTCACTGCAAGCACCTGTGGGGACCCCCCATAAGGCAGTCTACAGATCCATCAACCCTCTTGGTATGCTCATTAGCTACCCCCACTACAACACTACATCGTATTATCTGTTGTGTTTGTTTGTGCTGTTTGTTGGCTGTATGGTCTGATCTGGTGGCAAACCAGTTTCCCTATTGGGATTAATAAAGCTTTCTAATCTAATCTGATCTAATCAGTTGCAGGTCCCCAAGGCCAGGCTCTGGTACAGTCAGGGTCACAACCTGGGCTAGCCGTCTCTATTGAGGATCCGGCAGCCCCCAGTAAGACTGGATTGCGGAGGGCCAGCCGTGCCACTGCAGGGAAACACTCCAACATCCACCATCTTCCTCAGGCATGGGGGGTAGGGACAGAGGGGCTACGAACTCTCAGATACCAGCGTCTAATAATGTAACGTCTGCTTCTTTCAGGCCGTGGCGGTGAATGATCCATCGTTGGGACGACGATTTAAAGGCCCAGGGTTGATTGTGGCAGGGAATAGCTTTCCCATTCCCAAGCTGTCCCTGAAGGCAATCTTAGTAGACAGGTGGAGTGAGGTAGTAGCTCCACCCATGAACTAATTACCCAATTGACACTCGGGTAAATAAGGGAGCTGATTTAGTGGCCAGGATTCACTTTCTCTCTCTCATGGTTGAGCTCACTCCTCTCTGCTGTGCTGTACTGTTGAGCTCTCCCCGCTGGGTCCCTTACTGTGTGGTTCTGAAGCCTTTGGGTATATGTAGGCTGAATGCTCTTCAGCTGAGGTATTTGGTCGCACTGTAGGCTCAGGATCAAGTGGTTGGATTGGTTCCCGCAGCTGCTGTTTTGCCTACCCCAGAATGATAATTCTTGGTTTGTGTTAGTGATTCCCCCTAAGTGGGATATATTTATTAAACTCCCTTGAGCCTTTTGGTAGGCTCCTTAACTATTGTAAGCCACTGGTATAACCTCTTTGGATTGTTATGTTAGTGTCTTGTAGGTCAACTGAGCACCACCTGGTGGGGGTCAGCCACTGGGGTCCCTTCACCGCATGCGTAAGTAAGAGCACTGGGCACCTTAAGTTTTGGTTTGTGTGTGTGGTTTGCTGTGATTTGTGACCTTAGGGTTTCAATTAGGTTTTGCAATTGCATTTACTCTGACTGACCAAGCTACATTTTTAAACAATTTATAGAACTATAATAAATATTGTTCCATTTAAAGGTGCAAAAAGCGAAGTTGTTTCACCGCTAGGTTTGCTGTTGTGCACTGCCTGTAGACCAAAACAAAGTGTGTCATGAGCCACACCTCCCTCTACCTCTGCTCTCCACCCCCCACCCCCACCCCCCACTCGCCTCGTCTGCGAATGACTATCTGCAAAGTGCAAATACACCGAGCAAAACAACATCACCATACTGTGGAACATTTCGCGTAACGAAGTAACTTCTAACGTTATAATGCTGCAAGAAAGAGAACTTCCTTTTGGCATGTTTTCTATGCTGTTTCATGCATAAATTTATCATTATGCTAATAATTTAGCATGTCACCATTGGCATCAAACGTGTCTGTTCGCTGCTAATGGTGTTAGCAGCAGTGACGTACGGTCGGAGGTTAGTTTGGTGAGGCAGAATCCCCCTTTGCTTGATTAGTAATCAGACAATTGACTAGTTTAGTAAGACTATTCAGCAGAATGACAGGCCAGTTTAAGTTTCCGCGGCGTTATTACTCGGCGTTATTGCTGGGACCGAGCCGCTAACAACTCTAGGTCCGGACATTAACCCATGCTACGATTGTAACATTAAATTTAATTGAATCGACATAGCGACATGTGCCTAACTTTACTGTAACACTAATTAAAGCTGACATTTGACTTTATGTTGTTACTTACCTGTCCAGGAGAAGAAGAGCTAGCTCCCAGTCAAATTGTAGCCCTTTAGCTCTCGCAGTGCTCTCCACCTTGGAAATGCAAGGCCAATGTTAATCCAGGTTCTGTCCCTTTCTTTATCTGACAACTTCTTCGCCAACGACTGTTGTTTCTTTAGAAGTTATTTCGGATCCTGCTTGTCTTCAGGTGAACATTTCGTTCCGCTCTCCGCCATTTCGCTTTTTAAAAAATGCGCGCTGCCACTGCTCACTGGCTGTAGCCTTTTATAGGGAGGGGGGGCCAAGGGCTCCGAGAGGAGGGAGGAGGCGGCGATTCACATGAACGTACATGAACGCGCAGCCGGACCGGCTTGTAAACAAGGGGCTGGGGATCAACACAGAGAGCGGGTGTGTGACGTCCTGCGATACTCCAGATGAAATAACACCTCTCGTTCTTCAAATAGCAATTTTTTAATTCCTTCAATCTAGAAATGATGCATTTCCGCTTATTGCCCTGTAAAGCATAGCGTCCTGGGCCTTTATAGGTTTGGTTAACCCGTATTTCCTTTCATCTGATTCCTGGCCTTCAATTTAATAAAACATTATTTGTTTGTTTGGAATCACGTCTCTGTCTTTCTTTGTGATTGAACTTGTCCATTCCTTGGGTACTCAGTTTGGTACAAGTGCATTGACTGGTTTAAAGCAAGGTTATACCTGAACCCCAAACTCCTAGGGTGGTATTATTGGTCCCCCTCCTTACCAATGTCACACCAGCAAGGACCAGCGCCAAAACACAACATATGCTGGTATGACGCCCATATACGCCTATGACCAGCATACCAGCATATTTTGTGTTTTGGTGCTGGTCCATGCTGGTTTTTCCTGCAGGGTTACTAGCTATTATTACAATATTATGCAATATTACTAGCTTTACACATCTGTAGTGCTAATTAGTTCTGAGTGTTGACCGAGCGCAACAATCATTTCTCATTTTGATAACAACTTTGAAACTGGTGCGGTTAACTGTCTTCCGTATATATAGCCTAAATTCCATGATGTGATCACAGCCACTATGGATTCTAAAAGAAAACCTAACTGTAGAGAGGAAGAAGCACTGCAACTTGTGAAGTCTGTTGAAGAAAGAATGCATATTATAAAAGGCAAGTTCAGCCCCACATTAACTAGCGCTCACAAGAAAAAAGCATGGGAAGACATCTCCAAACTTTTGAATGCGTCACATACCTCCTGCATTCGCTCATGATCTGACTGTGAGAAGAAATGGAACAATATGCTGTCCAAAAGCCGCACTGAAATAGCTACCTTCAAGTCCAACATTATGCGCACTGGTATGTGTAGTTAATGTCTTTCTTTCTTTGTAATTTCTTTCCTATTTGCATGCCTAAGCCCTGTGTCCTACCTTATTTACTCAATACTTACTATAACTGAATTTCAGGCAGGCAGAGGACCCCCAGGCAAGCCACTGAGCGCTATTTCTGAGGTGGTGCAGTGAATTCTTGGGGAGGACAGTCCTGCTATCTCCAGAGTTGAGAGGAGCCAGGATCCTGCAGCAATGAAGCTCGACATTCTATCGCAAAGATAAGACCCAACCTTTTTTTTAACAAATCTATGACGACAATATTCAACGTTTCAAATGATTTTATTTTACAGTTATTATGAAGATGCAGGGGGGTCATCTGACCCAACTAGCCTATGCACAGATTCTCCATGTGCCGCTTTTCCCTTTGATGTGCTCCCAAGCAAATCAGGTATGCCCGACAGAGGACTGCGGAGTGTTAGATGAAGGTCTGGCAGAGGACCCGCTCCCGAATGACCCGCAGGCACTGAAGAGAGAAAAGCTAAAGCTTCAAATTAAAGTACTGAGACTGTAGCATGAATACTACACTCAAGCACTCACAAAAAGAAAAGAGTGATGAATAAATATTATAATAAAACCATGTATGTGAGTATTGATGCATACTAATTGTAATACGTACCTAAAGTGGAGGTTTGCAAAGTGTTGTCTGAAGGCTGCCTCATCACATGGATTGTTGGTCGGGGGGCTTGCATCTCCATCTTCTCCATCACTATCATGGCAGTCTTCCTCTGGTGGAGGTGGGATGTTGTGCCTCTTGGAAATATTATGCAGAATTGCATGTGCCATTCTTTCTCTCCTGAAAGGTTTGCACATGTCGCTGCCACCTCAGAGCCATCACGGGCCCCTACTGGCAACTCCTAACCACTTGAGAGACCTCTTGAGCTGTCTTATAACTGAGAGAGTAGGAGTGATTCTTAACTTTAAGAAATTTCATAACTTGCTTTTATGCTTAAGTTTGAAAGTAGGAGTAAATTTCAGAAATTTGCAGAACTTAAGACTAAAATAGTACTTTGAGAAGCTTGATAAATACAGGCCCTGGTCTTATCTGGACCCGTATATATCAAGCTTCTTAGCAGGGTTCTTAGGAGTAATTCTCAGAGTTTACTTATGAATAAAAAAATTCTTTGCTGAAAGCTGCACCTAAAAGTTAGTTATCAAGGGTCTTACTCACACTTTCAGCGAAGTGTAGGACTGAATCTGAAGTGTCACTCTCAGAGCTGAATTACGATAGCACTATTACACAGACGGAGCACCCCCTGGCAAAGACTGGAGTGCAGTTGCAGAGGTTGTGCTGCGCATACTTGGAGAAGGTAACGCCAGCATCTCTGGGTTGGACGGCGGCCAGGATCCAGCTGCGATGAAGCTTGAGTTGCTTTCAAAAGGGTGAGTTTCCAAATTATTCCTGTTACAACTTTATAGGGATATTGCGCTGCAGCCTAGGTGACTTTTGGTGAGAGATACGTGCGTAATTGTTGCTGGATATTTACCAGGCTACTGTTCTGCAAATTTCTAAAATGTGTGTTTAAGTCATAACCATAACAACAATAGAACCATTTCTGATATTTCAGCCATATTCTTTATTTTTCAGTTTGGATCGAGATGCATCAGCAGAGTCTCCTGTGTCCCCAGGCATCTCCGACGCGCACTCTCCCTGTGCTTTTGACACGGTGCTGCCAGGCCCAAGCACTTGGTGTGAGGCAACGGGGATCAATCAAGTGGTGGGTGGAAAAAAAAAAATAACTACTTAAGTTTTTCACATCTTCAGTATGCCGTCTCTTTTATTTTTCAGACCGAGGTGAGTGATTGCGGCCCAGCAGAGGAGACAGATGATCTGCAGGCACTGCGGAGACAAAATATTAAGCTGGAAATTAAAGTGTTGTGGCTCCAAGAGGAGTACTACAGCTTGGCTTTAAAAAAAGAAAAGATAGGCCTAATGACTGACTAATAAAACAAATTGATAAAAAGGCACTGTGTGTATTGGTGATTTATTGTTATTCTTACCCAAAGTGGAGGTTGGCGAAGTGTTGTCTGAAGGCTGCCCCATCACATGGATGGATGTTGCCAGGGACGCTCGCATCTCCATCTCCTCCTCATCATCATCATCATCATCATCATCGTCTGCTGGTGGGAGTGGGACATTGCCCGCCTTACAAATGTGCAGTATTGCACATGCCATAATGATGCGGCACACTCTGGAGTGTGCCGTATTTCTGAATGCAGAACGTGGAATCTGCATTTCCACTGGCCAATCCCTTTCTCCACCACGCTTCTTGTGCTTTTGTGTGCCCTGTTACGAGAATAAACCCTCCTATTAAACAATATTCTATAAAATTAATTAAACTTTTTAAATTTAAAACAATTCGGCATTTCGTTGGGCTAACCTGTTATAGTTCATTTGGGCTTGTGTCTTTGGCATCTGAAAAGGGGTAAGAAGCCAGCGGCGTAAAGGATATCCTTGATCCTCAATTAGGTGACACCCAGGTGGCACAATGTGCCTCTCAAACAGCTGCTTCAGGCCACTTTCATTTAGGATCTGTGCATCATGGGTGGACCCAGGCCACTTGGGTACTACATCCAAGATGTTGTATTCTGCATCAAACACTACTTCCATGTTGATACTGTGGTACCTCTTCCTGTTTACATACACACTCTCGTCCACGCTTGGAGCGATGATCCTAATATGTGTACCATCGATTGCACCGACCACTCCAGGGAAGCCAGCTACTTGCATGAATGCTGTTTGCTTCTGTTGAATTACCCGAGGTGTAGTGAGAAGTCAATGAAACACGTGAGGAGCAGTAAGGGCCATTATTGTTTCCATAACAATTCTGCTAATTGACATTTGTGATGGTCCCAAATCATCAGCGTTACACTGTTGCATTTTTCCAGTGGCGAGCTATCGGAGCATTGTGATGACCTTTAGTTCTGCCGTGAAAGCTCTGCTGCGTGATGTTACTGGTGAGATGACGTCCCTTATTAAATCTGAGACAATAATAATACCCGCTTTGTCTAAACGATACCGTTTGATCAGCTGCTCGTCATCAAACAAAGCCAGGGCATCCTTCCGCTCCCGGAACGTTCGCGCACGTCTCTCTCTCCTACTTGCAACTCCTAACCACTTAGGACACCTCTGAAGGTCTCTTAAATATCTGGGGGAGTAGGAGTGATTCTTAGACTTAAGAATAAAAGCTATTTATCAACTTTCTTAAGTTTGAGAGTAGGACTAAATTTCACAAATTCTCAGCACTTAAGAGTAAAATGGCACTCTAAGACGCTTGATAAATACGGGCCCAGGGCCCGAATTAAAGGTAGTGATGACGCTTCTTTTCCTTGCCACAGGAAAAATGCGGCAGTGTAATGCTGATGATTTGGGACCATCCCAACCTACAATTAGCCGAGTTGTCATGGAAACAATTATGGCACTTACTGCTCCACACATTGTTACTCGTTCCATCGACTTTCCAACAACAACCCCATGCTATCCAAGAGAAGCAAAAACAGTTCATGCAAATAGCCGGCTTTCCAGGAGTTGTGGGCGCAATTGATGGCAATCACATAAAGATCATCGCTCCCAGCATAAATGAGGATGTGTATGTGAACAGGAAGATGTACCACAGCATCAACACTCAAGCTGTGTTTGATGCAGAATACAACATTTTGGATGTGGTACCCAAATGGCCTGGGTTTACCCATGATGCACAGATTTTAAATGAAAGTGGCCTGAAGCAGCTCTTTGAAAGAGACTTTGTACCACGGGGATGTCAACTATTAGGTAATAAAGGATGCCCTTTACACCGGTGGCTGCTCGCCCCTTTCCATATGCCACTGACAGAGCCCAAATCAACTACAACAGGTTGTCCATTTTTTTTCTTTTAGCTATTTACAATGACACCCAGTTGTTTTTCAAATTATTAACACATTGCGAGAATAATCCAATGTGGGCTGTAATTAAGGTTTTAATCTAATATCCCTTCACAGGGCGCATCGTATCACAAGAAGTGTGGTAGAAAGAAGGATCGGCCAATAGAAGCGCCGATTCCACATTTTACACTCTGAAGTTTGGTACTCCCTCGAAAGAGTGTGCCACATTATAATGGCATGTGCAATTCTGCATAATATTTCCAAGAGGCGCAACATCCCACCCCCACCACAGGAAGACTTTATACACAGAAGTCAGTCAACCGCAGCAGTTTCAAATTCGTTATCAAGAAATGGTTGGAACAAATCGGAAACTGTTTGTCTTTAATTTCCAATGTAAATAATATAATTTATTCTTTCGAAAATTCATTATTGCTGTATGTGTGTTGAATGAGAGCTTGTCTTGCGACTTTCACTATTCATTTTGACATTTCAAAGAGAATATTCTTAAATAAGAAATTATATTCAGTGATTGGTCCTTGCCTGGGGTTTTCCAATCGCGTCATCTACAATCCTGTTTGCAGCACAGCAAAATGTCGTAAAATCAGCTCTTAGAATGACACTTAAGATTTAGTCCTACACTTTGCTTAAAGTGAGACTTAGATGCTTGATAACTAACTTTAAAGCACACCTTTGAGCCAAGAATTTTTTTACTCTTAAGTCAATTCTTAGCAGAATTTTTTATGAGTAATTCTGAGAAGCTTGATAAATACGGGCCCTGGGCCCATATTCATAAAGCATCTTATCTTACCGCTAGGAGTACTCCTAAGTCGCGCTAAAACATTTTATGTAGGAGTAAAATCTTACAAGTTATTCACAAAGCCACTGAGAGCAACTTTTAATTAAGAAAACTGGTAACTCCTAGACTAGGAGTAGCTCTGAGATAAGTGGGAGTAAATCTCCGTTGCTATGGATGACGTCAATTCTCATGCACGAGTCTTGGGACTATGAGCACGGTAATTGGTTGTTTGGTGACAGGGCGGCCCATTGAAAAAAATATCCCACATGCAACCTATGGAAGAAAAAATGAGGTACCAAGCGGCTGGTTTGTCCCATAAAATAATAACATGTTGAGCACTCCGAAAATGCACTTTGCGCAGTCCTCGCATATCACGCTCTAGGCAAATAAACATACATAGGAAAGAGATAGTTGTAAAAACGCCAATAGCATTAAACGAGTCAATAATAAAACGCGTCATTTGCCCCAATAATTAGCAACTTATTACCCAATGAGAATATGTTGCGATCATTTAAATGTCGGGCTGTTCAAGTTTGTTTGCCCTAAACTGTCATGGATGAAAGTTCAAAATGGACACGAAAGCCCAACTGGAGCCACGACCAGTTACTGCTGCTGGCCAAGTTGGTGCTAGAGCAAAAGCATGTACCCTAATCAAAGGGAAATTTGGCTCGGGGGTGAACAGCAAATCCAAGCGGGATGCGTGGGATAGTATCAGCCTACAGATCAATGCTGCATTCCCCTCATGTCTCGGACGGCAGACGACTGCGAGAAGCGGTGGTATGGGCTGCAATCGCTGGGGAGGTCTGAGATTGCAGCCTATAAACGGGCTATCGTTCAAACAGGAAAGCATACTAAGCTTGGTTTGTAATTTAAAGCCTACAATTTAAATATGCATACAAAATATGACATAGGCTGGTATTATTTATGATGATCTATTAAATGTAACCCTCGCTCAATAGCCGAATAAAATAATTCATGCATAGCAGGAGGAGGTACAGCACCAAAGCCACTGTCCCCGAGCAAGTGGCATCCCACAGGCACATAATGCCTGTCAAATAATTGGCATGAGCTGCTTTCCATTAAAATGCGAGAGTCATGCATGGATCCTGGCCATTTCGCAACAATGTCCAAAATATTGTATTCGGCATCAAATACTATCTGGGTGTTGATGGAATGAACTTTTTTCTATTTACAAATACCTCTTCATCTTGGGTCGGAGAAATAATTCGAATATGGGTCTCGTCAATAGCACCGATGATACCGGGCATACCTGTGATGTGCATGAATTCAAGTTTGATTCTGTGTTGTTAGCGAATGTCCATTGGAAACCGAATAAACTGTCGGATGATATGAGGTTGACAGAGCGCATTGATTGTTTGTTGAATTGAGTGACTGACAGATGATTGTGAAATCCCTAAATTGTCTGCGTTGCTAAGTTGCATTTTTCCGGTGGCCAAGTAAGGAAGTGTTGTCAAACATTTCATTTTGGGGCTTATTGGGTTGTTTCTCTTGGTTGGGGACGTAATTCTCTCCCTCACCAAGTCAACAACAAATAAAATCCCTTCACGGTCGATGTGATATCTTTTCAACAACTGCGCATCATTCAGAATTTCCAAGTCATTCCATCTTTCAACAGCAGCAGCCATTTTTCGATTCTTTGTGAATAGGTTTTAGCAAGTTAGGAGTACTCTTGACTACTTTTAAGCTTTCCCAGACTTAGGAGCTACTTTTAGGCCTAAAATGCTTTGTGAATAACACTTAGTAAAAATAATTAGGAGTCCTTAATTAACGACTGACATGCCCATTTTTTTTAGGAGTTTCTCCAAAATCCGGCAGTTAGGACCTACTTTTAGCGCTATGATGCTTTGTGAATACGGGCCCTGGTCTTATTAGGTCTTTATGGGGAAAAGGGTGTTAAATCGACTTTTTCTTTGGTTTCACAAATCAGGAAAACATTTCACAAATCTACCGCATGGTTTAAAAAAGTATTTTAAGGTTCTTATTGTGAATATTTGTCAGGTTTGATGTTTCTAAATATCACAGTTTTTTCATCTTGACTTGCACTTATGTAATCTGTATCAAAAAAAAAACATGCAAATTGACCTTCATCTGTTTTCACAAATCAGAAAAAGTTTTCCAAAACTGCAAATAAAGTGGTTTTAGATCAGGATGAGGTCCATTATGATCTAAACGTGAAAAAAGCAAGGGGATCTCTCGAATAAATGCTGCAGTTCCAACAATCAACAGCATGGATTGTAAATTAATTAAAGACCATTTCATTCTATGGCCCCGTTTACACCTGGTATTAAAATGCATTTTTAGTGATCGGATTGCAATCAGATAGCATTTGACCACATACATTTACACCTGGTATTAACTTGTCTCCAGTTGTCCACATTACAATCTGTCCCACTGAAGTCACATTCATAATCTACCCTCTCTTAAAGTGGCGCGCCAGGCTTACCATAAAAATTGATGAATAAGGGGCGCCCCAGTGGCTCATCGGTCTGGGCGCGTGTACCATTGGGGCTGTGTCCTTCCCGCGGCAACCTGGGTTCGATTCCAGCGCAGGTCATTTGCTGCATGTCTTCCCCCATTCTTCTCCCAACTTTCCTGTCTCTCTACACTGTATAACTGTCAAATAAAGGAAAAATTCCCCAAAAAAATAAAAAACTGATGAATAAGACGTGCCTTTAATTCAATATTTTTCCCTTAAAAATGCATTGTGTCTCATGAACCGGTGCGTGCTATTCACCAGTAAAATTCTGCGAGAGGTAAAGGAGGATGTTCCAATGTACATCCAGGAGAGGGCGCTGTGAGCTAGACCTTGCTCGCATGTCCTAGAGCTTGGTATTCAGTGTCTTCGGTCTCTTAAGAGCTAGAAGCTGAGTAGCCCACCGCAACATAGCGAAAACTTCTAGAAAGAGCGATACAGCTGCACAAAAACTTCACGTCGTGGACTGTGCTGAACAAAATGGAAATCGCCATTTTGTTTAATGTAAATTTAAATAGCTTGGAACAACTTGTTTATGCATTTTTATAAATGAATAGCTACTTTAACACAGTCTTTGATGAAACCTTTTTTACCGACGGGACACCCCACAAAATATACTGCATCTTACATACCAATGCGACTAATATACTGAGTTTTACTGTGGGTGTTTCTGCCCACGGAGTTGTTGTATGCAAATTGGAGACGCATTTGCATTTACAATTGTGTTCGACGTGGCCAGAATCCGTCCCTGACCACCTTCAGAAGTGGTTTGAAAGATCGGACCACAATTCATCCTCAATGCGTCTTGAGTGCATTTACACCTGTACTTTCATGTGGTCAAGCACTATCCGATTGTAATCCGATCAGAAAAAACGCTTTTAAATACCAGGTGTAAAGGGGGCCTATGATTCCTTTCTGTCTCACCAATTCCTTAATATGATATGTTTTCTGTTCACACATTCGCTTGAGATTGTCTGAGCACTGCATATACAGACATAAAGCCTTTTTAAGGTGAAAATACCAGTTGTGAGGTGCAAATCAGAAGCCAGCTTCAGCCTCGTGTGTAAATTGTTAAAATTCTGATCTGATGCATTCAATATTTTTAGGAAAACCAAAACTAAAATTAAAAAGTAAAGTTTAAAGCCTATCCCTCAAGGTCATGTTGATTGCTTCATTCAAAATCCATTGTGGAGACATACGGAGCTAGACGAAAATTTCATCACTATCCAAATATTTATGGACCCAACTGTGCATTGGGACCAGTGAACACCAGATACTGATACTTTCTGTTTTTTGTACATTAATCACTAGTTCTTTATTAAATCTGTGCATCGAGCACTGAAACCAGGATTCATTGACACGCAGACTTCTTGGAAAATATACAGAAACCATGGGCAAGCATCTTGCTCTCCGGAAACAGAACTTGGCAAATAATTGCAGTATCATTGCGTATCTGTATAAATTAGGGAATTACTGTTGAAACGTGCACGGGATTTCAGAGAAATTGCAAAACAGCCACTTCCCTTCAGTAAATATTTCAATTTCATCAGGCTTTCACAGTAAAGCCACTACTTGTGATCGTCATAGCAGTATAGAAGTTGGCATCAACACGATTTATCATAATATACATCCTTTTCCCACTTTGACAGACAAAACAGTGCGATGGGGTGATTTGAAGGGCACATCAATATAATCTCTGCGAAAGTGAATCTCGCAAATCCCTTCTGGTGTCAGATTTTATCTCCATTCACAGTTGGTGCGTGAGTGTTCCTGGGCTCCACTCATTAGAGCACGCATAGGCCTTCCACTGCGCTATCTATGATAGAAAATAGAGTGGGTGAGAAAAGCACAGTGTATTTAATCTCTCTCCTCGACGCTCACCAGTGTTGGGGCGGCTCCAGCGCTACTCAGAGAGTGATGAATGGCATGAATCTGCTGGCCATTGATCATATCGCCCTTTGGGCTTGCCGAAGGTGCTCTGTTAATTGATGCAGGCTGCACATATGTTGTTGTGGGGGGATGAATTATGCTCTGTAACAGCTATTGAATCTGTGGATTTTACCTCAACTGCACAAAATAATTCCCCCCCTTCCAAATTATGATTTGCAGAGACGCTTTGAGGGACTGAAAATACTCTGTGTGTTTTCTTTCCCTGCCGTTGTCAAGAACTATCCTGTATCATTTGTTTTATGTTGCTCAAGGATGTCCAAAAGGGAGTGTGGCAGGTGGTGCATTTTTTCTAATCAGACAGGATGAAGAATTACCCACACCAAGATGAACAATGCTGAAGCACATGCTAGGAAATGCATTATGTTTTCTGTTTCAATGTTGAGAAGATTTATCCCATCGTGTGGGATAGAGGACCAGTTACTACAGCTGTCACTAGTGCCACAGGTTAAAAAAAAAGTATAATAAGTGTGATAATCTTATTTATTTGGACATGCTTTGTCCACGGCAAACATTACTTATTGAAAAAAAGCCATACAACAATGAGAAATCAATACCCAGGGTATTTCTCGGTGCACTGGTAATGGACAGTAAGATCAAAGTAGCAATAAATCCACAGGAAGGATTTCATGTTCTGCATGAACACATGGAGTAATTCTGAAAATAACACCGTATTGATACTATATTTGTATTTGCAAATTCTATTTTATTTCATGTTTCTATTTCTACAAATTATATTTTATTTCATGTTTGAACTTGTTACAATTACTATTTTTAATACAATTATTATTTTTATTATTATTATTATTTGCTCTCATAGATGTGACACAGATGGCAATAATGTGGAACTTTTGTTTTATTGCCATTGATTAGTCCTGCTGCCAGACTTTAGGATCAAAGAGAGAAAGGAAAAGTATACCTGCTCAGAAAAATGCATTTCTTCCGGAGAAAATAATAATGAAAGGGCTCTGTATTAAAACAAAGTCACACTGACCCGAGTTGCTGTGAGGAAGGTCACTGCTCTACTCATCCGTCTCTTCTAATACATCCATTTTATCGCATGCTGTCTGATTCAGTCTCAGACAATCTACAAAACAGTGCACGGTCCATCGACCATCTTATTTACTCTGTCTCTGGAATATATCTTGGCCCATGGTCTTGCTTGTGTTCAGTTTGCAAACAGTGACTTTCCCTACAGTAAACAGAGCACTTGTGAAAGGGTGATGATATGCAACAAAGCTGCCTTCCACATCGCCGGAGCAAAATGTCTAACATTGCACACCTCATTCAAATGCTAGACTCTGCAAAAAGGAGCTAATTAGTAGAGTGAGATGAGCCAAATTTGGGGTTGAATGAAAACCAACAGTATGGTAGATCTCCAGCAACAGGATTCGGAAGCCCTGCTTCTGGCTTTTCATATGAAATGTTGCCAATATGCAACTGAAATTATGATCAGGGCACCAAACTTTGATATTACGGTTCTATGAACAGACAGTTTTGCAGAAACACTTCTTCATGAACATGTCATGTCATACCCTGTTACAGCTCCTTAAATTTGATTTTGCAAAGATAACACTGAGATGGTACCTTGAAGGATACAAAAATGTGACCTTTGGCAAAACATTTCCCCAGGTTTTTTCTGATGTTGGTAAAAATAAGTTCTTAGCAATCATGTTTTAACTCTCATTATCCCCAAGCATCACACAAAAAACCTTTTACCTTTCCCATAACTGAATGTGATTTTTCCTCATATTCAAGTCCCCTCAAAACATGCACTGTCTACTAAGCATTCTGCGAATGAACAACTGTTCACCCATTTACAAGCCATTGTTGTGCTCTGCATGAAAAGATGGATAAGTATCCAACATTTTTGAGACAACCTAAAACACCTGGATCATTCAGATATCTCTGAAGTTATGTTAGTGAATTCAGGAACTCTTTTGAAGATGTAACATACGCCGGATTCTAAGATGAAGAGCCAGAGCCATCTTTGTGTCAGAGGAGATCATCAAGGAAGAAATGGGTGCTTTTCATTTCATGGGTGGACACTGTATGACATACAGGGTGGTGCACAATGCACACAGTTTTGTACAGTAATGTCAGACTCAGCAGAACTATAAAAATCTGTATTTCATTCAGGGATTTAAGTACACTCACAATTTTCACATACAACATCACAATAGTGAGTTCTGTCATTGCATTTAAATATATAGAGTTGAGTTCTCTACTCCATCAAATGAGAGTAATGTGATCAGGCAGATGAGATGACCAGCTTACACTACTGGAAGCCTATTTTACACACAAGGTGAGGTACCTCTAATTTAGATGAACTCCAGTTTTATGAGGGATTTCTTCAGGGCATGAGTTAGTTTAAGGGGTGATATTATCAACAAGATTTCTCAAAATTTCTCAAAAAAGATTACTCAACTAATTATCTAATTGAGAGGGCAAACCTAATCTCACATCACACTGACAATGCAATAATGAGTAAAATGGAGGCTACTATTCAACTGAAAAAAGATTTTTGTGAATTGAATGTTAAGAACGTTCATTTGTTTGTACAATAGCGTGAATATTTGTGTTATCCGCACTAACGTGGTCCAGAAATGCTATTGAAAGTCAAACGGTGTGATAAAAATGTTAAATGCACTTTAATGTTCGTTGATTGTCACAAATGACTTTAAAGACGGCGTTAATGCCTTTCATATTAACGCAAATGAAAGTATTTTTTCTCTATTGTGTGCCGAATGACACTCAAGAATGTCCAAAAAGGAATGATTAAAATGCCAATGACGTTACTGAATCTGCGGTACGCACAAATGTTCGATTTTTGGCGCTGATGAATGTTTCTTGGTGAAATTGGTCGCTATTTCGCACAAATGAATACGTATTTTCTCGTAATGAACAGCAAAAGGTGTAAAAGCTACCTGGCTAACAAGGTGGTCCAATGATAGATCACCTTGATTTTCTTTTGCTGGTGAGGTATACCTTTGGAGCCTTCCCTTACTATTTGTGATACTATTTAGTAAAGAAGGAAAGCATGGTGGCTCAGAGGGTAGTACTATAGCCTAACAGCAAAAAGGTTGTTGGTTTGAATTCAGCCTTGGGCTTTTCTATGTGGAGTTTCTCCCCATGTTTGCGTGGGTTTCTTCCTGGTGCTCCACTTTCCTTTCACTGTCTATGTCAGACTCTAAATTGTTCATAGGTATGACTGTGTGAGTGAGTCCAATCCTGGCACTGTGCTGGAAGCAAAATATTTCCATTTAAGGACTGAGTGACAGATCATGCTTAAAACTTGTAATTCACTGTACATTCCCTGTACATTGTGGGGCCAAACTTGACATGTATTTGCCCATGATTCCTGTTCAGTGCATCTATATCCCCTTCCAAAAAGTGTCTATTTTCAGTACAGTGCAGCAAGAATAAACTCACTCCCTCAATGTTGTAAACTGATTAGCGCATATCTAGTTAGCCAGATATGAAACTAAATTTTGGACTATTCCGGATATAGCATTTACCACACTTATAATTAAATGTTGGATTTCATAAATTAACTTCTTATGAATGACAAAATTTTATTTTGTTGAGTGTGGAGCCTACTCTGCATTAACATCTTCTGTTTCCAAAAATGGATAGCTGATTTTAGTGTTGCTATGGGCTATCTGCCAATTTGGATGTTACCTTGATCAACATGCCTCAAATTAAAACCATTTCACAGAGATAGAAAATAAAGGGACACTGTGCTGATTTTTAACCTCATCTTTATTGATCTGAGTTTGGGATATGGTGTGAAAAACACGTGCAGTTTTTGATATGTCACTGGAAATCAGCGCAAAATCTGTTCTACTTCCCCCTCCAGCACTGTCATTTGACGCAAACAGTGACATAGTGGGACATAAGGAGGAACTACAAGCTACTTCAGTTTGGATTTCTAGTCTCTGCCTCTCGGTGGCTTGGATGCCTCCCCAGCATGCTACTCAGAAACAAAACCTCCATGTTGTCTTTGCTTGTATTGCAAACTAGCCAGGTTTCTGACAGTGGAAATGGCCCTCCAAAATATGTGTACAGAGGATATTAGGGGCAAGGATATATTTTACATAAAGATAGTGCCTTTTACAGCCTTACCTTTCAACCTACTAGCTAATGATTTTGTTAGCTTGTGGCTGTAGTGGACTCTAGCAAGCTAGCAAGCGGAAAATTTCATGAAATTTTCACTGGATCATTGCGATGACATGAAAAAACATCCACCTAGCTAGCTTACTCAACTGTGACTCCGTAGGTTGTTTTTGCTTCTCCAGTGAGGGTTTATGAGCTAAAGCGAGTCTTGATTGACCTTAATTGATTGTGTCAGAAAATGGACAGTGTGCCCACATCAATCAGAATTTGTTTAGGAGGACAACCTAGTAATTCCAATTGGAGATCTCACTTTTAGTGCTCAAGAAGAAAATTCTACCTGCAAACTCTTACATTTGCATACTTATTTGCAAGCACGTCTACTCTTGTGTCTGTAATGGCCCAATGCTCCCCTATCACCCATACTGCATTCACAGGTTAAAGGGCATCTAAAGTTGATGCCTATTGTTTTTGTTTATCGGCCAATCAGCGAGCCGCACCAGTGCAAACGAACCGAAATGGGATTATCTATGCATGTACACAAAACATTGGTTTATGAATGAAATAGGTCATGTGACAATGCAAGATGTCAAAAAAAGCAAGTGATTTGTTTGTAAACATTGTATGTTCAACGTCCCGTCTGAGAAACGACTTTAGATGCCCTTTAAGAGTGGAAAAATTATGCCTGTAGTTTTGGCCTTCTTATAGCCTGTGCACCTAGGCTCAGAACAACCTGGAGGCATTATCATCAAAACCATTCCTCCTTGCAGTAAATGCATATGGTTTGTGTGTGAGTCATTTATACAGAACCCAAACTGCATTTATACAGAACCCTAAAATGTATGGTGTAATTATTGGTGAATTTCCCCTTTAATGTGGGCTAAACTTTAATTAATGGAGCCATAAGCACACTATAAAACTGAACTGTATGACATATTCATAGGAATAATGTGCGTCATATTATAATACGTGAAGTAGTTAGACCAATATGAAGCAACAATGTGTGGTTCAAACTAACTGTTGTGAACTCATAATAAAATAAAAACTCTCACACACAATCATGTTCAGGAGTTTTTATTAGGTCACCTGAGACGAAGTCTCAAAGTGACCTATTCTAATCGCCTTTTGTCCGTCGTCGTCCGTCAACAATTTACATTTTCCACTTCTTCTCAGAAACCGCTGATCCGATTTCAAGAAAATTTTGCAGGAACCTTCCTTGGTCAAATATGCACCAGAATTGTGAATAATATGGTGCCCACCCCCAGGGACTCTGAGGGGCGGGGCTAAAACTGGTCAATACATTTTCGACTTCTTCTCAGAAACCGCTGATCCGATTTCGATAAAATTCTGCACGAACCCTCCTTGGTCAAATATGCACCAAAATTGTGAATTATATGGTGCCCACCCCCGGGACTCTGAGGGGCGGGGCTAAAACTGGTCAATACATTTTCGACTTCTTCTCAGAAACCGCTGATCCGATTTCAATAAAATTTTGCACGAACCTTCCTTGGTCAAATATGCACCAAAATAGTGAATTATGGTGCCCAGCCCCAGGGGCTCTGAGGGGCGAGGCTAAAACTGGTCAATACATTTTCCCCTTCTTCTCAGAACCCGCTGATCCGATTTAAATACAATTTTGCAGGAACCTTCCTTGGTCAAATATGCACCAAAATTGTGAGTTATATGGTGCTCACCCCCAGGTGCTCTGAGGGGCGGGGCTAAAAGTGGTCAAATTCACTGAAATTTAAAAAATCTTCTCCAGACCCAGATATGCTGGAAAACAATACTTTTCATAGATGGAAAGCTCTTGAGCTGCTTTATCAAAATTGTGAACTTCATGACCCTCGAGCTCCATGTTTGCCCCTGGGGAGGGGGTGAAATTTACTATAGTTTATATAGGAAAATGATACTTTTGGGTATATGTTGTTCATTTTGTACTAGAAATCATTGAAACTTGATTGGCATTATAACCACGAGATGACAGTTTGATACTATGACATTTTTTCACCCTGTCTCTTCCCCAGGGGCTGAGAAGTTGGGCCCAAATGGGGTCATATTGCCAAAAATTTCTACAATCTTCTTCTCCAGACCGAGATAGGCCGGAAACTAATACTCTTCATAGATGGAAGGTGGTGGCTTGAGGTGCTTTATCAAAATTGTTAATTTCATGGCCCCCAGGCTCCGTGTTTGCCCCTGGGGAGGGGGTGAAATTTACTATACTTTATATAGGAAAATGATACTTCTGGGTATATTTGGTTCATTGACATCAATAACATCTGTTTTTATACAACTCAGGTGACCGTTAAGGCCCATGGGCCTCTTGTTTTATTAAGCGTATACAACATTTAGTTCAGACTACGCATTGTAGTATAGGATTTACATATAGATAAATATTTCAAATATTTCATCAAATACACTTAATAAAAGTGACTTTATCAAAAGGTATGGACACCATTTTCTAACTGCTTACCAGTGGCGTTTTCTACCGGAGGCCAAGGAAAGCCAGGCTTCCCCTGTTTTTTTTTCAGACTGTAGTTGTAACTTAATAAAAACACTTCTTTTAACAGTTTAGGTAATTCTTCTGTGCTGTTTCGCGGTCATTTCTTCCCCATTTCTCTCTGCTTGTTGAGCATTTTACAATGTGTATAATAGCACCCCCCCCAAATGTTGCGTGGTGAATGAGAGGCAAAACATGACACACTGTTTTTCCGCGAGGAGGCCAGGCCAAGCGTCCTTTGAGAAAAAAAAATTAATCAACCAATCAGGAGAGGCTATCGTAATGACATTGCTCACCTGTGATTAGTCAGGACTGTGCCAAAGGCTACCCGCCCCTTTGCCTCACATCATTCAAATCATAGTACCGTAAAATCAAATGAGGGAAGATTTTAATGATGACTCATGAGCAACATCAGCAGTGTAGTTATGGAAGGTGGAGATTTGGAGTATTTTGTCAAAAACAATTTTACTAAACTACCACTACAGCAGCAACTTAAAATTAAAAGCGACGGCAGGCCAACGCCCAAGCTTGTCCTGCATACTGAGAGGAAGACAGGTTTTTGGACTTTCAATGAGGGTAATTATGTCCACACGGAATGGCTAGCTCGTAGCGCTAAACTTCAGTGATTATTTTGCTGGCATAGTCTTCTTTTTGACAAGGATTCTTGCTCAGTAAACAATCCCTGGGTCACCACAGGATTCACCAACCTTGCCAACCTTGTCCTGGGCAATTGATAGGCACGGTAAATCAAAAATTCACTTAGACTGTGCAGTGAAACTGAACCTTTTTGATTGCGTCAAGATAAACAAGACTCCGGATTTAGCAAGAAGCATCAGGACAAAGAAGCACAATGAGCAGGTAAAAAGGAATCAGGAAATTCTGATGAGACTTATTGTTGCAGCCTTTTTTCTGCACACCAAGAACAAGCATTCAGGGGGTACAACGAGCAAACAGGGGCAATTTTCTTTCGATCAGGGGTATGGAACCTTCTCCAGAAAGAGCCACTGTGGGTGCAGGCTTTCATACCAACCAGGCTGCTACACACCTGATTCTACTAATCAAGGCCCTTAACAAACATGCCAGAGGTTGATGAGTAGAATCAGGTGTGTAGCAGCTTGGTTGGTATGAAAGCCAGCACCCACAGTGGCTCTTTCTGGAGAAGGTTCCCTACCCCTGGTTTAGATGGTACACGTTTAGAGTTTCACAACCCACTGGCAGACCACTTGGGATCATCATCAGTCTTCAGTGGTATGTCAAACTCCATACAGAATGACATTATGGAAAGCATAGCTCACATTATCCAGGATGAGACTGATAAAGAGATAAACTTGTGCCCTTTCTTTGCTTGTACAAGTGGATGAAACGTCAGACATTTCCAACACGTGCCAACTTGGTGTCATAATCAGACACGTTAATGAGAAAAGCAGTGTGTGTGAACGTTTTCTGGGCTTTTTTGATGTCGGCTCAAACAGAGACACTTAACCCATAACATCAGTTGTGATGAGAGCCATTGGCAACTACAGTTCCACAAATAAACTAATTTGCCAGACCTACAATGGAGCAAGCTGCATGAGTGGACAGCATGGTGGCCTGCAGGCTTTAGTGAAAGCAAACTGTCCCAATGCGTTATTCATCCACTGCTACGCTCATAAGCTAAATTTGGTTTTAGCATGAGGCACAAATAACATTCAAGCAGCCAAACTGTTTTTTTCTGGCCTTGATTCCTTTCATAATTTTTATTACATTCTTGCAAGAGATCGGCTTTACTGTGTGAAGTGGATCGGGCTGTGTGTGTCTGTTATGAGGTGGAACTTCAAAAATCGAGCAGTAAATGCCATGCATTAAGGATGCACATCGCTCTGCATGACTTTTGACAAGATAATGACAGAGCTGGGATGGGACAAGGAGACCATCGCACAGAGGTTGGCCTTGAAGCAAAATCTTGAGGATTTTCACTTCACCCTCCTTCTCGGGGTCTTCCAGTCCATTTTCGGCCTCACAAAACTTCTCTTTCAGGTTCTGCAAAGACAGTGGACATCAAAAAATGCCAGGATCAGATCAAGAGCAGGATCAGAGCTCTCAAAGCCATTAGAACAGACTAGACGTTCACCGGCATTTATGATGAAAAAGTCCAGATAGTCGGAGAACCTGTGCCCAGGTGCAAACGTCATCTATGAAGCTGGGGGGACCTGGAGCAGGGGGTTAACCAGCACCAAGAGGGAAATGAGGACTGTTGCGTCTTTCCGACATCTTTAATTCCAGATTGTTGGCAGTATTGTACTGCAGATGACCCCGAGATTTGCAGATATGGAGAACCTGAGTTTTTTTTTCGGGTGCTGGATCACACATCATTTGTATCTTTCTGCAAGACTGCTGCATTCTCCAGCAATGAGTTGGCTCAACTGATCAAGACGTATCCTTTCTTTGACGAGCAGAAGTTAAGAAATTAGCTGCACACACTGTACAACTACCGGTTGTTTCACAAGCCACCAAGTGAGTTGCGACCACTTCTTCTTGAGGATGACCTACAGGGAAAACCCAAAGGAACAGGGAACACCTTGGTGTGGACTTTCAGACACCAATGGTTGTTAGGATCAGATCTCAAATTTGTATTAACATTAAAAAACAGTTAAAAACGAGCGTTTATAAGGTGTTACTAAAAAAATCATAACTTTTAAATGAAGAGTTGCACCACAACAACCTTTGAAACAAAGATAGCCAAGAATGTAAGCTTTAAGATGGTGAAGATTTCAAGAATTTACAGGTTGTCACACCTGGCAATTTGATGTCAATTTTCATGAAATTTTGGCTTTTTTGGGATTTTCCTGTGTATTTTCAAGACAACCATAAAATTGACATGCTTGCTGTTTATTGTACCAATATCACTCTGTGAGGAGAGCTTGCCCAGAAAAAAATCAGCTCTCTACCTGCATAACTTTGGTCATAAATGGCCTTCAAAGTTGGGGTCACAGACAACTTAGTCAAATAAATTAGCATTTTCAAACTGCCATAGCTCCCTAAGAAAAAGAGAAAAGCCATTGAAAATGTGCTTGCCTAGTTTACTGGGCCTAGATGCTACACTGTGGATGATTTTGAGGCAATGGCAAAAGTATAACAGGAGATATTGCCTCCTGAAAACTCCCTTTTATTTGACGTTGCAAAAACGAGTGTGAAAATATGCACAACACTACCATCTTTATTATTTTTTTCTGCCAAAACTAATAGACATATTTAACTGAAATTTGGCACACATCCTATTAAGTATATTACCTTCCTGTTATAATTTTTTTAGACAAATCTGAGATGGTCAGGTGGGAGGCATTTGTTGAATTGACATGGAATGACCCATATATAACCTATCTCGTTCTGTCAGGCCGGGTCTATTTTCTCTAGCAGAGGGCACTTGTTAACTCGTAGCATAATTTATCATATCAAATGCCATGAACCTTGATAACAAGTGTCTTATTATGACCGCTGCCAAGTTGGGAAACTAGTTTACAAGGAAACTTGCGCTGAAGAAATACGGCGCCCTCCATAATTATTGGCACCCCTTGTTAAGATGTGTTAAAAGCCTTAAAATAAATTCAATTTTTATTGCAGAAGCATACTCTCACACTGAAAATTGTAGAAAAATGTAACCTTCAACTCAAGTGAATTTTAAGGGGAAAAAAAATCCCTAAGAAATAATTACTTTTCATAAAATCACCTGTTCCACAATTATTGGCACCCCTAACAATTCCGAGGAAATAAATGTAATTGAAGTATTTCTGTCATTTCTACAGTAGTTTACAAAGTTGATCAGAGTATCTAGGAACATTTAATTAGTAATTCATCACTTCCTGTTTCCCTGGGGTATAAATATGATGTGACACAGAGGCCATTTCTCTTATCCACTCTTCAAAATGGGAAAGACAAAGGAGCACACCATTCAAGAAAGGCAGATGTGTGTCGACCTTCACAAGTCAGGCAATGGCTACAAGAAAATAGCCACTCGCCTGCACCTGCCCATATGTACTGTCAGAGGAATCATTAAGAAGTTTAAAACAACTGGAACAGTGGTAAACAAGCCTGGACGAGGACGCAAGGTTATTTTGCCACCACGCACAGTAAGGAGGATGGTAAGAGAAATAAAAAGTTCTCCAAAGCTCAAAATGGTAGCATATTGGGGTCACAAAGTCTCCAATACGACCATCAGGCGCTATCTACATGCCAACAAGCTGTTTGGGAGGCATGCACGGAAAAAACCTTTTCTCACTCACAATCATAAACGCGTCTGGGTTTCGCTGAGCAGTACTGGGACTTCAACTGGGGCCGTGTACTTTGGTCAGATGAGACCAAGATAGAGCTTTTGGCAACAAACACTCTAAGTGGGTCTGGCGGAACACAAAAGATGAGTATGCAGAAAAGCACCTCATGCCCACTGTGAAGTATGGGGGAGGATCGGTGATGCTGTGGGCCTGTTTCTCTTCCAGAGGCCCTGGGAACCTTGTTAGGGTGCATGGCATCATGAACGCTTTGAAATACCAGGACATTTTAAATCAAAATCTGGTGGCCTCTGCCCGAAAGCTGAAGATGGGTCGTCGCTGGGTCTTTCAGCAAGATAATGACCCTAAACATGTGGCCAAATCTACACAGAAATGGTTCACCAGACACAGAATCAAGCTCCTCCCATGGCCATTTAGTCCCCAGACCTCAACCCCATTGAAAACCTGTGGAGTGAGCTGAAGAGGAGAGTGCAGAGGAGAGGACCCAGTTCGCTGGATGATTTAGAGAGATTGTGCAAAGAGGAATGGTCGAAGATCCCTCTTTCTGTACTCTCCCATCTTGTGAAACATTATAGGAGAAGATTAGGTGCTGTTTTGTTGGCAAAAGGGGGTTGTACAAAGTATTAACATGAGGGGTGCTAATAATTGAGGCACACATGATTTGATGTCAAAGAATTATTTCTTAATGTGGGATTTTTTTTCCCACTGAATAAATGCACTTGAATTAAAGGTTGGATTTTCCTCTTTTTTTCCATTGTGGTCCTATATTATTTAGAAAAAAAACTGAATTTATTAGAAGCTAAAAACACATCGTAACCAGGGGTGCCAATAATTATGGAGGGCAGTGTACCTGTTTTTAAAAAAAAAACACTGGTTTGTAATTGGATCTGACACGTATACATTTTTTTATTCTTGTTTTTTTTAAGGGGTCTTCAGGGTAAAAATTTAATTTTTATTTTGAAATTTTCAAAAAAAGAAATAAAATAAATAAAGGAATGCAGTGAGATGCCAGTACATACCAAGAATCTACGTTTTTCCTCTGCCTCAATTGTTACTTGTGACTTTAAATGCAAATGACCGAAAATCACAATTTTGACTGATTTTCAACCTTGTGGCATTAATAAAATCATTACTGCTCATCTGATTGACTTTGAATTTGGACTGAAGTTGTACCTGTTGGAGATCTATGAAATGACATAGGATTTTCTAGATAGGTGCATCCCTAGGGGGTTAATTTTGAAAATAAAGCAAGTTAATTATAGCGATTTTCATTATGGTTACGTAACAGAGCTCATTAAATATTCATAAATGTTCCGAACAAAAAAATCCTGTGTCATTTCATAAAACTATCTTAAACCTTTCATATGAGACTAATTTGAGTAAAATCTGACCGTGGGTCATTGAAATATCAGTGCCACAAAATATGTTCAGATTTTGTCATTAAAGTGCCGTTTCCATGGCAATCATGTACATTTTTATCAAAATGCTCCATTTTATGAGGTTAAAATCATGTTGATTTCTAAACTTTACCCTAAGAACCCCTTAAAATATTGGTTTGTAATTAGATCAGACACGTATCTTTGACTATTTTTTAAGAAAATGAAACCGATACTGGATTCTATGCCGCAGAATTGTTCCCCACAGAAACATTTCAATCAACAAGGCATTATAAAAATAAAAAGGTCAACTCGGCTTCCAAGTTTAAATCCGAGACGAACGTGCGTGATGAGGAATGAAAGTATTCAAACTCTGCTCATCCAATGCCCCATGATAAGCCCTAAAATGGGATTTTAAAAGTGCTGAGGTATTTTGGCTTGTTAGGACTGTAAGTATAGCACTCGGTGGAAATCAGTAAAACCAAATGTTTATGTAGTCACGCACGAATAAGATGTCTATTTCCCATCCAAATAACCTGTCAGATCCGGTCCTATGCCTAAACAGGGACAGAAAATAATTCCAGCCGCTCGCACTTTCGTTGCTCAGTAAATCAGGCTGTAGCGAGCCCACTAGTGTCACGTACTGACGTTATACGGTGACGTATTCGCATGGGTCTGAGTTGGCTCCTAGGCGATGGAAAAGCAAACAGGTTTTTAGGAGTTGCGTGGGCTGAACCAACTAAGTACTGGCACTCGCACCAGCACGGCACTAGCACCAGGTTCTTTCTGGTGGAAAAGGGGCATAAGGGTGTATCGACGACTCATGGGAGAACTGATGAGTCAAAGGTGGAATTTTTTGGAGGACATGGGTCCCTTCAGACATAAAGCTGCCAGCATAAAGCGGGCAGCTTTACGCCAGATATAAAGGGACCCATGTCATCATACTAAAATTAAAACACGATGGTGGTAGTGTAATGGTTCGCGGCTGCTTCAGGACCTTGGTGACTTGCCATAATTGATGAAAATATAAATTCTGCTCTCAACTATAAAATCCTAATGGAAAATAGCTGGCCATCAGTTTGTGACCTTAAACTGAAGTGCATTTGGGTTATGCAGCAGGACAATGATCCCAAGCACACAAGCAAGTCCACCTTTGAATAGCTAAAAGAAACAAAATGAAGGTTTTGGAGTGGCTGAGTCAAAGTCCTAACTTGAATTTGATTGAGATGGCGTGGCATGACCTTAAACTGGCAGGTAATTCTCAACCCCCCCCCCCCCAATGTGGCTGAATTGAAACAAGTCTACAAAGAAGAGTGAGCCAGGATTCCTCCATGGTGCTGTTAAAGGCTCATTGCCAGTTATTGGAGACATTATATTGCATTTGTTTTTGCAAAACGGCGCAAACAGTTATTTCGGTTTGGGGGGGCAATTATTTTTTTCACACTATAGGTTTTGCATAACTCTTCACATTCAATAAATGACATGATCGCTGAAAAGCTGCATGTTGCATTTACTTACATTTTGTTGTGCAGTTAGCTGGATCATCTGAAACATTTACACATGGCAAGCAAGAGAAAAGTAAAAAAAATGAGAAGGTGGCAAATTCTTTTTCACAGCACTGTACTCACATGTTGTAAGCAACTTACATAGATGAAATAGCAGGATGGTTGTCAGGTCTGTGTCACAAAGACCCCAAGGTCAATGAGACCAGCCTAATACCAAAACTCAAAATATGCCACACCTGATGGCCACTCCCAAACCAACTGTCAGATTTTGATGAGTCGCCACACTGTTCAAAAAAAAAAAAAAAAGTTGTCTCAACTGAAAAAAGTTAGTGTCCAGGCTGCCTTAAAATTTTAAGCTCATTGAACTTGAGATGATAAGTTGAGGTAATATTCAACTTATAATCTTAAATTCAGTTAACTTGAAATTTTAAGGCAGCCTGACACTAACTTTTTTCAATTGAGACAACTTTTTTTTTTTTTTACAGCGCATTATTTATTTTCTTTTGTTGCTATTGAAGAGCCTAATTCAGCATGAAGCATCACCAAAGTTTCTATTTTCAACATTTTTGTTGATTACCTGCATGTGTGAGCAGGCAGATGCACTATCGACACTTTATTTATTTTTTTTATTATTTTATTTTTTTTATTTGGCATCTCCAATCCCACCCGAATCTGGAATGTACAATTGGGGAACTATGTACAAGGCTTTTCGCATATGCGGCCCCCTATTGCCAACTCAGGAGAGTGAGACAGCTAGCGGCTCTCCTCCGAAGCATGCGCCCGTCACCACCGCTTCTCATACACTCATTGGTTGAAACTTCGCAAGCTCAGAACGAGGGTGGAGGATACCTGAACATGAACGAGCTTAGAATCTTCCTAACTAGCGCCCGTCTGGCCAACAGGAAGCGCCTGAGAACTTTGTTATTTACAATACCCTAACCCGGCAGACCCTTCCCAATTTGCATCCCTGTAGCGCATTGGCCAATTGCACGCTACTCTGAAAAGAGCAGCCGACCACTGCCGGCTGGTACGAGGTGGGGATCGAACCCGCGCTGTGATAGTCACTTCTGCTTCGCAAAGCGATGCTTTACTGAGTGAGCTATCCAGCAGCACACTGTCAACACTTTAAATGAAGAACTCATAAATGCACCAATAAATGCCACCATACCTAAAAATAATAAAACACCTCAAAAAAAAAAAGAAGTCCTCATAGTCACTGAGATTACTGGTGATTACGTTGTGTTTGAAAACAAAATGGGTGCATTTAAATTAGAGTTTGATATTTGCACACAGGACGATATAAAAGATAAGGAATGCTAGTCAACCAAAAAAGTCAGAACAGTGGTTGATCATCAAATTGGTATGCAGCTGTGATAGTGCCATTATTTACGTGCACAACATGGTACGATGGGCATGCATAATTTATACTGACTCTTCTGGCGTCAACTCAAGAGGCTGATTCAATGCATACATATATGTACATATAGATTCAGATTCAGATTCAGACGACTTTATTGATCCCCGAAGGGCAATTCAGTTTACAGTTACCCTGCCTTAATGAACTATCCAAACAATTAGGGAACAAAACAAACAAATGCAAACATTCATAGCAGCATATACAACCACATTCACCTGTCAGTACCAACAGATCAGCAGGATCAGCAATAAATACAATAGTTCAATAAATACAATGTCAAAGATATATGTACCAGATAACCCATCAGCATTGCTTTGCATTTTATTGAGTATCTGAAATTTTCCATTAGTGTACTGTTTCTATTTTTACTGAAGATGTGTTGCTGTTCCAACAGCCTGTGGATTGTATAAGCACTAACACAGAGTCATGAGTGATGACGGTATCATTCTCAGCCAAATACATCATTGATTGCCCATTGCAGGGCAATGGTTGTTTAGAGGGGTAAATTGGCATGATAAAACACAAGCAAAGGCCCACATCTCAACACATTCAAAAACATAGGAGTGCAACAACAGCTGCATGTTTCGTCATTGAAGCACGAATCCTTGCAGCGTTCAAGGCACTGTGGTAATGTTGTAAGCTAGTAGCAATCAAACTTTTTTTTCTCGGGTATTTACTCACTTTTTAAAAAGCTGGACTCTTGTTATGAGCTGCTAAACTGTTGAGTCAGGTATGCCATTTTAGGGGTTGACATAAAAACTGACAAGATTCTATGACTCTATGATTAGCCTTTCTTGAATACAGAATAACTCGATCCTATTTAGTACATATTACTAATACTCGCAGCAAACAAGCCTGTATAAATGCTTATAGCAACTGCAGATAGTCATAATGTGCACCATGCAGTTCACTGATTTGTTAGTGGGATAACAGGGGTCATATTTGAAGCGACAGACTGCATATGCCATCTTCGCAGTTTACGGTACTTAACAGTGCTTATGGAAATCTGTATGAAAGACTTGGGCCCGTACTTATCAAGCTTATCAAAGTACCATTTTAGTCTTAAGCGCCATGAAATTCTGAAATTTACTCCTACTTTCAAATTTAAGTATAAAAAAAGTTATGCAATTTCTTAAAGCTTAGAATCACTCTTACACTCCCAGATATATAAGACAGCTCAAGAGGTCTCTCCAGAGGTTAAGAGTTGCCAGTAGGGGCCTGTGATGGCACTGAGGAGGCAGAAACATGTGCGAACCTTTCAGGAGAGGAAGAATGCTTTTAAATTGTTTTACGATGCACAGTTAATCAAACAATATGGCTTGGATAGAGCAGGCATCATCTTTGTCACAGTCTTAGTAAGGAACGTCATCTCACCTTCCACTTTACGCAGCAACGCGATCTCAGCTGAATTAAAGGTAGTAATGATGAACCCATTTCCTTGCCACAGGAAAAATGCAACAATGTAATGCTGATGATTTGGGGCTATCTCAACCATTAATTAGTCAAATTGTTATAGAAACAATTATAGCAATTTCCCCTCCACATATTGTTACTCATTTTGACTTTCCAACAACACCCTGCGCTATCCGAGAGAAGCAAACACAGTTCATGCAAATAGCCAGCTTTCCAGGAGCTGTCGGTGCAATTGATGGCAATCACATAAAGATCATCGCTCCCAGCATTAATGAGCATGTATATGTGAACAGGAAGAGGTACCACAGCATAAACACTCAAGTTGTGTTTGATGCAGAATACAACATTTTGGATGTGGTACCCAAATGGCCTGGGTTTACCCATGAGGCATGGATTTTAAACAAAAGTGGCCTGAAGCAGCTCTTTGAAAGGCTTTGTGCCGCCGGGATGTCATCTATTAGGTGATAAAGGAGACCCTTTACGCCAGTGGCTGCTCACCCCTGTCCATATGCCGCTGACAAAAACCCAAATCAACTACAACAGGTAGTCCTTTTATTTTTAGCTCTTTAGAATGATACCCAATTGCTTCCTTAAATTATTAACACATTACGAGAATAATCTGAATGTAGACTGCAATTAAGGTCTTGATTTAATATCCCTTCACAGGGCACATCGTATCACAAGAAGTATGGTAGAGAAAGGGATTGGTTGGTGGAAGTGCAGATTCCACTTACTCTGAAGTTCAGTACTCCCCCAAAAGATCGTGCCGTATTATAATGGCATGTGCACTTCTGCATAATATTTTCAAGAGATGCACCATCCTATCCTCACTACAGCAATACTGCCATGACAGCGATGGAGAAGATGGTGATGCGAGCCCTCTGACCAACAACAATCCATGTGATGGGGCAGCCTTTAGACAACGCTTCGTAAACCTCTACTTTAAGTATGCATTACAATTAGTATGCATCAATACACACACACATACATGGTTTTATTATAATATTTATTCATCATTCTTTTCTTTTTTTGAAGCTTTTCTCTCTGCAGTGCCTGCAGGTCATTCGGGAGCAGGTCCTCTGCCAGGCCTTCATCCAACACTCCGCAGTCCTCTGTCGGGCATACCTGACTTGAGGTGCTTGGGAGCACATCAAAGGCAAGAGAGGCACATGGAGAATCTGTGCTTAGGCTAGCCAGGTCAGATTGAAAGATCGGGTCTTACCTTTGTGATAGAATGCTGAGCTTAATTGCTGCAGGACCTTGTGCAGATAACAGCACTTTCCTCCCCAAGAGTGCGCCGCACCACCTCAGTGGCTTGCTTGGTGGTCCCCTGCCTGAGTGTGATCATCAGTTTTAATAGGTATTGAGTAAATAAGGTAGGACAAAGGGCTTAGGCATGCAAACAGGCAAAACAATTAAAGAGAAAGAAAGAAATTAACTGCACATACCAGAGAGCATAATCTTGGAATTTGGGCAGAATATTGTACCACGTCTTCTCACAGATGAGCAAATGCAAGAGATATGTGTCTGGAGATGTCTTCCCATGCCTTTGTCTTGTCAGCGCTAGTTAATGTAGGGCTGAACTTGCCCGTTATAATATGCTTTCTTTATTTAATCAACTCCACAGGTCGCAGTGCTTCTTTTAGAATCCAATCCTCTCCTAGATACCCTATCCATGCAAACTCCATGGATATTTGCATCAACATTGTTAAAGTTATGAAGATAGTGGCACAAGTAACAGTATCTGGTTCTTTGACCTAATTAGCCGGTAAAGCTAATTAGAGGGTAATACGCCACTTCGTGGAATAGTGGATAGGTAGCAGGGTTGGGTTCAATTACTTTTTTCTATTACAATTACAGTAATTGTAATTTAATTTTTATTAAATATTTTTATTGAAAAGTAAATGTAATTGAACATTCTGTCCAGAAAGTAATTGTAATTACAATTACAATCAATTTTAATTAAAAAAAAAAAAATTGAACCCAACCCTGATAGGTAGTGGTCATGAGATACGCCAGTGATATGCCAGTTTGTGAAATAGAATAATGCAAAGAACTTTCAACACCAAGACGTACATCAATAGATTTTTTGTGTAATAAGAAGATCTAAAGGCTTCAACTGTTGATAGTTGAGTAACTTATGACTAATAAATGTGAAAAGTATCTTGTACCCATACAATATTACTTAATTGACAAAATCAAGTTCATGAAAACCATATAACCTTCAATGATGGTTCATAAAGTGTAGTATAAATACATTGTATTATCAACCTTAGATCAGGTTGGTTTTGTTGGTAAAACACTCCCAGGGCTATTCATTAACCCTTTTCATTTCGAATAACAAAAACCTTTCCCAGAAATCAAGTACTTTGTTAAATAATCTGAAATTTCTGAATGCAATTGGCCAGAGGGGTGTTCTGAAACCGCCAAGGAAATTTGTTTACTTTCTGAAGTACTCTTTATCATATCTGGGTAGATGAGAGCTAATCACACTTTTGAAATCCAACTGTGAATATTATTACATGTTTATGAATCAAACAACTAGTCATGGAAGTCTCGGACAGTTTCTGGCAGCCTCGTGCCTCATATGGTCCTTACAACTTTCGACACTGGACGGTCCCATTTTATACGTAAACTTTTGCATGGGAATAAGGATAAAGTCATGCACAAAACACGAATGAGAAAGAGATCGCATGGTATAATGCGATGACTGATCATGAGGTGGCCTACATGTAGATCAGATGAACTTTTTAAAATAAAACATGCTCTTACCTGCTTTTCTTTTGAACCAGATTGGGAGTTCATCTTTATTTCTAATAAATTCAACAAACAGTGAACCTTGTCAATTGTCTAGACTCATCATTTTGTTAAATCTTTGGGCAAGGCATTGATGCATGTACAAAAGGAATGTAGATTCTAAAGGCAGACTCAAGTCATAAAACCCATATGTAGCAGGCTAAAGTTCACCCAGTCACTGAGGTACCTGGCTAGCATATTGCAGCTGTGCATTAGATATCAATGACAGGTTGAACTCATTTAACTGGGGTAAAAGTGAGATACGTCACTTCGTGAAATCAAGGAATTTGTATGGACGACATACATCAAATTTTGTTGCTTAATAAAATGGGAACGAGGTTAGATATGGAATTGAGACCTAGATCAATCAAAACACCTCGTCCAACGAGATGCCCATAACTCAAAACCCTAAAAAATGAGATACCACACTTTGTTAAATCACCGATGATATGAGGAAAAGCCTAGTAAGGTCAAAAATGGTCCTAACTCATTTTCAACTAAAATTTGACTTGCTAGGTTTTTATATAATACTCAAGATTCTCTTTTAACTTTGCTTGTTGATATATGTCACATTGTTTCCTCACAGCATTTGCCTGTCTGGTTGTATGCTCGTCTCCAAAAACTAAGCATAGATTTGCATGTGGTTGGGATTTACTACACAGTATGCATTTACTCATTAATACATTTATTATCTTGTTTAATTGCATAATGTGTTTATATTGGTATGCAGTGTTTTATTTATAACCATGTTAATGGTTTGGCTAAATTGAGAGAAATTAAACCTAATGGAAAATACAGTTTAAAAGAACTGTATTATCCAGTATTGTAAGGGTTGTGCTTCGCGCACTGATGAGGGGAGAGGAAGTTGAGGACTGGACTCAGGTGCAAGGATGGACTTGGTTGTATTTATTTTGCCATCTGTGCAGCAAGGAGGCACACACGAAGCAATACAAAGCAAATAGGAAACAAGGTTCCTTAATAGTGCTACTAGGAATACAAACCCTGGGATTTAGCTACAGTAACAATGTATTACCTAAAATAGGAAAAAGAAATAGGAAACGAGGTGCATTAGTAATAAGGTTAAAGTGCTGATATCAACCAAAAACAGCACTGCAATAGAGAGTTAGATAATATACATGCGATACACAGAGAAAAAGTCTATTCTCAAGACCAGAAATACAATACAGGTATGTGGCTAACAAGACTTCGCAAATACTAAGTGCGAGTTCGGTCTTAAATAGCAGAATACTACCACACAGTGGCAATGAATCACAGGTGCATGCCGTGATTGCTGGGCTGAAAAATGCGGTCCAGGTCTTAATTGACCGGTGAGTCTGCTGGCTGGAGTCGCAACATTGCACGATAATGTGAGCAAATTATTCACTAACAATGTCAGTCAATTTTATGGATCATATTTCCTGCATTAGTGGCTGCAGGTCAGTATCCCTTGTAGTGGAGCCACTATAGACCTATATTCGTCTTCAATAGGTCACACATAGGTTGCATAGTTTCATTAATCTGGGAGATGTAAGTCGCTGGAAGACTAACAGTGCAGCCCATATGTATTTAAACATCAGCTTTTTGCACAATACTGCCGCCAACTGGATTTTAAAACAATGAACATGAATTCAAAGTAGTGACAGCCAGCTTGAGATTGCAGATATTTGCATTAATGTGGCAGGTACCAAGGACAAACTGCAGCCCTTTCTATGGAGCATCACTGTCCAATTACTTATGATTCACGCTGTAGGCCAATGGAGGAAATGTTGTAGGTTATAGGGATTGTCTCCTACGCAGAGGGAAGAAGCCATTTCCTGTCTGTCTGTCACACTCGAGTCTGCAGGACATCACCATTAGCGTTCGCACCTCTTTATAGACATCAGCTCTTGAGGAACTTTCCGCTAGTTTCATGCCAGTAGAAAAATGCCTTGGAAGACGTTTTTGGGATTTCTGTGTGAATGTGGGGAGTCTTTCAGCAAGCCGCTGGAGACAAAGGAGCCGGGTCACGCATCTTCACCTTGGGGCAGAGGAAAGAAACACGAGAGAAAGATAGAACACAATGGCAGGTCTTAGGAACGAGCAGTTTTAAAGTCAAAAGTGGAGTTATTGTTGGCAGATACCACTTTACCTCTCCCATTCTCTAAAAATTGAGCAAGCTCAGGATCTGGGCGGCGTTTCACAGAGATCGTAAGAAATACGATAGGCGAAAAAGGTACAATAGACTAAGATAGGAGAGGCGTTTCACGCAAATCCTTGTAAAAATTTGAAAATCGTAAGTAGAAAATTACGAAAACCATCGTAAATTTAGGATAAGACAGATACGAAAATTTGTGGGGTAAAACTTTTACCCCGCGACACTCGTAAAAGCCCTCATAAGTCTCTCGTAACCCTAAAACGTCATTCCGCTTCCATTCCAATGTGTCAACATGGCAACGCCCCCTTGGGGGCACCCCAGTGGGGGGGCACCCCAGTGGCTCATCGGTCCAAGCGCGCGCACTATAAAGGCTGTGTCCTTCCCGCAGCGACCTGGGTTCGATTCTGACTCGGGTCATTTGCTGCATGTCTTCCCCGATACTTCTCCCCATCTTTCCTGTCTCTCTACACTGATTAACTATCAAAAAGGAAAAATTCCCCCCAAAAAAAAAAAAAAAAAACCACCCCATGGCAACGCCCCAGTCGACAGCGATGAAATGCTGTGAGGATACGCTCAGGAACCAGACGCGAGAACCAAGCAATGCAGTAGGAGAGTTTATTAAGCGAGGGGGGAAACCCCGCAGGGCAGAAGGCAAAGGTACAAAGTCCACAATCCAAAAATCACAATCCAGTAGGGCAGAATCAGAGTCGAAAACCAGGGCAGCAATAACAGTACTCGTGGTCGGGCAAACACAGGTTCGGTACACAGGCACAGGTTTGTCAGAGAAGCAAAAGCCAAAATCCAGTGGGCAAAATCTAAACCATTAACAGGGCAGCAAACACAAAACTCGTAGTCGGGCAAAAAGGGTTCGTAAACAGAAGCAGACAAAAGTACCAAAAAGCAGAGCCAAAAATCAAAGGTCAGGCGGTCCAGTCAGAAGAGAAACACTATGAGTACAAGGCGAAAACGATAGCAGCACAGGTAAACAAGGGAAACGTTCTGACGGGGAACTGCAATGAGAAGACAGCTTAAATACACTCAAGGGAAGTCACATGCTATGATTAGGATCAGGTGATGAGGATCAGACTAATTACGTGGGAGGAAACACAAGGGAGAACCTAACCACATGAAATTGGCAAAAGCCAAAACGCGGACAGGGAACACGAGACAGCCTATGACAAGACATACAGCTCCGGTTAGGGAGTTCTAATGTGCACAGATAATGAGAGGCAGGACAGAGTGGAGCAGGTGCAGAGGATCCGCTGTATTGCAGCAAAGACTAAGTGAAGGCAAGAGGCGGAGACTAGAACAGGGCGAGTGCTGAGAGCTTGTTAATCAATTAGTAAGTGCAGCTATACAATCCCTAGTGCTCGTTAGTAAGTTAGTATTATATACGATGTTAGTCTGGGTTAGTAACTTTAACAAAAACAACAAACTGTTAGTATTGGTTAGTAAAACAGAAAAGAGAGGCGAAGGAAGCAAACGAGATTGGAAGGAATGTTTGAAACCCAGAAACCATGAAATCACCAAAGCATGTGACACGCAGGACTGGGGAGAAGCTGTAGCTTAACAAAAGACCAGACAGGGGAGACAAAGTGCAATGAAGGGCATGAACAAAGACATGGACCGGAATCTAACAGAATAGTGGATTGGGAATGGCAAAAACGAAAACATGGCAAAGTACAAAAACTAAACAGAACATGGCAAAGCCTAACAGAACTGATCAAAAACATAAGAGGGAATGGCAGAAACATAATAAACATGGCAGAATCAGAACAGACAGAGCAGAATCATAACAAATGCACCATAAGTATTTATACAAACATGTCTTGTTCTTTACTAATAGGCCCACTCTTAGAGACACCATGTGCATCCCCAACATCTCTATACATTGAGCCAGTTGCAAGGAACCTCAGTGCTATGGCAACCTGTAAAACATTTAAAATAAATAATATTGAGTATTTCTTCATATTTTGAGGAATATATAGCATATAAAAATAAATAATTTTACAAGTTTTCAAATATTTCACAAAAGAAGTTTCAGTCAAAACCGTACCCTCAATACATAGGTGATTCCATGTGAACGTGCACTTCCTCCACCAGCTAGATCTGTATTTGACAAACGTTCAGCAAGCATTTCAACTATTGCTTTGTTAACCCTATATCGAGCTATAAACGATCTGTCCGGAAATTCAAGGATGGGATCTATGCTCTGTCTGAATTTTCTCTCTTCATGCTCTTCTCTTTCGAGCACCTGCTGTATGGCGAACGCCATTGATCCTTTTGGATCCCCGTATATATAAACATTCATAAATATAAGACAATTCTCAAGTCCTCTTATTTTTTCTCCTAAATATACGATTTTCATAGGCATACGAAACTCTGCGAAACGCATTACGAGTTTATTTTTACGAGTTTGTAAGTCTCTGATCTCTGTGAAACACTCTTAGCTACGAACTCGTAACTTCCTAAAAATAGTATATAATCGTTCGTATCTGACCACTTCGGATCTCTGTGAAACGCCGCCCTGCTTCTCTTCTGTCAGAGAGACCTCTTCCAGGAGGATCCCTCATTTTTCTGTCCAAAAAGAAAGACAGTTTAAACCAAGTGTTCAAAGACAGCCTCTATCTCTGATGGTTTCTGTTTCCACAGGAAAATTCTGCTTAAAAGCTCTCAATTAAAACCCAAGTAATCACGTGAGGTAAGTTCACTGTACCGCTCTAATTAACACATCTACTGTTGAGGGGAAACATTAACAAGCAGATCTTGTGGTCCATCAGGATCAGGGTTGCAGGCTAATGCTTTAAACATTCTCAAAAATGTGTATGAAAGGTAGTTGGCCCGATTAGAATGGATGTAAACCAATGCATCTCGGGTTACAGGGCCATGCCCTTTTCATGAGATGCAATTACCTGTCTCGAAGCCCATAACTCACTGAATGAAATAGTGATAATGATTATAGATAATGAAATGGTCATGGTTTAAAGTTCAGCTTTCTGGGATCATGGGGTAACATTGCAATACATGGTTTTTTTTTTTAAATTTGGTTTATTTATTTATTTATTATTTTTGCATTTATCTGCTTTGAAACTGACACCACTCCACACAGATGGTATGTTTTATTAAGATTATTATCCTAACCTACAACCCCAATCACCAGTGCCTCTGTCTGTCCATCATTTGCCTGTCTGTCCGAAGATGCAAGGGGCACTCTGGCTCCAATCGCCTCCAAACTTTGCCAAAACACCAATCAGGGGTCTGGCATAAGTTTGGTGGCGCCAAAAATCTCTAGAATCTCCAGATTGTACCGTGATTACATCCATTTGCGTAGAGGTGCAGATCGTAGATGCTAGGGTTAGGGTCTACGGAACTGCTCAAATGATGCACTCAGTTGCAGTACCCAGCAAAAAATTTCAAGTTTATAATCAATACTTTTAAGAAATCCTACAGATTTTTAAAGGATTTCATGGTTAATTACTGAAGGTAATACAAGTGGGAACCAAAAGGGGTTCACATGTATGGAGGAGGCCTGTTGTTCACTGCAGAGTAGCGCACATTTAAGTAGAACTGCTACGTGTAATCATTGTGTTTTACATGCATGGTTTGGAACTTGTTTCTTTTCACATATGATGTGTAAAAAAATACCAGTTTCTCACATGACTTACACATGGAAGAAACATGTAGTGTTTGCTGGGTATCCTCTCAATGTGTTGTACTCCCAAATGTATATTGAACATTTACGATGAAGCAATGCCTGTAAAGGAATTATAATATGGATGTGTTCAGTCCCAGCACTGATTCCCAGGAATTGCATGAATTAAGCTCCTCAACCAAACCTGACCTGCAATCACCCAAACGTATTTGGCAATAGTCTCTACCCAGCAGTTAAAATTATCTCTTGCGACTAAAAAACATTAGTTTGCCACAAACAGTCACGCCCGGAAATACAGTAGGATTCGTAGTTGTAGATATCGTGCTGCATAAATGCACACCAGTAGTTCACCCCAACACTTCTCTTTTTCAATAATTATCCACTGATTCACAAGTGCTTTAGCCAAGAGAGGATGTATGACCTTTCTGACAATAATTAAAGAGGAACTATGTAAGTTGGTCAGAAATCGCTTCGCTTCTTCGTTGGTTTGGTGCTTTTTTTCCCTCTCCGCAGCTCCCCCTATAGTTCCGGTGCGTAAATTTCACACAACTGTCGTAAAAATCTCACAGCAAGCACCTCCTCTACCCCCCCGTCCATGTGCATTTGTTTACAATGAAGCTGGCGAGAAGGCAGTCCTGAAGCGATGTCTACCGAGTTTAGTAACCATCACAAGTTTTACGTTGCATATCTGTCATAAACAAAACAATAATGGGAAAAAGTAAAAGGCTAAGGATAACTGTGGCTTTTTTGTTTATGTTTTCTGAGTTTTTTTTCCCTCAGCACCAATATTTATCAGACTTAATGTTTTCATAACACGCTCTTCTAGTTGCTCTTCTAACGAATCTTGAACTACAACATGTAAATAGCGAACTGCACAAAACTCACAAAACCTAGATTCGGCTGACGAAGTTATGTAGCTCATAGTAAAATTACACTCCTGGGGCAGAAACAGGATGATGTAGTAAAATAAATAACAGCTACGTGACAAACAAACGTGTTTACCGGTAACTATGCTAACATCTCTGCTAGCTAACAAGCATCAAGCACCACTCATACAATAATTGCGCAAAGGCCTTTACAAACAACAGCAAACATGAAGAGTGGGCAACGACATATGAATACAAGGAATACACACATTTTTTCGCAACGATACTTACAAGTGCAACAGCAACAACGCCAGGCCGGCATCTGATATGCATGCTTCTTTCTCCTTGAGCTCTTGCCATTCTGAAAAAGCTCGACCAAGATTGACTCGTGTCTGACTTCTCGCTCGGTTTTCTCTTTCTCGCCTCTTCTGACAACGGCCACCTTTTCCTTTTCGCCAGCTCCGCTATCTTAATACCAGTGGAGAAGCTGTCTTCCCTTTATTACTAGCTGGCGAGTGTTTTTGTCTCGTACTGCAAAGCTGTTCATTTCTCGCGATAGCTCCTTCCAGCGACGAGATTTGGGACACCGGGGTGGTGGACCTGATCTTGCAAGGTCGGTTTTCAGCCAAGGTACACTAGGGAGCAGGCTGATAAGCCCCATTCTCCCCATAACAAGTCGCTTAAGCATCACAGTGACTCCGAGGCACAATAATTACGGCCGAAATCCTGCGTAGTTCCCCTTTAAAAGAAATTAATTGGGCCTCCAGAAAAGTGATAAACCCTTGCGTAAATGCAAGTTAGGTCGCGCCTTCTCAGCTTTACGCATTAGAAATGACTGGAGAGCACAGAAGCGCGCAGTCTGAGAAAGTTTTCATGTCATAGAAGAGATGGAAAAGCTATACAGTCGTCTTACAGATATAGACGCTGGAAGGGAATCCAAAGCGAACAGTACTGGAGGGTTTTCTGAGTCTGACAGCATTGATTCATTGGAATTAGCCTATCATCATGGGGAAGTCTATCTCCTCAATGTGTAAGTTTTATGCTCGGCAATATTTGTTATTTAGGTAGTTATTCAGTCTTTCCTATTCCACCGTTGCCATGATCTTGATGCTGTTATAAGCACATTCGTTATTATCACTAACTGTTAGCCTTTGTGGATAACACTGAATATAGCGAGATATTACGCAGTGTGACCATTTGTTTTCCAATTTCTACCACATTCAACAAAACAAAATGTCTTTCATCGGTTTGCATGGGGCGGTAGGCTATGGCTCAGGAGGTAGAGCAGGTGCTCTAGGAACCAGAAGGTTCCTGGTTTGATCCCTGGCTCCTCCACAAAACATGTCAAAGCGTCCTTGAGCAAGACACTGAACCCCACACTGCTCCTGATGTACAGGTTGGCACCTTGCATGGCAGCCCTTGCCATCAGGGTGAATGTGAGGCATATTGTAAAGCACTTTGGGGTCATGCGACGAATAAAGTGCTATATCAATACAGTCCATTTACAAAATTTTATGTCACGGAAAGCTTGAGGACACGTTTGGCTGTTATATTACAACTACAATAGATGCATTGATTTGCATTCAAGGTAGAGTAGCTTATTGCCTGTTTTTTATGATGGTCGAACATCTTTTTTTGTCTACAAAAGGAATATTTTGGATATTACTTTCGCTGCGTTCTTGAAAATTTGCTCCTGATAGAGCATGGAAAATGGTAATAAAAGATTATTTCGCAGTTATATACTAGGTGAATACTTGCAGGTCAGCTGCATGGATCTTATGAAGCTTTGTCTGCCCATCTGTGGAAGGTAGCAAAAAGAGGTAGTTTGCCCAGTGCTAAGATTCTAGGGCAAGTACAACTGAAAATGCATTGCGGAGAATATGGAGAAAAGTGTTAAAATACAGGTGTTATGGTTCTGTGTTTTGCTGCCATGTTTCTGTGTTTGTTCCCATGTCTTTTTTTAATTCTTTTTGCTTTTTATACATCCCGGTTTTCTGTTCATGCCAATTCAGTATTCATTGCTCTTGTCACCCCTGTCTTGTGATCTGTTTGGTTCAGTCCGTTCTCCCAGTCTGTGTACTTACATGCTTCGGGTGATTTCAATGGTTTCTGGTGTTTCACATTATTACTTCAGTTCTCGCTTACTTCCTTTGCCTTGCTTTCCTTGATTACTAATAATACTAACATTTATATTTTGTATCACAGTTTACTAACCTAACTAATCCATGTATATATTACTAACTACGAATGAACACTTGGGTTAATTTGTAAAGTTGCACCGCTACTAATTACCACTAATGCAATCTCAGCTATCGCCCTGTTCTAGTCTCCGCCTCTTGCTTTACATTCTCTGCATCTCTCTGCGTTTCCGCAAGATCTCTCGCACGTGCTTAATTGCTATCCTGCACTCTTTGTCTGTGCACTTAGAACTCCTTGACTGGAGCTGTTTATCTGTCATAGGATGTCTGCGTGGATCCTGTCCGTGTCTTGGCTTTTGCCAATTGTTTGTGGTTAAGGACCTCCCCATGTGTGCTTCCCTTTGTAATTAGTTCTTATCCAATTCACCTGTTCCTGCATAGCATGTGACTTCCCTCGTCTATTTAAAGTCTTCACTGCAGTTTGTTCCCCGTCAGAACGTTGATCAATATTCACTTGTGCAGAGCTCCTCGTATGCCTTTTGTTTATTGCTTCTTCCATGACTATTTTTGTCCGACCTTGAGATTGCCTTGCCCTTGCTATTCTCATTTTGTCTGTTTGGATTTCAACCCATTTTTGTAAAACCACGATTCCTGTTTTTGATGCCCTGTGTATGACCTACCCTTCTGGATTCTGACTATGATTTTTGGCTTACTGTTTTTGTACCGTTGCACATCTGCCTCTCTGGTTCTGACCCCTGCCTGTTATTTCGACTTCGCTTTTTGGATACTGTTTTTGGCTTGGCAATTTCTGTGTCTTCTGGTCCCGACCCATTTTGTAATAAAGGCTTTTGATTTTTGGAATTTCTGTTCTCGCGAGTGGTTCCTGAACGCACCGTCACAACAGGGGAGTATAGTTCAATATTCATGTATATGTCACTGCACCTCCCACACCATTTGTTCTTATTTACATGTCCCCATATGTGCAGTAATTAGCCCAGTGGACCTTTTTAATAGTGTTCACTTTCTCTTCATTTAGCACACCTCCTAAATTCCAACTCCTCTTCCATATTATAGAAGGTGGTAACAGCGCACCTTGCAAGGTAAACATTCTGCCAGTAAAATAAGCTAGTTTTTGTGAGCGTGTGCTGGCTAATGAGGCTGTGGTGAAAATGGATGAATTTCAGTGTTTTTAAATAGAGAAAAGGCATTTTTGGGGGTTTTGAGAGCTTTATGGAGACTATTGATGTCCACCCCTGTCTATATTGATTGACTTATGCTCGCTACATTAATATAGGCAGGGATGGACATAACTTGTGTCTGTAAAGCTCTGCAAACCCCCAAATGTTTGATTTGACTGTGCACAATTTGCTGAGTCACTTGGAAAGCTGCTTGGAGAGATTTGAGAACTTGGGGAACCACTTGTAAAACCTTTCGGGTAGTCACTTGAATAGCTATCTTCTTTGGCTCATAGACATGACGTGCGTATAGTTGAAAGCTGAGGTGGCCAACCCTGGTTCAGCATGTTTCTTTTTGTCATTTAATTGATCAGTTAAATCCCTTTTGCAAAGGAGCAGATTGTATAGGCAAGCATCTATGGAACAGCTCAACTGGTGCACTTTCAGTATCCCAGCAATATTGGGTAGACATGACATGTATTTTGAATTTTCATGAGGAAACGGTGCATGAAAAGTATTTGAATATGGACATTTTAACCCCCTTGTGCAGAATACAAATACCACCAATTTCACTGCTGTGTGCATGAGCCTATTTAAGGCTTTAGAACTCAGGATTTGTCACAAAGACTGTGGAAAAATTTCTCCAGTGAAGCAAAACATTTGGAAATTCAATTACAGAATAATTTAGCAATTAGCAGTTTAGCAGGAATTGTATGAATTAGTTTTTTTCCTGAATGCTTAAGAGTGCCTTTTTCTAAGATCAGCCTAAGGGTGCCAACTCACCATCTCCAAATCTCTTCATACTTCATAATTACTGAGTTTGGAGCTGGGAATAGGGAGATCAGTCATGACCTTGGTAATCAATCCCTCCCCTGCTGAGCAAGGCACTCCCACTTTTCTGTGCCGCATTGAGCGGTAACAAATTTGACTTCTCCAAATTTCAACCTACATGGAGGTTCCAAGCTTTTACCAATTATTCTTGAAACTAGAGTTGGTGGACTGCAGCTTGAAGTGAAAAAAATCCTGGGACCCCCATGTAGGTTGACGCTAGTGCCAACTGAAGTCATAAGCGATGCCATTTCCGACACATGGAAATTGGGTCTAAGTTCCATCCTCCATAAAGGTCCCAAAGAAATTACAACTTTTTTCCAATCTTTGCATGCCATACATCAATAATCAGCAATAAAAGTTTTGGGGCCTTTGTGCAGGAAGGAGAATAAGGGATCTAAAGTGGGGTAGATTGGCCTGATCACCCAACTTCGAGCCACACCCACTAAAACCTTCATGGTCCCCCAGGTGGACCATCACCAGTATCTGCTACATCCACATATGAACTTTCAATTTTGCCAATAAAAAGCTTGGGACCTTTTCATTCCATGCAGTCATTAGCCCTTTTATTTGTGTGTGTGTATGTTTGTGCACCAAATAATGACCCACAGAGCAACCCACAATTTTTAAATGATACCTACAACAGCCAATATTCTCTGCCAGGTCATATTTGACCCAAAACACCACAGATGTCGCTTCTTTTTTTAAAGACATTCAGAATTGACTAAAATGGTGACAGTGTCATTTGTTGTGTTAAAATAGCTGTTTCTTAAGATGTTGTGAAGCCTGGTCCCAATAAAAAAATTAAAAAACTTAATGATACTTTTTACATATCTTACCTTGAAAACGGATCAAGTTTGACCATAAAGCAATATAAGGGTTCAGGTCCTCAACCATCAGATTTGCTGATGGCACCCATCCAGCAGTTGATAATAAATGATCTCTTACAACAAAAAAATTTCAATTATGACACTAGGCTAAAACCACAGTATCCCCAAGGTATGCCTACATAGGTCGCTATATAGTTCTGTTTCCCACTTTTGCCATGATACTGTCATAGCTAGTTAGTCACATTAGTTATCACTTACTGTTTGCTTTCGCTGACAATACTGCATATAGTGGCATATTGCTCAATGTGGCTATCAGTTTTAGAATTTATACCACATTCAACGAAATAGAATGTCGCATTTTGCATCATTATGCAGACAGCTCGAAGACGTCTGCGCACCCCCTGTTATGTTCCATGCATTGATTTCCTAGCTAGTTTGGCATATTGCCTGCTTTTTTCTGATGGTGGATTTTTTTTTTGTGCAAAAAAATATTTTGGATATTTCTGTCAGTGAGTTATTCTTGCTCCTGATCCATGGAAAGTGTTTATACAAGTTAGCTGATCGCCCGTGTGCTAGGTGAATCCTAACAGGTCAGGTACATGGGGCTGAATCACAGGTGTGAGTTCCTCAACTGTATGTAACAAATGAAAATACCACTGTGGGAGAGAGGTACTGTGTGTTTTGCCGCAGCAGGAACAAGCTGAACAAGTTGCGGCAGAAGTGTCGTTCTTGTGATGTCCCCGCTCAGCATTGTGGCAAATGGCGTCTGTTTTACTAAGTAGTATGACCCACAGAGGAGTGGGCATAGCAGAACTGAGTATGCTGCCCATTATTCCTTGTAAATAGTTTTCTCAATTTTCTCTTTGCAAGCCTTCTGAAGTTCAATCAGGAGAGACACAAGTGAAACCAGGAAATATTTATTATGCGTTGAGCATAAGTGGATGAAACACATGTTTAGAATTAGGCAAGTCTTTGGCACTTGGACTCTTCGGGAAGACTCGTAGAGCAGGAGCACGGCTCAGAGCAGCAGCAGGAAAATCCCCCAAAAATAAGGGGCGGAAGCCCCCTGGAAGCACAGCCTGATGAATCCCCCACGGAAAGGAGGGAATACTCACCAAGCAGGAACAACATAACAGACTGAGAAGCACGGGCTGCTGAGAGAGGAAAACATGATGAGCATGACATGGAACACAAATGAGGTCGAGAGGACTGTACAAATCCAATCATTAGCTAGCAATGGCTAAGGAGCTGCAAAGCCCTGCATTTTTTTCTCCTCTGGTTAGCCAGCAATGGCTAAGGGGCTGCAAAGCCCTGCAATTTTTTTTCCCTTTTCGTTAGCTAGCAATTGCTAAGGGCTGCAAAGTCCTGCATTAATTTTTTTCCCTTGTTAGCCAGCAATGGTTAAGGGGCTGCAAAGCCCTGCAATTTTTATTTTTTTGGTAACATTAGCCAACAATGGCTAAGGGCTGCAAAGCCCTTCTTACTAGAATACGATAGCCAGCAATGACTATGGGGCTGCAGAGCCCCGCATGCAATTAGAAAGAGGCAGCAGAAATACAGATGAAAGCCAAATAGCCAATCACCAACCACCAGTTATTTGCAAGCTTTCCATGGACTGTTAAGGCTTCAGGGACCTTTGGATTTCTATGATTGCAGATGTTTCAGGGCACACATAGGATGCGTATGCCGATGATGACCAGCGGCCCAGTTGTTGGAGAGGCCGTAGACGTGCTTTGCATAGCGGCACCCATTCTGAACAAATGACCCGAGTAATACGCATCTCAATAGGGTCTGATTTAAGTAGCAGCAAAACCAGGACTGAGATATGGGGGGGCCGTACTTACGAAAGGTGTTTAAGCCGTTACACGCATGTAAACATTTAGCCAATGACTAAAATTCTTAGACGCACACTACAATGCATGTTTAAAGTTAGACACTGGAAAAATTACACTGACATTTAGGCAGTGCTTATCTCAAACAATAGAAATACTTAAACATAGACGGGGTTGTTTAGCGAGCATTCTAGTGACAAAGTCAGAAATAACACACCTCCAAGGAGAATGGACACATTACAGGTATTTGTAATAGTTCAAGCTGAAGCAAATGAACTTGAAGAACATGGTCGTATTAGGGCTCCAAGAGTGTTCAGAGACAGGATGAATCCGTCAGAGGATTTTAACGAAACTGAATTCATAAGACGTTTCAGGGTATCGAAAGAGACATTTAACAATTTACTTGGGATTCTTAGATTGGACTTGGATCACCCAACACGACGAAGCAATCCTCTTCCAGCCGCATTACAGTCGGCTTGTGTATTGCGATTTTTTCGCTTGTGGAACATTTCAGATTGTTGCAGGTGACACATCTGGGATCTCTCAACAAGCTTATGGAAAAACTGTGCATAGAGTTGCTGCTGCAATCTGTGCCAACAAGCCACAGTGTCTGTCATTCCCAGAAGCTTTAGATGTAAAACGACATGTCATGGATGGTTTTCGGCATATAGCTGGTTTCCCTGGAGTTATTGGTGCTATAGCCGGTGTTCTGACAATTTGTGCTCCCTTGTCAAAAAATGCTACCGTAATGCAAAGCGATCGTAAAGTCTTTGTTTTCGCCTTAATATTGCAATATGACTCAGTTCACAGTAGTTACTTTATTTGTTAGCTTATTATAACATAAGCAGATGTTACAATGAGTTGGATAAGTTTGCCTGAAGATATATGCCTACAAACGCCATTATCATCTAATTTCTGCATTTTCAGGAAAACCCAGCATGTACATGCAAATATATTTAGGCTTCTAGGTCAAAAGCCGCACTGAAAAAAAAAATCTATTTTTTTGATTTTTGAAGATACTTAAGATATGAGTGAAGAAACAGCCCGAGATTTTAGGTTTGCGCAAGCGCAGAACCGCAAGGCAGCATATTTTGATAGGTAGCAAAATTTGACAGAACACCGAAATGCATATTTCTGTTCGCAATCCAGCAGCCAATCAAATCCCATTTAACAGATTGAACTGAGGTTATCAAGCTTAGACGGGCATTGGTAGACATGGATAACTAATCAGCTGTTTAGAGTGTTTGGTAGGGTGTGATTAAAACACACGTTTAGCTAGAAGCGTCTAAGTCATATTTATACACGTCTAAATGCTACGTGCGGATAATAGATAGACACCTTTCGTAGTTACGGCCCAGGATTACTATCTGGAGTCGGAAAGAGGGGGGAGCCAGGTTCAGACAGTGGCCTAACCTTTAAATATTGCACATGGATCTGAAAGGGCAAAATGAGAACCTGTGCGAGCAATGACAACACGACAAGCACCGCCAGCTTTAGAATTTTTGAGATAAAGACTATAGAATACCGGAAAGAAAGTCAAATCTGAGAAAGTAACATCTTTTGATGGATTGAATGAGCTTGAAGAAGTGGTAAATTCGCCACCCCTTAAAAACCTGAGAGATGAGCCGTGGCGATACCGTTAAGCAACAACAATTTAATGGAAGGATTAGAAAATAGGCTTGGAAAAGATGGGTCAGAACATCTAACACCAAACTGAACACCAGTGACCAGACCTCTTAAATAGTGGAGTTTGAAGCGACGAACATCAACACAATGATGAATAAATGTGCAGACGGCACTGACTGAAAAGGTTTTAGTGGCAAATGGAGAGAAACACAAAACAATGCAAACATTCTCCATGCAAAATCATTCAGTTTTAGGGTAGAGGGAACAAGACCCTTTCTCATGTAGAACCTAGCGGAATCTAAATAAGGCTGCAGGGGAGGCTGAACTAGTGAAGGGCTAATGATCCCAGAGAGGGGACTGCAACCAGTGTTGGCTAGCGTTAGGGAAAAGGCTCCTAAAAACCTGAAATTTAACGCGTTACAAAGAATCGGAAATTACATATGCGTGACCTGGCATTTTTTTGTTTTTTGAAACCGATAGCCTGATGATGTGTCTCTGGAAGTGCATGATTTCGAGTGAGGATGAGCGACCTTTGTTAATGATGCTTATTAGGCTTCATTGTTGCACAGGACTGTGATGCGTTTGTGATGCCCAAATCGGGCCCTCATCCAGGGAAATGGCGTCGTGCAGTTTAGACATCGACAAGGCCGAACGTAGTCGATGGGAAATGAACGCGCGTCCTTGGGGAACTACACGCATCGCGAAATTTAGATGGCTAAGGAGAGAGAGTATTGCTGTTTTATAACGACCTTTCCCGAAATAAATGACCGAGTAATCGTTCAAATGCTCTCGAGCTTGTTGGTAGGTAGGGATGTTTTCATTTCTACCATGTCCTAAGTAATCCCTAGGAACTTGTGACGAGTAGCTGGGCCAGTAGTTTTAGAATTGGAGAGGGGCAAGCCTAGATGAGGAAACAGGTGTTTCAGTTTGGACCGAGACTGGCCCGAATTGTCTTGGGGCAGACCGATCAACAAAAATCGTCCAGAAGATGGAGAAGAGAGGGAATACGAACTCCATTTAGAAGGATCCAGAAAAGGGCTCGGAAACTTGATTAAAAATGAAAGGACTAGTTTCACAGCTGAACGTTAGACGCACTGCAAGTAAAATTAGGATTCCCATTTCATGCCGAGAAAATTGAATAAGAACTATTTTCAAGGCATCGGTGATGTCAGCTTTTGAAAGCCGCGCACCCTGGCCGGCTATTTTAACAAGTTTAATTACGTTGTGAAATGCAGCATAATGAGAAAAGGGTTCGAGCGGAATGAGGCTGTTGACCCTCGGAAATGGGTCCGAGCGAGTGGTGGAAAGATCCAATATAAGCGTTGTCTTACGGGAATACTTCCTCGTAGCTAGTCCTATAGGTCTGAAACGAAACACGGGGAATGGAGAGGACTCGAACTGGCCAATTATATAACCTTTATCTAGCTCCTTTTTAAGAAGCTGGAATACCGCAGCTGGCTCGTCTAGGGCCAACTGAAGGTTTTTAAAAACAGTGGAGGTGACCAGAGGCGCAACGGCCCCAACCCAAAACCCTTGGGAGAGACCGATCAGCAAATGATTTACAAAACAGAATTAGGGTGAGAAGACGGGGACGTTTATTGGAGTAGACGGGTGGATTTTCAAGAAGTCTTGGCACCGCGGCGATGCTGCTGAGGGCGAAACCTGCGTGGGCACACAGATTTTGGATGCGCATCTTAGCAGATGCTGCAGATGTGGAGAAAGATGCAGTTTGGGTAAGTGCAAACATTTTCCACCATCGATTAACGAAACACACTATTGACCTGGACTCTGCACAATGAAGTGATTTCAGCACAAATAGCAACAACGACTCAGAAAGCTGGAACACAATTTGGAATAGAACCCTCTCAAGTGATCCCAACAACTTATTAGACACTAAAACAAGAATTAACCGGGGCACCAATTTCCAATCACTTCACACCTGATCTAATTTTATTTATTTATTTTTATTATATTGAATTTTTTTTTTTTTAAACAATTACTAATCACTCCAAACCAATTTACAATTACCCATCAGGCATGACTGCGACCAGATAATTACGCCTAATGATGTTCTTGCCATTTGACTCTGAAGATGACTGCTGCTGAGGCAGTCGAAATGTCAGTCGAAACCAATTGTCTTTTCAAAGCCAACTTAGGAACCAACTGTCTTTTTAAAGACAATTTTAGCATTTTTTAAAACCCAGAACATCTCTCTACCTTCGATATATCGGCCCCTGGGTTCAAACCTTTTCTTGCAAATATTTTCGTTATTGCAAATGGGTTGGTTTTTGAACGTGAATACCTTGTGACCGCGGCTGTCGAATTTATCAAGCGGAGGAAAATCTGAATCAATTTGGGATTTATGCGGGACAGCTTTTTGGGGAAAAAAAAAAAAAAATAGGAACCAGGGGGCGAAGGGACTCAGAATGACCTGCATAGCCACAATATGAGTATGTCATGGCTTGCGAGCTCCCCGCAATCATTACCAAAAGTTCAGTGTCCAGAAAGGACCAGTACCGCGGATGTTTGCCTGAGAAATGCAGTTTTTTTTTCGTATCGCAAGTTCAGGTCGCTGAGCAGAGCCAGATAAGTGTCCAGTTTTTGTCTATGTTCGGGGTAGACGGAGCAGATCACGTCGCGAAAAATAGCAAAGGCTACCACAAACTTTTGTTTGTTCTAAATGGTACAAAGGTCTTGTTTCATCTAAGTTATTTTACCACTCTCAGTGATGCCCAAAACCTTGAATTGAGGAGTCGACTTGCCAAACCTGCTAAGTCAAGTTTTGAAAATAAATGAGTTATCTGCCTTAGCCTCTCTTTCAGGCACCTGCGCATGTCCCACTTACAGCTCCACTTTCAAAATCTACTAAAATATGTTATAAATTGTGACGGAAAAAGCGAAACTCTGTCAAAATCCACCAAGTCAAGGAGGAAATCTGTCAAATTCTGCTAAGTCATCAGCCAATGTGGAAACGTGATTCTGTTTTCATTTGCTAGAAGGAACCAATCACAGTCGAGCTTCTATAGCCTTTTTCTGGGTCCCGATTGTCCTGCTCATGCGCGCGCAGTTTCACGATTGGCCCAGGCCTGGACCCGGCCTGATTACAGGCTCTGAGGAGCCTCTTGTTTCTTTAAAAAAAAATAATGAATAGCCTCATGGATTATGTCTGCAAGGCTCATGGTTTCAGTTTAGTGAAAATTAGGGTCTATGATATGGTCTATGATAGGGTCTAGATAATTTCTGTGCCTACCAAAAAATCAGATTTTTCTAAGAAATGGACCAACTTGACTTAGAAGGCTTTGCAAGCGGACACCTCAATTATAAGACCTTAAATATGGGAATGTTTAAATTGCCAGATTTTGCCTCTGGGCAAAGGGGTTAAGTGCTGACTATTGAATATATTTGCTGACAATGCACATCCTTTTATTACCACACTCTACTGATGTTCTAATGGCTACTTCCAGGAAGATAATGTGTCATGTCACAAAGCACAAGTCATCTCCAGCTGGGTAAATGAACATAACTGAATGAGCTCATTGTACTGCCTTTGCTGTCACCAGATCTCAATCCAGTTTAGTATATTTGGGATGCGGTGCAACCAGAGACACATCAAAAATGTATGGACGGAAAAGCTGCTGCCACTGTGTGATGCTACTATGTGAACAGGACCATAATCTGTAAGAAATGTTTCCAGCTGTTTGTTAAATCCTTGCCACAAACAATTCAGGGTGTTCTGGAGGCAAAAGAGGACACTACCCATTATCAGAAAAGTGTATGTAATAATGTGGTCACTGAATGTATATTATACGTCTCATCACAAAATGAGCTGGTTAGAGGTCGTCCCAGCAAGTGATGACCCAGCAGGCATTGATTTGCCTCACTCCGTAACTAGAGTTGTTGGAGCTTGCTGAAATAATCACGGAGATAATCATATGCAAAATGTAATCTCCCCTGCATGAAATCCAAAAACTTTATACCTTGTCAAACAGAAATTACTGTGCTCATCACAAAATTGCCTTCTTTGCAAAAATGAAATATAAAAAACATGTTGTTTCAAATTGTGGAAATTGTGTTTATTATAAACTGCAGTGATTGTACCAATTTAGATTGCATTAATTATCAGGACATTCGTCATGCAAAAAAAGGCATTCCATTGTGCCCAGTTACTGAATCTAACAAAGACTGAAGGTGCTTAGTTCCAACAGCTGAAAATGAGAGGAGTACAGCGTTGCAGAGCTGCAGTACAAATCAACACTGGTTTTATACACTGTGACAGTTTAAACTGTTGTAAAAACACTTGCCAAATTGTTTTACTGTAAATGTCATCTGTTTACCCTGCAAACGTGTGATAGCTTCATCTTCTTTAAGAAAGGTTGTCTAACAGGATGCTTTAGAATTTTAACAAGTTGTTACGTTATGGTTTTGTACACAAAACAATCGGGTGCTATAAGTCTAATCACAATTGATTGCTCAAAAAATGACAAAGCCAATGAACAGTTAAATGAAATGTAAAGAAGAAAAGAAAACAAGATAAACACTTAGCTTAACATCAGGAGTCGTGATGCTGCAAGGACCATAGACATTTTATTCCATGCTCGATGCGGCGTCTCAGTTTCTGTTCAAGGTGAGAACTACTTCACCGAGTGCAGTCAGGTCAGTGCCTTAGCGTCTCTGAAAAGACCTCCAGCAGGATAACTAGAACCAGCCAAGTGCTTTCTGCTTGTCACAGATTCAGCCTTCCAGAACAGAGGACATGTCATTAAGCCACTCAACCCCCCCCCAAATGCTGCACCGCAAGCGCACTGAATCGCAGCAGAACCAGCGGCTGAACAGATTGGCTTAAAAACGTGGCAGAAAGCCATTTTTGAAAAGGTTCTCAGTATGGTGTCTGGAAACTCATGCTGTATCACATTGTAACAGTGTGCAGCAGTGCAGTCCCATCACTGATGTTTTTTGGAGGTACTGTTCACACTCAGAAAAGTTAAATTCCTACGCAGAGAGCTAATATTTATGCAACTGTCTCTTGTACCTGCTCCATTTCAAGGACAGTTGAGGGCAATTAAATGAGTGGAAAGCTAATGGATAGACAGTGGGAGCAGGGAGATTGGGTAGGTGGGGTGTTCCTGGGAGTGTAAAAGTCATTACGCTCAGTCAGTGGTGCTTGTATAAATGAACCTTCAAATGCCAACTATTGATGTATGTAGATGGATGAATATGAAACTCTTCTCATTCTATTCCCCACACAGACCATTAATGAAAAATTCCAGTCAGTAATGCAGTCTTTTCTTTAATTCGTTAATCACAGGAAAACTTTTTGGACCTCTGAACATAAAAATATTCAACTTTTATAACTGGCATCCTATGTTAGCATTCTCAAATCAAAATCAATGCAGCAATTATCTGAACTGAACACAAAGCCACTTGTCCTTCGCACACTGGTGATGTGCACGGAGGACAGGAAGTTGAGGACTGGACTCAGGTGCAAGGATGGACTTGGTTGTATTTATTATGCCTTCTGCGCAGCAGGAAGGCACACATGAAGCAATATAAAACGAACAGGAAACGAGGTTCCTTAGTAATGCTATTAGTAATACAATCACTGGGCTTTAACTACAGTAACAATATATTACTAAAATAGGAAAAGGAAATAGGAAACGAGGTTCCTTAATTATGAAGTTAAAGTGCTGATATCAACAATAAATAGCACTAAGTTAAAGAGTTAGAATATATACACGCGATACACAGAGGATAAGTCTATACAAGACTAGGAATACAACACAGGCATGTGGCTTACAAGACTTTGCAAAGACTAATTGCGAGGCTCGGTCTTAAATAGCATAATACTACCACACAGTGGAAATGAATAACAGGTGCATGCGATGATTGCAGAGCTGAAGAATGCAGTCCGGGTCTTGACAGACCGGTGAGTTTGAAGGCTGGAGGCGTGACCTTACAGCCACAATGTAGCATTTTGGGTTGCATTTTTTAAAATCCTCTTTGCTCTTTGAATGACTAAGTTATTCATATACTCCTGAAATATTTAAAGTGCTTGTTCATCCAAAAATAAAATTTGGACCATCACATCTTTAATATTAATACATCCTTTGTGCATTGGTCATTTCAAATTCTGATCAGGTGTTACAAATTTATTTGCATTTTAATCACTGCAAATCGCGATCATCTGGGAAAGAATTAATCTTCGGCCTTCTTCGGCAATGGCGTTAAGGGAAGAACCGAGCCAGCGGCAGAGAATACATTGTCAATGGCATTGGACTCAGTGATACGTAATTGTGGATTATTCCCTTAGGAAAATGCCAAATATCTGCCTTGTTTACAGCTGCAACAATAAAGCCGATGCAGCCAGAGGCAACATGATCCACGAATTTCCAAAAAAAATCCCACAATTCGAAAGGCATGGGTGGATTTTGTGATGAGGAAAAGAGGTGATTTCACAGAGCCCGGTGTTGTGTCTACTTCTGCTCCCCCATCAAATTGTGTTCCCCCTTCGAGAACGTTTTATGATGCTGTTGCTGATTTAAGAAAATCATGAAAGAAATAACGTAAAGGGCATTGATGAATCGGCTCACTCTTAAGAGAGTTATCACAGATGATGCCTCATAAAGCGATGAATTTTGATACACTGCCATTTCCTGCGATCAGTCCTTTTGCAATATTGAGCTCTTCTGCTCGGTAATGATCACACAATTACCCCCATGCTTTAACCAACGCCAAACCTTCTTTTTCCAACTGGGAGTAATTATTTTCAGCTGGTGCCAAAGTCCGAGAGGTGAAAGCTATTGGCTGTTCAGACCCATCTGGCAATTTATGGGAGAGCACAGCTCCTATCCCATGGGGAGACGCATCACAGGCTAAGAGGTGTAGTTTCTTTGAGTCAAAATGGACCAGCACCTGGGAGGAACTCAACAGATCTTTGGAAGCTTGGAAGGCCTTCTCTTGGGCATCCTCCCAACTCCACTTGCAGTTCTTAGTCAGAAAAACATGCAGGGGGGCTAGGACAGTTGAGAGATGGGGCAGGAAATGGCCATAGTAATTGAGGAGCCCTAAGTACGACTTTAGCTCTGTCACATCCCTGGGCGATGGGGCTTGTTTTATAGCTGTGACCTTCTCTTCCAAGGGATGCAGCCCCACAGCATCTATCTTGTACCCCAAGTAGGATAATTCCTTCGCCTGGAAAACACACTTTTCTTACCTCCGGCCTCAGCCAGACAGGCTAATACCCGCTTCAGGTTTCTCAGATGTTCCTCCTCTATTTCTCCTGTGATAAGAATGTCATCTAGGTATACACAAATATGAGATATGTTTTGTAGCAGACTGTCCATGCACCTTTGAAAAATGACAGGGGAGGAGCTTACTCCAAAAGGAAGCCGATTATAGCGAAACAGCCCCCTATGAGTTTTAATGGTGCCATATTGTTTGGAGCCTTCTTCTAAAGGCAACTGGAGGTAAGCATTGCTTAAATCTAGCTTTGTGAATGTTTGACCACCCCTGAGGGTTGCATACAAGTTCTCAATTCATGGAATGGGGTAAGTATCTAATTTGGCCACTTGGTTAATTGTTGTTTTATAGTCTCCGCATGTTCGCACTTCGTCATTTCCCTTTAACACTGGCACCACGGGTGCAGCCCAATCAGAAGACTGTACAGGCTCTATAATGCCTGCTTGCTGTAGGAGGCTTAACTCCCCCTCCACTTTCTCTCTCATCGCATATGGAACTGGATGTGGCCTGCAAAACTTTGGTTGGGCCAGGGGTCCACATAAATTTTTCCTGTGATCTTCTGCAAAGTACCAAGCCCCTCCTTGAAAACCTCTGGGTACTTCTCCAATCGGCCGGCGCGTGGGAGCTTTGCTAAGGAGGCAAATTTCAGCCCATTTCAATTTAAAGGGGAACTCAGGGCTAAATCATAATGCTGTTTTACACAAACATAATTAGTAAATAAATATTTTAAAATACAAAAATGTGTAATTTTTGTTTTCAAAGACGAGATAAATGAGGTTTTATTCCCCCTAACTAGTTGTCGTCTGCTTCAACGGTCGCGTGATAATGACGCAACGTCACCCGAGAATGACGAACCGTCGCCCTTCGCCTAGAGGTATGCGCTGTCATTGTGTTGGATAGTGTGATTGTCCCAGTCCATTATTATATGACAAAAGATTGTTCAATATGGCCCATTGGCTAGTTGCACAAGATCGTGTTAAGTACTTTCTGAAATACGCAGGGTTGCTTCAACATTAATGGTTTGCTTCTGTCACTTATCAGTCTATGTCAGATGCTGAGCAGATGACAGGTGTATTATCCCGGATATGGCTATCACCGATAGCTATCGCCAATATTCCCAGGATTTGGCTTAATTGTTTCGGTTTTATAGTGAATTTACTTCGACATTTTCTGATGCAACTACCTAGCTAGTTCTGCTACATCGTTATGGTTTTTTTAGATGTACTCAGCTAACCATAGCAACAGAAGTGATGGTCCTGAGAGTGCAACTGACGCCGAGTGGGAAGGTAAACGAAGTATCTGAAATATTAAAATATGCGTCGATCGAATGTTAGATTTATGAAACGGCATTTTGACATTATGGAATATTTACACATTAATTACCAGATATTTTCACATTTGTTGTCTGTCGCTTAAAACCAGTTCATCACTCATCAGTGAGAACGGCTGGAAATATGATGCTAGTTTAAAACCCTCTCATTTCTTGGTGGAGCAGCGGATGTCTCATTAAGAGTGCCAACGAACAAACATCAGTCACAGGTAATCGAGAGAAATCTTGCGAACATCATTCGTGGTTAATCAAGCCAAATCCTGGGAATATCGGCGATAGCTAAAATCACATATCTGGGATGATATACCTGTCATCTGCTCAGCATCTGATAAAGACTGATAAGTGACAAAAGCAAACCGTTAATGTTGACGCAACCCTGCGTATTTCAGAAAGTACTTAACACCATCTTGTGCAACTAGCCAACAGGCCATATTGAACGATCTTTTGTCATAAAATAATGGACTGGGACAATCACACTATCCAACACAATAACAGCGCATACCTCAGGGCGAAGGGCGACGGTTTGTCATTCTCGGGCGACGTTATGTCATTATCACGCGACCGTTGAAGCAGCCGACAGCTAATTAGGGGGAATATAACCTCATTTATCTCGTCTTTGAAAACAAAAATTCCACATTTTTGTATTTTACAATATTTATTTACTAATTATGTTTGTGTAAAACAGCATTATGATTTAGCCCTGAGTTCCTCTTTAAAAACCTTCAACCAATGCCGCCCCACCAAATTTGGGCCATTACCCTCCACCACCACCAGTGGGACAGATGCCTGCTGGTCCTCATATTGCAAATCGACTTCAATAGTTCCCAAGACAGCAATCGGTTCACTGGTGTATGTGCGCAACACAGCTCCTGACTTCCTAATGGGTGTGGTAGCAGCCAATTTATCCTTATAAGTAGTGGCATTCAACACAGACTCTGATGCCCCTGTGTCAGTTTGCATCTCCAAAATTTGGTAGTTGACATTAAAATTTGCAACTAAAGGGCGCTCTTTTCCTACCCCATCCTTCACATTGCACAGCGTATCAGCCACTTCACCCTGCTGCTCGTACTCTTCCTCTACCACATTAGTCATTAATGGTGATGTTTTCTGTTGATTCTGCAACTGATTTCTCTTACAAGCCCTTGCGATGTGTCCCTTTTCCCGACATTTGTGACACTCGGCTGCTCTACAACGGCAGTTCTCAGGCGAGTGGTTCGTTCCCCAGCAGCGAAAACACAGCCTATCTCGCTTAGACCCTTCCCCCTCGAGGCTGCTAGCACTAGCTGACTTAGCCGCTTGCTTACCGAAATTACGGTCTCTGCCTTGCAGCAATTGGACGGATTCCTCTTTCCGCTTCAACGCGCCCTCCCCAGCCATTTCCTGCATGTTGAGCAAGTTTTTAGCCGCGATTTCCACTCCCTGCGCGAGTTCCATTGCCTTCCTAAAGTCCAAGTCGCGCTCCGAAAGCAGCCGGCGTTGTATGCGCTCATCCCTGACGCGGCAGACGAGGCAATCACGGAGCATGACATCCAAATAGCCCCCAAATTCACAGTGTTCTGCGGCAAGACAGAGATCAGCTACGAACGCAGCAATCAATTGTCCCGGCTTACAGAATAATGAATGAAACTTGAAGCGTTGTACCAATGGCGAAGGCTTTGGGTGGTAGAACTCTTTAACCGCATCGCATATTTCTCTGAATGTACAACTCACTGGCTTAGCTGGCGAGAGCAAAGTCCATACAAGTCCAAAACAAGACGGTCCAAATGCACTCAGCAAAATCGTTTTTTTTTTTCGTTATCCTCAATGTCATTTGCAATGAAATATTGCTCTAACCTCTCTGTGTAGGGAGTCCAGTCTTCTGCCTCCCCATTAAATTTGTCGATCTTCCCAAATGATGCCATTTCTGGGACAAAAGCACGAGCAGTGCAGCAATTTTATTTTTTATCCTCGTCGCCACTTGAGATATGTTCACTAGGACACGTATTGCCGTCCACAATTCAAGCCTTTACTTCTCTTGTGTTCCAGAACATGCCACTCTCACAGTACATTTTTCTCTAGCTCTGCTCAACTCTGACCTCACATGTCACAGGAATATGTAATCAAACCCCAAGCTAATTGATAACCCCAGACCTTGCTGCAAGCACCAGAGGAATACACGTCAAGGAGGAACCAAGCAACCGATCGTGTAGCGTCACACGCAAGTCATGAGTGATTGTCATGTGCTAATCACAATTGTCACAAGTGCGGCCCATAATCCTAGCACACAAAACTGGTTAAATGCAAGTCACACGCACTCCACACTCAATGTAGATGGACTGATAACGTGCGTCAGGCATACACTTTCCACAGGCTAACGGCGCAATTTTTCCCACGCCTCGAGCAAGTCAAGGTGTGAACCCTGTACTTGACAAGTACTTTGCCTGTACTCTTTCCCAAACTTTCCCCCGTGTTCACTGAAACCCTGTGGGTCGGATGCGAGCTACCAAATTCTGCGACCCGTGTCCAAAACACTTACGGCCGGTTGTGAGTGAAGCATAAGCAAAGACTACTTTTATGCGTTACAACTTCTAATTTATTAACATGCAATGTTTTGGTGCAGATCCTAATGACATTATCAAGCAAGTGTGATAACGGTTTTAGGATCTTTACCAAAACATTGTGTGTTATTAAATGAGAAGTAGTAATCCATAAAGTACTCTTTTCCTAGAATGATTTAATATTTGATGAAAATTACAAAATAAAATGATTTCTCAAAATTGCAGTTTTGAGACTGGACTCTTCACTGGTCTATTTTTTTTTAAACATGCAATTTGCAGATAGACCCTTGTAATATCAGAATTAGATAAATTCTGAAGTTGCAATGGTCTACCGGCTAAATTGGGTATCAGGAATTCTGGGAAGATGCCTTGATAAGAGAGATATGACCTTATATCATCTTGTTTTCCTATTGTTTTCAGCATGACTTCCGTGTTTGGGACTCCTTCCATTACGCCACATCCGCTAATTGGCAAATTTGGATCAATCTTCATTTTGTTTTTGGAAATCTCTGCTCGAACCTCAATAAAAGGCTCATTTTCGAAAAAATTTTGCAAATTTAAGGCATTTAATTACAAACCACCAATTCCAATGAAGTTGAGACATTGTGTAAAATATGAATAAAAACAGAATACAATGATCTGGAAATCCTTTTTGACCTATATTCAATCGAGTACACTGCAAAGACAAGATATTTAATGTTTAAATTGATAAACTTTACTATTTTTTTTGGAAATATTCACTCATTTTGAATTTGATGCCTGCAACAAGTTCCAAAAAAGCCGGGACAGGGGCAACAAAAGACTGGGAAAGTTGAGGAATGCTCAAAAAACACCTGTTTGGAGCATTCCACAGATGAACAGGTTAATTGAAAACAAGTGAGTGTCATGATTAGGTATAAAAGGAGCATCCCCAAAAGGCTTGGTCGCTCACAAGCAAGGATGGGGCGAGGTTCACCACTTTGAGTACAACTGCTTGAACAAATAGTCCAACAGTTTAAGAACAACGTTTCTCAATGTACAATTGCAAGGAATTTCGTTATCTACAGGCCATATCATCAAAAGATTCAGAGAATCCGGAGAAATCTCTACACGTAAGCGGCAAGGCCGAAAACCAACATTGAATGCCAGTGACCGTTGGTTTCTCTGGCGCCACTGCATGAAAAACCGACATCGTTCTGTAAAGGATATTACCATGTGGGCTCAGGAACACTTCGGAAAACCATTGTCAGTGAACACAGTTCTTCGTTTCATGTACAAGTGCAAGTTAAAACTCCACCATGAAAAGCAATAGCCATATATCAACAACACCCAAAAACGCCACAGGCTTCTCTGGGCCCGAGCTCATCTGAGATGGACTGACGCAAAGTGGAAAAGTGTGCTGTGGTCTGTCGAGTCCACATTTCAATTTTTTTTTGGAAATCATGGATGTCGCGTCCTCCGGGCTAAAGAGGAAAAGGACCGTCCAGGGGTGCGTTTGCCGAAATCACAGATGCTAACTTACATAGTTGGGCCCATTGACTGTGAATGGACGAACTATGTAAGTTGCTAACTTAGTTAGCAACTGCGCTTTTGGGAAATGCGCCCCAGATTGTTATCAGCGCAAAGTTCAAAAGCCAGCATCTGTGATGGAATGGGATGTGTTAGTGCCCATGGCATGGGTAACTTGCGCATCTGTGAAGGCACCATTAATGCTGAAAGGTACATACAGGCTTTGGAGCAACATATGCTGCCATCCAAGTGACGTCTTTTTCAGGGAAGTCCCTGCTTATTTCAGCAAGACAATGCCAAGCCACGTTCTCCATGTGTTACAACTGCGTGGCTTCGTAGTGAAAGAGTGCAGATAATAGACTGGCCTGCCTGCAGTCCAGACCTGTCTCCCATTGAAAATGTGTGGTGCATTATGAAGTGCAAAATACGACAGCGTAGACCCCAGACTATTGTGCAACTGAAGTTTCCAAAAAAACTATAAAATTTATCAGTTTCAACATTAAATATCTTGTCTTTGTCGTGTACTCAGTTGAATATAGGTTTAAAAGGATTTGCAAATCATAGAATTCTGTTTTTATTCACGTTTTACACAACATCCCAACGTCATTGAAATTGGGGTTTGTAGCAGGATACTGTTTATGAATTTTTTTGTCAAACATGTACCAGATTAGTTTTGTTTTAAGAAAATACGATGAATTTACTTTTTATGTCCATCTGAATTGGCTTCACATCACAAACACTATTCCCAAGCATTTTATTGAAGGTATCTTATATTCCAAAAGTCTGGACTTCTTCTTTTCATAATGTACCACTGGTCTCCACTGGGCTTTATCATACTTCAGGTATGATACAAAAGCAAGGAAAGTTTTCATTTATTATAAGAGACATGATAACATTGAGAAATCTGAAGTGAAATCATCATCTTTCATATGCCATAATAAAACATTAGCTTCAATTGGTTGGAAATTCAATGACACTGTCACTATCAAAAGATAAAGAAATACCTTGTGAATATCTGTGAATCTAATGCAGTTTTTTTTTTTTTGCAAATAGGTCATTGCTGTGGACATCTCAGACTTTACCAGTGTAGATTAATGCAAGAAAAAGATGCTCTTGTTGCAGACATCTACAAGCATTCACAATGCCCTTCAATTATAAAAAGCAATTGTTAAGCTTATCTATGACTGTAACTATAAAGTATGAAAAAGTAAAAATTAAAGCAATTTTAATGAATTATGGAAATACCACTCCCAAGCTAGTCTGCTTGACACACTATTCTGGTCTTCGAAACTGTTTATGGAGGTTTTGAATGAAAGTTTCTGAAAAAAATAAACCTTACCCCAACTCCACTACCTGTTATGGTTCTTACTCATATTTTTTCTAAGACAGGCAAAAAGGTTTTACTGATTCCCTCTGCCACTGCAAATTTATCACCCTGACTGGTTTCAGTTCTTCTGACATAAAGATGTAAAAAATCTAGACTGGAATGTAAATAACTGTAAATGATTATTTAAAACAGCCATATTTCCCATGTATAAAAAATTAATTTAGGGGATGCCTTGCTGTGTTAGTGGCTAGCTGTCCAGACTCTATCAAAAGAACTGTGAATTCTGCTCTAAAACACTTTGAGCTTTATTGTATATGTGGCAGGCCGAAGGAGGGCCCCGGGTGGGGAATTGAACCCCAGACTCCCGGGTAAGAGCCAGGCTTTTTGGCAAGGTAGCCAGGGCGCATACTTATTAGGAGGCATTTCTAGTGACAGGACCCATCAACTGTCACATCTTTCCCCCTCTTTCAGGACCGTGTCCTCACGCTCCATGCTTTATGCATGCTGCCCTACATAGGGATTCCCAGAGTCCTACCAAATACTCCAGAATGTAGCAGGCCGAAGGAGGGCCCGGGTGAGGAACTGAACCCCAGACTCCCGGGTTAACACGCGCTGCGTTGGCAAGGTAGCCAGGGCGCATGCTTATTAGGAGGCATTTCTAGTGACAGGACCCATCAACTGTCACATCTGGCCTAAAAAGAACAGACATTGCATTATTTGATGCTGGTACCTGGGGGTTTGTAGCCCATCTCTCCCTACCCCCAACTGCCTGGAGAAGATGTTTGAATGCTTCCTTGCAGTGGCACGATTGGTCCTCCGCAAAGCAGTTTTACTGGGGACTGGCTGAATCTCGCTTGAGACAGATGGTCCAGGTGATGGACCCGGGTGCACCAGAGGCCAACCTTGAGGACCTACAGATGAAGTACTGGGGACAGACAAATCAGCAGATTGGTTTAACAAAGGTTCCACAGCTGCTTGCACAGAGGGGGTCTGAGGGCTCTCAGGCGCAGCAATCCACCAGTCCCCATCCAGGGAGGGCTCTTCACTCTGAGGAGTAGATTCTGCTTCCTCCTGGCAGTCGCTAGTGGGAGAGGCATCAGGTGACTGTACAGCAAAGTGACCTTTCAACAATGACCTGTGGATATGTTTTACCTTGCTTAGGTCTTCCACAGGTGCAATGGTGTGTACTGATCCACCATCCTTGGGAGCTTTCAATACTTTTTACACTACAGAGCTCTAGCAATCTTTGATTTTGTTGCGACCTTGACCACCCAACTCACGAAGGTATACCGACTGACCTTCCTGGAGGGGATCATCCTTCACCTTCAGGTCATAACGAGTCATATGCCGGTTTGCTGCAGCTCTCAGTCATTCTCTGGCTCCTTCAAAGGCTCTCTAAAGTCTAATCTGATGCTCATGGGCCCAGTCATGCATAGTGCCGGCTACTGGCTCCCCAATTCTCCCTAGGACAAAGTCCACTGGTAATTGTGGGTCTCGTCCAAACATTAAATAAAATGGTGACTCAACAGTGGATTGGTGTGCAGTGGTGTTATAGGAGAAAACAACCTGCGGTAGGTGCGATGGCAAATCCCTCTACTGGGTCTGTGGCAAGGTGCACAAGAGATCGTGCAGACTTCTGTTAAACCACTCACATTGCCCATTTCCAGCAGGGTGATATGGAGTGGTGTGAGATTTATGAATGCCGTACAAAGTGCAAAGGTGTTGAATGAGAGCATTTTCAAAATTGCGTCCTTGATCCGAGTGGATACGGCTGGGTACCCCAAACTTGAAAAACCATTCTTTGACTCGCACCTTCGCCACAGTCTCAGGCTGTTGGTCTCAAGTGCAGACAGCTTGAGTATACTTCGAAAAGACACCAGTCATTATTAGCACATTCTCCACTCCATCCTTAGATAGCTCAAGCAGGGTAAAATCTATAGCCAACACCTGGTTTGGCTGGTAAGCATGCAAGTGGCCCATATAGGTGCGGGCCATAGGCTTAGCATCTTTGCAACCAGGCAGCATTCACATTTCTGACACCAATGTTTCACATCCTCAAAGAGGTCTGGCCAATAACACCATTGCCAGACTAACTCAGTGGTCTGCTCAATGCCCAGATGTAACTGGTGGAGAACCTTTTCCCTTAGAGACAAAGGCAATACCAGCTCTTCCCCGCCAGGTCTCTTCCCCTGGATGATAAGTACGATGATGGAGAACCTCATTCCTCTCTACCAAACGGCTCCATTGCTTGACCAACGCTAGGCCTGGCTTGGACATTGAACGCCGCTCTGCCGCGTCTGGACCCTTCTTCCTCTTCCAGTACACCAGAAACTCCTGTATGGTTGGATCAGACTCCTGCAGAACAAGGATCTCAGAAGGTAAGGTGTAAGGGAAGACTGAAATGGCAGCTTGCGTTACCTGTACAGTTGGTCTCCTGTCTGTAGCCTGTTGTAGGGACTCAGGGAGTGGAGTGCCAGCAGCGGTCAGTATTGACGAGAAAGTGCATCAGCATTCTTATTACTTTTGCCAGACCTGTATTTTATGACATAATCAAAAGCTGCCAGTTGTGCAGCCCATCGCTGCTCTGTAGCCCCCAGTTTCAACATAGCCAGATGACACAATGGATTATTGTTGGTGTACACTATGCACTTCTGCCCCAGCAGGTATTCACAAAATTTTCGGTCGTGGCCCATTTAAGGGCCAAAAACTCCAGCTTCATCGGGCTGTAATTGCTCATATTCCACTCTGTTTGCTGGAGACCCCGACTAGCATTAGTAATAGGCCTGATGGTACCTGCTTGTTCCTGGGAGAGGACAGCACTTAACCCACTGTGGCTGGCATCCACTTCCAGGATGAAGGGTTTGGAGAAGTCTGCATAGGCCAACACAGGGGCTGTCACCAGCTTGCTTTTCAGGGCTTGGAAAGTCTGCTCACACTCCTCTGTCCATGCAGAGACTAAGCTCCGTCCAGACCCCCTCTTGGTTTTGCTTCCCATTAACTCTGCCACCAGCCGATGTTAAGAGGCAGCCAATATTGCAAAACCTCACAAAAACCAGCAATAATAGCTTCAAAAGCCTAGAAAAGATCTCAACTCTGACACATGGTTGGGTTGCTGCCAGTTGGCCACAACTTCAATTTTACAAGGGTCAGTGGACACACCCTCACTGGATATGACATGTCCCAGGTAACCAACCTTTTGTTGAAAGAATGAGCACTTCTCAAGCTTTATCTTGAGGCCTTTCTACTCCAAGCGTGCCAGCACAGCATCTAAGCGCTCCACATGCTCTGCTCCAGAGGAAGAAAAGACCACCACATCATCAAGGTATAACAATAATGGTTGAAAATGTAAGGCCCCAAAAATCCTCTCCATCAGCTTCTGAAAAGTGCTTGGGGCATTACACAGGCAAACTGCCATTCTATTCCACTGAAAAAACCCAAAAGGTGTGCAGAAGGCAGTCTTGGCTTTCTCCTGCTCTGTGACTGGAACCTGGTTATACCCACTTGCGAGATCCAAAGTAGAAAACTAACGAGCACCGGAAAGGGCATCAAGGGATTCTTCGATACGGGGGCAAGGGAATACATCCTTGCGAGTCTTGCTGTTCAACTGCCTATAGTCAACACAGAGGCGCAGACTTCCATCTTTTTTCTTAACCAGGACAATGGGGGAGGCATAGGGGCTACTACTTTCCCTGATCTCCTTTGTCTCCAGTAACTGATTGATATGAGCCTTAACAGCCTCATAATCAGAAGGGGGGATCCGCCTATACCTCTGCCGTACTGGGGCCTCATCCAAGAGGGGAATGTCTGAGAAATAAGGTTAGTGCAACCCAAATCACCATCATATGCAGAAAACTGACCTGTACTTGAGCAATAATGACCTAACCAAAGTTTGATCTTGTTCTGACACAGCTGACAAATCAATGGCCTGAATCCTCTCCTGCACAGGATCTATAGCTGTTGGGGACACCTCAGAAACCGTCTGAGAGGAAATTATACCAACCACAACTCTCTAACTCGCTGTAACCCCTACAAGCAAACTCACTACAGTAGCATTACTCAGGGTACCTAGAATGGTATGCGGATAAAGAATGACATCAGTAACCCCTAAATTGATTATGGGTACATAGGCTGTGCCTCTGTTCACTTGAACCAGGGCAGTAGAGGCCAATACCCCTGCTGGTAAACTTGCAATACGGGGCTCAAACAACACACCATTGCCAAAGTGCTACTGAGAGCAGGTGGCTGCCACAGACCTCATACTACAACCAGGGATGACCACACCTCCCCTACCCCTAACTTTTACCCTCCTGAAAGAGGCTGGGGGAGCTTGGGCCTGGACTTGATGGTACTGTTGCTGGGCCTGTTTGATGTAACTAGGAGCCTTTCATACTGCGGGCAGATCAAAAAGAGCAGAACCCTACTGTCCTAACAATTCACTATAACACTTGCTGACCACATTCATCCCTAGAACACCAGGAGCATCAATGGGGGACCTACCAGGAGGGTCTTTAACCACCAAAACCCCACACTTTGGAATTACTCGGCCACAGAGCTCTACATCCAGGTCAAAGTACCTGTCATAAGGTACTTCCCACCCATTATCTGCACGGAGCTCCAACCACTGGCAAGACCGTAACCTCTCCTGGCCCCAGGGCTTTATATGCTGGGAAAAGAATTTCTCAGTGATTGTAGTAACCATGGATTCAGTGTCTAACAAACAGAGAACCTCCACCCCTCCCATGGACACAGTTTCATATGGGCAGGAGCATATTAAGTTAGACACAGAATGTATACTCTCCACACTGGTGACCACTGAGCCAAGCGGGCCCCCACCTGAACTGTGGCTTGGCAGTTCAGAGGGTGCTAGTTTTGTGATGGCTGGTTGGAAAGATAAGACCTACCAGGGGCAGGGGAAGGAATACCGAGGGTGGCTGCACTTGTGGGGGGACCCTGCCACCATCACACTCTCATGCAAAGGGACCAGGTTGCTGGCATCTCCTGCAAATAATGGGGCCCTTTTAATTAGCTGGGATACGTCCAGGGGGGTTCTGAAAACAAGCCATGCCATGAGCCAGTTGATTTAGCTGCTCTTGCTCACTCTTAACGACCTCCTTTAGTTCAGCCATTTCAGACTTTTGGGCGGTGTTGCCCGGCAATAAAGAACTTCCATGCACTGCATACTGTATACCAAGGGCTGATGGAATTTCAGTGGCCTCTACCCCTACTGCCCCCCAGCTACCCTCCCCTTCCCAACTAATGGCTTCTCCACGGACCTCCAACAAAGTGGCATTGGGTTGGTGATGGAGAAAATGTTTCAGCTCCCTACGCAAAGCACAGTCATATATATGTTCTACAAACTGGTCACGCAGGAGCACATCTGAATTGCTCATAGCCTTTGGGGCATTTTTTACGACTCTTTCCATTAAACACATTAAAGCATGTAATAACTCTTGTAGCGTTTCACTGTCTTGCTGCTTTCTAGAAAAAAAAAAAAATCCTCCTGCAAGGAAACATATGATTGGTAACAGCTACACAATTCTTACAATATATTAAAAACTCTTACTGGATCCACCCTCTCTGCTCTAGGGCAGTACTTAATTTCCTCCTTAGCCTCACCCTCTAGATGGTCGTAAATAAAATAGCCTTGGTCAATAGTTGACAAATGACGTGCATGCATACAGGCTTGAACTTCCCCAATCCACTCGGAAATGCATATTCCAGTTCTGCCCGTAAACATATGACATTTCCTATCCCTAGGTACATACAAAAGTCTTTCAGTCACAGGTGCATTAGAGGGAAATGGCCCAGAGGCTGCTGGATTGCCTGATGCTGTACTAGTACTTGGCACAGCTGCTTCGCGCTCCTGCAACAACTGTTGCTTCTCAGCACTCAATTGTGGGACCATTTCTCTTAATTGTTGTATCTCCTCTGCCATACTCAGTCCTTAGACAGGAAAGGCCAAAATCAGGGAGTGAAGAGAGAACTGAAAATCAGCCTGTAGCTTGGGGCCCCTGGATCCAGACTGCACCAGTTGCTGTTTTGCCTCTTTCGCACTAAAAAATAAGAACAAAAGCCATACAAAACAACAATTTTCACCAACTGGTATACCCAACAAAAATAAAACGGAAAATAGGTCTCTGTTTTTACAGTGGTCCTGCTCTATTACGCCAGAATGTGGCAGAGCGGTAAGGGAAAACCAGTAACACTAAGTTGGGAGTTTCACCCACAGACTAAATTTTAAGGTTAATCTACTATTGCTTTCACCAGCCTGGACATTCAAATATGCACAAGTTCATTCACCAAGAAAAACAGAGACATGATCCCAGTACAATAATTACTTATTGTGATGCTTAAAAAAAGCCTGGGAAATGCTGGAAGGAAAAGGAATGCATTAAACCAAAAAGAGACAAAAGAAAAATTACAGCATGAATATAAATGTGTAAGGGAATATTTTATTCTAAATAAATATCCAATTCTTTTAGTTAATTGGTTTTAAAAGATTAAATACAAGTGTCAAATCTTAAAACTAGGAGGGTTGAGGCTGCCCAAAGAGAGGTATACTAAAAGCAAGTGTTCGGGGGTGCAAATACTCACCACGCAACCACAGCAAACCTAACCTCACATGGTGCTCAGTGCTTTAAATCACAGCATGCAGTGAAGGGGTACCTCACCCAGGTGACTAACCTCACAGGCAACACTCAACTCCTACCAAAACACTAAAAACAATTAATCATACAGCTAAAAACAAACCTGGTATACCAGAGGTTTAAATGACACATACAAGAAAACCTACCATATAGGGCTTCACACACAGGTAATGTAATCAGACCCCACCCGAGCTTCCAAGCCACAACTTAGCCACAAGAGACCAAAAAGCTACCAGCCAATTAAATAACAAACACTTTCTACGAAGAGGCAAAACAGCAACTGCAGGAACCTGTAAAAAAAAACAATAAATAGGTTATCTTGCAACACTGCACAAATGAGAAACATATATCAATATATATTTTACCTCAGGTGCTACAAAGCATCCTACTTACCGAAAATTTAGTTTGTTGCCCGAGAACCAACCCATCACTTCAGCTTACTCAATTCATGCTGCACCCAATCAAGGTCCACACAGGAGGAAGCCGTTCATAAAGGATACATGTTAATGTCTAATCAGACATAACTGAGAAGCCACAAAAACACAGTAACCTACCTCAAACTCAGAAAACACGGCAAAAAAGTTAGCCCGAGACAGCCCAATAATTAGTGTACTGCATTCTGCAGTATTTTGAATGTGATCGCAGTACCAGTTTTGGCCACAAACTTACATACGGCTCCTTTAAAGGTAGGGTCTAGAGTTTTTTTGCTCAAAAATAAACACTTGACGTATACAAATGAAATCCGGCTTAATCATCACCTATGGGCTTCTAGTCCTGTGTGATGGTGACTGCGTCTGCAGCGCACCCTCCCCCTGCCTGTATTTTGGTTTTTTACTTTGTTTTGTTGTGGACGTAGGCGTTTCTGGGCGGAGAGTCGGTGTGTTCTCTCCAGCCAATGAGAGAGCTCAGGGCATGTCACTCTGTGGGCCTGCATAGAGCACAGCGACTGGAGCAGTCACTGCCGAAGCAATGGCTAACACTGCCGAAAAAAGAAAATACACGGAGACGAAACATGCAGCGGACAAAGTACGCTCTAAAACCAGAGTGAATATCGGCTTGGCTTTCACCCGCTTCCGAGCCCTGAAGGAGAGGCTGGGGCTGAATAGCGACGCGGAGTTGGCCTGCTTACTGTTGGACAGATACCTGCCAAACACGGGATGTTAGCCTGCTTATTCAGTGACGTGCTACGTAGCTTGTCGTGGAGGTATAAGCAGTTTATGTACACACTAAGTCCGAGTATCAAACATTGCAAACACCTTTACATTTGCGCTGCTAACCGCCGTCTGAACATCTTTCAGAACATGTGAGTAGAGTGGAACGGGTGAAAATTTCCAATCGTCGCTGACAGACCTGTCCATTCCTCTGCTTCACTTGCATGCTCTGGCACCGATCACCTCTCAGTCGCCTACACGATCTGACAAGCCTATCTGACATTGTAAGTCGACTGTCAGCATTCATGGTTGTAACTGTGAATGTTATAATACTACTAGCATCCAAACTTAGAAGCTACTGGAATTCTGTCCTTGTGTAAAATCGGTTTTGTCCCGTTACAAACAATTCAGTCACACTCGTGTAGCGTATCATGTACTGCCGTAATTGTAAGGAGACTGTCCGAGACACGGCGATAGCAACCTTTTTTTTTATTTAAGCATTTGTGGTTGTAACTGTAAATGTTGTGAGGCAACTAGCATCCAAACTTAGAAGCTACTGGTCCGGGTGTCTGTCTGCGCGCAAACGCACCGTTACAAACACAAGTGAATTCAGTCACAGTCCTACAGTTACTTTAAGTTGTATTATATCTAACCAACAGTCAATTTTGGCATAGCTGTTTATTCAAATGCACAAACAATATCATGTTGACGCAATAAAACATTTGATACTATATTTGCAAGATACCTCGTCACTCATTCCTGCAGGTAGCATGGTGCACAGATCCTGATTCAATACGATACAGCAAGCTGGGTGCTGGGCTTAGTGGGCATGTATCGGCAAGGCTGGCAGCGGCAGGGGGCGTGCATCACTGAGCCCGAGAGGAGGGCTTAGTTTGACTGTGTTTACAAACAGCAATGGACAAAACTCCAGACTCTACTTTTAACTTCTGCGATGAGATATATTCCCGAGTGAAACAGGTCAATGAGGTCGTTGCAAGTTACGTAGGTGGTCACATGATCCCTGAAGCAAAATGTACACAAAGATTGATCGCAGCATAGTGAAAATGGGGAAATCTTGTGCTGCTGTTGCTTGCACCAATAATAATGCCATTCAGTCGTCTGGAAAATACGGCAAAATAAGTTTCCATCAATTTCCACAAAATAATGAAGTCCTTTTGAAATATTGGCTTGTTAAATTAAGAAGAATTGACCGTGGAAAGCCCTATAAACCAACAAAACATTCAGTTCTTTGCTCAGAGCACTTTGAGAAAAGCTGCTTCACGTGCCAGAAGTTCATAAGTAAGTCAACGGTTTTGGTGCAATGAAAACTGTTTAAAAGTGAAGATTTAAAGAAATTAGCAGAAAATATATATTCAATACAAATATTAACCTTAAGCCTGAACGCCCCTGTAACGGAGGCAATGAATTTGCATAATAAATACAGCATGTTTCCTCATAGCAACCTCGTCATGCAGCATATCCTCTTAAAGCGAAGAAACTCGGCGAAAAGTTCGTGATGAACGTTTTTACCTAAACCGAACACAATTCAAGTACTAAGCAAGTAAATAAGCATCTAGCAAAACATTAAATAAAATAAGACCCATTGGCACTTGATTGGATCATGAAAAGTTCAAATGTTGAGTTAAACTTGGTATTTGGGTGCGTTCGAGCGCGTCTGCAAGTAAGCCGGCTGCGCGAGATTCCCGAAAAATTACACGGGAATCTTGCCGTAGTTGTGCGATAAGCCCTCCAAACCCTGCGATAGCTGCAGGATCTTGCAGAAAATCATTCGAGCACCCCAGCTGCGTGGCCTTTGACAGGAAATATGTAACAAAGGTGCAACCAAAAATCTGCGCATCTCCGCAGACCCTGGAGAGGTGCTGCGCTCGGCTGCAGAAGTTACAAATGAACAAAGAGAACGGCACAGGGCAAGAGAGGATTCGCATTTGTAATAGGTGGTAAGTGATGCTGATAGCGCTACCCGATGGAAGAACAATTGTAGTGCAGTACTTAATTCATAGATTTTTGTTCGTCCTTATACCTGTTTGCCCACGCTGTAGTGTATTTTCCATTGTGTAGGAAAATACGCTGAGAATGAAGCAGGAGATTTATGTTGTTCGATCAATATTTCAATTGTTACAATGTAATTGCTTGAAATCTTGAATAAGAACTTCAGATGTTGTTAGATCTGACTTGTATTTGTTGCCCATATCACATGGCTACACTTGCACTTGGATATGAAACACCCCCACTTTGACGTGTTACTTCAATGAGATTGACGCTCAATATTAGTGAATTAAACCTATTAAAGAATTGATTAAAGTATTATGCATGAGTGAACGTCCAGGTCCTTGTGTTTATGGTTTATTTTCTTCAGTCATGTGCATTATTATTCAATTCATATCTACCCCTGGCAAATATTCCCATGTGTTACATACAGCTTTGCTCTACATCACTTTGTACATCTTCCAAGTTTATTCTAGAATAACCTCATTGGTGATTGTATAATAACGACTCTCATAATCAGACGGGATGCTTCTCCTGTCAATGCTTGTTTATGTAGACAATTTCATTGTCTATGAAAAGTCAGTGTTATTATGGTGATGTGTCCACTGGAATAAAACTCAAGAAGCTGGACAGGATGTCATTTTCAGCGTTGTCTCACAAAGTTGTCGGCGTATGATTTCCTACTAGCATTTTGTCTTCAAATATTCAGTTGTCAAATAATAATTCTCTGCCTTCCTTAACTACCCAGTGCAACTGTTAAGTCTTTTAAAGATGTAAAACACTTTTTGTGGTTGATTCATCCATGCTGACATTATGTTGCTTAGCTAAAACAATGATGCATCAGTCTGCATCTTATTCAAATTCCATTTTTGTTTTTATTTTGCCTACTCACTGCACTTGCTATGTTTGGCCCTTTATTCTTTAAACCTTGATTTTAGGGAGAGGCAGATCCTGATGTGAAGTCATTGACTTTTGTGATATTCATTTACTCTCATAAATGTCTCCATTTAACTGGGCCCATTTAGGGGCCATAGTGCAGCGTAGACAGGACACAAATGTTTATTGGAGGGATATTGAGTAAGTAGATAACCAAAAATCTTGGCAGTATCATCGAGATGAACAAATAATTGGCACGGGCAGGCAAATGTCACATCATTCTTGAATTAGTCATACAATCCCACAATATTCTGCATCTTACAAAAAACACAGATGTAAGAGGATTAAAGAGTGGTCATTGATTATTTCTGCTAGTTGAAATACACAAGGCGTGCAGTCATGTTCCCCTCCCATCTGCAATGTGCATTAGTTCTGCATCATTGTCTCCATAGGAGGGCCATTTAAGTTCTGTTATTTGGATGCAAAATGCACAATATCTTTCTTGAGTAAATGATCATCTTCAGATTGCCCCATGCCAAACAGTTACATATCATGGAGGTTTTCGTCGCACACATCAACTTCATGGTTAAAGTACAAAACCCAAAACCAGTGAAGTTGGCACGTTGTGTAAATCGTAAATAAAAACAGAATACAATGATTTGCAAATCCTTTTCAACCTATATTCAATTGAATACACTGCAAAGACAAGTTACTTAATGTTCGAACAGGTAAACTTTGTAATTTTTTGCAAATATTAGCTCATTTGGAATTTGATGCCTGCAACATGTTTCAAAAAAGCTGGCACAAGTGGCAAAAAAGACTGAGAGAGTTGAGGAATGCTCATCAAACACTTATTTGGAACATCCCACAGGTGAACGGGCTAATTGGGGAACAGGTGGGTGCCATGATTGTTATAAAAGCAGCTTCCTGAAATGCTCAGTCATTCACAAACAAGGATGGGGCGAGGGTCACCACTTAGTGAACAAATCGTGAGCTGATTGTCGAACAGTTTAAAAACAACATTCCTCAACGAGCTATTGCAAGAAATTTAGGGATTTCATCATCTACGGTCCGTAATATCGTCAAAAGGTTCAGAGAATCTGGAGAAATCACTGCACGTAGGCGACAAGGCGAAAACCAACATTGAATGCCCGTGACCTTCGATCCCTCAGGCGGTACTGCATCAAAAACCGACATCAGTGTGTAAAGGACATCACCACATGGGCTCAGGAACACTTCAGAAAACCACTGTCAGTAACTACAGTTCGTCGCTACATCTGCAAGTGCAAGTTAAAAACTCTACAATGCAAAGAAAAGCCATTTATCAACAGCACCCAGAAACGCCGCCGGCTTCGCTGGGCCCAAGCTCATCTAAGATGGACTGATGCAAAGTGGAAAAGTGTTCTGTGGTCTGACGAGTCCACATTTCAAATTGTTTTTGGAAACTGTGGACGTCGTGTCCTCCGGACCAAAGAGGAAAAAAACCATCCGGACTGTTATAGGCGCAAAGTTCAAAAGCCAGCATCTGTGATGGTGTGGGGGTGTATTAGTGCCCAAGGCATGGGCAACTTACACATATGTGAAGGCACCATTAATGCTGAAAGGTACATACAGGTTTTGGAGCAACATATGTTACCATCCAAGCAACGTCTTTTTCATGGATGCCCCTGCTTATTTCAGCAAGACAATGCCAAGCCACATTCTGCACGTGTTACAACAGCATGGCTCCGTAGTAAAAGAGTGCGGGTACTAGACTGGCCTGCCTGTAGTCCAGACCTGTCTCCCATTGAAAATGTGTGGCGCATTATGAAGCGTATAATACGACAACGGAGACCCCGGACTGTTGAACAACTTAAGCTGTACATCAAGCAAGAATGGGAAAGAGTTCCACCTGAAAAAGCTTCAAAATTGGTCTCCTCAGTTCCCAAACGTTTACTGAGTGTCGTTAAAAGGAAAGGTGATGTAACACAGTGGTAAAAAGGCCCCTGTGCCAACTTTTTTTGCAATGTGTTGCTGCCTTTAAATTCTAAGTTAATGATTATTTGCAAAAAAAAAATAAAGTTTCTCAGTTTGAACATTAAACATCTTGTCTTTGCAGTGTATTCAATTGAATATAAGTTGAAAAGGATTTGCAAATCATTGTATTCTGTTTTTATCTACGATTTACATAACGTGCCAACTTCACTGGTTTTGTAGTAACTTAGGAGGTCACAGGAGGCCCTGGTAATGAAAAACTTCCTTGTAGACCATGGAAAACGACTTGAGTGGACACAAAACTGGAGTTCAGTTTGGTTTAGTTTATTAGGGTCCCCATAAGCCATTACCCAGGGCAACAAGTACTCTGTCTGGGGTCCACACTTAACAGAAGATACATACAGCCCAAGAAATCAAGATGAAATAAAAACAACAACAACAAAAAAAAAAACAAAGCTTTGTGAAAATCATGAAGACATAAAACACAAAGTGGCATCTATAATTAGATCATTAAGCGGCTACTGTAATGTGGAAAAAAAAAAAAGCCACTAGATGGCAGTATTGACAATTTTTATTTGTTAAGCCCAGTCTGGAGCTAGGTTGGGCATGTCCTGGGCATGCCTCAGAAGGGGCTTGACAAGAGTATATAAGGAGAAAAATTGAGAGAGTGGAAGAGTAGTTGGAGAAATTGCAAGGAGAAATTGTGGAAGGATACATTTGACCAGACCTGTCACTCCTTTCAAGACCTGTGAAGCTTTTTGTGGATTTTTGCCTGTGGTGGAGCATTTTCCTGTCCCAGGACATCGCAACATAGCAGCCCATCTCAATTACCAAGGGACTGTAACTATCTTTTTTTTTAGTTCAATCTTGGTCATTAGGGTAGAGTGTAGATTAGTTCTAAGTGTTTGTTTAATTAAATCTGTTGAAGTTTAAGAATTTTGTCTGTCATCCCTTGCTGTTCGTGATGTCATAACAAATTGACGCCATAACAAATTGGGGCCATAACAAATTGGGGGCTCGTCCAGGCTAGACCATTGTGCGAGTCATTTATTGAAAATCTAAATTTTCAAATAGTGAAATTGTTTTTTTGAATTTTCCTAGATATATATTGGCAGATCAACAGCAATGGGTGATTTCTTGGCATCACCAACCGTAGAGGTTTTGAAGTCTTTTAAAAAGACAGAACTGCTCGAAATATGCAGACAGTTAGAGCTGACAGATTTAAAACCAGCCATGCGAAAAGCAAGACTGGCTAGAGAGATTGTTGAATATTACATTGATGAAAGTGTGTTTGCACCAGGAGATCTGGAACAGTTTCCAGTGGAAAATCCAAATGTAGAAATGGAACTTAAATTAAAAATGCTAGAGATAGAAAGGGAGGAAAAAGAAAAACAAAGGCAGTTTGAGTTAGAAAAATTAGCAAAAAAAAGAGAGGAAAGAGCAGAAAGAGAGAGACAGAGACAGAGAGATTTCGATTTAGAAAAATTAGAGAAGAAAGGCTCCAAATGGAGCTACTAAAAATCAAAATGCAAGCTGAAAACAAATTTCGGGCTAGCCAGGAGGTAAAGCTGGTGCCTCCATTCTCAGAGAAGGAGGTTGATGAGTATTTCCAGTGCTTCGAGAAGGTAGCAAAGAGTTGTCAGTGGCCAAAGGAACACTGGCCTCTGATGTTGCAAACTGTCCTCAAGGGTAAAGCTCAACAAGCCTATTCGGCTTTGTCTGCAGATGATTCCTTTGATTATGAGGTTATCAAAAAGGTTATTTTGACAGCTTACGAGTTGGTTCAAGAGGCTTACCGACAGAAATTCAGAGGTCTGAAGAAATCTGACAATCAGACTTATGTGGAATTTGCTAACGAGAAGAGGGTTTGCTTTGAGCGCTGGTGTACTTCTGTGGAGGTCAAGGATGATTTCAACTCACTAAAAGAGATGGTGTTAGTTGAAGAATTCAAGAACTGTGTCAAGGATGATATTAAGACCTACCTTAATGAGAAGCAAGCACTGAATTTGCAATCAGCTGCCAAGTTTGCAGACGAATATGTTCTCACACATAAGTCCAAATTTCAGTCTAGCAGTAACAATAGATGGTCCCAATTTCAGAAGAAAGGTAACGGTGATACCCAAGATTCCTTACCCAAAGACAAAGACAAATCTGGTGATGGTGCTCAGAAATCCAGTCAAAGGTCTGATCAAAGTGTGAAAGCTGACAGTGACAAAAGTGGTCTAGTTTGCAATTATTGCAGGAAATCTGGTCATGTTACAACTAACTGTTGGTTCCTTAAAGCTAAGAAAAAAAAAAGAAAAAGGATACCAAACCCAATGCCTTTGTGAAGACAAGGTTAGAAACTCCTGTAGTAGATGACCGATCTGCTAAATTGCCTGCTCCTTGTGAGGCTAAGAAGCCTGATACTGCTGACTTTGTGAGGGAGGAATTTCTTCCATTTGTGTCAGAGGGATTTGTGGCTCTGAATGAGCATTCTCCTCCTGTCCCCATATATGTCCAAAGGGATACTGGAGCTTCTCAGTCACTTTTGTTGATGGACTCCTTGGAGTTACGTGATGAGACCGCTTCTGGGGATTTCATACTTGTACAAGGTATTGAAGGGAGGACTGTATCTGTACCCCTGCGCTCTGTATTCTTGAAGTCAGATTTAGTTACAGGACAGGTAAAGGTGGGACTTATGTCAAGTCTACCTATCAAGGGTGTTTCTCTGTTGCTAGGCAATGACCTGGCTAGGGGCAATGTAGTTCCCCCTGTTCATCTTACTTCACAGCCGAGCACTGAAGATGGCGATGAAGACCCATCTCTGTATCCTTCCTGTGCAGTGACTCATGCTATGGCCAAGAAGGCTCAAGAAGAAGATGATGTGGTGCCGCCCAGCACATTGAATAGTCATGACTCAGGTGGTTCGCCTCATGACTCTGTTCAGCCTACTATGGTTTCTCCGTTTGGTGACTTATCAGACACTTTTATCAGTTCTCTATTCAGCCAGCCAGATGGGTCTGGTGATTCTGATGTGTCTGGAGACTTGTCTCTGTCCAGAAAGCGGTTGATTCAGGAGCAAACTAATGATCCTGCAATTTGTGTACAAAAGAAGAGAGCCCTTCCTGATGAAGAAATAGACGCAGTTCCAGTTGGGTATTATCTCAAGGATGGAGTGTTGATGCGGAAGTGGCGCCCTCCTGATATCCCTGCCAATGCAGATTGGGCAGTGGTCGAGTAAATTGTTGTTCCGAAGGTCTACAGGAATGAGATCTTAACAATGGCTCATAGTTTACCTTTAGGAGGTCATCTGGGTGTTAAAAAGACTGTTGACAAGATCATGAAACACTTCTTCTGGCCTGGACTTCGGAAAGATGTTTCCAACTTTTGCAAAACCTGTCACGCTTGTCAGGTAGTTGGAAAACACCAGTTAGACCCACCTGTAGCTCCATTGCAGCCTATCCCAGCATTTAGGGGAGCCCTTCTCCAAGGTGATTGTTGATTGTGTTAGTCCATTACCCAAGACTAGATCTGGAAATCAGCACTTGTTGACAATCATATGTGCATCTACCAGATTCCCTGAAGCCATCCCTCTACGCAACATCAAGGCAACTGCAATTTCAAGGCTTTGATAAAGTTCTTCATGTTGTTTGGCCTTCCCAGGAAATTCAGTCAGATCAAGGTAGCAATTTCACTTCCGGATTGTTTCAGCAGGTTGTGTATGAACTAGGTGCGAAGCAGATTCTTTCCAGTGCCTATCATCCAGAGAGTCAGGGTGCCTTAGAGCGGTTTCATTCCACTCTCAAGACAATGATGAGGACTTATTGTTATGACCATGAGAAAGACTGGGATGAAGGTGTTCATTTGCTGTTTTTTGCAGCTAGAGAAGCAGTGCAGGAGTCTACTGGATTCAGTCCGTTTGAGCTAGTGTTTGGCCATGAAGTGAGAGGACCTTTGCTATTGTTGAGTGAACAATGGCAAGAGAAAGAGCCGCATATCAGTCTGTTAGAATATGTTAACAAGTTCAAGGAAAGACTGCATGCAGCTTGTGACCTAGCCAAAGAGAACTTGAAATCAAGTCAGGGAAAAATGAAAACTTGGTATGATCATAAGGCTAGAAGCCCTGAGTTTAAACCAGGAGACAAGGTCCTTGTGTTGTTTCCCTTGCAGTCCAATCCATTGCAGGCTAGATTTCATGGTCCTTATGAAATTCTGACAAAACTCAATGATCTCAATTACATTGTGAAGACTCCAGATAGGAGAAAGCCAAAACAGTTGTGTCACATTAACATGCTGAAGCCTTATCATGATAGGAATGCTAGGGTTGCAGCTGTCACTTCAGATCCTCCTATGGCCGAGACTTGTGAAGATGAGGGGGAGTTTCAAGATGATGAACCTAGAATTAAAGCTGAAGTTCTTTCATGTAAATTGTCAAATTCTGAAGTGTTGCAAAATCTTGATGTAAAACTCCAGCGCTTAGAACCCTCACAGAAAGATCAGTTTGAGAGGTTGATCAAGAAATATAAAGATCTATTTCCTGATGTTCCAAAGAGAGTTTCTATAGCCTCTCATGATGTAGATGTTGGTGATGCCAAACCAATAAAACAGCATCCGTACCAGATGAATCCTGAAAAGAGAAAGATTGCTGAGAAAGAGGTTGAGTACATGTTAGAACATGATATTATCAGACCCTCAAACTCCGATTGGAGTTCACCCTGTGTTCTAGTTCCAAAACCTGATGGAAGTACTAGATTCTGTACAGACTATCGCAAAGTCAATGCTGTAACTGGAACTGATGTGTTTCCAATACCTAGGATTGATGATTGTATCGATAGAGTAGGGCAAGCAAAGTTTCTGACCAAGATTGATTTATTGAAGGGTTATTGGTGTGTGCCTTTAACTGAGAGGGCCAAGAGCATCTCTGCTTTTGCCACACCATCTGGGTTATACCAGTATGAAGTTCTACCCTTTGGCATGAAAATTGCCCCAGCCACGTTCCAAAGGATGATACAGCCTACAATCGCCGGATTGCCACACATGGGTGCGTACATCGACGACCTGATCACATGGAGTGACTCCTGGGAAGAACATCTGAAAGATGTAGAGACGTTCCAGCACTTGACCCAGGCTAACCTGACTGTTAACCTGAACAAGAGTGACTTTGGTTATGCTACTGTCACGTATCTTGGCTACGTCATAGGCCAGGGTAAGGTGGCACCCATAAATGCTAAAGTCCAAGCCATCATGGACTTTCCAGTTCCTGACAACAAAAAAGCTTTGCGCCGCTTCCTTAGAATGATCGGGTACTACTGCAAGTTCTGCAAGAACTTTGCTGAGATTGCTCTCAGTCTCACCAACCAATTGAAGAAAGGCGTAAAGTTCACTTGGGATGAAGCATGGCAAAGAGCCTTCGATTGCCTGAAGTCTCTGCTATGTCACTTCCCCGTGCTCAAATCTCCTGACTTCAACAAACCGTTCTCCATGGCGGTCGATGCTAGCGACCAAGCTTGTGGATCTGTGCTCCTACAGAGAAGTGACTCTGATGACATTGAGCATCCCGTGGCATACTTCTCCAGGAAGTTCAATCGCCACCAAAAGAACTATTCCACAATTGAGAAGGAGCTGTTGGCTCTGGTTCTATCCTTACAACACTTTGAGGTTTATGTTTGTACAGGGCAAAAGCCAATGATTGTATATACTGACCACAATCCGTTAATGTTTTTGAGTAAGATGAAAAACAAGAATCGGAGATTGTTGAATTGGAGTTTGATTTTACAGGAGTTTGACTTGGAAATTAAGCATGTAAAGGGTACTGACAATGTAATTGCCGATTGATTATCCCGCGTTTGAGTATGTGTATATATATCACGTGTTTATTAGCATATTGTAGTATATGTATATATATACACAAGTGTCTACTTAACTATTTTTGTATTGAAAAGAAAAATTTTGCCTTTATGAGTCAAAATTTTTCCCTTTTGGAATGGAGGTGTAATGTGGAAAAAAAAAAAAAAAAAAAAAGCCACTAGATGGCAGTATTGACAATTTTTTTTGTTAAGTCCAGTCTGGAGCTAGGTTGGGCATGTCCTGGGCATGCCTCAGAGGGGGCTGGACAAGAGTACATAAGGAGAAAAATTGAGAGAGTGGAAGAGTAGTTGGAGAAATTGCAAGGAGAAATTGTGGAAGGATACATTTGACCAGACCTGTCACTCTTTTCAAGACCTGTGAAGCTTTTTGTGGATTTTTGCCTGTGTTGAAGCATTTTCCTGTCCCAGGACATCGCAACATAGCAGCCCATCTCAATTACCAAGGGGCTGTAACTATCTTTTTTTTTTCAATCTTGGTCAGTTGGGTAGGGTGTAGATTAGTTCTAAGTGTTTGTTTAATTAAATCTGTTGAAGTTTAAGAATTTTGTCTGTCATCCCTTGCTGTCCGTGATGTCATAACAAATTGACGCCATAACAAATTGGGGCCATAACACTACCTTCTATATCATACCACAGCCACCTTCCTTCTGGTGATTGACAACATTTTGCATATAATATTCAACACCATACCATTTACAACACTAACATTTATTCACATTTAATTCCTTTAACAATTGAGGACTATGCAGATGTACCCTCCTCCGATTTTTAAAAGTGGGGATCCCAGTGCATTTTACTGTAAAGGTACAGAATATACTCAATTTATCATGTGGGGCAAAAGAATACCAGAGGCTTGAGTGTAGAAAAGGAAATACAGAGCAGCAAAGAGCCTATGGAAACTGAAGGACTCTGAAGTGTTGGTTTATCATCATACCCTGGCACATTTTCAAGCTTAAGTGTCTGCTGTGGTGGAAAGCAGGCAAACGGGCTCATTTTATTGGGAAAGCGGTACATGTAATGAAGAATTAGGCAAAATGTATTAGTTTCAGGTCTCTGTATGTAACTCACTTAATATAACAGCTCCATTTAAAATGGGAAGCAAGGGTAAAGCTTAATTGGCAAGATGGTCTCCCTTCATTGCAGTTAACTTTGAAGGCCATGTTCTAATAAACGTTTAAATCAGTCCTCCAGTATGTCGTTGGGAATCAGTAGATGGAACCTGAAAGACAGAGCACAGGATAATACATCACTTAAGGGTACTGATTGGGGCTTTGGTAACACCTGGAGGGCATGAGAAAAGTATATTAACATCAAAAAAGTGATTATATTGTCAAAATGGCAGCACAAAGAAAAATCTAGTTGAGCGATGGTATCAATTCTGTTAAAATGCTTCTGTCAGAGGACATATTTCAAAGACTCCAATCAGGTAAGTACAACCTACAAAACACTTGAGTTTTTATACCATCTACAGCAGTGGTACCCACAAACTGTTGTCATATTTCTACATGTGAGACCAATACTGAGGAATTATTGTTGTTTGAGCGCTATTATTACCTGCAATGAGAAACTGCATTTTGTAGACCCATCATTCGCAGGGGACCTTTTCACAAATGCGTGGCAAATGTTCATGGAGGCCCCAAAAGAGTGTAAGTACTTAACAATGCCAACATAAAGTAGGAACAGTATGTACATGTGTTGGCACATGAGTTTCCACATGGATGTTTGTAATCGAGCAACTTGTGTGCATTGTCGCCAATAGGTGCTGAGACTGTACCAGCAGGTTCAGCTCAAAACATCACACTGCCCCAACAAATGCATTATATTCACATTATCTATTACTCTTGCTGTCATGTATTCTTTGCTTGCAACTCTGAAACCAAAAACCCAAACTAACTTGGGGGCCAAGCTGCCTTGGAAATATCCAAGGGTAAAGAAAGCATTTTATGACTTTATGATTTAATAACTTGGGCTGCATGTCTTAATAATAATAATAATAATAATAATAATAATGTAATTTACGTGTATACTAACCATTACTCGACACAACCGTACGTTTAGGATGCAACCTGTAGGTGGCGCCAATGCATAAGCATCAAACACAAAGTGCATGGAATTTACCTATACAAAAATACAGAGACTCCCGAGCCACCAGCAGCTTCCTATCTAACCATTTACTGCCTTCATTTGACAAATGTGATACAAGTACATTTCATTTTTTGCGAATACGTAACTTCTCTGACATTCAGAAAATAAGGAAGAAACAGAAATACCCGGTATTTGCGGCAAATATGCACACAGTGTCAAGTCATATTTTACATACCTTCGTCTCCGGTCAAAATTCTCATAGGTAAGTCCATAAATAAGGAGAGGAATGTCCAGAGCATCCATCTCCTCGATTACTTCCAGCGTTGCCAAGTAAGTCGCCATTCTTTTCTGGCGGTGAAGTCTCGTGATGTTTCACGTGATGAGCTGCGCAGCAATTTCAGCGAGCTGTTCAAGCAGATGCGAACCGCCCCAGGAAACGTATCATGTCACAGTGCGATGCAGCCGCAGACCTTGCAGACGCGCTCGAACACACCCGTAATTTCCACTCTTGTGGAGGACTGCTCACTGCCTGCAATAGTGGCGGAGTGATGGGGAGGGGCAACGCATGCTATTCCATTATTGGTGAACATTATTTTTCCACAGTTGTGCCGCCTTGCTTTTGTCATCTGAAAAGAGTGTGTTTCAGAGGCGGGAAAAGTCATTGCATTTTCACAAAACCTGTAAGGACATTTTTTTTAAATGTTTGAAACAATCTATCTTGCTGAATTGAACAAAATTAGACCAAGCAAATATGTGAATCAAGTAAATACGATGAGTTAATATGTCATGGGAGCATGCAGTTTTTCTTGCGTTCCAGATTTTCATGTGAATTTGAGTCATGTGTACAACTATCCATCACATTTTAAGGTTTGATTATGAGTCTTGCAAAAGTTGCAAAAAAGATTACATTTTCAAATTCAGTTAGATAGCTGTGGTCATTCTACACGAGGAAAGTCCCTTTAGTTTCACAAATGAGCAATTACTGGTGTAAATCTGACAGTAACTGGAAAAAAAAAAAACAATGATTCATAGAGCTCAGCAACCTTTCAGCTATTTCTGCAAATTTTGTAGTGTTTTCAGAACAAGACTTTTCAGGGAAAAAACATTTTTTTTCTAAATTCTTGTTTGAAACTGTCTACCAAATGAATGAAAACAGCCTGATAATGTACTAATTTGATGGGCTTCTTCTCAGTGACCCCGAGCAGTTTTTACCTGGTGCTAATTTGCACACCGCAGGGTGAAAAAGAAAGGGGTAGAGGATGGGACGTTTTCTTAAACCATCTCTGCAGATGTAGATGCCCGTGGACATGGAGCTGCCCTATTTATGCATGCTATTTAGTGTGCTATTTTTGCACACTATACTATCAATATATTGTATACCCAAAACAGTTATTGAATAGAGGTGCCTGCAAACGGTTTAGAATATAGACAAGTTAAGTCCCATCCCTGTTTCCCAGGAATTGTATGAACTTAACTCCTCAGCAAAGCCTGATGTGCAAACTGCCTAATATACACTACCAGTCAAAAGTTTTAGCTACCCCAATATTTTCTGTAATTATTAGAATTTTTTAATATTTTGTTCTTGTGTAATAGTTTCATATTGGTTGTATAACACAGTGGCGCAGCCAGCAGGTGTGCCAAGACACGTCCCTTTATGACAGCAATTAGTCCTGGCTAGTTCTCAATCATTTTCCTTTATTGACGCGTTTTCTAATTCTCGTAATTTGCAGCTGAAGACACGGTTTCTCTCCATATGCGATCTAACAGCGATTAAATCATGGGCAAAATTCAGTACAGTTGAGGAACAAGAACAGAGAATTGGGTTGTACAAAACATCCGTTTAAAACAATTATTAGTCCTGACCTATTCTCAGTCATTTTCATAACTGAAGGTTCACGCCGAGTGCACTCCACACTTAACAGGTGCTGCTTGTTCTCCCCGAATAGGTAAGACGACAGTAATTCATCTGGACGCGTACTTGCTGTATTTCAATCAAAGTTATTCAAAATTACATACCTGTCGACTCTCACGCAAATAGCTGGAGCCGCACACTTTTTATAGCCTATTGAACTGCCAAGTGCCACTTTTTTTCTTTTTTTTTATCAACCCACACAATACCGAGAGTGAAAGTCCGCGTTTCATTGGAACACAGACCAGTTCAATCAACGTGAAGCATTGGCCTATTAATAAGTAAATTATTTTGCTGTACTGAATTTAGCCCATGATTTCATCGTTGTTAGATCGCATATGGAGAGAAACCGTGTCTTCAGTTGCCAATTACGATAATTGGAAAACGCGTCAATAAAGGAAAATGACTGAAAACTAGCCAGGACTAATTGCTGTCATAAAGGGACGTGTCTTGGCACACCCGCTGGCTACGCCACTGGTATAACAGAAAGGTAGAAAAGCTTAAGCCCAATGTATAAACCATGTACTATATAACAAAACAAATTAAGAAAAACCAGGATCAGTTATTTTGTCAATATTTAAGCAGATCAGTAACGATGGTCTAATCCAGTGCTTCTCAAACCTCTCCTGGAGCACCACCTGCCCTGCATGTTTTTTGATCTCTCCCTGCTCCAGCACAGGTGATTCAAACGATCTACTTATTATCAAGCAGCTTCAGGGGGTTGATCGCCAGCTGATCATTTCAATCACCTGTGCTGGATTGCTCGAGAATTTTTCTTGTAAATTTATTATTTTTATTAAACATGTATTGGGTTCCAGTGATTTCTTTGTTAACATACATGTAAGATAAAGACTTGACAAGATCTTAGGGTGTGCAAAAACTTATGACTGGTTGTGTACTTGCCCATTGTACCTATCCATAAAAATGATCTCTTGCGACAGAAAAAAATTGTTGTCCTTTGTGGCTACCACCTCAGCAACAAAAAGGTCAAAGGCATCCCAATCAAGTAGTAAAAAAAAAAAAAAAAGTTTTCTGAAGCAAAAATTCAACATGGAATTGATACTATGCCATTCTGCTATCAATTATAGTCATCAGATTTTAAAAACGGATGATTCCCTGATATTGATTGATACGTGGATTCATCCCTCAAAGAATTCAGTGGCCACTTAAATCCTAATACGATCTCTCACTGAAATCCAGTCCCTTTTAATGCTTGCTCTGGGTTATCTGCGTAAAGCACAGTTACAGTTCAAGCCCACTTGAAACTTTTCTGAAATTATACATTGACACATTTTTACCCATTTCCAAACAGTATGAACTTTCCATAGTAATTGTAAGACAATGATTGAACCCTAAGAAAAGTATTTAAACCCTTGTGTAACAGCAAGTTTAGTCATGTCCTCTCAAGTTTGCGCATCTGAATGAGGTGAATGGATTAAAAAAAGACCGCCAGACGCTAGCCAGAAGTGCTTAGGTTATGTTTACAAGATGAAAATGTGATAAGGGCGTGGATAAGAGGAGTCATTCCGAATGGAACCGGCTGATAGCATTGATTCTCTGGAGGATAAATTCAATGATGGAGAGTTTTTCATCATACTTTGCAAGTACAACTATCGTTGTATGGTGTAGCTATATATTACTTTTGGCCAGCTAGCTAGCTATGTAGCTATTTCTTATTTTCAGTTTACCAATTGTGATCACAGAGCTAGTTTGCCACATTGGTTAATAAGGGTAACCGTTAGCCTTTGCTTATAATATTTATTTATTTATTTATCAGTGACAGTGCACATTAATCAACACTTCAATTAAACATCGGTGTAAATGCGCCAGAGTTAGCTACTAAGCTAATTTTCATCCGTAGTCCCAAGGCAGGTTGTTACAAATTAACCCTCTGTTAACCAAGTACCTTTCCAACTGTGTAAAAATAATTTCCCTAGGCAAATATGTTGATTATGGGAAAATGGAAAAAAAAAAATTCGACCCTTTGGCCCACCTTTCCACAATGTAGCAGATCGCAAAATGTTTTTATATAGCGAATTATTCTGCCTCAGTCCGTATTTGCTCTCCCACCGCACTTGACACCAGCCAAGCAGTCGAGCTGCAACAGCCATAAGATATTATTTATGCAACTACAGTCACTAAAATCATAGTATTATCGTAGGTAGCCGACTCAACTTATTTAAAAAGATAATTGACTGTATCTGCTTTTATTTGTGCTGGTGCTCCGTCATCGACTCGGTCATTATCAAGTACATCAAGGACTCATAAAGGACTTACCAAGACAAAATGCCAAAGAAATCAGCAGTTGGGGAGCATTTTAAGATATACAGTGCCATGAAAAAGTATTTGCCCCCTTCCTGATTTCTGATCATCAAACAAATTTTAATATTAGACAAAGATAGCTCGTGTAAATACAAAATGCAGTTTTTAAATGATGATTTCATTTATTAAGGGAAAAAAGCTATCCAAACCTACCTGGTCCAATGTGAAAAAGTAATTGCCCCCTAAACCTAAACCCACCCTCGGCGACAACAACTGCAATCAAGCGTTTGCGATAACCGGCAATCAGTCTTTCACATCGCTGTGGAGAAATTTTGGCCCACTCTTCTTTGCAGAATTGTTTTAATTTAGCCACATTGGAGGTTTTTTGAGCATGAACAGCCTGTTCAAGGTCATGCCAAAACATCTCAATTGGATTTAAGTCCGGGCTTTGACTAGGCCACTCCAAAACCTTCATTTTGTTTTTATAAGCCATTCAGAGGTGGACTTGCTGGTGGGTTTTGGACCATTGTCCTGCTGCATAACCCAAGTGCGCTTGAGCTTGAGGTCACCAACTGATGGTCAGACATTCTCCTTCAGGATTTTCTGGTAGAGAGCAGAATTCATGGTTCCATCGATTACGGCAAGTCATCCAGGTCCTGAAGCAGCAAAGCAGCCCCAGGCCATCACACTACCACCACCATGTTTGACTGTTGGCATGATGTTCTTTTTATGAAATGCTGTGTTAGTTTTACGCAGATGTATCGGGATGCATACCTTCCAAAAAGTTCGACTTTTGTCTCCTCAGTCCACAGAATATTTTCCCAAAAGTCTTGGGGATAATCAAGATGTTTTTTGGCAAATGTGAGATGAGCCTTTGTGTTCTTTTAGATCAGCGGTGATTTTCGCCTTGGAACTCTCCCATGGATGCCATTTTTGCCCAGTCTCTTTGCCCCAGTTTTTACCCATTATTGAATCATGAATACTGACTTTAACTGAGGCAAGTAAGGCCTGCAGTTCTTTAGATGTTGTTCTGGGTTCTTTTGTGGCCTCCTGAATGAGTTGTCGATGCGCTCTTGGAGTAATTTTGGTCGGCCGACCACACCTGCGAAGGTTCATCACTGTTCTATGTTTTCTATTTTTGTGAATAATGGCTCTCACCGTGGTTCGCTGGAGTCCCAAAGCCTTAGAAATGGCTTTGTAACCCTTTCCAGACTGATAGACGTCAATGACTTTGTTTCTCATCTATTCTTCAATTTCTTCAGATCGCGGCATGTTGTGTTGCTTTTTGAGATCTTTTGGCCTACTTCAATTTGTCAGACAGGTTCTATTTAAGTGATTTCTTAATTCAATAGGTCTGGCAGAAATCAGGCCTTAGTGTGGCTAGTGAAATTGAACAAAAAAAAAAGGTTTATCACAGTTAATTCGTAATTTAACAAAGGTGGGGGGGGGGCGGCAATTACTTTTTCATATAGGGCCGGGTAGCTTTGGATTTTCCCTCAATAAATGAAATCATCATTTAAAAACTGCATTTTGTATTTACTCAGGTTATCTTTGTCTAATATAAAAATTTGTGTGATGATCTGAAACATTTACATGTGAAAAATACGCAAAAAAAAAGAAATCAGGAAGGGGGCAAATACTTTTTCACGGCACTGTATGATGATATTAAAAAAGTGCAATGTCAGTTATGCATGGTGAAACTGGTGTACCATAATTTCTCAATGGACATGACGACTCATTTGAGAAATGTGAATTTTCTCAATTTGCTTCGCTTAGTTTAAGTAGTAAAGGAGATTGTCATCTATAGACCCTTTTACAGTTTGCAAACAACGATTACATAGACAGGTTGCGCGCGCAGCTTAGCAACAAAAGTATGGCGGACAACAACACCTTGTCAAGCTATGCGAGGGCATTAGCCATCAAAGACCACGAATGCGACTAAAACAGATAGATTTTGACAAATGGCAACCAACTTCCAGATCCATATGGTATTTGAGAGTGGGTAGATGACGTTAGTAAGTGGCCCAATATTCAGTGGCCTGATATATATATATATGTATATACCTATTTGATCGAGAAACCTAGCGTGTACACCGGGGAGAAACTACAAGCATACAAGTCACTGGATGCTTATTACTGTGTTATCTGTGGACATGTGCAGACTGTTAAATACCACGACATAGACTCAGAGTTTTGAGTCTTGAAATCAGAGGTCCTTCCTAGTCAAAGACAAGGGCATAAAACCACCATGTATGACACGTTGGTTATAATCACCAGACCAGAAAACTACATCCTGACAGCTAATTGTACCTGCATGGCAGGGTAAGTAGTATTTTGTATTTTTGGCTTGCTAGCTAGCGAGTTTGATTCTATAGTTGTTATGCAAACATGAAATCTGTCTCTGTTTACCAGTATACTCACAATGTTTACTGTAACAAGTGAACCGTGACACAAGCTAACGCTAATTATCAAACTTTAGCTGCAATAAATTATTGTTTAGCTGCAATAAAAACAATTGTTTATATGAACAAGCCTTTCCAGTGAAATCAATGAGTAAATAGATAACATACCTGATATAAAATGGGCACTGCAAACACAAGCATTTCTGATCGTGTCCCCAGTTCATTCATTCATGACCTTTATTTAACCAGATAGACAATTGAGATTAAATCTCTTTTACAATTGTGACCTGGCCAAGTAGGCAGCACACAGCAGTTTGCATATTCAGACAAAACAATGCAATATATATATATATATATATATATATATATATATATATTACAAACAATACAAAATAATCAGTCTACCAACCACAAACAATAAAAAATAGTGAGTATTCAAATGAAATAGAATACTAAAAAACCCAACTGGAAGCGCATGTATATGATCAGCTAAAATCTGTTAATACATAATTAAGACAGTGTTACTCAGATCTAAAAAACATAATATGCCAAAGCCAAAAGTTTAGACCCAAAATCTAAAGTCTAATCTTAAAACCAATAAGATCTAAATAGCAGCTATAGTGCTATAGTGCAAAGAGCAGAAAAGAGAGAGAGATCATTTGTTTAGTCATGGCAGGTGCAGCTTGTGGTAATGACTACTGAGATTTTTTGTTTAAAAGACGATAAAGAAATAAGAGAATCTAGTTTAAGCTGTTTTTGCAGGTCATTCCAAGCCCACAGACCAAAGTAAGACAGACTCTTTTTTCCATTTTCAGTTCGTACAGATGGCACTTTGAACTGAAGCAAACTGCTGGATCTGAGGTTATAGGGGTTACTTACAGGCATAAATTAGGAACATATGTAAGAAGGAAATTTCCCAAGAATAGCCTTATATGTTAAAATATACCAATGCTGCATCCTCAAGAGAACAAGCGAGGACCACCCAGTAAGTTTATACAAGATACAGTGATGTGTCCTGAACGCAGAGTTAGTGATGTATCTCAATGCAGCATGATAAAGAGGGTCAAGTTTGGCCAAGACAGTGGGGCAAGCAAATCTATAAACAGTGTCTCCATAATCTTGCTGAGAGAGAAAAAGGGCAGTTACCAAACGTTTACGTGAGGAAGTTGAGAAACAGGTTTTTAATCTGTATAGAAAGCTTAGTGTGAACTTGAGCTTTTTCGTCAGATTTGCAATATGATGTTTAAAATTGAGATCTTTGTCCAGCCATATGCCGAGATATTTATACTTATCAACAAACTCAATAGGGACACCGTCGATAGATCTGATTGGAGATGAGGAGACCTCGGGACGACTACTCGCGGTTCAGTCAACATGTTTGATAGCTTGCAGCCATACATGCCGCTGATTGCTCTGAAACAAATGTGATCCTCTTGGAATCCTGTAAAACGTCCACCAGTGGAATATCGATTCTGACAGCCGTACACGCAACAACCAGACATTTCAGTGCTGGTAAAATATCTAATTCGATGTTTGCAGCTTTATAACTTGTCTGAATGACCGCTACCTCTGTTGCCAAGATGCGCATGCATCTTTTTGATGACGTTGGCTGTAAAAGGGTCTATTAGGCTAATGGTTAAATTGTAAGTTTCGAAAATAGCAAAGACTGTGATGAATAAATGGGCTAACTCCGCATAGGAGTGGCGAAATAAATTTAACAAGTAAAATAAGTAAATCAATTTTTTATGAAACATGGGTCCGATGCTTGCGACAGACTGCACCTGCGACAATAAGTCAATGAACCCTGGAGTGGGTGATGAAAAAACCTCCTTTGCTGAATACTCCCTGTATTGTCGGACGATAACGGCTATTTGTGCCTGGGTGACCAGGACTGGCTGATAGAGAATTTGGACTGGCTTAACACCTATTATCTCCAGTGAGGCTAAGCCAGTGTTGTTGTCTCTCCCATACTGACCTCCAGCCATCGCTGATAATGGTGTGGCTGGGATTCAAATACCCAACCACAGGACTAATAGATAAATGTCTTAGCTGTGAGCCAATCGGAAGCCAAACCTAAAAACTTCAATGGGGGACAACAGTCCTAGGTCAGAGATTGCTATCACAGCTATAAAAAAGGTCAGGTGAAGTCTCAGGGCAGTCTAGGTCATGGTTATAGCAAAAAACAATGGTTGGGGAAGGCAAGTCAAAGTCAGGCAGGTCACAAATGGAAGTCACAACCTTTGAGTGGATCCAGAGGAGAAAAGCAAGACAGGAGAGAGCACTGCCGGGGCAATTATTCTAAAAATTCCAAAAGATATGGAACTGTTTAAAACCTCAAGGGTAGAGGACACACCTGCATTTTGCCCCCCAGCATACTGAGGAGGATGGTGAGAGAAGCAACAAAATCCCCAAGACTCACTTTGAAGGAATTTCAGGACTTGATGGCATCTTGGGGTCACTATGTTTCAAAAACCACCGTCACGCACCACCTCCACAACCACAGGCTCTTTGGAAGGGTTGTCAGAAGAAAGCCTTTTCTGACCAGAAGACACAGAGGCAAGCTCCTGGAGTTTGCTAAATGTCATTTAAATTATGACTGGAATGAGGTGGTTTGGTCAGATGAGATCAAAATTGCACGTTTCGATCAGATACAGCATCAACATGATTGGTGTCCAAACAGAGATGCATTCAAAGTGAGGCACCTGACACCCATGGTGAAATATGATAGTGGGTCAGACATAATTTCAGCATTTCCAGGGGCACTGGTTAACATTAATGACATAATGAATTCCACCAAGTATCAGGATATTTTGGCCGACAAACTGGTTGCCTCTGCCAGAGGTCTGGGACTTGGCCATAGGTGGACTTTGCAAAAAGACAAAGCATACCTCAAAATCCACACAGAAATGGTTCTGTGACTACAAAATCAATGTTCTGCAATGGCCCTCTCAGTCGCCAGACCTGAATCCAATTGAAAACCTGTGGGCTGAGCGGAAGAGGGCAGCTGACAAATGCAAACTCAAGAATCTGATGGATCTTGAAAGGATCTGCTTGAAGGAATGGTCCTAAATCACCCCAAAATGTGTGTCTTAACCCAAAAATTACAAGAAAAGACTCTGTGCCATTATCCTTGCCAGAGGTAGTTGCACTTAGTACAAAATGAAGGGTGCTAATTATTATGAAACCTTGATTTTGTTGAAATTTATTTTGTATTAAATGATTATGATTTTGGTTGTTTCCATCGAAACCTTAATAAAGTACAAATTTCACACGTTGGTATATTCTGTTTCTCTATAATTATATTATTTATATGTTTTTTTGTATTGTTTGTGAATTGCCAATCAGGGGTGCCACTTCACGGTACCAAAGTAATTAAGTGTGCTTGACTTGAAACAGAAAGGTCCTTGCCACGGCATTCGTGGTGTGTTCTTGGGCAAAACGCTTTACTCAGTGCCTCACTCCACCCAGTTGTCTAATTAGCTACCGGCATATTGTCAGGAGAACCTGACTAAGAGCTGGGGGAGTAATCTGCATCCTTTCCAAGAGCAGCAGTACTCCTAGTCGTTTCATGTCGTTGAAACTGCAGCTAAGCACTGTCCTGAGGAGCCACTCAGACTTGGAACAGACCTATTTCTTCTGACTTTATGTGCCCAAACACGAGCACTTCAGCATGCATCTTGGAAGTCTCGTATCCTCAACTTTCTCAGTGGGTCATCATAGCAGTTGGCAGGGTGGCTTGATTTAGGGTGTGTAAAAGATTTGAGAATTGCTGCGGCGTTAGATTTGTGAACTGAACCTGGTTCACCTTTAAATTGATACGTTTGTAAATGGATCCGAGAGAAAAAGGAAATCTTCCTCTCCTCTGTAAAAAATAAAAAGTTGACTGAACTTAAAATAGCGAGGCAACCAGTTGTGAAGCATTTTTGAGTTTGCTAAACTTCAAGTCTCAGTAGTTGCACAAACTCATTTTTAAATGAACTTGGAGTTTAAATTTGAGCAAATTCAAATGTTTTAAAGCAGCTGGTTGCTTTCTTTTTGAAGTTCAGTCAGTAGAAGGAGCTGAAGAATACCTCATCAATGCTGATGCATTTTTGGGCATTGCACAACAATGTACAGTCTTCATTCAGCTTCAGATACTTCATCATACAACATAGATTTTTATTAGAATATTACAATCCCAATTCCGAAATAGTTGGGAGGATGTGTAAATTGTGAATAAAATCAAAATGCAATGACTTTCAGATCACATGAGCCAATATGTCCTTTACCATAGAACATAGATAACATTTCAAATGTCGAAACTGAGACATTTTACATTTTTATCCACAAAATGAGCTCATTTCAAATTTTCTGGCTGCAACAGGTCTCAAAAAAGTTGGCACACAGGCAAAAAAGGGCTGAAAAAGCTATTAATATATGAGAGAATCAGCTGAAAGAACATTTAGCAAGTAATTAGGTTAACTGGCATCAGGTGTGTAACATGATTGGCTATAAAAGGGATGTCTTAGGGAGGCTGAGTCTCTCAGAAGTAAAGATGGCCAGAGGCTCTCCAACCTGTGAAGGCTTGCGTAAAAAAATTGTGGAATACTTTAAAAACAATGTTCCTCAAAGTCAAATTGCAAAGGCTTTGAAGGTCTCATCTACAGTGCATAACATCATCAAAAGATTCAGAGAAACTGGAAAAATCTCTGCGCGTAAGGGACAAGGCTGAAGACCTTTACTGGATGCCCGTGATCTTCGGGCCCTCAGACGCCACTGCATCACTCACCATCATGATTCTGTCATTGACATTACTAAATGGGCCCAGGAATACTTCAAGAAACCACTGTCTGTAAACACAGTCCGCCATGCCATCCATAGATGCCACCTAAAACTCTATCATGCAAAAAGGAAGCCATGATCCAGAAGCGCCGCCGTGTTCTGTGGGTCAAGGTTCATTTAAAATGGACTGTAGCAAAGTGGCAAAGTGTCCTGTGGTCAGACGAGTCCAAATTTGACATTCTTGTTGGAAATCATGGGCGTCATGTCCACCGGGCTAAAGAGGAGAAAGACCACCCCTCCTGTTATCAGTGTTCAGTTCAAAAGCCAGCATCTCTGATGGTATGGGGATGCATTAGTGCATATGGTGTGGGACACTTGCATGTTTTAAAAAGCACCATGAATGCTGAAAGGTATATAAAGGTTTTAGAGCAACATATGCTCCCCTCCAAACAACATCGATTCCAGGGAAAGCCTTGTGTATTTCAGCAGGACAATGCAAAACCACGGACTGCAGCTATTACAACAGCATGGCTTCGTAGTAGAAGAGTCCGTGTGCTGAACTGGCCTGCCTGCAGTCCTGATCTTTCACTTATTGAGAACATTTGGGGCATAATTAAACGAACAGTCCGTCAAAGGAGACCCAAAACTCTCCAGCAGCTGGAAGCCTGTATTAAACAAGAGTGGGATCAAATTCCAATGGCTAACCTCAAGAAGCGTGTCTCCTCAATGCCCAGACGCCTCCACTGTGTGTTAAAAAGAAGAGGGGATGCTACACCATGGTAAACAGGCCCCTGTCCTAACTTTTTTGAGACCTGTAGCAGCCATCAAATTTGAAATGAGCTCATTTTGTGGATAAAATTGTAAAATTTATCAGTTTCAACATTTGCTATGTCATCTCTGTTCTATTGTGAATAAAATACTGGCTGGTGTGATTTGAAAGTCATTGCATTTTGATTTTATTGACAATTTACACTTTGGGCTCTATCTTTCACACTGCCCTACCCGTTGCCACTACCCGCTACCCGTGAATTACGCATTTAGCAGCTTCCACTATCCCTAAACGGTATCTTGCGGCCACACTACCCGCTATACATTATGCCGAATCCTTTATTTGCGACTGGAGGTGTGCCCGTGGGCGTGTTTATGCGCTTTCCCTACAATTGCTATCTTGACCACACAGGTTAGGGAAAGCGTATAGCGGGTCCTCAAACCACTCGCTACCCGTTTGGCAATTGAAGACCACGGCTTCTCTCCCTATGCGATCTAACAGCGACAAATGGGCTACATTCAGTTCAGAAAATAATTAATTATAATTAGGTCTATGCACTGGCACTCAGTGCGTAATTTTTTTCCAGCGAGAGCGGCATTTCAGAACTCTTCAGCGAATGAAGGTAATTCTGGTGACAAGTACGTGGTTTCGATCCGTTTACATTTTCCAATCGGACAGCTGTCTATTTTTTTTTACAGCAAGGTGCGTGACCGTGCAAAAAAACAGGTGTGCGTTCTTGTCGCCAAATTACTTCCTTCGCAAAAAGAGTTCTGAAATGCCGCTCTCGCTGGAAAAAAAAAAAAAAATTACCGTTGCTGAGTGCCAGTGCATAGACCTATTTATAATTAAATTATTTTCTGTACTGAATGTAGCCCATTATTTTGTCGCTGTTAGATCGCATGGGGGAGAAGCCGTGGTCTTCAATTGCCACTTGATTATTCTTGAATTGGAAAAACGTGTTAATAAGGGAAAACCATCTAGAATTAGCCAGGACTAATTGTAGTCAATAAAGGGAAGGCTATTTTCTCCCAAATTTTCAGATCTAGCGCTGGCCCTGAGTATTATTTCCCTCAGAACGAGAACGCGTGAAAAAACTGCGCCTCTCCCATCAGGCAGTGACAGAATTATGTCACCTGGTTGCAGATGATGTTTACACCGTTGCCCGTTGCTGTTAGGGTTACTGTGGCACTATATTTCTATGCTAGTGGGTCATTCCAACACCCAATCAGCTCAATTGGAGGCATGACCCAATCATGGTGAAACAAATTTTTTTCCTTTTTTTTTTTTTTTTTTTGAAGTTTCCATCACAGAAGGGGTAGGCTTGATATTTTTTTTTATTACATACCAAACATTAAACAATATGTCAATGTCAAATAATAATAATAATAATAATAATACAATTCATGATTAACTTAACAAAATCAGATCCTCCTCTGTCTGGATTTGACCTCATGCACGAGCAATTTAACTTCGTCTTCGGAGAAACGTGGCGACCTTCCTCTCTCCATCACGGGTTTCGGTTTGAGGATTTGGGATAGCACGGCCTGCTCCTAAAGGCAATGGCACCTAGCGCACTGATTGGTTTAACTGGCGTAACGCCCAAACCACACCTGTGCATAATATAACGGGTAGCGCAGGTGTTTTAGGGATATAGGCAGGTGTGCAAGATAGCAACTTTTGCGGGGGAACGCATCTTACGCAATGCTAAATCCCCAAATAACGGGTTTAGGGACTCTGGCACAAGATAGGGCCCTTTGTCCCAACTATTTTGGAATTGGGGTTGTATATTGCTCAGAAAGCAACAGATTGATGTGTCCTTCATGAATATGGTTATACAACATTCTCAGAAGTTTCAGATAAAGGCTTTAAGGAATACATCCATACATTTTACACAAATATAGCCAACCAAACAACCAGGAAGTGTGCATGTGTATAAAGAAGATTTTTAACCCGCTTGGCCGACAGGCCCAATCGGGCTTATTTTATTTTATTTATTTAACCAGGGAAGTCCTGTTGAGATTTGAAATCTCTTTTTCAAGGGAGCCCTGGGGGTTGAGGTGGGGAGGGAGAGGGCAATTTGCACAGCCAATTAGATCAGGGGATGATTAGGTGGCAGGTCGAAAGAGCCAGGTCGGGACTTTAGCCATGACACCGGGGAACCCCCTACGCTTATCGAAGAGTGTCATAGGATGTTTAATGACCACAGTGAGTCAAGACCTCGGTTTAACGACTCATCCGAAAAACGGCGTCTGCTTCAGTACAGTGTCCCCGTCACTGCACTGGAGCATTGGGGATTATTCCACCAGAGGGAAGAGCGCAACCTACTGGCCACCAACACCTCTTTCAGCAGCAACTTGGTTTTCCCAGGTGGTCTCCCATCCAAGTACTGACCAAGCCCACACCTGCTTAGCTTCAGCCACACAGCTGGAGCAGATTGAATAGTGGTATGGCTGCTGGCAATACCACTATGCTGTGCTTATGCTGTGCTTAGGGTCATTAGTGGTGGTCTGTCGTGCGTGCGTGCGTCCACAGTTGTTGTTTCAGCGTGATACAGCTTTCAGTTTTCCACGGATCCTTTTCATATTTTATATGCATGTATATAGACCCAAGATCTAGCCCAAGTTTGATTTTGGGCATGCTGTGATTCTTGGTTTGGCCACCAGGCGGCTTTTTCTGCAAAACTTCAGCTCTAGCTCCCTTATTCTATGAGCTAAGATGCTCAAATTTTTACTGTAGGTTGTTCTGCCAAGAGTTCATCATGTAAGTAATGGGTTTTTGATTTCACCAAATTTTAAAGGTTATATAAGTCAAAGGTCATAAAATGTGCCGATTTCATTTTAGCGCCATAGCGCCCTCAGTTCTCAATGGATCCTTGTCCTATTTAATCTGCATGTATATGGGCCCAAGATCTAGCCCAAGTTCGATTTTGGGCATGCTGCGATTCTTGGTTTGGCCACGAGCGACTTTTTCTGCAAAACTTCAAACAGCTCTAGCTCCCTTATTCTACGAGCTAAGAAGCTCAAATTTTTACTGTAGGTTGTTCTGCCAAGAGTTCATCATATAAAAAATGGGTTTTTGATTTCACCTAATTTTAAAGGTTATATAGGTCAAAGGTCATAAAATGTGCCGATTTCGTTTCAGCGCCATAGCGCCCTCAGTTCTCAACGGATCCTTTTCCTATTTAATCTGCATGTATATGGGCCCAAGATCTAGCCCAAAATCGATTTTGGTCATGCTGCAATTCTTGGTTTGGCCACCAGATGGCTTTTTCTGCAGTACTTCAAACAGCTCTAGCTCCCTTATTCTATGAGATAAGATGCTCAAATTTTTACTATAGGTTGTTCTGCCAAGGGTTCATCATATACATAATAGGTTTTTGATTTCACCTAATTTTAAAGGTTATACAGGTCAAAGGTCATAAAATATACTGATTTTGTTTCAGCGCCATGGCGCCCTCAATTCTCACCGGATCCTTTTTCTATTTTATATGCATGTATATGGGCCCAAGATGTAGCCCGAGTTCGATTTTGGTCTTTCTGAGATTCTTGGTTTGGCCACCAGGCGGCTTTTTCTGCACAACTTCAAACAGCTCTAGCTCCCTTATTCTACGAGCTAAGATGCTCAAATTTTTACTGTAGGTTGCTCTGCCAAGGGTTCATCATATATGTAAAGGGTTTATGATTTGACCTAATTTTAAAGGTTATATTGGTCAAAGGTCATAAAATGTACCGATTTTGTTTCAGCACCATAGCGCCCTCAGTTCTCACTATGCTTAGGGTCATTAGTGGTGGTCTGTCGTGCATCCGTGCATGCATGCGTGCGTCCACAATTGTCATTTCAGCGCGATACAACTTTCAGTTTTCCACAGATTTTTTTCATAATTTATATGCATGTATATGGGGCCCAAGATATAGCCCGGGTTCGATTTGGGTCGTGCTGCGATTCTTGGTTTGGCCACCAGGCGGCTTTTTCTGCAAAACTTCAAAGAGCTCTAGCTCCCTTATTCTACGAGCTAAGATGCTCAAATTTTTGGCACGCTGGCCAAAAGGCCCAAGGAGCTTATGCTATGCTCGGGGTCTTTAGATCTTGTTCTGTCGTGCGTCCGTGCGTGCGTACGTAAACTTTTGGCTTGTCTGCGCTCTAGCGTCTTCAGTTTTTCACCGATCCTTTTCATATTTCATATTTGTATATAGCGTCATAATGTCTAGACCAAGTTTGATTTTGAGCCCAATCTGACCGATACTTTCGCCAATAGGGGGCGTTCCATTTTGGCCATGTTTGGCCAAGTGGGCGCAGTGGCTTTGCCACAATTTTATTTGTTCCCCACAAGCACTAGATTTGTCTTTCTTTAGGTTTTAACAGCTATGGTGGCCATAAAGAATGAGCAGGCCAAGGCCAAATGTAAACCCAGTCGTGGCACTGTCCATCACATCAAGTACTTGGACATGCATTATTAGCTATTAATATGGATCCCTATATAATGTTAACGTGCCACTTAATGGACACCAAGAATAAGTATGGCAATTTGTTGCCTGCAGTGGAACAATTCCCTGAGAGCTACATGGCCGTCAATCAGGCATTGCTGAAAACAAAATTCATGGAGCAACGGGGCCTAGAAGGTAACCCTTTTGCAAACACCGGCTCGAGGGCTGGCCATAAGGCATAATTGCGTATTTATACAATGAAATATTATGCTACATTGTAGAACTATATATCCTTTAAAATTTTGAGGACTCACCATTCTAACTGCATAGCCTTTTTATGATGCAGACACGATAACGAAAATAGTATTTAAAATTGTGTCATAACAATTCTCAGCCTGACTGCAGCCCCATAGGTTCAGTTGTGTAACATTGGTATGATTAGGCAAAATACAATAAAATCAAAGTTGTTACCTTGGCAGTGGTCTAAACATAAAAATCTGTTGTAGTTTTTAATCCGCTAAACAAGCAAGCTTGGACAAACGTCACTAAATCAATTTTGCCATAGAAGTAGTAGTATCTGCTCATTTTCACTATCATTAGCATTTCTATGCGTGATGCAGTGCTGTAGATTGTATTGTCGCCCTTTGGAAACAAAATAAGTGCACCCATGGGTTGTAATATGCTGATATAACAGAAAAGTAAGTGTTTTAGCCTGTGTTGTTATGTGCCATCTAAGTTATAAAAAAAAAAAAAAAAAATGCATTTCCCATACCGCATTGTGAAATATCCCAGGAGCTCAAAACAGGAACCTTTTCCATGTACAAAGAATGATAATGGTGTCTTCTAGTAAAGTTTCATGAAAATCTACGCAGACTGTTTGTGTGTTATATTAGAAAGCATGACGCAGATAACATAGTGTCAGATAGGACTGTTTGAAAAACAATGAAAACTGCATTCCAAGGAGTGACTTGTGAGCAAGTTTAAGCAGTACGGCGAGGTTTTTCACCAAAGGCTACAAGCAAGCCAGCTAGCCGGGGCTACTAGCAGAAAATTGCATCAGACGTGAAAAACAAGACATGCCAGAAGAGCAACTGCGGACAACTTCATTAACCGGAGCAGCGGCACCGAGGGTCACAGCCATGAATAAGCTAACCCACACCCATGCTGTTTACTGGGAATCTCGCTGATAATTGGAAGAGCTATAAACAGAGATTCAAAATTTATCTAGCTGCTAGTGGAGCAGGCAGAGATAATTAAAAGCGAAAATTTTTCTTCACATAATTGGGGAAGATGCGTTGGACATTTATAACAGTTTCCAAATTGACGAGACTGAAATTAAACAAGATACAGTTTCTTAGATTGATAACAGACATCAAGAAAAATTCAAAAATCCCTCCACACATGAACACCGCTCTCCTGTCAGTAATACTGAAGCCTGATAAAGATCCAACACTATGCTCCAGCCACGTCCAATATCACTAATCTCAAGATTATCAGTAAAACACTTGCCATTCGAATTGAAAAAGTAACCCCATCCTTAATCCACACTGATCAAACTAGTTTCATTAAAGGAAGAGACTCATCCAGCAACATGCGCAGACTATTTAATTTAATTTCAATTTCAAAACTAAACCAAACCCAATCAATAATCGCTTCATTAGATGCAGAGAAGGCTTTTGACAGGGTAAATTGGACATTTTTGATTGAAGTACTCCGCAGATTTGGCTTCGGGGAATCATTTATTCACTGGATAAAAATATTATATAATTCACCAATGACCACAGTCTTCACTAACGGACAAACGTCACAGAGTTTCACATTGCACAGAGGGACAAGGCAAGGATGCCCACTCTCACCGTCACTGTTTGCCCTGTTTATCGAGCCCCTAGCTGCTGCAATACGTCACAATAACAACATAACAGGAATTCAAACCCCCTCCATTCACCACAAAATCAGCCTTTATGCAGATGATATATTGCTATATCTACAAAACCCATCAAAATCCCTCCCAGAGGCTATAAAGCTCATCAACTCATTTTCTGAAATATCTGAATATGCCATAAACTGGACAAAATCAAAAATCTTATATTGAACGGGGATGACTGGGACTCTGAAGCTCATAATTCACCTTTCATCTCAACTGGCACCACTAGATATCTGGGCATAAATATCTCCACCAAGCTGTCAGAGTTGTTCCGCCTGAACTTCGCTCCCTTAACAAAAACAGTCAAAGATGACTTAAACCCCTGAACAAACTTACCCCTTTCCCTAATTGGCAGAATTGCAGAAATAAAAATTAGCCTGGAATCCATCCATATCAAGCTTTGGTCGCTCCCAAGGGTTACTTGCTTGTATGTCTGGCCTCAGTCGGTAGACCAGCGTTTGACTTTCAAGTATTCGCACAAAGTCCATGCGAGATCTGTGGCTCACAGTCGCAAGGGTGCCCCGCCCCTTTAGACAGACTTAAAAATAAATAAAATACCACAGTTCTGCATTCAACGGAAGTCCCGCCTCCGGGCTCGTGTTTATACAAGTATTCATCTGAGTGGCAGCAGAGTCTCTGGGCAATGAACGAGCCGGGAGGCGGGACTTCGTTGAATGCGCGAGCTTACTTGAAGCATAACTGTGGCATTTTATTATTTTTAGCGGAAAATAACCACGTTTCTAGACGCAGAACCTCCACTCGCCATTCATTTTCGGCACCAGGACGGCAGAGGCTGCCCACGGACTGTCGGAGGGCTCAATTATGCCCGCCACAGCCATCTCCTTCACCTTCTCTTCTGCTACTTGTCGTCTGGCGAGGGAGAGGCGGTGTGGCCGCAGGCGAATGGGCACGGCATCCCCGGTGTCAATGGTGTGCTGCACCAGGTTTGTTTGGGTGCACTCCTCTTCGCTGGTTCGCGTTGTTTGTCAGCAGGGCTTTCAGCTGCTGGCTTTGAGAGGGGTTGAGGTCGCTGCAGCTGCGCTGCCATAGTTCATGGATGGCGTTCATAGTTCATCGGAGGGTTGTGGTTCATTGTGTCGATTGGGGGCAACTGGCAGGGTTGAAACCATGGCGAAGGGGCCGGGCAGGCGGGTTTCCCGTTGTAGCTGAAGGTGTTGATTGGCTGGGGCAGCCGTTGACTGAAGGTCGTAGGTGTGGCAGATGGCACCAAATAGAGAGCAGCAGAGAGGATGGCTGATTAAATGAAAGCAAAATGGTTAAACAAACGCAAAACTTGCAGATGGAAATGTTTCCCTGAAAACACCTCCCCCTACATTTAAAATTACATTGGTGTGCGATTGTATATGTGTAATAAAGTCATGTCCAAAAGTACTTCGCTTCATTGACTAAATCCCCCTGTCAGAAGCCACTGAAGCAATTCCTCCGCCTAAAAATTAATCCCTTGGCTACCATTCACATCCATCTTTTGAAGGTTTCAGAACACTGGCTGTCTGTGTAAACTAAAAGAATTTGATTTTCCTGCTGTATTGAGGTGAAGGCTGTGTCATCCGTGTTATGGTTTCTAATATAACACAAAAACAGTCTGCGTGGGGTTTCATTAAACTTTACTGGAGGATTCCATTATCATTCTACGCACACGGAGGAGGTTCCTGTTTTGACCTCCTAGCATATTTCACAATGCATTATGGGAAATGTATACATAGCCCCCAAGGGACTTGCATCTGGTGGGTCCGACCCGCATTTGAATAGCAAATCCCGCGGACCCACAAGCAAAAGAAAAAACCCGCAATTTGCGCAATTCTGGGACTTGCGCGTTATTTCTCCACCCACTCGTAATAATGTGTTATCAACGAAATTTAATGCAAATTCCACCACCTGGTCAATAAAATGATAAGGAAATCAATCATTTTGTACACCCCCCCTAAAAAATCAAACGGAATCCCGTTTGTCGTTATGGACAGCGTTTAATTTCAACATCTTCAACAGCGGAAAAACAGCAGACAAAGTACAGCTTATCCCTTCTTGAGGGTTCACGTTAAGACTAACTCAAAGCTCTATAGCCCTCTACTTATATACCAGCTCGGGGTTTTCTGATTAGACAATTCTCTGGGGCCCGTGAGCCAATCACAGCAGCTGAGGCCAATTCATGCAAATTAGCAAGGAGCAGTTGGCACTGACATTCAACTCAGGAACGCCACACGATATATACACACATACCTCCCAAATTTGAAGGACTGAAATGCTGGTCCATAACAACAGCGTTTAATTTCATGGGGGGGAATTCCGTTTGATTTTTTTAGGGGGAAGGTGTACAAAATGATTGACTGCCTTATCATTTTATTGACCAGGTGGTGGAATTTGCATTAAATTTCGTTGATTCATAACACATTATTACGAGTGGGTGGAGAAATAACGCGTAAGTCCCAGAATTGCGCAAATTGCAGGTTTTTTCTTTTGCTTGCGGGTCCGCGGGTTTTGCTATTCAAATGCGGGTCGGACCCACCAGATGCGGGTCCCTTGGGAGCTATGTATACATTTCCCATAATGCATTGTGAAATATGCAAGGAGGTCAAAACAGGAACCTCCTCCATGTGCGTAGAAAGATAATGGCATCTTCCAGTAAAGTTTAATGAAACCCCACGCAGACTGTTTTTGTGTTACATTAGAAACCATAACACAGATGACACCCTTCACTTCAATACAGCAGGAAAATCAAATTCTTTTAGTTTACACAGACAGCCAGTGCTCTGAAACCTTCAAAAGATGGATGTGAATGGTAGCCAAGGGATTAATTTTTAGGCGGAAGAATTGCTTCAGTGGCTTCTGACGGGGGATTTAGTCAATGAAGCAAAGGACTTTTGGATATGACTTTATTACACATATACAATCGCACACCACTGTAATTTTAAATGTAGGGGGAGGTGTTTTCAGGGAAACATTTCCATCTGCAAGTTTTGCGTTTGTTTAACCGTTTCGCTTTCATTTAATCAGCCATCCTCTCTGCTGCTCTCTATTTGGTGCCATCTGCCACACCTGCTTAAATATGTTTCCACTCGTAGCATGTGCCCTGCCACTATCAATACCAAATATGAGAGGCTACATTTTCTCTATCAGCCGCGAAACAATTACTTAGCTAAGCAACATCTGCAAGAGAAGTCATGTTCCGTTAAAGTAGATTGCTTTCATGGTGCCTTCATGCATGCATAATTTTAAGACCACGATAAACAGCATTCATTTATATGGTCCTGTCGCTCTGTCCTAACCTGCTAGTGCACGGTAGTCACAATAATAATTTCCATCCCTTTATTCATTATCCATTCTGCTCATTCCTGGTAAGTGTCATTGGGTTGGGGTTGGGGATGATGAGAAAAAAATTCCAGAAAGTTGGACGTTGTTAACCCTTTAAAATGCAGTCCTTTTTGGAGCTAATTTTCTCCTTATCTAAAATGCTTACTGCCTTTGAACCACTTTGACTACAGACATAATCATGGTCTTGTTTGAAAGGTGACTTTCAGTAGAGTACTCTCCAATATACAGAATTCAAATTCAAATTCAAATTCAATTCAAATTACTTTATTTTTCTGTTAGGAACTTCACATGTGGAACAGAGTATCAGAATGTGTTCCCATACCACATACAACATTGCCACGCTCATTCACACCCACCATCTCATCATCACAACAACATCATCACACACACACACACACACACACACACACACCTTCTCAACCACTCCTGGAAAACGTTGTAGGTAAAATAACAGTCTGCATAGCCATTTAAAAAGGGAGGACACAATAAATAGTACATTAAAACATACACACACATGGCAGGTTAAAAATTTAGATAACAATCTAATTCCACAATAGTGGATCAATAAATAGTCTAAGAGGGCAAGGTACCAGGGAGTAGGGGTGTAAACAGGGATGCTCAGTCATTTCTCAACTCTCTCCACTCTCTCAAGTTTACTTCCATACATCTTCACCCCCCATTCTTCCCCAGATCTCTTTTTTGTGAATAGCATATGCTATGTCTTTTCGACTGAGAATTTTAATCCCCACTTCAACCCCCACTCCTCCACCTGCCAAATCCCATCTTGTATTTTGCTAACTACATTTCGCCCTCTTTTCCATAAAGCCCCCGTCATCGGCAAATAGGGACTTTCCCATGTCTCCTGGCACATTTACAAAAATATCCTTAATCATTACAGTTCAATCAGGAGAGACTCAAGTGAAACCAGGAAATATTTATTATGTGTTGAGCATAAGTGGATGAAACACATGTTTAAAATTAGCAAGTCTTTGGCGCTTGGACTTTTCGGGAAGACTCGTAGAGCAGGAGCACGGCTCAGAGCAGCAGCAGGAAAATCCCCCGCAGAGTCCCGAAACTGGTGGCGGTGATGGCTGAAGGCTGTCGAAGATGGAGCGGCAGTACAGAAGGTCTGACGAGAGCAGGGTGGCGTTGGGGAGGAGGAGGGCCAGCGAATGACAGCAAGAGCGAACTAGGGCAGACAGAAATGACATATTTTAAAAAGACAGCAGCAGAACGATTGGCTAGCGCTGCGAATGTGCTGTGCCACGGTTGGATAGAGATCAGCTGCTACACCAGCTGACAGCTCAATTGACAGCCCCAAACAATGGCTGCAGAGATTTACGAGTGAGCATGCATGTGAATGATAGAAAAATAAATGGAGCTGAAGCGCTCCACTTTCGCTAAGCTTCATTTCAATCAGGAGAAACTGAAGTGAAACCAGGAAATATTTATTATGCGTTGAGCAATAGTGGATGAAACACATGTTTAGAATTAGACAAGTCTTTGGTGCTTGGACTCTTTGGGAAGACTCGTAGAGCAGGAGCATGGCTCAGAGCAGCAGCAGGAAAATCCCCCCAAAATAAGAAGCGGATGCCCCCCAGAAGGACAGCCTGTTGAATCCCTCAAGGAAAGGAGGGAATACTCACCAAGCAGGAAAAACATAACAGATGGAGAAGCACGGGCTGCTGAGAGAGGAAAACATGATGAGCATAACATAGAACGCAAATGAGGTCTAGAGGACTGTACAAATCGATTCATTAGCTAGCAATGGCTAAGGAGCTGCAAAGCCCCACTCGCAAGTGCACGATAGCAAGCAATGGCTAAGGGATGCAAAGCCCTGCATTTTTTTTTCTTGTTAGCCAGCAATGGCTAAGGGCTGCAAAGCCCCGCTTACTAGAACACGATAGCCAGCAATGGCTATTGGGCTGCAAAGCCCCGCATGCAATTAGCAAGAGACAGCAGAAATACAGATGAAAGCCTAATAGCCAATCACCAACCACCAGTTATTTGCAAACTTTCCAGGCTTCAGGGATCTTTGGGCTTCGATGATTGCTGATGCTTCAGGGCGCACGTAGGATGATGACCAGCGGCCCAGTCGTTGGAGAGGCCATAGATGTACCTTGCATAGCTGCCAAAGTAGCGGCGCCCATTCTGAATAAATGACCCGAGTAATACTTGGGGGCTATATCGCATCTCAATAGGGTCTGATTTAAGTAGGAGCTAAACCAGGACTTAGACATGGGATTACTATCTGGAGTCAGAATGAGGGGGGAGTCAGGTTCAGACAGGTTCAGCCTAACCTTTAAATATTGCACATGGATCTAAAAGGGCAAAATGAGAACCTGTGTGAGCAATGACAACACGACAAGCACCGCCAGCTTTAGAATGTTTGAGATAAAGACTATAGAATACCGGAAAGAAAGTCAAATCTGAGAAAGTGACATCTTTTGATGGATTGAATGAGCTCAAAGAAGTGGTAAATTCGCCACCCCTTAAAAACCTGGGGTATAAGCCTTGGCAATGCCTTTTAGCAACAATTTACACATCAACGAACATCAACACAATGACGAATAACTGTGTACATGGCACTGACTGAAAAGGTTTTAGTGGCAAATGCAGAGAAACACAAAACAAGGCAAACATTCTCCATGCAAAATCATGTAGTTTTAGGGTAGAGGGTGCGAGACCCTTTCTCATTTAGAACCTAGCGGAATCTAAATAAGGCTGAGGGGAGGCTGATCTAGTGAAGGGCTACTGATCCTAGAGAGGGGACTGCAACCAGTGTTGGGCAGGCGTTAGGGCAAAGGATCCTGAAAACCTGAAAATTAAAGCGTTACAAAGAATCGGCAATTACATATGCATGACCTGGCACATAAGGAGTTGTAATAATAATTTTTTTTTTTTTTTTTGGAAACCGATAGCCAGATGATGTGTCTCTGGAAGTGCATGATTTCGAGTGAGGATGAGCGACCTTTGTTAATGATGCTTACTATGCTTCATTGTTGCACAGGACTGCGATGTGTTTGCGATGCCCCAAATCAAAGTGGCGGCCCTCGACCAGAGAAATGGCGTCTGTGCAGTTTTGACAAGGACGAGGCCAAATGCACGAGACGGGAAATTAATGTGCGTCCTTGGGGAACTACACGCATCGCGAAATGTAGACAAGGAGAGAGAGCATTTGCTGTTTTATAATGACCTTTCACGAAATAAATGACCGTGTAATTGTTCGAATGCTCTCGAGCTTGTTGGTAGGAAGGGACATTTTCATTCTACCGTGTCCAAAGTAATGCCTAGGAACTCGTGATGAGTAGCTGGGCCAGTAGTTTTAGAATCGGAGAGGAACATGCCTAGGTGAGCAAACAGGTGTTTCAGTTTGGACAGAGACTGGCCCGAATTGTCAAGGCGGACCGATCAACAAAAATCGTCCAGGAGATGGAGGAGAGAGGGATTACGAACTCTATTTAGAAGGATCCAGAAAAGGGCCTTGGAAACTTGATTAAAAATGGAAGGACTACTTTTACGGCCGAACGTTAGACGCACTTCAAAGTAAAATTAGGAGTCCCATTTCATGCCGAGAAAATGCCACTGCGAAGGATGAATAGGAACTATTTTAAATGCATGAGTGATGTCAGCCTTCGAAAGCTACGTGCCCTGGCCGGCTAGTTTAACAAGTTTAATTGCGTTGTGAAATGCAGCATAATGAGAAAAGGGTTCAAGCGGAATGAGGCTGTTGACGCTAGGAAATGGGCCCGTGCGAGTGGCGGAAAGATCCAATATAAGGCTTTTCTTGCGGGAATACTTCCTCGTAGCTAGACCTAAAGGTCTGGAGTGAAACACGGGGAATGGAGAGGACTCGAATGGGCCAATTATGTAACCTTTATCTAGCTCCTTTTTAAGAAGCTGGGATACCACGGCTGGCTCGTCTAGGGCCAACTGAAGGTTTTTAAAACCAGTGGAGGCGGCCAGAGGCGAAACGACCCCAACCCGAAACCCTTGGGTGAGACCAGTCAGCAAATGATTTAAAAAAACAGAATTACGGTGAGAAGACCGTTCAGTGCAAGAGCGGGACGTTTATTGGAGTAGACGGGTGGATTTTCAAGCATTCTTGGCACCGCGGCGATGCTGCTGATGTGGAGAAAGATGCAGTTGGGGTTAGTGCAAACATTTTCCACCATCGATTAACTAAACACACCACTGACCTGGACTCTGCACAATGAAATGATTTCAGCACAAATTGGTAACAATGACTCATGCTTGAAAGCTGGTACACAATTTGGAACAGAACCCTCTCAATTGATCCCAACAACTTATTAGACACTAAAACAAGAATTAACCGGGGCACCAATTTCCAATCACTTCACACCTGATCTAGTTTTATTTATTTATTTTTTTTTTTTTTTTTTTTTACAATTACCAATCACTCCAAACCAATTTTCAATTACCCATCAGACATGATTGCGACTAGATAATTACGCGAGCAGATCACGTTGCAAAAAATGCCAAAGGCTACTAAGAACTCCGCGAAAGACAATTCTTTTGACAGCCTGGGGCCGTTTTAATTGCGGCAGTACAAATTCTCCAGTGACAATTTTATTCACGCATTCCGGAGATGAGAAAAACGGACAGACGAGGTTGACGATTTTGTCTTGCAAGATTCTAGACTGTAAACAAGGAGAAATCTTTGCACCAGAGGGAATATATGGCCTACCTTGCAAGGGAGCCGGGATAACTGAGGCGAGCGAGTATTGAGGCATGAGAAGGGGCTTGCGGCTGAAGCGGAAGGCTGGGAAGCTGGCACCGGAGCTAACGCACATAGAGTAGGGGCAGCCGAAGGTGTAGTTTAGGATGATGCAGCCTGAGCGTTTGCGAGAAATTGGAGGCGAGCGTCGATTGCTTACACGGAGCTATGCCAGCGAACGGCAGCAAGAGCAAACTAGGGCAGACAGAAATAACATATACTCAGGGGCAATGAAAACGAAACACCAGTTTGGATTCAAATAATTTTGTGACTCAAATTTATTTTCTTATTTTAACAATTCAAATATGTTGGGTGGATTGACTTTGATGAATTAAATGTATTAATGGGCCGATTTGGACAATAATAAACAGATCGATTAAATATAACGAGCACAAGTTGAAAATGAAAAATCACAACAAGACTGAATGGAACACACATTTAAAAATGAACTCAAAAGAACAGTCAGTATCGGTTGTGACCCCCACGAACATCCACACAGGCAGTACAACGTCTCCTCATGGACCTGACTAAGCGTCTTAAGTTGTCTGGGGGAGTTGTCGCCACTCTGCCTGTAGTGCATTCTGGAGTTGCTGCCTGGTTTGAAGTCTGGGTACTCTTGATGAAAGAGCTCGTCCCAGTTGGACGTACTACACCCAAAACGTACTGATGCTGGACGTACTACACCCAAAACGGTGAGCCACTTGCCAGGCACTTACTCCCGCCTCTAGCATACCCAGGGCCCTGTTCGGTTGTTCAGTCGACAGACGTGGCATTATGACACTTAAAAATGTTTTTTTGTGTGGCTTTTATCATGCCTTTATATAGGGAAGACAACCCCTCCTTCATTTCAACCACTGTACTTGCACAACTCCTAATCCCATATGTTGTACTCAATATGGATTGATGAGAGTCCAACTCACGCTGTTGAGTTACATGATGATCATTCATGTGTAACGAGGTACACATTGTGACCCCAATGGTCACTTAAGAACTCAAATTGGACTACTCAGGTCCTGAGCAAAAATAAACCAAAATTTAGAGTGGTGCGTTTTCATTGCCTTTGAGTATATTTTAAAAAGACAGCAGCAGAATGATTGGCTAGCGCTGAGAATGTGGTGTGCTTCGGTTGAATAGAGGAGACCAGCTGCTACACCAGCTGACAGCTCAATTGACAGCCCTAAACAATGACTGCAGAGAGCATGCATGAGCATACGAGTGAGCATGCATGAGAATGATAGGAAAATAAACAGAGTTGAAGTGCGCAAGAGAGTCTTCCTGATTGAACTTTCGCTAAGCTTCATACAACAAAGTAGGGTTGACAACACTCCCCTGAGGCGTCCCGTTCTCCACCCTATGCTTACTGGATAACTCAGATCCCACTTTAACCTGTATGGTTCTTCCCTTCAAGAAGTTCATGAACCAGTTAAACATTCTCCCACCAGCTCCCACCTAGTGCAGTTTGATCATCAGGCCCTCCCTCCACAAAACATCATATGCCTTCTCTACATCGAAGAACACTGCTGCCATTGTCTCTCTATTAACCTGGGTCTTCCTGATGTCATCTTCCAAGCAAAGAACTGGGTCCATAGTATCCCTTCCTCTGCTAAACCCTCTCTGATAAGAAGCCAATATACTTCTCTTCTCTAGATAATACATCAACTTTTCATTGACCATCCTCTCCATCCATTTTCAGACACTTGATATCAGCGCAACTGGTCTACAGTTTGCTGGCTTACTAGCATCCTTCCCAGGCTTCCTTATCGGGACAAATATTGCCTCTTTCCAGCTCCCCGGTGTCTCTTCCCATACCTTGTTATATAGACACAGCAACTTTTTTTAGACCCTCCTCACTTAAGTGTTTTAGCATAATGTAACATATTTCATCTTTTCTTGGCCAGTGCCCTATTTAACTCCCCCATGCCAAATGGGACATATTGCTGATCCTCAGCATTTCCCTTCCTCTGCAATGCCTCAAGGTTTTTTGCCTTAGTTTCCTCCCTAACTCTTCTACGCTCTTCCGATAGATTATTTGAGCTATACATTTTACAGAGGTTTCTACCATTAACTCAGCTTTTTCCCTCTTAGTTAGAGCAACCCCTTCTCCATCACTCAACACTGGATAGCTCCATTCCCTCCATTCCCGCCCATTTCGCTAATCATTGCCCAAATCTCTCCTACTTGGGTGGTGCTGCCAATGGAATCAAAATACTTCCTCCAGTATGCCCTTTTTGCCTGCTTATACTGCAGCATTGCCTGTATATTACATTATTCTTTTCACCAACCTAAATGCATTATTGCTATTCTTCGCTGCTTCTTTGCATTTATCATCCCACCGAGGCACTGCTTTTCTCTTCCCTCTGCCTTTTAGGAATGGACTCTGTTAGCTGCGGCAAACAGAACACTTTTTATTTCACTGTCTAATGTTTCAACATCTAGGCCCTCTTTAATCTGACTCAATTACATCTCACTTTCTCTCTGAAATTTCTCCCAGTCCGCCTTCTCAAAAAACCATTTCCCTCCCCTGTTATCGGCATTTACTGTGACAGCTATATTGACTTTACATAGAACTGGATAGTAATAATTTTCTATTGTTCCTTGCTGATACACACTCCAATAACATATTGCTGCTATAGTACTAGTCACCAGCATTACTGTAGGTCTAATATGGACGCTCTCCCTGTATTCACATCTATTCCTGTTTCACTCCGATCATTCAAATACACTAGGTTTTCTTCATCCAACAGCTCTTCAATTACTAGACCATTATTATCCATGCTTTCACTCCCCCACAGTGTGTTATGCACATTAAAATCCCTACCCATACCACATTATTCCTATCTTGCCCCTCTACTTCCTCAAGTTTGTTTAATTCTGGCCTGTTACTTGGATTATAAAAGTTTATAACTACAAATTTCTTATTCTCACCCCACACTTCCCAGCAACATACTCCTGCTCCAATACGACACCCAGCACTCTTTAGGGAATTCCCTGCCTCACAAACTTTACACACCCTCCACCTGTACCTTCTTTCCTATCTCTTCTTACTGACATATATCCATAAAGGACAAAATCTGGGTTTGGCTTTGACCTCAACTCCTGAATACATATGATGTCTGGTTTCTCTTCACTTCTGTCCATAAACTACGCTGAACAAAAATATAAACGCACAAACCAAAAATGCTGAGTTAAATTGACCTATAATGAAATATTCCCACAAATAATGTTTATTGGCGTACTGAATGATTTGCTTTGCTCAATTCTGGTGACCCACTTCTCATTGACCACTCCCTGTGAGATTTCTCACTCATTGAGTTATTCCACCCCTGAGCTGCATAGAGCATAACATTGAGTTCATCAGTCAGCGTGACCGATACACAGGCACTCCTTGCACCAGGGTCAATAAAAGGCCACTGCAAAATGTGCACTTTTGTCACAAGTCTCAATGCCACAGATGTCACAAGCCATGAGGGAGTGTGCCATTGGCATGCTGAATGCTGGGATATCTGTGACAGCGGTGTCAACACACTTGAATGTGTGTCATTCCACCATCAGCTGGTTGAGAGGTCGATTCAGAGAGACTGGCAGCACTGTGAATCGTCCACATGCCCCATGACCTCGTGTGACCACGCCCACACAGGATCGGCACATGCGGCTCCAGCTCCTCCAGCTGATCGGCTCCGACCAGCCACCAGGACAGCTGACGAGACCGTCGAACTGCACAACAGGTGGATATCAGCTCAGACTGTCCAAAACTGCCAAAGGGAGGCAGACCTCCGAGCCCGCTGACCGCACCGAGGTCTCGATCTGACCGTCGTCCGTCATCAGTAAAGATTCGACTGGGCCAACCATAACCTTTGCTGGACGCTTGCATGGTGGAGAACGGTGTTATTCAGCGATGAATCGTGATTCCAACTGTACCGCGCTGATGGCAGATAACACGTATGGCGTGTGGGCAAGCGTTACGCTGATGCCAGCTCCGAGTTGCATTGCAAAGACAACATTCCACAGACCACTACTGACGACCTTGTTAACTCCATGCGCCGGAGGTGTACCGCTTTACGTGATGCCGATGGTGGACACACTCGTTATTGAGTGCTGTGAACTCTGCCCGCTGACCCCTGGTGGGTTCAGGCTATGATAACTCATGAATTGTGTACAGTAAATTGTTAGTCATGTCTCTGTTGCTTGAATATTAAGGCAAGAAAAAAATAATAATTGTTTTGTTGAAATATTTCCCGATTGATTAAAAAATAATTTGAAGAAAATCACTTCGTGCGTTTATATTTTTATTCAGTGTATTTAAAAGCCTTTCCATTTGCAATCAGACTCCTTGCATTCCACTGAAGGATTAGCATTATTATTACCACTATCAACCCAGTCATCTTGACTCTTGACCGCCACTTGACTGGCTGTGACTACTCTTATTTGATTGATCACTTCCTCCCATTTCAAGCCTTTCATACGTGGGAGGTGCTCTGCAGCTATCTCTATAACCTGGATCCTTTGAGTCTTAGACTTGATTTTCACTGTTGCATTTATCACTCCTGTTATCTCCTCTTTTCCACTCATTCTTTCTTCTCTGTTTTCTCTGGTTTGCCAGTTGCTCTTTGTTGTATCCTAGCCCTTGCTTCTTTTGTCCTATCATCTTTTTTTCTTTTAATTTCAAGACAAAACCAAACATTGACAACAAAGACAAGCACAAAGAGTACAGGCCAGTAACCAAAATCTTGTTGGAACACAGATGTGAGTTGATGTTATAGGAAAGTGTATATGTATGTATCCTGAGTGGTGTGTGTGTGTTTGCATTCCTCAATGGGGGGAAGAGGGGAAAGGAAAGAAAAAATGGTGGTTGGGATGAGCTATAGGGAAAGTGAGTCTTAAGAAAGAAAAAGGAAAATAAGTAAATAAATATAAATAAGCACATAAAAATAAAGTGAGGGTCAGGCACTGTCAGGGAGCTCCAGAACGAGTCAGCAGGGAGAGTCAGACTGGATCATCAAATTACTGTTTTTTTTAATAGTCATTTATATGAGAGTTACAGTATTGTAATGGAGTGGGGGCGCCATGATGGTGCAGTAGGCGGTGCTGTCATGCCAGAGCTAGGGGGGACGCAGGTTCGCGCCCAGCCCATGTGGAGCTCGCGGGTTCATTTCCAGCCCATTGTGAAGCTCGCATCGTTACTCACGCTCAAGTGAGTCTTCTTCAGGCACTCTTAGCACCAATCACCCTTTCACAGCCTCATTCATTTCTGGCTGACTGGTGACTCTGCCCACAGGCAGGAGTCTGCAAGAAAAGGTGTATGCCTGCCGGCTACTGGCCACCACCCAGGGCGCGCCCCCATCCAAGGTCAACCGGGGTGATTCCCAGCAGTTGTTAAATTGGGGTATGGAGTTGGTGAAAGAGGGAGAAGAGAAGAAAAGAAAAAAAGTGCCCCAGTCCTTCCCTCCTCATGCCATCCGTTCTGGAGAAAGCTGACAGAGCATGTTATGGTGGGGTAGGGGGGAGAACAAAAAAGGAGGGGGGAGTGCAAATGCGATTGAATTAAAGACAACAAATGGGGGGTGCCCCGGTGGCTCATCGGTCCAAGCGCGCGCACCATAAAGGCTGTGTCCTTCCTGTGGCGGCCTGGCTCGATTCCGGCATGGGTCATTTGCGCATGTCTTCCCCATTCTTCTCCCCGAATTTCCTGTCACTCTCCACTGCATAACCATCAAATAAAGGATAAGATCCATAAAAATTTTTAAAAAAAGATAACAGGTTGATCAAGTTTGAAGAAAGTTAATGAGTGGTGACCAGATGGAGGAATGCTCTATTGCAGAGTGTTGGGTGAAGTGTTCCATTGAGATGTGATCCATGAGTAAGTTTTTCCAGTGTGCAATAGTTGCATTGTTTTTTGATTTCCAGTTCATGAGGATGGTTTTCTTGGCAATAGTTAGGGCTGTGAGTAGTATTTTATTATTTGATCCAGACAAATTTGTGTTTGATGTGTCGCCAAGTAGGCAGAGTGATGGGGATAAAGGGATATGGCAGCCCAGGAAAACCCAGAGTGACTTAGTGACCTCGTTCCAAAACCGTTGGACAGGTGTGCAGTGCCATATGGCGTGAATGTAAGTGTCTGTTTGTTTTGGGTGCAGTTAGTAGAAGTGTCATGCAAGAATTCCATTTTAAACATTTTCTGCCCGGTGTGGTGACTTCTGTGTAGTATCTTATATTGAATTAGTTGAAGATTTGCATTCTTTGTCATAATATAGACGTAATGGCAGATTTCGTTCCAGAAGTCAGCATCGGGAGCAATTGACAGATAATTTTCCCTTTTCCTAGTAGATAATGATAGTGTTCTATCCGATTTTGATATAATTCTGTATATTTTGGAGAGGATATTTATATTTATATTTTGCTAAACTAATATTAATAAGGTCTAAGCTTGACTGGGGAAGAGCAAGGTTGGTGGGTGTGACGTTACGTGTGGCATGGATCAATGATTTGAGCTGTAGATATTCCAGAAATTGATTGTTCTTGATGCCGTACTCCTGGACCAGGTGGGTAAATGAGACCGGTGTATTGTTCTGAAAGATGTTTTGGAGGTGTGTGATCCCTTTTTCCACCCGTGAGCGGAAGTAAAGTGGATTCTTGTTGCTTGGAAAATCAGGGTTGTTCCAGATCGGAGTGAATTTAGACGGTCCTACTGTAAAGTTTGTGGAATTTCCACCAGGCTATCAGAATCATTGATATTGTTAATGGCTTATGACAGGGGTGGTGTTTAATGGATTGACTGAGAAATGGTAAATCTGAAGTGATGATGTTGTTTCAAAATGTTTGTTCTATATCTAACCAGATATTGTCTAATTGGTGGGGATGAATCCATTTGGATATGTATTGTAACTGATTAGCTAGATTAGCTAGATTCTTGGTGTTTTGTTCTTCCAGTAAAATTTTATTATGATTGAATCTAGAGATTTGAAATCATGTGAGTGTGGGTTGGGTTAGAATCAAAGAGATAATTAATTTTGGGAAGTACTGTCATTTTAACGGCCTATTATGAAAAGTGGTAGGTTCATCCAATGGAGGAGATTGTCAGTTGTTGTTCTAAGTAGTGGGATGTAGTTTTGGTTGAACAGCTCTGACAGACTGGGGGAAATGTTAATACCCAAATATGTGATGTGACCTGTGCATAAAGGAATAGGAGTGTAGGCTGCCATCTCCCAGATGTAACTATTCATTGGGAGGATAGCAGATTTATGCCAGTCTATAGAGTAATCAGAGATGTTAGAAAATGTTTCTAGGAGTTTAACTGTTTCAGGTAGGGATGAGTGGGGGTTTTGTAAAAAGACTAAAATGTCATCAGCATAAAGACTAATTCTGATAGGACACTTTGTCAAAGAGAATATTTATTGAAAGCATACAAGCATACATTGAGTTTGGCGGCATGGCTCTCTTCGAGAGATCCCTGCCCGTCCAGTGTGGAACCGAAGGCAGGGAGTTGCAATTAACCCCCCTTCCATAGAACAGAGCCAACAGCAACAATGACCTCAACAGAGAGACATTGTTATTGAACAACAGTTTAGTCATGAAAGAACAGGATTATAGAATGCTAAAAATAGATGGGAGGAGCTGGGGAGGAGGAGGGATGTTAAGCGTACGTGCTGCGGAGCCGCTTCTCAGAATGAGAACTTAAGTAAACTAGCATATTATCAATCAAGCAATCATGTGACAGCAAATCAGATGACATTCATGAGCACTCAGGTGATTCTCCAGCACGAGAAGCGGCTCCGATAAGTTAGCAAGCTTGACTCCTTGCCTATCAGAATTTACGTCAAGCTCCATTTCTGATAGGACATTTTGTCAAAGAGAATATTTATTGAAAGCATACAAGCATACATTGAGTTTGGCGGCATGGCTCTGTTCAAGAGATCCCTGCCCGTCCAGCGTGGAACCGAAGGCAGGGAGCTGCAATTAACCCCCCAAAACAGAACCATGCTGACGCACGCCAACGCATGAAATATGGAGCTTCCATAGGTTTAAAGGCAGCCCGGCGGCTGGCACTTTTTCTCTTGAAGCCAAATACGAGAGAAATACTCCATGTGAAGTGTACTATGTGTCGTGACAGCCCGGTGGCTGGCACAATTTCTCTTGAAGCCAAACACATGAGAAATATTCTATGTGAGTGTACTATGTGTAGTGACAGCCTGGCGGCTGGCACAATTTCTCTTGGAGCCAAACACAAGAGAAATATTCTATGTGAGTGTACTATGTGTCGTGACAGCCCAGTGGCTGGCACAATTTCTCTTGAAGCCAAACACAAGAGGAATATTCTATGTGAAGTGTACTATGTGTCGTGACAGCCCGGTGGCTGGCACAATTTCTCTTGAAGCCAAACACAAGAGAAATATTCTAAATGTAGTGACGGTCCTCTCAAAGCAGTATCATGAGAATTATACTATTTGATTTGAAGAGTATAACATGAAGGCTGATACCTTTAATGATTGAAGTGTATGTTGTGGTGAATGACATGGCATGGGTGCTGAGCAGTGACGCTTCGTGCCCTGTCTATGTGTATAGAAGTATTCGGAACGACGCATGAAACAGATACAAGTACAAGAGGATTTTGTTTAACATACAAAACATAGTAACAATTTACACAATCTTACTCATTCATTTTGAGCTTCCACAATGTCCTTAATTCCTGGATCAAGGTAAAGTTCGTAGCTGAAGATGTCCAATGTCCTGAGGCCTTTCATATCGTCATTAGGCCACGAAGGCGGAGTGTTGCTGCTCGAATATGGAGTGAGAGAAGTGTAGAGCTGAGGGAGAGGCCATAATACTGACAAATGAGGCAGAGCCGAGCAGCAGACAAGAATAGGTTTCCGAGCCTCTATGACGAACAAGGCTAGTCAATTGGACACGATGCTCTTCATAGTAAAACCTGGTCTGAACCCCTTCAAAAGCAAGCCAATGGCAACAGTGGCAAGGAAAAACTCCCTACGTGGCTCAAATATAGGAAGAAACCTTGGGAGGAACCAGGCTTAAGAGGGGAGGTCCATCCTCCTCTGACCGTCCCAGGGTATGAGTTCATGGTTGCCGTAATGCAAAGGGGATTGTTGAAAAGCAGACGAGGATTTGTAGTTTGCTGAATGGATGCTATGACCCAGACCATTTTGATGGTGGAGCAGCACTTGACCAGAGGCCAGGTGGCGTTGATGGCGAAGACCAGCAGCAGCATGCTCAGGGCAGGGCCCGCCATTGACATGGAGAGAACAAAACCAGGCAATTAGTGGAGAACACAAGGGGAAAGCAGTGCTAGGAATGTACCAGGAAATAATACTGCCTACTCCATAAAGTTGATATAAAAGAATATATATATATTTACATACATACATACATATATACACGCACACAAACACATGTCATGAATGAAAACTGTAAAGAGCCTTCTTGAATCTGAAAGCTGAGAAACTACTAGAATTCCCCCAAAACCAATGGTGTTGCAAACCCGAACACCAGAGGCTAATGACAGTGAGCCTTGGAGCCATGACCTTTGGGTCAACCCAGCAACTGGCACAGTTAGAGGCCATAGGACATACTGAGCAGGCAGAGGCAAAGCAATTTAAATGAAATAAGTAGCAGACCACAAGCACTAGCTAGTTGCTGACATGGGGTAAAATATTTGGGAAGCGTTCGCAATGTGCTGCATCATGGCATTGCTGAGCGTGCTCAAAATAAGCCACAGCTTGATTATGTGAGCTTGATGTTGGCAAGCACTCCAAGGTTTTCTTGCAAAGCAAAACATAGCAATCGAAATTTTAGCCAAACTTAGGAGCTAGTGTATGATTATACAAGAACACTAGAGGCACTCCTAAAGTGCAAACCTTCACCAAAGCAGCACGGTCCAAATCTGTTCATTACATTTTGAGTTAAGTTGTTCATAAGCAAAACGAACAAACAAATGGCGCCGATCATATAACCTCCAGCCAACTTCGTTTGGCGACGGTAGATACCACCAATGATACAGCGGAAATGGCTAATTTGGAAAAGAGACGAAAATACAATATCAGACAAATACTGACAAGGTGGAGCAATACCGGATTGATTTCAGAAACTCTAATGCCCACTGGAATGGCTGCTCCAACTCTGATTCTGCAGCATTTAGAAGACTTTTTTTATTTATTTATTTATTTATTTTTATTTTTATTTTACTTATTTATTTTTTTAAGATTCACTGAGCACACCAGAGCTAGCATTTGCTCTCAGTTTACTGGCGCAAGGTGAATGCTATGCGATTTGCAAACTGTTACCATAACTTGACACTGTTACTAATGGCAGCACCTGCTAGGAATAGATGAATAAAACCAACAAGTAGTTGCAGCATGACTATTGGATCCAAGCAGCATATCGGCAATATATTCTAACATGAATGTGGATTATGATTTGGTCCAGTCATTTGAACAGCATTAGAGCAAACATCATCTGGATGACACTTCGTTCGATTTTGGCCACGAATGTGTGAAATACAGTTGAATTAACAAACAACTCCTAAGCCAAACATACCGTTGTTGAAGCATTTATGAAGCCAATTGCTTTAAATGAACATGATTGAGATAATGCATTAAAGTTTTTTTTTTTTTAATACTAAATATGAAGAGTCGAAGACAAATCTGAACAAATCTGAACATAGGACATTTCTCGATAGACATTACACTTACATGGCCATCATGAGTGCTGAGACAACGGGAATAATTGGCAAATTGTAGTATTTCTGCCCGTGAATTGTCATTGCCAAGCCTGAGACAAAGCAAAAGAAGTTTAGTCGCAATCACGAGACCTCAGAACCAGTTCAACCGAAACTCGGATTACACATGCGCAATCAATCCATATAATGTCATATCTGAGAACCCAGGTGAAAGTAGAGCTAACAAATCGGACTAAACTGAGAAGTTTAAGACTTTAATCACTGGACCAAGTAGTATCCGACCCGAAGGTTGCTAAAAAAAAAAAAAAAAAAAGAATTTGTCATCTCACAATACTTGATGATAGCCAAGTGAATTGGGTGCAGCTAGAAAGCCGAAGTCATTGTTTGTAGAATTTGTAAGGCATAAAAATGTGAACGCGATTCAAAACACCGTGCGCTCGTTCATTGCTGCGGTGAGAGAATGTTCAACATGCGCTTACAAAGGCTTCCCAATCATATCCCGACCGTACAAAGGAACTAGCGAGCGTCCGCTGTATAAAGGAAAACCAGCAGCTGGGGTAACTTCACGAAATGAGACATGACATAGCGTCTTTCTGCGCTGCCAGAACAAACACTGCCAAGACTCCAGTATTAGCATTTCATCACGCTTGTCTGAAAGACATTCAAGTCTAAGCACCACGCTCCCGATTAAGACAAGACTACGGTGCGTTACTGCACTTACATAAAGTATACAAATGCTTTTTCGACACACGGAAAAGACCAGCTTCTGACAAAGAGTACTGCCTCGCTGAGTGAAAACTGGAAAAGAGCGTTCGTGGCTGCATCCGGATTACCATGCGCCGCTTTAAATTTACGGTTGAACGATGACTCGCCAATAACGAAAGGTTCCTTCAGCAAAGACAAAGGCAATGTTTTCGAAACGAGCCACATTTGCAAGACAAGTTAGTATTTTTGCGCTGGTTATCCTGCATAACTGCACACTTCCAGCGAGACAACATGCGAGCATGACATCAAATCATATTAAATCCCCCGAAATACAGTAACCAAAATTAACATGTTATGGAAGTAGCAGCAATAACGAAACCACGAACCTTGTCGCCGGCAGCTCTGTTTCCTGTGCCAGCGTATGTTAAGCGTACGTGCTGCGGAGCCGCTTCTCAGAATGAGAGCTTAAGTAAACTAGCATATTATCAATCAAGCAATCATGTGACAGCAAATCAGATGACATTCATGAGCACTCAGGTGATTCCTTGACTCCTTGCCTATCAGAATTTACGTCAAGCTCCATTTTTGTGGTGTGCGTTTTGTGTCTGGACTCCTTTGATGTTGGTGTTTTGGCGGCTGGCTGCAGCTAGAGGTTCGATGAAAATGGTGAATAAGAAGGGAGAGAGTGGGCATTCTTGCCTAGTCCCCTTATGCATTGTGAAAAGTTATGAAATTAGTCCACTGGTGATAACTGTGGCAGAAGATGCAGGGTACAGAATTTTAACCCAGTTAATAAATGATTCCCCAAAGCCAAATTTTTGCATTGTTGAGTTGAGAAAAGACCAGTTACCCTGTCGAAAGCTTTTTCTGCATCAAGCGTGACACTGATGGTTTGCGCTTTTTGTTGTGATGAGTGGTCCATTATATTGAATAGTCTGCATGTGTTATTGGAAGAGTGTCTGCCTTTGATGAAGCCGGTTTGATCAGGATGGATTATGGAAGAGATGATTTTTTCTAACCTATGAGCAAGTGTTTTAGTAATGAGCTTAGTGTCCACATTAAGAAGAGAGATTGGGCGGTGGCTTGATGATACTGTTGGATCTTTGTTTGGTTTAAGGAGCAGTGATATTGTGGCTGTATTCATGTTTGTAGGTAATGCTGCATTCTGTTTTATTTCAATGATGAGCCTGTGGAATAGTGGGGCAAGAAGGGACCAGAAGTGTTTACAGAACTCAGCAGGGAAGCCATCGGTTCCGGGCGATTTGTTACTGGGCATGAGATGGAGGGCAGTAAATAATTCTCTCTCTCTGTTATTGGTGCTTCCAGTGTGGCTATTTGTTCAGGAGTAAGCTGTGGTAAGTCAATACTGTTGAGAAAGGAATTAATATTGTCTTGATTTGGATTAATTTCTGGGGAATATAATTTGGCATAAAAAGCTCTGAAAATATCATTTATCTCTGTTGGTGATTGTGTTGGCTTCCCTGCAAAGTCCTTAATGACAGAGATTGTTTTTTCTTTATTCTGATTGATTAGGTCTGCTAGGTATTTTCCAGATTTATTGCTGTGGTGAAATTGTACTTGCCAGAGTCTGCGTATTAGGAACTGAGTTTTTGTATTTGTGATTTCATTCAACTGAAATTTATATTTTTTTAGTTCATTCTGTTTTTCCTCGCTTGGGATACTCGCAATGATACTTTCAAGGAGTTTGATTTTTTTTTCTAGTTCAGCTTCTTGTTGTTGTTCTCTCTTTTTTTGTAGGTGGAGTATGAAATGATTATACCTCTTAAAACTGCTTTACCTGTTTCCCATAGAATTAAAGGAGATGACTCTGGGGAATCATTTTCATTTATTTCTAGGAAGGATGCCCACTCATTTTTAATAAGACTGTCAAATTCTGGGTCTTTGAGAAGGGATGTGTTGAGTCGCCATCTAGTTCTGGGTTTATGCAGACTGATTATATTCCATGTGAATGTCACAGGGGCATGGTCACTCGTAATAATGGGATGGATTTTTGAATCTGAAATATTAGGTATAATTGAGTTACTGGTAAGAATGAAGTCAATGCGCGAGAATGACTGGTGAACCGGTGAGAAGAATGAATACTGTCTTGTGGATGGGTGTTGCACACACTACCTATCGCCAAGACCAACATCACTCATGAACTGTTTTATGGTTCCAGTGGATTGCCAGATAAGTTTGCTTGAAGCGTTACTTCTATCTCTAGATGGATTGATGACTGTGTTGGAGTCGCCTCCTATTATGATTGGGCCGTGTGAGTTAATGGAGATGGAGGAGAGAAAGTTGTTAAAAAAGAGGGGTCGTCAGTATCTGGGCCGTAAACATTACCAATTATAATTAGGTTATTGTTAACTGAAATACTGATGATGATGAAATTTCCTTCCGGGTCAGTAATGATGGAGTTGTGAATAAATGAGACTTTGTTGTGGATTAAAATAGAAACTCTTCTTTTTTTTGTCTTGTAATGGGCTGAGAATACTGGATTAAAATGTAATGATTTGAATTTGTTGTGGTCTGACTGGGAAAGATGTGTTCCTTGTGGTAAACATATATCTGCTTGTAATTATAATATCCCCAAAATACGAGTTTTGGGGATATCATGGTTTCGCCCCACCCACTGCCGTCGCCGTCACCACCGCCTCCGCCGCCGCCGCGTCCGCAGATTTTAGCCGTTAGCGCGATAACTCACAAAATACTTTACATTGGCTTCTCATTTTTAGCATAAGGGTAGATATGGTGGAGAGGATGAACTGATTAGATTTTGGGCAAGTATGCACTCCTAGGTTTGCCACCAGGTGGCGCTATATATTGAAAAAATCTGTTTTTTAACCATATCTCTGGAACAATTACTTACACAGACCTCAAATTTGCCTCATATTGTAGGTCTAGTAAAGGGGAATCTAATAAAGGGGGCTTTGAGGATTGGGGAATTTTGGGGATATACCCCTTGCTGTTGGCCGCCGACAGCGTAGGCCTAGTTGTTATGACCTTAAATGAATGGTGAAAGAGAGGAGAAACTGACGGGGGGGAGGGGAGATGATTAGAAGAGCCAAGGTGTAATGTTCTTGTCACGGTATAACTGTCCATTAATGTAAAGTTTGTCTACCGAGAGAACGGCTTTTTTCTTTGTGATATCATCTGTTTGCGAATGGGGTGTAGCTGTTTACGACAGTGCATGATTTCTTTCGGAAATTGATCATTGAGTCCAAAGTCTGTTCCTTTGAGCTGTCTGCCTTGACATTGAACCAGTTGCTTCTGTTTGAAATGTTCAAATTTTGCGACGAATGGACGAGGGCAATTGCTGGTGATATTTTTCTGACCCATTCGGTTAACGCGGTGAAATTTGATTGTGTCAACAGTATCGGTGGGAAGTTTGAGTTGATGGATCATGAAGTCTTTAACTGAGTTTTCCGGGTCATCTGAAGGGTGTTCAGGAATGCCAGTGAAGATGAGATTGTCCCTCATGCTGCGTGCTTGTAAGTTGAGAATAGTTTCTTTTATGGCTTTACTGTCGGTGATAACGGAGGTGAGCTGGGTGGTAAGAGTAGCAGCGTCCCAGAAGCGGATCTCCGCGCTGCTCCGCCGAAAATACGCGCCGAGTCTATTTCTGCCACTGGCGGGCCGCAGTCGCACTGATCTGAATATAGTAGGGATACGTTTCCCATAGTTTGACCATATACATTTTTGGATCCAACTACGTTAGTATTTGTGCTAATGGGAATCGCACACCAGATCGTGCCAGGCAGGAAGTAACTATCAAGGGGAATCTGCTTTTAACTAAAAGAAACCAGCCACAATCTTTGTTATAAAATTCGTTTATAACTTACTTTTCAAAGTTGTGATTTTGTTTTAACTAAAACACGGGCACCGTTTTTTTTTTAAATCTATGGTTTTCACAGCTGGACTGTTGTAGGTTCTACAGCACAAAAAAGACAGAAATGACATTAAATGCAATTAAAGCAGAAAAAATAACAGAAAGCATTGAAGGTCGTTGCAGGAATGTGCTGGTAAAAATGACGAAATATGCAAAAATCTGAGCAAGTCGATTGTATCAGCTGGCAAGACGCTGTGCTGACGTTCCGCGTTCAGTGGAACATGGAGTCGCGTACAAGACGCAGCAAAATAGCGTCGCTCACGTCATGCTGCAAATACGCGTCCGGTGGAATCCAGGGGTAAGAATTCATCCCAAAGAGGGCACAGGTCCATTCGTTCCCTGTCAAAAATAAACAAATTTTATGCCAGTGGGTTTAATTTGTCCATGTCAGACGGGCACATTTTTTGTACGCTAATGTCACACTGCAGTTTCCATTAGATGACACCGCCCACACAAACACCTGTCAGAAATAGCGACAAAGGACACTGCTATTACTCTCTCTTTCTCTCTTGGTATATCTCCCCCCAGACAGACCATAGCATTCCCATGAATCAGCTATGAAGTGTGATCAACACCAGATTAAGCCTGGCATTTGAGATTTCGTTTATTTGGCATGTCAACAATGATTATGTATGCGCACATGAACGTTCGCACCCGCAGGAAAAAAACTGCCGCCACCACTAGACTTAGATGTTGTAGAGTTAGTACCATACTATTGAAGCATGGGACATTCAAGTGGATATGTTTACAACGTCAGGGTGAAGGGAGAATCCCGATAAAATTAACATCAGTTTGACAGGCAGAGTGGGAACTGGCAAGCTACACCCAGGCTAGCTAGCATGATGCCTTCGTTATCATTTGGCTAGTACATGTTTAGTCAACGTCTTCATATGAATATATCACATTATTACAATAGCTAGATGTACAGCAAACATTGGCTTCTTCACTCAGTGTTATTCATAATCCATAAAATATGTGTTGTTGTTGTTGTTACGGTTTTCACTGCTGTTCATAGACTAGCTCTAGCACTAGTTGCTATATCGCTACTCAACAGGACACCTCACCAACCCTCCACTCGTTTGCCTCCGACTAAGCATTAATCAGTCTCTAAGGGCGAGTATTTGTTGGATTTTCCTCCCCTCTCTCACGCCTGACCAGCTCGAAATTATATGGTTGCGGCCCATCATGAATTTCTGCAGTGTTTCTTGCCACCTCCTCATGCTCCCAATCACTCGCCATAGTAAGCTAAGGCTACTTTCCTCCACGACTCCCTTAAGTGACATTATTACCAGGTTACATTAAAAAACCAGCTACTGCAGAAACAGGCAAAAAGTGTCATTTAATGGCATTTGTAGATAGTTTTAGAAATACTGAAATACTGTATGTACATTTTGAAGGCTTTATGTACTCATTAGTCGAGGGTAGTGTTAAACCTGCAACATACACTTTAATATACTGAAAAGAAGATATTTCGCACAAAAAAGTATTCTTCTCACCCAAAAATATTTTTTTCAGCATCCAAAAAAAGGCTCTCGCGCTGGTTTGAACTTCCCGCGGGCCGCCATCTTGATAGGTGCGCGAAGCAGTCTGGGCTTGTGATGTAACTTGGTTGCTCGGCTCTCTGGATATCAGCCATATCACTGCAAAATGCTTCACTGCATTACCTTTGAGTGCAATAATCAGGCCAAAAACAAACCTACTTAATCCAAAATTTGGTTCCACGTTTTCCCAAGAGATGAAGAACTATGCCAGGTGTGGATTCATGTTATCGGGAGGACATCTCTACCAGTCGTTATGCATGATAAATACAGCATGTTTCCTAATCGCAACGTTGTCATGCGGCATATCCACTTTACGTAAAGAAACTTGGCAAAAAGCTCATGTTGACCTTTTTACCTCAATTGAACGCAATTCAAGCACCAAGCAAGTAAATAAGCACGTAGCAATGCATAAGCTAAAACCATATCAGCGCTGAGTCGCTAGAAATTCTCCTGAATTTGTGCTATGCATATAAACGATACCTGAAATGAAAGAGGAAAGTCCACAGAATCCAACGATATGAGCCCTGTCATTTAAAACCGACACCACACTCAAGGAACAGCAGGCATACACTTTACAGTCCACACAGATGAGCAAAAGAAAATTCTTATCTTTGATATTTTATATTAAAAAACAGTATGAGGGCAAATCTGCGCCTGCTATTGTTAGCCCAATATGTCTGTGTTATAACGAAACTAGATCTTCCAGTCTCCAAGCATGTTTTTTTTTTTCTGGGGCATTGCTTCAAAGATCTCAGCTCCTCAGAATTCAGCTTGCTTGCAATGTATTTTCCTCTCTGTGATCAGCTTTTGATGCTGTCAGTAAGTCTTTGCGGGTGGCCACTTAGGGCTCTTTGGAAACGTCAGAGCCCATAGAATCAAACAGCCACCCGCAAAGTCTTACTGACAGCATCACAAGCCGATCACAGAGAGGAAAATACATTGCAAGCAAGCTGAATGCTGAGGGGAAAGAAAAAAACATGCTTGGTGACTGGAAGATCTAGTTTCATTTTAGCATGGACATATTGGGCTAACAATAGCAAGCGCAGATTTACCCTCAAACTGTTTTTTTATGACAAATTATCAAAGGTAAGAATTTTTTTTGCTCATCTCCGCAGACTGTAAAGTGTATGCCTGTTGTTCTTTGAGTTGTTCTTTGAACTACGCCTGGCGTAGTTCCTCATCTCTTGGGAAAACTTGGAACCGAATTTTGGGATCGTTTGGTTCGTTTTCAGCCTGATTATTGCACTCGAAGGCAATGCAGTGAGGCATTGCGCTGTGATGTGGCTGATATCCAGAGAGCCACGCAACCAAGTTACGTCACAAGCCCAGTCTGCTTTGTGCGCCTATCAAGATGGCGGCCCGCGGGAAGTTCAAACCAGCATGAGGGCCTTTTTTTGGAGGCCAAAAAATATATATTTGGACGAGAAGAATACTTTTTTGTGCGAAATATTTTCTTTTCAGTATATTAAGAGCATTTTAAGTGATATTTACTCCAAGAGTGGAGGTTTCCTTTAACTGCATCAGCATATGAAATTATTTCCTTCCTCCTTATTTGCTGCACCTCCACCTCCTTTCTCATTTCCTCACATTCCCAATAAGCTGCACTATGATTCCCACCACAATTGCAGCACTTCACCCTCACTCCCTTGCCACACTCTCCACATTGATGTTCCCCACCTCACCTCAGACACCTCATTTTCTTCCTGCATACATTAGCTTCATGCCTAAACTTTTGGAGTTTAAAGCATCTCATGGGCTTTGGCATATACTCACTAACCCTGCATCTAACAAACCCAAAATACAGCTCAGTAGGGGGCACCCTTGCTTCAAACTCCACTAGCGCAGTCTCCGTCTCTTCTTTCCCCACTCCCCTTGTCCTTCTTTTAGAATTTCTGACTGCACTATTCTTCACCTTCAAGTGGTCTGCCAACTGCTTCATGCTCACACCAAGCGGCAGTCTAGTGATTATCCCCTTGCACCCACCTTTCTGCTCCCCCATTCTTACTACTTTGGTCACTTTGACTTTTCCTACGCTTCTCATTTTTTTCTTTGCCTTCTCCAGCTGCATTTGATCTCTACATCCCATCAGCAGGTTCCCGTCTCGTCTCACATACTTCACCTCTCCTACCTCCGCCCTCAGGATTTTTGTTATCTTGATTGAATCTAGTTTCTTAACTCCCTCTTGTCCTTCAAACCTCACCACTACACTGATCACTTCTGCCCTCTTTCCCTGTTCTTCCTCACGCTCATTATCACTTCCTCTATCACTGCTTACACTCTCACTATCCGGATCACAACTGCTTTTCTTTATCTTTTTCTTCTTCTTCTTCAAGCTCTCTTCTACCTGCCATCCACCCTCCCTTTCGTTCCCCTCCTCATGCAGCTCCATGGCCTTGCTCATGCTCCAGCTCATGTCAGTCTTACTCCAGAATGATGATTACTATTCAGGATGTCCCTGATGTCCGTCAGCCAAACAATCCCAATCCCTGTAGAACCTTCTGATTTAGCAGTTAAATACTAACAAACAAACGAGTGTTGTTCAGCTCTGAAGTCGACCAAATAATTCAATCTTTCACGCGTTGCAGGTTTTTAGTTTGAACATAGTTCAAACTCACAGTCTCTCCCTCCGCCCGTACCATGGGAGAACCAACTGTACCCATGGATACACCGAGGGATCGTCATTTCTGTATGCTATTGCCCTACCACTTTAGGTTGAAATCAGTCTTGATGAAGTGATATAAATAATAGGCCGTCGGCTGTGGCCTCCTATCGTTTCATTCCGTTCCCACTCTCATGGAAGTACTTTTTGACGTTTTACAAATAAAGGTCATACCTAAACATAGTCTCAAAAAAAAGTTCCCAAGTGAAAAGTTGGAGAGTCACGAAAAAAAAGTGAAAAAATGAGTTAATGAATCAACGACATTTCAACCAATCAGAACGCTTTGAAACCGTTTTAACCGGCATTTTTTCAAGATGGCTGCGCTCAGTAACTACAACATGACAGTGGACGATCATGGCTAAAATATCGTCATCGTCGGGGTTCAAGTGCTTGATGCACATAGAAAATGTTGCCAAGGAGACAGAAAATAACTTCACAAGCACGAGGTGGGAGAAATTCAAACAATGTTGTACCGAATGGCAGAAAACGAATAGTGAATTCCAACGATCGATAGTTAACGTGTGTGAGAGTTCAGGCTATCTAGATAAAAACTTTAATGATCTTCCAGGAAACGTAGGCTATCATGAGGCATGTTACAGACGATTCACGGACAAAACACGAATTTCAAGGGCTAATTTAAAGAGAAAAGTTGAGCCAGGACCATCCACAAGCGAACCGGAATGTGTAGCCGATCAATATATTTCTCCGAAAAAGCTACGTTCTACCTCAAGCTTAGCAGGCTCGTCATCAACAGCTGTTTTGCCGGCAGTGTGTATACTGTGCAGAAAATCAGTGAAATATCGAAAGAAAAGACGTTTGAAAGTGAAAGACAAACTAATGCAAGCAGAAACTGTAGATGGTGGTAAGTATAGAATATTTTATGAACGTTTCATATATATGTGACATAGCAGGGACTATACATTGTAATTCAGAAATATGATATTTATACAACTTAACTTTTCACTTGTACTGCAGTAGCTGTATGTTGCTTTCAAAGTTCTGTCGCTGCTAATGGCTGCAATATTGCCCATGCTGCATCTGCTTAACCAACACAAGTGTTCAAGAGTAGACTTTGTTACAGACACCTACCCACCTGTCAGCATTAAGAATGTTGAAAGTGCCAGACGTGCAGAGAGTGGTTCACAGAGGATGACAATCCACGGCAAGACACAGAAAACTCCCTCCCAGTGGAAGAAGTTCCTCAGCAATAGTCAGAACAAAGAAGCCTTGGTGGCTTTTCTTTATGCTACCTGGAAAGAAGCTGACTTTCACAACACTAGCTTGTCCTTTAACATGTATGTTGCCCATGGACCTCAGTGCCATGTTTTCCAGATTCATAACAAATCTTGTTCGGTTCATGAATCACCTGAATTGAACTGTGACCATGAAGAAGCAGACACTTGGCTACTCCTGCATTCAAAGCATGCCGGTCACCTGCACAACACTGTGACAATAATGAGCCCTGACACAGATGTTGCAGTTATTGCATTGTGCCTCTTGCCTGAAATTAGTGGCAAAATGTATTTTGCCACAGGTGTGAAGAATAGGTCACGAATTATTGACTTGCAGCAGATAGCAGCAGCAATTGGGCCAGCAGTATCATCTGCACTGATAGGACTTCATGTATTTTCAGGATGTGACAGTGTGAGTGCCTTCTATGGAAAGGGGAAGAAAAACGTCTTAAATCTTGTAACAGGTCAGAAAAAATATTGTGATGTCTTGTCTCTTCTCGGCAGTGACTTTTCACTTTCTGAATCTCTTTTCTCAGGACTGGAAGAGTTTGTTTGTGAATTATATGGACAAAAGCTATCTGATGTGAATGAAACAAGATACAAACTTTTCTGTACAGCACAAAATTCATGGCAGGCATTGCCACCAACGAAAGACGAACTGAAACAGCACAGTATGCGTGAAAACTATCAGAGTGCAATTCACAGGAGAGCTTTGCACCAGTTTATTGATGCTCCATCACCAGTGGGACATGGGTGGGTAATGGAGGATGGGTGTTTGTCCTTCAAGTGGGTTACATAACCAGCTATTCCTAATCACCTGCTGGAAGGTGTGCGGTGTAACTGTCAGCAGGGACAGTGTGACAACAGAAGGTGTAAGTGTTTCAAGTCTGCAACTCTGTGTACAGATATCTGTGGCTGCCATTGCGTCAGAGAGGCAGTAGCGAGTGATGATGATGATGGGGACGATGCTGAGGAGGACAGTGACATTGACCTGTAAATACGTCAGTGTTAGCAGTGAATACTAGCTGATTTCAGATCCTGAAATGGTTTCTTAATTTTGTAACGATAACAACTACATGTATGCTGCTAGAAGTTGTTTTCAATCTGTGATTAAAGGTCATTCAAGGTGATATTTTGCGTTAATGTTTTTAATTCCAGAGTATTTATTTTGTATATTGACTGGCAAAAGTAGTGTTTTGGCTTGCAGAGTTTAACAGTGCATTCCTATGAACTTTTCAGATCTGTATTCACTTGAATGAGATGAATTGGAAACATATTACACCACTGAAAGACTACCAATTGGGTGATAAGGGGGGTCATCTTTGAAGTCCTGTAACTTTTGATGTTCCAGGAATTGACTTGGGAACTTTTGGCTCATAGTCAAAGATAGCTTCAAAAACATATTCCAACTTTCAAAAAGTACTTCCACGGGGGTGGGAACGAAAGTCATTTTCTAGCCACTTTTTCAGCCACAGCCAATGGCCTAAATTGATATTTTCCAAGCATGCGTTAAAACTAAAGTAATGAGTCTGTTGTAAGGATTAGAAAGTACAGATATTTGTGTTAAAACTTAGGAAGTAAAAGTAAAAAGTTGCCAGAAAAGCGAATACTCCGGTAAAGTACGGATACCTGAAAAATCTACTTAACCCCTTTGCACAGAAGCCAAATCTGGATGTTAATGTGTAACGTTATTTAAGGCTTTATAATTCAAGATTGCAGCTTCACAAAGAGGAAGGGAATGGCTGAAATAAGTCAAGACACTTGTGAATTTAGAATTCCATCGTATTTCAGTTTATTTTCATGATTTTGGTAGAGAAAAAGGGCTGCAAACATAAAAATTGTCATGAAAATTTAGTATTGAAATAGTAAAAAAAAATAATACTGAGAATTGAAAAATGGCTGGGGGTTAAAAGTATACATTTCTGGGATCATAAACTCCTTAACCACAAGTAATCTTCTGAGCATGAAATTCTAAATTATCTACTCTTTCGGAGCCAAATAAGACAGCTCTCCAGGTGCCTCCACAAACTCTCAGATCCCTCAAAATGGCGCACTGTCAAATCATAAAATAATCATATATTTCACACAAATCAACTTTTGGCGCATGAAATTCAATATGAATTAATGATTTTCTGGTTGAGTTTATCAATATCAGAGCAGTTGGACTTCAGTGGTCACCAGTAACCTCTCCAAACCCAAAACATGCCTATTCTCCATGATAAAGTTGAGAATTTTGTCCATTTTTCTTCAGAGTTCCACAAGCCAGCACTTCCCAGCACACAACCTTAAGGCCCGTTTCCACTGCAGGAACTTTGGGGTAATTTTACGGGGCCGGGGCTGTTGTTGCGTGTCTCCACCGCCGGAACCACCCCCGAAGGACAGAGTTCCGGAACTTTTACAGGGGCTAAAAAAGTCCCTGCCTCGGAGTAAGTACACTGAACGGCCCCAAAAAACTCCTAGGTGGGGCTGGGGGGTTTACTTGGTGCTGACTGGATTTACTCAGGGCGGGATGTGACGTCAACAGAAAGCGACAAAATAGCCGGCATTTTTAAAACTCAGTAGACGACGAGGGGTCGCATTTTTAAAAGGACGTCACACAACTTTACAGGAACCTTCCTCCTGCTTCACCCTCTCGGTGGAGACACGGCAGCTGAGAGGGCCGAGTGAGAGGACGTTCCTGTAGTAGTTCCTGCCCCCCAAATACTACCAGGAACTTCTTCGGTGGAAACGGGCCTTTATATAAACACTTTTCAGACCTTATAAAGAACAAGTATAACTTACTAGCTCAGTGATATCTGAAATATACTTATTATATTAGAACAGACATTCCACTATCAGGAAAAGGCAGGCAATATTATTCTACCCTAGATTGAACAGAATTGTGCAACAAACGTTAGCAGGGGGTCCATCGAAGTGCTTGAGCTGTTCGCATTTTAAATGAGCCAAAACCTCGGCATTCGATTATATTGAATACGAAATTAATTCTAAAACAAAGAGCTACATTGAGCAAAATGCCCCCTCTGTAGTATTATTAGCAAAGACTAATGGTTACTCTTACTAATCGTTACGACAGGCTATTTTTGCAAGATCTAATATGACCGTGTAGAGTGTCAGGAGATCTTAGTCCCCAAATGAGCCTATGTGCGCACTTTTGTTGATTAATCTAATTAAATCTTACAGGTAGAATTAGTGGGTCCCTAAAACACTCCGGCTTGCTGAGATACAATACAGAATAAGGATTGATATTTATCAAATTAATGAGAGTGGTTTGACCCCATGACCCGGTGCTGATGTGGAACAATGCTGTTTCCGGGGGGGTAGCTGCGCACACTCGTGGCTGCCACTGGACCCTTGAGAGCGTGGTCTCAAAGGAAAATCAGAGTTCGCCTGTTTGCAACTTACAGTGCATGCCAGGAGAAAACTGCGTGGGCACTATCAATCACTCCCGCCAATTCTCAGGAGGGCACTATTTTGATGGTGATAATTGCTGTAGGACGGGGTGGGGTAGATGCTTTTGATTCTGTTGGGGGTGGTTGGGGGTTCTTGGTTACCATAGGACTGTGGCGTGGGGTTCATGTTTTCTCTTTTGTTGTGCGGGGGGGCACATTGAGCAGGGTGCATAGCACTAATATTGCACAAATTCTGAATCTTCCAGTACTTCTAATTTTACCTTTTTTTTTTTTTTTTTTTTTTTGCGCATGGACGTGAGAATGCGATATAGAAAATCCTGTTGGACCGCCACAAATTGATTCCGCCCCAAGTTCATTCTGTGGCGACAGAATCACAATGGTCTATGTGTGGGAAACACTGGTATCTGCTACCACTAGGCCACCTACTCCATTCTTCACCTGCCCTCGTGTCCTGTCCAGTCCTTGGCCTGTAGACTGCCTTTAGTATGTTGCAAAGAGTATAGCCGATTGTACATACATGTATTTTATTTTGATAACCTCACAACTGTATCAGTTACCATAGTTACCAGTACAAGTACCAAGCTTAAAAAGGCAGATTTGCTTAAACTACTGCTTCCAAGCCAATATCCATCCATCCTCACACAGTCCCAAAATGTAGTAAGTTTAAAATAACCAAGAGAGGACTCTAGAAAACCTTTTTGTTCAGATATATTGAGATGAGAGGTAAAGAGACCTCTGAATTTTTTTTATGGTAATAAAACTTTGTGCAAACCAAAAAACACATTAATAACTTAGTAAATTTGAAAAGTAATGTCATTCTTTGAAAGAGATAAACCATTTGATACACTTACATAGCCGGGCTTATAGTTCAGCGTTGTGTTGCGTGTAATGAATAATATGGCGAAGACCACTCCTCTCTTGCGAGCCATCAGATTTTTCTTCTGCGTGCAACGCATTAATATCAGTAGAACAACTTTGCATGTCACGTTTCTACATTCACAGCTACTACCTCTATGGCAAAATGAATTTAGTGACTCATTAAGTGGATTAAAAACTATGACAAGTTTTTTTTTAATCTATGGAATGCTACTGAAGTAAGAACATTAATTGTTGAGAGACAATCATTTGAGGCAGACCACCTTCTTACAAATCTGTTATGTGGGGACATTTTGGTTTTAGCGTTGAATATTCAATGATGAGGGAACAAAAAGAGTCAACAGATATGTTGCATACGTGAGTGGAAACACTTCCAGTATGAGCACGCACGACCGCCGCCACCAGCCAATAATATCGCTGTCAGGAAGCTACACAGCCAAGCAGGGAACACCAACAGCTCTCTATGGCTCATGCCTTCTACCTTTCCCACCAGTTCAGAAAAAAATGCAGTGGGGATGTTCATTGCAAAAGATTTGCGGCCCTTGTCTGTGGTTAGAGATGTGGATTTTCATCACCTAATGAAGATGCTCGATCCCTGTTACACTGAGCCCTCTCGTACATTTTTTTCAGCAGCCGAGTGCATCCCGATCTCCCAAATTTTGCGCATCAACTCTTTATCGCTTAAGGCAAAAACCACCACAAGCGAGCATTTTAACTTTTATGCAACTTAGATGGAGTTTGTTTGCACTTTGCCGTTTCCATCTGGGCAATTCCATGGCAACTCACGTTACGTTTTAAGGCTAATATAAATTTTCAATCAGCTGTCATGTCATTGTCAGTCGCCTGTGACAAGTGTTTTTCTGTACATAGGTAGATCCCACCCACATACACCAGTGGGAAAGAAAAGTGCTGTCCCTTGAAATGTGGGAATGGAGGCACCAACAGCTTGGTAACTCATGTTACGCAAAAAGGACACACAAAAACATTGTTTCATTTCAATTCAGAATTTCTTAAAAGATAGAACTGATACAAAACTGAAAATCATATGATTGATAACCAACACTCGGAAGGTTCTATTGCAAGTAATAGAATTAAGCTGACATAACCATCCATGGACTGAGGCTTAGGAAAGTCCAGGAGGGTGGGTAACTCACATTATGGTAACTCATGTTACTGTTAGGTCAGCTCTTAATACCCAAATAATAGGGCCAGTGCTGCTCAGACACCCTTTGCCTAGAACAAATCAAAAATTCTGTAAAATCAATTTGAATTTTGTTGTCCTGTGTCCACATTCTCATGGAATTGCCCATCTGCATTTTCCAGTGCGAATTTTCAAAATGCGAACAAGAATAATGAGATGATATGAAACAACTCACAAAGGCTCACCATGGAGACGCTCTCGCCTTGCAGTATGTTGACCAGCCTTTTTAAATTTTATCAAATTTTTTTTTTTTTTTTTTTACAGAAGAATGTGAAAATACAAGAGTAGATGGCAGATACTGAATTGAAGTCACACTTCCTGAATGTAGCCTACTGATAAACGTATACGATGCTTATTTAAAATAAGCTAAGCATTGACTACTTTTACATTTTTGTTTCCCTGTGATTGTATATTGGCTACCAGCAGTGAGCTGTCAGGGCTAAACTTCACTTTTACTCTTGAAACTGTTTTTTTTCTTCCTTTTTTTTGCACATTTACTTTTGAAATGACTTTTCCCCCTGTTATCCTATACCATTAGTAATGGCTAAGAGACCTTTTTACATGTCAAAGTGTTTGATTTTTGTTACATTTATGTATTTACTTTATGTTATATATCAGGAATGTGTCCAAATGGGTAAAGATTTTGTTTTTGGATAATAAGCAAAATAAAGGAATAGCTTTGGTAATGGAAACATTTTCTTTCTTCTTACACCCAAAACACATACCAAAACCGAACCAAAACCGCGACCCAAAAACTGAGGTTCGTATTGAACCGTAGGCTAATTATATTGTTGCATCCCTAATTTTGACAAATCATTCCAATGCTACACAACTGATCCTATGGGACTGTATATTCAGGGTGAGAATTGTTATGACACAATTTTAAATACTATTTTCGCTATCGTGTTTGCATCATAAAACGGCTCACACAGTTAGAATGCTGAGTCCTCAAACTTTTGAACGATTTATAGTTCTACAACATAGCACAATATATCATTATATAAAAATGCAGTTATGCCTTGCGGCCTGCCCTCGGGTCAGTGCTCGCGAAAGGGTTAAACTATTGTGAAACTGAACGCAACAGCAATAAGTAAGATCAAAAAATTTGGAGTCTCCAGAATGGTATTTTGAGAAGCATATGTTCACTACCAAAAAAAGAAAAGAATCAGTGATATGACACTGTAACCAAAAATGTATCTAATATTAGAACCTACAGTAAGTCAGCCTTCTGGCTCTGCCTTTTTTGTTTTTTCAAGCTGATGTGGCTTGGTCACCGGCAAAAGGCCCAGAAGAAAGCACAGAATCTTTTTCTGTCTGACAAAAACTTACATTTCCAGTGTTTTTTTTTTCAATTTGAGTAATATTCACTGTAATTCTGACAATTGGAGGGCAGTCTGTTTGTCACCCTCAGAAGAGATGGTGATTGTTCCAGTAGTCTTAATTGGTTCAAATATGGTAAGTGATTCAGTTTCGGTGGAAATTTTCTCGGAAAAAGAGGCTAAATTGAATGCAACCCATGAGCTTTTGTACCTAGCTTTCACTTTGATTGTAAGAGCTGAGAAATGTATTCAAGGTGAATCAGTTTCTTCCTGTAGTGTTGTGTTAACCAGAACTATAGCTTTATAATTCAAGGCCCACAGGAATTAGATAAAATTCACTCTTGTTGGACTGCTGGGTGTAGCGAGTCTGATCACATTTGGCAACCCTGCAAAGCACACACAGCTGGCTCTAATCTTTAGCATTTAATTGGTTCAAGCATTTATTTGAAAAAAAAAAAAGCAAACAACAAGGCATCGTGAGGATGGTTTGATACTTACAAGAAACTGTGCCGTTGGATGAATGATTTAGCATGACCTGAAGACATATTCTGATCAAGCTTATGCCATTGCTGCTGAGCAGCCGAGGAGGTAATCAGGGAAGCTGTTTATTAACTTAACAAAGGACTGGGTTCATATGGGTAGCCTCAAGGCTGTTTAGCCCTCTCCATCAAAACTCAGTTCAGATCGAGGATTTTTAAATACATATGTCAGTCGAATTCAACGAAATGAATCTGAACGTACGAGCGTACTCTTGTCAACATTGGTGGAATGATATTGTGTATTTTTTTTGACCACACTATTGTGGTTTGCAAAGCCATTTATAAGCCACTGAACCAGAGCAACATTTTTTCCATATTCCAGTTCTGTGCGGAATGGCACTTTTTGAATCAATTTTTCTCAAAGCATAGTTATTGCTTTTTAGTGCAATCCTTTTTGTCTGTTATTTGCGTCAGTGGTCATCCTACTTTCCTGAATTTTATGAGATTGAAAATTTTATCTGATGGTTTGAAATGAATCTGTTAGTGAGCACTGTTTCTTTTTGGTTTTCACTGTGCAAATAAATGCTGGAATACATTTTTATGATTGTGTGACACACAAGGAGAAATGTTATTACACAACAATAATAAAATTGCCTGGAAGCAGAGCGTGCATGAGAAGCTAGATAAAAGATGATGATACATTACAGTGTATCTCATCTGTACTTGGATGGTAATTGAATGTCTGGTCACTGAATTGTGTTAAAGCAGCCAAGAGATCAGTTAAAATGACTGAGGTTTCAAACCTTCCCCCCCATTGGAAGTGGATGCATATTGGTCAGAACGCATTTAAATGCATAATGAGTGAGAAAATAGGGGGGAAAATTCCCTCAGAGCAATGGAAAAACATTTGCTTTACATTTCATATCTTTTTAACTGGATGGATAGAAACCTTGAGATGAAGTGATGAAAATAGTCTCAAGATTTGGTGTAGATTAATGAAGCAGCGCCTCACAGCAAGGTTTTGCACTGAAATCTGTGTGGAGCTTGCATGTTCATGTGAGTGCCCCACAGGTACTCTGATTTCCTCCCGCTGCCCAAAAACATGCATGTGAGGTTAACTGTGGGCTCTAAAAGGTCCATAGTGAGTGAATGATATGTGCGTCCTGCAATGACGCACATTGAGGTGAGCTGTTCAAGGTGTCTTTCAGCCTCGTGCCCATAGTCAGCTGGGATAGACTCCAGCTCCCCCACAACCCTGATGAGGAGGAAGCAATTTAGAGATTGGATGGATGGATGGATGGATGGATGGATGTCCTTTTCAGTGCAGGAATCAGCTTAGCGGAATATACATTTCCAACATTTTATGGGACTCATGTTCCCCACAAGGCAAAAAATGCATTACTAGGTCTGAGGAGGTTACAACACACTTGAGGGAAAAGCCTTCATGAAGTGAAGTATATATTAGAGACATAGTGTGGCAATATCCATTTGCCTAATTTCACTGGGTAAAAACAGCATTAAACAGCAAAGACCTTATAGTGAGAGCACTCCCAAAATGCGGTACTACTCTGAAGCGGAAGCTGGAATTTGAATGCTTGGGAGGCATTCATAAAATACATACTAAAAGAAAATGAGAGTGTGATATGAGACATCAGAGCTGGAAACTAAATTCACGATCTATCTGTCATTTTCATTAAATTTTATTTGTACAATGACGACGCTGTTCTTGAAAGTCATTCAATTCTGACTAACTGTGGCTTCGACATGCGACTAATTCATCAAAAGTAGCACTGTCTAAATATACACCACGATGAATACAACTTAATGTATACAATTCCACTAAAATTTAATCATTTTTCAGAGGTGACCAGAATTAAACCCCCAAACAGTCAGGACTGTTTATTTAAATCCTTTTCAGACCCCTTTCTGCCATTGGCCATTGGCTTTCAGCTCTTTATCCACATTGTCTGCTACTCCTGAATATGAATACAGTACCAGTGTGGAAAAAGGTTCCACCATCGCCAACGCGCTGTTAGCTGTGTGTCAGGTGGACGTGCCCTGCTCACTGAACCGAGAAGTAGAGTGAGTGAGAAGGCATGTTGGCCGGCCGTTTCACACATATCTTAGTGTAAATCCCCGTCCCAAAAAAGTCCAAATAAGTTCAGCGTTGGACAACATGACGTCCATTATATTTGTAGTATAGTGTAAACGCCTGAAGTAATTTTGCTACAGATTTTCTTTCGCGCAGTTGACGATAAGGAAAGTTAATGTCTGCAAATTCATGTATTTTTGCCATAATATTTTTGCCCTAATATTTGCCGATAAGAATTAAGAAATGAAACCTTTAGTTCCAAAGCGCCGTTGTCGGAGAAAGCAAAACAACAACATGTTTTGCCACCACTTTAATATTATTTAAATTATAAACAAAACCCGCTCTTCTGTAAATAGAAATAAAATACACAAATATATATGTAGTTGTAACTTTCAATAACGGAGTCACTTTTTCCAATGTCCGCAAGAAATGTTTCGGCCTTTGGAAATCTAGTCCTCGTTGTGTATAAGCCGAACAACTCTCAGTCAAGAAAGCGGTGACTTGTTCAGTCGGATGAAACAGTTGAACGTAAAGTGTGCTAACTTTTGTCGCCTTTTACTCATAATTTGAGAGCTAATCTCAAGAATAAACTTTGGCTGTTGCCAACAAATTAACGCGATAAAGCCCTTCTCAGTTGCAAGTGTCATGGGGAAGTGCGGATTAAAAACTTCTCACAGCAGGACTGATTATGTTTTCACACTTGTGAGAAATGATCACTTATCCGCCTTAGGTATACTTTGTAAAACATTTATATTCAGATTAATGGTATAGTTATTAATTTGCGAACTGTGTGCAAGCCAGTGTCTTACATTATTAAGACCAATATTTCATCACAGCAAATTATCGACATTTACAGTGACATGAGCAAGATTTAAATTTTTGGGCATCCAACTAGAAATTATAAATTTATTAATTAATATTTTGTGACAATAAATGCGTAAGTTGTCATCCATAAGGAAAGCGTTTCTACTTAATGACTAATACTTCTAACTACTACTTCTCTTATAGAATTGGATATTTTAAAACTCTAATAACAAAAACATCGATTGACTTGTAAATAAGTCGTATCCGAAACAGTTGCGGCAGTGTATTCTTGCCAAAATTCAAGGCCTGCAATAACATCTGGTACACACCAGTCATACCCAAAAACCACTCCCCCCTATCGACAGTTCCCCCAAGTTCTGCCTGCCGGCACAACACCGACACCTGTTGTAATCCTACGCTACCCGCCAGACCGATCAGAGAATGGTGGACGAAAACGCAAAGCCAACTTCTCGTTAACTTTAGCGGTACCTTTATCCACGCTGGTACTGTAAGATATCCAAAGGTGCGTATCTCGGGTGAAAATCATTCAAAAGCTATTTACATGGTTCAGGGCATTAAATACCATGACTGCAGGCAAAATAAACACATCCACAGTTGCTTCAACAACTTTTCCTATACATTTATTTTTGGACTGCATGTATAAAAAGCAGCTCCTTGCAAACAAAAATTATATTTACGGCATATTTTTATTCATACTAGGTCCAATATTTTATCATATTGGAGGAATTGCAGGGTATTTTCTCTGAAATACACCGTCTGGCCAAAAAAAAAAAAGAAAAGTTGCACACACTAATATTTTGTCGGACCACCTTTTCGTCCAGAGAGGCATTCATTTTCTGGTCTAGAACTGTTATTGACGATAGGAGAGTCAAGCCACTCCATAAAATCTTCCCAGCACATCCCAAAGACGGGGCTAAAAAGGCGTTGGACCTTTCTTGATGCAATTTTTAGCAATTTCTACTATCTTCTTTATTCTTTGCTTGATGCAGGCCAATAATTTGCCCCTTCTGAAACGCAGTAGAAAAAAAGGAAAACTTTAGGTTGAAGTGAACTGAAAACAAAAGTACCACCCTTAAGATGTTACAAAACTTTTTGGTAATTTTAAGACAAAACTGAAATGAATAATAAATACCTAAACCTCCAGATTGAAACTCTCATAGGATCTGCCATTTTCTCGGTAAAAGCAATGTCAAATGTCCTTTTGCTATTTGATACCAAGAGGTAAGATAAAAGCTCTTGCTTAAGACTGCAAGTGTCTGCTTTCTCTTGAGTTTTCTCACACCCAAAAGCTGAACAAACAGGCAATTTAATGGTCTGTTAAGAATATAGCTATGCTATATAACCAAATAATCGTGATGGTAGCGTTTTTAAAACACTACGAAAACAACTATTTGTTGATACTGTTGGGATAAGTCAGCATGGAACAAATGATAATTAAATAAGTTCAGAATGAAGCCCATTCTTGGAGTTTAGGGGCTGTCTAAAATGTCAATCAACTTTATAGGGCTTTTATACACCGCTTCAGAATGAGATACATAGTCAGGTGTATGAATCGATATATTGTAGATTGGCAAGAATGTATGGTTTTCCTGGAGGAAGAAATGGGAAAGGATACACATAAATTAGTTTGCTAAACATGCTAGTTGTATGTCATGATCAAATCTGCGGCAAACTTCCCAGATCCCAGAACATTAAAAGGAGTGACATCCTTTTATTGCCAGCAAAAGACAACTCGCGTTTCACTCGTGCATACTCAGTAGATGAAAAAAAACAATGAGAGAGAAAAAAAACAACATAAATGAATCGTTCATTGCTAGACAACCAACACAGAAAGGGAAGGGGAGTACTTGCTTGTGTACTAATTAATTTAAGTCAACAAAACAGCTCAAAATGTGGGAACTAAGTGGAGAATTAGTTGAGCCTACGCAGACTTTGGTAAAGCTATGGTCAGTCGATGTCACTATCTGACGGCCAAAGCACTCCCCGGCCTTCAGGTTTTTTTGAAGCAATCTATGACATCACAAAAAACTCACAAAAAATCTAAATCATAATATCTGGACTCCATATGGGTAATTCTTTGATTTAATGATGGTTCTGTGCGAAAGTTGAATGTCACATGAAGTAGCTGCGAATTTAAATCGAAACGGTAACTATGATTTGGCGAGGGAGTGTATTTGGATTTTATACTGTATTCTTTCTGGCTATTCTTGTTGATCTATAGTTCTGCTTCTTGCTGCTTTTGGTGGTGTTGCTTTGCGTTGCTGCAGGTGCTATTTCCACTCTATAGCTAGGATTAAGCTAGAATCCACCCTGTACAAACACATTTGTAGAACGGGTCAACATACCCAAGTGTAGACCGAAGACTGTAGAAATTTGGAGGGTCTGAGTTTAGAGGGAAACATGGACAGTGAGAAGCAGCAAAAAGTGGACCAACAACTTATGGACTGCTTAGGTGTGTATTATAAGGACCTGCTGGTTCGTGTGCATAACTGTGGTGTGTCGTTAGCGTGGAGTAAGGAACAGCTTCTGCGCTGGTATATGCTGGAGGGGCGAAAGCTCCAGGCTAAACGGCCTTTTCGGAAATTGCCTGTGGTAATGTTTTACTTATTGCGTTTGAATGACCAGTGTTTGCTCACGAAAAATGGGCGCGATAAGTCGCTTTCACACCGGACATGAAACAAATTTTTCGCGCAACAGATTACATTCAAAGTCAATGCATTGTCTTTGCATTGACTTTGAATGTAATCTGTTGCGCGAAAAATTCGTTTCGCGTCGGTGTGAAAGCAGCTTAACGTGAAGATAACCCGAGTAAATATGAAATGCAATTTTTAAATGATGATTTCATTTATTGAGGGAAAAAGCTATCCAAACCTACCCCACCCTGTGTGAAAAATTAATTGCCCCCTAAACCAAATAACTGGTTGTGCCACCCTCAACAACAACAACTGCAATCAAGCATTTGCAATAACTGGCAATGAGTCTTTCACATCGCTGTGGAGGAATTTTGGCCCACTCTTCTGTGCAGAATTGTTTTAATTCAGCCACGTTGGAGGGTTTTCGAGCATGAACAGCCTATCTAAGGTCATGCCACAGCATCTCAATAAGATTTAAGTCCGGACTTTGACTAGGCCACTTCAAAACCTTCATTTTGTTTTTTTAAGCCAATGAACTTGAACTTGCTGGTGTGTTTCGGATCATTGTCCTGCTGCATAAGTGCACTTGAGCTTGAGGTCACAAACTGATGGTCTGACATTCTCCTTCAGGATTTTCTGGTAGACAGCAGAATGGTTCCATCAATTACGGCAAGTCGTCCAGGTCTTGAAGCAGCAAAGCAGCCCCAGACCATCACACTACCACCACCATGCTTGACTGTTGGTATGATGTTCTTTTTATGAAATGCTGTGTTAGTTTTGTGCCATATGTATTTGAGGATGCACATCTTCCAAAAAGTTCAACTTTTGTCTCGTCAGTCCACAGAATATTTTCCCAAAAGTCTTGGGGATCATCAAGATGTTTTTTGCTCTTTTTGGTCAGCAGGGGTTTTTGCCTTGGAACTCTCCCATGGATGCCATTTTTGTCCAGTCTCTCTCTTACTGTTGAATCATGAACACTGACTTTAACTGAGGCAAGTAAGGCCAGCAGTTCTTTAGATATTGTTCTGGGTTCTTTTGTGACCTCCTGGATGAGTCGTCGATGCGCTCTTGGAGTAATTTGGTAGGCCAACCACTCCTGGGAAGGTTCACCATTGTTCCAAGTTTTTTCCATTTGTGAATAATGGCTTTCACCGCGATTCCCTGGAGTCCCAAAGCCTTGAAAATGGCTTTGTAACCTTTTCCAGACTGATAGATGTCAATGACTTTGTTTCTCATCTGTTCTTCAATTTCTTTAGATTGAGGCATGATGTGTTGCTTTTTGAGATCTTTTGGCCTACTTCTCTTTGTCAGGTTGTATTTAAGTGATTTCTTGATTCAACAGGTCTGGCAGTAATCAGGCCTGGATGTGGCTAGTGAAATTTAACTCAAAAAATGTGGTTAATCCCAGTTCATTCATGATTTCACCGGGGGGGAATTACTTTTTCACATCAGACCAGGTAGGTTTGGATAGCCTTTTTTCCCTTAATAAATGAAATCATCATTTAAAAAATAAATTTTGTATTTACTTGGGTTATCTCTGTCTGATATTAAAATTTGTTTGATGATCTGAAACATTTAAGTGTGACAAATATGCAAAAAAAAAAAAATCAGGAAGGGGGAAAATACACAGCATTGTACATAATCATTGGCTGTAGCTCCGCGGTGAATCACATTCGTAGATTCTGAACTGTTTGGTTAACCTCCTAGTTTTGTTTTATCAGCTGATCAAAGTTTTGGGGAAAAGGCAGACGGATGAGTCAAGGACGCCCTTGTTATGAACTCATATTCTGTTGGCATATGTGTTTGCACTCTGCAAACCCTGATAGTGTGGTGAACTCTATCTCTAATTGCATTGTGTGGAAGGAACTTCAAGAAAAAATAAGGGAAAGTTATTTTTTACAAGTTTTTAAGTGCTGTGAACACCAGATCATTAAGTTGGCATACTCAGTTGTTTTGAGGTAATCGGTTTCCACAAAGCGTTTGAGTTCACCACACTTGTCAGGGTTTACAGTGCAGGTTTGAGTGGTTATTTTAAAAAGAGGATGAGTCTGCAGGCATTGTTAATGCCACTTCAAAGATCTCTCTGAAAAAAGCAGCCATCACACGGCTAGGATGTACAGAACAGTGTGTTACAGTCTTTCAGAAGATCCTGGCCCCTGCTATCTCAAGGTAGGAAAGGCAATTCAGAGTCAAAGGGAGGGCGTGTCAAACTTTTTTGAGATATTTCATTTTGAAATGAATTTTAAGGGCCCTTCACACACAGTAAGTGCACAGGCTGGTTTTTAATGCTTTAGAATTAATATCTTTTGAAGATTCAGGTCACTGATTAGGTGGATATTCAGAGAGCAGGAAAATTTCCAGGGACTGGGAGAAGGGAGAGAGAAAGGAAATGTTTGGACAATTAGCGGGGCTGGACAGTGGGAGATCATGCAAGGGAAGTCTTTGTTGAATGCCTGCTACTTACGTGTTGGAGAAGCCAGACGTGGGAGACCAATCAGATGGCGGGGGGGAGGGGAGGAGGGAGAGTGGACTGAGGAGGGAGGAAAAATAGAGTTTATGGGGGTTCCAGAAGTAAGCTGTACCAATGCAGTGAGTACACTCAACTTCAATAAAAAATAAAATGTACTTACCCATTCTGTAGAAGCTACTCATCTCCTTGCACTGCATTCAAATGAAGAAAGTCTATGATCAGAAGCTCTTTACGCCTTTAATCAACTCTTAACAGTTTCTTTACTGCTCTTTTGTCAAATACTCATGTCAAAATTGTTATCTTTTTCAGAGTTCAGCTCCAGCATTACATAACAGATATCTTGGAGGAGAAAGTAAATATGAGAAAATAAGACAATATAGAAACAAAAATTTTGATACATGTTAAAAAAGGAAAATATCTTTTTTTTATCCCGGTGTTGCCGAAGGGCAGGATACAGTACAGATCACCTCAAAATGGAATTCTATCGCATAGGGTTGGGAGAAGGTAACGGTAACTTCAGAGCAACATGAGGGTAGAAACGCGGCAGGTTGTCTGAGAAAGTGTGGCGCAGGGATACAAAGCATTTATAAATATAGTACCCAGTCACGAAACCCTTCCAGGATACACATCACAGGTGGTCCAACGTGTATCTTATTTCATTTTATATTTAAAGTTGAGGTTATATTTTTTGCAGGTCCGCACTAAATGCGAAAAAGGGGAATGCCCACTTGAAGTTTTGACATAGGTTATTGGGGTTCCAGTTGTCGTTTCTCGTCTCGTTCTCCAGACTCGCTTCAGCTTGGCAGATAAATGAACATTATGAAAGGCAATATTTTGACAGAGACTTTCTGTGTGAGACAGAATAACAATATTTTATTATGTAGAGCGCAGTGGTGTCCTCACCCATTTTCACTTTCCTTTGGATAAGTGTGCCTGAATTAATAAGGAATGTTGCAACTTAAGTTTTTGCGAGATAGAAAATAAATGAAGATTTGTTTTTTATCTGTTTAATTTCCTCATTTCATGTTTCATACAGACACACTCGAAGTTACAAAGGCAACAGTATAAGACCATGCATGTTCTGTTGAAGATAGCCAGTAACCTTTCAGTTTTAGGTGCATAGTGTCGGTACAGAAAGCAACACAAATCAGCCGCTGTCTCCGCTGGACTTTCAGCGATGCCTGTTCTCAGCTCACCTCACTCCCTCACACTGGTGTACCTGAAAATATACTACAATAAATTTTCTGTTAACTACTCTTGATTAATCCGTTATGTTAAAAAATATCCTGCATCAAGTGATTGTTACTGAACAGTGGGCAGCGTAAGTGTGAGCACCGCTCTAGTGCAAGAGGAAAGGCTGAATGCCTATAGTTGTCACTAGCAGTTAGATCAAAGAATACCTCCCACCGATAAAGATGTGTGGTCATGTGGAGTCGGTCAGTTAAGGAAACCACACGTGGTCAGGAACTATATTTTCTTACCTGGCGCCGCCTCACAATCACTGTCGGAAGTTAAAAGGCTTACAGCATTAGTCTCGCGAAACAACGAGTTAGTCTGGCAGTAGAGTAGCGATACAAAGACGGCAAGAAAGCGGTACGTAAGGGAGAGTTCTAGCGATTTTTTCCGTTTTGATGTGAGCTGTATGGTATGCTCATTCATCATGCTAGCTTAGCAGATCGACCAAAATTTAGCAGCAATTTTCTATCGGCTTTGCAATGCTCTTTCTGTGGTATGAGTTTGCCAGCCCATTCCTAAGGGCATTGCTGGCGAGTCAGTTTATGTCCAGGTCACAGAAATGAAGGAAAAGTCAAGTTTTCATCTCATTCCATTTGAAAAATTGGAGTGTTTACTTAGGCCAGCCGGCAAAAATAATTTTAACAGCCTCTGTGGTGCAATGCTTTGAAATAGATGTATGTGTTTATTAAGTGACATGGATATATTTTTGAATTTTCTTTATTTTTGGGTGTTAGGATAAGAAAGTAGACTAACTTGGGAAAACACAACAACAAAGATACGCAACCGTTTGATTGACATTGACTGTAAGTTCCAGCTTGTCAGGGGGAAAAGGGCAGCAACATAAATCTGATGGAATTATTTATCAACAAAAAAGTAGGAAGGTACTACAAAGTAAAATAAAGCAATTTAAAAGAAGGGTAGGGAGTGCTGCTTAAATCAACAAATAAGTGAAACAAAAGGAGGGCTCTGAACTTAATTTCAACAGCGTTGAAAATGAACAAATCAAACTACTTTAACCAAACCAGACAACAAGGTAAGCAGCACCCATAATCCCCAGGTTACAAACAAATCAGTACTCTTAAAGGGCATTAAAGTCGATTTTCAGATGGGACGTTTAACATCCAATGTTAACAAACAAATCACTTGCTTTTGTTGACATCTTGCATTGTCACATGACCAATTTCATTCATATAAACCAATGTTTTGTGTACATGCGTAGATAATCCTTCTAATTTGGTTCGTTTGCGCAGGTGTGGCTTGCTGATTGGCCGATAAACAAAAACAATATGGGAATCAAAATTAGATGCCCTTTAAGTATACAAGTATGCACTCGGAAACAAGAGTGTGGCAGTACCAGAGGATACTCCTCAGCATACAGTTATGCACTTGGAAACAAGAGCTCATCAGTCACAGAGACAAGTAAAAACATTTGTATGTCGTTTCATAACAAGAGTTCAATCGGTCAGGGAAACAAAACATCTACGAGCCAAATTTTAGCAAGAGTTCAAACAACTGTGGAAACAAAGTTAAATCAGAATAGTACCATGCCATGGCACAACAACAGCTCAACAACCACAGCAACAATTGAAATCGTTTACAAACAGCCCCCAAATTACAGCGTTGAGGCAGGTTATTTTAACCCCTTTGCACAGAAGCCATAGGTGGCTATTTATGCATGACCCTATTCAAGGCTTTATACCTCAAGATACGAGCTTCATCAAGAGGAGCAAAATGACTTTAATGAAACAAGACATTTGTTGCATTAAGAATTCTATTGCATTATAGACTGATGGACTTTAAAAACTTATAAGTCTGACTGGACAGAAATAGTATAGTTGGGTTAGGGGAACTTTAATTAGATGATTATATAATTGATATGCAGTTGTCTTTGAGTGCGTGCGTGAGTGCGTGTTTTGTGTGCTCGTTCATATTACACATTATATGCGACTTGTATCAGTTTTACGTATGAACTGAATGTGAGCCGCATGCGCCAAAGAGGTCCTGAGGTAATACGTGACCACGCAGGCACGCACTATTTGTTTACAGAAGTAAATATGGAGGCATCTTGTCTCGGCGCGAGTGTGGCACTGATAAAGTTTATCTACAACTGAAGTCAGTACCATTACAGACAAATAATGACGTAAAGGTCAGATAAATGCGACCTGGCCGTTCAGACAGCAGTCGCATTGCAAAATATCAGATATGTATCGGATTTAGGACCACATATGAAAGTGGCCTGGGTCGGATTTAAAAAAATTTGATTTGTGCTGTTCAAATTGTCTTTAACAGATTGGATATAGGTCACATATGGGCAAAAAAATCGGATTTGGGCCACATTTGCCTGCCGTCTGAACGTAGCCTCTGTTAAAATTTGAGGACCCTGATTTCCGAAATGCACTTTGCAATTTGTCAGAGATATCCAAATTACCTCATGATCATGCAATCTTGCATATTAAATGGAAAATTGCATCCCAGCTTGATTAATATGATAGCCAGTCCCTTGGATTTATATTGTCGCTGGACACTGCAAGCTTAAATTCTCGAGTGCGCCCCTCACCTAACCCCTCATCAACCACTTCAAGGAATTTGCGCAGTGTTTCAGATTGGCCTTCTCCATGTCCTAATTCCCCCTCTGTCTCATGATGTGGAACTGAAATAAAGAAAGGCAAATGAGGCATATGAAAAGGCATTGATGTGACAAGAGACATAAAGATTGAGATTCTGGACAAAATTACTCAATAGTCAAATATGCTACAGAGGGATTTAAATATTTGGGAGTGTCTATTACTAATTCAATCAATCATCTTTTCTCTAAAAATTTCTTTCCTCTCTTAGAAAGTTGTAAATTAGATTTTGACAGATGGGCTGGTCTCCCGTTATCCTTAATAGGTCGAGTCAATTTGGTTAAAATGGTTGTTTTTATATCTTTTTTCGCATATCCCCATTCTTATTAAGAAGTAATTTTTTAGATCACTCGATCATTCCCCTGGGGCAATGAAAATCCGCGCATTAGGAGATCAGTGTTACAACTCCCCAAAGCTCTCGGTGGCTTAGCATTGCCCAACTTCTTACACCATTACTGGTCTTGTAATATTCAAAAACTTTTATATTGGATTAATAACACAGCTGACAATTTGCACCCTGCATGGGTTGATTTGGAACTTGCATCCTCTAAACTCTCTTCATTCTCTGGTTTGCTCCCAGCTCCCTTTGGTTGCCTCCAACTTAACCTCAAACCTAGTGGTAATTAACACTATTAGAATCTGGATTAAATTTAGGATATGTGTACGTCTTCATAGAGGCTCAGACCTCTCCCCACCATAAATTATCACCTATTTTTGCCCTCTTGCACTGATTTAGCCTTTCTGTCTTGGTTTGACAAGGGGATAACAAAAAAAAGGACCTTTACGATCAAGGAACTTTTATGTCCTTTTCTGAGATCTCAAAGAAATTCAATTTACCAAAATCCCACTTATTTCTGTTTTTTCAGATGAGGCATTTTATTTGGAATCAGAACCCCTAGTTCCCTAGTCGCCCCCCGGAAACTCCAGTAGACTCATTCTTGGCTCTTGATCCGCAGCAAAAATGGCTAATATCTGGCATTTACAGCCTTATCAACTCTACTATTGATGGCCCGGTGTCTGACCCTAAGGACTCCTGGGAGCAAGAGCTGGGAACTGCGCTGTCTGATGATTACTGGCAGCGGATCTTACAGTTGGTCAACTCCTCTTCCATCTGTGCGAGGCATGGCCTCTTACAAAGTAGTCGTGCACAAAGTTCACTACACTTATTTGAGGCTGTTTCGGATTTACCCCAATGTATCTGACTCATGTAATAGGTACAAACAGTCTCCAGCTAACCATTCCCATGTGTTCTGGTCCTGCCCCAGGCTTGCCACATTCTGGTCCGAAATCTTCAAAACTCCTAGCACAGCCTATAATACTACTATTACTCCTGAACCTGTCTTTGCCTTGTTTAGTGCCCCCTTGCAGCCCATTACCTCTAAAGTCATGAAGACTGTTCTTGCTTTTACCACTCTGTTGGCCAGGCGACTCATTCTTATTAATTAGAAACACCGTCATCCTCCATCTCACACCAGGTGGGTGAAAGAGCTGTTACTGTCCATTAGACTTGAGAAGCTTAGATTCTCCCTCAATGGCTCTCTAAACTTATTTGAAAAGACTTGGAGACCTCTCCTAAATCATATTGAATCTCTGGCATTTCTGCCTGATTGTAAAGACTGAGCATCCCCCCCCTCTTTTTTAAATTAATTAATTAAACTTGCGTCTTTTTTTTGTATGTTTTTTGTATTCTTGATGTGCCATTAATGGATGTACAATAATAATTGCTCTCCTCTGGGTGGGGTGAGATTGCGGGAGGGATAAAAGGATAGAAGAAAAAAATGGGAAAAAATAACGTAAGTCCTTACTTTTGCACTGCACTTTTGTGTTGCCTCCTGTGAAATTGCTTCCCATAAAGAAAGTTAATTAAAAAAAAAAAATTTACTCAAAACTCTTTTGATATTAACGCTTATCGTGAGCCTCAGGAAGTCAAATCTGTTGCTGTTGCTTTGATTTCCAAGTACCCATGCCTCAGAGAGGTTGATGGCAGTGGTTATGAGGAATGGCTGGGCATTATTAGGAACAGGTACAATAACTACTGAGCAAAGCTCCGACAGGCTAATTGCTGTGAAGTCTTTCTCAGTAGCAAACGAAAGGCAGATGGTGACACAACTACAAACACCCTGAAAAGGACTAAATGTGGCGAAATTAACCATTTTTCTGAACATCCAAATGCAAAAGAATTCTCTTGATGGAAGCAATAGAGTAGATGGACTTGACATTCTCCCTCAGGAGAAGGGAGGTGGGTGAGGATGACCCCATGGTGATGGAGATACAAAATAGATGGCCTGCTTTGTTCTTTAGAGATCAGGTGAGGATTTACATTTTTGTTTTTACTTTTGTAATTTTAACAGCTAAAGACTTTCCTTTACATGATAATATTCTCAGCAACACTATTACTTTACTCATTGTCCTTCTGTACATGTTGGCTTCTGCGCTTAACAGATTGGTGAGGAGTTTTTTCGCATCACAAACAAGAATCTACTGAGAACATTTAGAGCTGCATTGGAGAAATGCACACTGAAACTTCTTCGGCTCTACCGTGCCCGAATCTTTTGGAAAGGATACGGAGCACATCCTGATGAACCTTGATGATGAGGTATGATATAGTTATGGTAGAGAAAATATCTCTGCTCACTGAGGTGAAAGGTATCTGTCCTTGTATAGCACACAGTTTTGTTTTTGTCTGATTTAAACACATTTTCCCCCCCATCTTTTGGATAGACCTCCAACATTGTGTGGCACCGCCAGAAACCTGCACTTTGGGGACTTCCCGTGCTCCTCCGTGAGTAATCAGAGGAACTTTTCAAGCACGTCTTGTAAGTGCTAATTATCATAAAAGAATAACCACTCTCATCATTTCACAAATATGCAGGAAAAAAATGGCAAAGCCAATTCCATACTAGATAAGGCACCCCAGTTTGAGATGTAGAAAGATGGGATGCAAGAAGATTGCCCCATGCAGCAACAAGATGAGGAAGATGGTATGTGTGTTGTGTGTGTTGGACTTGAAAATCACCATTAAATGCTTTGTCATCTGTTCTATTGGTAACTGATCCAGATGATGTGGCTGTCAAGGGAGTGGCTGAAGAAATAATTTATGTCCTTGAGGACTGTGCTGTGGACACCTCCTCTCCAAAGGCGCAAAACATTGCAGTGATTTTGGAGGAATCTGTAGTTGTAAAGGACATCCCAGATACTCCCACCGCTGCGGCATACCTTTTCTGCCTTCTTTATGCCCTCAACATTTGCTACCCAAAGGATCTCAAGTATACTTTTGATACAATCACGCGATGCACCCCGGTGCTCAATGGAGAAAAGAGTAAAATGGAGTGAATAGGTGCTCTTGGACTTCAGGGAAACAAACTAATGAACAACAAACCCCAAGGGTGTCACGGTCCAGGCACTCAAAAATGACGATCTGAAGAGAAAATGCTAAAAGCCTTTATTAATATAGGGTAAAAAGAGATAAAAATATCAACATGTTTCGACCAACTCAGGTCTTCATCAGGACAAAGTAATGGTGACCAGCATGGCTTTACAGTCGAAGAGTCCAAATGAACTAATCTTTTTCATGAAATGGTAAAATGTCTCACTTTCAACATCTGATATGTTGTCTACACTCTATTATGAATAAAATGTCAGTTTATGAAATTTGCTAATCATTTCATTCTGTTCTTATTTACATTTTACACAGCATCCAAACTTTTTTGGAATTGGGGTTGCAATAAACTTGATTTTAAAAAATAGCGCACTGTCGCGAGCGGGACCCCTCAGCCTTGCGCTTTATTGGCGGCCATAATGATTATTGAAGCGGGACACAAATCGATAGGGAGCTTCCTGTAACCACCCCCAACATATCACAAAAAAAATGAGAACATTTGGCCAAGGAGTTTTTCAGTTATCGTCCGGAAACCAAAATGAAGATGGCTGCCGTGGCGGCCATATTGATTATCGGAGTGGGACACAAATTGATAGGGTGCCTCCTCTAACCACCCCCAACACGCCACCAAAAAATGAGAATATTTGGCCAGGGCGTTTTTGAGCTATCACCCGGAAACAAAAATAAACATGGCGGCTGTGGCGGCCATATTGACTATCAGAGTGGGACACAAATCAATAGGGATCTTCCTGTAACCACCCCCAACATGCCACCAAAAAATGAGAGCATTTGGCCAAGGCGTTTTTCAGTTATTGTCCGGAAACGAGAATGAAGATGGCTGCCGTGGCGGCCATATTGATGATCGGAGTGGGACACAAATCGATTGCTTGTTCTCTTTGTCTTAGTGATAACATTAAATTTACGCGCCCTTCTAAAATTATAGTTTTTAATGCCAATAGGCAGCAAGAGTTTGTGCAGTCGATGATTTTCGTCTTGCATAATTGCTTCAAACAAAGAGGTGCATATCTCATCATGATGTTGTTCTAGTGATACTAGGTTAACTTGATCAAGAGCGTCATAATAACTTACGCCGAGTACTATAATTGAAAGTGCTCTTTTCTGGATACGCTTTAAGTCTGACATTAAATACTTTGGTTACGATGCATGGAATACTGGGGCAGCATAATCCAGTACTGATCTGATACAACTTTTATAAAAAGTAAGTAGGTCGTCCACAGGGATGCCCGCCCTCTTCAATTGTAAGAGAAAATATACTCTCTTAGTAGCTTTCTTTGTGACTTCTGATATGTGTTCATTCCAGGATAAGTTATCGCTTATGACTACACCTAGTAATTTTGCTGAGCTGACTACCTCTAGCTCTTTGCCATTTACTAGCAGTGGCTCAAACTCTGGTTTGCGTTTTGCAAAAGAGATTCACATTTCTTTACAGTTGTCGCTATTTAGTTTGCATCTATTACATTGTGACCATTTCGCTACTTGATCTACTATGCCCTGAGCATTAGTACGGCTGCCTTTACCACAACTTCGGACACGGTGGTACCATCAACATATTTCCACATATTTCCAGCAATTGACAAGTCATTAATCATCAAAATAAACATCCAGGGGCCTAATTTAGTGTCCTGAAGGACTCCAGAGGGGACAGAGCTCCACTCAGATACACATCCCTCTCCGAGTTTGACTCTCTGCTGGCGATTTGAAAGAAAGTCTAAGATCCAATTCACTATACTTACAGGAAGGTCCAGGAGTTGTAATTTGTTCATCAAAATTCTATGATCAATCATATCAAAGGCTTTCCTATAGTCAAATAATACAGTTCTGACAGTGGACCCATTTCCGTCAGTATCCTCGGTCCAGTGGTGAAACATCTCCAGTAGCGCCAAGGTAGTAGATGACTTGGGTACAGCACCGTACTGGCTTTCGTCTAGTACGGAGAGGACAGCAGGCTTAACGTACTGTTGTACAACAAAGTCTTCCACCATCTTAGAAGTTCATGGCGTTAGTGAAATAGGCCTCAGATGTTTTTTGAGGTCTTTCACAGGTTTTTGCTTGGGCAAAGGCAACACATCTGCGAGTTTCCACATGCTTAGCAAATGTTCTCTGAAGGACGAATTCAAAGTGCTGGCGATTAGCGTCAGCAGAAGCTCAGCATACTCCTTCAGGAGCCAGTTTGGGATATTATCTGGTCCGGATGCCTTGGCTGGGTTTAGTTGGTGTAGTGCATTATACACTCTAACTTCAGACAGTTCAAGGATTTCAGCGTCAGTTTGCTCCAGGGGTAATGCTTGTAGGGGCTCCGCCAGATGATATTCCTCCAGAGGCTCTAGAAAGGCGCCATTGATTGCGTTGGCTACATCTTTCAAGGGCAGGTTGGCAAGTTCAGCTACACTGATATGGTGAAGCACACTGTCTCCGGGCTTCGAATGCGACCCGCTCAGTCTTTTCACCTCAAACCACCATCTCCTAGGGTTGTCATTCTTCTAATGCTGGATACGGGACTCATAAAATTTGGACTTATAGCGCTTCCTTGTACGGTTTACTAAGTTCCTGTAAAATCTAAAGGAGGCTGAATCCGCTCCATGGTGGTGGAAGGCCGACTGTCTCTTCAGAATAAGGGACTTAACCTCCAGAGTCATCCATGGGGCGTCTTTTGCATTAAAGCGCACTTTCTTTAAAGGTATGATGGTATCAAGGCCAGTCTGGATCACTTTTTGGAAGACATGCATGCGTTCATCGCAGGATCTGAGAGACGTAAAAAGAAGAGTCCAGTCTATGGTGTTGAGGTACCACCCAAGTTCTGCTTTACAGCTTTCTCGCAAATCGCGCCGGAAGATATACTTTACCGCAATTGCACCTTTTTCGCGCACTCGTGGAGCTACCAAAACAGCGTTCTGGTCCGAGAGGCCGAAGGGTGGAGAGGCTTCAGGCTCAGCATAATGCATGTGCAAGTTGGTCAGGACCAAATCCAAAGTAGCGTCCTTCCGAGTCGGGACCTCGACAATTTGTTTGAGATGAAAATAATTTTCTAGAGATTTGGTATTGAAGTGGTTGAAATCAACGCAGATGATAAAAGCACAGTTCGGAAACTTTGCCTCGGCAGCAGGAAGGGATTTGAACAGATGCTCACGAAGAGACAGGTCGTTACTGTTCAACTGTTTTGGATGGTACACCACAGCTGCTATAAGACAAGATGTTCCTCTTGGTAGCCGATCAGGTCTAAGGTGGATCCACAAAGTTTCATGGTCATCACAGCACCTGATATCGTCCAGGACTTCATATCTGCACCCAGTGTTTTTAATTTAGATGCATACACTGCCATGATCGTCAGTAAGTCTATCCCTGCGCAAGATCGTATAGCCAGGGATGTCCACGACACTATCAGCAATGGACTCTCGTAACCAGGTTTCGGTAATAAATGCTAGGGAGATGTCCTTCCAGGCTACAAATTCCTGAACTTTGGTAATTTTCGGTGCCAAAGACATCGTACTTGCGACCATTAACTTTGGAACAAAGGAACTTTTCCGAGCTTGTGAGTCGCTGGTTTGCGTCCCGCGGGATCCCGAACGCATTCGGGACCACCGTTGGACAGCCATTGTTTTGATTACCACTGGACAAGGAATCAATTTGAATATTTAGTGTCGTTGGAGTGGAAATGTGCAAATTTTGGCCATCGTAAAGATCTTGAATTTCACTTGTGTTGGAAAGTAAAACGTTCAACAGAGATGGTCTTTCTTACGAACGATTTAGATCTTGGAATGAACAAGTTCGTGTGAATGAAGCACGCTGTTTCCGTGTCCCTGCTCTGCAACCTTGTCGTGTTGGTTTAGTTCTTGACACACCGGCACTGCATAAAGTCTGCCAAAGGCTAGAGCTTAATGGAGTTTTGGGAATAATTGCGGAAATGGCCACTAAAACTGGTCCCAAATACGTTAGAACCATTTTTGCAGCAAATTTAGACATCCAGAACAAGTCAGAGTTATAAGTTTCCAAAAAAAACTTTTGCGGAACAGAAAAGTGCTGCCTGCAAGGCGCTCTAGCATGACCCGCCCTCCCCCCTGCTCTGTCAGGATATTTGGGCAGAACTGTGCACACCTCTCTCTCTCATTTGCTACTTAGCAACATATTGACAACATACCTTCTGTCGGCAGTAACAAAGGGCTTCGGAAACCTCAACTTTCGATGCTTAATAACGTAAACTTCTCGCAGTTTACTTTTCTCGATTAGCAACTGTTGCTCAGACTAAATGGTAGAACTGACAACAGTCTTATTTATTTTTGATAGCACTGTGATACATTGCACCACAGAATTATGAGGCATTTTCTTCTGCACATAAATGATGACATAAAATATCAATGTCTTTATGAATTCTGTACTCATGTAGCTTGTGATTTGCGTAAATTAGTTTGCCAGACTCATTAAGCAATAAGCAAGAAAATCTGTTCTATATTCTGAATGAAGTCACAGCATAAGTGGAGCAACCATGGGGGTCAAGGGGGCGACCGCCCCAGGGCCCACGGCCAGTAGGGGCCCCCGACTGCCTCACTGAGTTACTTTCTCATCACCGCCAAATAGTGTACTCGTATAAAATCAGTTCACCGCTACGCCGCAGAGTGGCAGTACGAGCATACAGGGTACATGGAAAAGCGGAAGTTAGCAAAGCAGGGAGAGCGCGACCTCGGTGAATACCGGGAGGCCGAGATTTCCCAGCCCAAAACGGATTCTAAATCCACCAACTGTATAAAACTCCGCCCAAAAAACATTTACCAACACTAAGGCTGTTTATCAGTTTGTTTACTTATTTAATCACATCTTACAGCAGTAGTTAACCACGTCGCTAGCTCATATTAGAAAATTCATGCAATAATTTCTTGTGTGTCTTCGGAGTAGTACACAATACCAGCGCACACCTTAGCCCACAATAGGGCTGAATTAAAACATATTGCCTTGCAAGCTGCATGTATTCACACAAGCACAACCACATACAGATTGGGAGGAAATGTAACAATCGTAACCAGTGTTGGCCTGACTCTGCGAGTCTGCGCATTTCGTGGTTGTTGTGATACTATGTTAGTTAGGTGGTAAAATGGAGAAGAGGTACAAGTCAGGGGCATTAAAACGCAAGGAACGAGAAAGTAAAAAAGGCATAATTGCATCCTGTGCTCCTTTAACCTCGTATTTCTTGTCAGCCTAACACAAACGCGGTGACGATGAAACAGATAACCAAGCTAGCACTAGTAGCCTGGCAACGGCTAATGACGATTCTTCCACTGATGAAAGCAAAACGGCACCTTCCGCACCCCTTGTCATTAGCACACCAGAGGAGGAGAACCACTAGCAGCAACTGGGAAGCACATGCATGGCAAGTGATGAGGTGGACAGCTGCCCAGCCGATAATGCCTCCAGCCATAGTGGTACCCCTTCCAAACACAGTCTCAATCGCTACCCTGGCAGCACAGGACCTGGCTGCCACCCGGCTAACAGTCTATCTCAAGAGGAGTACCCAACTGACCCATACCTCTTACCCCCGCATTGATCCGAGCTGTCATCGAGCGTGGACCGTGTCAACCTGGTTTGAAGGATAACTACAACAAACGACGCTTTAATCCAGCGTGGTATTAGCGTGAACTGGGAAGCGCAGGCACCGTGGAGCGACAGTGGTTAGTTTATTCCCCGAGAGCAAACCGACTGTTTTGCTTCTGTTGCTGGCTGCTTGACAAAAAATATAACACAACTTCTGGTAAAGGATGGACTGATCCAAATATGGGCTTTTCCAATTATAAGAAAGGGATATAGAGGATTGAGATGCATGAAAAGTCCAGCGCTCACCGCGAGGCAGAGAGGTCATATTTAATGACAAAGTTCCGAATTAGTCAAGACAGCACCGTGGTTGCGGAGCTTATAAAAGCTGAGAGAGAGAGCAGTTGAAAGGAACAAGAGGATCCTGCACAGGTTAGTCGATACCACCCTTTTTTTAGCTCGGCAGGGGCTGGCCTTCCGTGGCCACAGGGAATATGCTGGTCTGGGCGCACCTGACAAAAATGAAGGGAATTTCCATGAGCTTCTGAAATTACTGGCACACTATGACTCAATCCTTGAGCAGCACCTGACGAACCCGGTAAGCCGTTTAACATACCTCAGCCACCATTCGCAAAATGAGCTTATTGCCGCTCTTGCTAGAGAGACATTGAATACTGTAATAGAGGAAGTCAAGGCAGCGAAGTTTTTCTCCGTTATTGTGGATTCAACTATCGATATAACGAGAACTGATCAATTTTCTCTATCACTGAGATATTTCACCAAAACAGGCAATAGCACTGAACGCTTTGTAAAATTTGAGGAGTTGCCTGATGGCGGCGCTCGAGTCGTTTTATGATTTTCTGATAAACGCACTCACCAAGGACCTTGGTCTCAATGTTAATTACATGAGGGGGCAAGCTTATGATGGGGCGAGGACAATGTCGGGACACTTAACTGGGTTGCAAGCCAGAGTAAAGTAAAACTGTTCAGACAAAGTGTTTTATGTCCGCTGCTGTGCACATAACCTCACTCTAATACTTATGGATGCTGCGTGTTGTTTGTGTAGTGCTAAAATTTTTTTGGTACACTTGATACTTTGTACTGTTTTTTAAGATTGAGTCTTCCGAGTTTTAAAATACTAGAAGAGGAACAGGATAACATGCAACTGGAGAGAACCGTTCTAACCCTGAACAGCCTGTCAGACACAAGATAGGCCTCCAGAAAGCAGGCCACAGAAGCGGTAATACAGAGCCTGCCCGCAATTCTCAAAGCCCTGCACCGTATCAAGCATCATAACCACAGCACCCCCAAAGCGGCCTCTGAAGCAGATGGCCTGCTGTCAAAACTCAGCACTTTTGAGTTTAAATTCGTGTTGGTTTTTTGGAACGATTTACTGAAGAAAACGTACACCCTGTCTACTTATCTGCAGAAAGAGTCATTGGACATCAACACTGCTGTGGATCTCGTTGACACTACTGTGAGTCAGATCAGAGAATTACGTGCAGATGTGGCTTTTGACACAATGGAGAGTACCGCTGTAACTATGGCCAGAAAATGCAACGCAAGCACTGAGTTTGCGGAGGAGAGAGTCCACAAGAGGAAGAGGCATTTTGATGAGGACGCTGAGGATGACCCAATCCAGGACAGTAGAAGTCGCTTTAAGTCAGAGATTTATTTTTACATCCTTGATGTTTTTTTGAGGCAGTTTGAGCATCGATTTTCCAACTTTAAAGAAATGGCTAAACTGTTCACGGTACTTAACCCAAAATGCTTTGACGTCCCTAATGCTGAAGAGAAAATGCTGGAGCTTGCACGGTTCTACTCAGAAGATATTTCCAACCCAGGAGAAGTTGTTGATGAGTTCCACTCTTTTCGTGCATTGTATTCTGAGTTAGGCATGGATCTTAACACTGATGCAGTCCTACCTTTCCTCATCGCTAACGACATGGATCGAGCATACCCACATCTGAATGTTCCTCACAGAATTTACAAAACTGTTCCAATCAGCAGCGCGAGCACCGAGCGCAGTTTCAGCCATTTGAAGCTCATTAAGAGCTATTTGCGTTCGAGCATGGACGAGGCCCGACTATCAAACCTCACCTTGTTGTGTATTGAGCGGGACATAAACATTGACAAAGACAAGGTGGTTGGCTGGTTTGCCATGAAGAAGGGGAGGAAGATGATTTAACAAGGGATGGTGATATGATAGCTATGTATAAAGTCCATTGACTTGTTCGGATTGTTTTGTTCTGTGGAGGATGGTGGACTAGGCAAATTTATTATACTATATAGCAGGCTTAGCATGGACAGCAAGTGGTGAGTAAAACATCCATAATTATTCTGTATTAACTTAAATTTAGGTTTGGAAGAAATCAGAAGTCCGAATATTAGATTAAACTGCTGTTTAACTCCATACTGCATTTTGGCACCTGTCTGTGTCACACCCTGTTGTGTTGTAGATTTGTATTTTAATAAATCCCGCAGATTTGTAGATCGTTGTGCGTTTTTTATGTTTGAATAGGCTTCTAGTGTTGTAGGCCACTGTCGAGTTTGGTTGTTATTGCCGTGTAAGAAAGATATGGTGCTGAGACGGTGCAGCTGGCGTTTCGCTGTCTATCGGTGGTGGTACTGAACCTTTCACTAATCGATACATGTTGTGCTCCGTGTGCAATACTCGGTGCTGAAATATTCCAACACAACACTGGCAACTTTTTTTTCTGCCCCTTCCCTCAGAACAAGCTTGATTGACAAAGTGGCTTCACTGTGTGTTTTCTTAAACATAAATTTGCTTAGCTCAACAAGTGACGATTTGTGTAGGAAAGGATAGAATAAGATACAGGCCTATCTGTTATTTTACAGTTGACTGCAGTGACTACCTTAGGGGCCCCTCAATAATGCTCTGCCCCCTCTGGGCTGAGAGTCTAGCTCCGCCCCTGAGTCACGGCTAAAGGGCATTGTTAGGAACGATGCACAGCTGAGTGACAATTGCAAGGATGGCAAAAATGAATGCTGTGAAGTCAGTGAAAGTTTTGGTTTTTTATATTTATATTGCCATCCTTACAATGCCATATAAATCATATAAATGCAGGCGGCATTCACTTTTGCATTATCAATTCTTATTATAGGTCATGTATTGGTCTTGGTCGTTCAGTCAATAAATGGTTTGATTTTTAATCAGGCTAACTTAAACGAGAACAGCTTGCGGGCAATCGAGTGGTAAAGGGTGAGGTTACTGAAGGCCCTCTGAACATCTGACGGCACACCGCTGCAAACTACTGTGCTCCCGTTTGTAATCCCGTAGATTATCAGCATCCTTTCTTCCGTAATAATGGACATAATCTACACAAAATTGTTATTAGTTACTAGGGGTGTAACGATTCTGAACCGCGGTTTTTTTTTGAAGCGCAGTAACGCCACCTGCTGCCAGGGGGCGAACATCCGCGCTTGCCCTTTTCCTTTATTATGCCCCGTTCTGTCTTGAACGAAAGTGCCAAACATCAAAGGGCATGGGAAATGCTTCCGGGAAAAACTTGACTGACATCAGTGTTTTTCGGCTACATGCCAAGCAAATGACAACAGAATCGTCTCCTTTTAACCAATTAGGCTACTCTAAGAAAAGTAATCCTGTTCTCACTTAATTAGCAATCAAATGGTGGATTCTTTTACTCACTAAGTTGAATCAGTATAGCTGTTTATTAAGACAGCATGTTTGATTGCCACATTTTGAAATTTAAATGGCCATAGAAGAGCACAGATTTGCATAAAAACGATTGCCATTGCCACGCCATTTCGTGCGAGTGTGATCATTTATATCTCACATTCACCTTTAATCCGCTTTTCAGTATATTTTCCACCTTGTGTATTTTTTAGACTCTTAAAATCCAGGGCAATCTTATTACAAAGCTGTTTCAAATTACTCTTTAATAATGTCCTAAAATGCTACAATGAGAGAGGTAATTCAGAGGAAGATTTTTTCTATTTATTCAAATTATCAGCATTCTTTCAATCTAACACCGTAGCCCAGTTAGGTTTGTCTGCTTTTCACCATCATACCTTAGTCATTATAGGCTACTGGCTAAATTGCTTGATTGTTATTTAGGCCAAGTACACGGGAGCAGGTTTAAGGAAGGGCGGTGCACCTGCAATTAGCAAAATCTAAACTCAGGCTTCTTCCCGAGGGCATTTTAAATCGTTTAAGCCGCTTAAGGTCCGTATGTTTCAAAAAATTACATGCGGCTGCCTATACACCCCATGATGGCAAGTGGTCTTATCAGATTTTTTAAAAAATCCTTGTTCAACATCGCCACATCCCAACTCTGCATTTCATCTATCATTGTAGTATTTCCAGGAGATCTATAATGATTAATTAAAAATAAAAATAAAGAGATTTGTTTTCAGATCGCCCTGGATTTTAAGCGTCTAAAAACTACACAAGGCAGAAAACATTCTGTAAAACGGATGAAACGTGAATGCGGGATATAAATTATCACAATCGCAGGAAATGGCCGAATACGCGTTCATGCAAATCTGTGCTGTTCTATGGCCATTTAACTTTCTGAATGCGGCAATCAAACATGCTATCTTCATAAACGGCTCTACTCATTCAGCAAAGTAAATAAGCAAATCCCCTGTTTGATTGCTAATTGAGAAAAGTAAACAGGGTCAGGGTTAAGGCGCTTTCACACCAGAGCTGTTTGGTCCGCTTTGAACGGACCAGGGTTTGTTTCCTCGGATAGTCCGGTTTGTTTGAGCAGGTGTGAACACACATCCGGACTCTGGTGCGGACCAAACAAGCGAACTCTGGTCCGCCAGAAAACGTAGGTCTCGGTTCGGTTCCAAGTGAACCCTGGTGTGGTTCATATGCAGTGTGTAAGCTCAGCGGACCAAACACAGGAAGTAACAACACACAGTGCATCTTGGGTAGGAGAATGAAAACAAACACGCATCAAAATGTCTCAGGGGCAGACGTGGTCGAATGCAGAGGTCAAAAGTCTGCTCGAAATCTGGTCTGAAGATAGCCTAAACCAGCTTCTCACATCGACTCACAAAAACAATGATGTATTCAAACTGTTTAGTGAGAAAATGAAGGGGATGGGGTACAATAGAACGGCTGAGCAATGCCGTATAAAGGTGAAAAAACTGCGCCAGCAATACAATAAGGTGAGAGATGCACTTTGGCAGAGTGGGAGTTTGGGGGAGGAAAAGGAGAAGTGTTCCTGTTATGATGAGCTTGATGCTATACTAGGGACATGACCCATATCCAATCCTGCGAACGTCGTGGAATCGTATACACCACAGTCTACTTTACCGAGTGAAAAAGCCAGCGACAGTGGTAAGTGTTTGTGTGTGAGCGATCTACATACTATTCATGAGTCTGTTTACCCTACTGTGTCTCATCCAGTGGCGCAGATAGAATTTGGAATTGGGGGGGCACAGACACATCCTTTATGACAACAATTAGTCCTGGCTAGTTCTCAATCATTTTCCTTCATTGACGCGTTTTCCAATTATCGTAATTGGCAACTGGAGACACGGTTTCTCTCCATATGCGATCTACCAGCGATGAAATCGTGGATAAATTTAGTACAGTGGCGGAGCCAGAACCGAGAATTGGGGTGCACAAAACATCCGTTTAAAACAATTATTAGTCCTGACCTGTTCTCAGTCATTTTCATAATCAACAAAAGGTTTACTCAGAGAGCATTCTACACTGAACAGGTGCTGCTTGTTCTCTCTGATTAAGTAAGACGGCAATCATTCATCTGGACGCGTATTTGCTATATTTAAATCAACGTTATTCAAAATTGCATACCTGTTGACTCTCACGAGTAGCTTGAGCCGCCCACTTTTTATATTCTATGTAACTGCCGAGTGCCACTTTTTTTTATCAACCCATGCAATACCGAGAGTGAAAGGTGATATTTCATTAGAATGCAGACCAGTTCAATCAAGGTGAAGCATTGACCTATTAATAAGTAAATTATTTCTCTGTGCTGAATTTAGCCCATGATTTCATCGCTGTTAGATTGCATATGGAGAGAAACCGTGTCTTCAGTTGCCAATTACGATAATTGGAAAACGCGTCAATGAAGGAAAATGATTGAGAACTAGCCAGGACTAATTGTTGTCATAAAGGACGTGTCTGTGCCCCCCCAATTCCCAGTTCTATCTGTGCCACTGGTCTCATCCCCTCACATCAGCAACATAAACATTAAAGAAAGAAAAAAATGTATTGTGAAATAGCTATAAGAATAAAGGTTTTTACTTTATTTTTCCCAAAGAGTGCATTGGATTTTGTTATCTTTTTCATGTTCAGTATTACCTATAAAAGACCTTTACCACATTTGAGTGCTTCTGACTTTTTCTTATGAATATAAACATTAACCCAGACACTGAATGACAGCTGATAAATGGCATGCATTTTTGTAAACAGGGGATCTGAGTTCAGTGGACCTCTGCCTTGAGGAGGAAGAAGGCACCCAGCACCAGCAACAGCACCAGCACTAGCACCAGCAACAGCACCAGCACCAGCACCAGCAGCAGCACCAGCAACAGCAACAGCACCAGCAGCAGTGTTATGTATGAGTATTTGGTGTACAGCACTGTATATCATTTGTAAATGGAGATTGGTTACATACTGTTTTTGCTGTCTTGCTGGTCAGGAATTTGTTTATTTTGGTCGTCATTTAGCACCCTCTGGTAGTATGTCTGTAGCAAAACATGATCTGATGCAATACCACTTGTTTGTGATGAAATAGACTAGTGCTTTCTAGAGGTTTCTGGCATCTCCTTGCCTGGAGGGGGCCGGATCACTCAGGACTCCTGCAGATCTTTCCAGAATGTTCCTAGTCTATATAAATGCTGTGATTTTGGTCAGTTGGGGACAGAGGTTTTTGTTTTGGCATCAGAGTTACAGAGTGGCATTAGAGTGTTATTATAAGATTGCACAGTGGATTATTTGTAGAAATTTTTGGACCTAATCAGTGAAGAATAAATTTGTTTAAGTTGCCATTGCTGGTTCTCTTTGTCATAACAGTAACAACAGCACCAGCACGCCCAGCCTTAACAAAGGCAAGAGCCACACACGGTGGTGCAGGAAGAGAAAGGCCAGGTCAGATGCTCCAGACCAATATTTTGAAGCTTTCATGGAACAAAAGAGGAAAATGGATGAGGGTGACAGAATCCGAGAGGAGCAGGAGAGTGCTCAATTAGAAAATTCCATGAAAATGCAGCAAGAAGTTGAAGAATGGAGGTTTAGGGCATTGTTGGAGCAGCAACAGGCCCCAACCCAACAATTCTTGCAAATGATGGGAAACTTTGCAAGAGCTGTATTTTCTCATTCCTCCCAGCCTGCATCACAATGGATGCCCACAGGTCAGATGACACCCCCACCTGCCTGGCCCATATCTGACCCTCAAAACCCACAGGTTCCTATTGCTCACCCCCTCAGCCAACCAGTGCCCCAGTACCACGACCCTGCAGTCCCCCAAAACCCCCAAGCCACCATTATCTGCCGGAACAACCCAACTGATCTCATGCTTCCACATACTTCTTCTGTCCTTCATGACCTTAACAAATACCACCATGACCTATAAAAGTAACTAAAAAAAAAAAGAGGTGCCTTGTTTAAAAATGTTCAGTTTTGTTTGTTGTTATGGAAATGTAAGGCAGATATTTTCAGAAAGAAAATTGTTCAGTATAGTTTTGCAGTCTTCATTCTTGAATGTTTCTTGATAACAGTATTTTTGCACTACAGACAACTGTGAATTGCCCATGTGTGACCCACAAAACCCACAGTCTTTATTTTTGTTTAAAAAAATGTAAGGCAGATTTTTTCAGAAAGAGTGTTTTTGCACTCCAGGCAGATGTTACTGTGAATTTGTTACAATAAACAATTTTTTTTTCATTGTTCTGTTGCAATTATTTATTACAAAACACTGAAATATCAAACAGAAAATAAATGGGCTTAACAAAAAATTGTGTAGAGCAAATTAGCTGTACAATTTTGCCACACACAGTGTAGCAGAGAACCTGTTATTGGTGAAGCACAGAAAAGCTCTCCCTCATTACAAATAAATATCTAGAAAATCTCAAGTTATGAGCAGAAAATCAGCATTCTGAACAACAGAAAGCAACAACAAAGCTTCTCAGCGTGAAAAATAGGCATATAGTGCGTCTCTGATGTGGCGAGCATGTTGGGCCTAATGGGGATTGTCTGCTTCATCAGCCTGTCCACCAACTTCAGCATCCTCATCTTCCCATTCCTCGTTGTGTACTTCACAGTAGTTGAGTAAAATATAACAGGCTGTGATGATGTGGCTCACGAGGGAAATGTGTGCATCACATCTTTTTAGAAGACATCTCCATCTCCCCTTTAGCCGGCCAAAGGCTCTCTCCACCATCATTCTCGCCTGACTGAGTCGATGGTTAAAGTGCATCTGAGCTTGTGTTAGGCCTCTCCCTTCTGGAAAGGGCTTCAGCAGCCAAGGCAGGAGTGGGTAAGCTGCATCACCAAGAATGAGCAGGGGCACATCCACACCATCAAATTATTCAGTCCACCCTGGAAATAAAGTGCCATCCTGATCCCAATAATATAATGAGGAGTTTGCAAAAACTCTCGCATCGTGGGCTTTTCCTGGCCAGCCAACATTAATGTCCCAAAATTTCATTTTGTGGTCCACTACAGCCTGCAACAGGACCGAGTAGAACCCTTTCTTGTTGTAGTAATCAGCAGGTTGATCTGCTGGCGCCAGGATGCCTATGTGGGTCCCATCAATTGCTCCCACAACCTTTGGGAACCTCCATTTGTCTCGATAGCCCATGATAATCACCTTCAGCTCCATCTCAGATGGGGTCTTGATGTATTGGTCTCTCATCTGCCGGTTTAAGGATGTCACAACTTCTTGTGTGATTTGACAGGCCGTGGATATCCCAACACCAAACAAATGTGAGATCGACCTATACTCCAAATTGGTCCCCAACCGCCACAGACAAATTGCCACCCGAAGCTCCACCGGGACAGGGTCTCTGTATCATGTACTCTGTCGGGTCAAGCTGGGCCGCAGGATGTTACACAGGTGCTAAAAGGTTTCAAACTTCATCCTGAAGTTGCGCTGCCAGTCTGTGCCACTCCAGTTTGTGTTAGTGTTGCCACCAACTGCAGGGACGTGGATTGGCCCACATGCTCCTGTTAAGATGAAGCACATCTAAATACATCAAATATTAAATACATTTAGAAAGGAAACTTGATTTTTTTAATAACAGATTATTCGGTGTTGAAATGTTTGTTGTGTAAATATTTCAGTTGAAAGTATATTCTATAATATTGTTGCTGTTTTACCCAGAATGACTGCCTGTTATCAACAGGCAATGGCAGAGATGACAGTCATTTGAACAGATATCAAGATTGTGATATGATGTGTGATTAGTGGTAATGATCAGTTTGACATCACAAACTTGATTTTCACAGAGCTATTAAGATCAATTGATGTTACTTTTGCTGCAGTCTGTAAAAACATCTGTTTTCTGACAGCTGGAGAGCAAGATTTGTAGGTCAGGGCATCTCTGCATCACTGCAGTAGCCTATATCATTATAATGCTTTTCCCCCCACAGTTTTTACCTAGCCTGAGAGTAATTTCAATATTTTTGATGAATTCGTCAGCTCTATTGAGCATTAATTGTATTAATAGCTACATTTTTTTTTGAAAATGGCTGTCAGGCAGCCATACAGAACAAAATACAAATACATACATTCATCGTAAAGCATCTACTCAGTTAAAAGAAAACAAACAATGAAAAAAACAAACACAGATTTACGTATGTATGTATGGTATGTATGATTTACATACTTGACGACATTACATACCTTGCTCGCTGTCTGTGCAAAGTTAGCAACATCTCGTAGTTAGTCATTCGCGTTTTCCTCCAGTGGTGTCTTTCTTTTATGTTTCTCCTTATGAGAGCGAAGTTGTCTCTTGCTTGCTGCCTAACCTGGCGGTGCAGAATGGTTTGCCGAGCCGTGTTCATATGATAAATGAAAAAGAGAAAAAGCATAAAGCCCAAAACGGCTAAACGTTGACCCCACTCCATGTTTGTTGTTTGTTGTTTTTCCGGTTCGGGAGTAATGGAGGGATTTCCCTTCCTGTTTGTCCAATTGAGGAGCGTCCCTTTCAACCACGTGACGTTGTTCATAAAGTTTGGTTCGCCTCCGAAATCGCAGTGTGAATGCAGAACCGAAACTAGTGATAAACGTAACAATGTTACAATTTTGAGCCCCCCAATCGAACAGAGTCCTCTTGGTCTGGTGTGAAAGCGACCTTAGAGTAACCCAATTGGTTAAAAGGAGACAATTCTGTTGTCCTTTACTTGGCTCCGTGCAGTATGTCGCTGAAAAATACTGATGTCAGTCAAGTTTTTTTTCCGGAAGCATTTCACATGCCCTTTGATGTTTTGATGTTTGGCACTTTCATTCATGACTGCATCGGGTTTAATAAAGGAAAAGGGCAAGCTCGGATGTTCGCCCCGTGGCAGCAGGTGGTGTTACAACGACTTAAAAAAACCGTGGGTCGGAATCATTACACCCCTATTAGTTACAAACGAGAGGTTTGGGAGTTTAATACATGTATTGCCCGGTCCGTCTCTCTATAAGATAAAGCATCCTTGGCCTAAATGCCCCTGGTTTAGATCATCATCTAGTGGTCAAAATAATTAAGTCAATTACTCACACATATTGAAGGAACAGCACGTAAAACAGACAGCGCATTTTCTCCTTTGCTGCTCTAATCTGAAATGTACACAGAACAGGCAAAGACGCTTGCTTGAGTCTCGCGTTAACGCTGTTGTCTTGTGAGCGTGACGCTGAAGTGATATTTCTGGTCTAGACAATTAGAATTAATGTTGCACAGACATTATTCTGTCATCAGTGACACAGGGTATGTTTGTAATGCATTAGAATCGAAAGATCCAATAAAATAAAATCTGATTAGGAATGAACAATGCATTCCAATAGGCTGTTGTGTACTAAAAATGTAAGCTAAACAAACATCTAGTGATGTAGTCAAGACCACCTAATCCAAGACCAAGACCTGACCAAGACCAGAGTGTATCGAGACTGAGTCAAGACCAAGACTTTTAGAGGCCGAGACCGAGTCAAGACCAAGACCAATGCAGGGCAAGATTAAGTCAAAAGAGCAAATGTAAAAAAAATGGTTTCAGATAAGCAGATGTATAAAAACCTCATACACTTATATAAATGTGTGTACTGTGTAAGTATCTAACATCCTTTTTTTAACAAATGTGAGGTAAAATATTTAATCAAATGTACATTCAAAGTAAAAATTTGCACTCTTAAAGTAAAGTGTGATGTGCTATTGGCTAAGCAAGGTAGCCCTCTGTCTCCATCAGGGTAGCATCTGTCTCCACTCTGCTGCCACATCTCTAGCTCTCTCACCCTAATGAGGGAGCGGCACGACGATGTGTAACTACGTTTCTGGCTGGAGTGGTATGCAGCCACTAGCCAACGCTAACATTTGGTTGCAGATAGCTGGCAAGCAACTGAAACTAGTGCACTGAAACACACAGTATGCACATAGGTAACTAATGTTTACAGTCGCTAAATCTCTTACGGTGAAGGGTGAAGAGATTTCAGAAGAGTTCTCGTACAAAGGCAGATTGCTAATATTAGCTAGCTAGCTTTGCAAGCGTGACTTAACTTTATTTTTGCTTCCTTTCTAAGAGCAGATAAAAGTTCCATGTGGTCCCAGATATCTCAGTAAACATTGCATTGCAGAATTTGCATGCTGCTGAATGTTTTCTTTTGGATGTTGTATTGCAGACAAACTCTTTGTGGTTTCGGTCGCCAAATTTTATTAAACAAGATCTGGCGACTGTCACAGCTACCTCATCTGTCTCTCACATTTACTTTTTGGAGCGCATGTAAAGGGGGGTGGGAGGAGAGGTGACAGCCTTCAAGTTACTGGTCGCGTTTGAAGCAGGACATTTTACATCCAATCACAGCAATGATTTAAAAATAAATCAGACAATTCACAGGCAAATTAGTGATACGCCCGCAGCTGTGGTCTTGACCGGTCTTGGTGGGGGGGGATATCCCGAGTTCGCTTTATCCAAGACCAAGTAAAAATGCGGTCAATTCCAAGACGAGTCCGAGACCTTCAAAAAATTGTCTCGAGACAGGTCTTGGTCTCAAGAACTACAACATTACAAACATCCCTTACATCTTAACCAGAAATCTACTATCAAGGCATCTTAAACCATTGCTGTAAAATTAGTGGGCTAGTCCTTTCTTGTGTTCAAAGATGTTTTCACTCAGGACAAGAATGGGATAAAAAAAGACAGCAGCCCGAGATGACTGACTTTCGCTAACTAATCTTAACTAGCATACCTTGAGTGCTGTTAGCTGATACCGCAACATATCCCAATCTTATGCATCACATTGCACTGGTAACATCAATTTTTGAAGCATTCAAAATATGAGGCTAGCCACTGCTGTAAGACAAAAACACAATGGCCCTCATTTATCAAACTTACGTAGGATCTGGTGTAGATTCTGGTGTAAATATCAGCGTACGCCAGGTATCACGTCTGATTTACTATAAGTGTGTACATCGCTGATTTCGGTGTAGAACTGGCGTGGCATTGATAAATCTGGCGGCTGAAACCATCGTAATTTACATGACACACGCCTATAAATTCATGGTCTGGGAGGCATAGTCCTGCCCACTTTACGACATGAACTCTCGAAAGACGGCAAAGAAGAACTTCACTGAGGAGAAAATATAAATTATCACGTCGTAGGTAGAGAAAAACAAAATAATTTTATTTGGAAGCCTTAAGAGTGGCATCAAGGGAGCCCAGAAGGCTGCAGTTTGGAAAACTATTGCTGCTGCGGTAAACACCGTTGGGGTGGAGAACCAAAGTGCAGCAGAGGTTTGATTTAATTAATTAATTAATTAATTCAATTTTTAGATCCATGATATTTCATGTCATATAGCCTACATAACTGACAATCCAAATGCTTTAAATGTAGGTAAAAAAAAAGTGGTCCAATTTTAAGATCGCCACCAAAAAAACGGGTTGCTGTGCTCAGGCGCAGCGGCGCACGAACCAGTGGAGGCCAACCAGACTCAAACCTCCAGCTGTCACCGTTCGTGGAGCGCGTGGCAGCACTGATAGGCTCCCCCTCCATCATGGGAATACGAGGCGCCTCGATCGGAGCTCCATGAGGGTAATTTTTAAAATACAGTCTGCAGAGATCACTCTTCATTGTACTTTTATTAGTATTACTCCATGGCATTTTATTGGGTGCCACACAAAACGAGCAGCCACTCGTAACTTTCCCGGAGGAGATCTTCTCTGTGCCGAAAGTTTCTCTCACGTCGGACAGAAGCGTATTCTTGTAACAATAGAAGATCTGCCATTGTCAAAATATGATCACGGTCTAAGTGTCTGAAGGCCTATATATACTGAGCAACAAAAGAAACGCAAGTTAGCTAGTTAGTTAATGTACTCTTATGATTACTCAGTCAAAGTGACCGCAAAACAAAGAAAAGTTTGATGTAATGAGTGTAAATGTGCACGTGCTAGTAATAAATTTGGTTTTCGAAAATAATTACGCGCAAACGTATTGTCCAGTCTGCCTTTAATTAACTTGCATTTCTTTTGTTGTTCAGAATACATCTGACTGGATGAGCATCTGACATACCACACTGCATATCTGTCAAGCCACACATTGCTTAATCAAATTGATGGTAATTGTCAGCCGTCTGGCCTGACAAGCAGGTTGTCTCAAAATATAAGTTTAATTAATTTCTCAACACCGGTGTCTTATTTATTCATTTATTTATTCAGCCTATTTATTAATGTAGCCTATTTATTAATTTTACTAATAAGAACAACAACAGCATGACATCCACATCGCTGCATATGGTTTATTTATCATTTTGACAGCCTGTTATTCTAATCCTAATTCTAATCCTTCCGACGATCAGATGTTACAGAAACATGGAGGACTAAGTTCTAATTATGTAAAATCAGATATTTTGAAGGTTGATGCAACCATAGAGACTACAGTTAATTATTCTTTTTGATTTGTTGACTATTCTGCCTATGCTCTAACATGAGCCTAATAGATGCATTTGCAGGGGGATTTATAACGATGTCAAAACACTTCACCCATTTATTCACACACACATAAAATGCAAGATGACGACCTGTGAGGGAAAAATTAAACTGACCTACAAACCAGTGCAACCTCATACATGCTGGCTTTAGCTGTTATGGCAATGATTGTGGACCTCCGTGTAGCATTGAGAAAAAACACAACAACTAGTGAGTCCATTCGATCCTATAGGTGTAGCCCTCAAGAGCCTGCTTGTTCCTTTTAACATGTTTACTACTAAAGGAACAGACTTCCATAAAAATTTTAACAACCACACAACATACACACCTGCAACTTGGTACACACTTCAACTATTGTCCTGTATCTAAAACCTCCCCTTGTCAATTCATATTGATCACAAGAAACTGCATTTTATAGCCAGTTTTTGATTTGGAAATCCATGATCATTTTTAGAACAGCTGCCGAACCTGCATTGCGCACAGTGCCAAGAAAACCCGAGTAGCCCATTGCTGTGACCACTGCGAATATTTTACAAATTGCTACCCAGCCCGGCGAATGCACGCAGGTAGTTTCACGTTCTGCTTCCAATTTGGCAGTAATCTTTCGGAGAACACACCTGGTTGAAAACACCAGATGGCCAATGATGGCAAGATTTCAACAAGCTCTTGGGTACTGATATGCTAGTACTGTTGAAAATTTCAGAATTTTCTGCATGAAATCATGCTTTATTCGGCCAATTCTGTTGCCATGTCAACCAAAATCGATAGGTTATGGTTACGTCACAACACCTATGCCCGTACCAAATATCAAAGGAATCGGTTGAAATTTGCAGCCTGTAGAGTGTCCTACGGATGCGGTGGCGGCGGAGATGACGACCTTGAATCCATAGTAGCCACCCGACTTTGTCCATAAGTAAAGTAAGTATTTTGATAGTTATTGTCAGCCTTGTGTCAAAAGAAGAGCAGAAAACTGAGGGTGTTTATTTCTCTGAAATTATGTTGCCATCCCCTGGTGCCAGTGGGGCTTACTACAGCCTGAGTCACCGGGGAGGTCCATATGGTCCTCGTGTTTAGAAAATCAAAAGTGATCTTACAGCCTGGTGTAAGTGTAGGGCCTCTGTGCTGCAGGAAGTAGATGGAGGGGTGTTGACTGTTTCCTGACCAGTCTGCTAATAATTTCTCACTTGGCACATGACACAGGACGGTTTTTTTTTTTTTTAAATTAACATGCAGTAGTTTTATCCAAGGCCTCACCCCCCTTTTTTCTTAAAGTCAGTAATGCCAGTTTAGCCAGACAAAATTTATTAGTTTCATTAGTCTCTAATTGCTTCTCCTGGTAAGCCTGGTGCATGTACAAACGTACCTGTATCAGCTAATTGTACACGGACTATGTTATCCTACCACGGCATAAACAGTGTGCAGTTGGCGGTGCGACTGCATATTGTAAAAGATGCAAGGGATAGTCTTCACGTGAGTTAGAGAAATTTTGTCCCATGGCATCTTTGTCCTGAGTTGATGGGAGCAGGTTGCTGCTGTGGTCTAAGCACTTTGGCTGTGTTCAAGGTGGAAAAAAGGGGGGAAACCCCCCGCAATAGAATTAAACATTGACTTTATCCTTTGCAAATGTAAGGCCTTTCTGATTATTTTCAATCTAACTCAATGGCTATGATATGAAAGGCTTGCAGGCCTCTCTGGTTCTTCACCCACTGGGCATTTGTTCGGTTGCAATTACGCCATGAACAAAGTTTGAAAACTATGACTCTCAGTTTTCCCTTTTTGTACTTCTAGTCTTAAGAATCCAATGCCACTGTGCATATGTGCAGAATGCATTGCTCTCCATCAAACCTAATGCGCTTTGACCGGCCTGCGCAGAAGCAGAGCGTGTTTCATATCTCTCCCTCCTGCAACTTTAAATAGGCTGACAGGCACAATTACCACCTAGAGCTGCACAGTGACTGCACCATGGATAAATACAACCTTCAAATGTCCCCAAGGATTACCCCCCAGCAAAAAAAAGATTAGAGAAAAATGAAATGAAAAGAAACACTGGGGACAGAATGATGTGGTTTTTAAACCAGGCTGTTAAGATATAACCAACAGGAGCCTTTTTCCTTTTACTCTACTGTTTTTTACATTCACTGAAGAGTGCTCAGTCTTAATGTAAAAGGCTTCTTGAGACATCAGCAGTCAGGTGATGATCTAGTTTGAAGTGGTGGTAAAGCAGCACTCAGGGCATTGATGTTTAGTGGTAAAATGGTGGAGCTAATGGGGTTAAGGAAACAGTTTAGATTCCCGATACTGGTGATGGGAAACCTGGAAAAACTGTCTATATGTGTAATCACAGGAATGTGCACTTTTCCCAGAAGACAGCAGTGACAGGGGTTGGAAACCTGAGTTTGGCACATTAGTTTTGGTTAGCATTCACACAAAGCAAATTACCTCTTCTAATCCTCCAGTTCTCCACCCCCATCCAATGCCCCCCCCCCCCCCCCCATACCCCCATAACTGTATTTATTGAATTTTCTCACTTTGACAAAAAATAATAACACATATAAACAGTATTCATAAACAGAAAACATTGGACAAATACAGCTCAGTTTAAATAAATAAATAAATAATGCACCAGGAGTCACAGAAGACAATCCACTTAACCAGCCAATTACGAGTCACAAAAATCCAGATTCAGAAAAATCTTCATATAAAAAAAGGGAAAATCTCAGATCCAAGATAGTCCAAATAGGGTTGCCAGACTTTATAGAACTGGTCTACTTTATTATGCAAAATATTAGTAAGATATTCCATGGGAAGCAATTCAAATATAACCTTACACCAACCTTTAACAGAAGGAACCTTATCACTAACAATGTATCAATGTAACAATGTATTTTTCCTGGCAGCGAAAATTAGGAGATTATATAATCTTTTACTAGCAACAGTAGTTAAATTTCTACTTGGAAGGCCCAAAATTAAACAGATTGGATCCATTTCAAAAACATTCCCAAATATTTTTCCCATTTCAAACAGTATGTCAGACCAATATTTCTGCAGTTTATAACATGCCGAAAGACAATAAGTTAAGGTACCTATTTCAGTCTTACATTTCAAACACAGAGGAGAAAGCAATGGGTTAAAAGAGTGTCTTCGATTAGGAGATATATGCAATCTATGTATTATTTTAAATTGGGTTGCTTTTCTACGTGTACAAAAAGAAATTTTGTTAGCATAATGCCAAATGTAATCCCATGCCTCTTCGCTTATAGTGGTCGCTAACTCCTTTTCCCATATATCCTTACCCCTCTGTGTATTGCTGGAAGACATGCCACTGATTACATCATAAAGCAAACTAAGAGATGCTTTCCCCTGATATTGAAACAAAACCTTTTCAATCTCAGAGATCTCAGAGTGTTCTATTAGGGTCGTGTTCTTAGTAATATAATTTCTTATTTGCAAAAAACAAAAAAAATCTTATTTTGGGAGCGGGTATTTCTTCATCAACTGTTCAAATGGCATTACAATATTATCCGAAAATAAGTCCTTCAATTTCAAAATACCTTTATTTAACCACAGTCTAAAAGAAGGATCAGACATTCCTGGTAGAAAATTAGGATTGTTAATGATCGCAGTTAATAAGGATGTCAATTTGAGCCTCCTCTCGAGACCCTGGACTGATCGCCACGCCTTCAAAGTGTTTATTGTTATCGGGTTGGTACAGTTATCTCTTATATTTTTAAAGGTCGTAAAAAATAATAAATCTTGTATTTGGCATTTTGCTTACGATAATTCAATATCTAACCAAACAGAGGATGTTTTGTTCTGTATCCAGTCAGACAAAAACCTTAAATGAGCACACAACTGATATATCTTAATATAAAATCTAAAAATCCAATGGCTTTTTAAACCTGCAAAACTTCAATGATGGCCACATAATTAGGAGTGATAACGTGCACTGGAGGTCACCCTGCTATGTCACTGTTAATGGATTGAGCAAAGCAGCAACAGGAGTCTGACTATTTTGTTTAATTCTTTTTGCCGCCCCATCTGTTTTGCTGTCTCCATCTGTTTCCACATGTTACCCAAAAGTGAGGCGAAGGCGAGCCTGGTCAGGGGAGAGTGTGACCCATATCTCGACATTCTGATTTGTTCAGGGTTATTCAGCTGAGCTTATGTACGCCCGGAAACAGAGTCAGCTTCATGAACTTAGAAACCACACTCCTTCACTGGTCTCCTGTTCATTTACTTTCAGGGATCCTAGTTTGGGCTATGGCTTTGACAGAGGCTTACTGCTGACCTGTAAGGAAGAGGGAGACTGACTTTATTTCTTTGACAAATGAGTCAGCAAGTCTAGCCGATGTTTACTAGCCCCTGCCACAAAGCGGAGTGAGGGATATTGCCATGGAGCCCGTCGATCTGTCCCCCTGGATAAGTGGGGGCAAGTTTTTTTCAGAAACTTACTGTACAAGATGAGTGAAATTTTGCACATGTTAATAATAAAGACCTTGATTTAGTTCGAAAATGTTACTCCATGGTGATGAGGGATATTGATGATAATGTTTTTCTTGAAACGCCAAGGGATATTTATCATGTTTTTCTTGAAAGGCCGAAGGACATATTTTTCATGCCATTGCGGTGATTGTATATCTTGCAAACTACTACATTTTGCTTTAAGAAATACTGTATATCACCTTCACAGAAACGAAATATGGTTAGATATTTTATATTTGCAGTAGAACTTGTGAGCTTATTCAGATAATTGTCTTCTGACGGACGATTAAACCCCAGCGATACGTGGTCTTAACACTGCCTCAGATTAATCAAAGACATGGATGAGGGAGGTTTTGGGAAATGGGATAGAAGCTGACCCCTCTCTTTTCTTTGAAAGCCAGCACTGTGAAGGATGCTAAAAATGGATCCGTTTCAGAATTTAAAGGTACAGAACCATACAGCCCCATCAGCACAATGTGAACAGTTTTAGTCCTCATGCCATGCTGAGTTATTTTTGGCTTAAGAAAACAAAAAAGAAAAAAATGGTAAATGTTGTGTTATTGCTCTGTTTGTCTGCCTGTCTAGTGCATTTTTAGTTCCAGCCATGTTTCTGCCATAGGCATGCCCATAGTTCTTGCCATGTGTCATAGTTTATTCATGTCTTTCTATTTTCTAGCTCCGGTCCGGTCTGGCAGTTGGGATCCACCTCTCCTATCCGCGTTCCATGCCATGTTTTGTTGCTGCGTGCCTGCACCTTTCATTGCTTTGGTTTGGCTGGTGGCGTTTCCACTCCTTCACAGCTGTTCTGAATCCGGGGCTGTTCTAAGCTTGATTGCCTCTTGATTGTTTTTACTCATTACTAGTGTTGAGTAAAGTTACTTTTTAAAGTAATTTGCTAAGTTACAAAGTTACTGCCTGTAGAAAATTAGTTACATTACTGGATTACCTGCTGAGAAAGGTATCGCATTAGATTACTTCTGGATTACTTTGGGGTTGCGTTAAAACTTCTTTTCAGTTCCTGTGCAAATTATTCAATGAACCTTTTAATGTATTGACTCGGCCATCATTGCATAGCCTAGTCTGCAGCCCATAATCCTTATTTCTGCAGGCTAATAACAGGAATGACATGCACAGTATCCCCTTACAGCTCTTTATTGACAATTGTTTCAAAACAATTAAACACAAAATCAGGAGTGTACCGGTCCAGAGCTCAGTGCAGGCAAGAGCAACCCATTGACTAAAACATGTTGAGAACAAGAAAAATATGTTTGTGCAATTAAACTCCAAAGAAATAAAGCTGAATAATTTCCGGTACATCCATTAAGTAAACAAAACAGAGGTATAGTAACAAGTGACACCGCTGTGCAGCTTTGGCTTCTAACAATCCAACAGCTAGCTGCACAGATTCAGAGGTATGGTATGAAAAAAAATACACGGATACGGGCTTGTAGTAGCCAACAGTGGCCTACATAATTCATCGTGCAACTAATAACCACCAAACTGGGTCAATTTTAAGGCTTACAAAAATAATAATAACAAAAATACAGGCTTCTCAACATTGCCTACAGTACAAACTAGAAGTGCATAGGTTTTTCAAAACACATGCCTATAGTATCAGCCTACACATAGGCTACATACAGTATGAACTATTAAAGTGCATAGGTAATTCAAATCAGACTCACCCAACCAGCCTACAGTTTACTCTTTTACTCCACCAAAGTAGTGATTGTAATGCAGGAGAAGAAGTTTTCAAAACGTTTGTCGCCAAATCTATTCCTCTTTGGAGTAAGGACGAGACTCCCAATGCTAAAAAGCCTCTCCACAGGTGCATTGGATGGTATTGGAGTACTGACTCAAAGAAATATCTTCTTGATCATTGGACAGTTGTTCAATACATCAATTTCGAAACCCGACTTGAGATAGTCCGCTGTTTCAGTGTCCGCTGACACTGTCACAGTGTCTGACTCCTCTGCAAATACAAAAAAGACACCCTCGGCCTTGGAGCGTGCTCCAGTGACAGGTGCAGGCGGCAGTGGCTTTTGCAGTTCTTCAGCAGCAAGAGCGTGGCACTTGGCAGCGAGCAGCAGCTTGGCGTTCTCCTTTTTCGCCTCCTCTTTGATCCAACGCAGTCTGAATTTAGGAATGGTCACCGCAGCAAGCAAGGCCTCCTTACTGTCCAGTGTGGATGCAAACCGTGTCTTTCAACCCGCAAGATTTAATCAAATACATTGGAAAATTTCATAAAAAACATATACGCCCTAACGTTGTCCATATTAACCTTATTATTCCACAGCGACATTCTCATTATTAATGTAACAATACTAAAATAAACCTTGTGTACAGTATTAACGTTATCATTATTATTCAATGTGCTAGGCTGCTGAGCATAAACAACAATAATTTACCTGGACTATGATATCGGGCAGACCAGCTGTCATACGGGAGAGGCTGTTCTTTAATCCCAGTGTCCTCGTCATCGGGGCCTTGAGGGTTGGCAGGATGGTTCCGTAAAAGCAGGTTTCCTCCCCTTGATGGATATCCAAGGCTACAGTAGGGGCTTCAAAACCATACAGTACTCTTTTAGAAACTGGTACTCTTTCTCTGTGATGCACCTGATGCCTAGTTGAGTGCAAAGGCTATTCAGGTCTGCAATGGGAATGTCAATGACCCTGCATAAGGCATCATAGAAGGAGTTCCACCTTGTTTTGCATGGAACCAGAAGTTTCCTGCTGCTATGAGCCTCCACGCTCTCTGATGCCAGAGTTGATCTACTAGCTTTGGTCCACAGCATAGACTGTATAAAAAGATGGACGAAGCAACAGTGACGTCACCCATTGGTTTCAGCATACCATTTAGGAAGCCTCGATTTTGACAATTTGAACCGCACCATTTTGTCATTTAGAAACCGGATGTGATTCCTACTGGACGAGAGCGTGAATTGAAGATCCGGGGAGGACCGTAGCTCAGGATCTGACTGTATCGGACGAGGACCAGAGGACAGCCACGCCCCTAATGCATATTCTGGCTTTAGACTTTATTCTAGTCTACTTGGGACCATAATTTACAAAAATGAACATCATGATATATCGAACGAGACTTGAAACTTGCGATAGATACAATAAAGTAATGTGGAAAATGATTATTTAAATAATAAATAGAGGTGGGAAAGTAGGGTCATTTTCTCATAGACTTCTGTAGGATTTAACTTCTTTCTGCAACCATCGACATTGCCATCTGCTGGCCATTAAATAGAATGCAAATTTCTGAGATTTCCGCATGGGCCTCAGTTTTCAGACCCGAGTGCTGCGTCCATCTTTTTATACAGTCTATGGTCCACAGCCCTGAACATTTGGCTGTAGCACTCCTGTACACCGCTTTGGTTTCACTATTCGACAACAACCATCTTTCAATGTCCGTGGTGGATATGAGATTAAGCGTGTGCGACGCACATCTGTGATGAGGAAGGAGAACAACTGTATTGCGGTCATCCTTGTCGCCGGTGGAAAGCATTGCGTGTAGGTCTGCAAAGGCGATTTCATCATTGCTACTTTCCTGTTTGTCTGCTTCAGAGTCAGAGCTAGCTGCATGATCCTGATACACCTGAAACGCCTTGACAAAGTTGGAACTATTGTCAGTGACGGTGGCAGTCACTTTCCCACTTAGACCATAGTTTTTGTGTATCTGCTTCGATCTTCGTGGCAACCGTTTTGTAAGTGTGCCGTCTTCTAACTCGCGTGCATGCAATCGCAGCTTTCTTAAACTGCAATGAGGAGGGATGGATCCAGTGTGCCGTCATTCCCATGAAAGTCTTTTGTTTTGTCCACAAATCAGCTGTGGAGGAAACATTCCAAGCTGTCAAACGTTCTTTTCAGTTTTTTCTCCATATCAGAGTAAGCTTTGTCGAGGTAGCTAGCAAATGTTTTCCTGTCAGACACGGTTCCCTCCCTGTTGCCGATCACAGGGATTTTGCTAATTATCTTGCGGAAAGATGGTGATGCTACTGTTGATATTGGTAGCATCTCCTCCACCACGTATTCAGCTATAAGTTCATTCATTTCCCTTGATGTGACAGCTTTACTCGCATTTGACGCTGATTGGCTGGCTTTGCTGCCACTCAAAAGAACTGAACATCGCCCAGAGCGGTAGGGAAAATGGAAAACACTCGCCGGCTTCGGAACACAGACAGACCAACTTTATGCAGCTATGGCATATTCAGAGATTCAGCCTTATATATTTGAGCCCGAATTGGATGAGGACACTGAATTGAAGGAAAAACAGTCCAGCAAAGGCTGGATTTAAACGTTTCTGAATGGTAAGTATTTTTGAATGTTTTTTTCCAAACGTAATAGAGACAGCTAGATAGGCTACTTCAGAGCTGCCAAGGATTACACATTCGGAGTGAGTCTCTCGCATTGACGTTCCTGTGCCGTAGTCAGCAAGTATTCAATCAAAGCGCACTGAAGAAATTCATTTGCAGAATTTAAGTCCTTGTTCAATAAGTGAATCCATTTCATGTGCATTACGGTGGATTCCCCTACTAGTGACACAGAAATCGTTTATGACTGGAATTCTCACGCTTGTCTTTACTGAGGGATTGGAAGCAATGGAATTGCATAAAGCCGTGTATGCAAATTATTTTGAAGGGGAGGAAAACGGAATGAGAGTTGAGGGGGGCAGTGAGATACATGTGACATCAAATGTATCCGTTGTTCAGATTGGCCTGTTTTCTGGCAGTCATTTTTAAAAGAGGAATTTATATGAAATGGAGATGTTCAGAATGTCTAGCACTTTTCTTATGTTCTTGAATGCGGGTAGACTACCGTTATTCAACATAGACAAGGTAAAAACGGTTTTTGATTCTATGTTACCTTTAAGTTTGAGGTTGAGTTCCTTGCAGTTGACAGATGCTTATCACCCGGGCACAACTTGCATTTCACTGAAAAGTTCTTGTCCTTTTGACCTATGATTTCACTTGCTGACTGAGCTGCGCATGCGCAGTGTTACACCTCAACACCGGCTTACACAACAGCTGGAGAGAAGTAGCAGGAAATACGCAGAGAGTACAAAATGCATCGGAAATTTTATTCTTTTAATTTTTTTTTTTTTTTTAGTTGTTGCAACAAAAAGAGGACGGACATCACTTTTAAAGTAAAAAAGTAACGCGAGGCTCATTTGAAAACATAGCTCAGTTAGGGACTACTTGAATTGCAAACTAACGCGTTAGAGTATTATTTCCGGGTAATGAGTAACCTAAGTACTCTACAAGTTACTTTATCACGCGTTACCCCCAACACTGCTCATTACCAACATTTACTAATTCACAGGAGGTGTTTCTTTAGACAGGCACACACTAATCCTTACTAATTTAGATAGGGTTTCAATTGGCATGATTTCCCACATTTGCCATTTTCTAGATCTCGTTTGCTTTTCTGTGAACAGTCTCACCCTTCCTTCTCTGCTGCATCTTACATTGTTACTTAAGCTGAACACGCCCCCATTCTCTTAATGGGCTCATTAAGTCTTACTGCTTGTTCCATGTCTCATGCTTCTGTGCCTTGCCCCTCTCGTTTTACCCAGGCGTTCCTTGTTTCCCTGATCCCGCCCCAAGCCCATTTAATCTGAGGTGGAGCTCCAATCTGGCAGACGGATCCTTGTTTCGCCACAGTCCTGTTTTGCCCTAGAAGGGGTGCCTAACATATATAAAAAAGGAATTGAGTCATTGACCAAATTAAAAATGGCCGTCTATACTACGATTAATGTAAAGCACAAAAAGGATACCATAAATAATGTGGTACGAAAATGGAAAGATCCTTATTAAATCCTAGAAGGGGTGCCCTACAAACTATTTATCAGAAAGTGGGTGTTTTTCTCTTTTTTTTCTGTTTTCGTTTTTTAAGGAAGTGAACTGTTGAAGAAATTCCAAATGCCTGTATCGACTATTGACAATTCTGTTTTGCATCTTCTTAGTTATGATACACTTTGCATCTTGTTTACATTAACACTCTTTTCGTCTTGTTCATTTTAATCTTTGCATTCTGTTATGTATTTTACTCTGCATATTATTTAATTTACTCTCTGCATGTTCTTATATATTTGACTGTCTGCATCTTATTTATTCTGCACTCTGCATCTTATTTAATGCATCCTCCTATTTATTTTGCATTTGCACTCCAAACTACTATCTAGTACTGATTCACATGTACCAGCACATTGGCATAATGCCGTGCAAGGTAACCCAGCGTCCTGACATCGACACTTTCGTGAACAGAGGGGCTCAGCTTTGCAGCCACACTTCAGGAGTTCTCTACAAACTTTGGCAGCCTCTGGCAAGAGTGTCCATAAAGGAGTCCACGAATTGGCCACCTTGGTCCATCCGTATTTTTCAGGAGAAGGTAGTGACTGGATAGCTTTCAGGGTATTGGACCAAATGCTAGATTGGTAAACTGCTCGATTTGACTGTTGTAGCAATGCAGCCTGTGTGGGAGGAATATTTTCCATTGAGAGACATTTTTGAGCAAACAGGTCCTTCCTTAGATCATTGACATTTTTAATGTCAGTTGTCTTGTCATACAGAACATAGGTGTATCTTTCTAGCAATGCAAAGCTGTCTGATTCCTGGCTAAGTGGTCAAAAAAAAATTAGCCATCATAGCAATGAATGCATTTATCACTACTGGAAATGATTTCCATGCAGCTCAGGCTCTTTTTGCCTTTGCCCTGGAACTGTGAAGTTGTATCAGAACCTGTGAATGAGTGGAATCCTGGTAGAGCCAAACTCATTTTCCTCCCCAGCTTTTTGAAAATGGTGTTGATGCATATTTCCTGGAAGTTTTGCCCCATACCAAAAGCAACCCAGAGGCCTATATTTGGGTAGTCTTTGGTAAGCTGAACAAACAGACGAATGAGGATCACTATGATATCCGTATCCACTGTTCGAATTAGGACTGCCCGTGCACCCTTTTCTAGCGCATCTTTTAGATGGATGCATACTCTAGTGTCTACTTCCTCATGGTCACATGTTGGCATTGGGGCTAGAGGACCTGGTGAAAGCACATGCCTACCTTTAGCCCCATATACTTGCTTCCCTGGTTCAAATGTGGTGGAGTTAACCTTCTGTGCTAGCATTTCAAAAAGCTCTTCCTCGTTCATTTGGTTCTTTAGAAAATCAGGGAACTTCCGGGGAAGCTTAGTCATCTCACTGACTTTTTGTCAAATGCCGTATCCTCTCTTTTCTCTCGTTGAATCTTTGAGGCTATTGTTTTTGTCTATATCCCAGACTGTGTCAACTCTGTCAGAGGTCTTCAGCTGAAGCTCAATCCATGGCAGGAAGACATCACTGGCATACTCACCAAAGGTAGACACTTTATCAACAGGCAGGGCATGTAGAATATCAGCTCCATCGATGATTTTAGCATCAACAGAGGATGGTACTAGTAGGTAAGTATCAGCAGCTATTAGACCCAACAAATCAGATTTCTGAGATGGTAAATTGAGTTTACCATCTTTGGACAGTGCTGGAGGATAAATAGTATTCTCATGAGAGAAGAACTTATCCAAGTTGCCATCTCTAAACTTACTAGCAATGTAAAGTTGACTGAAGAGGTTGCAGTCACTTTTCAAAGCTGAAAGCTTTGCTTTCTCCTTGGATCTTGGCCTTCCTTTTGCATTGTTGAAAAGAGAAAGGCTATTCCTCTAAATACTCTGACGAGTGGGTGTTTTCCCATCAATTATGACTTCCTTCACATATCGCTGATACTGGGTTTTAGAGTATATTTATTTCTCTAAAAAAACAGAGACCCCTTCCGGGGTATGTGAGAAATACATTGACACAATAAAAAATATAAAAAGGCAAACAAGGCAGCTAGCACACACATTTCACCAATACCATTTGAGGTAATGCACTGACACTGGGTAATACATAATGCGTGTACATATGAACCTAATATCAAAATAGCAGGACAGAGTATAAAGACATTCCAAATGGAGCAACACTTCTATGTTACTATTCATTTTGCAGTCTTATTGACAAGATCAGCAAACTAATAAAAACTACTCCAACACAAATTGACATAGTTTAATGCACTTGGTAGCACTAAGTAAGGACAGGTAATTCTCATATTCATGGCTAAATTTAAAAAGTCTACAATTCGAACAATGACTATGGTTAGTAACATCACTCCTCCAGTTCTGTTCGCTGATATCTCTCAGTCTCTGCTGCACCAAATTCTTTACAAAGCTCTTATCGTGGTAGCTTTCCTGCTCAAGCCATATATATGAAAGTCCACAATTATCCAGTATACTTCTAATCTTTTTTATCCACTTTGATTGGAAATAGTTCTGTAGGCTAAGCCTATATAACAGGTCATACACTAACTTAGCCTCGAAGACTTTCCTTCTGAGACTCTTATCCAATAGCCCACCATTCTTACATCTACAGTAGTACAAAGTGCGAATTTACCAGCCTCACCATAGACCATACAACTTGGTGTTGATCGCCATAGTTTGAGCAATTTCTTCAAATATCCCCAATAAAATACTTCAATATGGTTTAAGTTATTAAACCCCCAGACTTCACACTCATACAGCAGTATAGGGACTATCATTCTATCAAAAAGTTCACAATGAATATCAGTAGGTAGGGACAGCCTTCTGGCCTTTGTCTGTAAAGCGTACAAAGCTCTCCTTGCCTGATTAACCTGTTTTCTTACTGCCTTGTTAAATGACCCATTATAATTAAAGTTTGTGCCCAGGTAGACAAAATCATCCACAACCTCCACATCACTTTCACCAAATTTAAAGGAATCTCGGTTTCTAACCTTACCCCTTGAGAATACAACTACCTTTGTTTTGGTGGCGTTAACTGTCAAGCGCCATAACTTACAGTATTCATACACGGCATTAAATGCCAAATGGAGTTCTTTTGCAGATTCTGCCAAAATAACTGTATCGTCTGCATATAGCAGTATAAACATCTTTACGAAGTATTCCACATCGTCGTCACTCAATACACGATTAATCTCATTTTTAAAGAAATCAAGCCCATTGTATTTTCTACTTACATACAGTTCAAAATCATTTAGGTACAGTGCAAATAAAAGCAGAGATAAATTTTCCCCTTGCCATACACCGATACTACAGCTAAAGAAATTGGCGAGTCTACCTCCTTTTTTAACACATGATGTAGCATTATCATATAAATTATAGATCACTCGCATGACATTACCATTAACACCATACCTAATCAATTTTAGCCACAATGACGACCTGTCGACTAAATCGAAGGCCTTTCTGTAATCCACAAAGGCACAGTAAATTCGTTTCTTATTAAACAAGTAGAGCTCTATAAGTGAGTTGAAAACAAAAATATGGTCCACAGTACTATGGCCTTCTCTAAAGCCAGTTTGCTCATCCCCCAGTACTCCAGCTCCTTCCAGGTATAATGAAAGGCGTCTACTAATACAGGCAGTGAACACTTTTCCAATGCAGCTTAATAGAGTAATGCCACGATAATTATCTCGATCATCAGGTGACCCTTTATTTTTGTAGATTGATTGAATTAGACCAATGCACCAGCTTGTGGGCACGATACCCAATTTAAGTACCATATTGAATAACTCAAGTAAAATTGCCATGACCCCTTGTGGGCAATGTTTCAAGTGTTCATTTATGATATTGTCAATACCACAGGCTTTATTATTTTTCAGGCTTCTTATGACTAGGTTGAGTTCAGGAAGGGAAAACAGTTTATTTAGTTCCTCATTGACCTGATGTTCAAAAATCCTTGGGTCATATTCAAGTTCAGGCTCAGACCCACCCTCATTAGCATCACCTCCCTGAGGTCTTACACTGAGATTTTTAAAATGATCCCTGAATGACTGGAGAGTAACATTCCACACAGTATTTGATGTACAACTCGATTTATTTATTATGTCCCAGGACTATTTTGGACTATTTGTTTTGAGCTTTCTAAGATTCTTGTGAAGCTCCTTATTAAAATCCTTCTCTGCTTTTTTTGTTAACTTTCTATACTCTAATCCTTTATTTTTTTAGGGTAGTTCTGAGCTGATCCTTCGTCTCCTGAGTTCTGGCATGCCTAATTTTGCTTTTGATGGATAGGTATTCTGCCCTCTTTAACTCACATGCCTCATTGAACCAGGGTTTATGTGTATATTTTCTGGCGATCCTTTTTTTACTTCTCCAATTAGCATTGATGGGTTTACATAAACCCAGTTGTTTAGCAGGCTCAATGAATAAACTGCATAATTCTTTGCCAAGTGAATCCACAATTTCTAGCGTGAGACTCTCACTGCTTAATCTAGTCATTCTGTTCCTAATATTCAAAATTCTTTCTTGGCAAAAACTCTCCTTGTACTGAGGTATTAGTTCAGAGTTCCATGTAGGTTTATGTCTTTCACCAACCACTACAGTTTCAGTCAGATCAAAGTAATCCCGTTTACACTCATTCTCTCTAGTGTTAAATGTGCAGTCAATAGTAACCTGTAATGCTGAGTGAACATCCGATACACATCTATCCAGATCACACACACGAAAATGTGAAATTCTTGTTAGAACAGAAGTTGATACAATGCCATTGTCAACAACACTTTCACCTTTCGTAGTATGACAGGTAAACTCACTGGTTTTTTTATCATCTCCACAATTTTTCGGTCGAGGCTTCTGCACAGCTCTATCAGCTTATGCCCATTGTAATTAATAGGATCCTTATTGTACCTCAATGTGATAATACCAAGGGACTCTAATTTTTCTTTAATATCATCTTGACTATGAACATCGTAAACCATACCACAGGCAGCAAGCATTTCATCTTCTAGTGTTGTAAAATCATCTAGTCTACCTGTTCTGGAATTAAAGTCACCTAAAAACACAATAGGGGCATTAAGTTCAGAGTTGATATTTGTAACATCTTCAACTATTTTGTCAAAAATAGCCTCATGGTGATGAATAGATCCCTCATGTGGGATATACACTCCCCCTATAACCATGTCATGACCAGCTACATTATCATCAAATACAAGCCAAAGAACATTCTCAGATATTGAGCAATCCATTACTCTCACATGGTCAATATAGCAGTTTTTTTACCGTACATAAACCGTGAATACCCCCGTATACATGTGACTTACATTTTCTAGGCATGATAAAAGCTTTAAAACCTGGGAATTCGTCTTCAGGTACATGATCAGTCTTAGTCTCACTCAGACAAATAACGTCATGTTCTTGAATAAAATTATATAAAATATTATATTTAGCCTCACTAAACAATCCTCACACATTTACACGCCCAAACCGTAGCTTTTTCTGATACACATTGACGTGTCAATCAATATCATTAGAATAAACAATTTCAGAACATTGTTGGGAGGGGTCTCTCCTGTCCTACCAGTCTAGGTAAAGGCCCAACTCCCTGATCTTCTCCTCTGACCAACCGATCTTGAAAAGATCCTCTGGTGAATCAATTATGTGTTTCTCCACTCGACCATTTCTTGTTATCTTGGTGTGAATCCGGCCATCAATTGTCCATACTTGTCTGCCCGGTTCCTTCCTAAGTTCCCTCATCAGCTTGGCCCTCAGCGCAGTTAAATCCTCTTCAATATACACATTCCTATACTTTTGATTGCCGCGCAGTCGTCTGTTCTCCTTGAGTAAATCCGTCTTTATATCCCTGTGCACAAACTTCACAATGATCGGTCTTGGCGTTGCCTGTTGACAGTCTTCCCTGCCGCCTCTCACCCGGCCGAGCCTGTGCGCGATACTAATGTCATGCAGATCCAGCTGCACTCCGATGTCCCTGGCCAGCATTCTGACCACGTCATTCGTGTTCTCAGCCTTCTCCTCCGGTAGCCAACTGATTCTCACACTGTCCCGCCGCCCGTACTGCTCCAGTTTGTCCAACTCGAACTTCTGAGTCTGGACTGCCGACTTCATTTTGTCAACTGACCTCACTGTCCTTTCTTTGAGCTCTGTTAGTAACATCAAAGCTTGCTCAAAAATATGCTTTGTGGCCGCCTTTACCGCAGAGGTTACAACGTTGCAACGTTGGACATCAAACCTGCTGCCTAGTCTCGTCGCCATTGAATCCGACTTCCGGTATCCGGTCAATCAAGTTTCCGAACACCAAATAACAGTGTATTGAAGCCTTCATTGTCACAATCTTCATTAACATAGTTCAAGCCCACAAAACAATCCTTCAACTGTGTCGTCACCTAATACTGGCCAACATTATTCAAGGTGGACATAAAAAAACAAGGAAAAGTCTGCGCCAACAGAAGGTTACATAACATACGAGGTGTCTATAAATGACAAATGTCAAAACATTAAAGAAGTTTATGTTTCCCAACCCCAAAAGGCTTTGTGCCAATAGGTATACATGAATACAAACAACAGAATAAAAAAGTTCTAGAAATAAGAAGGTTCTTCATAAAGGAAACACCAGTTCTGTGCTAACTGTTGGCTATATGAGGACAGACTTCGCAAGCAGCTGGCGTGCGCTCCGAAGCCTTTCCATACTCTCCATGAGCGCTTTGCGGTCTCAGTTCTTGTTGGAATCTTCCCACAGAAGCCTGCCGATGCCATGACCTTCTCCCATTATCCCCACCGTGGCTACATGCAAGCGGCTGACCTACAGCTCCAACATGTGATACTGTATTATCAGTGGGATCTGATCGGCCAATCAGTCAGAGGCAAGCTTAAAATATGCGTTGACATGATACGCCATCTCTCTGATGTCAGCATTAGTCATGGCCCCAAGGCAGGTGGCTCTCAGTTTGATGGCATCGAGCTGGTAGCTATAGAGGCAGTCCTGCGCGTACACGGTCTTCTCCATGCTGAACTGCCAGCGCAGTTTTTCCTCCATGTTGCTGTTCTCCTGCTCACCCAGGTCCTCCAGATGGACCTTGCCCACCCTCAGGAATTTGGGATAGGCTTCGAAATGAGAGGCGGCGATGTTGTTCACGCCACACCTGATAATTTCTGCAACGTTATTGAGTACGACGATGGCTGGCTCCTCCATTTCTTGGATGTGCTGCTTCACGATGCCCTCGAAGGTCTTGTAGTTCACAAAGCCAGGCAATTCCTTCCCCGGTGAGTCCTAGCAAATTCCTCCACTTCGTCCTGAAGGTGTTCATCAAATTAGCCTTTACCGTTTTTCGCGCAACCAGGGTAGTGCCCAACATCTCAATGGTATGCACAGCGTTGACAACATCTTCATTTGCACAGTTGCGGATGTCCAGTACAAGCAACTCTTCATATTTATCCAGAAATGGATTGCCCATGACTGAGATTGTGTTACACAAGTTTGAAACTTGTTTTTGGTAAGTTGTCTGGTATGAGGAGCTCTGCTCATGCTGTAGATGCAAAGAGGTTACATGTGAATGCATATATTGTGATTCAAAATCAACAAGTAGTCTAGCTTGCTCTGGTCCTGCTACTATCCATCGACGAAATGTGGTGGGATTCTCTGTTAGACCAATGGCACCTCCTGTACCTTTTACCAACTAATTATTTTGTTCATGGGCTTGATCAATTGGTATGCATGAAAACATATTTTTTGTCTTTAATATATACCAGAAGTTACTCAGTTCCTTCTTGATGCTTGGTGGCAGAGCTTTCATGTCACGTATGTGGATAGGGATCCATCTAGCGTAGTTTGTTCTGTCCAGTACAAAAAACCAAGGGACCAATGCCTCCAGAACTTCCACGTAAAGATCAAAGTCTCTGATTCTGTGAGCACGGAAAAAAATCATCACAAGTTTCTCAAATTCAAGAACTTTGTTCCAGAATTGGAAAGTTGGATACTTCTTGATCATGTCTGCTCTCCACACCTCAAAGGAAGTACTTGGAGATTCCAATTGCTATGCATCCTTGCATCCTTCTGAAGCTTTGACAAGGCTAGTAGCGATACTTGATGACTGTTGCTGATTTTGGTCAAGTGTGCTGCCTTCAAGAAGGAATCTGCTGTCCCAGATGTGGCAATCCCAGCCTCACATAATGCAGTTGTCCAACCACTCCCTTCTAATAGTTCTCCAATTGTGTGCCACAGAGCCATCTCTGTGTGTAACTCACCAAACATAATGACAAATCTCTTCCTCTCCATAAGAGTCTGGAAAATGCCACTGAACCATTTTTGTAAGGGTGTACAGTGGTTGGTCAAAAGCCATAACTGGGGCTTGACTAGGGTTGAGGTGTTCTGTAATCTGTTTTAGTACATCCATGCCATGTTTGGCTATAGCAAAACTGGCTGCTTTTTCATCAAAAAGAGGAAGACGTGAGTTTAGAGCAGGTGGGTCAGTTGGTTCTGGCTGAAGCAAGGCATCATATGCTGCCTAAGAGATAAAGTTTCCTTTATCTAATGTATCATTTTGCGGGAGCAGGGTTGCATGGTCTACCCATTTCTGCTCTTCTGCATTTGCCTCTTCAAGTTTACCCACAAGACTTGTCTGCTATGCTTTAGGTACTGAGATAGACTTAACATTGCAAGTAACACCAGAAACTGTTGTGTACTTCTCAGGAAGAAGAAGGGTATCCTTTTCCTTTGGTTCAATGGTAATTTGTTCTCTACAAGCACCCGTGTTTGAAAAGGTAGGAAATTGTAACACACTTATTCCAGTCCCATGGAATGATCCCTGAGCTGTGGTAGATGAAGGATTATGGTCTATGTTATCAAGTGCCCCAACAGTGAAAAGACCTTTCCTAAGGATAGCAGGGCAGACCAGATCCTGTTCCATGTACATTCTACAGACAGCAGATCAAAGCTGGTTTTTCAACCTCAAGGACCTATTTGTAGTTTACACTGATTCCCAGTGTGTAGAGGGAGTTTACAGTGATCTTGCTTCTTGCTTGGGTGTGAACTTTAAGACCAATATAAAGAGGAAGAGGTGGCTCATGAAGTTTGGAAGACCTTGATGGCCCTGCTTCATTAGCAGATCTTTTCTTCATATCGAAAAGTATCAGCTGCGAAATGGTTAGGCATGCCTGAGTAACACTGCTGTCTTGATTAGAGACATCAGGGCCATTCAGTAGCATGGAAGTCAGTGCCTTCAAGCTGGGTGGGACGGAATCAGTCTGACAATTCTGTGGGAAGTGACCATCAAATTCAAATCCTGTATAGTCAAACACGTCATTGCGAATTGATTTGACTACTTTTGCCATAGCAAGTGCCTCTTTGTCATACAACCCCAATTCCGAAATAGTTGGGACAAAGTGTAAATTGTGAATAAAATCAAAATGCAATGACTTTCAGATCACATGAGCCAATATGTTATTTACAATAGAACATAGATAACATTTCAAATGTTGAAACTGAGACATTTTACATTTTTATCCACAAAATGAGCTTATGTCAAATTTTCTGGCTGCAACAGGTCTCAAAAAAGTTGGGGCACAGGCAAAAAAGGGCTGAAAAAGCAACTGACCGATCCCAAGCCCCGCCTCCCATTGTTACTGTTGCTAGGTCGGACAACTAACCAGGAAACTTCAGCCTTGCCTGAGGTCAAAACAACAAGCATAGCGGCGCCGGTTCCATTCACTGATGTGTCGCATGCGAGTCGGTGTTATTTTGGCATCGACATTTTGTCTCCCTAAATATGTGCTTTTTGGAGGATAAAAAGTGGCAGACTTACTAATGGGAAGATCGAAATATGACTCGGTGTCAACATTTAAGTGCGAGCAGAAAAGTTAAGTTAACGTGACCGAGGCTGAATGTCCGTGTACGTTATCAAATTACTCTCGGGTTTCCTCACTTCATTGTACCCTGGTTGAGCATATTTGCCGTCAACCGAATTGTTCATATTGAATCATATGGCTAATGCCAACGTTGTTAAAAGGAAGTGCTAGTTAACTCTGGCTACTCCTTTACTAAGCCTCATCTTTGCATCTGTCCCGTTAAAACACTGCTCTCAGAGATGATCGCTGCGCAGCATGGATCGAGGGGACAGAGAAAACTTTTTTCTCCTGATTTCTAGCTAACAGCCAAGCCTTTCTCTCCTCCTTGTCTTTTTGAACTCAGTATAAACAGACAAAGCGACTGGTCCACTGTTTTAAATATTATGCAGGTAAGAAGTATTGTCATTGAATGTCAGTTACAAGCAGCTAGCTTGTTGTTAGCCACCATGTTAATTTTATTAACTGCTCAATTAATGCAGTCCCCACGACGGTAAGGGTACCAAGGTAGCTCACTGGTGACCGTTATCAATCGCTAGTGTTTGTTGTAAGTCAGCGGTCTATTCAAGTCAATGGGACGGCTAATTAGCCAACAGCCCTTCAAAAGAAAATTTCTGCAAAAGGCGTGAGAATACAACTGCATAGGTTAGTTTGATAAAAGTGCCTTCTGTAATATTCTTGTGTCATGAATTGTAATTATCTTGTGAGATTTATTACCAATGAAAAAGACACTAATTTCACAACTGTTTCAGATCTTTATTTAAATTAGTTTAGGAATACTTTAAAAAGCTTATTATGGTTTTGGAAATGGAATAAAAAAACACACATTTAACACAGTCAGCACATCGAATGTATGTTACATGTTACATCGTTTTACCATCGTCAGAAACCCAAAATGCCTGGTTTGATGGCTGCCTGAGGTGAAAGTTGTCCAAGGTTCGGTCAGACCCCTGCTTGCCCCATTGTGACATAGCCGAAATTGGGCGGGGCTTGGGATTAGTCAATTAATATATAGGAGAATCAGCTGAAAGAATATTTAGCAAGTAATTAAGTTAACTGGCATCAGGTATGTAACATGATTGGCTATAAAAGAGATGTCTTAGAGAGGCTGAGTCTCTCAGAAGTAAAGATGGCCAGGGGCTCTCCAACCTGTGAAGGCTTGTGTAAAAAAACTGTGGAATACTTTAAAAACAATGTTCCTCAATGTCAAATTGAAAAGGCTTTGAAGGTCTCATCATCGACAGTGCATATCATCATCAAAAGATTCAGAGAAACTGGAAAAATCTCTGTGCATAAGGGACAAAGCCAAAGACCTTTACTGGATGCCCATGATCTTCAGGCCCTCAGATGCCACTGCATCACTTACCGGCATGATTCTGTCATTGACATTACTAAATGGGCCCAGGAATACTTCAAGAAACCACTGTCTGTAAACACAGTCCGCCATACCATCCACAGATGCCACCTAAAACTCTATCATGCAAAAAGGAAGCCATTGTTGACCATGATCCAGAAGCGCCGCTGTGTTCTGTGGGCCAAGGCTCATTTAAAATGGACTGTAGCAAAGTGGCAAAGTGTTCTGTGGTCAGATGAGTCCAAATTTGACATTCTTGTTGGAAATCATGGGCGTCGTGTCCTCCGGGCTAAAGAGGAGAAAGACCACCCCTCCTGTTATCAGCGTTCAGTTCTAAAGCCAGCATCTCTGATGGTATGGGGATGCATTAGTGCACATGGTGTGGGACACTTCCATGTTTTAAAAAGCACCATGAATGCCGAAAGGAATATAAAGGTTTTAGAGATTAAGATTAAGATTAAGATACACTTTATTGAACCCCGTGGGGTAATTTGTCCTCTGCATTTGACCCATCCTATAGTTAGGAACAGTGGGCAGCCACTGAGCAGTGCCCGGGGACTAACTCCAGTTCTAAAGCCAGTTCCTTGGTCATAGTTACTGGTTGGAGTGTTCCTATGAGAGCAACATATGCTCCCCTCCAGACAACATCTCTTCCAGGGAAGGCCTTGTGTATTTCAGCAGGACAATGCAAAATCACGGACTGCAGCTATTACAACAGCATGGCTTCGTAGTAGAAGAGTCCGTGTGCTGAACTGGCCTGCGTGCAGTCCTGATCTTTCACCGATTGAGAACATTTGGCGCATAATTCAACGAAAAGTCCGTCAAAGGAGACCCAAAACTCTCCAGCAGCTCCCTCTCTCCAGGAAGCCTGTATTAAACAAGAGTGGGATCAAATTCCAAAGGCTAAACTCAAGAAACTTGTCTCCTCAATGCCCAGACGCCTAAACAGGCCCCTGTCCCAACTTTTTTGAGACCTGTAGCAGCCATCAAACTTGAAATGAGCTCATTTTGTGGATAAAATTGTCAAATTTCTCAGTTTCAACATTTGCTATGTTATCTCTGTTCTATTGTGAATAAAATACTGGCTGGTGAAAAGTCATTGCGTTTTGATTTTATTCACAATTTACACTTTGTCCCAGCTATTTCGAAATTGGGGTTGTAGTTTCAATCCTTTGTGCATTCTTTCAGCATGATTTCCAATCCATTTTGAAAACAATCAATGTTTTTTTTCCCACAAGATTGGTCCTGACATCCATCAAAATAATGCATAACTTGTGATTTAAGTCTGGTTTTGTTTATTGTTTTGTTGATACCAAGCTGACTTAGCCGACTTTCATAGAAACCGTGGAGTTCTGAGAGTTCAAAAATGGATGTCTCCTCTTCCAAATTACTTTCTATGCATGATACCAATTCAGCAAAGACCATAGCTTCAACACATTTTTCACATTCATTTGACTTGTTTTTCTCAGATCTCTTGATGCCTCTATATATGTTTTTATATTTAAGAAGACATTCCAGATGGTATTTAGCTTCTTTTGCAATTAGGTCTCTACCTGAAATTTTTGCTAATACAGCTGTGTCCTGCATTTCAGTGGCCATTTTCCGTAGACACTCATCAAGATCCATCGTTGAGCATTGATGAAGTTTACCAGTCTTCAAATTACAGAACAGGCACTCAATAATAACGTTGTAAATCAGTTTGGAATGGACTAGCGCTTGGATCGCCGCAGTTTTTCATCAACACCACCAACTTATCAATCAGAAATTAATTAATTTGGATCTCATGATGAGTGTTTTTAAGCCTATTTTTTAGTTTACCGGCCCTTTGGGCCGATAAGCTATTGTCGTGGTGTGGCATCCGTCGTACATCATCTGTCGTCCATCGTCCGGAACATTTTTTATCTTTTTTTTGGCAAGATGAATTTTCCTGTGAATTCACCATAACATACTACTAGACCATATCTCCAGACATTTTTTATTTTTTTTGGTATTTTCTCCTTTATTTGACGGTCACACAGTAGAGAGAGACAGGAAAGCTGGAGAGAAGAATGGGGAAGACAAGCAGCAAATGACCCGAGCTGGAATCCAGTGGGGTCGCCGCGGGAAGGCCATAGCCTTTATAGTGCGCGCGCTTAGACCGATGTGCCACCAGGGTGCCCCTTTTTTTTCGGATTTTTGATTGAATCATTTTTGTATGTTTTATGGGCCCTTGAAATTTTGGCCCCAATGTTTAAAGATAGGACTGAGAAATTTTCAAAAATTTCTGAAAAACAGTGTGATAAATTTTTTTCTAGATCAGGCAATCAACTTACCTTGGTACCGTCAATGTCCAGTGCGAGCGCCATTTTGATTGAATTGACGGAAGTGGGTCTAGTGGGGGTGCTGTACTTTATGAATATGCAAGATAGCCTATGGAGGCCAAATGGTTGCAGATAGAGATTAAGCTTGTATTATTGACATATAGGAAGTCATATATGACCTATATTTTGGCAATATTAAATTTGACCATAGATGACTTTGAAAGGTCAAACTCGAGGTCAGGGAAAATATTAACCATGTTAAAAGATAGGACTTGAAATTTCAAAAAATTATTTCTCAAAAACTGTCTCATAAATTTTTTTTTTTTCCAGACCTGGCAATCAACTCACCTTGATACACTTTATGTGCAGTGCAAGTTTCATTTTGATTGAATCGACGGAAGTGGGTCTAGTGGGGGCGCTGTACTTTAACATTGGGTCTTATGGCGAATGGGCAAAATTGCCTGTGGAAGGTAATCATATATGACCTATATTTTGGATGTGTTTAAGTTGACCTCAGATGACCTTGAAAGGTCAAACTTGTGGTCAAGCAAAATGTAACAATTTTCAAAGGCCTCTAGGCTTTGAAGATTGGGAACATATGTGTATTGAACACTTATAGGAAGTCATATATTAACTTTCATTTTGTGGCCTTGAACTTGACCTTCTTGACCTTCGAAGGTCAAACTTCACATGGTGAAATTTCAATGACCTCTATCACCAAAACTATTACAAATAGAGCGTAGGTTTGTATTGTGGGCATAGAGGAAACCATGTATGAAGTTTGGTTTGGTGACATTGAACTTGACCTTCAGTGACCTTCAATGGCCAAACTTCGCAGTGAAATTTCAAAAACTTGTATCAGCAAAATCGTTACAAATAAAGTGTAGGTTTGTATTGGAGACGTATTGGAAGTCATATATTAACTTTCATTTGGTGGCCTTGAACTTGACCTTCGGTGACCTTCGAAGGTCAAACTTCACATGGTAAAATGTCAATGACTTCTATCACCAAAACTATTACAGATAGAGGTTAGGTTTGTATTGTGGGTACATAGGAAGTCATGTATGAAGTTTCATTGGGTGACCTTGAACTTGACCTTCAGAGACCTTCAACGACCAAACTGTACAGTGAAATTTCAATGACTCATATCAGCAAAATCATTTACAGACACAGTGTAGGTTTGTGTTGGAGATGTATAGGAAGTCACATATGAATTTTCATTTAGTGACCTTCATATTGACCTCCGAAGGTCAAACTTGACTTCGTGAAAATTCAATGACTTCTATCTTTAAAAAGGTCACAGAAGGAGCCTAGGTTTGTGTTACTGACATCTAGGAAGTCACATATGAACTTTCATTTGGTGACATTCAACTTGACTGTTGGTGACCATTGAAGGTCAAACTTGACATAATACAATTACAATGACTTGTGTTGCCAAAACGGGCAAAGATGAAGCTTAGGTTTGTATTAGAGACATATAGGTAGTCATATATCGTTAGCCTCATAGCATAATCGCCTCAGTCATTTTTTTGGCTTACTGTTGCAATATCAAAAAAAATTACCAATGTGCTTGCTAAAAATTGTGTTTTTTCTTGTTTTCGAAAACGTTCAAATATGACTTAGGCAACTATGCTATTAGGCGAACAATATGAACTTTCATTTGCTGACCTTCGTATTGACCTTCAAAGGTCAAATGTGACCTAGTGAAAATTCAATGACTTCTATCACTAAAATGGTCACAGAAGGAGCCTAAGTTTGTGTTACTGACATCTAGGAAGTCACATATGAACTTTCATTTGGTGACATTCAACTTGACTGTCAGTGACCAGAGGGTCAAACTCGACAGTGAAAGTACAATGACTTGCATCACCAAAATGGTCACAGATTGAGCCAGGGTTTGTATAGCGACATTTAGAAACTCATATATGAAGTCCATTTGCTGACCTCAACTTGACCTTGTGTGACCTTTAAAGTTCACAATTGACATATTGAATTTTCAATGACTTGTATAACTTAAACTGCTTCAGAGCATAAGATTGTGTTTGTATTACAGGAAGTCTTATAAATGTATGTGAACTTTTTTTTAGTGACCTTGACATTGATTTTCATTGATTCAAATGTCAAACTTCACATGAAGTTTTCATAACTTGTATCATCACTATAAGACTGCTTGCCGGTAAGCTACAGGACCCTTGGTCCTATTTTTGATGTTTAAAGTTGTTTAAAAAGTATTTAAAACATTTTTTATTGGTTACTTTGTCAAAATCTTTTATTCTTACTATACTTACTATAAATGTAAAAGCCGAAATTAGCACAATCAGCCAAAATGTCGGAATTCTATCACCTTTTAGTAATCGTGGGTCATTTCTGGTAGCCATTTTGGATTTTCCCTTTTAAAAAGCATTTAATGGGTATGAATTTTGCGCACCCCTTCTGAAATGGTGAGATACACCCTAGAGAATGTGTCTACCAAATTTCATGCTTTTATCCACCGCGTAACAATGTGGCCATTTTTTGAGCTTAATTCCCCCTACTACATAGTTGCTGTGTCTAGTCCTCGCCATTTTATTATTAGCTTTGTTATTCCCATTTTTATCAGCTCTTTGAGTGTAGTTTTTCATTGGCCTTTGTGCCCCCTTATGTTCCCTGATTTACTAATTCCTGTTCAAATTTTCAGCTCCTTGAATGAAGCTTTTTGTTGGCCCTCGCGCCGTGTTTTATTTGTGTGTTATTTAATAAAACCCTTTTATTTTGGATTTACGTTTCGCATCTGGTGTTTCCCATCGCTGCGCCTAACAGTAAACATGAAGAAGATGGTAAATATACAGAATGTTTACATTTTGGGATTGCTACTCAGGCTGCAATAAAAAACATGCACCAGGACACATGGTAGGGTGCTACTGCAGTTGGATTTGGAGTCACTATTGTTAGTCACTATTGTCACTGTTGTATCGTGACTATTGTTTGACCATTAGATGTACTGGGGCCTTTTTCCTTCTTACCAAGACACTTCTTTCTGTCCATCGACTTTACTAATTCTGCAGAGGGTGGCTACAGCTGTTTCCATATTAGCTTCTTAGTTTATTTTACAGTATTTCTTTCTTTCTTGGACCGCTGCCTGTGTCTTTTGCTTGAATTGTGTTGTGGGAAAGTTCTGTCTTTTGTACATCAATGTCAAGCCTCATAGCACCACCATTTCTCAGAGTCATACACCGTATATTATTTGCTTTGTTTTGAAAATGAGTGAGGCACAATCGTGCAGTGCAGTTGCCTCACAGCCAGCAAGAAGTTCATTGATTTTATTTCAGTTTGAGATGTGTGTGGAGTTTGCATGTGTCCGTCAGTTTTCACTGGGTCCAAAGACATTCATGCCAGGCCAACTGGTAAATATAAATTGCCTATCGGTAAAAGTGCGGAGGAAGATGTTTCAATTAGGGGGGCTGCCAACCGAATGTAAAAGTGTGAAGTCATCTCTTTTTTTTTTAGCGCAGCATGAGGGCATTTTGGCAATTTTGGTCTTTGCCAATAAGCTTCATAGCAGCTAAGGGTGTAAAGTAGTACTGGAATGAATGAATATTCGCTACATAAATCATAACCACTTATATGAAAAAAAAATAGTGCCACGGCACTGTAGCTCACCTGGACATTCACTCCACCAAAGTTTTTCACTCCTTTTGTTGAAGTCAACCATTGAATGGTATTATTTCAGTTGCCAATTAAACACAAACACTAAAGTTATTTTTACAATTTATTTTTAATAAAGACGAAGTGAAATGAAGGTCAAAATGCACTGCACAGCAAAACCTGTAACATGTTTTCAGCCTTGCTGCTTAGCATCTGCAAAGGAAATTTCAATATGGCTGCCGCTGTTGCCATATTTGAAATCGAATCAGAACACCTCAAACAAACTTTAATCTCCCTAGCTACAGGAAGGTGTATACAAAGTTTCAGCTCGATCAGTCACACAGTTCAGAAGATTTTTAAAGATATTTCTGAATTGAAGGGGCGTGGCCCCATGACATGACATGACGTGGCCCCATGAGGTCAAATGAAGGTCAAAATGCCATGCACAGCGAAACCAGAGTTATATATGTTGAGTCTTGTTATTTGGCACATACACAGCAAATTTCAGCTGAATCGCTCCAGAAATGAGTGATTAATGAGCCAAAGTGTCATTTTCAATATGGTGGCCGCAGCTGCCACATTAGAAGTCAGATTGGAATGCTCTGAACAAACTTTAGTGTGGTATTAAGATATATGCAAAGTTTCAGCTCCATCAGTCTATAGTTTCAGAGAAGAAGATTTTTAAAGATATTTCTGAAATTAAGGGGTGTGGCCAAATGACAGAGGTCAAATGAAGGTCAAAATGCGATGCACAGCTAAACCCATAATATATATGTTGAGTCTTGCTATTTGGCACATATACAGCAAATTTCAGCTGAATTGCTGAGCCAAAGTAGCATTTTCAATATGGATGCCAAAGCCGCCATATTTAAAGTTGGATCAGAACGCCTCGAACAAACTTTGGTGTCCTCGTGGGTAGGAACATGCATGCCAAATTTCAGCTTCATTGGCCCGTTAGTTTCAGAGAAGATGATGTTTACAGACGCCAACGCATGACGACGACGGAGGCCATGACATAAGCTCATGGACTTCGTCCAGGTGAGCTAAAAATTGATAATTGTTTTGTTTTCCTATATTTTTTCTGCATGTCATCCCAGTAAGTTTGTTTGTTATGTAGGCCAGTATAGTTTGTGTCATTTAAAAAGCTATCATGCTCATTATTTTATTTGTTTCATCCTCTTCAACCCCAATTCCTGGTAGTGCAGGCATTACAGGATTTGCCTCTCACCTTTCCAGGGCTGTACCGAACGCTTCAAAGTATTGAACCCTCGATCCTGACGTTCACAATCGAATTCTAAATTCAGACTTGAATACAGTGAGTTATGCAACTTTTTTCCTGTCAAAAATTCATTAGTTTAAACCAGTTATTTTTTCTGCACAATTGTTGATGAAGATTTAATTACATATTGATTGTAATAATGCCAGTCTAATTGCATTTGCCTATTATTAGTAGGCTATTATATGATTTTAATCCAAATTTTTCAGTTCCATTTACTCTAGATCATTATTAAGTCCAACAGTCAAAATTTTCAAAAAAGATGGATGTAATAACTTTCTGAATTCATGACATATTTTTATCTAACAAATTATTCTACTTCAGTCCATATTTGTTTGCATTTGGCCTGTCAGAAACCACATTTTCACCGCCTGCAGTGAAATACTTTTTGCTATCCCACTGCACTAGACACCTTATGAAAGCAGTCTAGCTGCAACAGCCATAAGATGTCATTTATGCAACTTCAGTGACTAAAATCATTTTCAGCTCCAACAGTATTATTGCTGGTAGCCGACTCAACTTATTAAAAAAGGATAATTGACGGTCTGCTTTTATTTGGTGCTGGCACGCCATCATCGAGTCGGTCATTATCAAGTGAATCAAGGACTCCTAAAGGACTTACCAAGACAAAATGTCCAAGAAATTGGCAGTTTGGGAGCATTTTAAGATATATAATGATACCAAAAAAAGTGCAGTGCTAGTTATGCAAGATGAAACTGGTGTACTATCATTTTTCAATGAATGTGGTGAGTCATTTGAGAAATGTAAGTTCTCTGAATTTGCTCTGCTTAGCTTATGTCACCTGTTAGGCTAATGGTTAAATTGTTAGTTTCCAAAATAGCAAGCCTGTGATGAATAAATAGGCTAACTCCGCGTAGGAGAAGCAAAATAAAGCTAACGAGTGAAATATATAAACCAATAATTTTTTACGAAACATGGGTGCTCTGCTTGCGACAGACTGCACCTGCGACAACGAGCCAACGAACCGTTGAGCAGGTGATGAAAAAACCTCCTTCGCTGGAGAAAAGGAGAGAGGAAATAACAGATGTGCTTACCAATGGGATAGACATGCAGCCAGTGAATACTGCACACAGTGAAGGTTTTATACATTTTATTAACAAGTTAGAGTGGGATACACAATTCCAAATCATGAAAAAAACTTTTAAAGGGCTAACCAAAAATACACAGCAGTGAAAGAAATTCTCGGTGATATTATTAAAAATTCTGTAATGGGCTTTACTATAGACATTTGGACAAGCCAACAAATCGAAGCTTATACTGTACCAGCCCATCTGATTACTGATGGGAACATATCAATAATGTGCGTGAAACAGCTAAAATGACAATGTCACAAAGCGGCAAATGTAGCACATTAACTTGGAGAGTTCGCTGATGCTTTCCAGATATCAGAGTCGCTGAAGTTCATGACAACACAGCCAACATGATCATTGGTATCTAAATTGGTTACATATGTGTAAAAAAAAGTAAATGTAAATGAGTTATTTTGCTTAATTAGCTTGTTTGGAAAAAGTTGTTTTATTTTATAATTTTCTGAATGGGCCACATTAGGCTTTATGCACTCATCCCTTTCATAACGAGTGCTTGTTTGTCAGATCTGTTCTGTGCCTCACTGTTTGAATTAAAAGCACTTTAGCAATGTTCTGACATATTTTATTTCTAGGGTCCAATTTTTGTCATAGTATAATGTTGCCTATAGTAAGCCTCTGAGGAGAGCGCATTATTAAAGCGAATTTGTTGCATCTCGGGTCTGTATGTGTGTGTTTGGGGGGATTCGAAGCTTCATTCGAATATCTCTGTCAAAAAATCAAATATGAAAAAATGACATTTGGTACAGCCCTACACCTTTCACACATGATGGATCACAACCCTGCCACATTTGAGATAGCCTGATTCACAGTCAAACAATTTATTATTTGAACTAGACAGTCCGGTCGGCCGCGACCACTTGGGTGTCACCCCTGAAAACTTGTTTCCCCCCTTTTTTGCATATTATTCGGCAAATACAGTCGCCATTGCCACCAAAATCGAGTGGTGTCATAAGTGAAGAATAACACATGTCCATACCAAATATGAAAGTAATTGGTCGCTTACAGCCTGTACAGCGTCCACAAGGAAGTGTCTACGGACACGGAGGCGGCGGCGGAGACGACACACGTGAATCAATAGTAGCCACCCAACTTCGTCCAGGGGCTAAAATTACCAAGACTAATACATAATCGTGTGATGATTAAGAAATTATTTATGAGGAAATGACCAAGAAACCATGGATAAGCTACATTGACAACATATAGGCCTATATATAATGCATGTGATATTGTAGGGATGATAATTTTGCGCTTAATCAATTAATCCAAAACCGTTTCTGAATTCCATTTCCTGTTACTGCATTTTTTTTTTTTTTTTAAAGAAAAATCTGTTCGTTGATCCCCATGAAACATTGGCATAGAACAACTTATAAGCCTAGCTTTTGCGTGCTGTCTCATGAGATACAGGTCATCGGCCCCAAAAAATAAAATAAAAAATCCTTGGACATAATCCTAAATTTAAATAAAGTGATTTGTTGCAATATATGACATAATTTATTGAATTGCAGATAAAACAAAGAACACAGTTGGCTTCCTTAGCACAATGCAACCATGGCCATTTTTCAAACAAACCTCATTTGAGCGATCTGTCAAGTCGCTCCATACCAAAATTTCTTCCAGGAAATTTGATCTTAGGTTGGAAGGACTCCTCATGCACAGCAGTGCTGAAGTTAGTGACCTGTTGCTTCCTGCCACTGCTGGTGCTCTCTACTGAAGCAACAAACTTGACTGTGGTTATGGTGGTGGAGCTAGCTCTTGCAGTGATAGTATTGTTGCTACCATCATCTGTATTGTTATTTTCATCATTAATCTTGTGTCCACGTGTAATGTAAGTGTTTTTATCATTTGCTTTAGTTTTTTTTGAAATATTGTTTGGGGGAAAAAAATCAGATCTCAATTTCTGCTTGCTGTCATTAGCCATTTTTGCTTCCCAGTGCATTTGTTTTAGCACCTTCCACTTCTCTGAGAAAGCAGTTCCTCAATTTATACTATTAGCAAGCTAGATAACTAACGTCAGCTACCTATGATGTAGCAACGGTTTGATGCCAGCCACATAGTAAGGGCTGCACTAGTCAGACCTAGAAATGCCAGTGACAAAGTAAATTAGCTCGCTAGTTGGTTTCTGTGTAGCCCAGGGCTCCCAACTCTTTCGCATTCCGTGTGAGATTTAGTTGCATATTCATGTGCCAAAGTCAGCACATAATAAAGCATTCTAGTTTGGTGTATGTCTGGGATATTATTTAATTCCCATTCCCATTTTCAATTTTTACTGTGATTTCTCAAATAATTCAGGCTCAATAACACAGTTATCCAGCTTGGTGCTGATGTGGTGCTGATGTCTATCCAGACTTGAAATGTCACAGGTCATGATAAAAGTATAACGCATTTGGTACTATGTACCCTTAAGTCATAATAAAAGATGTAAAACGTGGTGTTAAAAGCAAAACTGAGCCACTTTAGTGGCTTCCAGGTGGCGCCACAGGCAGACTATGTGAGATACGAACCTAAAAATTCAGCTTTTTCTGTGAGACACCCATATCTACCTATGTGCCAAGTTTCATTCAATTTCAGGGGGGTCAACTCCTCAACTTCTTCAAAAAAGTGCCATTTTCTCAAGGAATGGCTCTTAACAGAAAAGATACAGCTTAAAGGGGACCTATTATGCTGAGCCTTCTTTTAATACATATTTGTAATGTTATAATGTTAGTTGTCCATACTTAACCTCTGAAAAGTTTCTAAACATAAGATACAGGGTTTTGCCATAATCCAAGAACGTGATTTCGTGAACGTGATTTCCTCTCTGAACAGCTCCTCCCGAGATCTTCGTGAGATCTGGGCAAAACCTGACGTCAGGTTGTGCTGTCCAATTAGTACAGACCTAGCCAGAGCCAATCACGGCGCTGGACCTGCCCACACCGGAAACTATTCTCGAGAGGCACTAACAACGCAGATCATACTATGCCTTAGTAGCGTCGACACTTTTGGAAATACCAAAGAAGAACCGCAGATCATTTGAGGTGCAGTTTTGTCAGTATCTCTCCCAAAGCTGCTTGTCCGTTTACTTTTGGATGAGAAGAAAAACACTTATTTCTCTTCCAAAAGAGGATGCCACCAGAAATCAGTGGGTAGCTTTTTTTGTTTGCTGGCAGCAAACAGCCACAGCCAAAGGGAACGTTAGCTGCTTGTGCTCAGCATTTCACCAAAGACAGCTTTATAAATAAAGGATAATTCAACACAGGATAAGCGTTTCAGCTGCTTCTCAAACTTGAAGCAGCTGCATCGATCAAGCGCTCGGAGCCACAAGCTGTAAGTAATGATATAACAGCAAATAATGTAAGTGAAGCTAACGTGTTACGGGTGGCTAGCAGGACCGCTAGCGATAGTTAGCACTAAAAACTGGCCTCAAACGCAGGCTTTGTAAAATATCTGAAGATAAAGCCTGTATTGGTCGCGACTTTCCATGACTCACAGACACAGAAGTTGTAAGTTGCTTTTACTGCATAAACCAACCTGACGTGATAGCCAGTTGATTGTGGCTGTAGCACTGCAGCTAACGTAGCCAAGTTACTGTTGCTAATGTTTGTGTCCTAAATATGCAAGAGTAATATCAGAGGAAATTCTACAGAATGTGTGTGAACATGAACCTCATTTGAAGCTAACTTTTTATACTTGTTTGTAATTTGGATGCTTGGTACAACTGTCCACGATAACGGATCTTGCTGTCTGTAAAACCTGCATTGCAAGGGTTTGCCTCAGTGGTTATGACCGCTCGGTTACCAGCTACTGCATGTTAGTTTGCGTGCCGCCGTGCTAATTAAAAATGCTCCTGGTTAACTTATATGCAGTATTTCTGATCGGTATGCTTGTTACTTCGGTAAGCATCAATGTGGCAGTTTCATCATAATGTTGCCCGATTGTAGCCACTACAGTTGAAGCGGCTGCTTGTGATTGCTTCACTTATCCATGACCGGTATCAGCCGGATCCTGATCACAAATATCTGGGTTAGCTCTCTGATTCTACCATGAAAGCAATGCGAAACGCAGAAGCTCTACTGGTTTACAAATGATTTCTCTGCACTACCGTGACATAATTTCATCCCCCTTTAGAAATTGTTGTGGGTAATAAAAAGCCGAAAAAGGCAGAGATTAAATAGGTAATTCTTTCCTGTCAAAGTAATCGATTTGCTGGCTCCACATAAAAAACTTGTCCACGCTAACAGAACTTACGGTCTGCAAAACCTGTATTATGTTCATAACATAACCGAGCTCTCTCTAGCTGTCGCGTACTATCAATAAAGCTGCTTTCACATAAATGACGCGAAACGAATTTTTCAAGGGACAGATTACATTCAAAGTCAATGCAAAGACTTGAATACACGAAGTTATGGGCGTTAAGCAGCTTTCACACCGGACGCTAAACTAACAGATTACATTCAAAGTCAATGCAAAGACTTGAATACACAAGTTATGGGCATGTTAAGCAGCTTTCACACTGGACACGAAACAAATTTTTTTTGGGACAGATTACATTCAAAGTCAATGCAAAGACTTGAATACACAAGTTGGGGGATTACATTCAAAGTCATTTGCAACGGACTCGAATAAACAAATTTTATGGGACAGATTCATTCAAAGTCAATGCAAAGGATTGAATACATGAGTTGGGGACAGATTACATTCAAAGTCAATGCAAAGACTTGAATACACAAGTTATGGGCATGTCAAGCAGCTTTCACACGGATGGAAATGAATTTTCGGGACAGATTACATTCATAGTCAATGCAAAGACTTGAATACACAAGTTATGGGCGCGCTAAGCAGCTTTCACACCGGACGCGAAACTCATAGATTACATTCAAAGTCAATGCAAAGACTCGAATACACGAGTTGGGACAGATTACATTCAAAGTCAATGCAAAGACTCGAATACACGAGTTATGGGCATGTCAAGCCGCTTTCACACCGGACGTGAAACAAATTTTTCACGCGACAGATTAGCTACATTCAAAGTCAATGCAAAGACGTGAAAATACTCGTAATGGGCGCGTTAAGCAGCTTTCACACTGGATGCAAAACCATCGCACGACATATTAGCTACATTCAAGGTCAATGCAAAGACGCGAATACATGCGTAATGGGCGTGTTAAGCAGCTTTCACACCGGACGCAAAACAAGTTTTTCACGCAAGAGATTACATTCAAAGTAAATGCAAAGAAAATGCATTGACTTTGAATGTAATCTGTCGCACAAAAAATTCATTTCGCGCCCATGTTCTCCAAGCAAACGCTGGTCATTCCGACGCAATAAGTAAACCATTACCATGGGCAATTTCCGAAAAGGCCGTTTAGCCTGGAGCTTTCGCCCCTTTGTCATACACCAGCGCAAAAGCTGTTTGTTACTCCACGCTAATGACACACCACAGCTATGCACACAAACCAGCAGGTCCTTATACACACCGAAGCAGTCCATAAGTTGTTGGTCCACTTTTAGCTGCTCCTCACTGTCCGTGTTTCCCTCTAAACTCAGACCCACCGGATTTCTACGGTCTCCGGTCTACACTTGAGTTTGTCGGCCCGTTCTACAAATGTGTCTATATGGGGTGGATTCTAGCTTTCCCTCAATCCTAGCAAGAGAAACACCGGTGTACTCACCATAGTAGCCATAGGTAGACCGCAAATTCGAGCTTGACCTGCCAGACATTCGCATTGCATCCTGCACTTTCACCGTTGCGTTTATTAGAACAAGTTAATTTCATTAGATCTATACACATGTACTGCGTTTGATTGCAGAATATGCCCGTCGATTCTTCGGGAGACGCTGGCTCCGTGGAACGGACCCGAAAACTGCGTTCTGCTGCCTCTTCCCACCTAGATCCGCCCTCCACAGAGCTGGCCAGTCAGAGGAAAGTGGGCACACGGGGAGTGGGGGCCATAGCAGAAGAGCCATCCCAATGATGCATTTCAGGCAGAGACTACATGAACTACAAATGGGGTTTTTTGAGGATGGCAGTATGAGCAAAATAAATACCCTTTTTTTACTTTGCGCAATCAGGAGTACTTTAGGGGAGTCAAAGACCAAAATATAAACTTGGAAAAATGGCATAATAGGTCACCTTTAAACACTGTTAAAAATAAATAAATAAATTATCGAGGTCTAACAAACAGAACGACATATTTGCATTAGTATTAAAGCTACTGTAACTGATTTAGTCGTTTTCGTAGCTTCTTGTCCAAAGCCTATGTAAGCAGACCCTGCCCTCCCTTCCCAAGCCACGCACAAGAACGTGCATCGGTTTCCGACAGAGGCGGAGCAGAGTAGCCACTCAGTTACAATATAAGTTCAATATAAACAGACGCTCTCAGTGATTTTCGTGTGAAAGCCACACTGAAAACATGGACCAACAATACATTACATCCATGCAGAAACTTCGGTATGAATGGCTGTTTGAAAGTATTAGCTAAAACTAGCTAGTGTCCTATAGCTACACATGCTATCGTTACACAGCTAAGCAAGCTGTAGTCGGCCGCAAACGATGATGGTTCATTTATGAACTGATATTAGCAGGATTAAAAACCGCCAACAGGACTATAGGAGACTTAAAACTGCATAACTACAACAGAGTAAAACAAAGCTTACCTGTCCAGTAGCAGCAAGGGTAGCAGTGCATTGCTTTTTAAACCCTTTGATTCCTTCAGTATTCCCCATTGAAAGTGGCACCGATATAAATACAGCTCTTGGCCATCTCGCATTTTTCCTCCTTAATTCTATTTGTTCCTTTACTGTTCTTAGGTGCTTTGGTTGTTTAATTGTGTACGTCGCCACCCGTAGCGCTGGGATTGGAAGCTTCATCTGTTCTACTATTGCCAACAACACAGATTTTTCTTTGTCTTATTCTAATGATTTTTCCGGCAGATGGCACACTAACAACGCAGATTCAGCTCTGCGCGTTCACAAGCAGAGAGAAACGCGTCTTTATGGCGTTCTCTCACCTGATGGAATAGAGGCAGTGGGTGACTCCAGAATTTTATACGCTGCTTTATTGCAAAAGACAGTTACTGAGAGACCCGTGTTATCGACCAGATACTCTAAATAAATGACCTCTGCCGGGATGTGGAGCTATTTAAAAAATCACTTACAGCAGCTTTAAACTTGCACTGATTAAAAGCTTAAAAACATTTGTTCCAATGACAGATTTGTTTGCCTTTGGTGCTCTTATGATAGCAAAAACAAAATAAACTGCTCACGTGTTGGAAAGTATGTGCTCTGCACGGCTGCGATTGCTTTTGCACCATTTTACTGATGTGTTTCCTAGTCCAGGAGCCCTCATCATCTGCGCGCCTGGGTGCAACTACAGCCCCTGCACCCACGATATTTACCCCCCGTCATTGACTGCAAGTTTGATATTGTGTTCCTGTGGTGTAACTGGCATGGTGGTGGTGAACTCCATTGACCTATTGAGCCTTCATTGACCCTTTCATCAATTCAAAATTCCAAAATTTTGCCATCTGAACTAAATTCCAGCTTATGACCTTTATTTTGATTAAAAGTCAAACCATTTAAAGAGCAACTTGCAGGTTAGGTACCCCTATAAACCATACTGTAGATACATGATAAAATAACAATGTTCCGAGAAAGAATCAGACATTTAACAGCACCATAACCATTTTTTTTTTTACTTTAAATTGTAAGAAAATAACGTTCACATCAAAAACGGGGCATAACCAGGAAGTGACGTAGCATAAGGCACTCCGAGCAAGTTCCAGACAATGTCAGTAATGGATTCTGAAAATTATTTCAAAAACAGGACATATGAAGAGAGCCTCTACCAGCCAAAATAATGAACATTTCAGTAGCAAATTGTGGGAGATTTATCAATAGCGATTAATAAATACATTATGACTGGAAAATAGCGATTGCCGTGAGGTGGGAATGGCGGTGGGAGATGAGAAACAGCTAGCAATGGGCTTACTGTCGAGTGATGGGCTAACTACATTGTAGCTAGATAGCCATGAAGAAATAAGTGTAAGGGCAGTCTCCCTCTCTCTGTGTAGTATTGTACTGTACTGGGGGGTTTGCACGATACTCCTGTTTTCACTGTGGGTGAAGCTAATGTAAATAATTCCAGGATAAAGCCACTTTTACACCGGTCGAGAAACAAATTTTTCGCACGACAGATTACATTCAAAGTCAATGCAAAGAGGCGTGTAACAGATTACATTCAACGTCAATGTGAAACACGTGTATTTGCGTCTTTGCATTGACTTTGAATGTAATCTGTCGTGCAAAAAATTTGTTTTGCTTTCGGTGTAAAAGCAGCCTACTGTGTTTTTTTTCCATTGGCTGTTGCCCTAAATCTTACCCCAGATACGATAGTGCTATTATCTGATTGGCTATTGTTTAGCCCCTTTCCTTTTTTTTTTTTTTTTTTGATTATTGGCAGGTGGCAAGCTGCCACCGAGAACTCCAGGGGAGACGTTTTTGATTCCTGCCGGTTTCCACAGTTACAGCAGTGCTGCTGCACATACAGGCCGACTGTTGGAAATTGTTTTCATTTTAATCATTTTTTTTTCTTGCGTGAGAAATACTATGTGTGGCGCAAGTGCGTGACATCCAACTGAAATGAGTGACAATCACGCTTATTGCGTGAGACTTGAGAGCCCTGCATCTACACCCTCCACAGGGAAAATGGTGCGCGAGCAGGCTTTATATGCCTTTTCTTACATCACTCATCAGGGAAAGCGCGGCTTAGAACTAACTGAAATGGGAACATTTTATGTAAATTTCGACTAGTGGGTTTTGGGAAAGATGGTAATTTATACATAGATGTTTGTAAAAGACATTTTCAAACCAGATCAAGTATAAATATATTTTTCAATTCAACCTGCAAGTTGCTCTTTAAATTTCAGTGAAATTTAACGATTGTCTCCAAACTTTTCACTGGTACTGTACTTTTTTCTCAGACTCTGTCCACAAAATCAGGTAGCCATGTGAAGTGCTGGTCTGGACAGACCCCTGCAGCAGAAATGCTTCACTTATCAAGTCTCTCACCCTTTGTTCTGGCTTCCTTTTCTGACACTGGTGTCCTCTCCTTCCAAAAAAAGAAACAGGAGACATGACAGCCAGGCCCTCAAGGTTTTGGCCTTCATTTCACAGGTTCCCATGGTGATCTCTGGACCCCCTATAATAATAAGGCAGAACTGCCCTCCTGAATTCTCAAATTCCTGTGAAGTCTGTGTTAGGTCTTCAGACTGACAATCATTTGAGGAATTATTATTTTCACTCGTCTCCCCTGAAATGGTTGGTTCCTTTAAAAGCTGTCCTTGATTCCATTCAGATTCTGCCAATATTTGTTGTTGGATTAGCTCATTATATATGTGCTTGTTAAGTTAAAAGCAAAACTGGGTAAGTTAATTTCACTGATTGCTGAGCATGTGACATTGTTTTTGAAGGGTAATAATAGTTAGTAGAACAAATAAATTTGTTTAAATGTTCCATGGAAAAAATGGAGGTGTGAATTCAGCTGCCCCAATATAGCTGCCCCTAATGAGAAACACCTGTCACCATTAACAAAGCAACAGAAAATATAATGAGCCGTCGTCAGCACCTCTGCAAGTTAGTGAGGGGTACAATTCAAGTATGCATTTTGAAAAAAGGATCACTGCAAATCAGTAAAGGGTACATTTCAGTGGTACATGTTGGAAAAAAAAAAAAAAAACAATCCATGAAAACAGGGTTTATGAGGAAAATATTCAAATTTCAGTTTATTCCATCTCTGGACTGTTTCAGAAAATTTCTCAGTTGTTCTGAATGCTAACTACTCAATGAGGATGGAATTAACTCACAAGCTCCTGCCAGCTTTGTACCAACAATTTTTTTCTCCCTTAAAACTGTTAGAGAACCTCAGGCTATGAATTGATCAGAGTGCATAGAAATTGCAGAATACAAGTATGTGGAGGTCTCTGCCCCATTTATTTGACAAGGACACAGTCACTAAGAAATAAATCAACTGCAGCTTTCCATTAGTCACATGTTGCGGTCTTTCTATTACAGTTAATGAAATCATTCTGAATCTCCACAAGATACTTAACAGGTTCTGTGCAAATATGTCTTTTCTTATACCATGGGCTGCAAGAAACTGTGCTTTTTTTTCATCACTAATGATTGAAGGTTTTATTATGGTTCATTACTTTTTGAAGAGCATATAACTGAAATGCTTGCAATTTTCAGTATGTAACCATGAATCTTCCTATGAGGAAATCTGTTTGAAATCAAAAATAGATAGCTTCCATAAATTCTATTGCTGTCAGTCAGAGTGATTTACTTTTAGCTGCGATCAGTGCATCAGTGCAGCTCCTTTAGGTTCCCTTTGTTGTAATGTTTGCTGTCTGGATATATCTCAGTCACAACTTGTGAATGTGATTGATTTAGCATTTCGTTACCAATTAGCCTTTCCATTGCAGAATTTTCAGACAGGAAATATAACCATGTATCTCTTGCTGTTTAGCATCCTACAAGAATGGAATCTCTTTCTGACCATTCTTCACAATGGTGTATGCAGCAAATAGCGTGGACTAATGTCCTTCTGTGTTCTGGAGCTTTCAGTCATACAAAAAAAAGCCAGCTGGCCTAGAGACGCCATCTGTGCTCATTTCTGGTGACAGACTTACCATGAGATGCACATTCTACCCTCTGATATGGAAAGGGTAACCTGTAGAATGTGAGCTCCTTTCTTACTAATGGAGTTACCTAAACGCAGGTTAGTGAACCAGACCACGCCTAAAATGTCACTCCATTGACCTTGTCATAACCAACCAGTCTATTTACAGTTTATCACTTTCATTCCACAATCCTGGTCTGTCTAATTCGACGGCCCTCCCTCCTGTTGCCCTCTATTCGACTTTCACCCTGTCACTCTGTAGGAACCCCAGGGGACTCGAAGAGGCCTTTCTGATTGAATCTACTGAATTCCGTCTAACAGCACATGAGCACAAATTCCCACACCTATCCAATTCAATAAATATCGCTAACTACTATTTTATGTGAGGTCTGGAATTCATTAATCCCTCCTAGTACCACACATAATCATTCCATCCATTATCTAATTACTAAGCTGTTCCCGGACAACCCTATCCCAGCATTAAATAGGCATTTTCTGACCAGGGAACCTTTTCATAGTCTTAAGAACTTAGTTCTAAAAAACCCCTTTTTATTGTATCTGCACCGCAGGAACTGTGAATGATCGTAGTTCATAGAACTCCATTTTCAGGGACTTTATTTAGCTCCTGATTATCTTCCAAGTACATACTTTCCCAGCACCTGAGGAACTCTGAGTGACGCAAATGTACAAAGTTTTACTATTGGCAATGTGAAAGCCGATAGAAAAAAAGCCCTTAACCCTCTCAGTGCCGCTGTTGACACAAATCACAACCATCTGCTGAGGGTATGGACAACCATTTGAGCAAATAATGACTCAGAATTTTTATGTTAACACAACATTAAAAAGGACTTCAATTCCGTGCGAGAATCTCTAACATATGCTTTGACTGAATAATTGCTGACTACAGCAGGGGAATGCAAATATGCCACTAAAACTCACACCGAATGCGTGAGAGTTAACAGGTATGCTTTATTAATGAAAACTGGTTACACCTGATAATCTTGAGAGTTTTCGGAGTTTCTGTAGTGGTAATTTAAATGAATGATTGAAAACAGGTCACGACCAATCATTATTTTTCAGGGATGGTTTGAGCTTCCCCTGTTGCCAGTTCATCAGCTGCCACTGAAACACAGCCTAGTGTTTGTCCATCTTGTTCACACTGAGTTGGGTGTGAGGCCATCCACATGCCTTTCTCCATCACAAACACTTTTCCAACTGTGTTTTTTGCTTTAGAAGGATAAATTGAGCTCCCTGTAGCTGAGCAGGGTATATTTTGTCGGAATTACAAGTTCCCCAAGTGCATCTAAGAGAACCACTGTTGAAAAAGTCAGCAACCTCGCCCATTACGCACAGCTAATGATTGCATTGATTTTGGGAAATATCAGAGATGCCAACTTTTGAAAACTGGAATCAGGGAGGATTTATCGTGGCTAGACGAACTGACGTTGCAGCGCGAGCTTGTTTCACAGGTGGGCTCCAGGGGACAGTGCCCCCAGAAGCTCCCGGAGTTTAAGCTTTGAAAAGTCTTTATTCACACTCCCTGATGAGCATTTTTTTGATGTTCTCATTCACTACAATTTAATCAATTATGAAATATGTCTGAAATTTTTCCATCAACATTAGTTGTTTTTATTGTTATTTACACTTTGAGTTACACATACACACACAAACACACGCACACACAAAAGATGGACATGAAGTTTGATAATAAATATGAATTACTATAAAATTTACTGTGGTGCTGGAGACTTATGCCATTAAGAATGTGCTATATTAGTTATTTTTGTAAGACCATTTTTTGAAATGTGTTGATTTATGACACGCAATGGTGACACCAAAATGTAAATTTCTGAGACCATTTTTGGTAATTTTCACCAAATACTCTGCCAAGTTTGCACCATTACTGGAGGACTAAGACGGGGAAAATGATGATTAAATTCAAACTTTCAAAGCACCTGGAACAGTTCAAAAGGGCATATGCTCCAATGGATATAATTTTGTCAATTTTGATAGCATTCAAATGTTGTTTTAAGAAATGCAAAGTTTGCTCAACAACATGTTAAATAATTTGTACAAGTAGCACAACCCTATAAGCCCACAACACAATTAAATAAGCCTAACGTGTGATGATCACCTTGATCGGGATATCAGCATGCAGATATTGCACCCGATTAAATTCAAACCCCACGCGAGCACGAGTCAAATGAAGTCCAAACACCGGCCGCTCGAGCAGACCAGGTCGATGGAGTCGGCGGAGAAACCGTGAAGCTACCGCAACTCCACAAACGCAACAGAGACCTATTTAACTCTGGCTGTGATCTTGCGAGGCGACAAACCAAATTGTTACAAATTTCTATAAAAAAATAAAATGGAGTGGTGTTGTTAGATTCCCCGGACTGGGTTACCCAATCCATCTTTCTTCTGTGTCCATGTTTTCCCCTAACCCTTCAAGCTTCAAGAACTTCCTCAGTTGAAATGTAACGTAAAGAAAATACAGTATTACTATTCGGCAAATAAGAGGTTGTAGGACAGGTAGATAGATCAGAGGTGCGCTGCTTATCATTGGTCTGCTCAGAGAAACTTGGGTCTGCTACTTTGTTCATCTCAAAAAGATAGCCTGCTGAAAAAAAAAGCTGATTTAAAGCATTACTTATTTGAGCTTTACCAGTAATCAAATTTGAATTAAACACAACTTACAATGGAAGAGAAGGAGATGAACTTGAACTTTCCAGCATTTTTACAGTTTTCCAGAATTGTGTTGGATCTCTACCAGCATCTGCAAGGGATTTCAAGTAAAAATCAGATTTTGCCTTTCTGACACTGTGCATTTGTTTCTAAGCTGTCTAAAATAAAGCCAATCTTGGGGTAAGCGGGTTGATCTAGCTTTAGCCCATGCTTTGTTCCTGTCCCTGAACAGTTGTGAGAGCTCCAATGAATACCATGGAATCACTCTGTCCTTAATTCTCAGAGATTTTAAAGGAGCATGCTTGTCTGCCAAAGAGTTAAATATGAAGGAGAAAAATTCAAGTGCAAGCTCTGTTTCAGGAATAGCAGAGACACGATGAAAATCACAATCATACAAGTCATGGAGGAAGCCTTGAGCATCAAACTTTTAATAATTTCTCTTTTTAACAATATGAGGCTTGAACCTTTGGAGTTTTGTTGTTCTTACGCATGCAATGGGACAATGATCACTAAGATCACATGCAAAAGCTGCATTAGCCAAATAATTATGAGGGTTATTTGAAATAATAACATCAATTAGAGAAGATTTTCCTGGATCTTTTAAGTTTGGGTGTGTGGGCTCTGAAATTAGCTGGAACAGATTTCGTTGAATACATATATTCCTTAAATCATCAGATACAGAAGTGAGCCAGTCCAGGTTTAAATCCCCAAGAATAACTAATTCAGAAGTCAACTAGTACATTCACAGAAATCTTAGAAGCACATGGCGGCTGGTAGACTCCCAATATATAAAAATGTGAATTAGCATTCAATATCAATTTAATGACTAAAACTTCAAATTGTTTCTCAACAGAATGACTGATAACACAGGTAGCCCTTAGTGTATTTTTTACATAAATGGCTATACCACCACCTCTTCCTTTCCTATCACATCTGAAAATATTAAAACCATCCAAACAGTATCATCTGAGATCGAGTTATTCAGCCATGTCTCTGATACAACAAAAACATCAGGATTTTTGTCTATAACTCAAATTTTTATGACCATCAAGCTCTAAAGCAAGGCCAGCTCAAGTGTCCAATTTAGGAACTAGGTTTCCTCACATTTAAGTGCATAAGACCATGCCCATTTCGTTTACAAGTTTTCAGGGGTAAAACTCCACTGTTAAAATGAACCACAGTGGGGTGCCCCAGTGGCTCATCGGTCTAAGCACCTCATTTAGCACCTGTATTCTCATCCTAGAGTTTTAAAGGCTGTGTCTCTGATCCCACAGCGACCTGGGTTCGAGTCCGGCTTGGGTCATGTCTTCCCCCATTCTTTTCCCCAACCTTCCTGTCTCTCTACACTGTATAACTATCTAATAAAGGAAAAATTCCCAAAATATAATCTTTAAAAAAAATAAATAAATTTAACCGCAGTATTTAACCACAGTATAAGGGCGGCATGGCTCAGGAGGTAGAGCGGGCAGCCTAGAAAGCAGAAGGTTCCCGGTTCGATCCCTGGCTCCTCCAGAGAATGTGTCAAAGTGTTCTTAAGCAAGACACTGTACCCCTCACTGCTCCTGATGTGTAGGTTGGCGCCTTGCATGGCAGCCCCCGCCATCAGCGTGAATATAAGGCATAGTTGTAGAGTGCTTTGGGATCGTGTCATGTGACTAGAGAGCTATATAAATGCAGTCCATTTACCATTTTGTTCTGGCTCAACTTATTTCTCCTTGTGAATTTTAGGAGAAACATATGAGACTAAAAAAATTTAGCAAATTTTAGCAAGGTATCTCCTTTAAGTCTCAAACATGATCTCCTGTTGCTCAGTGTCCTGTCTCACCTTTTTCTCCTAGTGAATTTTAGGAGAAACATATGAGACAAAATAAAATCAAAAATGAAACTAAATTGAGCTTAAGCAAGGTATCTCCTTTAAGTCTCAAACATGACTCCTGTTGCTCAGTGTCCTGTCTCAGCTATTTCTCCTAGTGAATTTTAGGAGAAACATATAAGACGAAGTAGAATCTTAAATGAAATTAAGATGAGGTAGAACTGAGAATCACAATTTTGTCTCCAGAGCTGTGGAAAAGCCAGCTTTGAGCAGTAAAATTTTCCTCTGGGCGGAGCTGTGGAAAAGCCAGCTTTGAGCAGTAAAATTTTCCTCTGGGATTAAAAACTTCAGCTCCTTAAGGCAGTCAGTGTTCAGAAAATGATTAAAATAATTAAATTAAAACTGATACAATAAAATATTAAAAGGGTTTTTAAAAGTAGGGGCACGGGTTTATGCACTTTAAAACACTGTTTTATAAAAACAGGTTTAGCTCTCTGATCCTACCGCGAGGAAAGAAATCATGAAATGCACTATAACGTGCCTGGTGTAACAAACAATTTCTCTGCATTGCCGTGGCGGAATTTCATCCACCTTTGAAAATTGCTCTGGCGAATAAAAAGCCCAAAAAAAAGTGGAGATCGGATACAGATTTTTTTCAGTAGAAGTTATTGATCGCTTGCTCCACATAAGCAGCGCTTACACCGTTTGTGTGTTTTTGCTATGAACTCATTTAGTAGCTTGGTGTTGGAATTGTGTTTCATTTTGATAGAAGTGGTTAACAGGAGCTTTTAGCAAAGTTTCCTCCGGATAGCTAAGTGGGTATATAACATGACTATTTAACAGTACAGCTACAATCACATGCATGCAAGGCGAGACAGTAGGAGCAAAACACTAAAATTTCAACTTGCCACTCATTGAAATCCTGCTTTGAACATTGCTGCAATACTTCAATTGCTTCCTCCTCCCGTTCGGCGTCGGATTCAGGATCAAACGAGTATGGTCTCACAGAAATACATGCCGCGGATAGCTGACCTGAAATATCTGCCATCTTCGTTTCCTGGTTTTTTGGGTCTGCACCCTCCCTCGGAATTGAAGCAGCCAGGCACAATCAGAGCAGTGCCTCATTAGCATAGCGGCCCCGCCCATTTCAAAACGGCTCGTGTTTCAGGCCGGCACAGATGGGGTGAGAAAAGATGTCTCACTAGGCCTGGATGTGTGTGGTTTTTTTTGTAACTGAATTCTTAACATTATTTTAAAAACCCATTGGACATATTTTAAACAACTAAATGCAGCGTAATAGGGGACCTTTCATAAAATTGACTTTAATTGACTCCAAAAATCTTAAGGCCCATCAGGTGTCGCCCGTTCTCCTTGTAAAATGAGTATTAATAGCCTAATTTTTGACCTGTTTTCAATCACTCATTTAAATTACCATTATAGATACTCCATAAACTCTCAACATTATCAGGTGTGGCCAGTTTTCATTAATACCGCATACCTGTCAACTCTCACGTATTCGGCGTGAGTTTTCGTGGCATATTTACGTTCCCCTGCTGTAGTCACCAATTATTCAATCAACGCATATGTAAGAAATTCTCGAGTGGAATTGAAGTCCTTGCGCATGGAGGTTTATCAGTTTCACGTGCATTACGGTGGATTTCACTGCTAGTAATTGGAAACCGATTATGACTCCGGACTTCTCATGCTTTTCTTTACTCAGGGGTGGGAAGCAATGGAATTGCATAAAGAGATTTCAAATGATCTTATTTCATTTCAACAGTTTAAAGGATCATGAAACACATGCATTGCTTGAATGTCTAAAAGAATTAGCTGAAACTATGACAATCACTTGGATAACTTTGGATATGACAAACTGCCCATAGGCGATGAAACTAACACGAAGAAAGGATTTTATCAGACGAGTTCTTAAAATTACAAGGACTGATATTCTCATGTTCCGAATGGATTTTATAATGGACAATTTTACTTAGAAAAGCCGCGATTATCCTTCACTCCGCTGTGGTGAGTGTGTGCGTGTGTGTAGTGTCAAGTGGCCTATATTATCGTGTCTGCCCACATTTTGACTTATTTATTGGACTGAAGATGATGCGTGATTTTTTTTCAGATTGTCAGGCAGGTTTGAGGAGTTAGGCTAATTAATTGGAATCTCCTCCAAACTCGTCTTGGCATTATCAGTTCATTTTAGGTTTCAATCCATGTTGTCATTGTGGTGATCATGATTGGGTCTCGTTAGAACAAGGAGTTTGCTATCCTCTGCAGTTGTTCATGGTCTAACATTAACGTTATTAGCTCCAACCTTCTATTTTAACGTAAAAGGGAAGTAGCCACATGTAGTGAAATTACTTCCAATTGAAAATCACCCAGTAAGCTATATATTCCCTAAACATGGGTTGCTAGCGAGCGTGAAGCGTCATTTGGGAGCGCTGTTGCCCCGCAGATAGCGGACAGACGATAACGGTCCAGGGGTGCGTTTCGAAAGCGTAGTTGCTAAGTAAGTTAGCAACTTACATAGTTCGTCCATTCACAGTCAATGGGTCCAACTATGTAAGTTAGCATCTGTGATTTTGGTAAACGCACCCCAGTTCAATGTAATCGTTGTAGGTTATCCCTTGTGGAAAGAATTCCATAATCAACTACTACCAATGTCATTGAAATCAGTACTTTTCGGCTTACCTAAATGTTTGGGTACTCAGAGACACATTCAGGTGTGTAAAAACATCAAGGGTACATCCAGTCAAGAAAATTTAGAGTTTGATTTTTCGTCCTGCTATATGTGGTAATAGCATATACTGGTGGCAGACATGTTACTGATGACTTACCAGGGTGCTAGGGCATGCATAGCATGTGTATTTGAGATATTATATATTAATATTAAATTCTAAACCCCCCAAAATATATTGGCACCCCCTTTTAATATTCTTTTGGCAAATAAAAAGCCCAAAAAGTGGAAGCTGGATATGGAATTCTTTCCTTTTTTCTTTTATTACATGCAAATGTGAACAATAGCCAAAACAGAATCGAATATGAACTGAATGGCCCATCCTATGGTTCACTGCAGCTCAATCAATTGGAGGTGGACAGGAGATGTGCATCTGTTCTACATTTAAAAGCCTGAAGGCCAGTGTTAGTGATGGTTCCAACCACATGCTCAGGGAGGCGATTCCACACACGCACAGCAGTGTGGAGAAAAGTTCTGTCCAACTAGTGGGTCCTGGAGTTTGGAAAGCAGACAGCATGTTCTGGTGTGGCTGTGCATAGGCGGGCGGTTCGTCGCCAGATGAGTGGAGGGGGAAGCAGATCCTGGAGGTCTTTGGGGCAGAAGGGGGTGTGCATTTGGTACAGTACAGTGACAGCAGCACCCTGTCTTCTATGGGTAAGGCTGGGGATGGAGAGTTTTTCCCAGGCAGTGTCTTAGTCGACCCCAATTATTTTGAGGGCCTTCCACTGGATGTTATCCAGGAGGCTCAGGTAGGTCTGTGGAGTGCTCATCCAGCACAGTGAGGCATATTCCATGATGCTGCGGACCTGGAGCTTGAAGACAGCAGCACGGCTCTCCGTAGTGAGCTTACTGGACACTCTTGAGTGCTCCCAGTTTTTGACCTGCACGAGTGGAGATGTTGGTCAGATGTTTTGTCCAGTTTGTCCAGCTTCTCATGGTCTCAGATCCTGTTTTCATCCCAGCACTTTTTCGCGCAAAACAGATGTATTGCAATTCACGTAATTAGACTGTGCTCACTCATGCGTGACATGTTGAGTATGTGCAATTGCTCAAAAAAGCACCGAACCATTGTCTATCAACCTATGTAAAAGGATTTTCAGAAATTATAGAATTTTAGGGTAATTTTTCAAAGTGGGACATTTTTTTTGATACACCCTGTATGTACCTGTCTACGGGTCATGTGAGTTATTTGCCTGATGAAGACCCTGCTGGGTTGAAACTCTGCCTGCTTTTCCAGTCCATAAAGTATTGGGAGCTACAACCCAGTGAAGGGACATCGATCATTTCTCATTTTCAAGGTCAAAAAATAGGCAATAATTTTAAGCATAAACATCATCAGGGTCATAGTTAATAACTATATTACTGAAAAAACAAACTAGAAAAATTAAGTGAGAGCCATACCCACACAATCCATTTCGTATTAACACACTCCATTTTAGTGTTGAAAACGGTCGGTTGATGCAAGTGTTCAGATGAAGATGTTACCGGAGTTGACACATCCTGGTTTTTTCATTGAATGTTGGCCATACCCTAGGGCAAATTTCAGCAAATTCCCTTAGTGTGTCATGGCCGGGAACTTTGTCAAATGTACCATCGTTTACACACATGGCCGTTGGAAATCTCCATTTCAGAACATATTTTTTGAATAAATATCTTCCTATCTCAGCAGTATGACATCAATTTAAACAAATTCTTTCTTCATTCATTAGTAAAATATATTAGCTACAATGTGCATTGATAAGCACGTGATTATAATCATTGGTGACACTTTGTGGGGCCCCAGAATGGGTGGCCCCCCCAAAAACTAAAGAATGTAAAAAATATCATTTTTTGTCACAAAGAAAATTGATATCACAGTTTTCTCTGGTGGATTCATGAACCCCATAGGGTGGTTTATCAATGCTGAAAATGATTTTGAAATCGGTGGTTTGGGCCAGAAAACATCCTTAACTCACTGGCTGCCATGACGTCTATAGACATCAATTCGATTACAACTGTTGACCGCCAATGACGTCTATGGACGTCAATTATGTCATTCAACAGGGCAGGCTGGGGGACGTTTGGCGGAGCTTGTCCATCAATATCAGGCTTGAAAACTAGTGTAATGACGAACTGACCCCTGTAGGTGACAGCAGTGCTCTCTGGATGAGAGAGCCTAAAGCAAAAAAATATTGCCGTCAAAGTCACTGTTCTGCTAGACATTCCTTTTCACAAAAAGCTTGTTTTCTCCGTTTTTTGGTCAAAACAGGTGTTTTTGGTAATATCAGCCTATGATCTACTGCCAATTACTAAAGAACGGAAAAGGGTAGAAACAAACTTTTTTTCCTGATGAAAGAAGAGTGTGTACTCTTTCTTTGGGTAGTTTCGGTGTTTCCATAGTCAAAGAACACAATATTCTGTGAGTCTTGAAAGATTGGTCAAAATGCTCTAAAACGGCTGGCAGTATGGCGCTCTCTGCTCTGAAAACGGCTGGCAGCCAATGAGTTATTGGGACTCCACTTTTGCTGACAGTAGGGGGAGTTTTTAAAAACACTTCCGCTCTCAAACTCACGTTCTCTCTCCCACACAAACAAGCACATATGCAAACATCAGCCTGAGAGGCGAGAAAATTACCGAGGTCCAGATCTTGGGGACCTCATAGCTGGCTATGGCGGTGGACAGGACGTAATATGAGAATGATTTGAAGCGGCAGGTTTAAGGATTTAGCATTTCAGTTGCAATCTTGTCACATTTTTCCTGCAAACCAGTCTTAACCCTACAGAGTCGACGGACGCGCCAATGCGTCATAATCATGTGACCGATTTAAGACAACATAGCGGCAAGATTCAGCCTCGCACAGTGTCCATTTAAACTTATGTCGAAAGTGCGGACTCAAAACTATATACTAGTTTTTGAATCATCTTGATACGCCAAGTAAAACAATACTTATGATAAATTAATCACGCCACACTTTTCCTGATTATTTTTGTCACGTTTGGTGCTGGAAGAAACAGTTAAGACAAGCTGTTCTGCCTTCTCTCGCAAATCGAAAATACTTCCAAGTAAAAAAAAAAAAAAAACCAAACACACATCTCTTTCCTATTGATGGAAAAATCACAACATCAACCAATCAGAAAAATTCAATGGCAACGTATGACATTTGGTTGCTGGGGAGCGGGAAATTTGAGTGTGAGGCGGCAGAAAAAAAAAAAAGTGACAAAGCGGTATTGATAGCGTACAGTGAAATATAGCGTATAGAGATTTGACAGATTTAGTGAGTTTTGAGTGTATCGTTAGTTTTTAGTATAGGCATGGACAATACAAATGAATAAAATGACAACATTTCTTGAGCTGCTGAGAAAAAAAGTTTTTATTATTTTCTAATGATTTTTTTGCAGGTAAGTACAGAAGACACAGACGAAGAGTTTGCCACAAGTCCAACGCCTTTACAGGAAAGGGTCTCAGAGCCACAGGGTCCCAAAATGGCTGATTTCGCATTTATCAACAAAACCCATTGTGAAAATTGGGGGTGAAGCCTGAGGCATTTTTTAAAAATGCTGTCTACTCAGAAATCAACCTGGCCAAATTATCCATTAGGGTACCCTAACAGAAATAATTGATGCTAAAGTCATCAACCCCTTTTCTGAAGTACAGCAGCACCCCTAGGCCCTTTTTAATGGAAAATGCATTGAATTTCACCCAAGTATGTTCAACAAACATTAGGTTTTTGCGCTGATATTAAAAAAATGGTATGAATGGGTTGCCTGTGAATTTTTTTTTTTTTTGGATCAATGGCCTGCAAAATGTCAAAATTATCGGTGGGAGGGCAAACATTAACGCTACTCGCCCATTACTATATAAAATGCAGTGAAGTCGCTGATGCCGGCAGTTGTTTGCCCTCCCACTGCTATTTAAATGAATCAAACGTTCCCCTTCAATAACCCGTGGTGATAAAAAAAACCTTTGCACTGTTTTTTACAATGTCCATATACCCTCCTCCCATGATAGTTTCAATGAGCTACTGCGAATAATTCATAGTAAAACACAGTGACGTGCAGTCGGAGGTTAGTTTGGCGAGGCAGAAACCTCCCCTTTGCTTGATTAGCAATCAGACGATTAACTAGTTTAGTAAGACTATTCGGCAGAATGACGGGCCAGTTTAAGTTTCCGCGGCGTTATTACTCAGTACATCGAACCTGAAATGCTCACTAGACAGCAGATTTGCGCGTACTTGCTTCCAGGAAGCCGAAGCAATGTCATCAACAAATATTAAAACAGTTCGACTAATGCAGAGTTCAATGCTTAATCAATATACAATGTATTCTCCTTTAAATACGCTGTTACACCCAAACAAAAAGTGGGCGCTTATTTTCAGTCTTCTTTCATAATCCGATTAACAAAATGTTTTAAACGATATACAGAATAACCGAGAGCCGAGAATTTTTCCCTAATTGATTATTCAGATTTCCATCCTCGCAGTCTCGAATTGAAGGGTATAAGTGAATGAATCTTGTGACCGTGTTCGCGAGGTGGCATATTTTGATAGGTAGCAAAATTTGTCAGAACACTGGTAGGTTTTGAACGCCTGGCGCTGGTTTATTCCTTGGTATATTTTACTGAAACTTCACAAATAGGGTCACAGGATATTCTGTCAACTAACTATGTAGGTAATAGTAATTATAATCATTGGTGACACTTTGTGGGGCCCCAGAATGGGTGGCCCCCAAAAACTAAAGAATGTAAAAAAATATCATTTTTGTCACAAAGAAAATTGATATCACAGTTTTCTCTGGTGGATTCATGAACCCCATAGGGTGGTTTATCAATGCTGAAAATGATTTTGAAATCGGTGGTTTGGGCCAGAAAACATCCTTAACTCACTGGCTGCCATGACGTCTATAGACATCAATTGATTACAACTGTTGATCGCCAATGACGCCTATGGACGCCAATTATGTCATTCAACAGGGCAGGCTGGGGGACGTTTGGGAGCTTGTCCATCAATATCAGGCTTGAAAACTAGTGTAATGACGAACTGACCCTGTAGGTGACAGCAGTGCTCTCTGGATGAGAGAGCCTAAAGGCAAAAAAAAATATTGCCGTCAAAGTCACTGTTCTGCTAGACATTCCTTTTCACAAAAAGCTTGTTTTCTCCGTTTTTTGGTCAAAACAGGTGTTTTTGGTAATATCAGCCTATGATCTACTGCCAATTACTAAAGAACGGAAAAGGGTAGAAACAAACTTTTTTTCCTGATGAAAGAAGAGTGTGTACTCTTTTCTTTGGGTAGTTTCGGTGTTTCCATAGTCAAAGAACACAATATTCTGTGAGTCTTGAAAGATTGGTCAAAATGCTCTAAAACGGCTGGCAGTATGGCGCCTCTGCTCTGAAAAACGGCTGGCAGCCAATGAGTTATTGGGACTCCACTTTTTGCTGACAGTAGGGGGGAGTTTTAAAAACACTTCCGCTCTCAAACTCACGTTCTCTCTCCCACACAAACAAGCACATATGCAAACATCAGCCTGAGAGGCGAGAAAATTACCGAGGTCCAGATCTTGGGGACCTCATAGCTGGCTATGGCGGTGGACAGGACGTAATATGAGAATGATTTGAAGCGGCAGGTTTAAGGATTTAGCATTTCAGTTGCAATCTTGTCACATTTTTCCTGCAAACCAGTCTTAACCCTACAGAGTCGACGGACGCGCCAATGCGTCATAATCATGTGACCGATTTAAGACAACATAGCGGCAAGATTCAGCCTCGCACAGTGTCCATTTATAGTGTCCAACTTATATCGAAAGTGCGGACTCAAAACTATATACTAGTTTTTGAATCATCTTGATAGGCTAAGTAAAACAATACTTATGATAAATTAATCACGCCACACTTTTCCTGATTATTTTTGTCACGTTTGGTGCTGGAAGAAACAGTTAAGACAAGCTGTTCTGCCTTCTCTCGCAAATCGAAAATACTTCCAAGTAAAAAAAAAAAAAAAACCAAACAAACATCTCTTTCCTATTGATGGAAAAAATCACAACATCAACCAATCAGAAAATTCAATGGCAACGTATGACATTTGGTTGCTGGGGGAGCGGGGAAATTTGAGTGTGAGGCGGCAGAAAAAAAGTGACAAGCGGTATTGATAGCGTATAGTGAGATATAGCGTATAGAGAGATTTGACAGATTTAGTGAGTTTTGAGTGTATCGTTAGTTTTTAGTATAGGCATGGGCAATACAAATGAATAAAATGACAACATTTCTTGAGCTGCTGAGAAAAAAGTTTTTATGATTTTCTAATGATTTTTTGCAGGTAAGTACAGAAGACACAGACGAAGAGTTTGCCACAAGTCCAACGCCTTTACAGGAAAGGGTCTCAGAGCCACAGGGTCCCAAAAATGGCTGATTTCGGCATTTATCAACAAAACCCATTAGAAAATTGGGGGTGAAGCCTGAGGGCATTTTCGAAAATGCTGTCTACTCAGAAATCAACCTGGCCAAATTATCCATTAGGGTACCCTAACAGAAATAATTGATGCTAAAGTCATCAACCCCTTTTCTGAAGTACAGCAGCACCCCCTAGGCCCTTTTTAATGGAAAATGCATTGAATTTCACCCAAGTATGTTCAACAAACATTAGGTTTTGCGCTGATATTAAAAAATGGTATGAATGGGTTGCCTGTGAATTTTTTTTTTTTTGGATCAATGGCCTGCAAAAATGTCAAAATTATCGGTGGGAGGGCAAACATTAACGCTACTCGCCCATTACTATATAAAATGCAGTGAAGTCGCTGATGCCGGCAGTTGTTTGCCCTCCCACTGCTACGAAAATGAATCAAACGTTCCCCCTTCAATAACCCGTGGTGGTGAAAAAAAACCTTTGCACTGTTTTTTACAATGTCCATATACCCTTCTCCCATGATAGTTTCAATGAGCTACTGCGAATAATTCATAGTAAAACGCAGTGACGTGCAGTCGGAGGTTAGTTTGGCGAGGCAGAAACCTCCCCTTTGCTTGATTAGCAATCAGACGATTAACTAGTTTAGTAAGACTATTCGCAGAATGACGGGCCAGTTTAAGTTTCTGGGCGTTATTTTCAGTACATCGAACCTGAAATGCTCACTAGACAGCAGATTTGCGCCGCATTTGCTTCCAGGAAGCCGAAGCAATGTCATCAACAAATATTAAAACAGTTCGACTAATGCAGAGTTCAATGCTTAATCAATATACAATGTATTCTCCTTTAAAAATACGCTGTTACACCCAAACAAAAAGTGGGCGCTTATTTTCAGTCTTCTTTCATAATCCGATTAACAAAATGTTTAAACGATATACAGAATAACCGAGAGCCGAGAATTTTTCCTAATTGATTATTCAGATTTCCATCCTCGCAGTCTCGAATTGAAGGGTATAAGTGAATGAATCTTGTGACCGGTGTTCGCGAGGTGGCATATTTTGATAGGTAGCAAAATTTGTCAGAGCACTGGTAGGTTTTGAACGCCTGGCGCTGGTTTATTCCTTTGGTATATTTTACTGAAACTTCACAAATAGGGTCACAGGATATTCTGTCAACTAACTATGTAGGTAATAGTAAAAAATACACTCACCTTTCTTGCTGTTGTTGAGAAGAAGTCACGGCGAACTTCGCTGACGAACTTCAACAACTTCTGTCGAACTTATTTCACATCCCTGGAGGTCTAGTTTGGACGAATAGACTCGTAATTTCTCAAATTAGATGGCTGTAAGTCAATAAGGGCCGTAGCTGGGATATCACGTCAGCGCGGGCTGTTTGAAATCTACCTCCAAAATGGACATTTTTGCCACGCCGTGCACTTGAAAGTTTGTAAACACGGTGCAAATTGAGGTCACGCATTCATCCAACGGGCGAATAATAGCTCTGTTCAAATCGCGTTATTGGCCATAATACGCAGAGTTCATGTATGAAATGCGGGTATCCTATTGAAAAGGTTGCTTTTAATCAAACCATGGTGTTCTTTTTGTATGAAAATGGTATTTACATCATTTTTTTATAAGTTTTCTGAGGCTTGTTTACCGCCCCAGTTCAGCTGTTACGCATTCCATTAGAGTTTATGCAGAGCGTTGCCCATGCCTATTTAGTATAGCGTGTTTAGTGTGTTGTGTAGTCGTTTTATATTTTTATTGGGTGTTGACACAATGAGGCAACTACTGAACGTGGATCAGGCTTTGGAGCTCTTCTTTGAGATGGAGGAGGCGGAGAGCAATGACGCCGGGTGTCACTCCGAGTGTGAGGAGGACGACGAAGTGGGCGATCCCTGTTTTGTTTTGGGAGAGGAAATAGTGGAGGAGGAGCGTCCTACTCTTTCAGAGCGTGCTACACGGAGGGGACGGCGACCACGTAGCAGGTCCCGATCTCCGCTGGCTCACGCAGCAGAGCCCCGCCCCCGCGCTGAGCCCTGGAAGACAGAGGAGGATGCTGACACTGCCGTAACAGTCAGCAGGTTCCAGCCACAGAGACCACCAGGAGTCCAGGTAGAGACACAGTCCTCCCATAGTCCAAAGGACCTTTTTCTATTGTTTTTTGCTACTGACACAGTCCGAACAATCTGCAGCAACACCAACAAAAATGCAGCAAAAAACAAGGAAATAGGGAAGAAATATAAATGGACTGACGTAGAGACAAATCTCCACAGATTTTTTGGTCTCCTGATCTACATGTCCTTGTTGTCTCTGCTAAGTATCCAAGACTACTGGAGACAGAACCACATTTTGTCTGCTCCCTTACCAGCCAAGGTGATGACAAGGGACAGGTTCCGAGCAATATTTTGGAACATCCACCTCAGTGATCCTGAGGAGGATGTAAAAAATGACCAAAAGAAGGGAACACCAGGCCATGACAAATTGTTTCGAGTCAGGCCTCTTTATGATGACATCCTCAGTGCATGCCAGGCTTATTACCACCCGAGGAGGGAGCTGGCAGTGGATGAAAGGATGGTGGCGACGAAGGCAAAAACTGGCATGACACAATACCTGAAAGACAAGCCAACTAAATGGGGCTTGAAATTTTTTGTATTGGCAGAGTCACAAAGTGGCTACACCATCAGGTTCAGCATATACACTGGCAAGACTGAAACTGCAAGTGAGCATGGGCTGTCTTATGATGCGGTCATGAACCTTATTCAGCCATCCTATCTGGGCACTGGGTACCATAATTACATGGACAATTTTGATACAAGTCCCAAACTCAGTCCCAAGTCCCAAACTGGACCTGGCCAGCATGAAGTTTGGCACATGTGGCACCTACAGGGAGAGCAGAAAAGGGTGTCCCAGAGGGAGGGAAAATTCTCTCACCAAAAAATGTGGAAGAGGATCAGTGAGATGGATTAGGGAGGCCCCACTCCTTTATGTAAAGTGGATGGATACACGGGAGGTGTCTGTGTGCTTGAGCATCCATCCTGCATTTTCAGGGGAGACAGTCCAGAGAAGGGTGAAGGATTGAAGTGGACAGTGGGCTGTGAGAGACATTCCCTGTCCCACGCCAATCACAGCCTACAACAAGAACATGGGTGGGGTTGACCTGTCGGACCAGCTCATTCAATACTACTCCACCCACAGAAAAACTGCTGGCTGGAATAGTATCGTGTTGCTGCATTTCCTGAACATTGCAACGACCAATGCTTTCATCTTGCACCACGAGATGAGCAGTGCCAAGCAGAAGCAGCCCATGACACACAAGGACTTTATGGTGAAGCTGGTGTGTCAGCTTTGTGATATGGACGAGGCAGGTGTTCCCCAGAGCAGAAGAACTGACCATGTACCTGTGCCCACTGGTACAGCCACAGATTCTGGTCAAAAAGCCACCAAAGGCAGACTGAAGTGCAGGCGCTGCCTCCTGGTGGACAACAGGAGAAGTGACACACCGTGGAAGTGTCAGGCCTGTGATGTGCCCCTCTGTCTTGTGGTGGACAGGAACTGTTTCAAGCAGTGGCACCAATAATTTGTGGCATCTGATTGAGATTTTGATGTTTTGTAAATAGTTATACAAAAAACGCCTGAGGCATTTCCTGCATTTTTATGTAAATTGTTGTATATAACTTTGTTGTTTTGTAAATTTGTACATATGTTTTTAAAAATGACACTTTATATTTTCATTCTAATTAATCAAAATGGTTCATTAAACATATTTGTGGTTTTTTTGTGGCATCTGATTGAGATTTTGATGTTTTGTAAAATAGTTATACAAAAAATGCCTGAGGCATTTCCTGCATTTTTATGTAAATTGTTGTATATAACTTTGTTTTGTAAATTTGTACATATGTTTTTGAAAATGAAACTTTATATTTTCATTCTAATTAATCAAAATGGTTTGTTAAACATATTTGGGTTTTTTTGTGGCATCTAATTGAGATTTTGATGTTTTGTAAATAGTTATACAAAAAACGCCTGAGGCATTTCCTGCATTTTTATGTAAATTGTTGTATATAACTTTGTTGTTTTGTAAATTTGTACATATGTTTTTGAAAATGACACTTTATATTGTCATTCTAATTAATCAAAATTGTTCGTTAAACATATTTGTGGTTTTCACACTAAAAAAAAATCATTTTTTTCCTACTCGGATTTGATGTTTTTTGTGTGATTTTAGGTCCAATGTGTTAATACAGTATGTCAAAATGAAAAATTAACTGTAAATTCACACAGCTGAGGTTGTGCTGAAAAAAATGATACCAAACAAGTCATGGTAAACAGTATTTAAGGTGAGATATAAAGGTAAAATCAAAAGTAGTCAAAAACAGCCAGTTTTACCCTGGACTCCAGAGGGTTAAGGTATGCAACAGTACGGGGTCTTTTGTTGAATTTTGAGTTTCAAAATGCACCACTTGTTCTCTCTTAGAGACAAGTGGGGATTGCGGGCAGGCTATTTCAGCATTCGCACCCTCTTTTACACAGCCATGTCTTTGTCATGCATGCAGAGTGTGGTTTTGCATTGTCTTGTTGAAATATGCTATTTTTACCTGGCCATGGCCATGCCTTTTTACAAAAACTTATAATTTGAACAACTTTTTTGACTGGGGTGGCCCAAGTGGAGCACTGACTTTAGCAGGGGTGGCATGAACTACAAGCACTCAAGTGTAATGTCAAGCTTCCATGCTGCAGTTCTACTCACACAGCAATTGACAAGTTTCAACTTAAGTTTCAATGCCTAACAGTGAACCACAATGTCATTGATATTATCAAGGCAATCAAATAAGTGCTTACTCCAGAGAAGTCTGGAACTAACTTGTCAGAATTTTGCATACCTTTGACTACAATTGAAGCTGGAGGCTGCTGCTGTACATCCTGACCAGTGTCAAGCTGGCTGTCACTTTCTGACTGACTGTGCTGCTCTGCTGGATTAGATTTCTAACATTTGAAGAAATCCTGAAATTTGTTATTTCTTTTCATACTGCAAAAGTTGCATGATAAATATCACTGTATAATTTGCATAATACATTTAAATATACATGCCTGAATGATTTGCGACATCCAAAATTTACTCAGGACTACAATGTTACACAAGACAGATTTACATGGCTAAGATTAGCAACTTTAACAATAACCAAACAATGACAACAGGTTTGCTAGCAGTCGAGATGGTGACCTGCACCACATAGTCATGAAAATCAAAAAAAAGATGAGGCAAACTTTTTTGCTTACTCCAGCTAAAACGTTTTTTGTTTTTTTGTTTTTTTACCACTGGCACAGTATACCATATAGTATCAAAAAGTATACTCACATCTTTCAGCGAGTCAAAATGACATATGGCCCGGAAGCGAACTTGTGATTCCAAACCATGCAGCTATGGGCGAAGTTTTGATGACTCCGATTGGTTACTTTCAATGCGATCACACCCACACAACCTCCTTCAACCTTGATTAACTCCATCTGTTCACTAAGAAGCAAGCAGACAGTTTGGGCTGAGACATATTATTTCATAGCTAATCTCAGCTGTTTTACACTGCTATGTATGCGATCGCGCATTACTTTACTCATCAGATTATATTTCCATCTTGCTAGCTAGCTAACGCTCTTTAAGGAAAATCCTTGTAAATAAAGGTCCTATTTAAGTGATGTCAGTTGTTTTTTTGCCGTATCTTCACAGCTAGTTGGCTGTTATAGCGACTGTTCTTGAGCTAGCTAACGAGCAAGCTAGCCAACGTCCCAAAAATGTAAAGGTACAGTTGGGACACACGAAAGTGCTGCAAAACATATCAGAGAAGTTCATGCTTATCACAGCAAGCTAAGTTAGTAATGTTATGGCAAAACTAAATGATATCGCTTAAATATGATGGTTTTTTTACAAAGATTTTCCCAAGTTAAAGGTAGCTGGCCAGCTAGAGGGCTTTATAGTGTAAAGATTAACATAACTTAAGTAATCATGCACATAGCAGTACAGCACAGTCAAGCCACCAAGACAAAATCATTACTACTCCCTAGAGTGTGCATGCCCTTCTCAGAAACTGATTGGCTAATATGCTAATGAGGAACAGTTTTTCAGCCAGTCAGAGTCATCAAAACTTCTCCCATAGCTATGTGGTTTGGTAATCGCAAGTTTGTGGCCCAGAAACCCGGATTGTTCTCACCGACCAACGCTCTTTTGATTGATCCTCAAAATTGAAAATGAAACTTCTACTTTTTCTCTGGCTTTTTGGCAGGCTGGACACGACTCTGGTGCTTTTCTGCCTCTCAGGTTTAAGTCTGAGTTTCACCTATAAGTGAGAGCTTGGTTTACAGTTCAAAATCGATCCTGCCTCTGACTGGGCAGATAGTCAATCATAGTTTAGAATAATGGGGTGGCAAACGGGGTGGCCAATCAGATTCAAGGAGTGGGCCTTGCAACCCTAGGCCACTCCTTGGCCATGCCCCTGTTTGGTGTTTGAGGTAAATCTGATTAACCTCTTCGGGAGAGTTTGTTAGAGTATGAAGCCTGTAAATGGCAAAAAAAAAAAATAAAAAAATTTCACAATAAAATCAAAATTGCTGTCTTTCTGTTGGGTTTCAGTCATGGCTCCAACAAACCTTTTTTTTTTTTTTTTTTTTAAAGATTATTTTTTTGGGAATTTTTCCTTTATTTGACAGTTGTACAGGGTAGAGAGACAGGACAGTTGGGGAGAAGAATGGGGCAGACATGCAGCAAATGACCTGAGCTGTTGTCGAACCCAGGTCGCTGCGGGAAGGACAAGGCCTTTATGGTACGCGCGCTTAGACCGATGAGCCACCGGGACGCCCAACAAACCTTTTTAAGTCTTGGGATATTGCATGTGTGAACAAAATTTCATTAATCCAGGTGTAACATACCGTAAAAGCAACTTCGTTGAAATTTGGTGGGGGGCGGTATAGAGCCATTTTGCCACACCCATGCACAAAACCCATGAAGTATACATTCTTTTAGAACTTCTGCTGCTTGTGCAAAGTTAAATAGAAATGTGATTCATTTGGAGGAAAAATATTATAATTAATAATAATTATAATAAATTATAAATTATAATTCCTCGCATTACAGTTGGGCCCTCGCACCACCAGGTGCTTTGGCCCTAATTAGCGCATTTATTTCAATGAGTGCAAAATTCGAGGAGTGTTTGCTTACGCTCAGTCAGTTATTCTCTATTAACTGATTATTTATGATTGGATCACATGTTCTCATGTTGTGATGGCAGCAGGGTTTAAGAAAAAGCTTGACCCACATTCAGTAAATAATTCCCAGAGCGGTAGTGTGTTGGGCACTTCAAAAAAAAAATAAGAAAGAGGGATGGAGAATCAGCAGGGTTTGCCCTAGGTGAGGCTGTCCCTTGCCCTGAAATGCCTCAGCGTCTGGATTCTCTGCCTGCCGAATTACCAAGAATAGCCAGCTAATGCCTATTGTCATGTCTCTCCACCCCTTCCCAGGGTCTCTCTGTCCCAATGAATTAATAATCCGGTCGCGCCATTAAACATTTACAGGGCTGAGGGGCATGAGTCCGTCTCTGTAACTGAATCCTTGGTCAATAACAAATGGACCTTGCCCTCTCATGTGTGACTACAGACAGCCTTTTCACACCCTGTAAATTAAATTAAGGAAAGGGCATCAAAAACTCCTAGGGCCTGCATTTCCCTATTTATTCAATAAAATTGATTTGTCCCGAAGGCTTTCGCTTGTACCCTTCAAAGTAAATGAACAAAAAAAGAAACAAATAATTATTACACTGTGTTACCTTCCCATATGGCTCTGTGTTCCCCATGGCTTTACATTGGCAGGGAACAGGGTTATATCCGGTTGCAGTTTGAACTCAAACAGCCACATACTCGGGACAAACTGTTCTCAAAACTACATCTTTCCGAAATATTTCCTTTCTGTCTTAAGCACATCTTTAATGCCAAGTTGACTTGGCAGCATGATGGGTACTTTCAATTTTGTCATGTTTTCTCCTGTTGAATTTTTTGTTTTTTTCTCTCCTGCTAGTGAATGTGGTGTTTTTTTGTACAGCTCATAGCTATTAGTTCTTTCAGCAAAGTATGTAATGTTTTAGCTAATTTTCTCAGATGTTTCAGTGTTTTTTTCATCGGTTTCTTATTATCATCTTATCAATCACTCAGAATCATCAGCTCCATTTACCTTTTTGTCTTCTGATGAGTTTGCATCCAGCAGAAAAAGCACAACACTCTCTCTCTCTCTCTCTCTAAAAATTACGCATAGCCTCACAGAGAATTAATCAAAGCGCATTTTGCTTTGAATATATTTCCTTCAAAGCCACTGGCATGTTTTCCAAAACAACTGCATTTGAGTGTAATCATGCCGCAATAACACGAACACGGCTGTTGAAACTGAAAGATATTACTGCAGTAGGGGGAAAACAGTCCTCCCACCATTTCCAACTGATTAAAAAACTCATCAGCGCAAAAGCCATGGCAAAGAGGTGGCTGTGGAACAAGCTACAGTTTTCCTGCAAATCCTCATCTTTCCCCCCCAACACTCAATCTCCCATTTTCAGAGCATGAACTAATTATAACAAGATCTGGCCAGTCAGAAGTATGCTGTTTCCAGGCGCACAACAGAGATGATGCGAATAAGGCATAAATAATCTATCCTGTTAACTTTTCAGAACAGGTTGCCAGGCTCAGCGTGGGCGAAGGCGGATTTATGCACGCGTGGAGCGCCCTGAGTTATTATAACCAACAGGTCTGCCAGTGCAGTACCGCAGCCCCATTCCAAGATGTTTGGACACGGGAACTAGAGTATCCCGCAGCTTCTCATTGCCAGCGCATTGGGAGGAACAGATTATGCGGCTTGCAGGCACACACCGGCAATAAAAGAGGGCCGGCAATTTATCAGAAAACGCACCTTGTGTTGTTTCTCCCACTGCCGTAGCTTAAAAGTTGGTCCATTCATCTTCAGATAGTGGTATTATACAGCATCAGACTGCAGATAAGAGTGCCAGCTTGGGTTGTCGGGGAGGGGGTACAGTTATGCATCAGGGTGGGGACACTGCAGGGACAAGTAGGTATGCAAATATACATTGAGGAAGGGCAGACATCTCAAACCCTTCCGCTGAATTTTCCTTGAGGAGGAGCCAGCCCACATTGTTGCAGAACACATGGGAGGAAGCCCTTCTGCCCTTCTACCAACAGTTTAACAAACACATCTTTGGTTATTTAAGTCCACCATTTGCAGTGCATTGTGGACTTTCTAAAAGGGCTGAAATTCCAGTAAGGTTCAAATCCATTGTGTCCACGTACAAAAATGTTAAAAATTGTTTTTATGTCCAAATGATGGACTTAACGTCACTCCTCCAGTCCTCTCTTACATTCTACAAGAAAATGCTGCACACAGTACAAGACTAAATTATTATTTTTCATTTTATGATCCAGTTACCGCCTGTAGCTCTATGGTGGCATTTTATTGTCTTTGTAAGAGGTATTCCTTATACTGGCAATAACTCGTTGAATTTTGAGGTCTTGGGTGACAAGTAAAAATTTGTATATTACAAGGAGAGCATCTGCATGCATTTCTCATTATTGCCAGACTTGATAAAGAAAGCATATATTCACGTAAATGATAAATGAAGGTTTAATACAGAAAAAATATGTACGCACAGTAGGCCTTTGTCGACTCCACTGTTGGGAGACATTTCTTTCTGGTTTGTTCAGGGGGACATCTGGATGGGATATCACAATCTCTGATGAATCGACACACACCACCATTATTTTTCCTTCATAATCCCCCAGGATGAACGTAATGCTTGAGTGTTATCGAAAAACCAAGCAAGTACCAAAAAGCAGATTTTGACAAAAAGACAGAAAACTGTATCCCTCTGTGTTTAAGCTCTTGTCTGACAACGAAACTGAATTGGTAGTTATTTTTGCATTACATAACAAGAAATATGTAGAGAAGACTTTTTTTCTTATTTTTTGTCAGCATCCATGGCAATATGATGACAAGGTTTTTCCATCAAAAAATGTAAAATATCAATTATCAAAATGGTGGACAAAAACCTTGCAATTATGTAGTTGCAGTGGTGTTTGACAGTTTTTCAGTGGTAACTCCACCATCTGCTTCCCTGTTGAAGCAATTTTTCAGTCGTTATTACCACATGAATTATGTGAATTATGAATTCAGACCATGAATGTACTGCACATCCAATGTCCTGTAAGAGGGACTAACCTAACAGATCATCGACAACCCCAATTCCGAAATGGTTGGGACAAGGTGTAAATTGTGAATAAAATCAAAATGCAATTACTTTCAAATCACACCAGCCTGTATTTTATTCACAATAGAACAGAGATGTCATAGCAAATGTTGAAACTGAGAAATTTTACAATTTTATCCACAAAATCAGCTCATTTCAAATTTGATGGCTGCTACAGGTCTCAAAAAAGCTGGGACAGGGGCCTGTTTACCATGGTGTAGCATCCTCTTCTTCTTTTTAGCACAGAGTGGAGGCGTCTGGGCATTGAGGAGACAAGTTTCTTGAGTTTAGCCATTGGAATTTGATCCCACTCTTGTTTAATACAGGCTTACAGCTACTGGAGAGTTTGGGTCTCCTTTGACGGACTTTTCGTTTAATTATGCGCCAAATGTTCTCAATCGGTGAAAGATCAGGACTGCAGGCAGGCCAGTTCTGCACATGGACTCTTCTGCTACGAAGCCATGCTGTTGTAATAGCTGCAGCATGTGGTTTTTCATTGTCTTGCTGAAATACACAAGGCCTTACCTGGAATAGATGTCATCTGGAGGGGAGCATATGTCGCTCTAGAACCTTTATATACATTTCAGCATTCATGGTGCTTTTTAAAACATGCAAGTGTCCCACACCATATGCGCTAATGTATCCCCATACCATCAGAGATGCTGGCTTTTGAACTGAACGCTGATAACAGGAGGGGTGATCTTTCTCCTCTTTAGCCCGGAGGAGACAATGCCCATGATTTCCAACAAGAATGTCAAATTTGGACTCGTCTGCCCACAGGACACTTTGCCACTTTGCTACAGTCCATTTTAAATGAGCCTTGGCCCACAGAACATGGCGGTGCTTCTGGATCATGCTCAACAATGGCTTACTTTTAAAGTAAGTCGAAGGTACGAGGAAGGGTCATTCAGACAGTGAGGTTGTGAGGTCAAAAGAATGGAATTCACCAGTCGTGTCTCGAAAACACGGCTCGTGGGACGGCAACATCGAATGCAGCATTAAAACAGTGAATAGCCATTATTTCACTTCCGTCAAGCCAGGGGCTTGTGTCACGGCAGGGGCTTCTGCTCCGGGGCTGCAGCTGGGTGCTACTCATAATGACAGCGAGGCGATAGAAGAGGAAACACATACAGTCCACCATTGTAAACTCGACTGGACTGGGTCACTCAAACGTCACAAGGAAAAAACACGTGACATGGGAAATGCTTTTGATTGGCGAACGCGCTTCCAACCTTTCAAAATGGCAGCGCTGTACAGTTTGCTACAGAACCCATGCATTCTCAATGTTTGACAGCTTTGCATTTATTTAAAAAAAAAAAAAAAAAGATTGGTTTTTCTGATATTAGAGATATAGTTCTTTGAAGATAAATATATACCATCGCAGAGTATTCTATCACTTGAAGAAGCTGAAGGTGAAGGTGATGGCATGGCCAAGTATGTCTCCAGACCTGAATCCCATTGAGCACCTGTGGGGCATCCCCAAGAGGAAGGTGGAGGAGCAGCAGGTGTCCAACATCCACCAGCTCCGTTGATGTTGTCATGGAGGAGTGGAGGATCCCAGCAACAACCTGTGCAGCTCTGGTGAATTCCATGCCTAGGAGAATCAAGGCAGTGCTGGACAACAATGGTGGTCACACTAAATATTGACACTATGGACACAATTTGGCTGGTTGATGGTGAGGTGTACTCACTTTTGTCACCACCCATTTTGGCAGTAGTGACTGTTTGTTCAGTTATTTGGACAGTGCAGTAAATCTACACTGCAACACATATTGCACAATGACTACTCTAGAATATATTCAGGTTTCATTTCTGTAATGTTGTCCCTTAAAAAGATATAATAAATTAATTGTCGAAATGTGAGGGGTGTGCTCACTTTTGTGAGATACTGTGTGTGTATATATATATACGTACACACACGTGTCATATGTGTGTGTGTGTGTGTGTGTGCGTGCCCTATACGTATATGGCAGAAGGGGGGGAATCGATTTCCAGTCATAGGGCCCAAAATTGCCAGTGGCGCCCCCGGCTGAGAGAGACACAGGTGTCGAACAGAGTTCATCTTCTCCTGATCTGTTGATCTAAAAAATGTCATTGCAGCGTCAAAATGTTCGGAAGATATGTGGCCTCTAAAAAGTAAGTCCAGTATTTACTGAGGTGACAATGGGGCAAAAAAAAAACAAATCAAATTTGGTGATAATTTGTGCTCAGGTTCACACTTCCCATTGGACTTAGTACACTCAGGACCCATAGCTGTTCTCCTTAAAAGGGGAAGGGGGGGGGCACTCACGTGACTGATACAGGACATTACTCCTCGATGAAGGGTGTTGCTCTTCAGAATCTTTGGTCAAACTATATGGCAGGGCAGCCATCTTGAAATGCTATGACACGCAATAACTGAACTTCGCTCCCAGTGATATGACTCAAATTTTGTGGGTTGATTGGTCTCACATCGGGGACGGAAGCTATCCTAAAATTTCTTATGAGCCATATTCACTCAGCAAGATTTCGACCGTGCTGCCTTGGCGGAGGTTTGCACTCGCGGAGTGCCTCAAGACAACAAGACAAATGTTGAAAGTGAGACATTTTACCATTTCATGAAAAATATGAGCTCATTTTGAAATTGATGGCAGCAACACATCTCAAAAAGTTGGGATAGGGCCATTTATACCATTGTTCAATATTCTTTCTTCTTTTAACAACAGTCTGTAAATGTCTGGGAAGTGAGGAGACCAATTGCTGAAGTTCTGGGAGAGAAATGTTGTCCCACTCTTGTCACATGTAGAATTCTAGCTCAACAGTCCTGGGTCTTCTTTGCCAGATTTTTCATTTTATGATGCACCAAATGTTTTCTATTAGTGAATAGTCTGGACTGCAGGAAGGCCAGTACAGCACTCTTCTACTGCAAAGCAATGCTGTTGTGATGGATGCAGTATGTGGTTTGGCATTGTTTTGCTGAAATATGCAAGGCCTTTCCAGAAAGAGATGTCTGGATGGGAGCATATGCCTTTCCAGATGTGTAAGCTCCCCACGCCATAGGCACTAATGCAACCCGATACCCGATACGACTGTGGTCCACAGCGTCTGTGGTTTCCAAAAAGAATTTCAAATTTTGATTCATCGGACCACAGAACAGTTTTCCATTCTGCATCAGTCCATGTTAAATGAACTTTGGCCCAGAGAAGGCGGCGACGTTTCTGGATCATATTCACATATGACTTCTTCTTTAGATGATACAGCTTTAGCTTGCATTTGTGGTTTGCACGGCAAACTGTGTTCACATACATTGATTTTTGGAAGTGTTCCTGAGCCCATGCAGTGTATTCCAGTGCAGAATCATGCAGTGCCACCTGATGGCCTGAAGATCCCGAGCATCCAATATTGACCTTCGGACTTGTCCCTTGCGCACAGAGACTTCTCCAGATTCTCTGAATCTTTTGATGATTCAAAGTCTTCGCAATTTTACATTTAGGAACATTTTTCTGAAATTGTTCCACAATTTTTAGACAGTTTTTTGCTGATTGGTGAATCTCTGTCCATCTTTACTTCTGAGAGACTCTGCCTCTCTAAAATGCTCTTTTTATACCCAGTCATGTTACTGACCTGTTGCCAATTACCCTAACTAGTTGCAAAATGCTCTTCCCACTGCTTTTCATTAGTACCACTTACTTTTCCAGCCTTTTGTTGCTCCTCTCCCAACTTTTTTGAGATGTGTTGCTTCCAGCAAATTCAAAATAAGCTAATATTTTTCAAGAAATGGTAAAATATCTCACTTTCAACATCTGATATGTTGTCTATGTTCTATTGTGAATAAAATGTGGGTTTATAAGATTTGCAAGTCATTGCATTCTGTTTTTATTCACAATTTACGCAGCATCCTAATTTTTTTGGAATTGGGGTTGTACTTTATTCACCTTATTTTCCATGGCAACAAGGGTAACGCCATCACTTTCGTTCCGTCATCCAACTTCTGGTCATCCTAATTAAGCTAGTTCGCATTGGCGAGGACGGACAGCCACGATGTCAGATATCACATGCAGTTAGGGGGTGGCAAAATAATTGGATAAAGAGAAAACAGCAATTACAACAACAATGTTAAGACCATAATGTGAAGAGACTGGACTGTTGTGAGGCATTTTACGACTTGCACCCCCCTCCCAAAGATGAGGAGCACTTGAGGCTATGGCTGAAGGCACTAAACCTGAAGTGCCGACCAAAGCACCCATATGCATGTTTGTGCTTGGAAAGCTGTCAGACGCACACCCTTACCCTGAGAAATTGCTCGGCTATGATGTTCCATTAAAGAAGACGCGTCGGGTGTTGAAGAGATTGACAGATTCAGGTAAGCTAGTTTGCGATGTTTTCAACCTAGCTACCACTACCTAACGTTGCGGTAGTGAAATCAGTGCCCTGAATAAATTTAAAAAATCCATGAAATGCAGTAAACTAAATGTAATAAAATTTGCATGGTTAACATTACCCTACATATTTCATAATTGAGACAGTACAAGATATGAGTTTCACTATTAATCTTACAATAGCTCACATTATTCCTGTAAGTTAACAGATACTGCAGATGTTAGAAGACTAGCTAGCTACACCACTCACTCAGATATTGACCTTGGTATTGGCACCAGGGTGATTACAAGATTGTGTATATTGTCTCGTTTCAATGCATCTCTCTCTCACACTGTTTTAAACATTTAATGAGGCGTCTGTTGTCATTTTAGATTAGAGCCAGCAAAAGACGTTCAAAATCTTTTTACTAGCTAACGAGCTACCAGGGCCCGTATTCACAAAGCATCTTATGTTACCGCTAGGAGCACTCCTAAGTCACGCTAAAACATTTTATGTAGGAGTAAAATCTTAAAAGTTATTCACAAAGCCACTGAGAGCAACTTTTAGTTAAGAAAACTGGTAACTCCTAGACTAGGAGTAGCTCTGACATAGGTGGGAGTAAATCTCCGTAGCTATCAATGACATCAATTCTCACGCATGAGCCTTGGGACAATAAGCACGGTGATTGGTTGTTTGGTGACAGGGCGGCCCATTGAAAAAAATATCCCACATACAACCCATGGAGGAAAAAAATGAGGAAATAGTCCGAGCTGCTGGTCTGTCCCATGAAATAATACACAGTGTCTAGAGATATGGCAGTTTTTTTTGGTACGGCAGTCGATTTCAAGGGATTAGGATAAGGATTAAGGATTACTGTTAGGGGAAGGGTTAGGTTAGGGGTCAGGTTTAAGGTTAGGGTTAGGTTAGGGCAGGGTTTGAAATTGGGACTGTCGTACCTCTCTACATTGAAATGCATTGGAAAACTGCCGTACCCGTGGTAACTGCCGAAATAATAACACGTTGAGCACTCCTGAAAATGCACTATGCGCAGTACCAACATATCACGCTCTAGGCAAATAAACATACAAAGGAAAGAGATAGTTGTAAAAACGCCAATAGCATAATACGAGGCAATAATGAAATGCATCATTTTCCCCAATACTTGACAACTTATTACCCAGTGGGAATATGTTGCGATCATTTAAATGTCGGGCTATTCAAGTTTTTTTGCCCTAAACTGTCAGTCCACTTTGTTTAGCAACACTGCAAATATCGTCATCCTCCTCGACATCATCATCATCATCATCATCATCAACACCGCTATCGGCAGCATCGTCATCATCCGGTTGAGGTATGTTTCTTTGTTGGCATAAGTTGTGAAGGATGGCACATGTTGTAATTACTTTGCTGGCTCTCTCTGGGCTGAGACGCACCTCCCCATGCAGCACATGAAACCGGCGCTTCATGCCGAATACCACGCTCCACCACACTGTATGTCGTCTCGTGTGCTCTAACATGCACCATGGAAAAGGCAACAGCAGACTAAACATACTGAGCAACAAAAGAAACGCAAGTTTGCTTGTTAGTTAATGTACTCTTATGGTTACGCAGACAAAGTGACCGCAAAACAAAGAAAAGTTTGATGAAATGAGTGTAAATATGCACACGCTGGTTATAAATTTGAGTTTCTATAATAATTGCGCGTCGACTTATTTTCCGGTCTGTCTTTAATTACCTTGCGTTTCTTTTGATGTTCAGTATATTTGTAATTTACAATATCATGCCATCTTCACATGTAATAGGCTATGCCAATGTGGGCAATAGCAACAATGACCTACCTGTTATAATTTTGTTGTGGTCCCGGTTGTGGAATCAGGTAAGGGGTCAAGAGCCAACGTTTGCAGGGGCAGCCACTGTCCCCTAGCAAGTGGCATCCCGCAGGCAATAGGCCTAATGCCTGTCAAATAATTGGCATAAGCCACTTTCCATTAAAACGCGCGAGTCGTAGGCTACGTGGATCCTGGCCATTTCACAACAATGTCCAAAATATTGTATTTGGCATCAAATACTATCTGGGTAATGATGGAATTAACTTTTTTTCTGTTTACAAATACCTCTTCATCTTGGGTCGGACAAATAATTCAAATATGGGTCCCATCAATAGTACTGATGATAGGCTACCGGGCATACCTGAGATGTGCATGAATTCAGGTTTGATTCTGTGTTGTTAGCGAATGCCCATTGGAAACCGGATAAACTGTCGAATGATATTGGGTTCACGGAGCGCATTGATTGTTTGTTGAATTGAGCGACTGACAGATGATTGTGAAATCCCTAAATTGTCCACATTGCAAAGTTGCATTTTGTCAAACATTTTATTTCGGGGCTTATTGGGTTGTTTCTCATGGTTGGAGACGTAATTCCTCTCCCTCACCAAGTCAACAACAAATAAAATCCATTCACAGTCCATCCGATATCTTTTCAACAAATGCGCATCATTCAGAATTTCCAAGTCATTCCGTCTTTCAACAGCAGCAGGCATTTTCCGATTCTTTGTGAATAGGTTTTAGCGTGTTAGGAGTCCTCTTGACAAGGTTTAAGCTCTCCCAGACTTAGGAGCTACTTTTAGGCCTAAAATGCTTTGTGAATAACACTTAGTAAAAATAATTAGGAGTCCTAATTTACGACTGACACGCCCATTTTTTAAGAAGTTTCTCCTAAATCCGGCAGTTAGGACCTACTTTTAGCGCTAAGATGCTTTGTGAGTACGGGCCCAGGAGTTTAGTGGAAGTCCGATGACAAAATGTGGAACAGGTGAAGTATTAAACGTGGGCGGGGTGAAATAAGGTGAATAAGGAACAGGAAATAATACAAGAAAGTATAATGCAGATAACAGTGAAACATGACATCTAAGAATGCCTTTGTTAGGACTTACATGACCCATATTACAAAAAATTTTTTTTTTCTCAGTTCAGTCCTCCTGCTCTCCATTGTGTCCAACGGCCCAGAGAAATTTGACTTTGAAGATTACCCAGTTTAACTTTTGGACCCCATTTCCACCTCAACGTTTGAAACGTGTACTTTGAAATTCCTGCTGTTTTCTGTGTCTACCCGCGCTGTCTGTGTGCCCTGCTTCTTTACATACAGCTCTGTTTGTTGGCCGATGATAGCAAAGCTCAGCATAGAGTGGATATCCACTCAAAATAGAATGTTCTTCAAAGGGGAGAGAAAAACAGGCTGCAAATGGCTAATGAATTATGAATTTTATATGGTTTTTAAAGGAAGGTTTATAAACCTCCCTTTTAAACATCCAATAAAATAATAACTTAAAAACAGTATCGGAAAGGCAATAAGAATGGGAATATAAGTCAATTGCAGCTGCTGAAGATCAACTCTGGGTTCCAAGATGAAGAGTATTGAATGTTCAAGAGGAACAAGAAACTACCATTGGAGGACCAGAATAAGTAATGAAAGGATGACTGTATGAGCTTGTGGAAGAAAAAAAATCTTTTCAGCTCCAGTAATTGATGGCAATTCCTATGCAAGAGACGATTTACGGCTGACTCAGAAGCGGGGGTGATCCAAGGATTTTTCTAAATCAGGGCCATTCTTTACACAGAGGGGCCAAGTGTCCCACATTCATACTGATTTTTTTAAAAAGAGAGCTTTATACACTCAAACTGTGAAAACTATTTGAACCCTTTACTCATGTTTTATTCCATGTTTTCGTGAAATGTAAGCAGTTTTAAGTCACGTAAATAGCCTCAGAAGGTACAATGCATTATTTGAATAGAAAGAAATCAAAAGAATATGCAAATTTCAGATAGTGACGTAAGAAAATAAACAGATGAACTGATTTTTTCTATTTTTAACAGAGAATGTAAGATCGACCTAAATTGAAATCAACTTAGCAAATAGGACTGGAAATCAAGAGGAAACAAACCACAAGTGTTGTCTAACTTTGGGAACTTTCAGAGTGCACTGTACAAAATAAGGATTTTTCCCAAACGTCCCCCAGCACAAAGACTAAGTCCCCCACAGCAAAGACAAAATGAATGTCTTGTGGCTACATTGTAATAAAAAAACAAATGAAAGGAATCGATCAATGGTGCTCAAGATATCACAGTAAAAGCCTTATTATAAATGCCTGTCACTGGGCACCAATGGGGGCTGCACATCCCCAGTAAAGACCTTGGGACCAAATATGAATGATATGTGGGACATTGTTCTTCAGATATATAGTTAAAAATTTAATTAAAAAGGATATTTTAGTCCAGAATGACCTTGACAATTTTGTCAAGGTCACCGTAATTTATTTGCATCTGCATATCATTACCATCTTACAATCAACTCTTGATTGGTATAGTGCCTTACGTGCCTCCCCTGCAAACAATAATGCATTTGTGTTTCCCCACTCCCGTATGTCTCTGGGGTGTATATAACCCTTACTTTGAGTATGTCAAGTTTCTGGATTGTTGCTTGCTAAATGACCAGTCAGCATTCTTCCTAGCTAGTGAATCTATTGTCTTCGGAAAATATCATAATCTTTAAAGACAGTGAAGCATGGAAGTACTCTTCTTAGTCTTAATAGTAGGAACATGCTCCCAAGCCTATTTCCTGGTCTTCAGGATTGGGACTGCATTCTTGTTAACCTGCCTCTTCAGTCTATTCCACAGCACAGTTTATTAGGAACACCACCCAAACCTTCAAGGGTAATCAGGACTGGGAACCCAAACCTGCAATCTCACAGTTCTGCTCTGGCAAGGATGCTCTCCATCTGGCTTCTGCCCTGGCATGCCACTGGCTGGGCGCAGACACACTCTTTACCTAAGCTCATTACCATCTGAACCGAACCGTCTGATTCTACCCAGGGCTCCGTCCCTATCTGCCATTACCGTATTCCTATCAATTAACTCTACTATTGGATTGCACTCTGGCCTGTACGGATGTGGCCCTTATAAATATTTCAGGGGAAGGAGTCAATTAATATTGACTCTGTGATTGGTTGAGCTTCAAACCAATGAAGTTAGGTGTATTGCTTGAGCACAATGTGATGTCAACTAGGGATGAAAAGGTTCATGGCAAAGGTGGTGTTGCATCAGTATGGGAAAATTGCCCATGAAAGCTTTTTATTCCTTACCATATTGACTGTGTGGAGAGATGTATGTGGGCCTAGAAAATGCATTTGTTTTTTGTATCATATGTGCTAGGACAGATGTGGGCCAAATTTAGATGAGCACCCCCCTAAAACCAACATATGGGGATAAATCAATGAATAACTCCCAATTATCTTAGTGCTAGTTCTAAAATTTACAACTGTTACTGTTGATACCATCCCAAGGAACAATTTGACACCAAAAATGGCTTAATTGCTTTGAATATATGAGACCCAGGAGGAATTGAAGGCGTAAAAAGCATAATTTGGCTACATTTTTCATCACAAATTGAAAGTTTAACATTAAATTAATATAGTTCCCAAAGTGATCCATCCTAAATATTTGGAAAAAAAGTAGGTGCAGTATGCCAAGTTCGTTGCATAAAGTTTCAAGAAATTCTTTCACCGGTTACGGACCCGGGTCAGCTTGTATCTATCGGGCTTGAATTTGACAAGAACCGGTGTATTACGCCCATGGGTCCTCTTAAAGGTGCACTATGCAAGTTTGTTTGTTTTCTGCGCGATTATATTGTTGTCTCAGTTCCTGGGCTCCTCCAGTTCGTCAGCCTTTTGCTGCATCCCAGCTTGATCCCCCGTCTTACACGTGCAACCTCCTGGTGTCAGGCAGTGGTTCTCAAACTTTTTCTGTCATTTTCCACTTTGGAGGGGCAGGACTTTCAAGCCCCATCTGTGTCTCATGGACCCAAAAAAATGGTAATAAAAAAGAGTAAGTGTGAGGGTTGTGCTTCATACACAGCTCAGGTGCACGGAAGTCAGGAAGTTGAGGACTGGACTCAGGTGCAAGGATGGACTTGGTAGTTTGTTATGCCTGCTGCGCAGGCATGAACGAAGCAATACCGAAGCAATACTAAACAAACAGGAATCGAGGTTTTTTTAATATAAACACTCTTGGAAATACACTGAGCATAGACTGCAGAAACAATGAATTACAAATAGAAAACAAACAGGAAGCTCCTCTCCTCCAGACCATAGCCTTCCCAGTCCACCAGATACAGCAATTTGCCTGCTAAGCATTTGGACTGGAGCAGGCTGCGTGCCCAGTAGGCTGGGTCTTAGTCTGCCTCAAGGATAGGGAGGAGAGGGTCTTAGAGGGGGTAGCTTCGCCAGGGGTCCAGCTATCACTGGCCTGAGCAAAGATACATGAAAGGTGTTATTGATGCGTTAGTTTGACAGCAATTTTATTGAGTAGGCTGTTTCATTGACCTTCCAGAGGACAACGAAATTGGCCAATGAACCGAGGGCTTAACTTCCTTCAGGGCAGTCGGAGGCGCAGGTCCCTCGGAGAGACAGACGGCTGGTAATTGGGGGCGTCCCGACAATTCCGGTCCTCCTGGATCTTTTGGTGGTGGAATGCCCTCTGGATCTGGACATTGGTGTTTTCCCAGACCTTCTCCGCCTCCTTGTACCAGGCCTCGGTCTGGCTCTGGCGCTACGGCACAGGGAAGGTTGCTGTCCAAGCACACACTGGAAAGGGATGAGTCCAGTAGACGTAATCTTCAGGGATTTCTGGGCGTATTTAGCCCGGGGCAGGTATTTGGACCAATCCCACTGACGCTGGTGACAGTGTGCTTGGAGGAACCTCCCCAGATCATGGATGGCTCTCTCCGCCTGCCCATTCGATTGAGGGTGGTATCCCGAGGTGAGGCTTACTGAGGCTCCCAGCTTCCTGAAGAAAGCCCTCCACACTCAGGACGTGAAATGTGGCCCACGGTCAGAAAGGATGTCCTCCGGAAAGCCAAAATTTCTAAATACCTGCTCGAATAGGGTTTCTGCAACTTGGAGAGCAGATGGCACAGCAGCGAAAAGCACAAATTTACAGAATTTATAAAATCTGTCGATGATAACCAGGATACATGTATTACCTTCTGATGAGGGTAGATCAGTAACAAAATCCACAGCAATGTGCGACTATGGGTGATGACGGACTGGTAGTGGGTTGTTAACCAGTTAGCAGCTGTCATGGTGTTTTGAAAATGCGCAAGCGCGACGGCTGCTTCCACATCAGAGACCTTTTTTTTTTTTTTTTTTTTTTTTCCCTTTTTGGGGATCCTGGGGCCGTTGATTAAACTACAAAGGTTTTTTTAAACCAAGAAAATTTAGAAACCAAACCCTTTTTGTAAATTTTTCTCCTGCCTCCCTTTTGGGAATTCTTTAAATTATGAAAAACTTTTTTTTCCCCCTTTTTTTCAAATTTTGGGGTTTTGGAACTAATTTAAATTTTAAATTTTTAAACTTTTTTTTGGAGGGAAAAACCTTTTTTTTTCCCAACCCTGGGCCAACCGATGCTTTTTTTGGGGGTTCCTTGGGATGGCGAAATAACAGAAAATTTTAAACAGACCCTGGTGGGGGTTTTTTTTTTTCTGGGTTTTTTGGGGTAAATTTGGCCCCTTCCCCAAATTCAAAAAAAATTTTTTAGGGCCCCCCCTCTCCCAAAGTCAAATTGGAACGTTTTGGGGATTTTTAAGTGAACACCAAAAACCAGCCATGGGAAAAAAATTTTGGGGGGGGAATCTTTTTTTTGGGCCCTTTTTGATTTTTTAAAAGATTTTTTTTAAAAAAAGTTTTTGAAATTTTTTTTTGGAGTGAAAATGATTATTTCCCCTGCTGCCCCTTTTGGCAGTTAAATGGAAAAAGGGAAAAAAAAAAGAAAAAGGTTTTTTTGGGGCAGATTTTCCAAAAAACAATTTTTTGGGGGGTTTTCCTTTAAAATTTAATTTTTTCCCCCAAATTGTTTTGGGGGCCCCCATCAAAACTTGTTTAAAAAGGGGCCCCCTTTTTTGGGGGAACTTCAGGCGCCATTTTTTCCTTTATGGTTTAAAAGAAAACCTTTTCCCAAGAGGAAAAATTTTTTTTAGCTCGCCCCTTTTTTGGGAAAAAAAAACCCCCGCCAATTAACTGACACCCCAAAGTCCAAAAAAAGGGGGGGGTTAGTTTTTTCCGCTTTTTCCAGATTGTCCATCCAAAAAAAGATGAAAACGCCTTTAAAAAGGGAAAAAAAAAGTTTTTTATTAAACTTACAGATCCAGCAGTATGTAATAGGAGTTCTTCAGCACATTTATTCATAACAGTTCTGAAAAATATTCTCTGCTCCACTGTTTATGCCCAAATGACAATATCAATCAAGCAAATTTTGTATAGAGAAATCCCAGTCATAGCCCCCAAATATTTCTTACCTTGATGTTTTTGGCATTCAGCCACCCTGTCATATTTTTTTTTTTTTTCTCAGTGATGCCGTATGTTTGTCGCAATTAACACACATCCCCACCGAAGTGCACAACGAACTTACAGTGTAGCTTGTGCGGCGTGTGTAAAACCCACAGCTATACCAAGTCGACGGAAATAGCCGGAGTGGAAGGCTCAGCGCGTTCTTCCTTGGCTGGTGTGAACCAGAACAACACATTAACCCTTTAAGGCCTAATGCAAAAATCCCAGCAGATAGTAACCTGTATTTGGGCTGAAGCACAGCTTCTCAGCTTTCAGGAACAGTTGGAATTTTTTTCTATTGCGCAAAACCTACAGTAATTACGGTATTTTCAAAATTACGTGCATATCTGGGTCGGCAACGACACGTTCTTGAAATGCGCACATGCTGTCCAGGTTTAAATGGGTTAATCAATTTCTCTGTTTGTGAGAACAGGGCACCCAAAACTTTTAACTTGTTTTCACTGTTCGTGGGGACAGGGCTCATTGCACAACGGTTACCTGAAATCTGACTCCATATGAAATTGTGAGCGTATAATTTAACTGTAATTGTGTAGAATTCAGAATAATAATGCCAGATTCGGTCTTTTACCAACCTTACACGATTATGTTTCTGGACCAGCATAATCACAAAATCTCAGTTTGGGGAGCCCTACATTGGCTAGACAGGAACCACCGTAATACACGAGTACCATTCCGTCATGACAGTTACGGACCCGGGTCAGCTTGTATCTATCGGGCTTGAATTTGACAAGAGCCGGCGTATTACGCCCATGGGTCCTCTTAAAGGTGCACTATGCAAGTTTGTTTGTTTTCTGCGCGATTATATTGTTGTCTCAATTCGCTGACATCTCCCCACGATCCGCTAGCTGCCTGCCCCTGAATTCACTGTAAAAAAAAAACCCGGGCTCTGGAGACCGCACAGGTGTCACAAACTGCAAATAAACACAAGGGGCACAGGCTGTGCCCCATAACATAACAAACCGTTCCGGCCAATCACCAACAAGAGTTGACAGTTACGGGGGCATGGGAGGGAGGGAACTATGGGAGGGAGGGGCAGGCTACCTCTGTTTTGTTTGAATTCAAATGTCAACAGAAGTGATGTCAAACAAACTTGCATAGTGCACCGTAAAGCCAAACCTCCAGAGCCAATACCTCACCAATCCTGTTAGCGGTCGAACGTGGCCCCCATTCTAGCTTACTTGAACCCCCTAAACACTTTCGCTGCAACTGGCCTCTGCATTAGGTTTCAGTCAGTGCACCATTTCCCCTGAGTATTTTATACGTAATGTTGTCTGAAAGGAACCAAGATGGAGTTAAAATCATAAAAACCACACAAATTACAATAAGACAATTTATTAATTTGAAAGAAAATTTTATTCAACAGGTGGGTAGGTCCACATAGTAAGTTTCGTTGGTTCGTTACAGAATTTAGAATTTGTATATAATAATTTCGTAACATAATAGCATTTTACCCAACCTGGTTCAGCAATGTGCATACAAAGTACGCTCGGGAAGCTGAAGTCTTCCATAACTACATTACGACTACACACAGCTACAGGAGCACAGGAGGGAAGTCGGTTGTGATCTTCCATAACTAAAGAGCCTACACACGGCATAAAGATGCACGCGTGGGAAGTCGGTTGCAATCTTCCATAACTAAAGAGGCTACACACGGTATAGTGATGCACGTGTGGGAAGTCGGTTGCGATCTTCCATAACTGTATAGGCTACACACGGCAGATAGAAGCATGTGTGGGAAGTCGTCTGCAATCTTCCCCGAATGGATTGTCTCTCTCTGCTTTAAGCTAAATCACGTCTTTGATCCAGGCGGCAAGGCTATAAATGACCTGGAAGGGGGGTCGAATCTGGATTTTGAGTTTCCACCATTTGCAGGCGGCAATGAAACAATTTAGAGAGGGAGAAAAACTAAATGATTATCTGAGGGGATTCTGACCAATTTTTAAGAGTTTCTAAAAGGGAATGAACCATAATTTCAATTGGAATGAAACATACTGCATTCAACTCCTTGAATTCTCCTGAGAACAACAATAGCAAACATGATATGAATATGTATTAATATGATGCAGTTGTCATGAAAAACTCAAAGTGGATAATTGTACAGGCAATTTTGGTTATGAGCATATAACCATTTCACAGCAATATATTGAATATATGAGACAGGCTTGACATTTCTAGTGTTTCAAAATATTTAAACAGATTAGTTAAGGTCCAGTTTCATAAGAGGCATAAGAGGGCAGAGAAGATATTTACAGGGGGAGAACCATGGCAATCACCCCCCTAGCTTCACCAGAGTTCCGTTTATTGGTCTCTGCCGTCATGAACCCCCCCCAGTCTTCCACCGACACAACCATAAATACCCCATTTCCCTTGACACCACTCAGCAAACATCCTGGGGAGTCAACAGCCCACTCAACCTGAGGAAGGCCAAACAGCTTATGGTTATATTGCAGGCCACACGAGTCCTCAGTTCCTGGGCTCCTCCAGTTCGTCAGCCTTTTGCTGCATCCCAGCTTGATCCCCCGTCTTACACGTGCAACCTCCTGGTGTCAGGCAGTGGTTCTCAAACTTTTTCTGTCATTTTCCACTTTGGAGGGGCAGGACTTTCAAGCCCCATCTGTGTCTCATGGACCCAAAAAAATGGTAATAAAAAAGAGTAAGTGTGAGGGTTGTGCTTCGTACACAGCTCAGGTGCATGGAAGTCAGGAAGTTGAGGACTGGACTCAGGTGCAAGGATGGACTTGGTAGTTTGTTGAAGCAATACCGAAGCAATACTAAACAAACAGGAATCGAGGTTTTTTTTAATATAAACACTCTTGGAAATACACTGAGCATAGACTGCAGTAACAATTAATTACAAATAGAAAACAAACAGGAAGCTCCTCTCCTCCAGACCATAGCCTTCCCAGTCCACCAGATACAGCAATTTGCCTGCTAAGCATTTGGACTGGAGCAGGCTGCGTGCCCAGTAGGCTGGGTCTTAGTCTGCCTCAAGGATAGGGAGAGGGTCTTAGAGGGGGGGTAGCTTCCGCCAGGGGTCCAGCTATCACTGGCCTGAGCAAAGATACATGAAAGGTGTTATTGATGCGTTAGTTTGACAGCAACTTTATTGAGTAGGCTGTTTCATTGACCTTCCAGAGGACAGGAAATTGGCCAATGAACCGAGGGCTTAACTTCCTTCAGGGCAGTCGGAGGCGCAGGTCCGTTGCGGAGAGACAGACTTAGTCCCTCAGCTGGTAATTGGGGGCGTCCCGACGATTCCGGTCCTCCTGGATCTTTTGGTGGTGGAATGCCCTCTGGATCTGGACGTTGGTGTTTTCCCAGACCTTCTCCGCCTCCTTGTACCAGGCATCGACCGCCGAGACCTCCGTCTGGCTCTGGCGCCACGGCACAAGGAAGGTTGCCGTCCAAGCACACACTGGAAAGGGATGAGTCCAGTAGACGTAATCTTCAGGGATTTCTGGGCATATTTAGCCTGGGGCAGGTATTTGGACCAATCCCACTGACGCTGGTGACAGTATGCTTGGAGGAACCTCCCCAGATCATGGATGGCTCTCTCCGTCTGCCCATTCGATTGAGGGTGGTATCCCGAGGTGAGGCTTACTGAGGCTCCCAGCTTTCTGAAGAAAGCCCTCCACACTCAGGACGTGAAATGTGGCCCACGGTCAGAAAGGATGCCCTCTGGAAAGCCAAAATTTCTAAATACCTGCTCGAATAGGGTTTCTGCAACTTGGAGAGCAGATGGCACAGCAGCGAAAAGCACAAATTTACAGAATTTATAAAATCTGTCGATGATAACCAGGATACATGTATTACCTTCTGATGAGGGTAGATCAGTAACAAAATCCACAGCAATGTGCGACTATGGGTGATGAGGGACTGGTAGTGGGTTAAGTTAACCAGTTAGCAGCTGTCATGGTGTTTTGGAAATTGCGCAAGAGCACACGGCTGCTTCCACATCAGAGACCAGGTGGGGCCACCATTATTTATGGCTGATGATGTGAGCTGATCTTTTGACTCCGAGGCGTCCTGCTGACAGGGAGGTACGTGCCCATAGAATCACTTGCTCTCAAAGAGCAGCGGGAAGGAACATCTTACCCGCTGGCACTGCGGTCGTAGGGGATTCCTCCTGGTCTCCTTCACTAATTCCCAGTCCAACTGCCAATTAATTGAGCGCTAGTTTTATTGCCAACAGCTCCCTGTTTCCTACGTCATAGATGGCCTCTGCAGGTGTGAGCTTGTGTGAGAAATATGCACAGGGATACAGCTTCTCTGGTGTCCCATGCCGCTAGGACAAGATTGCTCCTATCCCTGCACTGGAGGCGTCAACTTCCACTATAAAAGGCTTCTCTGGGTCTGATAATTTGAGTATCAGAGCAGTGAAGAACAGACTCTTGAGGATGTTGAAGGCATGTTGAGCTTCCGGATTCCATCTCAGGTTTTTGAGTTTTCCTTTGAACTGACGCGTCAGAGGATGGGCAACCGTGACTGCAGTTTTTAATGAAGCATCAATAGAAGTTTGAAAACCCCATGAAGCGTCATCGTCCGTAGGATTGGCCATTCTGCTACTGCTTCTTCTTTGCCTCCATAGCCACTCCCTCAGGTCCAATCATGTAACTGAGGAAGGAGACAGTGGACTGATGAAAGACGCACTTCTCTGTCTTGACGTAGAGTAGTCGTAATAGTTGTTTGAGTACTCTCCTCACGTGTTCCACATGTTCTTCATAGTACTTGAGTAGATGAGGATGTCGTCGAGGTAGGCAATGATGAATCTTTCCAGCATCTTTTGTAGCAGGTCATTGATGAAGAACTGAACATAGAGGGGTCGTTAACAAAGCCATACTGCATTATGCAGTACTCGTAATGCCCAGAGGTGGTGGTAAAGGCTGTCTCCCACTCGTCTTCTTCCCTATTACGGATGAGTTATATGCGCTGTGGAGGTTGAGCTTTGTGAAGATCTTTGCATCTTGCAGCTGCTGTACAGCACTGGGGACCAGGGGGAGTGGATATCGGTACTTCACCGTTACATCATTAAGGTATCTCTAGACTATGCAGGGAGGGAGACCTCCATCTTCCTTCTGTATTAAGAGGAAACCTGCGGACACGGGTGAAGTGGAAGGACGAAAGAAGCCCTGCTGTAGGGCTTGAGTTTCAGTCACCGATAGGGGGTATATATGGCTCCTGGGGGTCAATGTGCCGGACAGGAGCTCAACAGCACCATCTCACAGACAATGCGGATGTAACTGGGTTGCTTTAGTTTTGCTGAACATCATCTGCAGGTACCAGTACTCTTTGGGAATCTCGGGCTGGTCTCCCTGGTCAGGGCTCTCGACAGTCGTGTAGGCAATGGTGAGAGGGCCACAGTGCTGCCGACAGAAGAGTGACCAGAAGTTGGACGCCTTGTGTGCCAGGAGATGGTGAGATTGTGTAATAACAGCCACGGGAGACTGAGGATAAGTGGGTGTCATGAGTAGTTGAGAAGCAGCAGCGGGAGTTCCTCCAGATGGCGCTCTTGGATAGAGAGGGAGATTGGTGCCGTCTGGTGGGTCATGCTGCTGTTGCCCAGAGGTTGAGGGGAGTGTGGAGCTGGTGAACTGGGGCCCCAATTCATCGAACCAACTGGCTGGAAACAAAGTCGCCTGCTGCACCGGAGTCAATCACGGCCTCTGCGCAAAGGGTCACACCATTTCAGGATACCTGGATTGGGATCTTGAAGCATTGACCAGTAATGGCAGTAGGTGACACCTTTACTTTGGGGGGTGCTGTTCCTCCCTCTTTACTATGGGTGCAGGGGCTGGTCTTCTTCCAGGCGTGGCGCACTGGTGGATTGGAGTGCCCTAGTTCCATGGACTCCACCCCCTCTGCCTGCAGCTGGGTGGGGCCTCTGGACTGGACCTGCCATCTCTCCTGCAGGAGCTGGTCCAGGCTTATGGCTGCGTTGATGTAGGATGAGAGGAAGAGCTCTAAATCTCGGCAGGCCATCACTGCCGTGAGCTCTGGACACAGCCCCTTCTGGAAGATGGTCATCAGTGCAGGCTCATTCCAGCCCCTGGATGCAGCCAAGGTGCGGAATTGGGGGTGTAGTTCTCGTAGTTCTGTGGTCTTGTTCCCTTGGCTCAGGTCCAGCAGCTGGTCCCCAGCCTCCTTCCTGGGGTGATCGAAGACTGAGCGAAACCGCTGGAGGAAATCGGCATAGGTGGTGAACACTGATTCACCCCAGACAGCAGTTGCCCAGTCAAGCGCCTTACCAGAGAGGCAGGTCACCACTGTGGCGATCTTCTCTGCTTCACTCAGGGCTGGATGGTACGTGAAATACAGATCACACTGAAGAATGAAGCCTTTGCATGCAGTGGGGTTTCTGTCATAGTGCTCTGGTAGGCGCATTGGCGAATCACCCTGGAGAATGGCTGACGGAGCCTGCATTCTGGCAGGAGAGACAGGGTTCAATGGTAATGACGGAACATGGGAGATGGAGAGGTTCGCGGACCCTGCTGAACCAGTTTTTCCTGGATGGCCCCCAGACGGGCAATCTCCCTCTGCTGATCTGCCACCAGGTGGTAGAGGTTGGGAGGCTGGGCAGCAAACTCTCCTACCTCTGGAGGCAATGGAATCCTTGCTGAGTCCTTGTTGTGGCAAAGTCTTCTGTAAGGGTTGTGCTTTGTACATGGTTCAGGTGCATGGAGAACAGAAAGTTGAGGACTGGACTCAGGGGCAAGGATGGACTTAGTTTATGATGTCTACTCCACAGCAGAACAAAGCAATACAAAACAAACAGGAATCAAGGTTCCTTAATATACACACTATTGGTCATACAAACACTGAGCATAGGTCTGCAATAAAAATGTGTTATAAATAGAAAACAAACAGGAATCAAGGTTCCTTTATAAAAGTTCTGGAAAAAAACAATAAACAGCACAAATTCTAGTTTCGAGTAGAAATACACGTGAAACGCAGGGATTACATCTATATAAGACTAGGAATGCAACACAGGTATGCAGTTATGAGACTTTGCAATGACTAAGTGCAAAGTTTGGTCTTAAATAGCACACTGCTACCACACAGTGGAAATGAGAAACAGGTGCAGGTAATGATTGAATGACATGAGGAATGCAGTCCGCATCTCAGTAGACCGGTGAGCTGGATGGCTGGAGGCATAGTCTTACAGTAAGTTTGAAACTTATTAAAAAGACAAGCAATGAATCAAGTGATAACATCAAATAACAAATAAGTTCCAAATAGAGGAAATAATAAATTCTGTTACCACCTTGCATCAAATAACATCAAGTTCAAAAATAAAAAGAAAATAAAAGTGCAATTGTGTTGTGACTTAGCTTCATTTTGCCACATTGCAGTCTTGGCAAAAAAAATATTTAAATGGCAAGAAATAGGAACAAGTAAATTCTATTGATTGAATAGATTGATTCCATTACATATATGTCAACTTATACGGATTGCCTGTAAATTATAAGGAATTCCCCAACTTTGCAGATAATGGATCTACAAGTAAGGTTAAACGGATTTTTAATCCCTGCCACGAAGGGTAGCTAATACTAGAATCATAAGTTCACTCTGTCAGCATTAACAGTTTTAGATTCAACCTTAGGCATTACATGTCTCTAGCTGGAATAAAAAAGAAAATTAGTTTGAAGATGGGTATGATAGGAACAACAGATTATGTTTATCATAATTTACCTGTTTTAATCAAGTCATATTTCATTTAATCACTTGCTGTCATTGCAGCTGGTTCTATTCCAGATGATCTCTAGTTTGAAAATGCATTATTGGAGGTTATTAATTTTTGGAAGCTATTCATTTTGCCATGAAAGAGCACATGAACATACACCATGGTAAGCAAACAACAACCAGATGCTTCTTTTCGTAGCACAACACAATTTGCCGTTGGCCATAGTGAACCACTTTTCAGAGCCTCTGCACATCATGTGTATGCACCATATAGACTGTATTAAACAAGATACGGTCTGGGCAATCAGCAAAAGTATCAGCTGCATACGTACAAATGTAAAACAATTAAGAAGAATAGCTTGCTTTTCAAGGCTGCATTTGGCTATTGCTGGACGTCACCCTTCTCCCTCATGATATACGAATGGAATAATAAGAATATGGATAAGAAATTGGCGATTTTGGTCAAGAATTTTCTCTGAATGGAGCGCAGTTGAGGATCCCTGACATGCTCGTGTGTCACGTCAGTATGAATGTGTCAATTTTCACTATCCTGGATGAGGCTTTGAGGATTTGTAATTTCATACTTGAATACAGGCGGATTGTCCATGGTTTGGGCAGGAATCGAGAAAAAAGAGATTTTTTTTTTTTTTCCTGGCTCTACCATACAGCTTGATCTCCCTCTGAATGGCATTGTTCAATCAGGATAAACTAGCGTTCCAGTAGTCCTGCCCTTTTGGGGCAATTGTCAGACTGAAAAAGGGGTCTCTCATTGACTAGCGTAACGTCATTTTTTTGGCCAGTACAAGGCCTTTTATGCAATCTCAATGGGTTCGGGACGCCCCGTGCTTTCGTCCGTAACAGCGGTCAAATGGGCAGAGCTGGTCGATGGGAGATGGTCTCCTACTTCCGGTCATTGCTCGCTGTGCTGAAGAGATAGGCAGGCTGAATGCATTCAGGCTCCACTTGTTCCATGGTTGTACCAACAACTCAAAAAAAAGATAAAAGTTTGTATGGAAACAGAGAATTTTTTATTCAAGGTGATTAGAAAAGATTGCCCTTGCCCAGCACCTTACAGGCCGATGCCAGCGAGTAGGTGCTTGAGTGGCTATCTGCACGGAGACCTGAAGTATCCACCCAAGAGGATATCGTGTGCTCACACCAGTAAAAAATGATGGGTGACCATGTTCCCACTGTAATACATTATACAGTCCCCTGATACGTTAATTCAAAGATCCCAATAAGTATGTTTTTTGAACCGACAGAAAGCAGTATTGTCAGCCAGTGGTCATTTTAGTTTTCGGTGAATTTACCAGCGTTTGCCATGTAATTAGTGTCCATCTACGGTCACACGCGGGATGTATATTGATACCCACACATTTAGCAGTTATACAGGCTAACAAAACAATTTGACATTTAAAGTGGAGGGGTTCACCAGTAGCTCCATTGAATATTCATGCATAATCGTAATCCCAGTTTCCGAAAAACCTCAGCTTTAGCCGACTATATTCTTTGGCAAATATTTAGCTTGTCAGCTACAGCGGTTGTGAAATTGGACTGAGATCTTTATTGTTCGGAATTGCTGATATCCAGCATGCGGTTAAGCTTGGGGACTGTACTTTCGTGCTTGAATTTTGCCCACAGCTAATGTGATATCATTCAGTAATGGAGCCGGTGACGGCTGGGTTTTTACCCTTGTGTAAAACAAAGAAACTTTCGCCAGACTATGTACTAAATTCAAAAGCATTTTGATACGCAGTTTGCTAGTTAATCACTTCCTGCAGATGAATTGCAACTTCGCCGTCTTGTCAGTTTTTTTTTTTTTTTTGGCTGTAGGAATGTGTAGCCACCCAAACAGATATCACGTCTTCATCAATAAGTGAAGTGATTAATTGTACTGCTAAACCATTCTTTACATTTGAGTTGACGGCTCCTGGCTGTGACTTTCTTCACCACAGTTTATCATTGCAACTCAAGTAGCTAGAGGAAAACTTTGTTGTGTGGTCGCAGTGCTGCTCTCTAGTGGACATAACAGGCATTGCTATAAAGTAAATTGAGGCGATGACCTTGCCACCTACCTACCAGTATTTGTACCATCTCTACATTCAGTCCATGCATGTTACTTCCACAAAATGGGCGTTTTGAATTATATGAATTAGTGGGAAAGTGGAGTAATAAAGGGAAATGACTAACTTCTGCTAACTAATAGCTAACTTCTGTCCAGCTCTTTCTGTTGTATGTCGCCACCTAATGGACATAACAGGCAATGATTATGAGTTTATTTAACAGGCCCAAAAAGATTGAGACACAGTCTGTTAATGTACTCCACAAATAGCTCATCGGTGTGATTATTCGTAAAAATTGCCCCCCCTGAATTTTTTGTCAGGAGCCGCCACTGCTTGAATAGAAAGCTTATTAAGCAAGTCAAAATATTTGAATGATATTTTCGCACTCCATTTATCATGTCATTCATGAAAAAAAGTTATATTCAAAAAATACCTTTAAAATTCATTGTTTTTTTAAAGGATTTTAGGGATATTAACGGGAGGTAATACAGGTGGGAACCCAAAGAGATGGACATGTATGAATATATTAATGACTGACTGCATTTATTTTTGTTTTGTCCAGAGTGTATGATCTTTATTGACATTAAAGAAAGGCATTAAGAAACATAGGCACAAAATCAATGTATTTCCTTCAGTTTGTCGTGACCCACCTGCATATTCTTCATTCGCCACTAATTGGGCAGGCCCCACACTTTGAGAACCGCGGATGTAGGGTGATATGTCGTCTTTTATGAGGTCGATTGCCCTAAGAAGAACAGGACGGGTCAGCCTATATTGCCGAAGTAGCTCTCCATCATCATATAAGTCTAATGTATGCAGGCGATCTCTGAAAACACATTCCCTTCAAAGAGCTGGCCTGTTTTCATCCTCTATCATAAACAATGCAACCGCCTTCTTCGAATCCCCTGAATCATGAGATCTAATTTTTCCGATGAACTCAACTGAACACGCTCTCAAACTAAGTCGACGTTAAGATCGCTCCAGACCTTCTGTAAGTTATAATCACATTACACATGCTCTTAAAATCTACAGGTGGATCATGAATATCATGTAACATACTATGAGGGAGTTACCAGCTGTTTTCGCGCTCGAAACCCTAAGAGGGTGTTGTAGAAAAACTTAGTCCGGGCAAGTGTTCAAGTGTTCCTCTCATTCTTGTAAATCTATCCTCAAGGAATAGACACATTCTCAAGAGTCTGATGCGATTGGGTTTATTCTAAGTCATTCCAGGTGAAATACAAAAACCCAGGCTGGTCTTTGCAAACCAAGTAGCATTCATTCTTCATCAATCACCCCACACAAACTGACCACCAATTGCCCAAACCCTCGTATTTATTAGCCTTTTGGGACGTCCCTTTAGGTGGGGTTAAACGTGACTCATTCTACCTTATCAAACATTATTAATTTCTGACTGGTACATTGTCATATAGTAACCATCCACCCTTAGTTACAAGTTTGCCATTATATAGTAATGTAAATTCATTTTAAGCCTCCAGGGACGCTCGAGCACCACACCTGATCCTCCCAAACCTTGGGTTCACCTTAAGGTCAGTCGGCTGGTTTTTGGATTTTTCCAGGACACTGAAGTGCGCGTGTTCGTATAATGGGACCACCTGTTGGTTGACTACCGATATGGTCATTCCCTGGCCTTGAGCAGCCTGGTAGAGCTTCTTTATCAGGTTTTGTTTACAGATTTATGCGTTTTTGCCTCTTCTCAGCTCCACAATCTTACAGCAGTTTAAAAGGCCATATGAACCTGGTTCAGTTCTTTCTGTTGAACTGCGATTATGGTTCTACTTTGAATTTAGAATATTTTAGGATATTTTCTTAAGGGCTTTGTGAATAAGGCCCCTGCTTATTTCAAGTCAAATGAATAGAAATTACCAATATATATGCTTTTGGTGACTATATTTTAGAAACTTCAAAGTTACATCAGATTTTCAGGGGTACTTCCAATATTTTTCTCACACCTTGTACATTGTATGGTGAGCTGAAATAAAAGAAGATCTCAAGCCTCATTTTTCTCCCTGATAAAGTAGTAACTCAACAAACAAATCTCCATTGTGACTCTGAGGCAGACTGAAGAAATTAAGTGGAGGATAACTGCTGTCCAAGCCGTGACAGATGCCTTGACGGGACCCTTGTTAAAACTGCGTTCCTCTCACTGTTTTATTTTTCTTGTTCATGTAATGCATAATGGGACAAAGCTGAACAGTGGTTAAAAAATACAATAAAAAGGTGCATTCATCCTAAGTCCTCCATTTTAAAATTTTATTCTGTTACGGCCCTGGAAATCTTGGGGAGTTAAGATGGATATGTAAAAACAAAATTACCTGCAAGTAACCTGCAGAAGTGCGGATGGGAAGGAGGGGAGAAACGGCATCAAAGTGCTCAACAATTTATGTGAAGAAGTGTATTTTAACAGTGATAAATACATGTAGATGAGTAAAAATGCATTTATAGTGATAAGTGCTATGTAACCGGCACAAAACACAAAAATGTATTGTGATTGGTGCTATGTAACAGGCACGAAACACAAACTAGATGCACCGGCACACGACCAAAGCTCACAACTACGAGCATTGCCAACTAAACAAAAACAATAAAACCAAATGAAACAGCTGGAGAGACAGTAAAGCTGATTTCTGCAGCATCAAAATTATACAATGAAAAAAACCCTGACTGCCTTCTCTATCCACCCAAATAGATCATGCAGCAGGTGGCAATCGCTCCTTCTCTTGGAAGTCTGTACATCCAACACACACCTACGCGAGATGTATAGGAGCCCCTATCTACCCTGTGCCTTCCTTGGTGTGGCTGAAAACCTAAAAATACAATGAGTACAACACTATAAAATGCAGTTCTTTTTTGAGCGAATTTCCTCCCAAAATAAAATTCTTACTTCTCTTGAACCACTTTGACTACTTGTGTTTTGAGCACCCAAGTTATCAAGCAGATGTCAGCTTCATATCTCTCTTCTCACCCATCCAGAGCCATGTCAAATTTGTTGGCTATGTTGCTAGCCATATAGCTAATTAATGTGATGTCTGACAATAAAAAGAAATACAAAATCATCTGAAGGAGAGACTAGTCTTTCTCTGAAATTGTGACGAACAAGCAGATTCAGAAATAATGAGAAACGCAAATGAACCAAGCTATTGCTTATTCACAGGAGAGTGGTGTTTATTAACAGTAGCTCAGATTGAAACGAAAATTTATCGCTTTACATTTCATTTCTTTGTCATTTTATCCCTGAGCATTAAATTTGAGCAGTATTTGGCATTACTGAACTTCATGTTACCACTCGAAATTGCATGCAGTCGTCCCATAGGTCAATGTACTGTATTTTCAGATCAGCTTCCTTTAACCCCTAAAGCCCTGAGCCTCTGGCTTGAAAATGCAAGCCCAAAATGAAATGGCTATATGTCTGCAACGAATTGGTTGATTTGAATAATCTTGGTATCGTAATAAAGGTAACACCTTGGGAATTTTTGTAATGGTGCAAAAATCTGTGTATATGTCACTGAGACAGAGTTAATGAAGATGGAAACCGCATAAACGAAACATCTTTTTTGCACCAAACAAATTATTACTTTTATTAGTCATAAAATTATTCAGTTGCAGTCTGAAACCCAAAAAAAATACAGCACAGAATCTCACCATTATCTGTGCCAACATTTATTCTAACCAAGTAAATCAGAGCAAAATTAGAGAGGTTTTAGTTCAAAAATGTTTGGTGGCCTCTCCAAGCTAGCACTGTGTACCGTTTCATATTTCTCAGATACCAAACTGTAAAACTCATTTAATTTCACTTATACGTTACTACAGGCATACATTCCATCCAAATACAACCACTTTAAAAAATTTTTTTTTAATTATTATTTCTGCCAGTCCTGTAGCCTATACAATTTCCCATTCAAAGATAATACATACAAAGAAAATGAAGTTTGACTCCACTGAAGCAGATTTATTAAAGAAAAAAAGAAAATAAATAAAATTATAAATACAAAGGTCATGTTAATGCCGAGACCGGGAATTGAACCCTGGCAACCTAGGATGCAGTGCTTCACCTTAACCACAAGGTTATATCAGCTGACTGAAAAATGTCAAATTGTCAATTGTCAAATTGCCGATATAAAGAATGAGTCAAGAAAACACGTTCTGTACTGTTGCGCTCTCAGTATTCACGCTGAATGGCGCAAAGATTCTGTTAGAAAACTACTTTGAAAACGACTGTTGAGTATTTAGCGGATAATTTAACGGAAAATACCACAATCAAACCAGTTAAGCGTTTATATTGTTGCGCTATTCAAGTACATGCGAAAGGCCCATGGACTGAGTTTGACGCACTGGGAACGCAAGGCTCTAGCTCAGGCTAGGTTTGTGCAATTAAGGCGCTTTAGAGCTCGTTGGAAACATCAGAACCCATAGAATCAAATGGCTACCGCCAAAGTCTTACTGACAGCATCTCAAGCCGATCACAGAGAGGAAAATACATTGCAAGCAAGCTGAATGCTAAGGAGCTCAGATCTTTGAAGCAATGCCTTGGGCAAAAAACATGCTTGGAGACTGGAAGATCTAGTTTCGTTATAACATGGACACCTTGGGCTAACAATAGCAAGCGCAGATTTATCCTCAAACAGTTTTTTGAGACAAAATATCAAATATTAAAGGCAAGAAATTTTTTTGCTCACCTCTGTAGACTGTAAAGTGTATGTCTGCTGTTCTTTGAGTGTGGTGTCAGTTTAAAATGACAAGGCTTATATCTTTGGATTCTGTGGCCTTTCCTCTTTCATTTGAGGTATCATTTGTATGCATAGCACAAATTCAGTAAAAATGCTAGCGACTCAGCGCTGATATGATTTTATCCTATGTTTTGCAACATGGTTATTTACTTGCTTGGTGCTTGAATTGTGTTCGGTTGAGGTGAAAATGGTCAAAATGAGCTTTTTGCCGAGTTTCTCCGCAAAGTGGATAAGCTGCATGACGTTGTTGCCATTAGGAAACATACTGTATTTATTATGCATAACGACCGCTGCCAATACCGGGGGCGTTTGGGTTTAAGGGTTAAGTAGGGGAGAGGATCAAGTTTTCGATGCAACTGTCCATCTACACTACTGTTCCTGAAAAAATACTTTATTTCGGGGCTTTGCAAAGACTAGATTCTATGCTGATGGAAAATCAAAATATTTTATTTGAAATACACACCAACAAGCAAAGGAAACAAATTTCTTATAACCACTCTTTACTGAAAATGGTCGTGGAGGAAAATGACCTAGTTTTCGACACAGGTGCTGAGTGGTTATAGATATTACCGTAGTAGAGTAAAAATAGGCCCCCAAAATTACAGTACTTATGTGCTTTTGTCATGATTAACCTCTTTAAATATTGTTTTTTGGAATAATTTGTTCAGTAAATTCATAATTTTATTGGTTAACTCAAAAAGATACATAAAGTGTTGCCAGGTGAATGGAAATGAACACCTTACACCGCAAAACCAAAGGCAAAACTACTAGCAAAATTTATGCTTTGAAAACCTGGTTACGTCGGTAACTTGATCCAAAGCGATACTTTTTAAAAAAAGTCCAGTAGACAACAATATTGTTTTAAAAGGGAAAATATCCTTATTTCAAGCTACAGGAATGCAAGTTCTTATCAGTGAAGCAAGTAAACTAGTATCTGTGATCCAGTGCTGAATTGGAAGCAAATCACATCAATATCTGGGCAAATGTAGTTTCAATTATTTGCTGTTATGTATTCATGTTCCACATACCATAAAATCGAATTCTAACTCAAGAATTGAGTCGGATTGTATCTGAGAATCGATTTTGGAAAACCGATTCCGACACTAATAGCAACATAGATTTGGTTTTGTTGTCTCTGTTCTACAGCACTCAGGACTGCATATGATGTTAAAGTTGAGACTGTCAGCTTTATTTTGAATAATTATTGACAGCCTATTTGCCTGAATTGTGTCTGCATTGTAGCCCCTCCCATACATGTGCTAATACTTATAGACTACTTGGTTTCTTTTAATGCTACCTGATTCTCTTCGTGGGTTTGGTGGCTACTGCTCAAAGGTGGCAGAGACAATGGCAGTGTGACTCTGGCATCCCGGAGAACCTCAAATGGCGATGGTAAATTTGCGTAGGCCACCTCCCCACTAAACATAGAAATAAGTAATTAATCACACTCTGAGTCAATGCTTGTGGATCTGTAATTGCCAGGCGAGTTTGCCTGGTGAGCTGAATCTGACAAGATTTGGTGGATATTTTTTGCTTTTTGATGGAACCTAATTTGCATGCATGGCATCCAATCAAACTCCAGGAGGTTTTAGACCATAATCTGGTCACCTCTGGCAGTAAGATAAAACTGGACTATCTTTTTTTTTCCTTGCTTTCTTTCTTTTCGGTTAAACCAGAGCTGAAAACAATGCTCTTACTCATAACCTCTTATCCTTGATTTTCATTTAAAGCCTGTAATTTTAATTCTAATTTTAACTTTGATAATATTTATTGTGACAAATTACATGAGTTGGATGTTCTCTTCACTGTTGTTACTGACTTGTCATGCAAAAAATCTAATAAACAAAGGATTCAAAAAAAAAACTGGGCTATCGTTGAATCTTTCACTGGCCATGAGGTTTCCAACAAATCCATAGAACATGTTTACCTGTCCACAGTATCAGTTTTAGTGATGACTACTGCAGTTAGCTAAATGCCTGCACACTTCTTAAACTCTTTGTGCAGAAGTCAAATCTGGTTATTTACCCTGTTTATGGTTTTATAATTCAAGATTTGAGCCTCACAGGGGAGGGGGGAGGGGGGTGAGGGTGGCGGCTTGAATGAAACAAGAAACTTGTTGCTTTTAGATTCCCATTGTATTTCAGTTTATATTAACTAATTTTAGTACAAATTAAGGGCTGCAAACACAAAAAAACTTCATGAAAATTTGAAAATTCAACTTGGATATTAAAAAAAATTTCTGAGAATTGAAAAATCTCGGGAGTTAAAACAATACATTTCTGGGATCATAAACTCCTTAACCACTAGTGTGCTTCATCTGAGTGTGATATTCAAAATTATCTACCGTTTATGAGCCAAATAAGATAGCTATCCAAGTGGTTTTTCACACTGTCTGAGCCCTCAAAATTGTGCATGAGAAATCATAAAATAATATTTTCAACCTCTTGCCTATTGCTGACCGTTTAAAATTGGTCAGGAAAAAAAAACCCACCTATATACCCTGGGGCAGAAAAATTGGTCGCAACGTATATACAGTTGCAATCAAAATTATTCAACCCCTGCTGCAAATTAGGTTTACTGGCAAAATTCACAAACTTTCAGCTGTTTGCAATGAACAAATCAGGCAAAAACAATTTAAATAGCTCAACACAACAACATGTGTCATGTTGTCATGAAGGGGTTGAATAATTTTGAGCCTGCAGTAGTTATTAAAAGTGCCAATTTGCGTTAAATTTGGAGAAACCACTTCTAATATTAGTTGTGTTGAGCTATTTAAAATGTTCTTGTTTAATCTGTTCATCACAAACAGCTGAAAGTTTGTAAATTTTGCCAGTAAACCAAATTTGCAATGGGGGTTGAATAATTTTGATGCAACTGTAGTTTCCATTTGACTCTAGCACTATGGGGCCTGTTGTGTACTGGTATATTGGTGTCAGAGTATGTTCTGCTTATGTTCAAGTTCCTCATTTAGTGTATAGATGGCAACACAGGTGCAACTTTGGCGCTGAGCCAGGAAGTGAAAACAGAAACATGTGGCCTATTCTGTGAACACAATAGGAATGAACAAAATACCTAATTGCTCCATACCCAGGTCAGACGCGTGAAGGGAAAGAAAGAAGTGGAAAATGAGTAACTGGAAAAAAATATCTCTCTGGCTCCCCAATCTCTGTAGCCTGATAATTCCGATGCAGTGGGGGCCTAATCGTCCACTAAACTGCGGTCCATAGTGGATGCTGGTTAAGCTCATAGTGGCAACTAAATCTGGAGGGAGCATCTGGGGTTGCAGATGTGCTGGGTACAAATAAAGGCTTTAAAGGCATGGGTGCAAGAAGGTAGGTGCTGAGGGTGCTGCAGCACCCCCTGTTGGCAGGGAGTATGAGCACACAGACAATGTTTAAACATTAACAACTTTAAAATATGCAGCCTCTTTACAACAATTTGTAATACAGTTCCTGTAACAAAGGCATTGAAACATAGCCTAAATATTATTTTATTCGATATAAATAAATTCATTTCTCCAACCTGACAACAATCGTCATCACGTCAGGTCAAAGTGCAAAAGGTCGAGTGCAGACAGCACGTAGGGGGATTTTGGCAGTTGCCGGAGGAGCTAAACAATGTCGTTGAAGAGAATCACAGGGTGATTTGACAGATCCTTTCAATGAGGTTTGTTTGAAAATGGCAATGATTTCATTGTGTTAAAGAAACCTACCTCATACTTTGCTTTATCCGCACAACCTCAGTGACAATTTGTTTGCTAAAGGGGGATTTAGCAACTGGGAAAAAGCAAAAGAAAGAACTTGGTCAGTATGAGTTGTCAGACCTGCACTCTGATTCATTACCTGTGTTAGCGATGCTTTAAGTAACTCCAGTCAGTGCTATGTTTTGGGAGTTTGCAGCTAGGAGTCAACATTCTGCAAGGGACAGTGTTGTAACATTTATTCAGATCAGCTAAATTCCTGGGCCATGAAGGAATACCGCTCAGAGGGCACAGTCATCGCGACATGAATACCACAGCAGCTTGTGTGTCAGAATGCACTCATTACCATAAACTCGAGAATGGCTTTCATGTACCCGCTGTAAAAAGATGTTTAAAAAAAATTGCTGGTTTGGGAAAATTTTAAGAATGCTGATTATGATCCCAAAGAGAACGATTATTTTCGCCTTTTAATGGGGTTAGTCTGCTGCCTGGAGGTTGGCGAAACTGACAAGCTACATTCATTAAGGATAGTTGATTGAATTAAAAATTCAGTCATTTAATGTGATGAATCACTTTATTCAAATGGAGAATTTTGTCTGAGGATTATTTGTTTATTTTTGGGGCTGACGACTTCCTGTAGCTCATAAAACAGCGCATAATAGCTAGGCTTACAAAGCAAAGTCCTTCTGCGCCAATGTTTTATAGAGCACAACGGGAAGATGTTTCTGTTTTAATGTAAAAAATGCTGAAACGGGAGATGGAATTCAGAGAAAGGGAATAGGGAAATAATTCCATTTCAAACCTCAACTTTTTTAAGCTTTTTATTTTCAAGAACAATTTTAAAAGGGGGCTTGCCATTACATTTTGGAGGGTTTTATTTGTGAGAAGGGTACTTGTCATCCCTATAATTACATGTGTGTCTTCAATGTAGCCTGTCGGTGGTTTCTTGGTCATTTCCTCGTAATTAATTTCTAAATCATTATACGATTATGTATTGGTCTTGTTAATTCAAATAATAAATTGTTTGATTGTGAATCAGGCGATATCAAACTGGGAGGGGTTGTAAGCCATCATGTGTGAGACAGGCAAATCCCGGCAGCATTACCAGGAGTTGGGGTTGAGGAGGTTGAAATAAATAAGGCAACAAAGCATGATAGCTTTTTAAATGACATATGCGTGCAAAACAAAGGAACTTTTCGGGATAAAACATAGAAAAAAATACAGGCCCCAGGACAACAAAACGATTATAAATTTTGATTTTTTGTAATCGGTTATGATTTATATTGTCATGGTTTAGGTGGTTTGCGTGTGTGAAGGACCTTTCTTTGTGGCTCTCGTCCCGGGATGAGATCAAATTCCTTTTCTATTGGATTCTTTTCCCAGCTGGTTCATCAGGCGTGGGCCACGCGTTCCTCTAAGTCTATATAAGCCGGATGTCCGCCACGCCTCCTTTGCTGGAGTGTCTGATTTCAGTTATCACTGCAGCCAGAAGATATCACTAGTAAGGGATTTGTGGCGAAAGCCGTTGCGGTTTATTTACGATTTATTTTTCTTTAGGGGGATTTCCTTTTTGATTCCTTCCCTCCCTTTCTTTGGTGTCGCACCAATTTAGGTGCTTTGTCTTTCTCGGTCCTCGAAATATGTCCCTTTCGCTCTCCCTATTTGTTTTTCCTCTCTCGCTTTGCTTCCTGGTTCGGATTGTTGGGCGTCCTTTTTGGAAGCGTGAGAGCTGTTTCTGTTGCCTCGTTTATATTTCTCCCTGTGGGTATTTTAAGTCCTTGCTGGTCTCGTTCTCTTCCACTGCTGCATTTGGCCTCCCTACTGTTTCGGCCATTACATATATGGCGAGTATTCTTTTATTCCAGTACTCGTTTGCACCCTTAGTTGCTAGGACCGCTGTTGCAAAGACCAACATTTTCATAACGCCCTCATGCAGTGCTATTAAAAAAAAAAAAAAAAAAGACGTCACTCTTCTACTTTCAGTTGGCAGCCCCCCCTAATTCAAACATCTTCCCGCGCGCCTGCTTAAAGGTCTTCTTTCCCGCAGGGCCTGACAATACCCATGGAGCTGACTTTTCATTCTTTTCCTTCCAATGACATGACAGTCTTTCTGCTGCCTCTTGCCGAAGCAAAATTCACAGCGCAACACTTAATTCAATTACTTTTATCTACTGCAGATCGACTATCTAACCGAGACAAACTTACAAAAGAGAGAATGACTAATGCAGCCCTTTCACCATCTGACTTCTGGCTGTGAATAAGCACGTGTATGGATGAGGTTGCAACGTGTGCCTTTTTCCTGACTTATGATATGTTTAATGAAATGTCACTCTATTTTTTTATTAGGTTTTTTTTTAAATAAATGAAAGCAGTGAGACAGAATGGCACCTTGCACATTGATCCAAGCAATATATGACTATGCCCCTTGTCCTTGAGAAAGATGATACCAAATTTTAATTAGAAGAAGTAACATTTGTTTTCCTGGTGGAATATATCAGAGCAGAAAGACACAGTAAGGATTTCTTTCCCACATACTGCAGAAAATTTATGTAAGGCTGAAGCTATCAAAATAAAAAATAAAAAATACATAAATGAATAACTATATAAATGCATCCATTGCATGCACAAAAAAACAATTTCAAAAATTAAAGCACCCATTAATCAATTGATAAAATGGATATTGAACCCCATAAACCTCCGGACCCACGGATGGGTCTGTCAAATGCAGCTGCTGTATTCATACCTGTGGAACATCAAGCCTATTTAAAATTTTAGTGGCGATCCCAAGGTTTCAATCGATCCCAAATATGTAGTGCTGAATTACATAATATGTATACAATGATTCACAAGGTCCACATGTTTATTTCTTTCTGTGTGTTCTTTATGGGTGATACACAATGGCACGGTGGGTAGCACTGCCACCTCACAGCAAGAAGGATGTGGGTTTGAATCCAACCTGGGGCCTTTCTGTGTGGAATTTGCATGTTCTCCCCATGTTTGCGTGGGTTTCCTCTGAGTACTTCAGTTTCCTCGCACAGCCCAAAGACATTCATGTCAGGCTTATTGGAGACTTTAAATTGCCAGCAGGTGCAAGTGTGTGAATGAATGGTCTGTGCACCCTGCGATGGATTGATGAGTTGTCCAGGGTGTGTCCCTGCCTTTCGCCCATAGTCAGCTGGGACAGAATCCAACTCCCCTGCGACCCTACTGATGAGGAAGCAGAATAGAGAATTGATGGATGTTATGTTCTTTTTATATTTACTTATGCTTTTCTGCTTGAAGGTCCATACTGTCATCAGTTCCAAGTTAGGCAGGCTTCTGAATTAGCTGTCTTTTTTCACCTGACTTTCACTACACTTCTCCAGTGGCAATCTGTAAATGTGTGTTGAGATTTGTCTGTGAAAAAAAGCAATATCTTTCAACCATTTTTGCTGTTATACTGGCATTGTTTTAGCTGCAGTACTGTTATTACCAAAAAGAGAAAATCAAAATGCTACATGGTTTGTCTTGCAAGTTCAGGAACAAGTGATTTTTTTTAATTTTTGCTCTGCCTATGCTAATTTTCTCAGATAAAGAAAAGTGACTGTTTCATGTAGAGGGCATTCGTAGCAACAATTCAATGACGTTTGATCAAAGGCCATAAATATTTAAAGTGTCCAAGATGGATAACCTTATTTGTCCCATTTTACCTGATGTCTCAAATGACCTGTCTTCACCCAACTGTTTTTTCCCCCTGTTGCAACCAGTAATATAACTACTGTCAACGTAATAACTGCCAATAACGTTATATTTTTTCCATTCTTGGTCTAAATAGTTGTTATAAATATTAAAATTGGTCATGTTCGTACTTTGTGTCAGGTTTTTCTTTTTCTGTGGGGATGCTACCATTGTGCGTTAACGAAAGTGACCACAGGTCTTGCTGTTTTCGATTTACAGGATTTACAGCTGTAATTTCAAATGACTTTCGTCAATAGCAATGAGTTAGCTTTATAAATCCTTCACACAAGTATTCCAGCTACATTTTATGCTTTGAACTGATGTTTTTAAACATACTACAAAGTAGAAATTGATTGATGTGTACCAGGTGCCATAGACCCCCCAGGTGTTTCACTACCCTCATTACAATCACGGTCACTCAGATTTTACAAATACATGTGAGTAGACATGGTCCGTGCGATTGTGCAGGCTTTCTGGCGCAAGCAGAAATGAACTTCACGAGGGAAATATAAATTTGAGAGAGCGTGCATGCCCTCCAGCGCGTGCCGGCTGTTTTGCGTGCTCGCTGCCAATTTTTTTGTGCATAGGTGCCATTCTGTGTGCGCTGAGTAATATAATTCGCGCTCGCGACTTTTGAAAGAAATCTGATCACATAGAGATCTTTCTGAGATTAGACTGCGGGGGCCAGGGGGATCTTCTGATGACTGTTGTTGCTCTCGGTTTTATGTGACAAATGTTTACCTGGCTGTGCATTCAGATTTCAAAAATTATTTTTAAGGTCAAAAGTGATGCTTGACTCTTAATATGATTAAATCTTGGTGTTTGTGGGGTTGGATCAATATTTTACTGGTGTTTGTATTTGTAAAATGTGAGTGACCTTGATTGCAATGAGGGTAATGAAACACCTGGTGGGTCTATGGCACCTATGCGCGCGGAGTAATATAATTTGCGCTCCCGACTTTTGTCAAATCTGATTCCATAGATCTCCAGTAGACAGGCATCAGTCTGGGACCTGATTAGTTCGCACAGCAAGTTTCCTTAAAAAATATTGAACGGTATTTGAGTTCTGCTCCAGAAATGAAACGTCCATGGACGGACAGACAGACGGACAGATTACTGTACTGACGACTATATCCCCCATATTATATGCTGGGGGGATAAAAATCTTCCAAAGGGTTGATGTGGTGAATGCAGTGGAATAAATTAGGTATCGACTGTGTAATGCTAATTGATTTATGCTCGTGCAAACTAGGAAATTAACGAATGTACAGCTAACCTCGGACCACAAAAGCTTTTTATGATAACAGTAGAAGCCAAAGCAGGCAAACAGGCTTGAGAGAAAAACTCAACTGTAAGCGTAACCTACTGTAGCTTGTACTTTTATTGTACAGAGGATGGGGGGTGATGTAACTACAGCATAAAATACATTTGTTAATGCATTGTAATTGCTGCTAAATGAATTGTTTTCAAATGGGATAGCACAGTTTCAAATTTTGTTCAATATTGCATGCCAGCACATTGCAATATGCATATTGGCAGGATTGCAATATCAATCTCCGTTTTAAAGAATGCAGACAGAGAGCAAAAAAGTGTAGGCATGTGATTCTCCCTCACTGTAGGTTTGTGCACTTCAGCTAGCATCTGAACTGAGGGTTAAATTATGCGTCAGTGTAAAGCACATCTCAACACAGCTTGGCTATGTGCATTTGTCCTAACTTAGATATGCCCATATTTTCAGTTTTAAACAGTTGAAATTCACACATAAATGAAGTTATCAAATTGCACTTCGCTATCGCATTATCCAAGTACAAAAGTATCACATTTTTTTCTCTCCATGCATCCGTATTCTCAAGTGTGCAGTGCGTAACCTGGAGCCACCCCCTACCCTGTTTTCCAGGGCTAAAAAGTCACAGACATGACCTGTTGACCTAATTAGCAAGCCATTCACCCTTGGCTGATGTCAGCAGCCACTCATAAGAGACGAGTGGGAGCTGAGGGGTTTCATCAGCAATGCTAAAATAGCGCAGTATTTGTGCCTTCCTCACTAGTGTCCTGCTGTCTTTGTGCCAGCCTCTCTGAGTTTCTCGCCCTGGTTTATAGTCCACTATGCTGATGGGCAGTGCTAGTATGTCTGAGCTGGACCAGATGAAGTATGGACGCGAAACTGAAAGAAAAAACTTTCAAAGTTTGAAACCCCGTGTTTGAAAGCGTACAAAAGATTTGAAACTTTGGAACTAAGTTTTGAAGGTGTATATAGTGTTTTGATAGGCTGAAAAAAAAAATTTCAGATCTCTGAAAACATTATTTTGTATTTGAATTTTCATTCCAAATCTCTACAACTTTTCTTTGTTTTTTTCTTTTTCTTCTTTGCAACTACAGCACTGTTTTTACAGTGTTTCAACAACACATTTTCAGAGTTTCAAATTTGGCACTGTTCTCTCACAGTAAAATTTTGTTATCCAGTTTTGAAACCTTGTAAATGGTGATCTGAAAAAAAGATTTGAAACTCTGAAAAGAGGAGGCCGGATTTGGTGTCAACCTTCTCAGCCTATTGGTTGCTGAAGTAAGCTTATAGTCCAATGACATGTCATGACATACGAGATTGACAGACTGCTCCACCAATGCTGTGAAAAGCAAGAGTAGGAGAGCTCTACGGAGAGCATGCCAGTCCGACAACAAACACAAATGAGAAGAACATGCTACCATGGCAGGTAGTAGAGAGGTGAGCAACTTTTATTGTTATTGTATGAATTAACATTAGGATAACAACCATATGAAGAGCAGAAAGAATGGACTGTCACTGTCATGCTAACGGGTTAGCATGCGGGCTAACGCGCGAATCGCTGACGATGCAGCGGTCAGAACTGAGAATGGAAGGTTTCAAACCTTCACCAGCGTTGTGTTTTACTCTTTCATCCCGCCCCCAGTCCTAAATTCCCCCGGGATCCCCCGGGACGAAAAAGATTTAATATACTTTTTTTTTTTTTTCGTTTGGCACATGACAAACTTAACCGAGCACTGACGGCCTACAATGGAGTCTGTGACACTGCCGCACAAAATAGACCAGACGCCGAAACGATTGTTGCAGGGCGCGAGGTGCAGAGGTGCGCGGCGCGTCTGGTGTGAACGACACAATCGGTTAACATGGGCGCCGAAAGGAAACTGGCACCACTTCTCGGCGCTTCGGCGTCCGGTGTGTCCCCGGCATGAGTGACAGTAACGTTAGGTCAGGCATGAGAGGATACGCTCCGCTGTAGCCAGTCAGTGCTCGGTTAAGTTTGTCAATTTGCCAAAAAAAAGAGGACACTGATGCACCATTGTCTTGCTCTAACTTAAATTTACCGGACATAATGCCATAATTTCTGGTCAAATATTGTCTGTTTATTCAACGTACTATAATACCCGCAACATTAACGTTACACATTTCACTGTAGTTTCAATGTCTGTAACGTTATCCATAGAATATGTCACTGACATACAAACATGTATGTGGCTGAGGGGGGCAGGTGGGCTACTGCTCTGCTCCATGGATGTACTCTGCTCTGTGCTTGAACCAGCAGCAGCAGAGCTACTCTGGCCACTACTAGCAGCAGAGCTAACGTTTGCCTCGCCAGAATCACTTTGGGTGCGCTTAAAAAACGTGGATATTTTTTCATGTTTATCAGGCAGTGGGGGTCGACGTGATATGTTGTCCTCTTCTCTCTCTGTCTGGCTACAGGTGTGTGTTCACATGTTTGTTTGTGTGTACATCAGTGCGAAGCTCCCCATCGTAAAACAGAGAGCAGAGGAGAAGCGTAAATGCGCGACGATGAAGAAAATGAAATGAAATATTTTCGCTTAAATTAGATCAATAACATCATTATTTATTAAAAGAACATGGTCCAGACCTCTTCTATAGGAAAGTGACCTGAAATGACATCAGTTGTGATTTGGTGATATAAATGAAATTAACATGAAAACTTTCAGGGGGGGTGGGGTCCCATAATGGTTGGGGAAACACTGGTTTATCAGTTTGAACATCAAATATCTTGTGTTTGTACTGGATTCAGTTGAATATAGGTCAAAAGGGTTTTTCAAGTCATTGCATTCTGTTTTTATTAACGTTTTACACAATGCCCCAACTTTTTTGGAATTGGGGTTGTACATATGATATGGTGTTTGAAAGTTTCCTTTTCTTGCAGAACGAATATACAGCCATAGCAGATGCTGCCCAGTCGCTGCTGAGTCTAATAAGAAGACAACAACCTGCCCCAACCCCCCTCCCTCCTCAACCACCTCCAAGGATGCAGCCACCAAATACGCTGACTGTACAGACTGAAATGCAGAGGTAGTGGCCGCTACACATAATTGCAGTTTCTCACAGCTATATTAGCCTACCCTTTCTGTGAGTGGTCATTATACTGACTTACACCTGATTTATGTAACAATCAACTGCAGGCGGGCTTGCTCCACTGAATCTCACTCCATTTTGGGGTTAAGAAATGCTGTGGGATTGGATTTTGCATAGACATGTGCATAGTTACAAAAGCCAGCATTTTAGGCAGTATCGGAGGCATTATGTTTTCAAGGTAACAAATAATATATGCTCAAATTTTAATTTACTTTTGAAAAAAGCTTGATTTTCAACACAATCTGATCTTTCATCTATACAGTCAGTCATAACAAAAATCTTTTTAAGGGTTAGGCTACTATAAAGGATTTTTATAGAAAATTTATATAGATTTGTGTATTTGCACAAACCCGGCCCTCTGCCTGTATCCTCTTATTTTGCTGTGTTTGAGATGACATAGCGTCAACCTGTCATCATTGTTGCGTAGCCCCGTTTCACTTCAGCTGGATAATACATTTTTTAACGATTGTATCAGCGATTACAGGCCCAAACATAAATGATCACATTCATCTAATCTTTCCTCACGATCCGCTAGCTGCCCGCCCCATAAGCAGGCCGTCAAAAAACCATGTCTCTGTAGGCAGCATGGATGTACTGGTAGGCAGCCTAGGCTCCGAGATCTGTACACAAAAACAACCGCTGCTATCAACCACCCAAAACCAAAATAAATAGTGTTCCAACCAATCACCGACAGGGGTGTGTGTTGTGGGGTTTTGCGCTCGTGCACAGCTGCACGAGAAGTCGGAGCTGAAGGAGGGCAGCGTCTGGATTAACGGCTAAATCAGTCCCCAAGAGGAGGAGCAGTCAGCCATCGTATCATGTGTCTGTTGCTTTAAGAAATACGTGTTCATGATCGTTTTTTTCATGATGCACAAAACATGGATGGGAGGGGCGAGCTAGCTCCATTTGTTCGGGATCTCGCTTCCAAACACCAACAGAAGTGACGTCAACCGCAATCGCTGCTACAACCTTTAAAGACTATATTGATTTTTAGGTCACCTGAGACGAAGTCTCAAAGTGACCTATTCTCATCGCCTTTGTCCGTCGTCGTCCGTCATGCGTCGTGCGTCGTGCGTCGTCCGTCGTGGTCCGAAAACAATTTACATTTTTGACTTCTCAGAAAACGCTGATCCGATTTCAACAAAATTTTGCAGGAACCTTCCTTGGTCAAATATGCACCAAAATTGTGAATTATATGGTGCCCACCCCCAGGGGCTCTGAGGGGCAGGGCTAAAACTGGTCAATACATTTTCCACTTCTTCTCAGAAACCGCTGATCCCATTTCAATAAAATTTTGCAGGAACCTTTCTTGGTCAAATATGCACCAAAATTGTGAATTATATGGTGCCCACCCCCAGGGGCTCTGAGGGGCCGGGCTAAAACTTGTCAATACATTTTCCACTTCTTCTCAGAAACCGCGGACCCGATTTCAATAAAATTTTGCAGGAACCTTCCTTGGTCAAATATGCACCAAAATTGGGAGTTATATGGTGCCCACCCCCAGGTGCTCTGAGGGGCAGGGCTAAAAGTGGTCAAATTGCCTGAAATTTTCAAAATCTTCTTCTTCAGATGCAGATATGCTGGAAAACAATACTCTTCATAGATGGAATGTTCTTGAGGTGCTTTATTAAAATTGTGAACTTCATGACCCTCGAGCTCCATGTTTGCCCCTGAGGAGGGGGTGACATTAACTATAGTTTATATAGGAAAAAAATGATACTTTTGGGTATATTGTGTTCATTTTCTGCTTGAAATCATTCAAACTTGATTGGCATTATAACCATGAGATGACAGTTTCATACTATGACATTTTTGACCCTGTCTCTTCCCCAGGGGCTGAGGGGTGCGGCCCAAATGGGGACATATTGCCAAAAATTGGTATATTTGGTTCATTGACATCAATAACATATATATAGTTTTTATACAACTCAGGTGACCGTTAAGGACCATGGGCCTCTTGTTTTTAATGCAGTGTACAGTTGTGTGAGAGTAAATAGTGTTTTTTCCTTTGTAGGTCATTTCTAGGATATTTTCGTCGTGACACGATAAGAAGCAAGAAACGTCCTGCAGCACTGAGTAAAATTACTCAGACAATTAACAAAAATTCATTAGGCTCCAGTTTTTCCTTATGTCTGGACCAAGTGACCGGACACCAATGTCTTCAGACAAAATACGACTCCTCGAGGCAGGCTTGGGGAAAAGAACTGTCTGTGTGGCACACGACTCTTGCCACGAGGAGGTACTCTCAATTTAATGTCCATCTGCTGATGGGTCAGGAGTAGGGTGAAACAATTAAGCAATGAATAATCGACTATTGAATTAATCACCAACTATTTTGGTAATCGACTAATCGTTTTGAATCTTTTTTTTTTTTCCTTATTCAAGATGAAGCAAAAGTCCAAATTCTCTGATTCCAGCTTGTTAAATATGAATATTTTCTGGTTTCTCTAGTCTAATGAAGATCTTTGGGTTGTGGACTGTTAGTTTGAGGCTGTCTTCTTGGGCTTTTGGGAACATCGATTAACATTTTTCACCATTTTATAGACCAAAAGCCGAACACATTAATCGTACTGTACTTTTTTGTATCAGTAGCAGCAAAATATCAGCAGCAAAGTTGATCAAAAGATGTAATTTACAATGAAGTATCCATCTTTCATGTGCTTATTAATATGCACATAATTATAGCGAAGGTAATAGCAAAATAAGAGTAATTTAATGATTATGCGATTCATAATTCGATTAGTTGACTAATTGTTTCAATAGTCGGTAACTAGTCGACTATCAAAATAGTCGTTATTTGCAGCCCTAGTCAGAAGTGTTTACCTCTTTGATTCATAAATTAATTAGCATTAATTAATTTTATTGTTGAGTTTTTGTCCTGCTTGTTGGTGGAACTGCGCTGTATCTTCAGCACTTCCAAGGCAACAGATGTCAGCAATCCCTCTATGCTTTCACTCTGCTTTTTGTGCTTGCTTGAAAAAACGAGTTGCTCAATGGATCTAAGTACTTGAAGCTGTTGTAGTAGTAGTAGTGGAAGTATAGTAGGAGTATTGGTAGTCTAATGGGTTGAAACACTTAAATAAATGCATCAAGTTAAAATTGCTGTTAAGCTAAATTAAAAAAAACAAAAACAATGAATACCTGAGTACGAGCAAATTAAATCAGAATTGTTTGAAATTTTAAGTCTTTTGGAAAAGCAGTGGGGCCAAATTTAGACAGAAGAATTATAAATAAATAAAGAAGACCTCACAAGTGTGCCATGTTTGAATTTACCCTAACAGTAAGGATCCCACTGTTTTTCATGTTACACCTTTATTTAGAATGTCAGTCAACTTGAAGAGCAGTTCCCTAAGTTGAAGCAGCTGTCTGGAGGCTGGCTTTGCTACAAAGGACCAGGTCAGGTAGAAAGTAGGCTAAGGAAACCTGCTGGAGCTTTTAATGCACTGAATGAATTTATGTTTTAGAGCAATCATAGCAATCAATGTTTTGGATATGAAGCATCTACATTCAGAATTCAGTCTGTCCTTATGTGGTCTCCCCAGTGTTTCTTCTGTACTTTCATGTAGCTGGGTGCAAATTCAAGTTTATTGGATTTAGATTTTTTGTTATTTTGGCCCAAGCTGTATTGGCAAATAATTTTATCAAAATATAGCCATATCATGGTTTTATATAGTGTTATGACAAAATCAGAAATATCTTTACAATTTCATATTTACTCTTTTTCTGAAGTTAATGTCATTGCTGAGATAACAGGGTACACCACAGCTAGATCAAGACAGATGAAACACCCGCACATTAAATGTCATGCTAACATTATGTGGCATCTAACTGAAGTAAGATTTGTATTTCTTTTTTTAGGAGGTCAAGGACAAAGAAAATTAACTGTTGTTCCTACAGAGGATGAGGGCTACAACGCGCAACTCCTTAAAAATTTCACAAACAGTGGCAAACACATGTTGTACATTGTCCCCCTACAAGAACAGATGGATACTTCCCCACTTCCCCATGATTCCCCGGAATTTTCGAAAATGCCAAAGGCCTCCTGCAAAAAGTGTGGAATTGTTATGCCGTTGCAATTCCTGGCTCAGCCCATCAAAATTTGTGAAGCTGAAGTTGTAAGAAGACACACAAATTATTCAGTATGATACAGAATGATGTTGGGCTGAACAATTAATTCAATTTTATCAATCTCAAGCATAATTCACTATTGAAAAGTCCTACAAATTGATTTTATATCCAAATGTTCCTTCTGTATTTTTTTTTGGTGAAAACCTTGACATGCAGAAAAGAAACCTCTGCAGGGGGCACAATTTTGTAGAGGTGACATAGACCATAGAGCAGAACAGCGCAGGGGTTGGGAGTATTATATAATGAATATTTAGAGAATTTTGATTGAACGTTGCATAAAACATTAACAATTAAAAAGTAATATGTAAATGTATTTTTAGTTTTACATTATTAGTTGTACTTGAGTAATACTTCAGTGATGTTACAGTACTTCTACTTGAGTGGAGATTTTATTTATACATAATTATTAATGTCGATGGGTTGACAGTAGGAAAAATGGGAAAGGGTATAGGTCTGAGTTTAATAAGAAGTCCGTTCTCTCACAACTTACAGGGCTTAAATGAGTGCATTATTTAACAACTCTACCCACCCTTGTCCCCTATTTTCTCTGTATCTGAATGATTTGAAACCGCTTAACTGCTATCAATAAACAGCTATCTGTGTAGTTAGACTTAATCAGTAAAAGAGAGGAGAAGCACAGAGAAATAAAGAAAACAAAAAAGGAAATATTTGAAGGGGCATATTAATTAGATACAACTTCATTTAATTTAAAACAAACATCAGCATCTCTATATCCAGGCTAGACCCATGAAAAAAATAAAATAGTGAATACTGATTGTTATTTTGGTCATAAATGTGCAACCTTATAATGAAGTTTTGTTGATTACCTTTAAAGTGGCACTTTATAAAAGAGAAATAAACCAAACGTCCTACCTCATTCATTTTTTTGTCAATTCACAGATCAGTGATGACCCTGAAACTGACAGTATGCACAGAAAAGAAGATGGAACTACAGTTGAGTTTTTCAAAGACCAATTCATCACTCTTATAGATTAACTTTGCTAACCATACTATCTCTCAATTTCTTTTGAAATGCTATTAAAATGTTTATTTTCTGTATTTAACACACATACTGATAATTAATTTAACGGTCACTTGCTTTACTTTGTTTCCTTTTTTACATATTCAGGAAACATGCCCAATATGTGACCAACATATCCCCAGAGAGGACATTGAATACCATGCCAGCTCCTGTGGAGATGGGTACCAATCAGTTAGCCCTACACATTCTTATATTTCACTAATGTGATGTTTTGATGATTTTTATTACATATGAGGTCCTTGTGGTCTATCTGAAAATGTTTAGATTTTCATCAGACACCATGATGCCATTTCCTGATTATGATGTCAGAGAGGGGACTCCAGTCACAACAGATGTCGTGCAGCCAGGTTCCAGCAGATCTGAACAAAGCACCAGTTCCACTGTGCTTTCAATGACATGGCCGGACCATAAACTGCTGTTGCTGATCACTCTGCCCCAGGTGCCAGTCAAGATCCTTATTTAACAGACCTCACAAACAATTTACGGTTAATTAAATGTATTGACATTTTTGCAGCTACAACATACAGTTGTTATATTTCAATGCCATGGGAAGTTGTCCAGTTTCTCATACAAGACCTGTGTCTTCAGCTGCTTTCTGAAGTGAATTGCTTGTAATGACATTGATGAATGGAGTGGGGCCAATGTGTGACAGCATTTGTCCATCTGCTACTGAGCCCTCTAACATCATAAGATCGTAATTTAACAAGACAAAGGGCCCTATTTGAACAATCTATAGCGCATGGCGCAAATCGTGTGGCGCAAATGCCTTTAGGGCATGTCCAAATCCACTTTTGCTATTTTAACGGCGGCAATGGTCAGTGCGCCAGGCGCATGGTCTAAAAGGGTTGGACTTAAGTCCTCTTATTAATCATAGGCGTGTTTTGGGCGTAACACGCGGTAAACCAATCAGAGTGTCATCTCCTGTTCCCTTTAATATCCAGGAGCACTGTCACTTTGGTGGATTGCTATTATAATGGCGCATTTGCCAAGCAATGTGTTTCCAGAATAAACAGAGTTACTTTTACTGGGATCTAACTAAAGAGTTACTTTTATTGAAAAGCAAGTTGGCTGATGAGCTGCTAACCTGACATTTCATTCATAAAAATGGAGAATATGGAGATATAACTGACAGGTCTGATAAGTGTAGAGGTGTGTGTGGTTATACTGCATGGTGTCATCAGCTTGTATGAAGATGGTCTGCAGCAGCACTCCCCAAGGTGCTGACCCCCCCTCACCCAAATAGTGGAAGGCTCATTCTTATTTGATGTTATTTTTTAAAATGAATTAAATCTGATGAATATTATGACTAACTAATATGAAATGTATTTTTTTAATATGTTGATGTGATACTTTTTTTTTTACTGTTTTTTTTGTATCTTTGTGTGCCGCTGCTTGTCCCTGTTTGTACACGCATTGTGCACCCGCCTATTAAAATCTTGATAATGCGCCCTTAAAATAACAGTGAAATATGCGCCAGTGACTTTAGACCTGGTGGTCAAATAAGAAGTGAACATACCTTTCCAAAATTTTAATATCGCGCTGAAATGTTTTTAACTATGTATCATGTTTTGTATTTCATGGAGTGGAAGCAAATCATGAATGCTTCTACTGCATCAACACTCTTCAGAAGACGTATCTTGATGGAGCAACAGCTGGAGATACCTCTCCGCTTCTCAATGGACATACAGTCTGATGTTGAAGTCAGAGAAAAGGCAGTTCTCGCATTCTACAAGACCCAGAGAACTAAATGGGCCTCTCCACTTTACTGTGTGCTGGAAGTTTGCAATATTTATTTTCTAATAAAAACAAGCCTATGACAGTATAATATACATGGTATATTTTGTACGAACCTTTTTGAATTGCCAATGTTAGCTTGACAAAGATGTCCCTTACATGCCCTATACATAGTGATTGGTTCCAAGTCTTAGAAAGTAAAAGACAACCATATTGTTTGTGAGTTATTAAAGATTATTCTTCTTGATTTAGGTGATGCGGCCACTGGTGATGGTGTGAGTCGGTACTTCATCAGCTTTGCTATGCATACTTAGCAGGCTGGATTCCACCTTAATTTCGGTATTTTTTTTATTTTGTGGGTTTTTCATTTTTCAACACTGACAAATGTTAAATGACTTATAAATTTATAACAAACTTGTTGCCTTAGGTACGAACAGTATGACATTCTTCTTTCTATTGAGATTTGATCTGTTTTCAGACTACTTTCTTGGCACACTTTGAACAAGTGCATAGCGCTGTCAGACCCTAAGGAATCTGTTCATCAAGTGTATTGTGCCTCTCATTTCGTTCAGCCTTGATATAGAACAAAGAAACACAATCCACCCACCCACCATGCATTAATCTTACTGTTTTGTCAAAGGAAAAGATTATTAAAATGCAATCTAGAGTTGATTTGTTTGTTCATGTATGCCATTCTCTTAAACTGCTGTCATAGCAACTCTTGTTTCATGTTTATCACACAGGCAATGCTGAAGTGACAAGACTGTTTGAGGGACAGAAAGATCAGGTCATCCCATGTACCTCCCAGCCTCTCGTTGATTCCGACCTTTTTCTGATGGCAGACAGAATGGTGGGACACTCATTCATACATGGTGGCCCAGGTTTGGCAGGGATCAGTCCTGCTGTCATACATGTGCTCTTAGGGGGACAGTTGGAGACAGCAGTATTGGCACTGGGAGATTGCCCTGATCTAGATCAAAGGAACGTAATCCAGATGGTAAGAAGTTAAGGCTCTTTGTTTAACTTTTTAGTGTGTGTGGTTAAAATAATGGACTGGTATGGAGCACTGTTTTCTCTCCTACAGCTGGATACCAACATGGAGCTATCTGTGGACCAGAGGGATGCTGTCAATAGCCTCACCGACATGTGGGACCTGCCACGACTGACAAATCAGAACAGAAAGTATCTTCATCAGCGACTGTTGCAGCATGCGGTAATGGGACAGTTTGATAAAGAAGAAACTTTTTTGCATAAACTAATACTTGTATATCATCATGCTAACTCTGGATCTACATTTGTCTGAAATTTTGAGGCATTTTCCGATCGCTTAGAGCAATCTATTTGGGTATGACCTATTAAAAGAAACACTGCCACTGGCATCTGTAAGGGCTTAAAGCGTGAAAAGGGAATGTTCACTTTTCTCCACTTTTCATTACTTAATTGGTAACTAACTGAGCATTTTTATTGTGATCAATCACATAGTACTGCAATTAATCAGTTAATTTTTTTTTAAATTGTTTGACAGTCCTACTTTTTTGATTTTGTTCATTATGCTCTTTTTTTGTGTTCTTATTTTTGCAGGTTCTGGGAAGAACTTCTCAGATCAAACAGATGAGAAAGGGTTTAAAAGAAACAGGAGTGTGGCCAATACTGTCAGAAAGAAGGGATGTGGCTGAAAATGTCTTTGTGTGTGAAGGAAATGCATTCTGCAGCCCACAGGTAATAAATATGTGGAACTATTTGAAAAAAAATTGAGCGCAGAAAATTACATTACATTTGACTGATGTTGATCAAGTAGGTTCTCACTTTTATTATTTTGTGTATTTCTGTCTCCACCATGAGATGCACGGATGTGTAAAACCTGTAAAATCTTTTAATTGAAAGTAATGATTCTCAAATTTATGTGACAACTAGGTCATGATTGACCACATTATCTGGCCAACGAGTGAGTCAGTTGACGATGACGACGAGGAATTTCCCCATGAGACAAGAGCCAAGATTGGACTGTACCTTCGGCAGTTCCTTGAAACCAGTATGTCATATCTGTATATTGTACTTATTTGGTAGATGTAAAGGGGGTCACAGGTGATGTAAGTGCTAATGAGAGTTCACCATTTTATTATGCAGTTGGCCAGTTTGTTTGCATTAGCCCACAGCTTAAACTCACGATGAAACCACATTACACTTCCTGAAAGATGTGTTTTTCTCAGGCTGAATCACTACTTTTTCCTGTAGCATCACATCATATATCAGGTTTCATATATTTCATTTTGTACTTAATTACTTAATGAAAGATAATGTCATGTATTTTAATATTGAAATAAATAATGACACATTTTTTAATGTACTTACAGCTACAGCACAGTCTCGCAGGGACCTACTGAAGTTTTGGACTGGATGGGAGGTTCTCCCTGACAAGCTGAGGGTCGAGGTTGTGCGTGGGGAGTTCCCAAAATCATCGACCTGTTACCAGTGCCTACGCATCCCTGGCCACTTCTCAACTTACGAGGAACTTAAACAAGTCCTTGAAGCATGCATTGCGACTTCTTACACTGGCTTTGGGCTGATTTAATGCTGCTTCTTGTGAAACCTCTTTGCTTGTTTGTGTTATCCTTGTATTAATGTTATACAATGTTTAGGTCACATTATGCACATTTGTTCATTTGCTCAGGGTCATACCTTAGTTTAGGGTTTAAATGTTAAATGTAATCTAATTTTCTTATACTGCCCATTGTTCCGGCACATCCCGCTCTCTGAAACAGTTTTTAGGACAGTCAGTCTGTCTCATATTCTGTGTCTGTACAGACATCAGGGATGCATATTTCTTGTAGGAAAAAAAAAAGTATTTTATTTTTCTATCTTGTATAGGCCCTTTTTAAGGCAGAGGTTTTTATGAGCTGTTGTGATAATGTTGATAATAAAGGTTTGATATACTGGATTTGTTTAATTTAATTCTAATAACTATGCTCACTTCTCTATTGGGTCAGAGTTAACATAGGAGCTTATGGAGTGGTCCTTTGCTACTCTTGTCACTTGAGCTCATGATGCCAAAACTGTCAATCTGTTTACTCTCGTTATTACATGTGCGACCAGCATGCATTCTTCTATGATTTAAGGTTAAAATTATGTATGAAGAGTGCCATTTGTGGAAACCAGGGGCCTCATTTATCAATCGTGCATAAAAAAGGTTCTAAATTCTGTCGTAGGAATGAAACTTAAAATGTGTGTCAGTGCAAAAAATATGTTATAATCAAACGTGCGGACACCGGTCGTATGCACACTGGTAAGTAATCAGTGATGATGAATCCCACCTGTTCTTAACTACCATGCTTCTGCATGGTTAGGGTCATTTGCATTCAGAAACTTCTCCAATTTAGTCCATGGGCCAGACCAGATTTTGGTACCACTCAAGGAGGTAAAACCCAGTAACATTTTTTGAAAAGGCGCTTGTCCATAGATGATATTTTGGTATGATCCTTTAAGTGGTAGCTTTGTGACAGTTATCAGCACATGAAGTTTTACACCCCCTAAAATAAATAGGCCTCCAGGCGAGGGTGCGTATCCTACTTGATACTCATTTTTCAGAGCTTTACTCATCTTTTATAAGGGCATGTTTGGTATCATTTTAAAGGGTAGATTCATAGCTTTCATTTTAACCAGGTTTTGGGCCTGTCTAAGGAATACTGAGGGTCACACAGGCTCTTCAAACTGTCAACAACAATTATTTTTTCAAAATTTTCACCTAAACTGTAGTCTTTCTTATAGCATTGTGACATGTAGGAGCAACACTGACACAAATAGCAAAAACTGAAATACTCACAAGACTGCAACAATTCAGGAAATGTATAATCCTCTCATATTGTCCTATGAGGGGTGACTGGGGGCCTTAAAATGGAACATGGGCCCAGGCGAGAATTGTCAATAATTGCTAATTGTTTGGTATTTTCAAAGAGTCTTTATTTAGCAGGCTATCAGTAGATATGTTTTTGGCATTCAACATTTTTAGGGGTATTCAAGGGTGCTGAATTCAAATCTGCTGTATTCCAGGCTCAAAAATGTCCCATAATACCTCAAAATGGAAACATATTGCACAGATGGTCGACAAACTCAATACCAACAGATTTCAGCAGCCTATGAAAGAATTCTTCTCAGCTCTTGCAGTTGATGACCCAAATGCTGAATTCTGGTAGGATTACGTATATGACTATGGTCAGCATCGTACTCTGCTTTACAAGAGTGCAGCGTGATGGATTATGGGATCTCCATCTGTATGCCTTCAAATGTATGCTGCCATTTTTCTTCAGGTCAACTATGCAAGATGGGGCATTGTATACCTAGTGGCGGAGATGTTTTCTCTCCCCCAACAAATCCTCCTTGTGTTCCAGAAAGGGAACTTTGTTGTTAAGCGCACTGATAGATGCTTCAATCAGGTGTCAGCAGACCAAAGCACAGAATGGTTATATGCCACAGGGAAAAAGAGTGGAGGCCTAGTCGGCATAACCAGAATAGCATCTAAACTCAGTAAATGGACTCTATCATATAATCTGAGAACAGTCATTGCTTCTCACACAACAGCATTGCTGAGAATGGCCAATGAGAATGAAAATGATGAGTATATACACACAATGAGTGCATGAAAAGTGGAATGGAGAAAGATGACTCAGATGAAAACAGAGATGATGTGGCATTGAAAGAGCTAGGAGTTTTTCAAGATGGTGGTGACACATTAAAGAACATAATCAACAAAGACATGGTCACATCTAAAATTCAGGACTCATTGCTTAATGCAGAACAACTTGGACAACAACTGAAAGAATTTGTGGAAAATCGGCTGTGTGAGCCACCAGACAGTAACATGCACGTGGATCTGAGGTCACCCATTAGGAAGAATAAGGCTCAGACATTTGCTTCATTGCAAAAAAAAAAAAAAAGGTCAAAAGTGTCATTACAGTACAGTAAATATGGAGTATTAGACCTTTATCTGAGCAAAAAATGCAACTTAGAGGCTTAAATTCTCAAAAATGACACAGCAAAAATGCTTGATAATAAGTGAGACGTCAGGATGGCCCTGAAGTCAACTGTATCAACCATTGTCAGAAATTATGGACCAAAGTGTTGTTACTGTACAGTAAAAATTAAAATGTATTGGGGAAAATATGTAGTCCAATATCTTCAAGACAATTTGACTCAATGGCATGAAATCAGCTTGATTGATTGCCTTTGAATTACCGACGTCTTATTTTGAAAACTGGAAGTTAGCTTGCTTGGTATTGAAGTAGCGCTGACTTTCTCAGTGGACTCCGAGCGTTTGCCGTCAGTTTCATAATACGGACGCACTTAAAATGTTGGTGCGGCTGGCTTGACTACGCGAAGACGAAAGGCGGCTCAATTGACCGCAGTCACTTCACGACGTTGGCAGCATCTCAGTGCTATTCAAACACAGTGCCTTTATTGTGAAAATCCCCAGGGATCCTAACAGTTTTGGGAAAGTAGCCGAAATATCACTTTATATCATTTATGAAATGGGTATAATTTCGGCGATTTGCTTAGAGTTTGTATTCAATTCGTTGCGCTCTTTTTAAATTGACCGGCGCTGTAGCCAACATGCTTCAAAATGCAGAGCTTTTACTTTGAAGGCAGGTTCCGGCTCTTGACTTCCTTTTTCAATTTTCATTGTACAAGTTGGAGAAAGGAACAAGTGGGCACTTTGGTGCGCTGAATTGCATTGTACGTCTTACGTCAATGAAATAGGAAATACCCCTAAAAATGGCATTTTTCATGGTACAATGTGAACAACGCATTTGAATTATACTTCATGCACGGATCTTAACTGTTATGTGATATGTTATTTCAGTAAACTTGAACAAATATGACTGGGACCATCCAAAAAGAATTGCAGATGAGCATGTAATATCCAGGAATTTGCATTATAGACAGCACTACTGACAGCATTTGTGACAAACTTAACATATATGGTCCAGCTATCTACTAGGTTTAAACCTGGTCCTGTTGAATGTGTTGGGTTCATTTAAGTGGACTATTGTTGCAAATTGTTAGCACTTTCCTTAATAGATCATTGGTAATATTAATGATCAGTTAACCGATTAATAGTTATTAAAAAAAAGACAAAAAATTGCTTATACCAAACAATACCAAATGCATTTTCACCCTCAAACCTTTTATTTCCACAGCAACATATTGCATATTCTCAGACAGGCTTGGGGAGTAATGGATTAAACATATTGAACACATATACTTGGAAACTGGATAACGCACAGAAAATATTTCAGATCTTTATTTGATAATAGATCTATTAAATTTAACTTAATTGATCAAATTCTTAATGACTGATTAATCCATCATCAGTTAATTGTTGTCATCCCTAAAGATGATCCAAAATGACCTAGTCAATGGGTGTTGAAGTGTTATGTTGAATGAAGTCCAGCATCTGCATATAAAGGACACGGCCATTACAAGCAGACTCTGGAAGTGGGTTAATTGCAGACTGAAGTGCTGTTACATCCTGATCAGACAGAGGTACTTGAATTTCTGGGACCTGAATCCCGTTGTCAGAGGTCTCAGGGGCACCCTCCCGGTCCATTTCTGGATGTTGCAAGTCCTAAACATATGGATAGATTTTAGCATAAACCACACAAGAACATATATAAACATAGCATGTTATTTCCTTAGCTGGGCTTTCAGATTCAGATGAATTTTATTGTCATTGTTACAGAATAACAACGAGATTAAGTTTGGAGAGAAAGTGCTCCGGGCTGCTGCAACGTGCGTCGCGCTGCCAACTCCACTTTCTTCTTTGAAAATTAAGGTTGCAGTTAACACAGAAAAGAAACATATTGATGAAAAGGAAAAAAGAGGGGGTAACAGGACAAAACAAGACAAAGTAAGAAGACGCAGGCAGGAGCAGAGATAGGGTGCGACTGCTCGCCTCAGAAGGCGGAAGAAGAATGCTTTTGCTGTTAGTTCTTGACTCATCAATAATTTAAGAAATAAAGTATGTAGTTTTTTATTCAAGTTGTCCTCAAATGAAGAATACAGTGTTCACCACAAATGATAAAAGTTTACGAAGCTGTCCAACCTCAACATTTTCCTTTTCTTGTGGAGAGTTGAGGCATCCCATGCACCAAAGCTGCTCTGGAGTGTGGTTTCCCTCTGTGCGGAGGGGATGATGGTTCCAGGCAGCTGCAAAGACTTGTAGAGCTGCATGAAGGTGAGGTAGGAAGATGTAATGCACACAGAAAATGTGCACTACATTTGACATGTCCAGGACCCCCTCTTCCTCCAATGTGTGGAGCACTTCATAAAAGATGCAGGTTACTGCCATCCACACATCTCGCCAGAGCCGCTCAATTCTGCAGAAATAAAAATATCTATAAAACCTGGGTTTAGACCAGTGGTTCCCAACCCAGTCCTCAAGGACCCCTGCCCTGCAGGTTTTTGTTGCAGCTTTACTTTTGCACACCATATCCATTTAAGCCCAATGCACCTTCATGCACACCCTGTTCAGGTAGACGTTTTTCAACCAATCAGCATGAAGCCCTTAAATGGATCAGGTGTGAAAGAGCAGAGCTGTAGCAAAAACCAGCAGGGCAGGGGGTCCTTGAGGACTGGGTTTGGAATCACTGGTTTAGAGCAAAATAAGGTGCAATGCTTATTTGTTTAGTAAGCTGATGTAAGTGATACATCATTTGAACAGATGACACACTTTTTTTTCAAAAACTTAAGTGAGATCACAATCCGCATTGGAGAAATGAATAGTTTCTTCCCACAAGATAAGAATGAACAACAAGCAGCTTTTGCATTTACTCCACTTTCAATTTAACGGTTGAAACATACTTTGATCTAGACCAGTACAACAAATGCTCACTGAACATAGGATATTACTCAATGCAATGTCTTTAACCTTTATTTATAGATACGACTAATAATTATTTTGTGACCTTGCCTGAAGCTGAGCCGTTGTGATCGCTTCATAAATTAAGGTTGATAAGAGGGGTATTCCAGAAAGCAGGTTGTGTGAAAACTGAGTAATTGAACCCTGAGATAAGGGAAACTCTGGGTTTCCGTTCCAGAATGAGAGGTAACTTATGGAGCGTTCCAGGCAGGCTTTTGAACCCATAAGTCACGGCTTCAAGTCACGACTTACGACTTTGTAGCGTTCCAGGCAAGTTACGACGTCAGAAGTCAGAACTGGGAGTACATTGATCTGGTACGAGTTCACGGGTGGGAAGTTACTGCCGTTCCATTGCACTGTCCATGGTAACAGGTCGGAAAAACACGAGTTACGGGTCGCCTGGAATGCTCCATTAAACTGTGTCATTCACCATGGTAACAGACTCTGTGAACCTAACCTGCTCGCTGGCAGGTTTATTTCAAGAAACCCAGAGTCTGACGGAGCTGTCTGACAGGGCCTGTCCTTTCCTTCTCAACGCGATCATGTTGGAGCAGAAATAATTCACATAGTTTTACAACAGCAGGATAATTTAGATTAGTTTAGATGAGCTCTCACTCCCTACGGTACCGCTTCTCATCAGTCCGTCATTTATCTGAACAACATTCTCAGTCCGGCCGCACATCGAATTTCAGGCTCTCAGAACTGAACCTCTTCGTTTTTATCACTTTGCTGGTTAATCAATCACCTTCCAGCAGTCAGAAAAAGAGAAATCATTCACATTTCATTTGGCTTTCTTTATTTCCCACAGATAGCTACAAAAGTAGGCTAACCATCAGCCTGCATAGCCTCCAACAATGCAATTTCAAAGTCTGTGTTTCTAATTTGCCGTCACGTTGAGGATAACATTAAATAACTTCAGTACTATCCGTCGTCAAAAGTGTGTATCTGCCTCTAATGTTGGGTCCTGGGGGTGAGTGACTCCCTCTCAGCCTCTGGTCACCCAGTGACCTGACTCAGGACCAGCTCCTCTGCCTCTGTCAGATGTGGTGGAGGTGGAGGTGACCACCACCTCTGCCTTCTTCCACATGTTCATCTACTGAGCGGGATGTTAGGAGACAGGATGTGTGTTAATCAGCATCTGTTGGCGGCAAAAGCTGCTACAAGCTGAAATATCCACTGAATAAACTTTTACCTTGTTTAATATGTGGAATATGAATAAAACCAGAGTGAGGAGCAATCACGAGACTGTTTTTATAGACTATTTCATTTTCATCCGACTGCATTGAACTTAAATAAAATAAAACACTGAACAACATCCAACCACTTCCTCAAAGGCTAATATTAATAGAAAGTGATGATAAATTCAAAATGAAAAAAAGAGGCATCTAAAACTCTGTCAGTGATTCTTATTACGACCACAGCCGTGTTACTTTTTCTTTTTTTTTCAGAAAATGTCTGATTCCTGTTTTCTCCCCTGTTGCCATGGTGAATCACAGTATCGGAGCTCCACTGATGATGGCTTTTTACTAGTCGTCAGGCACGAGCTCAACTCAGAGTTAACATACTGAGAGTCGACTTAATTAACTCAGATCAGCTGTTCTGGAACTGAAAACTCAAAAGAGTTTCACTTCACAGAGTAAGACAACTCCGAGTTCAGGATTAAGGCTGGCACACATTACAGGATTCTTCTAACCTTCACAGATTTGGAGACCGCACACTTGATGGTACCAAAAGACAGATCACACAAGATCTCTCTCTTCTGATCTTATAGTGAGTGGTGTGCAACGAGATGAACAACGGAGCACACCGCACACAAACCAATTCTTCAGCAGAGTATCAGGTTCTTCACGCTCAATATTCCAAATCTCGCGTGGTGAAACGTGACTTCAGTGTAAACAAACATGGCGGACGAACAGGAAGATGCAATGGTGGTTGTTTTCGGCCGATTACTTTCTGAAAAAACACACAAAAAACAAAAACGATTATGGAAAAAGTCTTTGAGAAGGCGGGAATGTGGGCTGTATGCATTACAGCCCTAGTTGGAGCTGAGTAAAAATTGTTTTTGTTTTGTTTTTACTTCCTCTTCTGTCAGTCAGCTGACTCAGCTCACGTCTTGATTGGCTGTTGGTTTGGTGCACGTGACATTACACGCTGTACGTGCTCGGCTCCTCTCGGAACACCCCACTCACTACAGGATTTCTAGTTGCAAATATTAAACATGTTCAGTATTTACAATCTCTCATTCCGATGCTTCCGAGCGGATCAGACCGGACAAAATCACTCTTCACACACCCCACACCACAGGAAAATCAGACACAATGTCGTTTGGAAACATCAGACAATTGGGCCTTTGCTGGCTTTGATCGGAAGGGGGATATAGGATATAGCATTAAGGAAAAATTAAAAATGATCAAATTAATGACAGGCAGATAACATTAAGAACAACAATAACCTTGATGGCATGCCGTGTTGCCGGGTGGCCTCAAGGAAAAAGGAGAATGCTGTATTTGCACGGTTGTTAGTTGCTGCATCCAAGTACATGATCTGTGTAAATTAACATAGATTCATTACTGAAAACGGTTTAGGTACACAAAAACAATCAACAATGTTTTAAACTAACTGTCAAAAGGAAAGAGTAATCTTATGGTTGGTTATGTTAAAGTGACAGGAGACAGTCATGTAAACCATGGCAGAAGCTGCAGTAATGCTTCTCGCTAAGGATTGACATCTTCTGTAGTCATACTGTATTTCAAGTGAATTATGTCTCAGAAAATCATACAAATGTATTACCTAAATGTAATAACTGTACCACATTAATAACTTTGTTGATATAACATAAATAAGCATGGTTCTGTAGGGCATTTTCACAGAAAGAGTTAATATCTCTATACTAGCAAAAACGTATGAAGGATATGAAGGAAAATTGGGGCCCCAGAATTATTTGAAAAGTAAATGCATTTATTCACATTCAAAGAACTGTGTGTACACAAGTTTGATGTGATATTGATGGGATTGTTACAGTCAAAATCTGACAAATGTGGAATGATAAGAAATACCCCCAGTATGACTAGAGAGGTTCACACCTTCACAAACTCTCTAATCTCCCTAGTCAACCACTAAATGCATTATTGTCAAGCCAGGACTCTTTGAACTTGGACTTCCCCATAATGGAGGTAGAAAAAGGTGAAGCAATTTAAAAGTTTAAAAAGAAAATTCAATGAGTTTTTTGCAAACCATAAGCAAAGCTGTGTGTACTGTGATACATTATGAGTGGGCTGAAAAGTTTGTATTGGTTATCAGTCCAATGTTGGTCTCATTTGTAGATTTATTATAGCATATTATAGCTGCTCTGTTGAGAGAAATAACTGCAGCATGGAACCAATACAAACTATACTGTCAAAATGTTTCTCCAAATAAAAGACAATCCTCATTTTGAAGCGCAGCGGCAGCATTTAAATGAACATTTGAGAAGTAGCATTAAATGAAGGTTAATATAATTAATACCTATCTAAATGTATTTAAGACCTAGTACATAACACCTGAATATATTTAAAAATTTAAGGCCAAAATTTGAGATTAAATTTTAGACTTTTTAAAACCCTGTAGAAACCCTGTTATTCCTCTGCAGAGAGAAATCTAACACTTCTATTGCTTTAACTGACTTAAATTATTGACAGGACATAGTATGCGTGATTTGTGATACCTTTCTAGAAAACCCATCGATGCCACCAAATATTACCAGGTTGAACCTGTAAAGAGAATATAATACAGAAAAATAAAAACAGCATTGTTAACAACAATAATTACCATGTATCACCTGTAACTGCCACGCATGGCTTAAAAATGAATTTTGATGAAGATTTGGGTAGATAAGATAATAAGAGAATTTTGACTTTTGTTCTTAAAGGTCCCATATTATACTGTTTTTCAGCAATTTCACACAGCTATCAGAGGTAGCCTGGAATCCATCCATATCAAGCTTTGGTCACTCCCAACGGTCACTTGCTGATATGTCTGGCCTCAGTCGGTAGGCCAGCGTTTGACTTTCAAATATTCGCACAAAATCCATGCAAGATCTGTGATTGGCTCACAGTCGCAAGGGTGCCCCGCCCCTTTAGACAGACTTAAAAATAAAAAAAATACCACAGTTCTGCATTCAACGGATGTCCCGCCTCCCATCTCGTGTTTATACGAGTATTCATCTGAGTGGCAGCAGAGTCTCTGGGCAATGAATGAGCCGGGAGGTGGGACTTCCGTTGAATGCGCGAGCTTACTTGAAGCATAACTGTGGTATTTTATTATTTATAGCGAAAAAAAATTCGTTTCTAGAGTTCTGAGGATACGAGTGGACAAAGCAGACTTGGATTATACTGGACGATGCGTTGGACGATGGTTAGAAAGTTTGTCAATGGACGTTTTGTGGAGTTTTCCCATTGCTGCTGGGTGACCCCATTTGCTTCCAGAAAAAAATGAATTTGGATAATTTTTCAAAACTCTCCAGTGGGCCATAAAGTTGCGCCAGGTGAAGAACAATTTTGTCCGTTCAAGACATCTAATGGTGAGTAATTGATATACAAATTAGAGTTTTTGGGTGGAGTATCACTTTAATCTAGCTGATGCAATCATGCCCTTCGAGTTATAGCTAATGCCAATTACAGTGAAATACGTTATGTAATTTGAGTATTATTTAATTTAGCCTTTATTATACCAGGGAATCCCACTGAAATAAACAAAATGCAGATATGGCCAAACATTATCCTGTTCAAAACCTAACAACCACTCCAAGAGTAAACGCAAGCAAGCCACAGTCTAATTTTAAGCTTATGTCAAATAATACTCACGAATGCTGTTGCTGGCCAGCTAACTCATATTCGATTGGTGGTTCTCGCCAAAAGGTCACCCAATCAGCCAAGAGCAGAAAACATGAATATTCATATATCACTTCATTAGTGACGTAAGGGCTAAACGCTGGCTATACAACTGAGGCCAGACTGATATCAGTCAGTGACTGTTGGGAGCGACCAGCAATTGATATGTATGGATTCCAGGCTAGTCAGAGGTCCAACAACACTATATTCGAAATGTATTGCCCCAAAGCCATCCGTGGTCCTGAATTTCAGCTGTCTAAAAGTCGTTCAAGTGAGCTCTACCGAGAACAGGCTGTTTCTGTGCCTGTACCTTTAAATGCTACTGAGCTCTGTCTGTCAACACCTGCCTTGTCTGGTGGATGTATCGCTATGGTTATGGAGTGTTTTTATGGAGTTTATGGAGTGTTTTCGCACAGAGGAGTCCTGTTGTTACGTCACGAAAGGAGCTGAATCTGAACAGCCCGTAGGAGCACCGTTTTACCAGTGGGTAGGCTGCAGAGACGATGCAGGACTCGTTTGCTTTCCTCATTCAGGGAGTTGGTAGGCTCAGGGAGGACCAGTTTATATATGTAGAGACCAGAGAAAACATGTTTTTCATAATATGGGACTTTTAAAAAACTTACTCAAACCGATTAATCAGCAACGATTATTGATAGTCACTGCAGGTTTAATAAGCACATCATGTGTTTTTCATGTGAAAAGTAACTAGTAAGTAACTACAGTATGTGTCATAAATGTAGTGGATTTAAAAAGTTAAATATTTCATTCTGAAATGTAATGGAGTAGAAGAACAAAATAGCATAGAATGGGAATACTCAAGTATAAATATGTCAAAATTGTCCTTGAGTAAACATATATTACATTCCATCACTGCTTAAAAGACATAAAGACAGACCTAAAGCATACCTGATAAGTTTGTGGTTTGTGTCGACATGTACCAAGGCAAGGGGACCTTGCACTGAGTAGGATCGTCGCACAATGCAGCCAAGTCGTGCTAGCCTGGACTGGACTCCAGCTGCATCAACACGATGCATGGACATTTTGATCCTCTCCCACTGAATCCGGCTTCCCATTGCCATGAGCTGTCCTTTCACAGTCCTATACCCTGCATTGGGCATCTGGATTTTAATTGCTCTCACCATGTTGTCCACTTCAGCATCAGTCATAGTGCTGTAGTAGGCACTCACACTAGTCCAAATTCCTCCATCCTTTGGAAAATGGTGTGTGGCGATACCCCCAACAATTGTGCGATGCAGGGTACAGAAAACCCTGACTCCAAAAAGTACTCCAGCAGATCTCTCTCAATTACCAGTCTGAATTTTCCACTAAACCCTACAGCTGTCTCCAAATGTGAAACAGTTGGACTGTTGGAAAGTGCAACTTGGACAACCTCCAACAAATGATTTAAGTGCTGCAAAATGTCAGCGTAAATGTCAACCTGATCAGCAAATGACTGAATTAAAGCTAATTCACTATTGCAGACAAATTCCAGGAAATCCAAATCAAGAGGCTGTCTCGAAAGTGTTTGCGGCACTCTGAACCACAGCCGTTCCTGCAACTCCTCCCGAAGGACATCCTGACAACAAAAGAGCAGTTAATAATATTGCAGTTGTTAATATTACAGATTAAATGTATATCAAAGAATATATAATTTATATATAGCGTGCAGTTTCCAAACATCTAAAAACTTTCAACATCCCAGCTAAACTTTAGCGATTGATCGAAAATTTGAAAAAATTCATTTTTTGAAATTAAATTTAAATAATAAAAAGGATGTGAGGGGTCATAGATTATTTTGTGATTTTTGACCTCCACAATCAGCATCTTTTCGTCAATGGTGTCAACGGGGTGAAATGATGTCTGAAAACCTTTGACCTGTTGAATTCAGGCCTGCCTCTAACCATTATGACGTTTTCAAGGTGTAGTGCAGGGCAATATGATCCGCCGTGAACACGGTGTATTTTATTCTGAAAATTAACCGGATGTTTTATTTTGTTTCTGCGCACGACTTCCTGTCCCGCACGATCTGCTCTGTGCTAAATTACTGCGTTGTGCTCCGGTTTCTGGCAGGTTCTGCGTATCTGCTGCGGAGGCTCTGGAGCACCGGAACACAGCGCAGCCGGTGGAAGCACACACATTGACTAGAATTGAAACGTATTGGCTCTGCTGCCGTGCCGGAGCGGTGACGCAACGCACACGCATCTTGTGGATAAAGCTGTGTTTCCATTTATACAGCTTAAGTCAGGCGCCGGTGCAGACACGGATACGCCAAAAATCGCATATCATTGTCTTTATATGAAGTGTTTCCATCCACGCAATTTTCACCTGGCTCCTGGAGCAGAGCCGCAGGCGTGTTTTTCCGATCAGACCAAGGAGCGATTCCAGCTCCGGCCCACACGAATCGCACGAGGTATTCCTTATAGTTCAAAGTTTCTCCACTTTATTTTGTTAACAAATGAGTACCTTTGAAGCAATGTGTATTTATTACCCTGTTCAGAGCAGAGCCAAGGTTTCTGCAGCAACATATATGTATTTACCATTCTCAGTGAATCAAAAGCATACTACCGATTTAAATTATGATCTGAGCTTTGTAATGCCTCGATACCTTTGTGATTTCTGTGTATCAGAAGTGTTCCTGTGTATCACGCGCTTAAGTTTGGTACAAGATGATAACAGAGTAGTGGTTCTCATGCGACATTTGTACAGAGTTTCAACATAATTTCATCTAATTCTTGCAATTCAGAGGATGAAGCAGAATCTTCAGAATATCAGACTTTATTATTCAACAGAACATAATTCCAGCCAAATTTATCTCTTTATCATCTTTAATGGTGCTTCCTTTTAGTTCGTTTCTTCTTCTGTATTAAAATGTAGCTTGTAATTGTTATGATGAGCTCTTCGTCCACCATGAGGCGCTGTTTAAGTAGTACTGTGTTGGGTCCTACCATGAGGACGAAAACGGATGAATAGCGTAGTTCAGCCGTTTCTATGGAAACACTGAGGACGCACCATGGGACGCATGCGATGTCTCGTGTCTGCCCCACAGGCAAATTTTTTTTTTCTACCCGTTATATCCATTAGGCCCGATTTGGCGCCTCTGATTGGTTGCTTGAAGCGCACCTCAACGAATTCTAAACCCACCCAACTATACACCGATAAACGTTTACCAAAACTATGGCTCTTTATCAGTTTATTTGTTTTAGCTCATCTCATTAATCTTCAGCAGTTCACCCCGAGTTAGCCCAAGATCATCAGTAAATGCACTCGCTAATTTCTAGCGTTTCTTCGGCGTAGTAAATAATACTAACGTACGTTATGATTGAGTCACTTTTTCTCTTAATCGGTATGTGTGAATGTATTTAGCTGGCGAGCCTACACGTTTAAGCTCGTGGGCTATAAATGTAATGTTATATTCAGTCAAAATCAAAATAATTAGGTAGATAGAGCTGTTCAGAGCTTTAACTTCACCTTCATATGGCTTAATGGTTCAGAATACCTGGAGTCACAAAATGATGACATACCCGCGAGGAGAATAGACTGCAATTTATCCAGTAGGGATTGCAGCTGAAACTGGTGCAAGAAAGGTTTGGAGCGGTACTTCAGCCGTATTAATGGAAACATAGCTTAATGAGTGGAGGGCTACATCCATGGTGGAGGGGCTAGCCGTTGTGCCACATTAAAAGTAGTCCGTGCAAAATAGTGCTTTGAGCTTTACAATTAAACAATTTCTCGAGGCAGAGAAATTTCCTCGGTCATTTTTTGTAATGAAGATACTCTATCAACCCCTCCCTTTTGAAAAACTCCCCAGTTCTGTACGATTCACGTAAATGACCCAAATGACCAAAAAAATGGCGATTGTAGCCGAAAGGTGACTAGTTTGCAGGTATGTGTCACTCACGCCGGCGACACACTTGGACGCGGAAGCGCTGCGAATAGCCACAAAGTGCCGAGAAGTGGAGCCAGTTCCCTTTCGGCGCCCATGTTAACCGATTGTGTCGTTCACACCAGATGCGCCGCGCACCTCTGCAGCCGGCTCTCGCCCTGCAACGATCGTTTTGGCGTCTGGTCTATTTTGTAAGGCAGTGTCACAGACTCTGTTGTAGGCCGTCAGTGCTCGGTTATGTTCAGTGTTTCTCGACTCTGGTCCTCGGGACCCACTGCCCTCCATTGTCTTCTTCCACCACACCTGATTCAAATCCTCAGCTCGTCATCAAGCTCTGCAGTGGCCTGATAACGAGCCACTCACTTGAATCAGGTGTGTTGGAGCAGTAAATATTTAAAACATACTGGGCAGTGGGTCCAGAGGACTGGAATTGAGAAACACTGATTAAGTTTGTCATTTGCCAAACGAAAAAAAAAAGTATATTAAATCTCTTTTGTCCGGGGGATCCGGGGAATTTAGGACTGGGGGCAGGATGAAATAGTAAAACACAACGCTGGTGAAGGTTTGAAACCTTCCATTCTCAGTTCTGACCGCTGCATTGTCAGCAATTCGCGCGTTAGCCCACATGCTAACCCGTTAGCATGACAGCGACAGTCCGTTCTTTCTGCTCTTCACATGGTTGTTATCCTAATGTTAATTCATACAACACAATAACAATAAAAGTTGCTCACCTCTCTACTACCTGCCATGGTAGCATGTTCTTCTCATTTGTGTTTGTTGTTGGACTGGCATGCTCTCCGTAGAGCTCTCCTACTCTTGCTTTGTCACAGCATTGGTGGAGCAGTCTGTCAATCTCGTATGTCATGATGGACTATAAGCTTACTTCAGCAACCAATAGGCTGAGAAGGCTGACACCAAATCCAGCCTCCTCTTTTCAGAGTTTCAAATCTTTTTTTCAGAGAGTTTTTTTTTCAGATCACCATGTACAAGGTTTCAAAACTGGATAACAAAATAATACTGTGGGAGAACAGTGCCAAATTTGAAACTCTGAAAATGTGTTGTTGAAACACTGTAGAAACAGTGCTGTATTTGTGAAGAAGAAAAATAAAAAAACAAAGAAAAGTTGTAGAGATTTGGAATGAATTTGCAAATACAGAATAATGTTGTCAGAGATTTGAATTTTTTTTTTCCAGGCTGCCAAAACACTATATACACCTCCAAATTTTTCAAAACAGAGATTCGCCCTTTCGAAACTCACGTTTCAACATTTCAACACTTTCTTCTAAATATATTCACACCAGTTTTCAGATCTCCATTTACAAGGTTTCAAACTGGATAACAAAATTTTACTGTGGGAGAACAGTGCCAAATATGAAACTCTGAAAATGTGTTGTTGAAACACTGTAAAAACAGTGCTGTAGTTGTGAAGAAGAAAAAGAAAAGTTGTAGAGATTTGGAATGAAAATTCAAATACAAAATAATGTTTTCAGAGATTTGAATTTTTTTTTCAGCCTATCAAAACACTATATACACCTTCAAAACTTAGTTCCAAAGTTTCAAATCTTTTGTACGCTTTCAAACACAGAGTTTCAAACTTTCCAAGTTTTTTCTCTCAGATTCGCATCATGGCAGTGTTTTAGCTCCATAGATGAGAGGCAGGGAAGTTGGCATGGGCCTTGGGAGGACACTGCAGCCCATTATTACAGATAAAAAAAGATGTGTTCGTGAAACACTGATGCCCCCAGATATAAGAATAGTTTGGACTTATAATATGGAAAAGGAGCAGATGGAATCGCTTGGACTTGCAAAGGGTTAAATAAATGAATAATATTTGTAAAACTTTTCCAGGAAACTATTGTGAAATCAAAATGGCGCCCAGGTGAAGGTCACAAGGTAAAAAATGATGACCACATCCGAAAGGTCTCGTGTCAAGGGATACACATGTCAAGTATCAAAGGTCTATCACTGACCAATGATAAGTTATGGCCAAGGTTAACGTTTTTGGAAAATGCGTCCTACTCCAAGGTCAAGGTCACAAGGTCAAAAATGATGACCTCATCTGAAAGGTCTCGTGTCAAGGAATACACATGTCAAGTATCAAAGGCCTATCACTGACCAATGATAAGTTATGGCCAAGGTTAACGTTTTTTGGAAAATGCATCCTACACCAAGGTCAAAGTCAAAAATGATGACCTCATCCGAAAGGTCTCGTGACAAGGGATACACATGTCAAGTATCAAAGGCCTATCTCTGACCAATGATAAGTTATGGCCAAGGTTAACATTTTCGGAAAATGCATCCTACACCAAGGTCAAGGTCAAAAATGATGACCTCATCCGAAAGGTCTCGTGACAAGGGATACACATGTCAAGTATCAAAGGCCTATCACTGACCAATGATAAGTTATGGCCAAGGTTAACGTTTTCGGAAAATGCGTCCTACACAAGGTCAAGGTCAAAAATGATGACCTCATCCAAAAGGTCTCGTTACAAGGGATACACATGTCAAGTATCAAAGGCCTATCTCTGACCATTGATAAGTTATGGCAAAGGTTAACATTTTCAGAAAATGCGTCCTACACCAAGGTCAAGGTCAAAAATGATGACCTCATCCGAAAGGTTTCGTGACAAGGGATACACATGTCAAGTATCAAAGGCCTATCTCTGACCAATCAAAAGTTATGGCCAAGGTTAAAATTTTTGGAAAATGCGTCCTACGCCAAGGTCAAGGTCACAAGGTGAAAAATGATGAACTCATCCGAAAGGTCTCATGACAAGGGATACACATGTCAAGTATCAAAGGCCAATCTCTGACCAATCAAAAGTTATGGCCAAGGTTAAAGTTTTAGGAAAATGTGTCCTACGCCAAGGTCAAGGTCATAAGGTCAAAAATGATGACTCATCCGAAAGGTCTCATGACAAGGGATACACATGTCAAGTATCAAAGGCCTCTCTCTGACCAATTATAAGTTATGGGCAAGGTTAACATTTTTGGAAAATGCGTCCTACGCCAAGGTCAAGGTCACAAGGTGAAAAATGATGACCACATCCGAAAAGTCTCGGGACAAGGGATACACATGTCACATATCAAAGGCCTATCTCTGACCAAGCAAACATTATGACCAAGGTTAAAGTTTTAGGAATATGCATCCTACGCCAAGGTCAAGGTCACAAGGTCAAAAATTATGACCTCATCCGAAAGGTCTTGTGACAAGGGATACACATGTCAAGTATCAAAGGCCTTTCTCTGACCAATCAAAAGTTACGGCCAAGGTTAAAGTTTTTGGAAAATGCGTCCTACGCCTTTTTGGACTTTGTTGTGAACCAGACCATCTCGTTCAGGACACTGTGATCAGGATCACCACATTGGAGACAACAGATTCCAATGGATTTTCACCATCGTTGTGGGAACACAGCAAGGACGGACAGTTCGGGCTCGTGAATGGTATTTCTATCTTTAATGTAGTAATTGCATTGTTTATCCATTCCTGCATTATTGTAATTGCTACGTTCATTCGCTCAGTTATTTAGTAAATTGTTTAAATTTAATCCTTCTTCTAAATTCGAAACTTCCAGAATATTCTGGAACACACACCTGTCCGTCACACAGGTGCACAGCTACTCTTACTAATATAGCTGTGTGCCTGCGTACGATCAGGCACGGTACACGTACGTACTTCTTTGAGCCGAACCAGGTGAGAGGCAGTGAAGCGGGCATGGGCCTGGGGAGGACACTGAAGCCCATTATTACTGATAAAAAAAAAATCTGAAACTTGTAGATGTACAGCTGATGATCAATGCTTCATGTTTCGTATCACTTAAAACAAATACAGAATACATAGTTATTCACGCTATACCATAGATTACCTACGGATTCACAATGTTCACACAGCTACACTTAGAAAGGATTACGTTCTGATTTAAGAGTCAAAATGTTTACACAGCTACTTCTGCGACTGATTACATACTGATTTAAGAGTCATAATGTTAACACTGCTACTCTTACTGCAGACTACATACTGATTTCAGAGTCAAAATGTTTATAAACCAACTCTAAGGATTATGTACTGATTTGAGAGTCATAACATTTTCACTGCGACTCTTACTACAGACTGCACACCGCCTTAAGAGTCAAATTGTTCACACAGCTACTCTTACTAACTCTTACTACTCTTACTCTAACTCTTACTTACTCTTACTACTCTTACTCTTACTCTTTCTTACATCCTGATTAGAGTCAAAATATTTTCCCAACTACTCTTGACTAGACAGTTCGGTTGCCCGCAACCGCATGGGTATAGCCCCCAAAAGCCCCCTTCTCCAGCCTGGACTGCATCCACAAGGAAATTTCTGTTTGAACACGAATTTGCGCATTATTTGGCCAATACTATTGCCATGGCAAACAAAATTAATAGGTGTCATAAGTGAAGTATAACCATAGGCGGAAGGAATGAGTTTAACATTGGGGGGGACCAAGGGCGTAGGTTTAATGTGAGAATTGGTAGGGACATGTATGTGATGTGAGCGCACGAAGCGCGCGAGCTGGAAAATTTTTTGTAAATCTGAGTGCAGATACTGCCTTTACTGTATACAGAGATTATCCAAATGAGTGTTTCTCCGTTGTTTTTAATTAGGCTACGCAAGGTGCCTCCAAAATTTTCATACAAAGATGCCACATACATAAACTTGACACAACCTTAACTGACAGCTGCAAACTATATCAGCGCACTTATGAAACCCGCTCAGATCTAGTCACCTGGATATTGATACTAAGTGAGTGGATATACAACTACGTTAGCAAGCCAGCTCGCAATCCTCTCTATTAAGCATCATAATATGCCGTAGCGCAATTGCAGCCGTGATAAACACCTCAAAATGGACCACCGACTATGAATTGGACAAGCAGCAAACCAAGCGTTAATCGGACTGGATCATGTTAAATTTACGATTACGTGTTTCTTTCATTTCCCCCACTGAGCCAAAGTTGGTTCAGACATTTTGACTTTCAAAGGTTATATTTGCTGAACATCATGAAACTAACTTTAATGCTTTCCCTATAATTCCACAGAACAAGTCATAATTATGACCTCACCTGAAGCCCTCATACACCTGTATCCTCAACAGCTTGCTCTGTTTCTCTAGCTTGCTGCTGTGGTTCCTGCACATAAAATAATTAATTAATAATGGCACCTTCGCAGGATTTCTCCACTGAAATTCACCTCATAATTTGACATATCCACCTGGCTTAAATTTAGCTACTACCGCTAGCAACCCGATTACTAACCAACATGTGACAGAAACCAGGTTTACTTCGCTAGTTGAAACTAGCGAACATGATTAATTAACATTCGTTGACCCTTACAGTAATAGAAATAGTTAACAGAGTTTCTGTCATCAGACTGCCTGCTGTCGACTGCTGCTGTCTCCCGCCTCCCAAACACTCTCAGAGCCGGTGAGGGAGGGGGCGGGCCAGTGACATGACGCTGTGTTGCGCTTTCAAAATAAAAGCTCCTAAGTTAAAAATTTCAAAATCAAATATTTTTCTCCTCCACGGTATAATTTTTGGGTGGGACAAATGCGCCTGTCTCCAATATTGGAGGGGACACGTCCCCCCCATCCCCCCCGGTTCCTACGCCCATGAATATAACACATATCTGTACCAAATATGAAAGTAATCGGCCAAAAATTACAGCCTGTACCGAGTTCACAAGGAAGTGTCAATGTTTCAGCACAACTTTGCACATTATTCGGGCAATACTGTCACCATGGCAACCAAAATTCCTTGTGCAGGCAGACCTGTCCTCACATAGAAGGAATCCAGCTCAATTTAGCCTCTGTAAGGGATCCGGGCCTCATAGGGGACCCCTGAAAACTGAATTTTTGATTTCTGCCCATAAAAATTTCAAATTTGACAGGCCAATATCTTCAAAATGAAAAGAGATAGATACATTTTGACAGGAGATTCTGAAAGCCTGGACCCAAATTACCCTAGCTAGCAATTTTCAGCCCATACTAATGATTTGTTATAAAGATTTTGGCCTCCCAAATCCCTATAAATGAGCATTTGCAATTCTCAAGGGTGAAAAGGGGGCGTGGCAAAATTTGGGGCCATATCTCGGAACCCCCTTGGCGTAGGACCCTAAAATTTTGCATGTGTTCATAATGCATATAGAAGCATTCCCAAAATAAATTTGAGCCAAATCTGAGTCGGTGACCTCTGGTTGACTTCATATGGAATGACCCTTTACCTACTTTTATGTACAAAACCATTTAACTATTGATTTCCTTCATCATTTTTATACCTTTTAAACTGTAGAGATTTTCCTTCTCTTTTTTTGTTTTTTCATCATCACAGTTAAAACGATAAAATATCCTACTGTCATAAATAATTGTAATTTTGGAAGCTTTAAACCCATTTTCAGTGGCTTAAACCTCACATTTTTGGCAGCTTCCAGCTTGCCCATGCAGTTTCCCCTGGAACTGCACTTAACGAGTTTTAATAAATCTTTTTGAATTACCTATTCAAATGCTAAATTTGCTGCAGATTTGCATGAATATGTTAGCTCAGTTTTTTGTAAATTTTATCTTTTAATGCAAATGTTTAAATAATTTTTACCTCACGTTCACATTCCATCTGCAAAAGAACATGTTTTCCACCTGAATCCTAAATCCTAAAATCCAGGCCATCTTAAAGGTGAAGCTGTTTTTAATTAATCTTTAATAATCTAAGGAAAATTTGACAATAACGGATGGAATTCAGAGGAAGAGTTCTTTCTAATTATTGGCACTTTTTCAATGTGGCACTGTAGCCTAGTAAGGTCTGCATGCTTGTCATTATCACTTCTTAATCATTATAGGCTGTATTATGGTAATTGAGTTGGTTGGCCAAATAAATTGCTTGTTATTTGGGGAAAATAAAGCGGAGCAGATTTAGGGTAAGCTAATTATGCCTGAAAAGGTGATGGAAGCTGTCCAACCTCACTGGTAGTAAGCTGACTTCATAAAATAGTTTTATTCCTGGAACCATTTCAAATGACCTTTGACATAATTGCCATTTATATAAGACCGCTTCAGGTATGACGGCATGTTTCAAAAAAAAAAAAAAAAAAAAAATTGCACGCGATTGCCTTCACACCCCATGGTGGCAGGTGGACTTTTTATGCTTTTAAAAAAATTAGGATGATTTTGTCATGTCATGTTACAAAGCTGTGAAGTAGATCTGGCCATCAGTCATCTCTGTCGTCATCAAATAGGTCTTTCCTGGGAGGCAGCTGAATTCTTTTTCTGTCTTTCTTCTACCTTCATTGACCCTGGCTTTGAGCCGTCCTCTGTCTCATCAGTAGACTCTGGTACACAAAGGTGATGGCCCCTCTGAGTATTTATTAAAAATCTGAAATGAAAGCTGGGCATTTGTCTTCACTGTGAAACAAAATTCAGAGTTGTGTATATGATCAAGTATTGGATCTGTTCATAATTGAGACAGGATATGTTCTGAGCATTATGTCGTTAGCCACATAGCATAATTGCCCAAGTCATATTTTTTTGTCAGATTGAGATATCAGCTGCCTGTTCTTTCGTGTTGGCCGAAAAATTTTTTTTTTCCTTTTTTCTCAAAACCTTAAAAATGAAATTGGCAATTATGCTATAGGCTAACGATTTGTGAAATTAAAATTAGTAGTCAATCCAGGGATCGACTCCAGTGAGAAGCAGATAATAGTATATTAAAGGGCATCTAAAGTCAATTCTCAGACGGGACGTTGAACGTCCTTTGTTTACAAACAAATCACTTGCTTTTGTTGACATCTTGCATTTTCACATGACCAATTTATTCATATAAACCAATGTTTTGTGTACATGCATAGATAATCCTTCTATTTCGGTTCGTTTGCGCAGGTGCGGCTCGCTGATTGGCCGATAAACAAAAACAATGGGAATCGACATTAGATGCCCTTTAACGAATTATGGCATCAGAGCATTGTGATAAACCTTGGGCAGTAAAATGTTTATTGAAGAAACAAGATGGGATTAATGCAGGACACAGCAGTTAAAAGTTGTGATTATTTTGCAAGCAGTTCTTGGCACGTTTTAAACAAACTTTAAACATGAACAATTCTACCTCAGTGTGTCTAGCAACAACATTTTATATGAGAAGTCATTGATTCTTTGAGGATTTGACCCCCTATCTCCTAAAAATAAATAAACAAATTAAAAATAGAGCAAGGTAAATGCACTTAATCACGGTGGGTCAGAAAATGTAAGTTTATGTGATGATGGATGAAGGACGCAACATTACTGGTTTGCCTCACTTATATACTCCAATTTTACTCTAAACATACCAAAGTGAAGCATTCCATTTAGGAATACTTACATGTCAGTAAAACGCGTCATGTCACAGATTTTATTGACCTTGAGTTTTCCTCAGAGATCTTCAGCACCTGGCTCTTACGAGCACCTTGCCAGCTACAATGTTTAGACTAAGCAGGTATACAAAGGCAAACAGAAACACACAAACAGACATGACAGAAAATGTAAGTTTTATTGGCAATAAGTAAAGCAAGGTTTCACAGCTGAAGAAACGGGCAAAATATTTGCTGTATAACCTAGCCAAAACATAATTTGTGTGCTTCTATCTTACAGCTTGATACGTTATTGTTTGTGAAGTTATATCTAGATAGTCAAGCTGGTCTACTCTCTTACTTGCAACAAGCTGGACAGGTGCAGCTACCAAGGTCTCTGATAGCAACGGTACAGACCAGACATTTTACCAGGCAATGTTAATGTTAGCAAATTCTCACTGTCCAACACATATGGTCGGCCTGACCATAAAAAATATGGTTACATTAAACGTGACCACAAAAAAGATGGTCACAAATTTGTGGTCGACCCTGTCCGACTATAAAAATTATGGTTACCTTAAAAGAAACCATAAAAAAGCTGGTCGAAAATTTCTGATTGACCATGGGTGACCATAAAAATTATGGTTACTTGGAATGCGACCATGAAAATGGTGGTAAAACATTTGTGATCAGGGCGCTCTGGTGGCTCATTGGTCTAAGCGTGCGCACCATAAAGGCTATGTCCTTCCCGCGGCGACCCGGGTTTGATTCCCGCTCGGGTCATTTGCCGTATCTCTTCCCCCATTCTTCTCCCTAACTTTCCTGTCACTCTCCACTGTATATCTATCAAATAAAGGAAAAAATCCCCCCCCCAAAAAAATCTTTAAACATTTGTGATCAAACATGGGCGACCATAAAAATTATGGTTGCTTGGTGTGTGACCATAAATGCTCATGAATTTTTGTTCAACCACAGAAATGCTTGTCAATCATATCTGGTCAACTAAGACAACTTTTAGGTAGCTAAGTCCACAGTGATTTATCCATCATAATTTATATGATCATTTTCCTGACAGATATTCACAAAATAACAATCAAGGCATTTTTTTTGTTCAAGAAACATACTGTATTGCTCAAGGTCAGGGAGTGCAGTCTCAATTGTTTAACATTTCAAAACAATAATTAAACAACAAGATGTTGGGCGCCTCGGTGGCTCATCGGTCTAAATGCGCGCACCATAAAGGCTGTGGCCTTCCTGTGGCGACCTGGTTCGAATCCGGCTTGGGTCATATGCCGCATGTCTTCCCCATTCTTCTCCCCAACTTTCCTGTCTCTCTCTACTGTGTGACTATCAAATAAAGCAGAAAATCCCAAAAAATAATCTTTAAAAAAAAAAAAACAACAAGATGTTTACTTTTACCATTAATTTTTCCAATGACCATAAAACATATAAATGTTTACCATAAATTGGCTGCGACCATATTTTTTATTGTCGGTTCGACCATATCTGGCTAACAGTGCAGGCTTAACTGACAGCCAGCAACGAAAATTTCACTGTATCAAATGACACAGCAAACAAACAACTTGCGGTAAGTTTCAAATACAAGTGAAACAAAATCCAAAAAAACTTAACTTTTGCTAAGGTAATAATGTATTTATAAGTTTATTATGATCAAAGCTACCAGCTAGTTGTTTTGCTATGTTGCTGCTACCTGTTAGCTTTGCCTCAGCGCCACATCTGTGTTTTACTATCATTTACCATTGCAATCATTATGAACTGCTCGAAGAACTTGTGTCCCTCCACCGAACTTCTAACAATTGAACTGTTTCCAACAATTCCAACCACGTCAGTGGTGCGAAATTTTGAGAGTCAAATAGAGCTTTTTATGAAATGTACCATCTCCATGCTGACAAGCTGTGTAGCTACAAGTGCAGAGGCAAATTGGAAAAACAAGGGACCCGCATGCGGTTATGAGCACCATGTTGTGAGACAGGCGTATTGCAGTTGGAATGAAAACCACTATACACAGGTAATCTCCATGACTGCCACTGAGAACCATTGCTCATGGCTCAAAACTGGATTAATTACGGAGTTTGTGCGAAAAAACTACTGAATGCCTTCGCCGGTATACTGCTAAATGCTTTTGGAGAAGCAGTGGTGCGGTGGTTAAGTGTGCTTGACTTGACCTGAGTTAAAGTTCTTGCCGTGACTTTCATGGTGTTCTTGGGCAAAATCACTTTACACCCACAGTGCCCCACTCCACCCAGGTGTACAATGGAGGCGTTGCATTGGATGCAGCAACCGTAGTGTAAGTCACATGATCCCCGAAGTAACCCAGGAAGATGGCTTTTCCGACAAGCAAGGAAGCAAAGAAAACTGACATTGAAACTTTTATTTCCATTTCGAAAAAACCATTAATGATAAACAAATTCACATTTTCAAACATTTTTGAGAACTGTGATGTACTTGACTGCGCTCACAAAACGTCAAATAATTCCAGGCATGAAATTAAGAAAGGCCAAAAGCTGCAGAGCGAGCGTTTTGTTACAAACATCAGATTCTCAGTCATTAACCCTTTCGCAGGCAAATTTTGGCCCAGATGCATACCCCCACGGACGGATTAATTTTGGGTTTTTACCAAAATATGATTGTTATTCAAAATAACAATAAAATAACACCAAATCTCATAATAAGTTTCCCATAACTGATGTTTTTATGTTTTAATCCTCTCCAGAATCGCTAAAATCGTTTGGATCCAAGTCACTCCCGCTCTCTGGATATTCAAACTCATCGTCAGAGTCATTCAATAAAGCAAAAACTTCATCCACGTTGTATTTACGTTTTAGAAACACGGCTAGAATGCCGGCTATTTGTACTTCGTCGATGCCATGTTCACATGTCCCACAATTTGACCGGAAGTAGTCTCAGATTTAGCGTTTTTAGGAAATCCCCTGCCTCGTTCACGGCTAAAAATACAGTGCTGGGTGATGAGAGACAGCCAATGGTAATGAGTGTAACTAACAAGGAATTCGCAAGAATTTAAAGAAGACTTTATAAAACACGTTGGTTAAAACGACAAAAATGTCGCTGTGCCTGCGAAAGGGTTAAACGGCTTTGAAAACAACTGTTGAATATTTAGCGGTTAATTATAGCGGAAATACTAAAAACAAACCATTTAAGCAATTACACGGGTGAGTTCTTTGAGTGCATAGCATAATGGCGAGAGGACTCTCAGACAGACTGGCTAAAACAATAGCAAGTGCAGATTTGCCCACAAACAGCTTTTTATGACAATATATCAAAGGTAAGAAAAAATTTTGCTCATCTCTGTAGCATGTAAAGTGTATGCCTGCTGTTCTTTGAGTGTAGTGTCAATTTAAAATGACATGGCTTATATCGTTGGATTCTTTGCATTGTCCTCTTTCATTTGATGTATCATTTGTATGCATAGCACAGATTCAGAAGAAATGCTAGCGATAGAGCACTGATATTATTTTATTCTATGTTTTGCTAGATGCTCATTTACTTGCTTGGTGCTTGAATTGTGTTTGGTTTAGGTGAAAACGGTCATTGTGAGCTTTTCGCCGAGTTTCTTCGCTTTAAGAGGATATGCCGCCTGACGAGGTTGCTATTAGCAAACATGCTGTATTTATTATGCAAATTCATTGCCGGGGGCATTCGGGCTTAAGGTTAATATTGTTATGATTCTGCCGGTACGTTTCGCTTCAGGGATCACGTGACCACCTAAGTGGATTGCAACAACCTCATTGGCCACAGCAAATGGCTGGGGAAAAGAGCTGGGGGGTAACTGACAATGGACAAAAATCCCATCCAGGGGGAGTAGCAAAACTCCTTGTCACTTCATACGACAGAAACCAGGGTTAAGCACTGACGTGATGAGCCACTTGGCTTGGGACAGACCTAGCTTTTACTTTGCTAAATGCTTTCCAAACAATTTTCACCATAACTGCAAACTACGATAGCTTTGTATTATCAGCTGAGGCATTAGATTGTCCAGTCACCGCAAAACTGAAAGGCTTAAAAATCACAAGCAAATGACAAATGTACCTTTTAATTTCCTTCTTAAAATGAGAAAGTTATAAGTAGACTTTCAAATTTGCATAACAAACATGAGATCTATGCTACTTTCATCCATTTTCACCAGACCTGTTTCTTGGAGTGTACCAAAACAATTTTATCCAATGCTTGACTTTTTCTAACAAACTAACTTGACAACAAACCAATAAAATAGTGTCAATGACACTGTAGCTCAGGGATACTCACTCTTTTCCAGAATGAGCCGGTGTGGGTGCAGTCTTTCATTCTAACCAACCAGTCATACACCTGTTTCTACTCATCAACCCTTAAAGCTTTTGCCATTGATTCTTGATTAGTAGAATAAGGTGTAAAACTGCATGGTTAGAAGGAAAGCCTGCACCCACACCGGCTCATTCTGGAAAAGGGCGAGTATCCTTGCTGTAGCTCATCTGGTATCCAACTGATTTATCACAAATAAGTGATCGGATTGCAAGTGTGATAACATTCAAAGGAGATCCTTGCAGCGATGTAACAGTGCTAAGTCACAAAGCAACTCTTTTGTTCACACAAAACAAAGTTTAAAAACTAGCTTACCACTTGGGTGCCCCAGTGGCTCATCGGTCTAACCGCGCGTACCATAAAGGCTGTGTCCTTCCCACAGCGACCTGGGTTCGACTCCGGCTCAGGTCATTTGCTGCATGTCTTCCCCCATTCTTCTCCCCAACTTTCCTGTCTCTCTACACTGTATAACTGTCAAATAAAGGAAAAATTCCCAAAAAAATAATCTTTAAAAAAATAAAATAAAATAAATTAGCTTACCACGACAATTTCAGTAATGGGAAATTTGCGTCATGGTCTGAGAGATTGGGTTCTGCAATGTCTGTGCTCCTGCTATCCTGGAAGCACTTCTCTTGCTCCTGCAAAAAGATAACCCCAGAAAAGAGTTAATTTATACAAAACCCTTTCTGACAGAAACATTCTTTAAAAGTTATATGCTCTTTCATAGAAAAAACCTGACAAAGTAACATTCAGATTGTACTGAAGCCAAAATTTTTCACTCGCTCACAAACAATCCATTAATGAGAACATGTGCACTAGCAGGTTTAGCAGGGAAATAATAACCTCCTTGTTATTAGTTGGATATATATTCTTAAAAAGTGTGTCATAACTAACCATAATATTCAGATGACCATGTAAACTTAATGTGAACATGCTCTCAATCTTGAATCTCTCGATTTCTGTCTTCTGAAAGCGCGTCTCACATATTATGTTTTCTCAGCTTCTCAAGCCAAAAAGGTGAGAGTTTTGAACCTGTGAAACACAAGCCGGTTGTTTGGTAAAAATTATGGCTTACAGCAGTCATGTATCCCGCTTAATAATAGTTTAGTAACTATTTATGTTTCTGTGGATAGGCTTTACATTACTGTTGTAATAACAAGTAATATTAATCCCACGATAACCAACAGAAACAATGAATAAACCTGGCATATAGACAAATATAGCATGACCAAAATAATCCTGTAGAACAGTGCATGTCTCTATCAGGTATATATATATAATATGATTGGAACTGAAGTATATATTTAGAAAGTAGCCACTTAAAAAAATGAACGATGTACAGACTTTATAATTACAACTCATTTCAACTGTGCGTATGTTGCAAAATATAAGTTGGCTGTATTTAAGATTATTTTGTTGCATGTGAATATCAAATGAATCAAACGTTTTCACTGCAGTAAACTCCCAAACAAGAAAAGTTGAATGGTGACAAGGAAGCAAGTGTACTTGTATAACGTTTCATCAGTTAGCTACAAGACAACATGCCAAATGATGTTGAAATGTGTATCCAATGGTTTTACACAATGCTAAAATATCTAAATGCCAGAGCGAGCATTTGGAAATGCACCTAATGTCTGTCCAGTAATTGCTGCAACATCTTTTTTTCCACCTGGAAAAATGGTTGCTCGCGAACGTTAGCTGCTGAAGTGTTCGCTATGATGGCACTTGTCTAGCACCTTCAGTCATCTGAATTCTTACCACGCATCAGACGATAATGTTAACTGTTAGCTAGCTGTAACTACTGATTTCTATATTTTTGGTGCTGTTTTCATACAACCAGAGAATACACAGGAGATCAGTCAGAGTAACAAAAGAACGAGGGAGAATACAAAAATTGAAAATCCAGAGCACAGTCCAATCATAAATAGAAAAATCAATCCAAGGAAATCCAAAAATCGTAATCCAGAAAACACAAATGGGTCCAAACAGGCTGTATAAAAATTTCACAGGAAAAGCAAACACTGAGGTCAACAAAGAAAGGTAATACACAAGAAGATCAACACGAGGAGGAACGCGGGATTGTAAGATTGGAATCTTAGACAACCTAGCAAAGAATGGCTATGCAGGGGGCTCTATAAGTTCACAGAGGGTAATGACACACAGGTGGAGAACATCAGGAAATTAACTGGGAAGACTACCACTTTCGGGGCGTTTCATCCTGAAAAAAATGCCCCAAAAGCAGTAGTCTTCCGCCAAAAGCGGTAGAGTTGGCATGTATGTAGTCGTGAGCTACGTTGGCAACTTAGCTGCATAGTTCAAACCGCGTATGACTGTATACAGTTCCAATTGTGCTTTTGGGAAATGAACATTCATTAGCTCAATTGCTAAGACTGTATGCAATTTTTTTTCATTGAATTAGCTTACCCTTCTTAGGCAGGTTTGGGGAGTAACGGAATACATGTAACAGCGATACGTAATTAGGATACAAAAAAAATGTAACTGTATTCCTTTAGGCTCACACACAAAAAAGATGTCATTAAATTACAGTTACGTTCTTTAAAACAGGGGATTACTGGACTATAATTGTAAATTAGTCTCTTATCAAGAATAAGAAGAAGAACAACAAGAAGAAAAGGAGGTCTAGAGGTAAAAGCGCACGTATATCACAGCACTTTACGAGAGTCACAGCACTCCTCCAGAACCCGACTGCAATTGTCAGTTGTAAACTTGTCAATCATAGCATCCAGCTCTGTGGGTAAAAATGCGTTCAACAGGTGGAAATTTTGGGATCATTTTGCATTAAAGGATGATAAAGGAAACTATTTCACTGTACAGTGCAAATTTTGCCTTCCTGTTGTCAAAATCCTGTCGTCCTCAAAGGACTCAACGTCCAATTTGGAGGAACATTTACAGGTAAGACAGACAATCCTGCTAGCTCAGCTAACTTACCCAATTCACCCGACCTGTAACCATTTTTCCCTGATGAAAATAGTTCTGGTTGTAAGTGTGATCCTGGTGAATGGGATGGTGTTTGGGCAAAAACAAGCTCCAGCCTGCTACAAATAGCTGTAGTTGACTTGAAGGAAGTTTGATTATGAAGTGTTTTTACCATTAGCAACGTAGCGTTAACCTCATGATCATCACTACTTCTACCAGGGAGTGCCTGCTTTTCCAACAGTCCAGTAGTCTGTGATATGCCCTCCGTCAGTGCGTAAGTAGAAAATAATGAAATAAAGATGCAACAAACCAATTTAGTTATGTTCTGCAGATAGAAGCAGTTTATTTGCTTCATCATTCCAGAACCTTTTATCAGTAATTGTTTTCAGGTGGAGATAATAGTAATATTTTCTGTACTCACCGCTTTTTCCTTTCAGTTTTTTTTACTTCCTTCACGTGAAAAATTGTGACGATCCACTACTCAGTCTTTGCTATTTTGAGCATCCAAAATAAGACCATAAGACCATAAATCATGACGCTATGGTTTTGTAGGTTCTTTAATGCCAATATTTGCCATTTTTTCGGATATGGTATACATGTCACGTCTTAAAGGGGAATGGGAACAATAGGAAACTGCAAGACCAATAGATTTACTAGTTTAAACATATATTTTTGTCAAGTAAGAGCCCTTAATATATCATGGCCATTAGAGCTGTTTGAAAATACCGCTACTGTCACTTTGCCTCTCCTGGCTGCGGCCATATTGATCAGTTGTCTGTGTAACGTCATTGGATGTAACAGCATACAGCGTGAAAAATGAGTTATGCACTAGCCTGTTGTTAAACATGGGGTCTCATGTTGAAAGCAGCGAAAGCAACACCTCCGATACTTTTAATGAATACGATGGTTATGAGCGTACCGATTTGGACTCTGAAGATTGGATAAGCAGTACAAATGAAGAAGAAAACTTCCCTCAACCACACACTTTCAAACCGCTGAGAGACCTGGGCACAGACAGTGACAACAGCATCGGGGGGGCGGATCGCAGTTCGGGGTCTGACTCGGACAAATACCAGAACAGACTAGAAAGACTGGCAAATCTTCACTGGTGTAGGTGTTCGAACTGTGCTTTGATGCCGACGGTCATCGAGTGTATTTGCTGCCAGGAAATTGGAGAAATTCAACATCGAGTGCCCGAGGGAGAACCTGGCTGCATTACGAACAATCCCAGCTTCCAGTTAGTTTGCTTGGACATCGAGGTGCTGGACGTGGCATTGCTCATTATGAAGGATATCAGGGCGGAGACACTGATTCGACCAGTTGCAAGCAGGTTGGTCTAATATGAATTCTTGTACATTTTGAAGCAATAAAGTGGTTATAATGGGCTGTGTTCATGAGCCAGTCACTGATGACACACTCGGTACCGTGCCACAGTGCGATTGTGCGACATGTGGGAAGAATTCCCTCTACAACCTCCATTTCGGCTTTTTATTATATGTTATTAATTGCTTATTTCCGTATTGCCTTGGTTTTGGCCTGAGGGTCGCCGTATTAGCCTGAGGCCGAGGGCTAATACCGCGACCCAAAGGCCAATACCAAGGCAATACGAAAATAAGCAATTAATAATATTTTTATTAATTGGTTAAGTATTTTTACTGTATGTGGGCAATAACATACATAACCAATTAATAACTGCTAGTATGATGTTAAAAAGAGACGCTAATATATTTCAGGGGTTTAGAATATTAATACTGAATATTAAAATTGCAAATGTACATGCTGCGTGTTCCCTAATAATCGGTCTGTCGTTAGTAACATGGATTACCACATATAGCATCACGAGAAACGAAACTCTAAATTTTCTTTCTAGGAGTATGGATGAAATGTGCTGTACACGTGTGTGCACACTTACCAAATGAACTGGACTTTGGGGTCAAGTGTACGCGGATCCGTGCCTGAGTCACTTGTCTGAAAGCACCCTCAGTGTGTGCAATGCAGGCAACTGCTTGTCCATTGCACACATCGCAAAATGTGCGTAAAATCATGCTTGCACATACATGCCAACTCTACCGCTTGCGGGGCGTTTCATTCTGAAAAAAACGCCCCAAAAGCGGTAGTCTGCCGCCAAAAGCAGTAGAGTTGGCATGTATGCTTGCACATCATATCATACTGTTACAAAAATATACTTGCGAGATATTTCTACAACTAATGCAAGACATTTTGGAATGGATCAGTTTTATCACAACAGACATGTAATATCACACAACACAATTTTCCTGATTTTGAGGCAAATAGCACCAACTGAAGATTATGGAACACTGGCATTCAGTTCATAAATGTCATTCCAGTCACAGTTGTACAGTACAAAATACAGCCTTGTAAGCTTGGAATCAGGCCAAAGTGACGTGTTCCCATCTTGTTAACGAAATATCAAAACTCGGCAGATCACATTTAACTGTCCAGCATGCAAAATTTAACTGTAACCATTCAGGCATTTACTACTACTTGAACGAGTAGATGGTTTATGCAGCATTCTACAACTGAATTACATGACAGCAGCATAGCATTTTGATTGACAACTGGTCACAGCTACAACCGCATAATCATACAAATCACACCCATCCAGGAGCATAGTTCATGTATTGAATTTGCACTGTTGAAATGAGACCGCTCTTGCCAATGGCTGTTGTGCTCAATGGGGGGCTTTTACCAGTTGCTTCTTTGCATTAGAAATAAGCCCATACTTTTTAATTCTGGGAATGCAAGATCAAAAAACACTCCCTTCTGTGCAAGGTTTCGTCCTGCTCCTTGCGCCACATACTAAGTTTTAAACTTTCATGGATTGTGTGTGTACATTTCATGTTGGTAACCTGCTAAGCATTAAGAAAATATGCTACGCCTCTTACCTTATCAAGGTCTCTGAGCAGGCTTTGACCCATGACCACCTTCTGCAGTATCCCAAAAGCTTTGGATGATTTGCGAAGCCATGGTCTCAGTTTGGCTTCATCTGGAGTGTATGGAGCATGGGCGCACTTTGTGAACATCTCTCCTGCTACCCATTCGTGGCAGTTTGTGATGTGATGAAGTATTGATATGCATTTTTCTTTGAGTAGCTGAGCATTACCTTCACATGAGGCACGTACCCATGGCACCAGCTCTGGATCCCCTGCTGAAAAATCCAGTAGAATACCATTAGAAAAAAAACCATTAGGAACCATTAGGTTTCTAATGGTCTAATGGGAATTGGAACCCTATTAGGAACCATTAGGACTGGTCCCATTAGGATGTAAAACCATTAGGAACCTACTGGTCCCATTAGGATGTAAAACCATTAGGAACCTACTGGTCCCATTAGCATATAAAGCCATTAGAGACCTACTAGTCCCATTTGAATGTAATACCATTAGAGACCTACTGGTCCCATTAGAACGTAATAACATTAGAAAGCTACTGGTTCCATTAGAATGTAATACCATTAGAAAGCTACTGGTTCCATTAGGAGCTAAAACCATTAGAAAACTGGTCCCATTAGGATCTAAAACTATTAGAAAAACATACTGAGAAACCTACTGCTGCAACAGAAATTATAGCAGAGTCCTAACACTGGGCACTAGAGACATGTCTATACATATGGGTAATTGTGTATGTATTCGGATATTTTACCCTCCGAATTGGGAACAGGACATATGGGGCGTGACAACTCATTGCAGTTTGTGATTTTAATTTAATTTTTTCAGAACATGAACCATCAAACCATCAGGTTGTGCTCTTTTCCCTCCTCTTGGATGGATGAGTCATGTAAAGTGATTTAATCACAAAAGGCCAAATATGATTTAATCACAGATTTAATCGCAAAAGGCCAAAGGTGATCTTGGAATGTACAAATGAAATCACTGAACACTGCAATCTACAAACATACTGTATAGCCTACACAAGGACCCACTAGAAATCACACAGATGTGATCGCCAAAGAAGGCTATAACATCTGTGTTCCTCCATCACATTAGGAACCATTAGAGACCACTTCACCCTGTAGTGACCATTAGACCACTGTATAGTGACCATTAGACTGGTATAGAAACGCCTGTAGGAACCATTAAGACTTCTGTAGGAACCATTAGACTCCTGTGGGAACCATTAGACTCCTGTAGGAACCATTAGTAGGGACCAGCTAAAGTCCTGTAGATTTGTGTATTCCATTAAAAAAACAAACCGAACCATTAGGAAAACATAAGTAGCCATTAGAAACCATTACAAAACCACCAGGAACCATTAGAAACCAATAGAATATGCCTAATGGTTGCCTTGTGGTTTCTCTGACTTTTTTCAGCAGGGTCCTTGCTTGCAAGCAGTTTTTTTTCTCACTCCTTTGACGATGTGCCACAAGTCAAACTCATGTTTTGTGTTGGGATATGAATTACGCATAATTTTGCAGATTGTGGGGCATCTCTGTTGCTACAGTGTCCACTGTAACCCCATGGTCCTCCAGTTTTGATAAGCAGTGGCGCATCCCTTCAGGCTCCATCCAGTAACTGTTCTTCACTTGAGTGACTTTAAGGGTCTCCTGGGCCACAATCAGTTGCGAATTCACATCCAGGAGGGTGTACGTGCCAAATGTGGCACTGTGGCCTGGACTATCACAGCGAGCATCCCCAGAAATGACAACTGATTGCTCAGAGCATGCAGACATGATTCCCTCTATGTGCATTGTCCACATTCTCTCCACCTCTGGAATGATATATCCTTTCTGGAGATTCTGGAACTGTCCTATTGACAATGATGCCAGATGTAAAGTGTCACACACCTCCCGGAAACCAGAAAATGAGTTCCCTCTGAGAAAAAGTGCTGTGGGGACCAGCAGATTGGTTGCATAGATTGGCCCATACTTGGTCTGGGAACACCACATGAAGTTATGGCCATCACTGCACTCTGTTCGCACTTTCAAACCCTGGGATGTGAATGAGGGAGTAGTAATGACAGGTTTACCGCAATAGGGAACATGGCAAATCCTGAACAGTCTCATAAGTTGGCCCTTGAAGCATAGGTATTGCATGTCCTGTGCTGGATGATGACAATCTTCAGTGGGAGTTTCACTATCGCTGGATGTGTCCATTTCTTGTTCTGATAAAAAAAAAATATTCATCCTCCTCAGATGATGTCTCATCATTAGGGTCACTGCAGCTCATAGGCTCTCTGCATGGGCTCCTGCTTTTACGACTTGTGCATTTTGTGGAGAGTTCAGGTTCCACTGGGCTTGTATGTGGCTCAGGAGGATCAGGTGTGGGGTCATCTTTCCCTGAACATATGTGGTCATGCTGTAGGTCTGCCCTCATCTGTATATCTTCAGTGACTGCACCAGTGCTCATTGTCTGAACTGGTTTTGTCTTTGTCTGGCACTGAATGCAGACTTCAGGCTCCTGGGGTTCTGTCTGTATTCCAACACTGCACAACTGGGAAGGTTCCTACAAGAAAATGAATAAAAAGTGATCATTTTTCAAAACTACGAATGATTTCTGTTTGCATTTACCAACAAGCATAGGGAAGTCACAAAAAGTGACACTCTAAAGACAAGTTCTCACTGTTGATTGAAAGAAGAACTCAGAGATCATCACAGGCAAAATTTGAGCAACAATTACAAAGTTTGGTTGTAACCGTAACCTGAACTTTCTCCTTGTCAATTCAAAATTCAATGTCTCACTGGGTGATATGCTACCAGTATGTCTCCACCAGTTACATAATCATTTGGCTCATTTTAAAATTTTCTCCATGTCCAAGTGACAAAAAATTTTACTATTTCTGCGTTATTGCTTTGTATCAATGCAATATTAAGAAGGTAACCTGTGTGGTCACTCACCTGCTCCCAAACAGTTTGGTCATCCATCTGTTATGCATGTGCACCACCATCGTCAAAAAATTGTGTGAGAGAGCTTTGGACCGGCAAGGATACATTGGTACCCTGAAAGCATGATAAATGATGCTGAATGAAGTCAAACCAACACAGACCATTGCTAATACAGCACAGTAATGTTCAGTTCCAGAAAATATTGATAAATGAACTTTGGTTATCTAAAAACCTCATAGTTAGCCTAATTACAACTCTTGTGAGCCTGGGCGAACAGAGTTGTACTACATATAACTAATTTATCGACTACCGGTGTTTTTTTTTTTCCTTTCGAAGTAACGGTGGCAAATCTCCATCGCATCTATAGCAATTACAGCAAGAAATAGACTCGAGTTGTTTGTGGCGCTATCATATTTACCTTTTGGACTTGATCAGCAGCTAAATGGCTGAATTTTGAATTTAACACAGGAAAACCTACATCCTTTTGCCTCGCTCGTTTTCTGTGCCGTTCTTCATGCAGAAGGGTTGACTCACACATCTCCTTCGAAGGGCGGTCTATATTCCCAGTGCTGCAGTTTGAAAAGTCGAAGACTGCTGGGACGGCATTTTCCACAAGTTTCGATGACTTTGTGGACTTGAATTCTCCGGTTTCTAGGAAAGACCCGGTAAAAACACAGTTTGAATCCAAGAAATGATCACTGCACACACGTGCGAAGCTGTTCACCGGTGTGTCAGCTCACTTCAACTTTTTCAGCCATTTCCTCAGCAAAGGCTCATTTCTGAGGGGCAAACGATGGTAGTGCACGCCCTTCTTATTTTTGTAAAAGTAATTTTGGCAGCCTGGAGCAATACAGTCCATGCCTTCCCGCCTGCCTCTTGATTTTTTGGAGCCCCGGAGCATTACTTTACATTACATTACTCGTGTTGTCCACGGTGAACTGAGCTATTTAGGGGGCTTTCCCTCATCACCTATTACATCCAATGTTGTAACCGGAAGTCGTGGGGCTCATAAAATGGACAATAGCGCTATCCATGGCTTTGAAGTAGGATTTTAAAAACTTATATACGCTGTATCTATGTGTTGTTGTAAGGGTCAACACAGATTTTTAAAGACAGGAAGGTGCTATTAACTCAAATAATATACCTTAAAAAAAGTTTCCATTCCCCTTTAACATCAGTCTTCACATCAATACAGTGATGCTTGATTCCATTAGATGTCCTATTTATATATTCAAGCACTATCTATCAAGGCTGGCGCCAGAAGTGAAAATTCGGGGGCAAAGATATATCCTTTAATAACAACAATTAGTCCTAACTAGTTCTCAGTCTTTTTCCTTTATTTAACATGTTTTCCAATTATAGTAATAATCAAGTGAATGAAGCATTTCTTTTCCCACAAAAATACAGCAAGTAGAGGATATTCTTGACAATTAAAAGTGACATAGTTCTAGTATTTTACGAAATACACAAGTATATATCAAGCTCATATAAGTTACTTCATTGTAATTCATTTTCTCTTGTCTGTCTTTGTTCATTTTTGGTATTAAAGTAATACAAAAGTAATGGAAAGGAATCAGTTACATTACTTTTTTATAGTGGTATTTGAATTATGTTACTGATTACATTTTTTTACATGTAATTAGTAACTGTATCAGAATACATTTTTAAAGTAACCCTCCTAAGCCTGTTTGTAGGTAACGTAACATTAAACTAGAGAGGAGAGGAGAGGAGAGGAGCGCTCTGAACAAGAGGTTATGGGTGTCTCCAGCTCAAAAAACGCTGCCGGTGGACGCAGGTCCTTACAGCTGGCACACAAACAGCTGAATCAATACTGGCAGGGTGGGGGAGGCGTATAATCACGGAGAGGATGATAGAACTAAAAGGATTCACACACAAGCAACAGTTGAAGCCTGGGAGTTTTGACTTTTAGTGGTTCCGACTGGAATTTGATTGTGTCGTGTCTCAAGTTAATCTAACCATGAGCAACCTCAAATGCAGCTTGTCAGGCATATATGCTTAAATTATGTCCAGCTTTTAATTATTTTAAGACATAGTTCTTAACAAGAAATTGCTCTGAGACCAATTTTATTCATGGAGAAGAATTGACATAAAGGTTCTCTTAACTAGCGTTATTCAATGGATTAATCAATTTGAAAAACTGAAGCATTAACCACATAAAGCATGTGATTAAAAGGCTATTTTAACATTACACATGGTTTGTTTGATGTTGCAGTCAACATTTGCTCCAATACAGACAGAGGCCACCAACAGGTTTTTCTACTGTATTACATCAATCCCTTCATACTCACCTCATATGACTGATTAAAAACTATGAAGTTCCTGACCAACTGGGAGGGATTTGCCCCAGTATCAGGGCATTTTGGCCACGGCTATGGCTCCTTGCATTTAATGCCTGGATCCAAAAGCCCACCTGGGCTAAAAGGTTGGAAGCCTCTGCCTGTACTCATAGAACTGGCCCATACAGAAGATTCAATGTGGGGACACTGTGACACAAACACAATGTAAACTGACTAGAAACACAATAAAGTAACAAGAGACAGACTGCAACCCGCTGCAGCTCCAGAACCGTGTACAAAAGACCATTTAGGAACAGTTTATTGAAGATGAAAGTGCAAGCTTCCTTCCATGTGGAATCAAGCCCCACTTACCCCTGGGGAAAGCACTATGAAGCCATTACCCCACAGTTGTGCACCTAGGAAATTGCAATTTAGTTACTATTCCTGCCTGTCCCAACTAGTGGCTCAGCCACACTGAGCACAGACTGTGCGTTAATATCTCTGAGGTAAGTCTGCACAAAAGTATGTGACATTGATAAAAGCATGGCCATACAAATGTCTCCCACTGTAACACCCATAAATAATGCTGCAGATGAGGCTCTAGTTGAATGTGCGTGCAAATTCTCTTGGGAGTGTGTTCTACTGCCTTATATATGTACCAGCACAATAGTTTACTTCACTACTGTGCGAGCTGTTAAAAAACCCTGCCCTTAAATGCAACTTTTTCCAATGTCATCAGACCAAAATGTCATTATAAATATCTAGCATTCTGTAATGCCAGTGCCTTGTGAGAAAATCAGGGGTTAGAGATCTCATCTGTGTGCTGATAGACCTGCTGGCTTTGCTGCCTGTGTGCTTCAAGTGGCAAAGATCTCTAGGATCCCTGAAAGCCTCAACTAATCAGCAGAACTTTCCTGGGGGTCATCACTACTGCCCTTTATGCACATTGTGGTTTAAAAGCTGATGATGCCACATCAGTTAGCAAGCAACAGATCAGGGCTCAGCAATGACAGAGGGATTGACAGCACTGAAACTAAAACAGTCAACGACACTGTGCTCAGCTAAACACCCAGATGTAGACCATGTGAAATAGTACAAAATACATAGCATACTGTGCATCTAATTTAGGCTTGTCAATATGCACAGTATCACTGAGGTATTCAGAAAATTGCCAAATTGCTTTGTAGGTAAAAGTAGCTGCATCGTGGGCAAACATTAAAGGTGAATTGTGTTATAATTCAAAATAAACATTGAAAATAAGCTTTACCCAAGTCAGGTACTGCTTCTTTGCCAGCAATACATCACATTTGCGAATCCTGACAATGCTACAGTAGTAGCTGTGTGTTTTAACTGCCGTCATGCTCATTGCTTACAATAAGTATGTTACATGATTTGTTACATATGAATGAGACATCAATGGTGATGGCTCTGCATATCCCGTGAGTGAAAGACAACAGCTTTTCACTTCTTTCAAGAAACGTACCCTGATCAGGCAAGTTAATCCATATTTCCAAGCAGGTTGTATGCTTCAGCAGTGTCAATATACAAAGTACACAGCAAAGCATAGAGGAGACGTGTCACGGGACAATTTGTGCGTGTGCCTCCATGCAAAGAGCAACAAGAATCAGCCAGTCATCTACAACTAAATTATTTGCCATGCAGAGATATCACTACCACTAATAAAAGTGGTTCCTCAGGTTATTGATGTTGCACTGCTATTTTTTTGAACACAACTGTCCTTGTGTCAGTCCTTTTATACAGGCATTTTATGCTTGAAAACCCCTCAATGTTGCCAAATAAAACAATTCTGCTAAGAAGAGCCAGCCAAAATTCTTCCATATAAAGGACTCATTGCCAGTTATGACAAACTTTTGAATGCACATGTTGCTGCAAAGGGTGATACAACCAATTATTAGATTGTTGGGGCATTTTTTTCATATGGGTGATATAGGTTCTGAATGACTCTGTACCCTCAATAAAAGAAATAATCATGTAAATGCTGTGTTTTTTGTTTACTCACATTGTCTTTGTCGTTTAATTAGAATGATGATCTGAAACTTTTAAATATTACAAATGAGTAAAATATGGAAGGGGAAAATACTTTTTCTCAGCACTGTATAACTCAAAAGTGCACCTTTTTATTTTACAATATAGTTCACTGAAAAAAACAGTAGTTTACATATTAATGGAAGGAGGTATGAAAAAAGCGTAGCCTTGGCCATGGAAAGGTCAAGAACCACTGCTTTAGAATGCTAACATTCATAGAATTTAAAACAAAAATATTCAAAAAATAGTCTCATTATCGCTCTCCAAAACCCTGTCTGCATTTTAAGGCTCTTTCAGCTTTGTGTAAAATAATACCAATGGGAAATCTTATCTAGAACAATCTCTTAATAAAACCTTGGTTTCAAGGTTCACCAGATATTTCCATAAATGTTTTTTTCTTTACTTGAAATGACAATTCAAGAGAGGACTGCAATGCATCTTATCATGGCCACCTCATTTAGATGAATTAATATTTTGCACAGGGCTATCTTAATGCTTGCTATCAGATCCCCCATGTGATTGGACTAATATCTGTGGTTTCATTTGAGCCTCCTGCACTTGTGACACTTGTTTCATTTCTTATCTCGGCACGTAAAATGACTGTGTGCCTCTTTTGTGTTCCCAGCTAGAGAGAACTGTCTTGTTGAAAAAATCTTGCTGCCAGTCTGTAATTAGATATATGCGGAACTGTAGCTGTCATCCGACGGCTGCCCCCTCTGAACCAAGTCTTTTTTTTTAAAGCTTGCCACCAAAACTAATCCTATATAGCCCATGAATATTGCTTTATTTATAGTTTTATTTATTCAGTGCAAAGTTGCCTCTTTTGTTGTGTGCTCATTTTTTTTTTTTCCTTTGAGTTGTAAAAGGTGCTCAAGGACCCCTTGAAGTTAGTATTGGCACAATCACATTCTCTGATCTTCAAAAAGTAAATCTTCCACAGACACACTGGACCTGGAATCCCTGTAATTTATTATTTCATTTTCCTTTTCATAAGCCTATTTCCCCACCAGGTAAAGGTGTTAAGAGAGAGGGGCAGATTAGCTTTCATTTTTGGATTTCTCCTGTTTCCTGAGTTTGACAGTGTGTCCTTTAGTCCTAAAGTCCTGACAGCATCATTTGCCTTAACATTCACGCCTCTACTCCCCATGACCCCATTCACAATCTCTCTTGCTCCATCTCTCTCTTTCTCCCTCTCTCTGCCCCCTCTCTGTACTTCTATCCCCATAAATATCTTGTTGTGGTTCCCATTCAGAAATGTTTTCATATTTTCGAGGTTCCCCCATCCTCAAATAATTGGAGAGAGACAGACTCTTTAGAAAATTAGACTTTATGTAGGTATATGACCCACTACAAAGCTGAGTTCTTGATGCACAAGAAGAACGGACATTCTACTTTTCACACCCAATCTTTATACCTTCATCACAGGAAATTTCTTCCAATGGTTTTTCTGTCCTCTGATGTTACAATAGTTCGATAACGTAATGTCTGCTTCTTTCTAGTTTTTCAATGGTACAATATCATAATGTGTGCATCTTACTTGTTTTCATCTTTTCTCATTGGTTGGTATCCTTTGCAAAATAACAACTTCAAGGTGACTTAATTGTTGAAGAGAACATCTAAATGGGACATAGGTCGTCCCAGGAACAGGCAAACCAATACACTGCCCACGAGCCCTGAGAACTGCAACCAAAAGACAACAACCCTCTTCCAGTGTAATATTGGCTATACATATCTCTAATTCACATAACACATATAGCTGTGCTACTGTAATCAAAAGTACTAAAATGAAGCAAGCGTGCATAACTATATGATTACTAATGAGTAATGCTGAATAATGTTGATGACTGAACAGATATTGACTGAATCAACTGGACAGATGTTAATCAAAGCAACAGAAATCAACTGAACAGATATTGATTAAATCAACTGAACAAATATTGATTGAATCAACTGAACCGATATGAATCAAAGCTACAGAAATCAACTTCTTATATGTGTGTACAGGGATGTGCACAGACTTTTTCAAGGGCTGTTGCTTTAACTGGGAAAAGAGCACCTTGTGATGCGCGGACCTCAGACCCCCTAGGGGGCTCTGGGGGTATGCACTCCCCCCCTCCCCACCTGGAAATATTCCTACAGCCTGGCTCCTGCACAGTCACAGTTACTGTCAGGGGCGTAGCCAGGATTTGAAAAAAGTGTATTTACATGTTTAAAACCGCGATGCAAGAGAGCAAAGCGAACGAGCCGCAGCGGTCTTGAGATATAGAAAACAACAAGTGGGAGTATCATCCTCTGGACTGTGGTTTACAAGCTAATAGTGCATGGGACAACTAAACACAAATACAGCACCTTGGTGAGTTGCTGTGATTGAAACAAGTAGTACCAATGAGCAATTTAGGCAGCTAATGCTGTTACTATGTTTAGATGAAGTCACAATAAGAAAAGTTTTGAACAAATTGGTCCCTTTCATCCTCATAAGATGCATTGCAGGATGTCCTAAAAGTGAACACATTCAGAAGCCTATAGGATAGTGTTATTATTAATTTTACTATTTTGATTGTGTCATAAAAACATTGTTCTTGATTTAACTGTTGCAGTATTGCAGAGAGAAAGGTGTGTTCAAATGCCACTAGATTATAATGATCATTTGACAACCTGATCAAGCAAAATGTTAAACTGATCATTAGCTTTAATTAGTTAATGTATTTTTTGAGCCTCCTCTAATTACCGCTCAACAGCCGCCCCTAATCTACATATTATAAATGAGGGCTTAGGGTTATACTTATACTATCAATTATTTTGAGACAAAAGTAATTAGCTATGTACAATACCGATATATTGTTCCATCCATGTCTCTATACAATAAGTGAATAAAACACCATTTTATTTCTACCGTGCAGCAATTAAAGGATGACAAACGTTATTGTTAGCTGTTGTCCACACAGCTGTTAGCCCATACAAACGCGTTATCCACGAGACGGGAGAAAATTTCATATTCAACCTCCACCAATATCGAATGAAATCAGTAGTTTTTCAGCTTACCTTGAGGTTAGGGTACCCAGAGAAACATTCGGGTGCGTGAAAACGTCAAGTGCACATCCAGTCAAAAAAATTTAGTTTAATTACAAGTGCAGCTATTCATGGTAATAGTATATAATGGCAGCCACACTACTGAAGATACACCGGGTTGCTAGGGCATGCGGAGCATAGGCGTTTGCGATACTAAATATTAATATTAAATTCTTAACCCCCTTCTCACTTGTAAAACCCCCAAAATATATTGGCGCCCCCTTTTAAAATCATTCTAGCAAATAAAAAGCCAAAAAAGTGAAGGCTGGAGAAGGAATTCTTTCTGAAATCAAATTCATAAAAGTATGTTCGCTAGCTGAACCGCACAAGACATCCTTGATTTTAGCCTTGTTCGAGCGAACACAGCAGAGACTAGCTAGCTAGCCACCGATTACAGCATGACCCATAGGTAGCCAGCAAATGCTAGTACTCTTACATTCCATAATGTTAATTGTTGATGTCAACATATTGGGTTCATTGGCCAAGAACTCAAGTTTCTTATGGTCTAACTGGCTTTGCGGATCCTATTATTGGCATAGCACCATAAATTTTAAAAAGCAAGGTTAAAGTTATCTACGTGATTTGCAAGTAGGGGCTGCCAAGATAGCTAGTTACCTGGAGGACGGCGACAATGATATGGCGATTTAATTTGGTCTAATTTTATAAATAATGGGCTACTCGAATTTCATGTTAACATGCAAAAAAAAAAAAAAACACTTTCAGGGGCAGAGGGGCAGCTCTGCTCAGGAGGGCAAAAGAGCTGTTGCTCAAGCAATAATAGCATGAATGTGTGCACGTCTATGTGTGTGCGTGTGTGTGTGTGTAACTGCTGCTTACATAATATGGTTACTGATTATGATTATTGATTTACCAGTGAATATGATGAGTAATACTGAAATATGATCCTCAACACCTCCCGTTGAGGCCATCCCAATGATGGCCTCATATCAATCATGGTTGAAAAATGGCGCAGCAGTTCTCTACCCATGGTCTATGCATACCCCATTTACATAAAATATGGCTTAAACAAGTGAATTTCTTATGAGTTCGATGCATTAGAACATAAAATATTTTTGTTACATTCTTTGCCCCATTCCTAAGGCACCTGGTACAGTGATTTTGATTGACTACCAAACACCTTTTCCCGATTCATTCATAAAAACAGTTCATTTCTGACTACAAACACCTTGCGTAAAAACAGTCTGTCTTGTACGCCAACATGTGAACTGCATTTTTTTTTTCCTGTCAGAGTTTCTTAAAGCCTTCCATTGCTCTGGTAAATACTCCTTTAGGAGAGGTGTTGTTTGGTCTCATGTCCCACTTGAATCCTGTCATTTTGCTTATTGCAGCTAATCAGTCCAAATGTAGTCCAAAGGTCAAGTCTATATTCAATGTTGATTTGTGATTTTTCCATCTGATTGTTTTGGTAAACGAGCCTTCATGACCGGAACAACTGTCACAGCATATTCATTCAAAACTTCAGGGAGACTCCAGGAAGGAGCGGGCCTTGACCTGCTGGTACACTAGACTGCCACCCGCCCGTCACTGGAGTGAGAAAATGAAATATATACAGGAACAAACACAGACACAACCAGATCCACTATGTTCCTAGCACATACAGAACGAGGGTTACCTGCATAATTTATCATTAGATGTATCAGATTTTATATACTTTTTTCTGCTAAGATTTTGCAGACACTTTAGACTCAGAACATCTTAAGAGCCGCTTCATCCAGGCCCTCCAAGGGCCTCATATCTAAAATACCATGTTGCCTCCATGCAATAGCCCATAATAATAATATCCCAAAATACTTCCATTTCAATAACTGCCACTTTTTCCATCATACTGTATATTTCCTCCTGGAGTTGACTCACCCCTACCTTAGGTTTTCTCCTTTAGGAGCTCTTACCCGTCTCTGGAGTGAGTCACAGCACACACACACATGCACACACACACACAGGCAGAAGCATTGATCTCGGTATTGTGGCACTTAGATCCTCCAAACCTCCCTTTCCCAGGGCGCAGTTCCAGGCTAGATCCCTTTCCACAGAGATCTTTGTCCAGGCTCCCCCAGGTTGAGAACTCTGCCTTCTACTTCCCGGTGCCTTTTTTTTCAAAGCCCACCACTTGCCTACTCACGCATTCGATTTTGGCTTGTGGTAGCCTGACTGTACATTGAGCTGAGGGCAGCGACCACCCTTCTAGTGGTCTTACTGCCATCTGCGACCCGACCGGCGGGTGACCCAGTCGGTAGCGATCCCTGAATCCCGTAGTGGTTGCCAGCCACCCAGGTGGGAACTCAGTATTACTCATCAATCTCACAGCAGTTAAAACTGAATCCCATTTGGACAAATAAACTTCGCCCCTAAAACATGTAATTTGAGGCTTATTTTCTTCTATTTATTTTCTGAAATTTTCTGTCTTATTTTTCTTGGTCTGTAGTTTTGAAATGTGATAGAAATGGTAGTAAGAAGTCAGTGAAGAACATAGAAGACATCTATGATGCATGCATGCAATAGTCAAGCAACTGGCATCAAAGAATATCATGTTGGCAAAGTTTTAGTATCACATTTAGTTTTCAGTCCTGCATCGCAACTGAATTGGCCAATTCCCCAAACCTAAGTGCGCACTGTTTAAGAAGCTGCTGCGACCAAATGAAGTCACAGATGGAAACATCTGACAGAAACACCATATGCTCATTTAATCACTGCATTCCTACTCTGTCTATGCCAATCTAGCTTTGATCCAGGCCAGATGCCAGCCATCGTTTGCATAGGGGAAATAAGGTGAGTAGACATTCAAAAGGCTTTCTGACTATAATTTCCAAGACTGTAGGTTCTCATTATATTGATTGCAAGGGTCTTTAGGAAATCTGGTCATCTGCAGTTTGATAAATAGAAAATCATAATTCTAATACAATTAAAAATGGAAATCAAGTTTTTTATTTTTTTCCCCCAAAACACTAGTCACACAATCAACTGCATTCCCTGTCTGGTCATGGGAAAAAAATTGCACAGACAGCAATATTTGTGTAAATGCCTGTGGCATGAAAGGATTTGTATAATATGATCTTATCTGCAATCTATTTGGCTGATAAACAAGAGATTATCTTCCCATTGGACATCTGTCCTACTGGATATAGAGGTCAGCACAATTTTTATTACTGTGAGATCAAAGATTGATATTATTATGTCTCATAGATGTGAAACAGAGCTTCTGGAACTTCACTGTATTTAGATTTCTGTTTCCAAGAAAGTGGGGGTTCAAATAGCTTAATGTCCAGAAAAGCTGATCCATGTCATCCAGTTCTTTTCCGCTAATTAAGTGGATTGTGTGCTTTATATAGTCTCTAACTTTTGATGGGTATAAAATAGGACTTTTGTTGAGCTTGCTCTGTCACAGACTTTTACTTGTGATTTTCAGTCACGGAAACAGGATGTGGACTGTCACGATTCAGATGTGAGCAGAAACCTGGCAAATGAAATTAAATACACCAAAATGTAAAGTTCAACATGTGGGAAATAAAAACATGAGACTGGATCATTTTCTAGGACATACAAAATTTGACTGAGCTCATTTTGAAAAAGAGCTGGGTGTAATAACTGATCAAACCCTATTAGGCTCTATTCATTGAGCTGTCGCAGTCATAAAGGCCAACACAATACTGGGATATGTAGACAAAATATTGAATAAACACCAAGGTGGTTATGAATATCATGTGTAATGCCTTCATCAGACACTCTTTCTGTGCTGTGAAAAAGGATTTTCCCCTTCCTTATTTCTTCTTTTTTGCTTATTTGATGTATTGAAATGTTTCTGGTCAGCCATCTAATTTTACTATAAGACAAGGACAACATGAGTGAACACAAAATGCAGCTTTTAACACCAGAAGCGCCGGAATTTTATCACTACTAGTGCCGCCATGAACTGTCGTTTGGACCGCTAGGTTCCAAACATTCTAATTTGTCTCTATGAGCACCTAATTAAGCAATTAATTCATCTCGTATGTTAGCATGTATCTCAAAAGAACGAAACAACGCCAGCATTACGTTTTAACAAGTTTAATAATACATTTATGAATATTTAGGCAATAGAATTATATATAATGAACATGAATTAAGCTGCTTTCACACCGGATGCGAAACGAATTTTTTGCAGGACAGATTACATTCAAAGTCAATGCAAAGATGCAAATACACGCGTTTCGCGCGGATTCGCGTCTTTGTGTTGACTTTGAGTGTGATCTGTCGTGCGAAAAATTCGTTTCACGTCCAGTGTCAAAGCGGCTTTGTTGTAAACATTCACAACAATATTTCTGGGTAAAGAAATAATTAAACAATTCAGAACGACAAAAACAACAATTAAAAACATCTATTTTGATTAATACACATTCGGATTCAACATTTATAACAACATAACTATATGGAATATCTCATTTATTGTAAGGGTTCTGCCTTGCAGCCCTTCCCCCTCCGGCTGTCTTCGCCTCCACTTTAACGAGCCACACCTGTTGCTTGTTGAAGTGGAGGTGAAGTTAGGATATTTAAGAGCTGCATTGCCAGTTGGCAATTGCAGCTGCATTCTGGTTTTTAGAGCCCTGTTGTTTTGTGCTGCTGCTCCCCTGTTTTGTGATTTTTAAAAGTATGTTTATTAAATTTTTGTCTATTTTTGCATCAGCCTGTGCGAGTAGGTCCTTTCCATGCTTTTGGGTACATGGTCCTAGTGCCCGCCAGATTGCAGGTTGCATCCAGCGGGTCCAAACCATGACAATTTATTATGAAATAATTAATCGGAACAATGACATGGAATTAGAAAACAAAAGGTAGGTGCTGAACTTTTTTTTCTGATTGCCTTTTTATTCATTGGCGTGCGTAGCATTTAGCCTACTCCTAACAGTCTGCGCAGGTGACCTCCGTTCTCCTGGCGCAATTCCCACAGACGGGTCTGAAGCATCTGCAGCAGGTGACGAGCGTCTTATTTTGTGAGCAGCTCCTGCAGACCTGGCACTGCCTCCGTTTTGGTGCTGTTTGGTACTGTTTTCTGTTTAGCGTCTTCCTATTGTGCAAAATAAAATAATTCTAGACCACTCTACTCTACCAACTCTGACAGTGGCATTGGTTAGTTGCTAGGCAACCAAAAGATACATTTTTCAAAAAAAAAAAAAAGCCAGAAAACTGGACAGTCATTGAGACCGCTAATGGCAGAAATAGGTAGATTTGGTGATATTTTATGCTCCGTAGGTGTAAACTATATAAAATCAATTGCACTTTAAAATTTAGACACTTCTAGGAAAAGTCAGTGACCCTCAAGGTTGTATTCTTTTATTTTGAAAAGTTATGACACAAACAAATTTCAAAATGGTCTAAATGACCGTCATGGTGGTTCTAGTGTAAAATGATATTTCATTTAAATCAGAGTGAATACGTTGATGGATGTGGTGATAGCCTTAACAAAGGCTTTAGCGCTAGGACTCAAAGGGGAGATTTTGCCACAGCAGGATAAATCCCTCCGTGGTGTCCAGATACTAGTGGTGAAGGTGGCTGATGACTGTGCTGACTTCTAGGTAGATGAAGATGATGAATGATGAAGCTGATGAACCTGTGAAAACTGGGGAGATTGAGGGCAGGCATGCCAACTGCATGAACGTGTCATGGTTTTGGAGGTTGGCGTTTGTTTGGGAGCTTTCTTTGTTACTCTCGTCTGGGACGATATCGTTTTGCCCACATCGGATTCTTTGGCCAGCTGGCACCCGGACTCTACTTAAGCCAAGTTCCGCCTTGCCACCTTTGCTAGAGTGTCAGTGTTACGATTGCACTATAGCCCATAAGTTCTCTAGCTAGAAAGTTGGTTAGGAATTAGTTGCAAAGAGGAAAGTGTTAGTAAGAGAATTTATCCCTCTCTTCTCCTCTTTCTTCCTCTGTCTGTGCACCATCTGGGTGCTAAATCTTTTGATCTCGGCTTCCGAGATTTTTCCTTTATTTCATTCGGTCTAGCTTGCTTTGCTTCTGATGCCTGGAGCGAGTGTGAGGAGGTTGTCTCACCTTACCTTCCTAAACTGGAAAAAGGGACAGAGGAGGGGTTGGAATGGGATTCTCAATTTGATTGGCCACAGCCAGAGGATGATTACCTTTTAGAGGATCTTTTCAATTCTGAATCAGTCACAGAAATGTCAGGTTCTGAACAGGGTGAGAATTTGGGGGCCACTCTGAACTTTGATTTGCCTTCTAATGTTCCTAATGATTATGCTGACCTCGCTGAGGTTTTTAGCAAGCAAAGGGCCTCGACCTTACCTCCTCACCGCGCGTATGATTGCGAGATTAATCTCCACCCTGGTACTACTCCCCCTAGGGGTTCGTTATACTCACTGTCGGGGCCTGAGCGTAAAGCTATGCGAGAGTATATCCAGGAGGCTCTAGCTAACGGATTCATTTGGTCGTCTACCTCTCCTGCAGGTGCGGGGTTTTTTTCGTGGGCAAAAAAGATGGCGGTTTGAGACCCTGTATTGATTACAGGGGTCTCAATAATATCACCATCAAGAACCGATATCCCCTTCCGTTAATGAACTCTGCCTTTGAGCGACTGCAGGAGGCGTCATTTTTTTACTAAGTTAGATCTCAGCAATGCTTATGATTTGGTCCCAATCCGGGATGGGGACGAGTGGAAAACGGCACTCACTACGAATATTTGGTCATGCCGTTTGGATTGGTTAACGCCCCCTCTGTATTCCAGGCGCTTGTCAATGACATTCTCCGAGAGATGTTGGAGAGATTCGTCTTTGTCTACCTTGACGATATTCTGATTTTTTCTTCCACTCTCGCGGAGCATAAACAACTCGTCAGACAAATGCTTGAGGCCCTCCTTAAAGCCAAGCTATTTGTCAAGGCGGAGAAATGCACCTTTCATGCCCAGACCGTCTCGTTTCTTGGCTTTATTGTTTCTAAGGGGTCGGTCCGTATGGACCCGGACAAGGTGGCTGCGGTCAGGAATTGATCTGCCCCTCAAAGTGTTAAGGAGGTCCAACGCTTCTTGGGCTTTGCTAATTTTTATTGGAGGTTTATCCGTAATTTTAGCACGGTTGCTGCCCCCATTATTGCGCTCACTAGAAAGAATACCTCCTCAGCATTTTTTTTGTCTCCAGCAGCTGAGGCTGCCTTTCAGGAATTAAAGAAACATTTTAGCTCAGAGCTTATTCTGGTTTTGCCTGATCCCTCCCTCCCTTTTGTGGTGGAGGTGGATGCTTCGGAGGTTGGGGTGAGTGCTATTTTGTCCCAGTGCCCCCTTTGGGACAATAAGCAACACCCATGCGGATACTTCTCCCGGTCTTTGTCCGCCGCGGAACGGAATTACAGCATTGGTGATCGGGAGTTATTGGCGGTCAAGTTGGCCCTTGAAGAGTGGCGCCACTGGTTGAAGGGGGCTGAACACCCTTTTGTGGTATGGACAGACCATAAAAATCTCCAGTATATACAGCAGACCAAGCGACGTAATTCCCGGCAGGTGCGGTGGTCATTGTTCTTTAACCGCTTTAATTTTACGTTAACCTACTGCCCTGGCTCTAAAAACATTGAGTCTGACGCCTTGTCGCGGATTTATGACCGCTCTGATCGCGATCCTACCCCGGAGCCAGTTATTACGGCTGCTCAGATTGTGGCGCCCATTCAATGGGAGATTGAGGCAGTGGTTCAGGAGGCTTTGAAGACCGATCCCGGTCGGGGGGGCCTCCTGGCTGTTTGTTTGTCCCGCTTAGGGTTAGGTCACAGGTCCTCCAGTGGGGACACTCTTCCTGCTTGGCGGGGCACCTGAGAGCCCATCGGACCAAGCAGTACCAGGCCCGACGTTTTTGGTGGCCCTGTATGATGAGGGACATTCGGGAATTTGTTGCTGCCTGTGGCATCTGCTCCAGAAATAAAACTTCCCATCTCCCTCCCTCTGGTCTGATGCGACTATTGCCCGTCCCCAGGCGTCCTTGGATGCATATTGCATTGGATTTTACTACGGGACTGCCTGTGTCTGAAGGCAACACGGTCATCTTGGTTGTGGTTGACCGTTTTTCCAAGGCCGCTCATTTTGTCGCCCTACCCAAGCTGCCTTCAGCACGGGAGACGGCCCTTCTTGTGATTAACCATGTGTTCCGGCTGCATGGGTTTCCGCAAGATGTTGTCTTTGACCGGGGTCCTCAGTTTATGGCCAGATTCTGGCGGGCGTTTTGTAGGCATTTGGGGGCCACTGTGAGTCAGTAGGCATTTGGGGGCCACTGTGAGTCTCTCCTTTGGGTTCCACCCAGAGACCAACGGGCAGACTGAGCGTACTAATCAGTCATTGGAAAACACTCTTCGTTGTTTAGCGGCGGATAATCCATCTTCATGGAGTCGATTTTTAGCATGGGCCGAGTATTCCCATAACTCACTAAGTAATTCCTCCACGGGCTTTTCCCCGTTTGAAGCTCAGGTGGGTTACCAACCCCCACTGTTTCCTGAGACTGAGAATGATTCCGAGGTTCCCTCGGTCAACCATTTCATTCGTCGCTGTCGGTCGGTTTGGACCAGGGTCTGTTCATCTCTGTTGCGCTCGGGGCTCAAACAGAAATCTGCCGCCGATAGAAGGCGTCGTTTGGCCCCATCTTATCGGGTGGGCCATAAGTTTGGCTGTCTACCCTGGATCTCCCCTTGGAGGTAGAATCACGAAAACTGGCTCCCCGCTATGTTGGCCCGTTCAAGATAGTGCGGAAGATCAATCCAGTCACGGTCCAGTTAAAGCTCCCTAGATCTTTGCGCATCCATCCGTCGTTCCATGTCTCTTGGATTAAGCCGGTTAGCACTAGCATCCTGGCACCTACCGACACACCCCCTCCGCCACCGCGAATGGTTGAGGGGGGGCCGGTTTACACCGTGCACCACATTCTGGCCGAGAGGTGTGTTGGTCGTGGGGCCCAGTTTCTCGTGGACTGGGAGGGATATGGCCCTGAGGAGCGCTGCTGGGTCCCTTCCCGGGATATTCTGGATCCCACACTCATTTCCGAGTTCCGTGCACGGGGTTCCCTAGGGACTTCTGGAGCTGTCCCTTAGAAGGGGGGGGGGGGGTCCTGTCATGGTTTTGGAGGTTTGCGTTTGTTTGGGAGCTTTCTTTGTTACTCTCGTCCGGGATGATATCGTTTTGCCCATATTGGATTCTTTGGCCAGCTGGCATTAATTATTGGTGGCGCCCGGACTCTACTTAAGCCCAAGTTCCACCTCGCCACCTTTGCTAGAGTGTCAGCGTTACGATTGCATTATAGCCTGTAAGTTCTCTAGCTATAAAGTTGGTTAGGAATTAGTTGCAAAGAGGAAAGTGTTAGTTAGTGAGGGAATTTATCTCTCTCTTTTCCTCTCTCTTCCTCTGTCTGTGCACCGTCTGGGTGCTTAATCTTTTGGAAGCACGAGCCCCTCTCTCTTGTTTTGTCTGTGTTCGTCATTTTGCTGTGCTTCCTTTCGTTCCGGCCACTGCATTTGGCATCTCGAGATACCAGCCATCACAGAATGTACTAAAGGCAGATAGAGAATCATATTTAAGAAGACATTAGCAAGATAATAGGCTAATAACGTTGGTTTCTCACAGAGGTATTGAAGAGATGTGATCAGCTAATAGGATGGCTGTCTCAGTGTGCAGCCTCATACGATCGCAGCTGGAATTATGAGAAAGAGCATGAGTGAGGAGTGAAAGCCAATTGAATGAAAAAAAAATACCGGCAGCACCATGCGAAAGGCGAGTCTATCTGGCTGAACTTCTGATGAAGTGGGCAGATAGAGCTTTGTTTGATGAAGGTAAAAAGTTGTTTGAAACCTCTACCACCCATGTGAAAAAATAATTGCCCTCTTAAAATAGCAACTGGAATAGCAGAATTCATTTTTCCATGAATTATGGCAAATCGCCCTGGTCCTGAAGCTGCAACCCAGCCCCAGACCATCACACTACCACCTTTGTTTCACTTTTGGTATGCTGTTCTAATGCTTTAATGCTCTGTTAGCTTTATGCCAGATGTAACCAGACTCATATCTTCCATTCCACTTTGCACAAGAGTCCACAGAATATTATCCCAGAAGTCTTGGAAGACATCGATATTTTTGGAAAATATGAGACAGTTCTTTGTGTTCTTTTTGATCAGTGGTGGTTTTTGCCCTGGAGCTCTCCCATAAATGCCATTTTGCCCCATCTCTTTTCCTTTATGGAGTCGAGAACCCTGACCTTAGCTGAGGCAAATGAGGCCTGCAGTTCTTTAGCTGGTAGTCTGGGTTTATTTGTGATATCCTTGATGAGTCGTGGATGTGCCCTCTCGGAGGAATTTTGGAAGGCAGCCACTCCTTGGAAAGTTCATTACTGTTCTAGTTTTCTCCATTAGTAAATAATGGCACTCTCTGTGGTTTGCTGGAGTCCAAGAGTCTTAGAGATGGCTTCATGACCCTTTCCAGACTGATCAATATGAATGATTTACTCTGTTCTTGAAATTGTTTAAATCACGGCATCATGTGCTGCTTTTTGCCAACGTTGGACTTCCATACAGGACCTATGTAATGGTACTGTCACACCTTGACGATTTTATGCCGACGTATCAAAATTTTTCTAAAATGCTGGCATACGCTGAACTAATGATGTTTTTTTTTCAATTTTGGGCATATACATAGCCTATTCATAACGAGTTGGACTTACACATAACGTATTAGTAACTTAGAACGTTAGTATTAGTAGAGAACGTTTTGATAACTTATAGATAACTTATACCAACGAATGCTTACGTGTTGCCGGCGTTCACCACTTATGCATAGCGCGCGGCAGCCTACCACCAACGATCACGTGTCGTAGCCTATGAAAAGGCTGCCGCTCGACGATTCAAATCATAACCACACTAGAACTTGCAGAATCAACATCACCATCGCAGTATCAACATCACTGTCATGCCGAAGAAAAATTAGAAGAACGCTGCCAAGAAGTCTTCTGGCTGTGGTCGTGGGTGTGGATGTGGATGCAAGGAGGATCCATCATCACCCACACCCTTTTCCTGGCTCTATTGGCACGCAAGTGGTACAGTGTCAAATTGATGAGGTCATGCTGATGTTGGAGGACAGCTAGTAGGTATTCTCGTCTCAGCCTTGCCGGATCCTCCATCTCTCGGATGACATGGACATCTGCTCACCATGGAGCCTTTAGGAGTACTGACGGGTTCCTCCTGTGAACCCCATTTTTATATACCATTTCCCCTAAATGCTGCCAATACGCCATTATATGGTAGCTGTAAGTTAGAAACATGTACAGTACATTCTGTGGTCGTCCGGAACATGTCAAATACGTCTACATAGGTCAATATGCATTGGCGATAAGTTCGATATAAGTTACACATAGGTTAAAAGCACGTTACTCATAGGTTAGAAATACGTTTTTGGTATGCTAGACATTATCTGGACGTATTTCGACTTATGAGTAACTTAGAAGTAACGTGTGTGAACGCGTGTGAACGATCGCATAACTTACCTACAACTTATGGCCCGCGTATGCGGGGCGTATGAACCATACGCTGGCATACGTCGAAAATTGATGATCTCGCCGTACTACGACGTATGCCAGCGTGCTTCAGAGTGCTCTTAACTTATACAAAACATACCCATAACTTATTCGACTTACGCCAGCATATTCGCCAAAATTCTGATATGTCGGCATACGCTGGCTAAATCGTTAAGGTGTTACAGTACCATGAGGGATGTTCAGATTCAACAGGGATGGCAGTCATCATGCCTGGGGTTGTGTTGTGACATTGCATGCAGTTATCAATTAAATTTGTGTAATTGTTTGGTTTATTTGCTAAGGGGGCAATTACTTTTAAACATTGGGTTTGAGGTTGGGCCAGGTTGGGTTTGATAGCTTTTTTCCATCAAAAAATGATATCATCATTTAAAAACTGCATGTTGTGTTTAATATGGATATCGTTGATTAATATTCAAATAAATGTGATGATGTGACACATTTAAGTGTGACAAATATGCAAAAATAAGCAAAAAAAAAGGGGGGGGGCAATACTTTTGCATAGCACTGTGGAGTACTGTGTGATGTTTTGCTGATATAGACATGGAGAATCTGGTAAAAGTTCAAAAAGGGGCCGCAAAATTAATTCCTGGTCTAGAAGATAAAAACTATTAGGACAGACTTAAGGAGATTAATCTCTTCAATAATCTCTGTCCTCGCTGCTCTGTTATGATCCTGGTTTCTCCCATGCCTCAAAAATCATAGGACTTGGTGTCAATACCCCAAGATTCAGGGCATATATGCGGCATATACAGTGCCGTGAAAAGTATTTCTTTTTTTCTCATATTTGTCACACTTAAATGTTTCAGATCGTCAAACAACTTGTAATATTAGACAAAGATAACCAGAGTAAATACAAAATGCAGTTTTTAAATGATGGTTTCATTTATTGAGGGAAAAAGCTAGTACTTTCCAAGCTGCTCCAATTTCTCAATTCCTTGAGGCTAGCTGAGAGACCAAACCAGCCAGATTGAGATCATTCAATTTGATGCAATACAACAAAAGAGCCACGCCCGTCAATGCTTTTATCCAATTGCTTATCTGGTTCCCTGTACTACTTATATAGCTTATTTTGCGGAATAGAGGTCTTCCAGAATGGAGTAGAATATTGAGCAAGTGGGGAAATGTTTGGTACTGTGTCCTTCACCTGCTATTTAGGGGAAATAATTTTGTCTCAAGCATTCAAAATGCAAGCATAAACAAATGAAGAGCATTTACATAATGGAAGAAATCATAGTGAAGCACTCAAAATCGAATGACATTAATGTTCTGTGCAACGGCAGGCAGAAGTGAAATTTCATTACCAAACTGAATGTGGAGATATTGGTTTTCCAGCAGTAAAGTACGCAGATATTGTTTAAAGATTATTTAATACCTGATCATTCATCAACAGCATTATACTCACATAGCATCAGCCACAGACAAACTCAAAATTGGATCGCTAACAGTTACTACAGGTATTCATTGATTGCAAATATTGTTATCTCTACCCTGAGCAGTGTGAAGGGAATTATGCTCAGATTCTTAAAGGTTACTCGCAGGCCTCAGTTGGCACTCGTATGCTGGGATTTGATCCGAGACTATGGTGGTAACTCGTGTACTGCAAACGGTGCTTTTATTGAGTGAGCTACCCTGCAGCCCATGCAAATAACTCTGTGTACTGACAAGACTTCATGGGCAGCTGTCTTGGAACAAAACTTAAGTACATTGATTGGTTAGTTGGCCATGTCATTGATGTACAGCACTTCATTACTTGGATTGGTCAAAGATTATTTCCATTGTCCATCTGTCAATGAGGTAATATTGCACATGGTTTATTTTTTTTCAGTGATGGAAAATAACAAAAATGTATCACATTTTAACAAATGCAAGACACAGGCTGTTTGTTTGGGCTGCACAAAAACAAATATATATGAAAAATAGGTTCTATTGCTCAAAAGATTCATGTCTGTTGGACTGTTTGATAATCAAACTTTGGTAAGCACTGGAACTGACAGCATGAGGCCAACATGAAGCATTTGAGCCTCATGGTCTTCCTTTGGGCGAAGCATTGTGGCTTGTCGTCTCCGAGAGCATAGCCACTGACTGGCAATAACATCTCTCAGAGATAAAAAAAAAACCCAAAAAACTACAGGCTGTAAATGCTCCATATGAATGGTTGCGGTCAGCACCCTTAATCTACCCTGCATTCTCGTACAAATATGAAATGAATGCTGATCTCATGCTTTGCTAGCATTGACACAAACAGGTTAAGTCATATGAAGGGTTATGTCAAATCACAGACAAGTGTTACACTAGCTGGACAGAGAGAGATATGAAAACAGTCTTCTCCAGTGGGTTTATAACTGTTTAGTGCAAGTTCTAGTGAGGAATAAAATAATGAGCAAACTTAGTTTGCCGTCATAGGATCCTGATCAGAAATGAGCTAAAACAAAGAGAAATTCCATGAGTAAATGGAGAGAGAAATGAAAGCTTTCTTACTCAGTTCCCCTCACAGGCTCTTGCTCTTAACAGTGAGAGATTCCCAGTCTCTTGCACCTAATGTGAAAAGAGGGTCTCCTTCACAGTCTTGAGCTGATTGGATATTGCTACCCAGACATGCGTTTAGCCAGATTTTATGAAGCACAATTTCTAATGCTGAATAAATATCCAGAGTAAAGGCAGACTAAGGCATGTGAAACACAGAAAAGTCATAGAAACAGGAAAAAAAAAACTAAAGTAAAAATAACCATCCTGATTAGAACATAAAATTGTACAGGACAATTACCTCAGTAAAGTAATTCGACTTGTGAAATACCTCCTGGAAAACCGAGTTACCTGGATAACTTTATTGTGTAAAACTGAAAACAAAAAAACAGGACTCAAAAGCGAGTAGACTGCAAAAACTAGATCTTACCAAGCATTATGATCTTGCATTCAGATTTTATTTCCATTTCCTTTTCTCTGATAAAAAGAAATTCTGCCACTGATTTGAAGCAATTTTGACTTATTTCTAGATCTGTCCATGGGGTAAGTGAATTTACTTTACCCCATGGACAAATCTAGAAATGAGTCAAAATCACTTCAAAGCAGGGGCAGAATTTTTTCCCCTAGGAAAAAAAGGTAATAGACGCAATCGTTAAAGTCTAAATACAAGATTATAATGCTTGGTATGATTTTGTTTTTGCTGTGTAGGCCTATATTAGGTCTTGCTGATACTTTCCACTCACTGCAGAGAAAAGTGACTGCAATTCCTGGCTCATAGACCTCCAAGAAACAAAACAGACGAATAACCAGATAATCGATTTGTAGGCCTTCATTCCATAGAGCCACTGGAGGGGGAAGAGCAGTCCTCAGAGACAGCAGTGGACAGTCAGTAACTGCAATCCATGCTATTGTATGGACAACTGGACAACAGAGCCTAATCAATCCACCCCTTCCACCAACTGATTGTACTGTCCCCAGTCGTCCTGGGCTCTGTTCTGAATAAAGACAGACAGATAGAATTCAGGGATAATTAACAAAAGGCTGCCACAACAAACGTGCATTTCTTCTCAGAAACGTTAACTGGTGCAGCTGAATAAGTGTTTGATGAATGTTGCACTGTTCAATTGTTCCTAAACATGCCAATCTTTGGATTCAAAATTTGATTTTTCATTCCTTAATCTCAAATCAAACAGCAAAATCAGGGCTCATATTCACAAAACATTTTATCTCACCACTAAGAGTTCTCTTAAATGACACTTACACTTCCTAGCTAAGAGTTTCCTCTTAAAAGCTATTCATAAAGCTGCTGAGACCAACTTTTACAAAGGAACTTGGAAAACTCTTAAAGGTAACATATTATACTCTTTTTCAACAAGTTTAGATAAATCTTAAAGGCCCCCAGGACATGTCTGTGAAGTTTCTTGCTAAAACTCTACTCTGACCCTGCATTTCAGCCTGCCTGAAGAACCCTGTGTTTCAGTCCTACTCAGAGCTGGCTGTTTCAGTGTCTGTAGCTTTAAATGCAAATGAGTTATATGTGACAACGCCCCTCCATGGCTCCTGACCAATCGGTTGGCCGCTTGTTCCGCCTACCTTTTCCACAGGGTGTGCCGATGGCTTTTTTTTTTCCTGTGCCATTCCAATCCTCCGAAAAGAAATATTGCGTACCGCCAATGCGAGTGTGCAGCTCCCAGTTTGCGTTTCGGTCAACTCTCCATCTATATATTATTACTGAATTGGCGATTTGCGTAATTTCACACATCTCCTCTGAAACCACAGTGAATAATTAGTCTTTTTTCCGCATACACCGGTTTTACTGTGTGAAACAGACGATGCGCTAGGTTTCGAACTTAGTCATGAAGTAAAAACTGCATTTTGAAGCCGTTTTTGCAAGTAAAACCGGCCAATTCAATCGACTGTCATCTTGCCTGCGCATATAGCCCGTGCATAGAACGTGTATCGGCTAGTAGTAACTTAACATACATCAGGGACCTAGCCTTGCATTCCCATACACACAAACTGAAAACTGATGCCGTTTAAAAAATAAAAATGAAGGGCTTTTCGGAAAACATTACATGCAAAAGTACAACGTGCCGACCACTGATCAATGGCTAGCTAGCTAGCATATGCATTCGCAATTTTAATAATTATTCCATTTTAACCCACTTCTTACCAATAAAACCGCCAAAAATACATTAATCGTTCCGTCGAATGAAAAGCTAAAAAAAGTGAACGTTGGATGAAACTCTTTCCAAATACTACTGGAACGGTTTGCATAGCTTCAATTGTGGCAGATTTATGTTAACATTACTCCTACAAAGAGCAGCATAGCAATGATTGCAAGTTTAGATAGCAAATTTAGAAAGTTTAATACACAAATATTTTTAAACTGCAGTGCACAAAGACTTACAGCTCTCTCGTCAGCAGTGCTGTCTTGTACAGTAGGGGTTGCTCCAGCTGTCAGAATTAGTTTGGTAGCTAGTCCTTGTTGATTTTGTCCATAATTGTGAAAGAGTCCGGTAAAGAGTGGTTTGCACAAACAAGGAGGTTCTTGCCGAGGGACATTCTAAAACGCTTAACGTGAAAAAGCTTAACAAGGCTTAATGTATCAAAACAGCAACCGATAAGCACAAAATTCCTCGGACATTTCTTGTCAGGAGCACTTTCTCCAGCAAAAAAATCAAAACCGAAGTCCTAATAAAACAGACGTTATATCGCATTAAACGTTTTCCCCTCCACTGGCACACGTTATGAGGAAAAAGCTTAACGTGGCTTAATGTTCCAAAACAAAGACGAATAATCTCCAAATTCCATGTGGACATTTCTTGTCAGGAGCACTCTCTCCTATTAAAAAAAAAAAAAAAATCAAAACTAAGTCCAATAAGAAAACTGACGTTATATCACGTTTAGTGCTTTTGCCTTTTTAAAAATATTTTGAGTTGAAGACCTAAAGGATAAACAGCAAGACATTTTTTTCACGGCCAGTTTTGCTGATATTCACAAGGGATGCCAATAATTCTTGATAAAATGTGACATGAATTGATATTTCTCTTTTAATGTGCCTCAGTATTTGTTTACCTTTATTTTAATCAAGCATTAAGCCAAGTTAAGCTTTTTCCTTAATAATGTGCGCCAATGTAGGGAAACGATAAATGCGATAAGACGTCTGTTTTCTTAGGACTTCGGTTTTAATTATTTAATTGGAGAAAGTGCTCCAGACAGAAAATGTCAGCGAGGAATTTGGCGATTATTGGTCGCCGTTTAGGTATATTAAACTATGTTAAGGGATAGTTCACTTTTTTGAAGTGGGGTTGTATGAGCTACAAACAGCCTCTACGTACATTAGATGCAGTAGAAAGCTCCCTGCTCTCCCCCAGTTAGCCGCACCAGCGCATAGTGATGGATGGAGATTTACGCGATACACTGTTATGAACGGTCCCAAAGTAGCAGTGTATTTTCGCGGCCTAAAAGAGGTTCTACCTGAATACACCACTTTAATTGTACACTATATTACAAGAATGTACAGCGCTTCAGCTGCACGGAAAAAAACACAGTCGCTCTTGAACTAACCAACTGATGTAGGCTACTCCATCGGAGTGAACTGCGCGCTGTAGCGATCAGCTTTTTGGGTCAGACTCTGAGCGGTTTGTGGCAGAGACAGCTTTTCAGTGGCATAGAATTACGTCTCAAATTAAAAAAAAAAAAAAAAAAAAAAATCCCTATTATAACCAGCACAGCAGATACACAGTCTGTGGCTGCGTTGACCCTATGTGATATCAATTTGTGCTGCAATGTTACATTAGAATTTTTCACAGGTGTTTCACTCTCTTACCTGATGCATGGGTACAGCAGTGCTCTTCAGCGTGCACCGTTGAGATTTCCCTGAAAGTAGCCTCACGAAATCCTCTTTGGAAAAATGAATACTGCAAAAACTGAGCTCTTTTAGGGATACGGGTGGCGTATCAATATCCATGTTGAGCACAACTAGCCACAGCTACCGAAGTCCAATATCCCGCAAAGGAATGCGGTGGAAGCTGTAAGTGCACCAGGATACAGCTTTGCTTTCATGTCCAGGAAAGCAACACACACTGACCATTTTCAAAATATTTGCACAAGTTTAATGACCGTCCGATTTCGCAACCGCAGTGACTGTGACCCAAACAGCTGATCGCTAAAGCGGCCAGTTTACTCCGATGGAATACGTCAGTTGGTTAGTTCAATGGCAACTGTGTATTTTTCCGAGCAGCTGAAGCACTGTTAATTGTTGTAATACAGCGTACAATTAAAGTGGTGTATTATAACTCCCATTCTGAAAGAGTTGGGACGAAGTGTAAATTGTGAATGAAATCAGAACGCAATGACTTTCAGATCACTTGAGCCAATATGTTATTTACAATTGAACATAGATAACATTTCAAATGTTGAAACTGAGACATTTTACATTTTTATCCACAAAATAAGCTCATTTCAAATTTTCTGGCTGCAACAGGTCTCAAAAAAGTTGGGACACACTCAAAAAAGGGCTGAAAAAGCAATTAATATATAAGAGAATCACAGGGATTAAAGCTCTCCGTCTTTAGACGGATTTCCGTCATTTGGAGTCCATATAGGCCATTTACTGTATGTGAGATCAGTGTGAATCCGGAGGGGGGAAAAAAGGGGGGGGGGGGGACGCTAGTCCGCAAGGTTGGCATGCATTGGTACCAATTACGTCACGTTCGAAATACCCACGCGATAATTGTGTTCGATTTGAGTTTTCTACCTTAATCATAACCACAGCAAACACAGCATCTTTAGCTAAATGGGAAAGTCGGATTTTTTAAAAAAGAAAAACAGATTTTTGTGGTTATGATTCATATCTTTTACCACCTACTTTATTTTTTCCCTGGACATCTGTGAAACGTCTGTCAATATTTATTTTTCCTGACATTTAAAACGTTATCCATCTTGTAGCTACGTAATTCATTCCCGTACACCAGAGAGAGCCTGAAGGCTTACAGAGTATGGATGCCATGTCAATAGAGACCAACACTCTGGCATCTGGGGACGTAAAATGTCCATGTGATCATAAAACATCTGAGTAATTAAACAACAATTATCAACTGCTTTATCTTGGCAGTGGATAAGTCTAGAGTGCTACTATTGCTTGTCTGTTCTGAAGTACAGGTACGACTTTTCCTGAACAGTATAATGGCCATAGGCCTATGTTAATCTTAAAAACAACGGACTACCACACATTTTTGATTAGCATATATTTCATTTATGTTACCGTTTTTGATTAGCAGTTATTTGAACGATTGCAGATTAAGCATTTTGATCATTTCCTCTGCATTCTGTCTTCTAATCCAATGAAGGTAACATGGCTAGCTAATTCTCCAGGCTCTGTTTATGTTAACTGGAAGGCCTAGCAGAGCTAATTCACCACTATTTATTTCTTTTAAAGAAGTTGCTTTCTGTGTCAAACCATTAAACGCGAGGAAAACATTTGCCGGAAAAATGTTAAAAAAAGAAACATGATGTGAATGAATTCAATATACCACAGTGCCGTCTACTTTAAATGAACGTACTGCTTTACGAAACTAGTGTTTGTCAAACGCAACAATTTTAGCCTTTTACTTCGTGCTACAGGAAAATGAAACTGCCAGGTGTGTGTTTCTGTAGCTATAGTTTCCCGCAAAAGAATACAGTATGGCAGTAATGTAAAAGAAGTGCGAGCTCGCTATCAGTCTGAAGCGTGTCACAAGGCTGTTCTTTGCGCTATTCAGACGCCTCTTTGCTCCTGGTTCCAATGGCTAAACTCAAGAAACTCAAGTCTCCTCAATGCCCAGACGCCTCCACTCTGTGTCAAAAAGAAGGGGGGATGCTACACCATGGTAAACAGGCCCCTGTCCCAACTTTTTTGAGACGTGTAGTAGCCATCAAATTTGAAATGAGCTCAATTTGTGGATAAAATTGTAAAATTTCTCAGTTTCAACATTTGCTCTGTTCTATTGTGAATATAATACTGGCTGGTGTGATTTGAAAGTCATTGCGTTTTGATTTTATCACAATTTACACTTTGTCCCATCTATTTCGGAATTGGGGTTGTACTTTCAGGTAGGTCTTATTTTAGGCCGCGAAAATACAATGTCACTTTGGGACCGTTCACAACAGTGAATCGCGTAAATCTCCACCCAGCACTATGCACTGGTATGGCCAACTGGGGGAGAGCAGGGAGCTTTTTACTGCATCTAATGTACGTAGAGGCAATTTGTAGCTCATACAACCCCACTTCAGAAAAAGTGAACTATCCCTTTAAGCTTTTTCCTCAATGTATGTAAATAGAGGGGAAAACGCTTAACTTGATATAACTACCATATCCCTTACACTTCGGTTTTATTTTTTTGATTTGAGAAGGTGCTCCAGACAAGAAATGTCCGAGAGGAATTTGGTGATTAGTGGTTGCCGTTTTGGAGTGAACCACGTTAAGCTTTTTCAATTAAGCGTTTTAGAAAGTCCCTCTTGTGGACGTGGATTGGAACGTTACCATCAAAAATAAAGTGTAACCACTCCACCCTTTTTTCTTCTGAAGCTGGGAGTTTGTGCAAGTACTGATGCTGACTTTGGCAGCCCACCATAGAACAGCCGCCGCTTTTGCTTTTCGTTGCCATCACTTCCTTTCTCGACCCAGGGCCGGCTGCAGCCTGCTTCGACTGGTGGAACAATGAAAATTTCTGGGGTGTAGAGACATTTTGTTCACCGGGGGGGGAATTGCGATTCATTTTGTTGACCGGGGGGGGAGGGGCATCGCGTTTCATTCTCATTGACTTTGCATTACGCACTCCTTTTAATTGCGCTAAAATATACGTTAGTAAGTCAGGAGGCGCTGGGGGCGCGGTAAAAATCTGGAGGGGCTTAGCCCACCCCTGCACCCCCCTACATCCGGCCATGTCTCGACCTGTCGCTTGCGAGGGGAAAATGCCTTCCGGTCCTTTCTTTTTTTCCCAGGATGCTGCGGTAGACCTCGCCCACGATAAGAAAAAAATGCACAGGGGCGTTGCCATGCTGTGCTTTCTACGTAGAAGAAAGGACAAAATCTGACTGGCTAGCTCCAGCACAGTAGTTAAGGAAAGGCCAGCTTACTCCAGATTGACCTGGTTGTCATATTGCGCACTTTATGTGTCAGTAGGCACACCAGAGAATTATTAGAAAACGCACTGAAAAGTTCATTTTTCATAATATATTCCCTTTAAACTAAGAGAAAGAGGCAGGGTTGACCTGGTTGTTATGGATGATGTCATGTTTCAGGAACGAGTTGACTTACTATCCCTGCAGTGATTGGTTGATAGGGAATGGGTGTTTGTGGGTGATTTCATCTTAGAAATACTGTTGAAAGAGGTATTATGTTGCTTTTGCCATATTCAAACAAACATTTTGAAATGAAGCTTAGCGAAAGGTCAGTCAGGAAGACTCTCTTGCACACTTCAACTCTGTTTATTTTTTTCTATCATTCACATGCATGCTCACTTGTAAATCTCTGCAGTCCCTGTCTGGGGCTGTCAATTGAGCTGTCATCTGGTGTAGCAGCTGATCTCCTCTATCCAACCGTGGCATGCCACATTTGCATCGCTAGCCAATTGTTCTGCTGCTGTTTTTTTAAAATATGTGATTTCTCTCTGCCCTAGTTTGCTCATGCTGCTGTTCGTGGGATTAGCTCCATGCAAGCAATCGACGCTCGCCTCCAATTTCTCGCATACGCACAAGCTGCATCATCCAAACTACGCCTGCGGCCGCCCCTACTCTACATGCGTTAACTCCGATGCCAGCTTCCCAGCCTTCCGCTTCAGCCGCAAGTCTACTTTTCATGCCTCAATACTCGCTCGCCTCGGCTATCCCCGTTCCCTTGCAAGGTAGGCCATACATTCCCTCCAGTGCAAAAAAAAATCCCTTCGTTTACTGTCTAAAATCTTGCAAGGCAAAGTTGTCAACCTCATCAGTCCGATTCTCCCGTCTCCGGATGCGCGAAAAAAAAAAAAAACTGTCACTGGAGAATTTTTTACTGCCGCAATTAAAACGGTTGACTCCATGCTGTCAAAAGACTTGTCTTTCCCCAAGTTTGTGGTAGCCTTTGGTATTTTTTGCGACGTGATCTGCTTCGTTTACCTCGAACGTAAACAAGAAGCGAAGCAGATTTATTTTCAATTAAACACCCCAGTAATTATTTAGCCGATATAAAAGGCCTGCTTCCCTTGCTCCATAAGATAACACCGGAAAAATAACACATGTATAACACCGGAAAATAACATGCATGGAGGTTGACGGATCAATTTTCAAAATAACACAGACACATTCGGCTAAAAATAGCCTGCGCAGATTTACCCACGAACACAGTTTTATTACAAAAATAGGCCAATCAAAGGTAAAAAAAATAATATAATTGCTCATCACGTAGCATGTAAATTGCAGGCCAGGTGTTCTTTGAGTGCACTGTCGGTTTAAAATGACAAGGCTTGTATTGTCGGATACTGTGGATTTCCTCTTTCATTTGACGTATCGTTTGTATACATAGCACAAATCCAGCGGAAATGATAGCAATAGAGCTCTAATATTATGTTATCCTATGTTTTGCTAGATGCTTATGTACTTGATTGGTGCTTGAATTGTGTTCGGTCTAGGAAAAACCGTCATAATGAGCTAGGCGTGCCCCTATCCGTCTCCAGAACTACTGACCCAGCTATTCATCTCGAGTTCCTAGGTATTACTTTGGACACGGTATAAATGAGAACGTCCCTAACTACCAACAAGCCCGAGAGCGTTCACACGATTATTCAGTCATTTATTTCGGGAAAGGTTGTTACAAAACGGTAAATGCCCGCCCTCCTTGGCCATCTTAATTTTGCGATTCGTGTATTTCCCCAAAGACATGCGTTCAATTCCCATCCGCTGCGTTCGGCGTCATCCGTGCCTAAACTGCTTGACGTCATTTCCCTGGATGAGAGCCGCTGCTCCGATTTGAAATTCTGGTCAAGACTATTGACTCATTGGATTGGCATGGCGTTTTTCTATAATCTGGTTTGTTCCTCCAATTTCCTTTCAGTTTTTTACCGATGCTTCCCCTTCCGTCGGTTTCGGTGGTTATTTTCAAGGTCAATGGTTCGCATGTAAATGGCCCCCGTCTTTCCTAAGCTTAAATATTCCGCACTGCACGAAATTTAACCCATTGCCGTAGCCTGTTGCATATGGGGCATGTTCTGGCATCACAAACGCATTGCAGTTCTGTGCGACAATGAAGCCTTAGTAAGCATCACTGACAAAGGAACTGGCTTTAGAACTGGAGTTGGTCCCTGGGCGCTGTCCTGTGGCTGCCCATTGCTCCTAACTATAGGATGGGTTAAATGCAGAGGACGAATTACCCCACAGGGTTCAATGAAGTATCTATTCTCTATTCTCATCCTCACTCAAAATCATGCAGTTCCTGAGATGCATCATCTGGCTATCCGTTTCCAAAAAAAAGAAATTTTTTTGCCGGTCACGCAAATATTATTGCCGATTCCTTGTCACACTTTAATTCCCAGGTTTTCAGGAGCCTTGGCCTAAAAGCGAGCTCAACACCGTTTGCAGTCCCCTCTCTAGGTTCATCCTCCCCTGCAGCCTTATTTAGATTCTGCTAGGTTCTACATGAGAAAGGGTCTCGCTCTCTCTGCTCTAAAACTGCATGATTTTGCTGGAGAATGTTTGTTTCGTGTTTCTCCGCCTTTGCCACTAAAGCCTGTTTCAGTCAGTGCCATCTGCGCATTTATTACCCTCGCTCGGAAGGGAAGCGAGGGTATTGCAATCGGCTCTGTCTGTATATATATATATATATATATATGTGTGTGTGTGTGTGTGTGTGTGTGTGTGTGTGTGTGTCTGTCCGGTCGCATAACTCAACAACCACTGATTGGATCAACTTGAATTTTTTTACAGGTGATGGGCGTCTACCGTTTCTCGGTCCTCCTCTGAGATGATCTGGATCCGGATCCAGATCCGGATTTGGGAACCGTTTTCTGAATTTTTCTCCATATCAATGACCAAAGCGCAAAACCTCCTATCTGACGAATTTTTCTGATTGGCGGATTTCACTTTGGATGATGAGAAGGAAGGCTGCTCATTCAAAGTGAAATCTGCCAATCAGAAAAATTCTGCAGATAGGAGGTTTTGCACTTTGGTCATCGATATGTCTATTTGTCAGCTTGTATTACTCAAAAATTACGTATCGGTTTAACTTGAAATTTTACTCATATTGTCACCACTGTTAATGCTTTAAGGGGCGAGGGTCTGCAATCTTTGATTGTCTTGTTGGTCATTGGTTGATGTTCGTCACTTCAAACTTCACTAAATAAGAGGTCTAATAGCTGGGGTTCAGTTTGGTGCTAGATGTTCTGACCCATCTTTTCCAAGCCTATTCTAGTCCTTCCATGAAATTGTTGCTTAAAGGCATTGCCAAGGCTTATCCTCGAAATTGGATAACAGACTCAATAATAGACTCCCCAAAGACTCTCCCTTGGATTTGTTTGTTTCGTGGCCTTCTACGGGTTTTTAAGGAGTGGAGAATTTACCACTTCATCAAGCTCATTCGATCCATCAAAAGATGTCACTTTCTCAGATTTGACTTTCTTTCCTGACTTCTATAGTCTTTATCTCTAACATACTAAAGCTGGTGGTGCTTGTTGTGTTGTCATTGCTCACACAGGTTCTCTATCTTGCCCCTTTTAGATCCATGTGCAAATATTTAAAGGTTAGGCCACTGTCTGAACCTGACTCCCCCCTCTTTCTGACTCCAGATGGTAATCCTCTCTCTAAGTCCTGGTTTAACACCCACTTAAATCAGACCCTATTGAGATGCAATATAGCCCCCAAGCAATACCTGAATCATTTGTTCAGAATAAGAGCCGCTCTTCAGCGGCTACGCAAGGAATGTCTACGGCCTCACTAACAACTAGGCCACTGGTCATCTATAGCATGCCCATCCTACGTGCGCCCCGAAGCATCTGCAATCATCAAAGCCCAAAGATCCCTGAAGCCTTTTCAGTCCATGGTAAGCTTGCAAATAACTGGTGGTTGGCGGTTGGCTTTTATCTGTATTTCTGCTGTCACTTGCTAATTGCATGCAGGGCTCTGCAGCCCCTAGCCATTTCTAGCTATCATTACGAAAAGAAAAAAAATGCAGGGCTTTGCAGCCCTTAGCCATTGCTGGCTATCACTACGCAAAAAAAAAAATGCAGGGCTTTGCAGCCCCTTGCCATTGCTGGCTATCATCATGCAAAAAAAAAAAAAAAAAAAAAAAAAATTGCAGGGGTTTGCAGCCCCTAGCCATTGCTGGCTAATGTCCGGATTGTATAGTTCTTTAGACCTCATTCTTGTTCCATGTCATGCTCATCATCAGCAGCCCGTGCTTCTCGGTCATTATGCTGTTCCTGCTTGGTGAGTATTCCTCACTTCCTTGGGGGATTCATCAGGCTGTGCTTCCGGGGGGCTTCCGCCCCTTATTTTTGGGGGATTTTCCTGCTGCTGCTCTGAGCCATGCTCCTGCTCTACGAGTCTTCCCGAAGAGTCCAAAGCAATTCTAAACATATGTTTCATCCAAAGACTAATTATTTCCTGCTTACACTTGAGTCTCTTCTGATTGAAATTTTTGAAAGTTCAATCAGGAAGCTCTCTGCGCAGTTCAATCTGTTTATTTTCCTATCATTCACATGCATGCTCAATCTGTAAATGCAGTCACTGTTTGGGGCTGTCACTTGAGCTGAAGCAGCTGATCTCCTCTATCCAAGGTGGCACACCACAGGTTGCTAGCCAATCATTCTGCTGCTGTCTTTTTAAAATATGTGATTTCTCTCTGCCCTAGTTCTCTGATGCTGCCGTTTGCGGGCCCTCCTCTTCCCCAACGCCACCCAACTCTCGTCAGACCTTCTGTACTGCCGCTCCAGCTTTGACAGCCTTCAGCCATCACCGCCACCAGTGTCTGGACTCTCTGGGGGATGTTCCTGCTGCTGCTCTGAGCCATGCTCCTGCTCTACGAGTCTTCCGGAAGAGTCCAAGCACCAAAGACTTCTTTAATTCTTTGTTTTTTTAATTTAGCATCTCCAATCCCACCCGAATCTGGAATGCCCAATTGGTGAACTATGTACAAGGCACTAGGCTTGCTCGTATGCGACCCCTTGCTGCCAATTCAGGAGAGTGTAGACAGTTCGCAGCTCTCCTCCAAACATCAACCAGGCTTATACACCCATTGGTTGAATCTTCGCAAGTTCAGAACGAGGCGGAGGATACCCAAACATGAACAGGCTTAGAATCTTCTTCCTGACGCGTCTGGCCAAACAGGTGGCTTTTTGAGCAAGCGAACAAGGCAACTATTATTTTCCCTCCCCGGCAGTCCCTTCCCAATTTGCAACCCTGTAGCGCAATAGCCAATTGTGCGCTACTTTGAAAAAGCTGCTGACCACTGCCGGTTGGTACGAGGCGGGGATTGAATCCGCGACGTGATAATCACTTCTGCTTCGCAACACGATGCTTTACCAAGTGAGCTATCCGGCAGCAGACTTGTTCAATTCTAAGCATATGTTTCATCCAATTATGCTCAACAAATAATAAATATTTCCTGCTTACACTTGAGTCTCTCCTGATTGAAATAAAAAATGTATTCTTCACTGTTTAAACACAAAACAAAGACTAATATGAAGACTAGTCAAGCACATGTGCAGCTGCTTACGCGTCTGTATCTTGTTAAATAATTTGAGGATATGCATATGAGCCTTTCAGTTATTATATAGATTCTACAGTAACCATGGCTGATAAGACGTGAAGCTGTGCCCTCAAAACGAAAGAGAAAATTGAACTGTATACAAGAACAGCTCTTCCTTCTTGCATAATTTGTGGATAAAAGCAAGGACATTATTAGAGGAAAATGTGGGACAAAAATAACATCAAAATGCAAAAAAGAATTATGTGATGAAATTTGTCAGGAAATAAACAAGGTATCATTAGTATTAGTATGATTATTATCAGTATGATTAAATGCTTCAAAAATGTTGATGCAATTACTGCGTCGATTGCCAGCAGCTGCTGTGCTGGGATTCTTTCTGATTAGGTCTTATTGACTTAGAAGTCCTCTTGACTACCCATAAATTTTCATATAGATAGGAGCTAGTTTTAGGGCTAAGTTGCTTTGAGAAATTTAGGAATCCTAAAATCAGGTCTGACGCGCCCATTATTTTTAAGAGTTTCTCCTAAATCAGCAAGTTAGGGGTTACTTTTAGCCTTAAGATGTTTTGTAAATATGGGCCCAGAGCTTCAAACTTGGGTATCATTTGGGGATATTGACTTAAAATTTCCAGATTAATGACCACTCGCGTGAAAGGTCGTTCTTAGAACGACGACTTGCCAAGATCAAAATTTAAGAAGGTGAAAAGATATCACGTCTAAAGAACAGAATCAAAAAATTCATTTTGGCAAAAATCGATAAAATGACGCCACAAAATTTCTCATACTTGCATCAATGTGACGGCATTGCGACCCCTAACAGCTGGAACAGCATTGCGATGACGAAAAGAATGGCATTAGTTTCAACTCTCGCGTAATTAGAAACAGTTTTTTTTATATTAGAATGTGTTTTCAACCTTTTGTGCGACCTTGACCTTGACCTTTGACATAGAAACTTGAAAAATTATTGGTCTGTGGCAAGTAACCTATGCTAACATGTCTCCAAGTTTGGTGAGATTGCTGCAGCAAAAATAGCAAAAGAGTGCCTAACTAACAAACTGACAGACAAACAGATGTCTAACGTAACCAACTGATATACTTGCAAAATCGTATGATTTCGGCCAGTCATAATGTGGGTTTGCAGAACAGCTTTATGGAAGCTTTTAAAATAGGGATGGAGATCTTGTCATTTCTCGTAACAGTATGAACCAGATACTGATGCATGAAATTTAAACTCTAAATTCATTAAAAAATATGAAGACAACGTATCTCTGGTTTTACTCTTAACGCTTTTGCTAATTATTTTGGCTTGACTCCCCCATCATTACACAACATCCAGGCACTGACAACAGTCAACAATTTACCAGTTTTTAATCTCACACATGACAGCAATAAAGAAAAGTGAGGTATGAAGATATAATGGTAAAACGGATTTGGCACAGAAATATTTTCAAATGCTTGTATTTTGGAGGGTTAGTTTTCACAAAACCAATGACAAGATATCCTCTGTAAATTTAGCCAAATTACTAATTATTATTATAATTGGTTTTATTAATATAATTGTTATGATTACAAGTTATTCATGCAGTTGAATGTTATTTATATCATTATACTACAAGTACAATAAAAATATATTAATTCTACTAGTTCAGGTTTAATGAAGTCTTCTAAATGATTCAATCATTCCATGAGAATGAGCTGAGTCAAAACACCATAAAACATGACAGCACATACAAGAATTTCGGCTGGCTGTCAGGTCATGGTGCGGTAACGCCTCAGTATAGTTCCTGGACTTACATAGCTTCGCACTGAGGTTAGGCCACTTGGCCTGTTTACGATTCCTTCGATTGCAAGCATGGTGCGTGTGGGGCAGATACAGTCTGAGGTTTGCCGAGCATGCTGCGAATTTATTCGCCATCAAGGCCAGTAGAAAACCATGGTTCACAGAGGGGGCACTTGGAGTGAGCACAAGCTCCAGCTCAGCTGGCCGTGAAGCCAGTACTCGCGGTTCTGAAGAGCATCAGGTAAGATACACCCAAAATTGCGTGTCACCCAGATTAAGACTCCTGCATGCCAGTGTTCTAGTATGCTGCCTGTGTCATTGCAGGCCAGGTGCTTGATAGAATACAGTACTATAGAATACCTGCTGTGGCGAGATAGGCTCATCCAATTGTTTGTGCAGTCATATGCGTTTGGCAGCAACAAAATGGAGGTCAGTCCAGCAAAGTGCATCATTAGAAAGCAATTCTTTACCTTGACACACAAGAAAGGGGAAAGAAAGATTAGGTTTATCTTGCAAATATGTACAGTATAACACAAGTAACACCTTGGACAAGCCATTAGCGAGAAGGGAAGAGGACATTCTGACAGGTTTTGTGTGTGTTTTTTTTTTTTTGCCATTCTCCATATAGTCACTGCAGCTGCTGTTACAGGCTTCTCAGCATTCTCCTAGCATTGGTTCACTGTTTTTTGTTCATAGAGAAACTGAGGCCTAGTATACCATGTGCTTTAAATTAAAGCATAAAGCTCTGGAATAACAAACATTCTTATCTTGACTTGTCAATAGTGACGCTATCTGACCAGGCGTCGACATATGCCGCAAAAGGAGGCTTTTAGTGCCCTTATTTGATGTCGAGGGCTGGTGTTCAGGTTAAAAGGCAATAGGCCAAGGGGTAGGGTTCTATTTAAATTGGCGTCAATAAGGATGCCAAAAGCCTCATTCTTCGTTGTATATCGACACTTGGTCAAGTAGCGTCACTGTGCGACGAGTCAGGATAAGACTGGGATCGAAAAACAGGATCACTGGAATCTCCATGTGTTGCATTGGGGACAAAACCTTACCCAGAAATTATTCTTTTGCTTATTTTTACCATGTATTTAAGTAACCTATGAATAAAACATTACAGGAAAGGAGATAATGCATTCTGCAGACTCCAAAACCATTTATACCCATTTATTTATTGAAATCTCCTACATCTACATATATTTATGGCATGTGCTGTATTGTGCATAAAATGTAGGCATAGACCAATTGCCAAGACACTTTCCTTTATTACCTTTGCTTGATGAGAACATCAGTCATGAGCTGTATATTATTTTTACAATAATCTCATTTTGGCACATTATGCTCTTGCAGCATGCATTTGGGTTTGTTTAGACTCCCATGAGCTTATTTGTGGTTCACTAATGGCCATATCTTCAAAGCATCCCTCCCAATTAGACAATTCTATTTTCTGTTATAAGGCGTTTAGCTCTCAGTACACTACTTTGAAAAAAAGTTTTTTATGGTTTTTATTTATTATTGCATAACTGCTGAATCCATGTCTTTGTTTACTTCATGTTATGAGTAACATTTTCTTTTTGCTCTAAGGGATAAAAATTGCATCAGTCGAATTTTATAGATTTGGAGGAAGCGGATAATATCCCACTGGTTTCCATTACATTTGGGCAGATTGTTGTTCCACCAAATTAGTTTTATCGCGGCTGGTATTTAACAGCTAGGATTGACGACAGAAATTAGGTTTTCTGAGACAGACACGGGGGTAAAGAGACTGATAAATGAATACCCCTCACCCCCAACCAACTTCATAATAACATCATTAGTGTTTGATGTTCGAAACACTGACTGTAGGGCAGGGTCTTGGAGAGGATTACTATTTATTTATTTGTGTGTTTGTATATTTACATGGTATTTATTTCAGGGGTGGGGTGGTTTGTGACCACGCCTACTGAATAAGAGAGGACATGCTGCTTAGATGAGTTATTTCTCATCCTAAAGTTTAAAGTGTGTTTCTTTTCATCTCATATATCTTTTCAGCCAGAGATGCTGGCTACAGCTGCCGCCTGGAAGTTTATTTGATGACAGCTGCTAATTTCACAAAGGCAATTTTGCATTTAAATCTGTTGTTTATACCTGTGAACTGTTTAATATTTGGTAGAAATAATTTCATGGCGAACACAAAACTCAAGCTAACAAACAAGGTAATTTGACAGGTTGGGGATGCAGGATGTGCTGTTTCTTTTCAGTTGTTTGTCTTCTTTCTTTTTTTTTTAATTTTGCACTAATTTTAGATCACACAGCAACCAACTGTGTAAGCATAGTTGGATTAATGGATGATTGTACTGTCCTCTTGCATTACTACTACTCTACTCCACTCCATGAGAGTATGAGGCAGTAGAAGTTGTCATCACTCACTGTCTAAATGAGCGAGAGAGTACTTTGGCAGTTAACCTCATGAAAAGTCATCTTGTCCACTTTTCTTTTTCGTGCATTATAGTCATTAAATCCTGTCAATGGACATTAGTAATGGGGAGTAGATTCCCCTGAAATTCAGCTATTAATTCATGAAATGTCGAATTTTGATTGGAAGAGTCAGCAGTAATCCTTCTCATTTTCTGGGAGGAATAGGACGGAGTCCTTCTGATATCATTACAATTTGGAGTATAAGTTCCTCTTCTCTGAACTTTTAAGGCTCTGCATTTCATGGAAGGGCACTTGGTTGTCTCGTACTTGTCATTTTTGATTACGCAATTATTTTCACCCCGAGGAGGCCTGCCTTTTGCTCAAGCAATTTTCCATGAATAATTGATCAGATGATATATATCGGCACTGTATGTTCATATTCTCTCCGGCGATGACCGCACTGCTTACTAATGCTATTTGACAATGATCTTACTCTGCAGTTCTCATTTGATACGTATTATATTTCTGCATGACTAGTTTAAATGGCACAACTTTAATTGCTCTTCCTGTCAGGGTACTCAATTTCTTGAAGAAGCAAATAAAAAAAAGAAGTAGCAGAATACTGTGAGAGAACAATTGTTTTATACACTATGGGCTTTTCGTCCTCCGCTGACACTGTGAAAAATCATCCCCACTAAACATTCTACATGATATGAGACGCGTGCAATGTTGAAACATTTATCAGAGGATTTCAGCGGTGATTCAACTTGGTTTTCGCCCCATGAGGTGAAGCAAGTCATGGAGCGATGATAACAGCTTCATTGCCAAGACCCCTGCCGGGAAGGCCACATCGAAGGAGTAGACGTAATCCCAGGATAAAGGCTTCGCTGCTGAGGGAGGATAGCGGAAGTTATGCTCAACCCCTGCCCGCCCCATCTCCCGCAAAGGCGCCAAGGGATTTCTGAGCTCCCTGATTCTCTGCAAGACTGTGACTGCTAACTCCATCCATCCTCCCCCTCACTGCATCTGCTAACAGACTGAAGTCGCTTTATTCAGAAATTCAACTGGATCTGCCCTCTGCAGTCCGTGCCAGTGAAATGCGAGAACAAACTGAAGCCAGATACTCTAGTAATGAACTCTCAGAACCACTGGGAATTAAGCCTTGATTCTGCAATGGAGCCCGCAGTCAGGAGGAAGGCGGGTGATCATCGGTTGCCGGGAATTATGGAGGAATCTCTCTGAAAAGGGAGAGGGTTTCTATCTGAGAATGTGCAAAAGATTTTACATGATATAACACGATTAAGAAGAATTTTTCTCATAAGTATACAGTTTTATATTGTATGCATTACATTGGAGACAAAATATGGAAAATTAAGGCAGTAATATATTTACAAAGCTTCAGTTTGCCATGGACAAATCCTTGTTTTGCAGTATATTTATATGAATGAGAGAAAACTGAGATTGGTTTTGGACTCATTTTCCCAGAGGCAGCTGCATAGACACTCAATCGGTCAGGAAAAAATCGTCTTGAGGGAATCCTACTTTTCTTGCAAACAAGACATAGAATGATGGTTGCTGACTTCACCTCCCAAGAGGTTAAAAATCAATTTTGTTGCACTATTGAGAAACTCATCCCAGATGATCCAGTGGTCCAGACTGGGAGTTGTAAGATCTCGGCAAAAAAACTTGAATATTAAAGCAACCTGAAATTTTAGAGGACATGAACAGTCAGGAAAGGAAATCAGCTTTGATGCTGAAAATGCTTCAAAGAGCATGAGCTGCATGAGAAACTCTTCAGTTGTTTTTTTTTTTCACTTTGTTGTCCAGATCCCCACCTAATTCTCGGTAAATGCTAACAGCCTGCCATTGACATGGCCATTTAATATGATTAGACTCAGTTGGAGCCAGTTGCAGAGCTGACCTTTGCCAGAGATCAAAAGAGGAGCAACTAAAATCACTTGAAAATAATATCCCATTTTCCCAAACTAACACACAATGAAAAAAAAAAATTCAGTTCTGTGAATCCCCTTTATTTTTTCTTTATTTCCTCTGGGGATTGACAGGATGAAAGCAAAATGATCACATATGTAGCCTTTTGTTGTTAAGGCTCTGCACTCCTACACATTGTATTTGAAACAAAATAATTAATAAAGCATGACACAAAAAGAGTGCCTTTTATGAGCATGCCTGTGAAAAAGTCCAAGAGGTTATGATGGCCCTCTAGTCACCTTTTGTTTAATTCAATCTACGTAGGACCTGAGACTTTTTTTACCGTTCAAAGCAAAGGTATTGGGACAATAACACATTTTTTTTTTTTTTTTTTTTTACCCTCACTCTGAACTCTTGGTGAAGGTTGATTGACAGTTACAATAAAGTTGATGCATTATTTGTAAAGTTTCTAGCGTTACGCTATTTTCCTTTCATTTTAACTTAAATAGTTTTCCGGATTGCAACACCTGCAAAGAACTATACAAGGAGTGCAGATACTCCCTCTTTTTAATTGTTTTGTACCCCAACTTTACATTTCAAAGAAAAGCATTATGAACACAAAAGTGCTGTTGGCGAACAACTGCAGGGTATCCTGCCAAAACTACAGCATTCTTCCCATAAGCAAAATTAATTTTTAGCTTACCGACCGTATGGGCCGATAAGCTATTGTCGTGGTGTGGTGTCCGTCGTCTGGAACTTTTTTTTAGCCAGATGAATTTTTGTGTAAATTCGCCGAAAATACTACTAGACCATATCTCCAGACGTTTTTTTTTTTTTTTTTTTTTTGGATTTTTGATTTAATAATTTTTGTCTGCTTTATGGGCCCTTGAAATTTTGGCCCCAATATTATAGATAGGACTAAGAAATTTTAAAAAATTATTTCTCAAAAACTGCGTGATGAATTTTTTTACAAATCTGGCAATCAACTTTCCTTTAGTACTGGCAGTGTATAGTGAGAGTGCCATTTTGATTGAATCGACGGAAGTGGGTCAAGTGGGGGTGCTGTACTTTAACATTGGATTCTATTGAGAATATGTAAGACAGCCTGTGGAGGCCAAATGGTTGCAGACAGAGATTAAGTTTGTATTATCGACATTTAGGAAGTCATATATGACCTATATTTTGACTGTGTTCAAATTGATCTCAGACGACCTTGAAAGGTCAAACTTGAGGTAAAGCAACATGTTACAATTTTCAAAGGCTTCTATGCTTGAAAATCTAGATTGGGAAAATATATGTATGAAACACTTATAGGAAGTCATATATGAACTTTCATTTGGCGGCCTTGAACTTGATCTTTGGTGATTTTTGAAGGTGAAACTTCACATGGTGAAATTTTAATGACTTCTATGACCAAAACTATTACAGATGGAGCTTAGGTTTCTATTGTGGGCATATAGGAAGTCATGTATTAAGTTTCATTTGGCGACCTTCAGTGACCTTCAATGGCCAAAGTTTACAATGAAATTTCAATGAATTATATCAGCAAAATTGTAACAGATAGAGTGTAGGTTTGTATTGGATACATATAGGAAGTCATATATGAACTTTCATTAGGTGACCTTCAAATTGACTGATGGTGACCTTTGAAGGTCAAACTTGACATTTTACAATGACTTGTATTGCCACAATGGTCACAGATGGAGCCTAGGTTTGTATTAAATGTATGTTAAATTTGGCCAAGTGAGGTGCTATAGGAAGAAGTAAGGAGCCCCCAAAGAGGAAGAGGAAGTTATCGATTGTGGGGGCTCTTTACTTCTTCCTATAGTACCTCACTTGGCCAAATTTAACGTTTCCAAATGTAATAGCAGTTTTAAATGTGAATCATGTCAGCTCTTCCATGATTGTGCCTGGTGTTTAGAGGTCATGATACTCGGACTACTTGGCCAAATTTTTCATTTTTAAAATGCAATAATTCAAACAGTTTTCATGGCAATGCTGTACGCACCAGGAATGTTGGCAGCAGACTTGACAGCATTGCCATGAAAACTGTTTGAATTATTGCATTTTAAAAATGAAAAATTTGGCCAGGTAGTCATGCAACAGGGAAGGACATATATAGGGCGTCAATCATGACCTCTAAACACCAGGTACAATCACGGAAGAGCTGACGTGATTCACTTCATAACGGCTATTACATTTAGAAAAGTTATATTTGGCCAAGTGAGGTGCTATAGGAAGAAGTAAAGAGCCCCCACAATCAATAACTTCCTCTTCAATGCACCAAGAATGTCGAAAGCGATTTGACATGATTCCCACTGAAGCTGTTGGAGATATTGCAATTTTTAAAAATTGTGCCATGGGCACTGTAGCTCACCTGGACACCTGCAACTTTCGACAAGCTATCAAATATTAGTTTTTACATATTTTATTGTCCAAAGTGACAATGAGAAAGAGCCAAATTAGTGCAATTACATGGCACTCTCCCTACATAAACATTACACGTGTAATTAAGTTATAACATATAGAGTACACAGTGCTGGAGACTACACTTGTCATTTACTGCACCTGTATTCTCATACATTAACACATGTAGTAAGAAAATGAAACAATTACATTTGTAATATATAACAAGTTGGTGATGATGACGTGTCATTGGTAAATGTTCATTTTTTCCATTTAAAAATATTTGATTGGTAAATGTTGATGGCAGGTACATATCTAGTATATGGTGATTGCAGGTACAACACTGGGAATGTGTTATTTTAGCCCTCGGATGAAGTCGGGTGGCTATTATGGATTCATGCATGTTGTCTTCGCCGCCACCGCATCCACATCGGTAGACACTTCCTTCTGGACGCTGTACAGGCTGTAATTTTTGACCAATTACTTTCATATTTGGTATGGACATGTGTTATACTTAACTTATGACACTGTTCGATTTTGGTTGCCATGGCGACAGTTTTAGCCGAATAATGTGCAAATTAGTGGCTATTTCCTTGTGGACGCAGTACAGGCTGCAATTTTTGACCGATTACTTTCATACTTAGTCTAGACGTGTTACACTTCACTTATGACATCTATTGATTTTAGTTGCTATGGTGACAGTATTGGCCAAAGGATGTGCAAAAAAGGGGGAAAAGCGGGCTTTCGGAGACTACACCCATGCGGTCGCGGCCGACCGGACTGTCTGGTTTTACATGAGAAATGTCCAAAAGATTTCAGAAATTGATGAACGTGTGCAAATTTTGCAGCATTTTGTTCATGACCAAATTCACTATCCCAAACAACAAAGAAATGAGACTGATATTCCCTCCTAAGTTTTTTATATGTTTCCTTGCTGACCAAAAGCTACCTATATACCAAATTTCAGCTGAATCAGTGCTAAAATCGCCAATCAACAGCTGTATGTAGCATTTTCAATATGGGTGCAATGGTGGCCAAATTGGAATCGGATCTAAAAGTCTTATCTTATGTTTGGTGTCCTCATTGATAGGAATATGTCTGCCAAGTTTCGGCTTCATTGGTAGAGTGGTTTCAGATGTTTACATCCAACACCTGAAATATGGGTATGGCTTATGTCCAGTGGTCAAATCAAGGTCAGATTTAAAATTTTCACAAAACCTGTCGAATAAGTTTTGCGGCTTGCTGAAAGCTACCTATATGCCAAATTTCAGCTCAACTGCTGCCAAAATGATTGAGATATGGCTCTATATGACATTTTCAATATGGCCTCCATGGGGCCCATAACTTGAGATCGGATAGGAAACTCTTATATAAAGTATGGTGTCCTCATTAAAAGGAACATGCATGCCAAGTTGGAGCTTCAAAGGTGCAGTGGTTTCTGGGAACAAGATGTTAACAGATGACGAACGACGACAAACAACGGACAACCAGGCCATGGCATAAGCACACCGGACCTTTGGTCCAGGGGAGCTAAAAATTAAAAATTTGGCTTGGTGGTGGTGATATAGCAAAGGTGATATCGGGACCAACATCAATAGCTGCCCTTTGCTGTGCATCAGAAACAATTATTGGAACTATGACTCGATTCCAAGCAAAGCTGTTTCAGTGATTGAATTTGGAAATGTTGTGTGACCTGATATTGGTGTCACAGGAAAGGTTGTAGGGGCACATAAAACAATTGGTCTTCATCATCTATGCATCAGCAATGTAAATTCTGTGAATCATGCAATTTCCTTGAAAACTGTTCTATAATTTGCGCTAATACAAGTGATGTGCGGTGGCGGCTGCGCCAGGGACAGCATCCAAGGCAATTCCATACTAGCTCCAAAAACAATTATAAATGTAGACTGTCAGCTTTAATCTGGCGGGCATTATTATCCATCCCGCATGAAGGTTTTTGGAATGACAGCCTTTTTGTATGCATTCCTCCATTTTCAGGAAACATGTCGGCAGACAGAAGAATAAGGACCTGAACACGGTTTAATGTAAACACAAAAAACCAAAAGGCAGATGCAAGGATGCAAGCAGGATACAAAAAAATGACCCCAGGAAAAAAAACAGGAATTAAAAAAGGCATTTGTAAAAGACGAGAAAAAGCAGCAAGGATGAGAGACACGGAGAGACGTGGAAAAGGAAAGATAATGAAGCACAGGGGAACCATGAGAAGGGAACGAATACGTGAAGAGGCAGAAAAAACTAGGCACCTACAAACACACAGACTTAGTCACTAAGCGCAAGACATGTCTGGGGAAACAGAGCAGAGGCAAGGCCAGGAGAGTAGAGGCACATAGAACACTGATAGAATAATACTGGAGACAATCTGGGATTGCACCAGCCGCAATAGCAAAATGGGCATTCCCTACCGTCTAGCTGTTCTCAAAATTATGTTTTACGACAATATCAGCCTTGCATGTAACCAAAACTTTTGTATGGAACATCAAAAATTCCTTGCAATTGCACATTGAGGAACATTGTTCTTAAACTGTTGGACTACTTGTTCACGCATTTGTTCACCTCGCCCCATCCTTGCTTGTGAACGACTGAGCCTTTCGAAGATGCTCCTTTTATACCGTATCATGATACTTAACTGTTTCCAATGAACCTGTTCACCTGTGGAATGTTCCAAAGAGGTGTTTTTTGAGCATTCCTCAACTTTCCCAGTGTTTTGTTGCCCCTGCCCCGGCTTATTTGGAATGTGTTGCAGGCATCAAATTCAAAATGAGTGAATAATTAAAAAAAAAAAAACAAAGTTTATCAGTTTGAACATTAAATATCTTGTCTTTGTAGTGTACTCAATTGGATATAGGTGGAAAAAGATTTACAAATCATTGTATTCTGTTTTTATTCACGTTTTACACAACGTCCCAACTTCACTGGAATTGAGGTTTGTAGACTGGGTGGCATATATTGCAAAGGTGTCTGAAAAACAGAATGATAGTTCAATAATTATCAAAAAAATGATTTGATAAGTCACGCAGAAGGGGTTAAAATGACATAGAAATCCCTTTTCACAAGTAAAACAAGAATTTTCATGGAGACAATATCCTTCTGAGCAAACTGGCACCAATGCTGACTCTCGTTATAAGATGAAGTTGACCCCCAGACCTGCTGAGGCAAACCCTCTCTACCGTGGCTTAAGTGGTATCTCAGACCCCTAGAATGTGCTGTTGACATCTAAACATATTCAACAGTACAGTAGTAGTCCTAACAAAGATGGGCGGGGTGATTTTAGTCTAATTTCTGCAGGAAAATTTGACATAACTGGTAAAATATCCAAATCACTGAAATTACGCCGTGGACTGGCCCTGGGGATCCATCCTAGAGTGTAGTTTGTCAAGCTCTCAGTTCTGCCTTTACTCAGCATCCAGTTCCACTGCACCTCCTTCGTCTGACCACCAGGAAGAGCAACTGGACCTGAATGGACTTACCCCCATGTACCATGACCTCTGTCTGGCATTCAGTCAGGCCCGAGCTACATTATTTCCCCCAAACGAACCGGTAATGAGTCATTTGAACCCCATACCATTTGGACCTCAGGCAAGTTGGACCCGAGATCCAGTTAGACCCCAGACCAGTGGGAGCCCTGATCATTCAGGTTAGGGTTAGGGTCTGGGGTGCAAACAGCATGGGGTCCAACTGGGTAGGGTCCAAATGGTCTGGGGTCCATCCGGTACTGGGTCCATTCAATAGGGGTCCAACTGGTATGGGGTCCAAACGACCTATACCCCACTGACCCTATAAGAGTCCCATAGACTTACCACCCAAAAATTGCCCCCGTGAGGTGAGCTGTACTCCTTAACACGTTGACTGCCGACTACGAGATAACTCGTAATGGCGGGTCAGGGCCGGCGCTAGACCTGAAAATTCAGGGGCAATTTTCCAATCGGACAGCTGTCTGTTTTTTTACAGAAAGTTGCGTGACCGTGCTGCAAAAACAGGCGTGTGTACTTGTTGCTGAAATTACCTTTATTCGCAAAAGAGTTCTGAAATGCCACTCTCGCTGGAAAAAAAATTACTGTTGCTGAGTGTTAGTGCATAGATCTTTTTATAATGAAATTATTTTTCTGTACTGAATGTAGACCATTATTTTTTCACTGTTAAATCGCATGGGGGAGAGAAGCCGTGTCTTCAATTGCCACTTAATTATTCTTGAATTGGAAAATGTGTTAATAAAGGAAAACCATCTAGAATTAGCCAGGACTAATTGTTGTCAATAAAGGGATGGATATTTGCCCCCGAATTTTCAGGTCTAGCACAGGCCCTGACCCACCATTATGAGTTATCTCGTAGTTGACAGTCATCATGTTAACCCTAGTCCATCAGAGAAAGAGGGTAGCATTTCTTGATTTATTGCACTAAGTCCCCAATAATCAATGCAGGGATAGACAGACCGAACATTTTTAGCCGCAAAGAAGAAACCAGCTCGAATGATTCAGGAAGCCAGGGATGGATTAATGTACTTCTCCTTTGCCTGGGACTCCAGTGTGGTTAAGGAGTACAGCCAAGTCCTGAGGGGCAATGTTTCATGTAGCAAGTTGATGGCACAATCATAGGACCTGTGTGGGGGAAATGACAGAGCTCGGGCCTGGCTGAATGCCAGATGGAGGTTATAGCACATGGGAAAAAGTCCATTTAGGTCCGGTCGCTCTTCTATGGAATCAGATGTGTCAAAATTATCAAACAAAACTATTTAGATATCAAAAAAAAATAATAATTGAGAGAGAATAGAATTCACTGAAGCAAAAAAAGTCATCTTGACAGTAAAACTAATAAATGATGCGAAGCCTGCGGAGCTAGTTCAGGCAGACAACTCAAAGCGGCGCCAAACCCTGATCAGTCACATGCTCTCTTCATCTAATAGAGCGGGTTATTTAAACCTCCCTGCCTACCTGATTATTCCCTGCTGCTCTGCTGCTCATTCTACCCCGTGCTGCCGCTGCTGCTACTGATGCTTAGTACTGCTGCTCGTTCTGCTTTGTGCTGCTGCTGCTGCTACTGCTGCTGCTCTGTGCTGCTGCCCATGAAGTTTTGCAATCCCACCACCTCCCCAGCATCCACCTGTGGGTTCGGTTTCTATGATCCCCTGTGGGAGTCTTGCTATCATTCCCTGAAATGAATCTGGCAGATCATTTTCAGGGAATTAATCAATTGAGACAGAGCCTGTCGCCAAACTTGCTTCAATTATGCAAATTATTTATGCTCAATAAAAATATTGAATTCAATCCAGAGTTGTCTGACTGAACTTGTAAATAGATTATTTTTGCAATCTTGTAAACCATTGGTCCATTAATTTTTCACATAGTATCCTGTTGTTTACAGTTCCCTCTGCTTCTTTCTCACTGATAAGACATTTCCTCTCACTGGCGACTTTTACGTTTATGCTCCCAGCTCTCTCATTTACGCTGCCTGCACTTTTTGTTTGCAATTCTGATACAAACCTCTTGCAAGGGCAGGATTTTTTGTGTGGTGTGTCCACTTTGGCTAATGGGTTTTTAGCTACGAGCCTGGAGTTATGAATTTGACCATAGGAGGTAAGTGACTTCGGACTACAGTCGCAAGTGGATGAAACTAGATGGAAATATTACGATTGCTGAAGAAGGAAGTCAATGTGTGTCCTTGATTCGTTACCTTGGCCTACTCTAAAAAATCTGACAGTAAATAAAATATTGTTCATCATGCCAAAACATTAAAATTACCATATTTCCCTGGTTTTCACTCAGTTTAATGTATTGCTGCACCCAGGAGCAATTGAAAAAATTACCTCCTTGTAGCTCTCCTTTCTAAGTGGTTCCTTAGCTTTTGTTTTTTTCAATAAACAAAATGGCTGCGTCCTAGTTTGATAAACTAAACTTTGAGAGTTAATTTCTTTTTTTTTACAGCTTACAAGTGATGTTAGTCACAGGCTAAATTGTTTGTGTAAAAAAAACACATCTGTTTTTTGTAAACTTTATAAAGTGATTCATGTCCCCTTTGAGAGGACTGTGCTGGTTCGTGGAAAAAAGAAGAATCTGATGATATAAAGAGACCAAAATTGCATTCCAAAAGTGGCTTTCAACTGACACACATTCAGCTGTGCCTTCATGCCCATCTATGTGCAAGTACATGCATTTGCATTCAGAAAAATAGCAATATTATTTACCTTGCCAAACACAAAAATGTCAATGCGTTTGCACTGTAGATAAGTTTCATGCTAGCACTGGCATAAAAAATAGAGCTCATAAAGTATTTGGGCAGGTGGTTATGCAGTTTAATTTACAGGTAAGCAGATACAGGGTGTACAGTAGAAAGCAAGTGTGGCATATTTATGTGGGGGGTGTTTCAGTTAACTCTCAGTTTGAAGCACCAGACAAGCAAACCATGATTAGGTTGAAAAATGAATACAAACCCAACTGAGAAAATGGTAAAACATTTGAAACCAAATATTTGGTACATTCTTAATGTAAAAAAAAAAAAAAGCAGTGGTGAGCTCAGGAATATCAAGAGGTCTGGAGGCCCACAGATCAATGCAATGGCAATTAAAACTGTGGTGGATGACTGATTTCCTCATAAAGGTTGGCCAGATGAAGCACACCCTCCAGGAGGTACACATATCTGTGTCAATGTCAACAATCAAGGGAAGACTTCACCAGAGTAAATTAAGAGAGTAAATACAGAGGTTCACTCAGAATTCTGACATGAATAGCTGAATCATACTGTTCATTTTTTGATTTTCTGATAAGTTTTTCCTAGTAGTTGCCATAAAGGCCTGGCAATGCCACTGTGATGTTGTATCTTAAGTTTGTATGATTTAGTTTTAGAAGGCCTCTGCCCCAGACCACTAGGTGATGTACAACTGTTAGCATCCAAAGCCATCCTCATGCTTATGCTTTTATAGTAGTGTAGCGGGATCGAATGTGCGTTGTGTCTAGTGTTTTCTCAATGATGACACGGGCATGCTGATTTTCCACAGCTCTTTATTCATCACCTGCGACAGACTGCAACAGACGGTTCAGCAGTGAGATATACAGCAATCTGCAGCATACAGCCTTTTTGTAGCGCCTTCTCGTTCCAACGCATATTCAAAAAGGGCGGGCACAAAGGCACACAATAATGAGGCGCCAAATATGAACTTGCTCTAGCTAATGGCTACCACAGTAAACACCGGATCGTATATTACTTTACAAAGAGATGATATTAACAAAATATACAAAGAAAATACGTTCATTTTACAGTAGTGCAATATAAACCAAGGTGCAATCTTTCATGCAACCTCAAACAAGAAGTGCAATTCTTCATTTAAAAATACCAGTGCGATTTACAGAATAAAATAAAATGCAATTCACAATATTGTACCTGTGACAGATGGTTCAGCAGTGAGATATACAGCCTTTTTGTAGCGCCTATTAAGCATAAACATGACTATTTTAGCACGTTGCATTCACCATCACGTTATTAATGCAGCTGTTGCTTATGCTAGGTCAGTCACTGCAGCACATGTTTTAGCCATCTAAACTTGCAAGTACATTTGTGCAAAATAAAAATAAAATCCACCAAAGGATTGCAATAATTGTCAGAACAACTTATACCCTATACATATATCGAAATATTAACCCAAAACACGGTTTTCATCAAAACCACAATGAAATAACCGCAGAGCGCAGTAAATCATACCTTCTCGTTCCAACGCATATTCAAAAAGGAACGAGTAAGGGGTCAACATCAGCTATTTAACCCTTCGGGGGGCGTGACAGACGCGATGAACTTTCGAAAGCTAAAAAAAATCATATCTTACAATACTCGTTAAAATGAAATAAAAGCAGTTAAAGAGTGCACATTTCTGGAATGCACATGTTTAGAGTATTCCTTTTGCATCATAAAGTCCATATTAAAAATAATAAGAAATTACACCGAGGTGTTTAGGCACTCAGCAAGATACATTGGACAGATACACTTCATAACAAGTGTCCATAAATAGTGGAACAGCAATATAAGTTATTATGTGATGACACATCATTTAAAGGGGACCTATTATGCTACTTTTTTCAAGTTATAGTATTCTTGGATGTCCAAAAGGGATGGGTATGAACTTCTTAACAAAATAAGTAAGTAAGTAAATAAATAAATAATTCATTCCATGATTTCTAGACAACTGATTGTCATCCTTTACCCTCTGAAAAACGCGCTGTTCTGAGTGGGCGTCCCCTCTATGGAAAGAGCTTTGTTCTAATTGACCGATCCCAAGCCCCGCCTCCCTTTGTTACTGTTGCTAGGTCGGACAACTAAACAGGAAACTTCAGCCTTGCCTGAGTTGAAAACAACGAGCAAAGCGGCGCCGGTTCCGTTTACTGATGTCTTGCATGCGAATCGGTGTTATTTTGGCATCGACATTTTTTCACCCTAAATATGTGCTTTTTGGAGAATTGGAAAGCGGCACACTTTGTAATGGGAGGATCGAAATGTGACTCAGTGTCTCAATATTTAAGTGCGAGCAGAAAAGTGAACGTGACCGAGGCTTTTAATGACCCTCTGATAAGATCATTGCTTGGAAGTTTTCCCCGTTACAAGAAACATCGATGAATGTCCGTGTATGTTATCAAATTACTCTCTGGTTTCCTCACTTCATTGTACCCTGGTTGAGCATATTTGCCGGGAACTGAATTGTTTATATTGAATTATTTGGCATATGCCAACGTTGTTAAAAGGAAGCGTTAGTTAACTCTGGCTACTCCTTTACTAAGCTTCAGCTTTGCCCCTGTCCCGTTAAAACACTGCTCTCAAAAATGATCACTGCACAGCACGGATTGAGGGTACAGAGAAAACTTTCTTCGAAGTGTCTAGAGATACGGCAGTTTTTATTGGAATGGCAGTCGATTTGAAGGGATTAGGATAAGGATTAGGGATTATGGTTAGGGGTCTGGGTTAAGGTTAGGGTTAGGGTTGGGGACCGGGTTAGGGTTAGGGTTAGGTTAGGGCAGGGTTTGAAATTGGGACTGCCGAATCTCTCTACATTGAAATGCATTGGAAAACTGCCGTACCCGTACCCATAGCAACTGCCAACTTTTTTCTCCTGATTTCTAGCTAACAGCCAAGCCTTTCTTCCCTCCTTGCTTTTTGAATTCTGTAAAAACAGACAAAGTGACTTTTAAATATTATGCAGGTAAGAAGTTTTGTCGTCGAATGTCAGTTACAAGTAGCTAGCTTGTTAGCCACCTTGTTAATTTTATTAACTGCTCAGTTAATGCAGTCCCCGCGATGGTAAGGGTACCAAGGTAGCTCGCTGGTGACCATTATCGATCGCTAGCATTTGTTGTTAGTCAGCGGTCTATTCAAGTCCATGGGACGGCTAATTAGCTAGCTAGCATAAAAAACGTTTTATTACAGCCCTCCAAATGAGTATTGCTGCAAAAGGCATGAGAATACAACTGCGTAGCTTTGTTTGATAAAAGTGCCTTCTGTAATATTCTTGTGTCGTAAATTGTAATTATCTTGTGAGATTTATCACCAATGAAAAAGACACTAATTTCACAACTGTTTCAGATCTTTTTTTAATTAGTTTAAGAATACATTGAAAAGCTTATTATGGTTTTGGAAATGGAATGAATAACACGGTCTTTAACACGGTCGGCATATCGAGCGTCACTGTTGCATGTCCCCTGCACTCATCGTTTTACCATCGTCAGAAACCCAGAGTGCCTGGTTCAGATTTTTTAGTGAGACAGCTGCCTGAGGTGAAAGTTGTCGAGGTTCGGTCAAACCCCTGCTTGCCCCATTGTGACGTAGCCGAAAATGGGCGGGGCTTGGGATCGGTCAATTAACCAGTGAACAAAGCCACCGTGTCAACGGAGGGCGACGATGTCATAATCCCACAGCAACTGCCATGTCTCTAAATGCAGATCACCGAATAAGTAGCAAGCTAGCGGGTTAGCCATTCATTAAATTACACAAGGAGTATGGAAAGTTAACATCTGCTGGCTAAGCAAGCCTTGACGTCACAGAAATGCAACATGTAGTCACCATGATAGTTCGTTTTACCACACTTGTAATTCAATACTTGTCTCTAACATTAAGAATGATCCGTCGCTATCATCTGCATTGTAGTCACAGTCAATTTAGAAGCTAGCTCGCTACCTAATAGACTACATGATAATTATAGAAAGGAAATGCATGCATTCATCCATGCAAGCAAGTTAGGTAAGTACTTCTCTCAAAACTAATTAGCTAGCTAGCAACATTAACAACCAAGACATACAGATTTAAATAAGGTTATACTTGGAATTCAGTTTGGACATTAACAGAAATTGGAAACACTCACCCTGCTAGGCAGCCACAGATTTTCCATGAAAATGCATTGAAACCACCACTTCTTTGTATTTTCCCTCCAAAGCCCACTGAGTCCTCTTAAAATTACGTACATTTTGTTGCAAGTCCTGTAATGTTCTAATCCATGTACTGATTGAAGCTTGGATGTTCCCATAAAAAATAAGCCGAGGGTGGAGATACTCAGATGAGGGGCCTGACAATTCTCACAAGCCTCCACGTGACATAGGAAGGGGAGCCAAACTGAATGCCATGCCAAATGCCATGTTTTATGAAAATGGCATCTTGCAAAAAAATGACTGGGTTGTTTTATTTCACTGTTAGAGGATGGCAAGCATTCCAGATACTGGCATGTATGTGCACAAGAGCTGAAAAAGTCAATTTTTTATAATATATCCTTTTTAAAATTAACGTTGTTGATAGTTTATAGTATGCCTTATTCTTAACTGTTTAATTTTGGGATACATTGTATGACATGTTTCACTGCATAATGTAACATATTCTGTTGATTTGCTGACTACTTTTGTATTATCGGCAATGTAATGCATACATGTCTTAAAATCTTTCATCAGCTTCACTCTTTCGGTTTACGACAAACCAGGTAATATCTCTGGTGGATGGTTTGGGGGAGGACTTTAACCGTGATGCTCAGTACAGTGTAAGGAGGACTTTATATCAATGTTCCTGATAAAAAAATATGATTGCTGAAGAAAAAAAGCTATTTATAGGTGTTTATTAGAGCAAATGCAAATAACATCACCAAATATTTCAAGTTATATCCTCATGTTTATTTTGTACAGTTATTTTGCTCATTTTCATGCAGGATGCCAGTAATTTTACACTGTGAAACCTTTTGTAAAGTCCATTCACTACTGCTTGTTTAATGGCCAAACAGTGTCACGATGATGCAAGTTCTAAATTGGTTTTGGATTGCCTCTGCGTCTCAGAGAGTGGGTTGCAAATTCCGGGAGACTTGTGAACCATCCGGGGGGTCAGAATATGACTTTTTAATTGCCTGTGTACTGCATCTTTTGGGCTAAATTGTATCACCTTGTTACTTGGGATACAAGTAGACCCTTTAAAATATTTATGGTACTGTGAAAAGACAAAGAATGCCCCTCCAGATTGAAAGGAGTCAGTTTGGGCATTTGGGAAGAATGCCTCTGCAGTGCTCATTTGGGGATATATTGACTTGTCCACTGGGGAGAGACCCAGACGCAAACCAGGGACATGGCACATCTTACGATTGCCTTATGCCCGTGATCCACTTACGCTTTTAAGGTCTCCGATTGTCCCGATTCTCCCCGTCCGACCAGTTACGAGCGATTACGAGTGGAAATTTCTGTTGCGCGCAAGACATAGGTGGATCATGACTTCCGACCTGTTCTGACCCTTCCGCGTGAATAAGACAGGTTCCAACTGGATCAGATCACGCGGATCCCTCTTCCGACAAAATCAAACCAGTTTGATTTTGTCGGAAGGTATGAGTTCTCGGAAGGATGCGGGAGTGTCGGTTCGTCAAGTGCAAACTAGGTGGCGAATATTTCCTCTGCAATTAGCCAATTAGAAACCGTTTACAAAAACAACCGCCATCTTTATTGTTGACGTTGGCAAAAATCAATCGGAAATGCTCACGTTTGTGGATCATGGGATAAATTTTTTCCCCAATCACTCTGACTTTCAACGATTGTTTGTGCGAGTTTCGGATGGTTCCCGGCGCTTCCAAAAGCTTCCAACTGGCCACGATTGCTTGTGTGCGGAAGCCTTAAAAGTATAAGTGGATCACAGGCATTAGGATCTGCAGAGTGAGATGGCTGAAGTTGCTGGGGTGAGGGACATCTATGCTACTCTGCTTGCTCTGATGCCTTTGCATCTGTGAACTGGATAAACAGCTAGATAATGGATGGATCGATGGATAACACGCCATAGAACTACCTTCGGTCATCAGTGGCATCATTCTAGAGCAGATTGGTCTAAATGCATGGATAGGGTGGAGATTCCTTGAGCTTGCGATTAAGTATGATTGATTGTATGATCCTTTTTCTTTCTTTCTCTCCTCCTGTAGCTTATTCACAGGTGAGAGAGAACTGAAACAGGCCTTGCTACAGTTTTTCAACAGCCCCTGAGAGCTGGCATTTAGTAGGTCTACTTCAGACAACTGCAAGTTTTTTTCTTCCTCCAGGTGTGGCCAAAGCTTGAAAAAGGCCAAAGGAGAGCCTAGATCAGTGGTTCTCAAACTCGGTCCTGGCGCCCCACTGTGCATGCTGGTTTTTGATCCAACCACAATTGCAATCTTAGGATTTTAACAAGATGTTGATTTGTTTTAATTAGGTGCATTTATGCTAATATCCACATTGAGATATATTGTAATTATCTGCAGAGGGAAACAATTTAACCATACATAACCAACATAAACAATCAATAGGTTCCTCATTGGTGAAACTCTTGACACATGGTGGCAAAACCCAATTTGGGAAAAACTCAAAACACCTGTGTTCAGAAACCTAATTTGGAGCTTACTGATTTTCTCAGAGTCTAATTTGATCTGTTTAAAAATGTTTTCACCTGAAAATCCTAACAATATTGAAAATTAAGCACAATATGGTCAAGAGTTTTTATTCTTCATGGCAGAATGGATATGTCCATCAAAATGTGGCTTAAGATTGTAAATAACTACTCTAAACATGGAATGCTGCTAATTAAGACAAAGTAACAGCTTTTTAAAATTCTAGAATTGCAGTTGCGGCTGGAACAAAAACCAGCATACACAGTGGGGCGCCAGGACCGAGTTTGAGAACCACTGGCCTAGATCATATCAAGATTGAATTGCTTATGTGTTTTGTTTTTTTTTTGCTCTTTTTAGAGGGAGGGGGTATCTCTGTGGGGCCCTCTGCCATCCCCAGAAACAGCAGTTTTGAATGCATTCTGCATTTTGCCAAGTGAAAGTAATTCACCAGGCTGAAACCTCGCTGAAAGCGAACCTCTTCCTAGACCTTTAAAGAATTGCTTTTATGCAAATGCAAGACATCTGCATTTTATTAACACTCATGTATTTTTGATGTAATGCCAAGCGCACATCTAACAGGAACAGTATTGTCATTGACACACAGTTTTTCATTCGGCTCTGATCTGCTGGCACACCCCTGCGACTTGCCAGAAATATCTTGTGTTCTTTTTTGTAAGATTTGCTCAGTTCAATTCATTAATAAAAAAAGAGCTGTTTTTGTGGGAAGCTCAACAGATTTTTTTTCTTTTCAATGGTAATCGGCCTGATTCTATTCATTTTCCTCTGCCTCTGCTGCTGGAGTTCCATGCTTTCATTATCTCAGTTTCTATGCATTACTTTTAATGCACCTCTTCATTAATCTAAGACTTCTTATGTCATCAACTGTTAACTGGAAAAAATAGGTTGGGGTCAGGGGGTGCAAAATGTAAGTCCCACATTTATCTTCCATGAATATTTGACAGCCAGCAAAACATACTTGAAAACTTTCTTACATAATGGATATAAGAACCTTGAATTTTGCATTCTTCTTTTTCTTTTCATCCATCTTACAGTATATCCAAACGTTCACTCTTGCGGAACTAAAAGCCTGTATTTTAACATGATCCTCACATTGAATATCATTACTGACATACATTGCATAATTTTTTAAGAACAAAATGAGGTAACAACGGTCAATGGAAACCAAAATCATCAACCCATTGAGGGCTGGATTCAAAATCACCCCGACAATGTCGGTAAAAAAATGAAATCACTGCCTTTTCCGAGCTACATAAATTTCATTGCAGCAACTCATAAATGTGACTAAGTAGTGTGATTGGCCCCCGCGTGCTTGTATGCACTCCCAACAGCGTCTGGGCATGCTGTAGATGAGTCAGCGGATGGTGGCCTGGGGGACCTCCTCCCAGACCTGGATCAGGGCATCAGTGAGCTCCTGCACAGTTTGTGGCGGTACTTGGTGGCGTCGGATGCACTGATACATAACGTCCTGTAGGTGCTCAATTGGATCTAGGTCAGGGGAACGAGAGGGCCAGTCAATGGAATCAATTCTTTCATCATCCAGGAACTGCCTACAAACTCTGGCCACATGAGGCTGGGCATTGTTCTGCACTAGGAGAAACCCAAGGCCCACTGTGCCAGCATAAGGTCTGACAATCGCCCTAAGGATTTTATCCCAAGACCTAACAGCAATCAGGGTACCATTGGCTATGACAGAGGACTGTGCGACCCTCCAAGGATATGCCTCTCCAGACCATAACTGACCCGCCGCCAAATTGATCATGTTGGATGATGTTACAGGCAGCATAACGTTCACCACAGCTTCTTCAGACTCTTTCATGCCTGTCACATGTAATCAGTGGGAACCTGCTCTCATCTGTGAAGATAATGGGGCACTAATGGGGGACCAACCAATTCTGGTGTTCTCTGGAGAATGCCAATCGAGATCCGCGGTGCTGGACTGTGAGCACAGGTCCATTAGAGGTAGTAGGGCCCTCATGCCACCCTCATGGAGCCTGTCTATGGCAGTTTGGTCAGAAAGATACACCAGTAGCATTCTGGAAGTCATTTTGTAGGGCTCTGGCAGTGCTCCTCCTATTCCCTCTCGCACAAAGGAGCAGATGCCGGTGCTGCTGCTGGGTTGATGCCCTGTCCAGCTCTCCAAGTGTAATGGCCGGTCTTCTGGAATCTTCTCCATGCTCTTGAGACTGTTCTGGGAGACACAGCAAACCTTCTTGCAACTGCACGTATGGATGTTCCATCCTGGGGGAGCTGGACTACCTGTACAACCTAATTGGGCTTTAGATATTGCCTTGTGTTACCAGTTGTGACAAGGACAATAGCAAAACCCAAAACAAGAGAATAATCTGTTAGGAGGGATAAGTAGAGAGCAATTGTCTGTGGCCACCATATACACAACCATTTTGTTTTTTGGGGGATGTCTTGCTTTTGCCTCTCAATTGCACCTGTTGTCAATTTCATTTGCACCAAAGCTGGTGAAATTGGTTCTCAATTACTTTTGATTGCTAAATGGACAGATTGATATTTCTGAAGTTTAACTGACTTGGTGTTATACTTTGACGACTAAGGCCCCGTGTCCACCAAAGCGTTTTATCCTGCTCTGAGCATATGTTTCTAATTGCTTGCAATGGCAGCACTGCGTATTTATGCTCTGCTAAAAATGCCACCAGCGCGAAGTGGTGCTGGATGGTTTTTCTGAGCTGAACGCTCAGCGCTCAGCGTTTTTTTCTGATCGCCGAGAGCTGAAAAATGTTCAACTTTGGGTAAAACGCTGTGCTCATCAATGTCACCTTTTACTCAGCCATCCAATCACAGTGCAGGAGGGGTGGGACAAACACCACAACAATCGAACGTCACCTCCTACCTGTGCAAGTGGGGAGCAACAACGGTACAACAACAATGGAGGAAAAACTAATACTGCTCGTCTTTGAATACCCATGTCTCTACCAGATGAAATCCCCCGACTACCACAACATCAGCTTATAAAATAATGCTTGGAGGAACATTTCTTTCACCATAGGTCTGTCAGGTGGGCAGCAGTCAGCTATTTGATCAGAAAAATAAATACATAGGTTATAGCTTCCTAACTGTCAACGGTTAATGTTACTTTTGCAGCGGTTTCACTTAAAATGATACTTTTGCTGTACTACTTGTAGTGCAACTTTATGAAACTTTGTTGCATCTGCTGACATCAGGCTTTCATTGGGTAAAACGTGTTTCTACATAGGCTAAATAAGACCTGGAAATCACATCCCCCCTTTCAACAGTGGTGGTTCGTCGGCTGTAACAAAGGGAAGCCAAAACCTCGCCCTTATGACTTAAACCTTTCGCAGTATACTTTTCTTGATCAGCAGTTGCTCACACGAATTGGTAGAAGGACACCCTCAAATTTATTTTCGATAGCATTGTTATACATTGCACCACAAAATTAAGAGGGGTTTTCTTTCACACATAAATTATGACTTAAATTACCATAGGCCTATGTCTATGGTGTTAAGTTAGTCTCAAAACTCGAGCACATAAAAACTGAGCACGCAAGACCCTCTCTAGCCGCGCGCAACCTCAAAGTGCGCACAATTTCAATATTATGTGCTCTCAATTTTAAAATGCACTCGTTTGCAACTTCTACACGCGCTCTCAATGTCAAAATATGCTCGCAATACTTCAACACACGCTCTCAATGTCAAAATATGCTCGCAATATCAGTATCGCCGCTTTTGCCGATTTGACTTTTAGACTTTGGAGGCGGGACATTCAATGCTGACCATGAGAAATCAAAGAGGACAACCATTTGATTGGCTGTTTGATTTTTATAACTGGATTTCAACTGCTGTCAACCAGGCTACAGAAATCAAAGGACAACCATCATGTCGAACTGACCAAGAAAAAAGTTTTACAGTCAAAACAAAATCTTTCATTGATCCCAGGAAAATTTTAATATTGTTTGAAGGTATTGGTTTCACTTACTATCCAACGTCTCTCTACGACTCTTTTATAGCTAGGACATAAATATTTCACGTTCAGAAAGCTGGCTAACGCCAGTCCCCGCTGGCTAACGTCAGACGTTAATTCTTGTAGCCTACTTAGCTAGCCTATTTTAGCATCAATTTACACATAGCTATGCCATTTACATAGCAATACTATGTTCGAGTTGTTCTTAATTATCACTTCCTCCAAACAATCTTTCTTTTCTGATGCTGAAGACCTGGCCGAGAGTTAAGATCTTCAGTTCGTTCATTATTTTTGCATAAAACGTTGAAGTGATTTTATGCCAATGGTGAAGGACGGAAGGTAGGTTTCTTGACAAGCAAACCTAATGCCGTAACAAGTAGCAGTGTTTTTAATATTTTGCACGCTACGGTTTTGATAGGATGATATGGTAATTCCATTATGAGCTATTAGACACGCTATCACTGCTGCTGTACACAACTACAATGTTTTGATAGATGATATGGTTTAAAATATTCACCACATTCAGCTAAACTGGCGAATGCCTAAAACATTTTTAAATCGCTATTTTATTTATTTGTAACATTGTATTAGTCTACAACAGCAGTACCTACAACTCACTCAAATGGCATCGAGTTGTAATTATAGGCTAATACGTTGAAAGCATTAACCTGAATATAGTGAATATTTCCGAACCATATCATCCCAACAAAGCAATACACAATGGCGACACCATAGTGTGCCAATAGCTCATAATAGAATATTGCAAATATTAAAAAGCTGCTATGTCATGACTTTAGCTTCGTCTGGTCAAGAAACCTGCATTCCCGTCCTTCGTCATTCGCCACTTCTTCGTTTTCTGCTCAAAGAATGTACGAACTGAAAACTTCATTCTTAGCCAGTGTTCTGACGATTTGTGCTACCTCATCTAAAAATACGACCATAGCGCACCCAATGAGCACACCATGAGCGGACAGTCTTTGTTTTCGCCTTAATATTGCTCTATGAATCAGCCAACAGTTGCAAAATTATTTTTGTTGACTTCTTATAACATTTGCTCATGTTATAATGAGCTGGATAAGCAAAGATACAAGTAAAATGCTGCATGTCTAATTTTTACATTTTCCGGAAAAGTTAGTGTGTACATGCAAGTATCCAAATGCTTACAAGTAGGAAGGGCACTGAAAAATTTTTTTTTTAAAGATATAGCAATAAAGATATTTATGATGTCAGTGAAGAAACAAAGCCCGAGATTTTGGGTCTGTATATGCACTGAACCGCGAAGCAGCTTGTCTTGATGGGTAGCACAAATTGGCAGATTGCCGGTGTTGTGCCAAGGTTGTTATCCCCGATAGAAAGTGTTTCCCCTTCATTCAATAGCAAGATGTGTGCGCTCCTGCGGACAGGGGAAACACTTTCTATCAGGGGTAACTCCCCGATAGAAAGTGTTTCCCCTTCATTCAATAGCAAGGCTTGCGTGCTCCCGCGGACAGGGGAAACACTTTCTATCGGGGATAACTACCTTGGCACAACACCTGGTCTTCAGCGTCAGAGAAGAATATTGCTTGAAGAACCTGATGAATTAGAACAACTCAGGAAAATTATATTGCTACGTAAATGGCCTAGCTAAGTGTCCGTCTACGGGAAATTTGGTGCTAAAATAGCATAGTAAAATAATTGATGTTGGGACTGATATAAGCAAGCTTTTCTAGCATGAAATATTTAGGTAGCCATGATACAGCATCATCGTAGCTACGCACAGTGAATGAAACCAATACCCTAAAACAATATTAAAATGGCATCAATGAAAGATTTCGCTTTGAGAAAGACTTTCTTGCTCCGACATGATGGTTGTCCTCTTTGATTTCTTATTCTGTAGCCTAGTTTACGGCAGAGCTGTATAGAGAGAAAACCAGGTAAAAAAATCAAACAGCCAATCAAAGCTCATGGTCAGCACTGAAAGTCCCGCCTCCAAAGTCTAAAAGTCAAATCAGCAAGCGAGCGTATACTGATATTGCGAGCATATTTTGACATTGTGAGCAAGTGTTGAAAGTATTGCGAGCGTAGTTTGACATTGAGAGCGCGTGTTGAAGTATTGCGAGCATATTTTGTTATTGAGAGCGCATGGTGAAATATTGATATTTTGACATTGAGTTGTGTTATATTGAGCATATTTTGTCATTGACAGCGTGTGTAGAAATTGCAAGCGAGCGCTTTTAAAATTGAGAGCACATAATATTGAAATTGCGCGCATTTTGAGGTTGCGAGCGGCTAGAGAGGGTCTTGCACTCAGTTTTTATGCACTCGAGTTTTGAGACTAATTTAACGCCATATACGTCTTTGTAAATTCCGCGCTCAAGTAGCTCGTGAAATGGCATAGATTCGCAAATTGATCAGTGAGGCTCATTAAGCAATAAGCTGTGCAACATCGCATTCTTTACTTCTATATTAACCCAATAGCACTTAGTCTCATTATATATAGATTACCTCTGTTCCCTGCAGTCGCGGCTCATGAACTGCCAACAGGGGAGGATCAAACAATCCCTTAAAAAGAATGATTGGTCATGACCTGTTTTCAATCAGTCATTTAAATTACCATTACAGAATCTCCGAAAACTCTCAACATTATCAGTTGTGGCCAGTTTCCATTTATAACGCATACCTGTCAACTCTCACGCATTGGTGAGAGTTGATTACATTCAAAGTCAATGCAAAGACGCAAATACACATTGACTTTGAATGTAATCTGTCGTGCGAAAAATCTGTTTCGCGTCCGGTGTGAAAGCAGCCTAAGTGGCATATTTACCTTCCTCTGCTGTAGTGAGCAATTACTCAGTCAACGCGTATGTAAGAGATTCTCGCGCAGAATTGAAGTCCTTGTGCATGGAGGGGTTAGAGGCAATGGAATTGCATAAGACGTTTCAAATGATCTTATTTCATTTAAACGATCGCGAAAACACATGCACTGCTTCTAACCACTGATTAAAGAAAAGTGTGCGAAGTCCGGAGTCGCAATCGGTATGCGTTGTTAATGAAAACTGGCCACAGCTGATAATGTTGAGAGTTTTCGGAGACTGGTAATTCAAACGAATGATTGAAAACAGATCGTGACCAATCATTCTTTTTAAGGGATGGGTTTCATCCTCCCCTGTAGCCATTTCACGAGCCGCCACTGGTTCCCTGGCAATCATGTGACATGGGCGGTTTGAGGTGGTCTAGGGAACAGAAATTTCAGGCGGTATCGGTCGGTCCAAGTGCTATTGGGTTAAGAAAACGGATTCTCGTGGCCAGTGGTGGGCTTAAGCATCTGTGGGCCCGTTTCAGAAGCAAATGTGGGGCCCTATAAAACAGAAGAGCTTCATCATTTTGCTGGATGAAAGCTTACATCTTAGCCTCTTAGCCAATTTTAACTTTTCTGGTTGAAGCTTGATGTTTATTTGTGATGATTTATGAAAATATTGGCAATAAAAATATATGCCTGTGTAAATGTGATACATTTCTCAAAAACTGAAATGTGCTACTCAGCCCAACAAGCAAGCTGCTTTGCAAACTGCACTGCAAACCTATTCTTTGTTTTCTTCTTTGGGGACAAAGTTACTGGATAGCTCTACAACATCATCTCTGGGATAATGATACGGTAAAACTTGGATGTAATTCAAACTTCAACATCCCACCAGTATAATTTAATGGCGCTTGAGTGGAGTAGGCTTAGAAGCACTAGATGACTTAAATTCAAATTCGCATTGTAGCTATTAACATTACACACCAGGTGACGGGATATCCCTCCGCTTTGTCAGAGAATGAAGCTGCCTTTGCCAGAGCTATGATTGTAATGATGTATACTAAACCATCAATACTTTTTCAGCGTGTTCTCCATAATAATGTTTTAATAAATTTGCGACGTAATGTGAATGAAAGAGCATGTTTTTTCACACAAGGTACATTTAGCTTACGTTTTATTAAAACACGGCATAGTGTGTAACGTTAATTTTATGCTCTGATAACAAATATGAGAAAATTGAACAGGTCCACACTGGTAATTTTCGATTGTGGTTTCTGCGCAGAGATGCCTGAACTGCAACTTGTCCCAGAAAACTAGCTTTTCATTGGCTTTGGTTGGGTTATGTCCTGAAACTCCTTGGGTATAGAGTAGCTGGAAGTTACCTATAGGCATAACTTCTAATTTTAGAAATCTGCGCACATTAAGTATTTCGATGAAAGGCTGGAAGCATACGCTTGTTTTCAAGGTGCCCAATTTCCATCAAATAGGCTACTGATCAGACACCAATAAAAGCCAAGTTGACGAGTTCTTTCATTTTGCAACTTAAAATTTGCGAATTATCAATGCATCTTATCGATCAGAAACTATTTGGACCGTGACCTGGCCCGAAATCAGAAATAAGTTTCATTGATAATTTCATGCGTAAAAAACGCATAACATTCCTAGATAATGCTTTAAAATGTTTACATCAAAGCTCACCGTTATATTAATTATAAAATACCCGAATCAAATTAACTTTTTAAAATTTTTTTTGGCTAATTGATCAGACAACATTGGCAAGGTAAAGCCGAAATTTTCAGAGTATCAACTACCATAGTTCTTTTACCATTTTTTCGACAATGTATAATTACTTTCTTAGCCAGCTCAATCTTCATGCAAGGAATATATCTGACGGAGAAAACCAGCAACTCCGACCACGGAAAGCCGTGTATTCTCCCCATCTTATAATTAGACGGCTTAATGCGGTTTTTGGACGTCATTATGAAATGTGCCAATTTGAGTGGCTATCGGGGATCCCAAACATTTGCCGTTTTGGGGGCCTCAAATATTTGCTTGCCTCTCCTGCGGTGCGCCCTCTGCATGATTTCATACAGTCAAGGTTTAGGATATTAATTCTGGCCTGGCAGTTGGGGGTCCCCTGGAAATTTCAGCTGAAACGGTTGAAACATAGGGCAGGCCGCCTATAAAAGAAGCCTATAAAACTAATTTTCGTATTGATAATTTCATTTGCTATCGAAAATAAATTTGACTGTCCTTATACCAACATGAGCAACTGCTGATCAAGAAAGATAAATAGAGGTTTAAGTCAAAGGGCGAGGTTTTTGGCTTCCCTTTTTACAACGAACTCACTGCCTTTAAAGTTTTTTAAAAACAGACCGTTAACTTTATAAACCGTTAGCAACAAACTCATGACTGACAGCAAACATGTTTAAAAAAGAGAGAAAGCGTGAGTTAATTAATTTTTTTTTTTACCTCGAAGTTTTTTTTTACAAATTTCAGAAGAAAAACAAAAATACCTGAGGGACATTACAGGAGAGAGAAAAATGAGGAGAAAGAGAAAGAAAATCAGGTTCAGGGGCTCAGGAGGAAATCGGAGGTGGAAGTACATGTCCATCCTGAGCTTCTTAGAGCCGTACATCCAGGACAGGGACACCTCTACCAATTTCAGATTGAGGGAGGAGGAGGTTAATGTTTCCTTGAGTCCCTAGTAACACCAGTGGAGGTAGTATAGCATACTACAGGTGCAGCATACCATTGTTTTTTTTTTTTTTTTTTTCATTTTTTTTAATCCTGTCAAAGGAATGAATAATTTTTGTCTGTTAGTTGTAATAATAATATGCTTTATTTGTATGTTATTTATTTTAAATTTATTTTTATTTTTATTTGTCCTCTACAGTCAACAGATGAGTGCATACTTTCATCAGAGTCAGAGTCCCAGACCCAGGCCCAAACCACACACGACCCAGATCTCCTGACTCCCCAGATGTGCCACCACCCTGCACACCTGAAAGACCATCTGCTCACCCTTCAAAAGCTCCAAAGAGAAGGGCTCAGCCAGAGGTGTCTGAGTATCAGCTCTGTGTCCTCAATGCAGTGAATAAGCAGCCAGACTACGAGGAGCATTTTCTTCTGAATTTAGCTGGGGCCACCCAGTAGTACATCAGAAGTTAAAATCAAATTCCAACAGATATTACATGAAGCAGAATTTGGCCCTGACCATCATTAAAACACACACACACACACACACACACACACACACACACATAGACTTACATACATAAAAATACAACATGAATCAATGAAGCAATGACACTGGTTTTTATTCCTGTTGATACTGTTATTTATTTATGAATATGTACTTTGTAATTAAAATAATATGATTGAAATTATTCTTCCTTCCCAGTCATTTATTTTCCTATTTTTAGACTACTGTTAGACACGTGTTATGTGTTGTGTTGTGTAGCTTGTTAGTGTAAAAGAGCAAATTCTGCCAAAGGACATACACTCTTTTTCTGAGGTTTTGGGTGGCTCTAAAAAGAGCCGTGTTTGATATTATGGTGGTGGTTCTGAAGCTGGTGGTACAGATGGTGGTCAAGATAGTGTTAGTCATGAAGGCGGTCCTAATGGTGGGAGTTTGAGAGGCATCAGATGATGGAATGCTGCCATGCAACTTCACCCGCTGGAGATGAGAAGTAGTCGGTGTACCTCTGCCTCACTTCCAGTGCTTCCCTGGAGGCGTTGTTGCTGCCTACTTGATGGATTGGCTGCATGGCAGGCTGTGGCTCTGTTGGCAGGGGGGCACACCTTCCTTCTTCATCAGCCTCCTCCCAATGGAGAAAATTGTGCAGGACACAAGTAGCCTTAACCACTGCATCAGCCACCTTTGGGGAAACGCCGAGGACTCTGTGGTACAGTCTCCACTGGGCAGCGAGGATACCAAACGTGCATTCCACCATCCTCCTGGCACGAGAGAGAAGGTAATTGAAAACACGCTTCTCCCTGTCAAGATGTTTTCCTGGGTAGGGCCGGAGAAGGTGCCTCTTCAGAGGAAAAGCCTCATCACCCACAAATACATGCGGCAAAGGCAGAGGGTCTTCAGCTCCTGGCAAAGGTGCATCTTCTGGCAGGTCGAGGGTCCCCTGACAGAGGGCCCTGCCAAAGGCAGATGCACAGAGGGTCCCACCATCACTGTTTTTTCCTTATGCACCCACATCCACCATCCTGAACAGGTAGCGGGCATCGACCACTGCCAGGAGCACGATGGAGAAGCTACCTTTGTAGTTGTGGTACATGGATTCTGTTGAAGATGGAGCCTGTATAAGAACATGCTTACCATCAATGGCACCTATGCAGCTGGGGAAATTCCACAGCTTGTGGAAGTCTGCTGCAATCATCTTCCAATCATCTTGCTCCGGGAAGAGCATGTACTCCTGTACTATCACTGACCAGATGGCCTCACACACATCCTCTACAATTCTTGCAACTGTGCAATAGCCCGCTCTGTAGCTGAATGCGATGGATCTGAATGAGTCACTGGTCGACAAATATCTGAAATAAATGTAGAAATATAAATTATTACAAAAATATGAAATTCAATATCACATACTTTGTTAATAATTTGTTTAGATGTGTACATTTTTGTAGGTTATCACTTAATCACATATAATTTTGTCCTATTTAATCTGTCAAAGAAAAGATCTCTTTGTGCTCAGATTAGAGCAGGTACTGCCACTCCATACTGAAACGGGTAGGTACATTGGATTGGAATAAGACAGTCGAATTCGCCTTAAAGAAATAGAAAATGAGCTTCATTTTGTTCTGTACTGTCCCTTTTATTAGAAAATACGTGAGGAGTTATTTAATAACATAAGGTCTTAATGTGATTGGCTAAATACGGATGACTCATAACGACTGAATTGATTGTTGAAAAGGAGACTTTTAGGTTGGCAAGCTACTTTGTTGTTTTTTTGTTTTGTTTGTTTGTGTCCAACTCATGATTTTTGGTGTATAGCCTAGTTGTAACCACGATGTGTAACCAGCAAGCCTGAAAGTTCTTGTCATATACTAAATTGTGTATAGTGGATCATTGATTTGCTTTGCTGCACAGATGACATATAATCCCCCGGGGGATGGGCCACTAGATGGCATGACACTAAAATAAAATCATTCATTCATATACCTAAGGTCAAAATGCATATAACTTGTGGCCTAAGTAATTAACTTACTAACTTAAGTTTAACTAAATTGTGCCACACAACTTAGCCTACCTGAGACAAATGGAGAGGCGTTCCTTGGGGCTGATAGCCTCTCTGTAATTCGTGTCTCTCTTTGTTATTGATGGTCCAATTTTGTGGAGCAATACTTTAAACTGTGTCCTGCTCATACAGAAATACTCCTTGAACCTGGGCCCGTCCAACTTCAGCTCCTGGACTAGTCGGTGGTACTCACCAAGATATTTCCTCACCCTTAAAATGTCATGAATCCAAACAGATCGGTGGGTCCGACCTTTCTCTCTCTCCACTGTTCAGCCCTCCCCTCCTCATCCATAGCAAGAGCCAGAGCCAGAAAACGAACTCGTGTTGACTTTTTAATAAGATGAAGTACATACAAAATCACGAACTTGCAACAAATAAAATAACCGCTGCCTGTGCAGATTCTCTATACCATAGCAACCAATTAAGCGCCTCAGCTGAAAAACGCTACGCTTCCAAGGCGTTCACAAGCGCTCCCAGCTGGGCGTTTTGAGCGGAGCGCCTGGCGTTTTCAGCTGAGAAAAAACGCTTTGGTGGACACGGGGCCTAAGTGTTCCCTTAATTTTTTGTGCAGTGTACTTACAGTACATAAAATGAGGCAAATCGTTTCTGATGAAATTAAGACTAATCTGACTCAATGGGCTGCTAATCAGAGGAAGTCCAGACTCGATGCCACCTACTCTACCGATCTGATAGATAATGAGCATTTCAAAGACAAAGTAAATGATCATGAGGCAAACCTGCATTGTATTGATGTTTAAGAAAGAAAAAATAATATTTGCCAACCATGTTAGGACCCTGTTACCTGAGTGGTTAATGTTACCTCTTTTTTATGTTATTGTTTGCCATTTTAAAAGAAGCACAATATGAAATTGGGGACTACATTTATTTACCTAGTGGTATTGCATTTTTGTGGCAAAATCTTGATTAATATGTACTCAAGAAAAATGAGTAGCTTGTTTCAATTGTTTAATTGCAATTGTGGTTAGAGCGAAAACCAGCATACATAGGGGGCCTTCAGGACTCCGTTTGAGAACTACTGGCTCAGACAATAGACAAGTACAGTGCTTCATCATTCGCTACAGCAACAGAGTTTGTATTTTGTATGTTTGCAGTGCAGAGAGATACGGGAAGCGAGAATGTGTAATACTTTATAGTGCAAGGTCACAAATATGTGATCAGAAGGCTTTAACTGAATATCCTGAACTGAAAATTATTTAATTGAATACTGACAATAATTGCCATAATTGCTGTTTTCTGATTGTTAATAAGTATGGTATGTCTATTTTTAGTGTTGTATCTGCTTATCTGTTATGTTTATCTGTTCATTTGTTTTAGTTGTTTGTTGTTCCACATAAGTTGAACTCGCCACTTTTATGCAGAGATGAACTCATAAATCCATTCCAATTAATTTCATAAATCTAATTTTCCATGTTTTTGAAAACTGAATGAAATCAAGGATAAGCAATAGTGTTCACTGTTTGAAATGCATAATTCTGAAGAACTGCTAGCGCTAAGCCATAAAGAAATCAGTCAACGGCTAACCTTTGCCAAACAAGGGAGAGGTCAATACAAACATTAAATAGGCATATACAGAGAAGAGAGTCAAGCCAGAAATCATTGGTATGCCTCGACCCTAAAAGGCAAGACAAAAAATTTTGAGACTGCGTCAGCCAAAACCAAAGTTTATCTCCTACGTATGAGTTTTGGCTGACAGTGCCAGCGATTTTTTTTTTTTCTACCTTGCCTTTCAGGGCTTCTGCGAAGAAGTCTCATAGCACTGATGGTATAAAAGCCTACTGTTCAAAGGGTAAAAGACTACAGTAATTTATTGAACTGCTCAACTCTCAGTGATTGCCAGCAACCAGCATCCGACTCAAAAGTAAAAAACAGAGTCAGCAACTCCACCCAGGCTGCCTGCCAGACTAGTCACATACTTGCCGGGAAATATTTATTACCTTTAATCTACAGTAAATTTTTTTGGTAGTCCCCATGAAATTAGTTTCTGTTGCTCGAAAGATGTGGAAAGGTGGCAGCCCTGCAACTTGTGCACTGTATTACACAAAAACTGACCCCGTTCCGCAATTTGCGTATTTTATTCTTCACTTTATTTCCAATTTTTGTACAATTCCTCTGTTGTCATTTTCTCCTTTATTGCCATGCTCCACTTGTCTTTACTTTGTTCCTGCTTCCCGCTCACCATCCCCACTCTGTGCCCTTATTGTTAGTCATTTCCTTTCCTGTAGCCACACCTATGTCTCACCTTCATTGTTTTCCCTGCTTAGTGCCCAGTGTTTGAGTGGCCCTCAGTTTTTGTTCCTGTTGTGAGCCTGTCTCTGTTTTTTCTCAGTTAATTACGAGCCTTGTATTTCTAGCATCTGATTCCCAGTTTTGATTTTCTTTATTTTATGGTCTTTTATGTTTGGATTGCCCTCAGTGTCTGATTGGTTTTATTAATTAATTATTTCTTGTTATACGAATTGTAATCTTGCCCTCTCCGTTATACTGCATGCTGCCACCTGGTTATTGGACTACTGCCTGCTAATTGAAGCTAACTCTGCCTACTGTCTTGGAACTGCAATCCTCTTGTGTGTTGACGCAGGGGTTCCCAAACTCGGTTGTGGAGACCCACAGTGTATGCTGGTTTTCCTTCCAAACGTCTTTACGATCTGAGAATTAACAAGCTGTTAATATTTTAAAGTAATTGCTTTTGAGGCCAGAGAGACATTTCACCCTCTTAAACCGCTTTGTCGAAAAAGCTATGCATTCCATGATGCTTAACAGCCCAACATTTATATTGTGCTTATTTTGTGCCATCCCTGGAGAGGAAGCCAAGCGAAGATGGCAATTAGTTTTAAATGATCAAAATCAAGACCGTGGTGAATCAATAAGCTGCTAACTGGGCCTCTAAACACAGGTGCAAGTGTTCAAGTTCTTTCCAAATGGTTTCATAAAACCAACCACAAAAATAACACCAAACAGGTTTGACTCATCATAATTTGCTATGACTTTGAAATATTAATTACCTAATAAATGATTAGTTTTAGTGACCACCTGTCTTCAGTTCAAACAAATAAAAGTCTATTGATTCTACATTTTGAAGAGTGACAATTTTCTCTCTTTTCATGCAATAAAAAATGTGTAATATAGCACCATTTTAACTTGCAGCTCTCCAGAAATCGACCGCATCGCTATTTCTTACATAATGTGGCACAAAATTGTAAATAGTTTCTGTGAGTATAGGCAGCACAGTCAAGAAAAATTAACAGCTCATGAAAATTCTGGGATTTCAATTGTGGTTGGAACAAAAACCAGCAAAGGCAATGGGTCCCCAGGACAGTTTGGGAACCCCTGTGTTGGATAACTGGACTGTTTGTTCCAGAGCCTGCATTTAATAAACTGTTTAAAACTGAACTACTGTCTGCACCTGAGTCACAAGTCTGCCAAAAACATGTTCATAAAACAGACATAAACGGATCATTATCCCAGAGGTAGCTTTAAATAATGAAACGTCATGGATGGAAATGGACTCGTTCATCATAATACTCTCTTCATCAGAGCTGATGATCAATATCAAAATCAGGCATCCAGCAGAAAAAAAAACAATTAAACACAGTGAGCTCTGATGATACGTGATAACATACATAATTTGTATATTTGCCTCTCTTAACCGCATATAGTTAACGTGCAGCTCAGCTTTTTCATGTAAGGGTTATACTCTTTGCTTTCATCATGGTCAATTCACTGTACTTTTTTTATTGAAAACATAATGTTTGATAAATAAATGTATTCTCAGAATCATCAGTATGCCAAATGGTCCACAACAAGGACTGCAGAGACTGAATTTTTGAAAATTTGTTTTCATTTGGATATTTAAGCTCACATTGTTAATTTTATTCTCTTTTTTTGTTGAAAGTCACACGTAGAAATATGTTTTTTCTTGATGTACCTAAAAATTCTTCTATCTCTTTCTTCATTTATTTCAGGCTTTCTCTCTATGTACTGCATTACTGTAAATTCTACAAGTGTGGTGTCTGTGCAAATAAAAGGATGTTGAGGCCCTTGTATTTAAATATGAAAGTTTTTCAGAGGTTAAATGCCTGAACAGAAGCAACAGAACACCTTAGATCTGAAGTTCTTGACCTTACCCAGAAGGGGCCAGTGTGGGTACAGGCTTTCATTCCTGCATGAAGTTTGATACCTGACTCTACTAATCAACTCCAAGAGTCTTTGCTGAGAAATTCACTGATAAAATCAGTTCTGTAACTGTTTGGTTGGAACAAAAGCATGCACTCACGCCAGCCCTGTCTGCAAAAGGTTGAGAATGTTATGGTTCTGCCTCGTGTGCTTATTTGTGCTTGCACGTTTCCCCCCCGTGCCTCTCTTGATTTGTTTTTCTGCTCATCCCCGCGGTATGACCATTGATTCCCTCTTGCCCTGACTCCTGTGATGTCGTGTGACAGCCTTTAGCATGCCTGAGTCTCGTTGTCCAATCACGTTTCCTCTTTCAGTTTCGGCTGTGGTATTTCATTCATTGCTTCCACCTGTGCATAATTCTGGGTCTCGCGAAACTCTGAGTGAATGCATTCTCTGATTGGGTCTTTACTAACCCCTACTTACCAGCACTTATTTAAGGGTGTTTGTATATATTTCGTCACATAGTATTAAACTAATTAACTCATTAGCGAGTGCGAGTTTTTCTAGCTTTTGTAAATTCCTTCCTAAGCTTTCCCTGATTAACTGCGTTTAAAGCTGTGCTTTCATTTGCTTCTCTCGTGGTGCTTTTATACTGGTCACGTTTAGATTACCTCCATCTAAACTGTCTAGTTTGATTGATTGTCTCAGCGTTTTGTCTCGAGTCATTATTGTTAACCCGGTCCTCGTGAATTTGTTCATTAATCCCATGTGTTTCTGTTTCCACCAGAGATTGCCTTCCGTATCCCCGCCTCCTCCCATGCGTATATCAGTGGGGAAGAGAGAAGAGACCGTCAGACGGGACTTTGTTTTTGTATCTGAATCTGCTCAGCTCTGCATTGCCAATTTACAGCACCTGTGCCTTCCTGAGTTTTTCCTTTGTGTTTTTCCCGAGCCTCGTGTTTTGCTGCGCCCACGTCTTGACTGCCCTTTGTCTAAGTCTCCCAGTGTTTCCATCAGTTTAGTTAGATCCAGTTTTTTGTTTTTTTTTTTAGTCTAGCCACTCTAGGAGTGTCTACTTCTGTTTCCCCCCTGCCTTGGGCATTGTACCTTAGTTCTCCCAGTGGTTCAGTGCATGTGCACGGTGTTTTGTTTCTGGCCTGTCTGCCATCTTTTCTCTCGTGTTTTGTGTTTAAATAAACACTTTGGATCCTGCATCTTGGTGTCCACCTGACCTCTCCTTAACAGAGAACCAGTGAGCTAGTCCAAGTGCTGACATTTGTTAAAATATATTATTGCTAGTCCGCTTTTTTTTTTTTTTTTTTAATAGTTCAGAACCATTTTATGCTCAAACAGCTGTTTTCAGTCCAGACTATGACTGGTTTCTAAAGACTGGCCTGCAGCTGAGGTAGGCTTCATTTCTCAGCTGTTTTGTCGTCAAAGACCGTTCCAATATAAATGATTCTTTGAATACAGCTAAAAAAAGCAGTCATGATCTGGTAGTTTTCAAAGGTCATGAAAGGTGTATCTTTTGTATATGCATCCCACAATCCTGTGCAGACACAGTAGCCAGCTGTCTATTTAAAGAAAAGTGGCAGCACGGTAGCAGCAGGTCCAGTGGAATTTGTTATTAAATGTATGCAAAAATATAATTTATAGAATCTCAAATTTACACCAGAAACATTTAAACAAGGTTGGAACCCAATCATGGAGCGCATGAATGGAACAAGAAAACAGTTGTTAGCTAGCTCAGTAAGTTTATCATTTTCAGTAAGCACATTCACTGCAGCGGAAAGTTGATAAAACAGTTGATGCTGTCTGAATGAAATTGCTTGCCGTAGTGGATTTAAACTATGTGAATTTCTGGTGAAGCCAACACTCAGTGGTGGTCGATCGTTTCAAAAGAGAAGCCTCCATACTATGCCTTCATGCCTTTGTATTGCAGTGTAGCAAAGACTCATCCTTCCTCGGCTGCAGCCAAGACTATGAACTGTAATTTGATGAGACGCAGTCTCCATATTAATCAAACCAACAATCCATTGATGTGCCCACCTGGCCAAGTTTTTATAAAAGCAGATTTCTTGATAAGATGTGAGAACCATTGTACTCAAGGGAGGACCTGTATGGCAATGTAGAAAAACTACAGTGATGTTCCAGTGTGTTTTAACCACATAAAACAAATGGAAGCATACATGGGTCTGTTCAATGCAGCCACTGTATTCAACCTGTGGAACTTCAGGCCCAGTTTAAATTCAAGTGTAAATCCCAAGGTTTCCTAACATCCCTAATATGCCCAGCTGAAATACAGGGAAATATGTATAAAATGATGTACAAGATCTAGATATTTTCTATTTGATGTAATGCAATGGCCATAAAACATGGCATCCTGGGTTAGAGTGTTTCTCTAAGTATGTGTAATGTAGCTTCAGTGAAGTCCTGCAATAAGGAGATACTGAATATGGACGTGATATTGTACCTATGAGATGAAAAAATGCTTTTTCTAACTTTGAATCAATTTAAGGGAAAAACGTAAATCAAAAATTAGAATCTAAGGGGTAAAACTGACTGAGGGAGTATAATGCAATGTAAACTGTAATGCCTGTTAAAGCTTATCAGAATGTTGAAACATATAGACAAAGAAAAATTTCATGTCCTCTCTTATTTAGTTCCTCCCTGTCCCCTGATCATAGCTCACTCTCATGTCCCTTCTCCGACCACCCTGGTGATCAGTTGCAGTTGCATGTGTATTTCAAACTGATAGAGTAGATCCACTCTGCAGTAAAGTTGCGCATATAACAGTAATGTAATTCCTTACATTAACTGCAGAACTTTTGTGTTCTTGAGGAAGCTTGCTGCAAACCAACTGATCAGCTTTTAATGGAATGCCGCATACGTCCGCATAAGATGCCATCAAATTGAGGGTCTTGAGTAACATAGTGGATGAAAACAGGCACCAAAAAATTTTCCAGCGTTTTGGAAAAAAATTCAACCATGCAAAATGACGTATCTCCACATTCTATGGGACGCATATCAGTATTTAAAAAAATCATACTCATATCAGTATTTTAAAAAATTCACCTATAAAGACAAATTATTCACCTTTAAAGACAAGTTTTCGCCATGATGGAAAAAGTCCTCCAGAGCGGGATGTGTTGGTTCCTGTATATTCACATGACCGCAGATCCACTGCCTCATAAGATTTCGGATCTTTACTGTCACTTGAGGAGCACTTGCAGAACTTTACTACATAATGAATCTACCTTATGAGCCCAGTTAAGACATAAATTCTTATGCAGTTCTGACAGGACCACTTAGATAAAATAGTGTATTTATTCTTTTTTTCTAAGTTCATACTGAATTGTTCTCAAGTGACTATAGAGTCCTTCACTATGACGTCCTGTTGCCATGGCGCTAAAAAACTCTAAAAAAGCCAAAATTTCTTGAGTTTGGGTGTCATAGTCTGTGTTCGAAAGGTGAAAACCTCGAATTATCTGTCGTTTTCCCACAAAAGACAGCTAAAAGGACGAAAAAGGTTGAAAGAGCATCAAAGGATCATCTAGTGTTTTAGAATTGTAAAGGGAGAAATTGAAATGGACAGAAATGGTTCTTTGTTTTGCCCCAACCTGTAGCTATATTTCAGGCAACACTTGTTCTTACACAGGTGAGCATCTTATCGGCAAAACAATTTTTCAATAAGATTGTAGCAAGTAAATTGTACCTGAACGAGCTATGATATCAACAATCAAACACTGCTACAAATCAAGCTTACTGTGTTTTTTCTTGAACACTATGACACTAAAGAGGGTCCAAATTTCAGCTTGGACATATTCTTTATATAAAGATCATATTAAAGCATGTAATTATCTGAGTGTAGACTTCATTAAGATTTCATAAGTGATCTTAGTTGACCGGAATTTAATAGTGAACATTTCATTGAACTCACCATGACTTTATAAACCTTGATCTTAATGCTTGTGTGTACTTCTCCACATAAAACGCCTGGCTGATAAGTAAATGCCTCGATGTGATCTGACATAAAGTGGTTTTCTTCCATTCTAATTGAATTTTTTGCTTCGGAGAAGAAAGAAAACAGCAAATTGACAGATAGCATTGCCATTTTGAATAGAATGCGGGTTTGTCTGGAAATAAAAATTTCAGGGTCATGGTACTTCCATGAGTGCAGCAATTATAAGATTTCAGGGGTTTTATTTTTATCAGTCGAAGAGTTTGGTGGAAGCATGGCCTGAAGAGCTGCAAACTGTATTTCATGCTATTTTATTTCATCCTGGTATTGGATCCAATATTTTACATTTCCATTGCATACTAATTAAGCATCATAAATAGTACTGGCGTCCTTTGGTTCAGCCATCTCCAGGTTTCTGTTGCTTGCATCCAGAGAAACCATATGTCAAATGGAATTACAAATGGACATTCTATAGTGGCCAGATCGGTTTTGTTTCAATTTTCTGAGATATTTCAACAATTACCTGGTCACTATCTTTGTCTCTTTGATTGGCCCCGCTGTTCACTAATGTTATTTACAAGCTAATGGTGAGACCCTGGTTCTCAGCTTGGCGGAGATAGCTGTCCCTGAGACATGCTGTGCACAGGCTATGCACTGAATGTCACAGCAACTACTGTGGCTCTGAACAGATCAATAGCTGAACTGAAAGCTTAGTACCACTGCTTGTTCAATGCTTACCAATGCTGCTTTTTGTTCATAACCAAGAATCACTGTCTGTTTCAGGGCTAATGAGCTTTTGTGCCATGTAAAGCTGCAATGTTGCAATAAATTCACATAATCCATAGGCTATATCTGTCTGCTGCTGCTCCAGGTGGATTGCTGTGAAGATTAGGTGCCCCTCACGATGATCATTGGGTAGTTTTCTCCTTGGAGGTCAGAGGTGCTTCCTTTTGGAGCGGCCTCATGGTGGCCAGAGGCTTAGCTATGCATTCATTTCTTCAGCAGCTAGTATATTCCTGCAGGGGCATGGCCACATGGCAGTTAGAGAAGCTATCAGAGTATGGCCAGGGCACTTAGTATTATTTTCAATCATGAAGTATCCTAATGGCGGCTGGTACCTTGACTACGCATTGATGGCTTCATAATATATTCCTTTATGGCCCTGGTCCTCAAATCACAGTCCTCAAGGTCCGAAAACTGCTAGTTTCCCACATTTCCTTTACCTGGGAGTCAGGTGTAAAGACAGTCTGGCCAATCAGGGGCACTAAGTGTTCATTTATACCTGGGATATAAGAAAACCTGAGCTAGATTTGGAATCCAGGTTGAGATTTGAGGATCCCTGCTTTATGGGATGGTCTCAGGGAAGCTTGTGCCCAAGCTACATGATAATAGTATCACTAGCTATTATATACCGCCATGGAATGGCCTCAGGACAGCTGGTGCCTGGCCAACACATTGATAGCTTGACTTGGTAATATATTCCTGCAGGGAATGGCCTCAAGGCAGCTGATGCCTTGGCCACACATGGATGACTTCATTGGGTAGCAGGCTGTCAGCTAGGATTCTGAAACTGCCAAGTCATTTGTTTTTCGAATTTGAAAAACTGAGTTCTCTTAAGATTTCATGTCTTCCTCCTCTTGCATTTTTGGCAGTGTTGACACAAATGGGCTTATTACTGTCCTTTGCAGAATAGAAATTAATTACAGTGCTGTGAAAAAGTATTTGCCCCCGTCCTGATTTCTTTTTTTTTTGCATATTTGTCACACTTCAATGTCTCAGATCATCAAGTAAATTTTAATACTAAACAAAGATAACTCGAGTAAATACAAAATGCAGTTCTTAAATGATGATTTCATTTATTAAGGGAAAAAAGCTATCCAAGCCTACCTGGCCCTATACCAAGCCAGAGACTACATGTGAACGCAGAGCTTTCCGTGGTGCTGATAATCATTTAACCATGACGTACTTTTCAGCATCTCATGTGCTCTATTCATTCATTAATCACTCCCTGATATTCTGCCTGATATTCTGCTGACAACGATCACTATCAGGAAGAAACTTTGCTAAAAGCTCCTATTAACCATTTCTCATTAAGAAACAATTCCGACACCAAGCTACTAAATGAGTTTGTAGCAAAAACACACAAATGGTGTAAGCGTTGCTTATGTAGAGCTAGCCAACCTCCATTTTTTTCGGCTTTATTAGCCAGAATAATTGTCAAAGGTGGATGAAATTCCGCCACGGCCATGCCAAGAAATCGTTTGTTTTACCAAACAAGTTATGGTGCATTTCGTGATTGCTTTCACCATGGTAGGATCAGAGTGCTAGCCCTCACCACAGCAAAGTACCCAGCTGACCCCGGTCATGGATAAATAAAACGATCGTTTCACAGCAGCAGCAGTAAACAAAACCAAACACATACGCTAAACTCCGCAAAGCCTACGTCTGGTTTAATTGCAGCCTTATCAGCCCAACTTTGCAGACTCGCACAAAACCTCTCCGGTTAGCTTCAACTGCAGCGGCTATGGTCAGGTAACGTTATGATGAAACTGCCACTTGATACTACCCAAAGTAACACAAACATACCAATCTGAATTACTGCAGATACCATAATTTCCGGTGTACAAGCCGACTGGGTGTATAAGCCGAGCCCTGTTTTCAAGGCTAAAACAACAGATTTTTTGTGTTTCCCCTATATAAGCCGACCCCCCTTTCTGGAGATTGAATTTATCAAAAAAAGGAATATCATTGTATAAAAGAATTGGCTTAAATTCAAAATGCTGGCAAAGAAAAGAAATAGAATTTCTTGTGCGAGTTTAAAGGACCAGTATGTGAGATCTAGAGCCATCAAGTGGTGAGATTATAGATTGCAACCAAATGATCATTCCCTTTCTCAGAGAGCCTACGGTGGCTGCAAAACTTGCAAAAACGCGAAAGGCGCGTCTCGTGTCAATGCTTTATTTAATTACTTTTTTCCCGTTCTGGGCAACCGTAGAAACATGGCGGTGCTAAATGGCGAGCTCCGTGGAAGAGGACCTGCTCTCTCTGTTGATATAAAGGGCTCATTCTGGATAAAAGAAAACACTTTGATTCTTATTTTCAGGAAATAATTCACTGATGAAAATGTACTTTTGAATATTATATTCCATTCCTGCCAGTTATTCAGCCAGATTGTCCATCTAAATCTAACACACTGGTCCTTTAAGTTAAAGTCGCACCACGCGTGATACCGAAAGACGAAAAGACATTCAGTTGACCAATCAGCACTGCGTAATCCCATAACACACTGTCCAGTAAATGACACATTGAGGGACTAAGTTAGACTTTTAAGGCAGACAACAGCATGCAAACAGTCAGTGATTTGTTAATTTCGTTTATCTGTCAAATGTTTTGTTGATTTCACAAACCTTTCTGCAAAAACGATGGACTCTGTTGGCATGTGGTTTTGTTTGACCGTATGATTCCAGTTATGATAGTAAAAAGAAAATTTAAATGTTTGGGATCATTTCCTTTATTACCTCCATCACCTAAGGTGGAAGGAGGTTATGTGATCGGTGCCATTTTTCTGGAATTTGGGATGATGCTGAGAGAGGCTATGGATGAGTTTTTGGTGGTGATTCTGCATTCATCCAGGCAGGGGAAAAAATGATTTTGGGTTTTGCTGCCACCTGGTGGTAACATGTGGCGGAGTTACTTGCAAACTCTTAGTGCAGCTCTTGTTTCATAATGGGATACCCTCTGGATAAGCCGACTCCCTGCTTTTAGGGCGAAAATGTAGGGCTGAATTTTCGGCTTATACACCAGAAATTACGGTAAGTTAACAGGAGCATTTTTTTAAGTGGCACGGAACGCGAACTAACATGCGGTAGTAACCGAGCGGTCATAACGACAGAGACAAACGTTACCCTGTAATTCAGGCTTTACAGACAGTAAGTTCCATTACCGTGAACAGTTGTACCAAGCATCCAAATTACAAACAACTACAACCCCGATTCCGAAATAGGTGGGGCAAAGTGCAAATTGTGAATAAAATCAAAACGCAATGACTTTCAAATCACACCAGCCAGTATTTCATTCACAATAGAACAGAGATAACATAGCAAATGTTGAAACTGAAAAATTTTACAATTTTATCCACAAAATGAGCTCATTTCAAATTTGATGGCTGCTACAGGTCTCAAAAAAGTTGGGACAGGGGCGTGTTTATCATGGGTGTCTTCTTCTTAACAGAGAGTGAAGGCATCTGGGCTCTGGGGAGACAGGTTTCTTGAGTTTAGCCATTGGAATTTGTTCCCACTCTTGTTTAATACAGGCTTCCAGCTGCTGGAGCATTTTGGGTCTCCTTTGACGGACTTTTCGTTTCGTTTTCGTTTGAGAACATTTGGTGCATAATTAATCGGTGAAAGATCAGGACTGCAGGCAGGCCATTTCAGCACACAGACTCCTCTACTACGAAGCCATGCTGTTGTAATAGCTCCAGTATGTGCTTTTGCATTGTCCTGCTGAAATACAGAAGGCCTTCCATGGAATAGATGTCGTCTGGAGGGGAGCATATGTTGCTCTAAAAGCTTTATATACCTTCCAGCATTCATGGTGCTTTTTAAAACATGCAAGTGTCCCCACCATATCCACTAATGCATCCCCATACCATCAGAGATGCTGGCTTTTGAACTGAACGCTGATAACAGGAGGGGTCTTTTTCCTCTTTAGCCCGGAGGACACGACACCCATGATTTCCAACAAGAATGTCAAATTTGGACTACTCTGACCACAGGACACTTTGCCACTTTGCTTCAGTCCATTTTAAATGAGACTTGGCCCGCAGAACACAGCAGCGCTTCTGGATCATGCTCAACAATGGCTTCCTTTTTGCATGATAGAGTTTTAGGTGGCATATGTGGATGGCACGGCGGACTGTGTTTACAGACAGTGGTTTCTTGAAGTATTCCTGGGCCTATTTAGTAATGTCAATGACAGAATCATGCCGGTGAGTGATGTAGTGGCGTCTGAGGGCCCGAAGATCACAGTATCCAGTAAAGGTCTTTGGCCTTGTCCCTTAAGGCCCGTTCACACATAGACGCCCTTCTACTACGATGGAAAAGTGACCGAGAGCAGGGCCAATCAGGGGCCAAACGTGGGAGGATCTCCATGAGCATGGTTTGGTCGGGGTGGGATCTCCGAAGTCGGGAAGCTGCACGCTCTCCCCACGCTTCTTTTGAACATGCACAAAATTAGAGTTGCTGGGTCGTGGCCAACAAAAAGCGGGGCAAAGTCTTATTAAGGACATAGTGGGAACGCCATTATCGTAAAAGCAGCATGATAGCATCGTGGTGAGATCTCTGTGGTTATAATAAAAACGCAGCACCGTGCTTGTTGGAACAGAGCCAGTTGAATCAAATTAGCATCAGGTCCGTTCATCTTCGAAGTTGGGAAAGAACTGAAGAAATGCTTGAACACCCCCGATTTATATAGATGTAACCCTCGTTTCTCAATTTAGGTCGCGTGCTCCAGGTCTCTGGGCTGTTTGAATGAGCGCTACAATTGGTGGTACACAAATCAATCTTTAATCTTCGTTCTTCATTAATCACACCAATACAGTACTGTACAGCTAACGTTACATCCAACAAAACGGACTGCTCAACTCAATCGTTTTTTCTGCTACTTCCTTTTTCCCTATCACGCTGCTTCCTCCCCAGTAAAACAAATATAAGTAGGAACTAATATTCAATCAAAGCAAGAGGACATAAATTGTAATTTAAATCAGTGCACAAAATAATTCCATAAATTAAATAATTACAATGACTTTTGCTTACTGTATTGTATTTTCTTCACTCACTGTTTATCTTACGCATCACAAAATCAGTTGAGCAAGTATAAGACACTCCAAGAAACATAATGCATACAGTAATTACAATTACATAGACATCCCCACAAATTGTACTAGAAGCGTAATATGGTCAGCACCAGCGTAGCGACATCGTCCTACAGTCCTCTAGGTCTGTGTAACAATGTAGTATGGTCCTGTACGTCATAGCGGCAATGTAGTAGAAACGACCGCTTGGTCAGCATTGGTCTAGGTGTAATCGTAGTAGCAGCGCTTTTGATGTAGAAGCATCGCAGTACAGTCAAGATGTAGTCTTTAATTTCCCAAATTACTGGATTTTGACGGTGATATTGGCCCGATTTTATTACTTTTTCAGATCGGGGTGATCAGCATGGTCTTTGTAAGGTTACAGAGCTGTGTGAACGGGGTTTTACGCACAGAGATGTTTCCAGTTTCTCTGAATCTTTAGATGTTGTTATGCACTGTCGATGATGAGACCTTCAAAGCCTTTGCAATAACTTTATGTATGTGCACGTTTTACTAGCTATGTTACGTACCATTTATCTTCTTCGCAGTAACGTGCTTTCACCAATGTTATCATTGTCACCTTTGATTGTGCCTTCATTTACAACCAGTTATTACTTATGTTTCATTTGATTTGACTCACTGTACTATGTGTTCAGTTTATTCAGTTTTCTCATTGTTGTCATTTTTTATTTGAACTAGCCATTCCTTAATTTACTATTAGTTACTATCTCTGCCTCATTTGATTTGACATAATTTGTTTCTGTATACGTAAGCGTCATATTTATGTGATCTTTATATTTTTGTGATTGTGGTGTCTTATAAGCCTGTATGGGTTGGGCGACTTTGTCGCATGACACGTTAATAAAATTTCATTCATTCATTAATTCATTGAGGAACATTGTTTTTAAAGTATTCCACAATTTTTTTATGCAAGCCTTCATAGGTTGGAGAGCCTTTGGCCATCTTTACTTCTGAGAGACCCAGCCTCTCTAAGACATCCCTTTTATAGCCAATCATGTTACACATCTGATGCCAGTTAACTTAATTACTTGCTAATGTTCTTTCAGCTGATTTTCTTATATATTAATTGCTTTTTCAGCCCTTTTTTTTGCCAGTGTCCCAACTTTTTTGAGACCTGTTGCAGCCAGAAAATTTTGTGGATAAAAATTTAAAATTTCTCAGTTTCAACATTTGAAATGTTATCTATGTTCTATTTTAAATAACATATTGGCTCATGTGATCTGAAAGTCATTGCATTTTAATTTTATTCACAATTTACACTTTGTCCCAAGTATTTCAGAATTGGGTTTGTATAAAAAGTTAGCTTCAAATGAGGTTTATGTCCACACACCTTCTGTTGAATGTCTCCTGATATTTACTCTTGCATATTTAGGACATGAACATTAGCAAAAGTAACTTAGCTAAGTTCGCCGCAGTGCTACAGCCACATTCAACAGCCTATCACGTTAGGTAGGCTTAAGCAGTAGTGCAACACAAAATGCTAAAACTTTCAGCCTCTGCATCTGTCGTTGAGTCATGGACAGTTGGTACCAATCCAGGCTTTATCTTCAGATATTTTACAAAGGCTGCATTTGATGCCAGTTGTTAGTCCCAATTATCGTTAGCAGTCCTGCTGGCCACCCGTAACATGTTAGCTTCACTTACATCATTTGCTGTTATATCGATACTTACAGCTTGTGGCTCTGAGCTCCTGATCGATGCTACTGCCCCAGGTTTGAGAAGCAGCTGAGACGCATATCCAACGCCGAATTATCCTTTATTGACAAAGCTGTCTTTGGCGAAATGCGGAGCAGAAACAGTTAACTATCCCTTTGAGTGTGGCTGTTTGTCGCCAGCAAACAAAAAAAGATACCCACTGATTTCTAGTGGCATCGTGCTTTGGGAGACATACTGATAAAGCTACATGTTAAATGATTTGCGCTCATTTGTGCCTGATAGAGTAGATTTTGGGTTGGGCAGGTCCAGTGCCGTGATTGGCTCTGGCCAGGTCTGTCCTGATTGGATGCAACAACCTGACATCAGGTTTTGCCAAAATCTCGTGGAGATCTCGGGACGAGCTGTTCAGTGAGGAAATCACGTTCAGGAAATCACGTTCTTGGATTTTGGCAAAACCTGTGTATCCAATGGTTAGAAACTTTGCAGAGGCTGAGTATGGACATCCAGCAGTATAACATTATATGTATGTATAAAATGAGGGATCAGCATAATAGGTGACCGTAAAGAGAACCATGCCGGAAGACATATCCCATGGTTGTGGAAAAAAATGTTGCTGTGTTTCAAGAGGGGTAAATTATTGGCCTGCATCAAGCAAAGAAAAACCTAAGGAGATTGTGGAAATCACTGGAATTGGATTATGAACTGTCCGAAGTATTATTAAAAGGATAGTGGTGAAATGTCAACTTTGCGCAGGAATGGGTCAGAAAAAAATCATGAATGAATGCGATTGTAGTGATGCATATCTCCTGGAATACATGTTTGTGAGTTTAGAGGTATGTTCATATTTTGACATTCAGGACGTTTTTGGTTATGCCAAGCCAAGTTTTTTGTCTACCACACATGCGCGAGTAGACACCATGCTATTGTAAGGACACGCCTCCAGCCTTCCAGCTCATTGGTCTACTCCCAGAGAGCACTCTACCAATTATTCAATTATCACCTGCGCCTGTTCCTTGTTTTCACTGAGTGGTAGCAGTGGCTATTTCAGGCTGTGCTTCTCTTCTTTGTGAAGTCTGTGTAACCTCATGCCTGTTAGACATAGTAGTCTGTACAGGCTTGTTCTCCATATTTCGCTTACTAAACTCTAAACTCTAAGCCAAGTGCTGTCATACTTAAACACAGCACTTTTATTTCTCTTTTTGTTCCGTGTTATACATAGTACTGCTGCGCTTTCCAGTTCTAGTATTACCTATTGTGAATATCTTGTTCGGAACCTCTTTTCCTGTTGTTTCTTCTGCAAAATTTTTGCTTGCTGCATTACAATTGGGCATAAACCAACCAAATCAACCTCTGCACTTGAGTCCAGTCCTCCACTTCCTGTCCTCCATGCAACTGCACTCTGCTCCGGACAAAACGTTACAGCTATCAAGTTGTCCGTAAGTAAAACTTCTCAGCCTGCAGTGAACTACCAATCCGCAGTAGACAAATGTACTCATCGAGTTCCCATCTTTTTTTTCATTCCCATAACAACTGCAGTCATGGTCCTTTACAAGAACCACATTTTACACATTTTCCATTCTCTCGTAGTCCCATTTTGGATGGGAGAGATTGCATGCAATATCATAATTTTAATTGTAGCAGTTTTTCATTGTAGAGCGAAAGGGGACATATTGTATTTTTTTCCATTGGTCAATGAAATTTCATCGTCTTGCTTTATTAAGATCTCTCTCCCATTTTAGAGCACAATTTTTGAACAGTTTATCAGATGTTTCATTCAGCAATACACAAAATAATGAAATTGAGGTTATATCTCTTGAGTTCAAACAGAAAAGTAAGCTTTCTAATTTACATGTACATGCTCACTTTTGTAACATTTCAAGATTGTTGTGACAAAGCCATAACAAAATACGCATCATTATCAAAAGTCAAGGTAGTCCAACAAAATATTTGAGAGTTGGGCTCATATTTTCCAAGCTTTCTCCTGCAGAGTTGATGCTCTGGAACTTTTAGGCAGACCCTTGCATTCTTGTTTGTGCTGGCCTGTAGAATAACAAATGCAAGTGGCAATGTTGATCATTCATGTGAATAAACGTGTATCTCCCATCAGCATAGTAGTTGGGGTATGAATATTGTTCTCTTTTTTTCCATTCAAGTGAGACCAGCTGTGGCTGAGGACCTGGTAGAGGTCTGCAGGCTTCGGACATTGGTTGTTGCATGATGGAGAGCAATTAGGCTGTCCCCCTTGAGCTCAAACTATTAGTCTCTAGAGTGTTAAATTCCTCAGCATATCAATCAATGCATGGGCTGTAATGCAGTGTATTTCTAGGGGGCAGGTTATGTTAGGGCTCTCTGGTGCACATTCATAGTGCTGTTATGTATCCCAGAAGAGTTGGTGTTCAGTAAAACACTGTTTTGATGCATGTTTTGATTCATGTGCTCCAGGAAAGTTCAGCTCACTGAATTCTCCTCCCTCGTTGGCACTGTGGCTAAAGGTCAGACAGTTTTTCAGCTCAGTTTGTGAAGATTTACTGTACACAGACACACACACGCACACGCGGAAAAAAACCCACAATAATATTGTACTGTAGTTTTTATAGGCCCCCAGTAAGGGCTTTTCAACAGTATCTGCATGGTTGCGCCAACTAATTATGCACAGATGGTGATTCTTTAAGATTGCTGTGCTGAGGATCTTAATATAAAACAGAATTGCTGAAGTGGGATACAAAAGCAGTAACAGTCATCAATGGTGCATATCCCATCAGGCCTTGTGAGGTTCGACTTCCATTTCAAATCCCTCCCCAGGCGTACGCAAGAACCTGCATGACACTCCAATATGGGCGTGCTATGATTCAACGTTAATTCAAGGAGGCAAGAAAAAAAGCGCTGGCCTTGAAAGACAACAGACGGGGACACTGAGAGAGACGGCACAATAAAATATTAAGTTTTCAGAAAATAAGACAGCAGAAAAATAAATAAATAGAACATCCTTGACACATTACAGCGCTTCTTCGTCTCCTCCCTGGGATGAATCTGTTTCAGGCGAGAATCATGATAATTGAGGTTGCCCGAAGTTATATGGTTTACCCTGGTTTCCCGTGTCTGTCGGTGTGAGTGTAGGCGTTGCTGTCACGCTTTCTTGTGCGAAAGAAATCTCAGCAACTGCTTGGCACAATGGCTTCATGCTTCTAGCATGTTTCTACACAAATGTGGAGTTGTGCATAAACCATGATAGGCTCTCCTGGGTCAAAGGTCAAGGTCACTGGACATGAAAATGTGTTATTTTGTGCGGATGAGATCTCAGCAACTGCTTGGCACAAGGGCTCCATACTTTAGGGATGTGTTTATACCAATATCTAGCTGTTCATCCATTATGTTAGGTTTACCTGGTGCAAAGGTCACAGGATAAATGCACCCGCTTTGGGCGACCTCTTTTTTTCCGCTTTGCGAAAAATGACATTCTTAAGTTAACTATCATACATTAATAAACAGTTGTATACCGAAATAGGTGGCTGATCCATCAAGCATTTTACAGTATCAACCTCTAAAAACAGCCAGCCAATATGCACTTCACAGGGAACTAGCTATTGTTTGTCGTATAACTGTATGAAAGTTATTTGGTAAATTGGCTTAATTTAGAGACTGTTACATTAATCCAGTGGTTCCCAAAAAAGGGGCACAGAGCAATTGCAGGGGGGGCGGAAGCGAATTTTTTTTTTTCCCCACTGGAAAAAACAGAAAATCATTTGCATACAGCAAATCAGCAACCTTGTTCCAGACCACTGAAGGAGTGTCTTGATACAGTTGAATTTTTTCTGTCTTTACTGGCCTTGCACCGAGGTACGGTCTCGGAACCACTGACTGCACAGTCCATTCGCTGCCCAGAATACTGCGATTACATCGTAAATGCCTGCCTTAATCTCAGCATAACTGTCGGCCAAATCATTCATCTAGCCTGCCATTTTCATAAATAAATGTTTATGAATGTAGTTGTTCAAATATTTGAAGCTGGTAGAATGAGCTGGTTTCAATCAATGTAGTCTAGCAATACCCAACTCGCCGCTTTTTTTATCCTGCACTGATCTGGCATATTAATAGTAAACTAGTTAGTGACACCGAACAAAATCCGATGAATATAAAGAAGAAATAACCGAGATTGCGTCAGCTTATTCTCAAAAATTTGAATGCTCTGTAGGCCGACAGATTATTTTTATCTAGCCTAGCTACTGAACGTAACAAACATATCGGCAGGTTTGGCAAATGGTGTTCATGAATTTTTTTTCGCACTTCGCTGTCGGCTGTTAATATAGGTTGATTATGGTGCTTTCTTTCTGCATCATAGAAACATCATTTTAAGTGGACGGCTATACTCAGGCAGAGGGGTGTGATACAGCCTAATGATTTTATACTTTAAAAGAGGTTTTGAATTATTAAATCTTCGTGTCCTTCATTTGAAAATGCGGTGGCCGTTTCCAAACCTGCCAATCATTTTTAATGTTTCCAGCTAGGCTAGACAAAAATCAGCTGTTCAAAGCATTCATATTTTCTAGAATGAGCTAACGCAATCTCGGTTATTTTTACTTCATAAGTGCAAGGCCAGTGAAGCGAGAAAAATTTAACTGTCTGGAGACACTCCTTCAGAGGTCCGGCGCAAGATCGCTGATTGACTGTATGCAAGTAAGTTTCTGTTGGTGTCCTGAACTTTAGTGGGAAAAAAAATTTCACGCATGGCAAGAATGAATGGATAAATAAATACAGTAAATGACACTGCTACCATAACATGGACAAATTTTTGACAGAGCTCCCACGTAAACGCAAAGCAAAGGATGAAGCACCGCCAAATGAGCTTCTAAAGCAATTTCCTTCCAAGGCAAAGACTAGAAAATATGACGACACATCTTGCCTTTGGCTTCACCTGTACAACGGTGGGTAATGAGAAGAGACCGCAGTGTGTTGTCTGTCTTAAACAAACCTTTAGGTTTTTGTGTTTTTTTTTCCCTCTCAGGGAGTTGGTCATGTTTTAAAACCCATTTTTGCAGAGAGGCAGTTTTTCAAAAATGCATTAATAAGCAAATTTGTTGGATATTAAAAAAAAGAAACCTGTTACACTGAACATAATTACACAGTTAAGGTGCTTGAAAACAGTTACACTTAAAATAATTACACCGTAAAGGCGGTTTGTTATTTTGTTATTTATTTCTAATTCTAAAAGTAGTTGTAGTTTATGACAACCTGCAGTTTATGGCAGTTTACTTTTATTTTTTCAAAAAAGGTTGAGGTTTATATTAATTACAATGTGTGAAATAAACTGCAATGGACTCTGAAAACAAAATATGTGTATGTATGTCCTTTTTTTTTTTTTTTTGGGGGGGAATTTTCCTATGTACCAAAGGGGGGCCCAGCAGAGAAAGTTTGGGAACCACTGCATTAATCAGAGTTATTACACGGAACTCCTCTAATTACTTGTCCACCGATATAATCTCAGAGACAGTATCATAAAACTAATAACCGTTTCTCTCTCTGTGATCAGGCGAGAGTGTCTTTAACGTTTTTAAAATAGGATTAACTTGAACTTCAGTAGATCAAGCAACTAAGGATCGGATCAAGCGACTGTTAGTTACAGAAAACAGAGGCAACGATTTTACTCTTAAAACATTTACTGCTACTTGCTTCTAACACACAACAACACGCTAACAGCACATCCAATGACAGAACGGATAAATACAATATTAGAGTTTCCAGGGGAAAGTATGCAATGGGGGAATAAACCAAAAGGACCGTCACCAGTAGCAGCTGGTAATTTGGTGGTAAATTTAAAAACACGTTTGAATTGGGAAGAAAATTTCTGAAATCACCCGGTTAGCAGAGAAGTGTTTCTCTTGTGTGCCTGCAAAATAGTAGCAGCCCACTCCAGGTAGCAGCATCAGGGGTAAGGAAGATGATGGAGTAGAGATGAAAACAAGCCGTTGAAGTTGGCCAGTGTCAGAATGGGACACCTAAGGCACCGGTAACAAGGGTGCCTCCCGTAAAACAGGAAATCTAGCTTTGCATTCCAGTGAGGGTCATCAAAATAGAAAGTTTAGCAGAGGGGTCAAAGACATTATGTCAGTGGACATGCCGTCTTTGGTCAAGCTTTCCACTTCACATACCTAATGCTCTGGCTTTGAGAATTTCCCAAATAATTGTATTGTGTGATTAAATAACCTCAGTGAATAAAGATGTGGCATTCTGATATTAGGTAGGCATGGGCAATACAAATGAATAAAGTGACAACATTTCTTGAGTTGCTGAGAAAAAATTTTTTTATTATTTTCTAATGATTTTTTGCAGGTAAGTAAAGAAGACACAGACAAAGAGTTTGCCACAAGTCCAACACCTTTACAGGAAAGGGTCTCAGAGCCACAGGGTCCCAAAAATGGCTGATTTCGGCATTTATCAACAAAACCCATTGTGAAAATTGGGGGGTGAAGCCTGAGGGCATTTTCGAAAATGCAGTCTACTCAGAAATAAACCTGGCCAAATTATCCATTAGGGTACCCTAACAGAAATAATTGATGCTAAAGTCATCAACCCCTTTTCTGAAGTACAGCAGCGCCCCCTAGGCCCTTTTTAATGGAAAATGCATTGGATTTCACCCAATTATGTTCAACAAACATTAGGTTTTGCATTGATATTAAAAAATGGTATGAATGGGTTGCCTGTGAAGTTTTTTTTTTGGATCAATGGCCTGCAAAAATGTCAAAATTATCGGTGGGAGGGCAAACATTAACGCTACTCGCCCATTACTATATAAAATGCAGTGAATCAAAATCAATCAATCAATCAAAACTTTATTTATAGAGCACTTTTCATACAATAAATGTAGCACAAAGTGCTTTACATAGACAAATTAGGTATTAAAACAATAAAATAAGTAAATAAAATGGAACCCCCCCACACCACCACTCCCCTCCCCTTCCAACTCCAACCCCTGATTTCCATTAAACAAGCACACTAAAAAGAATACTAAGGCTGAGCGGAAGAACCTAGGAGGAAACACTATCTTAGGGTTCTGAGTCAAGAGGCGGAAGCCTCTCCCAGGAACCCGGCTAAAATGGATCACAAACAGCGACCCCAGGCAGGAGGAAGGGCCACCCACCACCCCCATAAGGTGAAGGCATGGACCTCCACCCCACGGGGGGGCCCCAAGCCAGCGCCAAGGACCTACAATCAACATGACGAGACGGCTCCCACTGAGGAAACACTGGAGTTATAAAAAAAAAAAAAAAAAAAAAAAAACAAGCTAAAACAAATAACATAAAATAATAAAATTATGAACAACAGAATTCTATCAATTAATAAATAAATTAAAACGTATGTAATAAATGAGGTAATAAAAACAAACTAAAAGTGGAGCTAAAAGCGATAGTAAAAAGAATCTAAGTTTCCTAAAAACCCAGTTATAAAAATCAGTAAAATAATGAAAACGGGTAACTAGTTAAAAGCCAGATTAAAAAAGTGGGTCTTGAGCCTGCTTTTAAAAACCTCAACATGAAGTCGCTGATGCCGGCAGTTGTTTGCCCTCCCACTGCTACGAAATGAATCAAATGTTCCCCCTTCAATAACCCGTGGTGATTTAAAAAAAAAACCTTTGCACTGTTTTTTACAATGTCCATATACCCTCCTCCCATGATAGTTTCAATGAGCTACTGTGAATGATTCATAGTAAAACACAGTGACGTGCAGTCGGAGGTTAGTTTGGTGAGGCAGAAACCTCCCCTTTGCTTGATTAGCAATCAGACGATTAACTAGTTTAGTAAGACTATTTGGCAGAATGACGGGCCAGTTTAAGTTTCATGGCGTTATTACTCAGTACATCGAGCCTGAAATGCTCACTAGACAGCAGATTTTGCGGCGTACTTGCTTCCAGGAAGCGAAGCAATGTCATCAACAAATATTAAAACAGTTCGACTTATGCAGAGTTCAATGCTTAATCAATATACAGTGTATTCTCCTTTAAATATGCGCTTTTACACCCAAACAAAAAGCGGGCGCTTATTTTCAGTCTTCTTTCATAATCCGATTAACAAAATGTTTAAACGATATACAGAATTACCGAGAGCCGAGAATTTTTCCTAATTGATTATTAAGATTTCCATCCTCGCAGTCTCGAATTGAAGGGTATAAGTGAATGAATCTTGTGACCGGTGTTCGCAAGGTGGCATATTTTGATAGGTAGCAAAATTTGTCAGAACACTGGTAGGTTTTGAACGCCTGGCGCTGGTTTATTCCTTGGTATATTTTACTGAAACTTCACAAATAGGGCCACAGGATATTCTGTCACCTAACTATGTAGGGTACAGTAAAAATACACTCACCTTTCTTGCTATTGTTGAGAAGAAGTCACGGCGAACTCGCGATGAACTTCAACAACTTTTGTCAAACTTATTTCACATTCCCTGGAAGTCTAGCTTGGACGAATAGACTCGTAATTTCTCAAATTAGATGGCTGTAAGTCAATCAGGGCCGTAGCTGGGATATCACGTCAGCACGGGCTATTTGAAATCTACCTCCAAAATGGATATTTTTGCCACGCTGTGTACTTGAAAGTTTGTAAACACGGCGCAAATTGAGGTCACGCATTCATTCAACGGGCAAATAATAGCTCTGTTCAAATCACGTTATTGGCCGTAATACGCAGAGTTCATGTATGAAATGCGGGTATCCTATTGAAAAGGTTGCTTTTAATCAAACCATGGTGTTCTTTTTGTATGAAAATGGTCTTTACATCATTTTTTTAATAAGTTTTCTGAGGCTTGTTTACTGCCCCAGTTCAGCTGTTACGCATTCCATTAGAGTTTATGCAGAGCGTTGCCCATGCCTATATTAGGGTGGTAAAAATGAAACCAAACATGACATGTTTATCTCTTATGGTTCTGCATGCCCAGCAGCTGGCGAGCTCCCAGCGGGTCCACTCCAACATTGCAGCAGACAATCGTTACTAGCGGCCATCAGCGGATCCGGCCCATGACTTCATGCCCAACAGCTGATGACTCCCCGGCACCTCCACTCCGATCTCTTAGAGGCCTGTCAGCACCAGTAACCACCAGCAGGTTTGCTCCTATGGCTTCACGCTCAGCAGCTGATGAGCGCATACTCAGGCCCCAGAGCTGCTGCAGCCACACAAGTGGTAATACTAGACACCCTATTTGATCCGGTAAGACTGCCTTTAAGGGCCGAGTATGCTCTGCGAACATGGCTATAATTACACAACAACCAACCAAACTGTTACAGACAGTAAATAATGCTAGGATTCTTTGGGATCTGTCAGCGAAACCTAAAGGTATCTTTGGTGGCCACATAAATGTCAGGAGTATTAATTCAAAGACCGAACAAATTGAGAAATTACTATGTGATTCAAATGTTGACTTCTTGGGTTTATCTGAAACTTGGCTGACTCCAGCAACTTCCTTAGGTTCCTTCCTGAGAAGAATGCTGAGGCAGTCTCAGCCAAACTATCAACCGTAATGGGGAGAGTGGCTGAGCTTGTCTTGCCTTGCTCTGAATACCAAGAAGACAGTAACTATGTACTTTTCAAAGCTGAAACAACATAGTGTGCTCCCAAATGTGTATGTGGGCAGTGAGCTTATAAAAAATGTTGAAGAGTTCAAATATCTTGGGGTTATTTTAGATCCCACACTGACTTGTGTGGGACATGTTCAGAAATTGTGTCACACTTTAAAATATAACATTAGTAATTTCCGTCATATTCAAAATGCACTATCAACAGAAGCTGCCCAGACCTACCTAAAAGCCATGATTCTGTATAATATTCAGCATTGTATAACATGCTGGTCTCAGGCAAGTAAAACTGTATTAAGTCCGGTAAGATCACTCTATGGACAAGCCTTGAAGGTTCTTGATAAGTCGTCTCATCACTATCATTATTGTAATATACTCGCTAAATACAATATTCTTAGTTTTGAAAATTTAATTAAATATCCTGAAATCCGTTTAGTACATAAGATAATCAATAATGTAGCTCCCCCTTCGCTGAAAAATTTTGTGCAGTTCCGTTCTGATTTGTCAACTAGATTGACCAGGTCAGTCTCTAGATGTGACTGCAGTGTTCCAAAGCGAAGCTCTGCTTTTGCTCAGTCAGCCTTCTCCTCCATAAAATGGAACAGGCTTCCTGTCAATTTAAAGGGTATTTCAAATGTATATTGCTTCTCTCGAAGGGCGAAAACCTGGCTTTTAAATAACCAACTTTGTCAGCACTGACCACACCTCGTCCCTTCATTAGCCCTCAATTTGTGCAGGGAATTTTTCCACAATTATAATGTGGTCACTTTATTTAATGGGTATTTTTTCTAAAGCAATTCTTATCTGGTGATGTCTATTTAATGCCTCTTATTTACTGTTTTTTTTTTCTTCTTGTATCCTGTAATGTCAGATTCTTTTCTGGGATGGTTGCTGTTGTGTGGAGTGTCTGTGTCACTTCTATGTGGGACTACAGATGTAAATTAGTGATTCACTACAATCTGGTGCAACTATCTTTTCATGTATCTTGGTATATATGATTAATGTCACTTGCACACTGTCCCTTATCATGAAAGAAAAAAATAAAGGAAAAAAGATATTAATTAATGAGTTTAACAGGCATGCAACTTGCAGAATTTAGCTATGGACACAGACAAATCTCTAATACAAGTAGTAACACAAATACACACATAAAAATCAAAGGAAATAAAGTCTTGGCCTTGCAACACTTAAAGATGGCGCATTGGCTAGAACCAGTCTCTGTTAGGTGAGATGAGGAGAGGTATCCAGAGGTAGGAGGGACTTTGGAATGTTCTGAGTCCCCTTGTGAGGGACATGTAGCTGTGACCAGTTTTTGTATTCTGAGACCCTTTGAAACAGTTCCACTTTTGACTCTGTCCATCAGTGACATTACGTTTCTTATAAAATAAAGACATATGGGAGGGTGTACTGTATTCAACTGTATGGCGTTTTGATATTGTTTAAGGACAGTTCCACAAGTTACAGCCAATGGTGGAGGAAGTACTGAAGTTCAGTACTTAAGTAAAAGTACAGATAACGAGCAACATATGTACTCAAGTAAAAGTAGAAGTACTGCATTAAAAATCCCACGTAAGTAAAAGTAAGAAAGTACTTGCTTTCAAATGTACTAAAGGTAAAAGTACTCGCACGATAGGTTTTCTCTTGATTTCTAGGCCTATATTTCAGCTAAAGAATTGTATGGGGCTGTGTAATTTTAATTCTTCAGATCATCTTGGTCAGTTAACATATACTTAGCTCCATTAAAAACGCACGGGTGAGGTATGTACTGTATTTGCAGCAAATTGAAGAATCGATTGAATTTTATTGCTTTTCCAGTGAGGAAAAGAGGAAATAAAAAAAAAAAAAGTGGTATTGTAATCCTGACGCGCACCACGTGCACGCGCCAAGCACCTCAGTAATAACAAACATCGAGCTGTTTGTGATGTGTACCATGACACTTGACATGTTCTTTTTGGTGTGGTCAATAGCCTACATAAAGCCAACAAAAAAAATGAAAAATGCTACTGCATCAAGAAAATGGAACGGCTTGTGACACAGGAGAGAGATAAAGAGCCTTTAGCATGTTACGGGCAGATCTCAGCCGCCAAGAGGTGGTGCGTCATTTGCACTGTTACCATTCAACAATTAGTCGGCTGTCTATCCGAGAATGGAACACAGGCACTGTCACTGACCGACCCCGCTTAGGGCAGCCACGAGTGACGATGGCAGCTCAAGAGCGCCACATCTGGTTACAGCCTGCATGTGACAGATTCCGGAAAGCAACCAAAACTGATCATGAGATGAGGGGTCCGAGACAATTGAGGGTGAGCGCAAGTACCGTTTGACGCCATCTACGTGAGCAAATGAAAATGAAAGGGTGAAATGGGTGTCCAATGAAATGGTGAGCGGAGTAATTCAACACATTGATGATTTTTTTTTTTAATGATTTTAGGCTTGCTATAAATCAGCCATAAAAAATGGGTCACCCAGTACACTAATAACATGACACATGAATGGGTGATACAGGAACTCATTAAATTTTATTTGATATCTTATGCTTTATTCTACCCCGATAAAATATGAGTCAGAGAAAAAACATTGAAAAGAAATATCAACAGTTGAGCATTTTCTCTAATTATCGCTCATATGTGTGTCCATAGCACAATTTAAATGAGCAAAATATGACTCTGTGTACACACAGAAAGTAGAAAATCACTGTGATCAATCTTGAGATATCATAGATGTTTTTTACACTCCTGGTCTGATAATATTTGATGGGTAAAGTCCAGTATTTTAACTCCAAAAACGTGATGTTTTCTGTGTGTTCTCACTCTTTCCGCTATATGTGTGGACCCACGCTATTGAATGTTTGGCAGAGGTACCAAGGTTGTCAGGGGTAACGTGGTTCTCGCAAATACCCTATTCAGGGGGCTCAGTCTCGGGATCCATGTTTGGTGAATCTGGTTTTGTTCGAATGTGACTGTCGCTTCCAAAGGCGCGCTCTGCCGTCATTGGAGGCCGGGAAGCACTACCTGATTGGTTTAAACTTCCGAGGCAGCAACGCAACCAATTAATTTTGTGAAGGGAAAATTTTGGCGAGGGATCTTAAAATGTAACAAGGTGCATTTTAGAAATGTAGTGGAGTAGAAAGAATAGATAATAGCTACAAAATGTAACAGAGTAGAAGTCAAAAGCATTCTCTATAATTTTTACTTAAGTAAAGTACAGATACGTGAAAAACGTACTTACGTACAGTAACAAAGTATTTGTACTTCGTTACATTCCACCACTGGTTACAGCAGTCTTGGGCAGTTGAGTTGGCCCCCTGGTGCTAGAGGCGCCGGTGTGGCTGAACAGCTGCTATTCAAGGCTGTTAGCAGTAACCTGCAAATATAGACTGGTCCTTCTGTGTCCTTGGTCGTCTCTCAAAGTAGATAGGGTTCCAGGCTTCCTGTTTGGGTTGTGTTGCCAGATTTTTTTCAGGGCTGATTTACAGCAGGGTAGTGACAGTGGTGTTCTGCTCAGTGATTTTCTACAAAGTCAAGGGAGAAATTATTTGGATTATATTACATCAACCTGGATTTGGTTCTTTGACTTTGATAGCTTAATGAATGAGGATAAACAGCAGTTTAAAAAAAGGAAATGAGTACATCATTGGACTAGTGAATATAACAAATGCATTGCATAATGTGTCAGTTATAAGTTTTCATGTCTAAACATAGAAAGGTAAAAATAAAAAAGATGAATGGTGTTGTGACAATAGTCACGCTAGCTTTACCACAAATGTATTCAGTCCAAACTAATGTGGACCAGAGGTTATCGCTTTTAGTTGGTTTGTTCAGAAAAAAATGGAAAAGTGGCCAGAGGAGAGCATTGCGAGGTCAACACAATTGTCTCTGGTGGTCCCCTTTTGACTTTGTTTGTCATATTCTGTCACTTCAATTCTGTTTGCTTGATATATAAACATTGACAGCCCCAGCCGACAGATCAATCCAATGACGGGCAAATGACAGCCTCTGGCTGTCTTCAATCCACCATTGTCAGGCTTTTCTAGTGCAATTTTAAAAACACTGCATACCGCCGAAATGGCATGTCACCTCCAGGGAGACTCAACCTTTCAATGTTGCGCACCTCCAGCCACAGCCCTATTGCTGTGCAATCATATTTTTCCCAAGGGTGAGTCTTTTTCCGTTTTACCCTCAGCAAGAACCACAATTCCACAGCTTTCCCCCATGTGTTTAAATAAGAGACATTCACTGATCTCTCTTCCTGGGATTCTACTTGCACATTATGTGAAACTTGTGTCTGTGGTAACATAAAATTATGATTATGGTGCAAGGGACATAATGTTTTAATGGGAATTATTAGGGACTGAGCATTGACTTGTGCAAGGACCCCATCTAAACTGTAGTGTTCATTATTTTTATTATAACTTGGGCCCGAGCAAGGCTCGGTGTCAGGTCCCAGGCACCAAAGGTGAAAGGAACCTGCTTTTTTTGAAAGGATGATGATGATGATGATGATTATGATGATTATGATTACCACCTCTGCCCGAAGGTCTTGTGATCACGTGTGTGTGTGTGTGTGTGTGTGTGTGTGGCGTGTGCGTTTATGTGTGTGTTTGTGTGCAGGATTACTCAAAAACTATTCAATGGATTACCGCAAAACTTTATGTGGAAATTGGACTTTATGAATGGGAAGAGATTATTCAATTTGGATACAGATCTGAATTCTGTGGTGATTATAAGTGCTAGTGGATCAAAACCTGTCAGCGGAAGTTAGTCCTCTCTAAGTTCCCTAAATATTATTAATATTATGCAGCCAGAAGACACTTTTGAGGGGCTTCCCATTCTCAAAAACTCACGAAAAATAGCACCCATATCAGAAGTGCGTTAAATGTTGAAGCTCAGTAGTCACTGAGCTTGGGCATACCCAGTTGGCTCCATAGCACCCCTTTGCACAGTCATGTTTTGGTAAATGTGCTGGGATGTTCATGAAATTTGATAGGAACACTGTTTTCATTGTTCTTGATTTTATACTTTTTTTTAACTTATTTTATTGTCAAACAAAGTCAGCAATTTTTAATTTCCTGTATCCTTTTATGAACACAATTTTGAGGCCTTTAAGATTCTGGCAAATTGGCATGTTTCGCCATGAAACAGGAAGTTGTAACTCCAGCGAACACTGTCCAATCTGGCCTAAACTTTATATGCTTGATAAGAGTCCCATCCTGAAGACATCCATATGCCATTACTGAGTTTTAGTCATGGCGTCGCCTGCTGGCAACATTAAACAGGATTTTTTTTTTTTTTTAATTTGGTGTACTGCTAGCACCTAGCCTGTTGTCTAGATCCTTAAGACCTTAATGACGCCTTATTGTGAAGATTGTGAGTTTTCCTTAAACGCCATTTCCATGGTGGCTCATGATTTGCCATGAAACTAGGAGGCGTTTGAAAACTCACGGAACTTGGCACAGGACTTAGAAGGCATGTATTTTGTTGTCTGATATGGGTCTTGTGCTTAGGGCGAGGAAACGTGGATCCAAAGCATATTTCAACAAAGCAGCCCTCACAGTACATTTCAACAGGATATAGAAAATTTGGTGGGCATGACTTAAACCCAACAGGAAGTTAGCCCTTTTGAATTTACTGTCCAATTTGTGTGCTGGTTTTCTCCTTTCCAGGCATCATATTATAATGCACTGCTCCTAGAGATTTAAGCTGAGGGACATAGAATTTGGTGGGAGACATCTAAAGACCTATACGCTACAATGATTCAGTTGTAGTCATGACACCACCTGCAGGCGAAAGGAAATGAGCCTATAGACCTTGATAATACCTTATTGTGAAAATTTTGAGTTTTCATCAAATGCCGCTGCCACGGTAATGCATTATCCGCCATGAAACAGGAAGTAGTTTGTATCTTGACCACACATGGTGGAATCTGCCACAGTCTTTGCATGTTTCATAACAGTTTTGGCCTGAAGACATCTGTTTGCCAATACTGAATCATAGTCATAGCGCTACCTACTGGCAACAGAAAGTTCGTCATTTGTGGCATACATTATTCCATTGAATTTCCGTTTTATGGTCTGCACTTGATATACAGTAGCTCAATGCGTGTTTGGCATGTGCTCTCTAGATAAAAATGTGCAGAATGTCATGTCCACCGTCACGTACTCCAATGAAATGGAGAAATGACAACTTATTCATTTGTGTATATTCGATGGTTGTCAAAGTGCACAGCTGGGCCAACTAGCATCCAGCCAGCACCCTCAATATGTAAGAGATGCAGGGGCCAAATCATCACCGTTTGCGGCTATATTTAATATTATTATTTTTCTGCTACCATAACTGCCTGTCATTGAATACCCGTGACACGGCGTGTCAATATATTTTTCAAAGAGCTTAAAACAGGAAGTTGCTCTCACATGAATTTACATTGTACAATCTGCCAAAAATTTCTCATGCTTGATTAGAGTCAAGCCTTGATCACATCTACATTTCAAAATTGATTAACAGTCATACTGCCACCTGCTGACAACAGGAAGTTAACCTTATGTTACAGACATCATCATAATTTTATTAGCATGAAATTTAAAACATGTGGTAGCCACATGATATACAGCAACATGGCATAGATTTAGTGCTTGTTCACCAACGCTACACATTGGACACAGGAAGTGACACTGAAAGCCTTCATCCTGATCATTATTATACAACCTGCATTTAACACCATGGCTGCCACTACGCCAACAGCCACAAAGTGCGAGGGCCAGTTCAATGCCCTGAGCCACTTTAAGTATTGTTTGTTTCCCCATATCAATACATTGGATGAATGCAGTTAAACTTGAAATGATTTTATCTCCATTATCTCATTAATCTGCAACATTAAATGTATTTCAAGATCATTTGCATTTTTTGTTGTGCTTGCCAAATGCTGCCTCTGATTGAGTGAAATTGATACATAATTTGTTTATGTGTATGGATGTTGCTCCTCTATGGTGGGATCATTAACTGAACAGGGTGGTCTTTACAGTTTAATTACACAAAATCAAATAGTATCTCTCACTTAAATATAACAAATACATAATGCTGAATACTGTATGTAGTGTAAATGTTTGTGCATATTTACTGACATTTTACATGTCGTTTATTGCACTTAACTTGTGGTTTTTATGTCCACTTTATCATAGGCAATCATATAATAGACATTTTTCTCTTAATATTTGTGCCACCAAGGGTCAACATTTATCAAATGCAAAAAAATTTGATTTGAGCTGCATTTTGTTCAAAGCTATGAAATGAGAATTAGTCATCATAGTTTGCTACTTCAAAGGCTCCTCTTCTTCTCCTGTGAAAAACCGCTCCCAACTAGTAGGGTACTTGGTAAAGCGCATGCCTCCGCCACACCATAAGTCAGTATCATTGGCTCTTCTGGATCTAGAATCCAGAATATGTTCCAGATCACTTCCAAAACTGAATCAACTCATCCTTGGACCACCACCTACCATCCTACCAAATTTCATGCCAATCTGTTCATAACTTTTTGAGTCATCCTGTTAACAGACAGACAAACAGCAGTGAAAACATAACCTCCTTGGCGGAGGTAAGCAGCAAAAATGGAAACATACTCTGGATAGATAAAGTGGTGGGTGTGGCCTGAATCATCCTGGATCATTTCAAAATGCCCCCATGACCAAAGGATCAAAAGCATGAAATATTTCTTTTCTCACTGGCTTTCATTTCTTGCTGCCATTTTAAATTGTTTCTCTAACTTCTTTTTTTCCTCATACTCCTTTATCCACGCTACTGCTTTAGTAACGAATGCACTTAGTGCATCACAAAACCTCCTCCTGCTTGTTAATTTCTAAGTGTCTGATTGGTCAATACCCTTAATCAAAGTGTCTCTCAAAAGGAGGGGGCTATGATTTCCAATTACGCCACTGTCAAAAAAGACAAGGGAGATTAAGGGACTTTTTTTTACTTGTACTCAAAAAACTTTCTTTGTCTTTTCCGTCTTGTGCAGTTTTCTGTCTCATACACATAGAAATACCAGCATCAGCAGCAGCCCCCAGTATACGCAGAGGAAGGCCTTTAATCAAATGCCAAATGCACTCACTTCAGTTTCATTTCCTCTGCATTAAGGGGCTTGGAAACATTGACATCAAAGCAAGAGAGTAGACACAGGGTGCTTCATTCTTGTTCCTTTGTTTGCGACCAGACAATGGCTTTTAGCAGAAGCTATTGAGGCATGTCCAAAAGTGGAATTCAGTCTGGACCTGGGCCACAACAGTGAAATATTATGTGTAACTCATTGCACAGGCGGTTACCAAATCATCAACAATCAGCCAAGAAAAGCCTTATTTTATTTATTTTTTTTAATCCTTAATTTTGTCATTTACTACATTTTCATTGTGGCATATTTGTAACAATACAAATTACAGATCAAATTAAATGGTGTTTTGAAGGTGACATCTCTTTATTTGATGTAAAATTGATGCTGCCATTCCCATTGCTTTACAATATGATACCTCAACAACAGTGCTATAAAATGGTATCTGGCCTCTTCTCATTTTCTTCTACAATGTATTTTTGCTAGTTTTTTAGCCCGCTTGGCCTCTAGGCCAATCGCGCTTATGCTGTGGTTAGATGCCCTTGTGGTGGTCTGTCGTGCATTCGTGGGTCTGTAAACTTTTTGCCTTTCAGTGCTCTGGCGCCTACAGTTTTTCACAGATCCTTTTCATAGCTTATATACGTTCATATGGGATGAAAATGGAGGCCAAGTCTGATTTTGGCCATATTTGGCTTTGCCACAGTGTTTTTTTTCAAATATTTCAGATAATCCAAGTAATTTTAATACAGGGCAAAGACAATGAGTAAACAAAAAGGCAGCTTTTAAATGATCATTTCATTTATTGAAGTCATTCAATAAATGAAAGAGTTATTCAAAAGTGATATTCAAAACCTATATTGTCACAACCCTCATGTGAATCCCAAGTGTGTCTTTTCGCAATTCAGCAGCAAGCGTGTCTATTAGGTGTTTGTGTGTTGTGATTGGTGTACGTCTTGTGCGTGTCTCCCTTCTCGGTTGAATCTCGTTACTCACGCGTATTCCAAGTCACGTAGGTGTTTGGTGTAAACTTTTTTGTCTTCTTCTTAATGCAACCAGTACTTAAAGGAAAAGAAAAACCTTTTTTCATCTTTTACCCAATAAAAGTACACTGCCCCGACTATTCAAAAATGCTCTTGAATATTTTTTTAAAATGTTTTTAACGTCTAAATCAGCTGGAGAGGATCAGATTTATATGTTGTGTGTGGAGTGCCATGTTTCTTGGAATCAGGGTAGCTTGCTGCATCACCCGGACACCTGAACTCTTGAGCTAGCGGAGGTCATAAATTAAATAAAACCAGTGGCATAGCGAGAATTGAAAATTTGGTGGGGCACAGGACGCCCCTTTAAAATAGTTATAGTCCTGACTTGTTCTCAGCCATTTTCATAATTATCAATATTTTCACTTCTAGAACACTCCACATTATAAGGTGTTGTTAATTCTCCCTGTTGACGACAGTCATTGAAATGGACAAGTAATCTGGTGCATTTAAATCAGCACTATTGAAAATTGCATGCCTGTCAACTCTCACGCATGTAGCTTGAGTCTCACATGCTTTTAAGTGACATATCATGTTCTCACACTGTAGTCAGCAATCTCACACTTTATAATTTTATTTCAAAAAAAATATTATATTTGATTGCCGAGACACTTTTTCTATAAACCCACGCTCTACCGAGAGTGAAAGGCGATATTTCATTGGAATCAGTTGCGGATCAGTCATTATTCAATCAATGCATATTTAAGAGATTATCACGGCGGAATTTAAGTCCTTCTGGATGGAAGTTCTTCAGTTTCACGTACTTTTCGGAAATGTCACTTCTAGTAACATGGAAACCTATTATGACTCTGGAATTCTCGCGCTTTTCTTTTCTCAGGGGTCAGAAGCTATGAAATTGCATAAGGATGTTTCAAATGGTCTTCTATTTCATTTAAACAATTTAAATGATCAAGAAGCGCAAGTTAAATCACCTGATGTGCAGAAAAGGTAGCACGGAAGTTTCAGAGCAGTTTGTCATTCATAAAGCATGGGCCTATTTTTGAGTAAATCATTTTCTTGTACTGAATTTAGCCCATTATTTTGTCGCTGTTAGATGGCATGGGGGAGAGAAGCCGTGTCCTCAATCGCCAATGCATTTATACTATGATTGGAAAACGTGTCAATAAAGGTTGATTCTGAACTGGTCAGGACTAGTTGTTGTTCTAAAGGGATATTCTGTGTGGGCACCATTATCTTACCAAGTAAGGCTTCAAAAAGGGAAATCAGCGCAAGTTTATGCCCACGGGTAGGTCCAAGTTTCCTGTTTTGTTGGAGCAACTGACAGCCGCACACAACGGCATTGTGACTCATTTTGTCGCTCAGGTTCTAATAATGATTGGTAATATCAAGCCTTGATCATTCGGTGTAAAATTAATCTGCAGCAAGAGTGATTATCAAGACTAATTTGTATACTCTTAATACTGATCAGCTGATTTTGTTGTGTCCAAGCGTGTCATACACAGCAAAATCAGCAGTGTAATTTCAATTCCTATAGTGTTAAATTCAACACTATCCCAGTGTAGATATAGTTCGCACTGGTTCTGAGTTAAATTTACACTTTGGATAGTGTTAATATTTTAACTACATGTCAGTGTTAATTTTTAACACTCCTAGTGTTACCTTTGACACTGCTTTAGTGTTCACTCCACTCTGGATTGTGTTAATCCTTTTCACCGGGGGTGTCACATTATGACATCCATGGTGTTATTTCTTTACACCTTATAGTGTTAATTTCCAAACTGGGGGTGTTACTTGATAACATTCACAGTGTTATTTCATGACACTTTAAAGTGTATTTTTAGCACTATATTGTGTTGTTCCCTAATACTTAACATGTGCATCTGTTTAATTTACTGTCTTGAATATTAACCACATTGAAATACATATGTGCGTACTGGGCAACATTCAATGTTCTGAAAGTGCTACTTAAGTCACCTTGCATGACATGTTAAAAAAAAAAAAAAAAAAACCACGAACAAATGATCAATTTATCATTTTTAATAAAAATATCCAAGCACCATAACCTTTATACATGTTCAAAGAAAATAATGGTATAATGTAAAGGCCATCATCATCATTAGCGTAAGAACTTTGGAGGTCAAATGGCCTGCAAGTTTCGATGGTGTCTGCTGTAACAACAGATTTTTCATAAGTCTCACACACAATATCCCAGCACCATAACCTTTGTACATTTACAAAGAAAACAATGGTATAATGTAAAGGCCATCATCATCATTAGCATAAGAACTTTGGAGGTCAAAGGGCCTACAAATTTCGATAGTGTCTGCTTTAACAACAGGTTTTTCCATAAGTCTCAAACACTTTGTATGCATGAAAATGTTCACAGAAAAATTCACCAACAAGCCTGTTAACTATGAAATAGACCCCACTGTTGACCTTAAGTAACCTTTTTAATCTGCAAAACAACGGCATCTCATGCTCAGTGCCGGTGCAAATCACCATTCCTGCTCTATACTCTATGCCATTGATCTTAACCCAGTTAGTAGAGAAGGTGTCTTCCTCTACAGCAGGCAAAGCTTGGGTGATCAATTCGCCATTTTCATCATCATCAACATTAAATGATTTCAAGGGTCCACACTCAACACGGTTTAAAGATGTCTCCCAATTGTATGCGATGGACATCTGATGTTTTTTGGCAAGTGACACGGTGATGTTCTTGAAGTTTTTAAGGGTGTTTTTGAATACCCTATGCTTAGCCTCAAATCACATATTCCACATAGGAATTAAGGGTCCAATTTAGAATGGTGCTTGGAAATCAGGTTCCTACCGGGATACAACTGTTTGAACAAGGCATGGTGTTCCATTATTAAATGCTTTAAATGTACAGTCATGCCTATTGTTACAGACAGAGAGAATATGATTTTGACAATTTGCAGTAAAAGCAACAGCAAGGTCCAGTTCTGATCTCCTTCTGGCACTTTGTCACCAAAAATCAAAGGAATGTTTCTTACTAGACAAAGAGCCTGAATGGAGTTGAGTCCTATGCTATTGTTCTCGCTCCAAGTTGACCCTTGTTGGACGATTTTTGCGCTCCAAATAGCCATAGTCATAAGCATAGATTCGAGACATAAGATCAGGTTTTGACAGGAAGTTTTCTGATATTCCAACAGTAACTTCATCTCACACTGAGCTACCCCTTCAAGAATGTCTTGCATCATGTCCAAGAAAAAATTATGGCAAACGGAAAAAACTGTGGGCTGTTCAGAGTCAAATTCCTCTTTAAACCAAACACATGCCACTTTTGTGGATCTGCTTGCAGCTCCCTGCAGTGCATGTCAAAAAGCTCTTTCCCTTGCAATATTATCTTTGGGTCATCCTCATTAAACACATTCTGAGCATCATTTTTTCAATCAAACATAAACAACAGAAGAAACGTCCACTGAAAGACTCTATAAATCCCAAAATTCCATGCATCCCCAAATTATCCCCAGTTATCTGACATAAAGTGCCGTGGACCTTTTCAGATGAAAAGGGTAAATCAATGCCAACGACTCTCCAGTACTTTTATGTCATCAATCAGAGGCTGTAAAATAGGATCAAAGTCGTATTTTTTCACATCTTCTGCATGAAACAATGCAACCAAATGAATATTCATCAATGCAGAATTTAACGAGGGGGCAGATTTCTGAGGACAAAGTACAGTGCCCCAACTTCATGAGGACCATGCTTGGAACGCAGTGGGTTAGCAGTCTCAAAGTCATCGTAATAAAGTTGAATTTGCAATGAGGTCTGATGCTCTGAAGACAATGGATGTGACCTAAAGTAACTTTCATCACAAAAGTCTTCATATCTGTCTTCCTTTGTTACAGAAGGTCTGCCAAGCAGTCCACAAATATAAGAATTGCAACAGATAAATTTAATTGTTTCCAAAATTGGAGCATACACAAAAGTGTCTTTCACTGGGACTTGGTCAAAATTACCTGTATCCTTATTTAGTCTTGAATCATAACAGAACCCTAACATTTTTTCCACTGGTCCACAATCCCTCATTTATCACTTAAATACTTCTTTCTTTTAGTTTCTGTATCAAAGCTATCAACTGGGTTTTCATTGGCATTTTTCCAATGTAGCTCTAACAGGACTATCTACTGGCACAGCAGACAGAACTTTTTGCTTAAACTAGGGGTGTCCAATCTTATCGGTAAAGGGCCGGTGTGGGTGCAGGTTTTGTCCTAGCCAGCAGTGCTACTGCACCTGATTCCACTAATTAACTAATCAGGGGTTTCAATCAGGACCTTGGTGGGTAGAATTAGGTGTGTTAGTGTTGGGCTCTAACAAAAACCAGCACCCACACTGGCCCTTTCTGGATAAGATTGGACACCCCTGGCTTAAACTGAGAGTGCAATCCTTCTGCAAAATCTTCCAAATCAGCAACAATTGCTGATACTACACTATTCGCCACACCACAACCATTGAGTCTAGAAATAATTGCAGCACAAATGTCTTTGGTATTGTCTTCAATACATTGACTGCATCCATTGTTTTCAGAACACTCTTCCTTGGGGCTATGCACGGCACTTGTTCCCTCAACTTCAATATTGTCTTGCAAATTAAAAACATTAGCCTGAAATGATTCGGCATCTGCATCACCACTTTGACAAGATTCTTTATCGTGGACACTATTTAAATGTTTTCTTAAACCAGAATACATAGTGAACTGACGCCTACAAGCATCTTGTGAACATAACTTATATGTGGTGCTAGGATAAAAACTGTGGCCAATTTGCAAATGACTTATCAAAGCCTGACTAGTGATATGCAAAGTTTGACAGAGGAAACATTTAAACATTGTCTATTCTCATTCAAAATCTTGGCACGTAACTCACGAACACGCGGTGACTCATCAGTGGACGTTACATCGATGTTGAATATGGTGGTCTGCACAAAGGTGTAGAGATGAACTAGGGACTCATCATATGACAAACTGAAGACGTAGTGGGATTTGAAAAGTTCGTCGAAGGCACTCAACGAGCTGGTGGCTTGGCAGAGGATGAGCTGTTTTTCGACTGCAACGTAAAAGGTGTCAATCCTGTTCTGGGCTCAGCCAACAGCGAGGATGTATGGTTGTTTGCCTTCTCTTTCTTGCAGGTGTTCATCGATACTACAGCACGACTGAAAAACAGGTCACACTTTAGATGAAGTGTTGCTCATAAAGGCTTTATACAGCATATATAATGCCTTCATAAATGACACATAGTGTCTTCATAAATCATACATAAGCAAATGTCATGCTTTGTAAAGGGTGAAATAACACATCCTTCTTCAGCATGTGATGCCAGATGTGATATAACTGACAATGTCAATTAGCTAGTGGCTAAATGCAATAAAGGGTAACATTGTCAGCTAAGTGACATTGTCATTGTCACATCTGGCATCACATACTAAAGAAGGATGTGTTATTCCACCCTTTACAAAGCATGACATTTGCTTATTTATGATTTATGAAGACATTATGTCTCATTTATGAAGGCATTATACATGCTGCATAAAGCCTTTATGAGCAACACTTCAAATAAAGTTTGACCGAAAAACACATGATTTAAAAAAAAAAAAAAAAACCACAAATACACCCGTCAGTAATGCTCACTGGTTCCTGATAGTGTAACCATGAGTTACCTAACCCAAGGTCAATCCACTGGAAGGTTACATTCACTTGAAAAGAACACAGTTCATAGCAACTCATAATAATCTACAAAATCTAATAAGTGCATACTGTAGCTGAGGAAGTGTGTTGTGATTTAAAACAAATAACACACAGGTCCTAATTTACCTTGTGAAAGTGCACCATTTAATCAATTGTATCACCTGGACTTATTTTGGCCCTCCTCTTCCGTCCAACGCTGGGTGGCAAGAGATGAAGAAGAGGCAGCAGAGTATCCATGTCACTGTCCCAGTCTATCAGGGGGAAATAAACAAAGCTGTGATTAATATCTAAAGGAAAACATAAAACAAAGTATTGAAAATATAAACAATGTATGCCATAAAGCGTACCATTCCCATCACTCGCTGGGAGTTTCTCAGCAGCTTTTAGCAGGCGACACAGATCAGTTGACTGAGTCAGGTGTTTAGCCTCTTTGATGATCTTGAGCTTGAATGTTGCGTCCCACTTGTTAAGCAACTTGGAGCTTATTTCATCACTAATCAGCAGCAGGAAGTCCTGATTTACCTGTTGGTCATACATAAGCATACATATGAAGCCAGGGCTCAGTATTGTTAATGCTGAAAAAAGATCTCTGCAAATAGTGAGGCAGCCAGGATGACCAGTTAAGTGCATCTTTCACTGCTAAAATCCAAATGAGCAAAACACTGAAGATTAAACACTGGAGTTGGAAATAAAAGAAATGTGTAACTCACTAGTCCTTTGACATCCAAAAAGCGTTGGAATGTTTTGAAGACATCGGCGGTTCTTTGTGGATCATGCGCTAAGTCTTGGCGATTTTGGAATGTCATCATCTACTCAAATATGCTTGCTTCATCAAGAGTGTGAACAAGAAATGAAATCGCCTCCCTGCAGGAATCTCCATCAAGCTGCTGAGGCAGCATGGTTGCTGATCTTCTGCACTTTGGCCCTTGTGCTTGAGGCACTGGGGCCTCTTTTGCTGGCCGCTGAATTGTACTCCTGGACATGGTTTTGAGGCGCCACACTAAATATCCAGTGCCTTTCTCCCCATCATAGAAATGCTCCCGTTATATTTAAATAAATAAACGAACATCACAAAAGTATCTTACATCTAGTGAAGATGCATTTTTGTAATAGGCATTCTATTTTCAAATCAAAGCGGTACTCTGGCTTTATTCAATCCATAGCTCTGTTGTCTTAGGTCACAGAATGTCGTCTATAGAAAGCGAGAAAATTTGGTACAACATAAGCTGAACACTGGTGTGGCAGCGAAAGCTATGCCAATCAGGCACTTTGTATAGTTTCAGTTTCAGCAAAGTTGTCTGACTGGGTTGTGATTTCACTGTCATGCCAGTATTCGGCTTATGTTGTACCAAATTTTCTCGTTCCTTTTCCTATCGATAGCTCACTGTAATCTTGGACAACAAGGCTATGGATTGAATAACACCATAGTATTGCTTTAAGAAGCCTGAGTCATTTAAAATAAGGGCCCTATCATCGATTGTGATTTTGCATTTCCAAGTTGAGCTTCATAACTCTACTCCAGTTTCAATTGTGGGTCTACGACAATACATTTTAGTCGCTACTACAACCAAAATCTATTCACTTTCATTAGCAACTGTTCTTATTCCAGGATGACACCTAAGTCCTGTTTTCTGACTATCATTGCAAAACTTACATAGCCCTTTGGAGAAAAGGGATCCTTCAAAGCAGGAAAGAGTGTAATGATTCCCAGGGCGTACTTCTCCCTCTGTTTACGGGTGGGAATCCAGCTATAGAGAAAAGGCAATAATCAATCCTGAGAGTTTTACTTAGTACAGACAAAGGTTACAGTAGATCATTGCAAGAATATGGCCCATTTTGGGGCCTTTATAATAGTCACTTCATTTTTTCTCACCCATGTCTCTCATTAATCACTCACCAATATGTTGACAAGCTGTCTCCGGGTGCGGTGCGTCAGTGAATTTTCTGACTTGTATTCCTCAAGAATATCATCTCCTCCGGGCTTCCTAAGCAAGGCTTTTTCAACCATCTGAACAATGTAATAATAAAAAAAAAAAACATTTTCACTGTTGGGTCTGTGTAAGTTAAAGGTGTCAGTGAAAACCAAATTACATTTCTCAAAATAACTTCTAATTTTTTAGTCTCAATTACCTCTTTTGCAGCTTCTGACAAAGAGACATTTACAGCAGAACTGCAATTATCTTCTTTGCTGGATCTACTACGGCCTGTGGGAACTCCTTGCTGTCTAAGCTCACTGTCCCTTGAAGAAAGTGACATGGTGTCCGTAAGGGAAGATGCTGTGTCCGAAGTAGGTGTTGTAATAGCTAAAGGAGAAAAATCTTTACAAGAGACCCTTTGATTAATTTCATTTGTGTGTCTTCAACCAATTTAGCAACCAAACCTACGCAGATTACATTTTTACATTTTTATTAATCCATTTGGTGATATTATTCATTAGCATGCTTGCGCAAATAGAGGCCAAAGCCCACTTTACTGGATCTTTCATGGTTGTATTGACCCCAAGAAATGTAGGCAAGCACACTAGTGCAAATCTAGTTGCGACTGCCATGTAATTTGTAGGTGCATTTTTGTTCAGAGCAGCAATTTATCCTCGCTTGACAAACAGTATTTTGACAGATACGCATACAAACAGTGAGGAATAAATTCTGCATCCACATTGCAATTTATGAGTAATAACTGCATAAAAAGAGGGAAAAAATGTACCAAATCAAAGCAAAAAAATCAATGGGTTCCTAATTGGTGAAACTGTGGGCACATGGTTGCAAAAACTAACAATTTACTAAACAAGATAATGACAGAGTCAAACCTGTTTTATGTTATGTTTTTGTGATTGAGTGCAAGCAAATAATTTTGAAAGAATTCTTATCACCTGTCTTCAGCAAACTAATTTGGAGGTTACTGATTTTCTCAGTACCTGATTTGATCTGTTTAAAAATGTTATTACCTGAAATTGCTTGCCACACGAAAAAAAAAAAAAAAAAAAAATTTTTTATACAAGGGTCTTTTATTCGGTCTTTTATTCTTCATGGCACAAATGGATATTTCAATCAAAATTTGGCTTAAAACAGCAAATAACATATTTAAACACAAAATGCACCAAATTTGGACAAATTAACAGCTTGTTAAAGTCCTATGATGGAAATTATGGTTGGGACAAAAACCAGCATACTCAGGGAGGCCACAGGACCGAGTTTGGGAATCCTGGTCTAGGTTATACATTGACAGTATAAGACTCCTACCTTCATCTGAAATCCTTTCCCATACTGTCAGACACAGATCTGGATGGGTCTCCAATAACTCAAGAATAATTTCTTCGTCAACTGCTGTGTCAGTTTCATCGAAAGTGCCAAGTTCAGCGGCATCAGAAAGCCCAAACTTTTTTCTGACTGTAGAAAGAGAAAATTTAACCATAAAAAGTGACCTGAAACAAATCTTGATCAGCACAGACTAAATGATCACCCTGCATCTTTAAATTATTCCAGAATATTGCAATACTTGTTAAAGGGATATTTCAACATTTTGGCAAATTGGCCTGTTGCCATAATCCCTATAGTTATATGAGTAGGTACATGACCTTTAGTTATCCGTGCCCATTGTTTTGAGATTACCAAAATCTCCAAAGGTGAAGCCTGAGTGCCAACTCATGTACTCTTTTACACTGAGAGATTTCACTTTCAGCAACATGGTGTCCTAAAACTGCATCTGGTGGAGAAAGTGGAAAATATTAGGCCTAATATGATCACATCAGCAGCTTTGATTGGCAAGCAAACAATTCATTACAAGCAGCTTACTTAAAATACTCAGTACTTAAGGTTAAATCATTGTGATAAACAGAATTGAATATCTCCAAGCCTATATCCCTCAAACAAGCACACTTTTTTCTCTAACAAAAGTAATGGCAGATAAAGGAATAACAACCTCTTTTGAAGCTTTCATTTTTCGTTTTTTTACTGGTCAATTAGTTTTAATCCACAAAAATCTCTCTGCTCTCTAAAAAAGCCCTTTAGCTTTGAAATTTGGGTCGTTTGGCTCGTTTGTTTTGTTAGCGCTCTCTCTACCAGATACAGTGGTTTAGGCTATCCATTACATTCACGTTTCCTTGTACGTCCTGAATGTGTGGCTAATCCTCTGACTTGTCCCTGCACGTCGAAAGACAACTAACCCCTCGCCATTTAAACCCAAGTAGCATGCGACATATAGGCTGACAGCAGTCACGTGTTTGCATTATATTCAAACTTAGGCAATATGCTAAACATATCAATTGCATCTATAGCAGCGGTGTCCGGTCACATGTTCAGAAAGCCTTCAGTAACCTTGCCCTTTACCATTCGGCTGTCCTCTCACTGTTCTCATTCAACTTCACCTGATTATCAATCAAATAATTTATCGACTAGATGACCAAGACCAATCCATTTTCCATTATAAGAAATGATAATGCAAAAATAAATTCCTATTGCCATCATTTATATAATTCATACAACATTGTTGGAAACAAATGCAAAAAATCCGAAACTTTTGCTGACTCTGCAGAAAATATTTTCGCCATCACTCAGCTGTGCATCATACCCAACAACGCCCTTTAGCCATGACTACATTCAGAATACAGAATAGGTTCTCAGGGCTTATTGCTCAATGAGCCTTGCAAACTAACTTACGCAAATCTGTGCTGTTTCAGGAGCTACACGAGCACAGAAATTATAAAGACATATTGATGTTTTTCGTAGTCATTGATGCGCGGAAGAAAAAGCTGTATAATTTCGTACTGCAATGTATAACAAGGCTTTCAAAAATAAATTAGACTCTCTACCAATTAGTCTGAGCAACTGTTGCTAATCGGGAGAGGTAAACTGCGAGAGGTTTAGGTCATGAAGCAGTGAAAGGTGAAGTTATTGCTGGCCCTGTGTTTCTGCCGACGGACCGCCACTGATCTATAGACTAATTGCATCACCTACATTACAACTTAGTATAAATAATGAAACGAAACAAATGAACCCAAATATTTTGACACATGGACTTTCTCATACTCAGAAATAATTCAGCTGGGGCGCCCCGGTGGCTCATCGGTCTAAGTGCGCGTACCAAAAAGGCTGTGTCCTTCCCGCAGCGACCTGGGTTTGATTCTGGCTCAGGTCATTTGGTGCATGTCTTCCCCATTCTTCTCCCCAACTTTCTTGTCTCTCTTCACTGTATAACTGTCAAATAAAGGAAAAATTCCCAAAAAAAAAATCTTTAAAAAAAAAAGAAAGAAATAATTCAGCTAGCACATCCAATTTTTCTCTGCAGCTTGCTAGCTGATATGTCATGCTAGATTAAATGCATGGGCTACACTAGCTTCCTATCAAGTCTGTTGTTGACGACCCTGGAGGGCCAGTATTCAATAATTAATTTCTAACATTAGTCAAGGGGAAAATAATTCGTGTTTCGATGTAGGCCTACTACCTTTATCGGCTGACAGCCATCAATTAAGTTTGCAGCTTTATGAAGGAGTGCAAGGTAGAACCCCGCTAGCAAAACTTAGTTTGAACACAGTGTCCTAAAGGTAAAAATTCTATTCTTACCTTTTTAAACAGAATATTCCTATCAAGAATGCTCTCTCCACCAAGGAAGTGATAGATTTATGCATTCAGGGTATGCATATGCATAGACTCACGAACTCCAGCAACTAAAAATACCCCAACGGTGGTGATAGTTCTAACGTCTGCATTTTCAACCGTGGACACAATCACCGATTCCCGCCTCCCCCTCCCCCTCCCCCACCTCCTTCCCATTCCCCTCATCCCGCGCTTCATTCAGAATAAAAGTAACATTTCACAAACGACATAAAATGCAGTAATATAATAGACTACCAATGCAATATATATACATAGGTATATTTATACTGTTGTCCATCCAACTTGGTTTTGGAAGATATTACATGGGTGCAAGTGGCAAAAAATTTTTTGACGGAACATATTTTTGCATGGGCGAAGTGACGAGCGCTGAAGGCGCGAAATCCCTAGGGGCGTCCTGGGGCACGCCCCCCCGGAAAATTTTTGAAAACTGGTCAAATTTGGTGCACATCAGGGCAGTTTGGCAAGAATTTGAGATGATAAAAGGCACTAAATTGTGCCAATGTTTAATGCTTACCTTTTAAAAAAAAAATGTAAGGGTATTGAGGCAAATAGTGTCTTGTGGGAAGACACAATGAACTCTTATCAGGTTACATGAATAAAAAGATAACATTTTTGAAATTTAAATTATATTACAAAACACAGCTACAACAGTAAACAAAGTAATTTAAGCAATCAGTATATGTAAATTTGCTTCACTTTGCTCTCTAATTTTGATTTTTTTCATTATATCAGAAAGAATATTATTTAAGATATTCCAGTAACTTGAGTTAATTCATGTACAAAATTATACAAACTGTACTGTATGTACAAGTGTGATTAAACGACACTCTAGAAAAGCTCTGACAGGTTCTTAGGTAAATGGCCCTCTGTTTAGATCAAGCAACAAATAATCTTCCACAATGATAATAATGTGCTATCAGATTATAGTGATAGAAGTATCACTTTTATTATCAGTCCATTAAATTAATTGATATTGCATTGTATTGGCATTGATGTAGAGCAAGGGTGCCCAACCTTTTTTGAGCCAAGATTTACTTTTAAAGTTGGCTGTTTTCATGCGAGTTTCTGTGTACTTTGGTATGGAAGGCTGTCATAGATAAAACATTGGGCTAATATCTCCCTGATATTTTCAATTTAGCCTAATAAATTATTTGCTGTCATTTACCCAAAAGTCTTGCAAGACCTGCCATGCTTAGTATGGAAAAAACACAAAACTAATGTGGAAAAGTGGCGTTGCCCCTTTAAGAAACTTGCCCCTTTAAGATTTGGGACTTTTTATACGTTTTTTTATTTTGCACAAACACGTTGCCTAAAAAACGCGGGTGCATAACTGCTGGCTCTAGCTATTAGATTAAAGCTATGCTACAGTCTGCTAACTAAAACTACTAACATCTTTGAACATGTTGTTAACCCTCTACCGCATTCAAAATTCGATCCGAAATAAACATCACACTAATATTCACGTACAGGAGCACTTTTCAGAAAGCAGATTTTTCTAAAAAATAAATGGTTGGGGAGATTTTCGATCGGACGCTTCACATGACCTTAACATTACTGTTACACACCAATGCATAGCAACAATTTCGCAACATTATCAAAAATCCCCATACATATAAACGTTATGGTGATATGTGAGAATATTCCACGCTTGTGCACATTTTTAATGACCTAAATGCGTCTTTGTCTTCCTCATTAATGTCCACAATCAAGTACCACTTCTAGCCTTGAAATACTGCCCCTAGTGGCGGCAACATAAATTAAGTGTTCCAATGGGAAATCTGGGAGGTTCCATGGTGAGACGTTACTTAGTGAGCACGAGCAGGTCATTCTTTTTCTTCCACCACCACTGCGCACCTGCACAGCGCTGAATAACGGACTTTGACGGAACCAAGAATTAATTATTGACGGAAATCTGTCTGTAGACGGAGGTCTTGCACCCATGATATTAATTCCCTTCACATAGGCTAACCATTAGCCTAACCTAAACAGTTGGTTTGTAGACCTAGTTTTGCATTTGTTTTAAGGAGATAGCACCACCATCATACACCACTTCAGTCTATTTTTAAAAATGATTTAAATAACAGCAACCTAACATTAATAGGTATGGTTCTTACCTTTTCAAGCTATTATCGATCTCGATGCTGAGGCTTCCTCTGGGTGAGGCAGGCAAGATGATACCTATTGACCCCTTGAAATAACACCACTCATAGAGCTTTTGGAGGACCGCAAGTGTTAAAATAACACCAAAATCAACACCCAGGAACTCTGAATAATTCACCCCAGAAAAATTAACTCAAAATAACACTACCAATTTTGCTGTGTACCATCTGGGGCATTGCCACACAATGTCTTTTTTTTTTTTTTAAAGATTATTTTTTGGGAATTTTTCCCCCACTTGACAGTTATACAGTGTAGAGAGACAGGAAAGTTGGGGAGAAGAATGGGGGAAGACATGCAGCAAATGACCCAAGCCAGATTCGAACCCAGGTCGCTGCTGGAAGGACACAGCCTTCATGGTACGCGCACTTAGACTGATGAGCCACCGGGCGCCCAACACAAAGTATGTTTTAATTGGCTAAAACATACGGAATGGTGACATTCATGAACTTTTGCAAATTAGTTGTATTTTAGAGGTTTAAGGTTTGATAACTCGGTACATAAAAATCGCAAAAATTAGAAAAAAATATTTAAGGAACCAAAGGAATGTGTACTTTTTTTTGGGCGAGAGCTGGAAAAAGGGTTTTTTTTCATTTTATTGGCAGCTAACCATTATTCTCACCAGTTAATTCGAACAAGCTTCCAATCCTAATCAGGGTCCAGGATTGGGACTCAGTACAGGTTACGAGACAGTCCGCTATACAAATCAAGTGTATCCCGTTAGCTAGAGAGGAAATAACGCAATATGTTATCACGTGACACGGCATAGAGATTAGCGATCACAGATCAGTGGTTCTGTGAACATAGTTCCGTTCAGCTGGCAGGCCGACGCACTAAACACAAAGATTGCGGAGGTATGCAGTATTGTTTCTGTGGAAGACTACTCAATAACACCTGTTTGTTAAGATCTGTCAAAAAACGATAACAAACAGATAAAATCTTTGACTGGAGCGCCTTGTCAAAATTCATCAATGAATTAATTATCGCTACAGAAGCTCAGAATTTGTAATCAGCAGTTGCCTGAGTACTTTGGGCACATTGATTAACCTCTGATCATTGATAACTCATCAAATTCTATATAATTATCTAATTCCATAATTATATAAGAGGATTATAAGATCATCGCTAATCCCTTGTTGACTAACTCAAGGATTAACGGTTTTTTGGTACATGTTGAAACAGACGATTGATTGACATGACATGGCAAGAATTACTTGTCAAGTTCTCATATGAATTGGATGAAATGTAACAAAATGGCTTTTTCCAGCTTGTGGTCCATCCAACGTCAATTTAAATAGTTGAAAAGCTGAAAAAGGAGTGCAAACTCTCAACACAAGTAAATGCACTCATCCGACAGTGACCTATCGGAAACTTCAGCATGCCAATTATGAATGCATGGCAACAAGTATAGTCAGTTACTGGTATTTAAGGAACATACAGTGCTGTGAAAAAGTATTTTCCCCCTTTCTGATTTCTTTTTTTGCTTGCATATTTGTCACACTTAAATGTTTCAGATCAAAAAACTTTTTATATTAGACAAAGATAACCCGAGTAAATACAAAATGCAGTTTTTAAATGATGTTTTCATTTATTGAAGGGAAAAAGCTATCCAAACCTTCCTGGCCCTATGTGAAAAAGTAATTGCCCCCTAAACCTAATAACTGGTTGTGCCACCCTCAGCGACAACAACTGCAATCAAGCGACGTAACTATCAATGAGTCTTTCACATCGCCGTGGAGGAATTTTGGCCCACTCTTTTTTGCAGAATTGTTTTTAATCAGCCACATTGGAGGGTTTTCAAGCATGAACGGCCTGTTTAAGGTCATGCCACAGCATCTCAATCGGATTTAAGTCTGGACTTTAACTAGGCTTCTCAAAAATCTTCATTTAGTTTTTTTTTTTTTTTAAAGATTATTTTTTTGGGAATTTTTTCCTTTATTCGATAGTTATACAGTGTAGAGAGACAGGAAAGTCGGGGAGAAGAATGGGGGAAGACATGCAGCAAATGACCTGAGCCAGATTCGAACCCAGGTCGCTGTGGGAAGGACACAGCCATTATGGTATGCGCACCTAGACCGACGAGCCACCGGTGCACCCCTTCATTTAGTTTTTTTGAAGCCATTCAGAGGTGGCCTTGCTGGTGTGTTTCGGATCATTGTCCTGCTGCATAACCCAAGTGCGCTTGAGCTTGAGGTCACAAACTGATGGTTGGACGTTCTCCTTCAGGATTTTCTGGTAGAGAGCAGAATTCATGGTTCCATCAATTACGGCAAACCATCCAGGTCCTGAAGCAGCAAAGCAGCCCCAGACCATCACACTACCACCACCATGTTGGAGTGTTGATATGATGTTCTTTTTATGAAATGCTATGTTAGTTGTATGCTGGGTGTAACAGGATGCACACCTTCTGAAAAGTTCAACTTTTGTCTCATCAGTCCACAGAATATTTTCCCAGAAGTCCTGGGGATCATCAAGATGTTTTTTTTTTGGCAAATGTGAGATGAACCTTTGTGTTCTTTTCAGTCAGCGGTGGTTTTACCTTGGAACTCACCCATGGATGCCATTTTTGCCCAGTCTTTTTCTTATTATTGAATCATGAATACTGACTTTAACTGAGACAAGTAAGGCCTGCAATTCTTTAGATATTGTTCTGGGTTCTTTTGTGACCTCCTGGATGAGTTGTCGATACGCTCTTGGAGTAATTTTGGTAGGCCGACCACTCCTGGGAAGATTCACCACTGTTCTAAGTTTTCTTCATTTGTGAATAATGGCTTTCACCGTGGTTCACTGGAGTCCCAAAGCCTTAGAGATGGCTTTGTAACCCTTTCCAGACTGACAGATGTCAGTGACTTTGTTTTTCATCTGTTCTTGAATTTCTTTAGATTGCGGCATGATGTGTTGCTTTTTGAAATCCTTTAGCCGACTTCACTTTGTCAGACAGGTCCTATTTAGGTTATTTCTTGATTCAAGAGGTCTGGCAGTAATCAGGCCTGAGTGTGGCTTGTTAAATTGAACTTGAAAAATGTGGTTAATCACAGTTAATTCGTGATTTAGCAAGGGGGGGGGCAATTACTTTTTCCACATAGGGAGGGCCGGATAGGTTTGGATAGCTTTTTTCCCTCAATAAATGAAATCATAATTTAAAAACTGCATTTTGTATTTACTCAGGTTATCTTTTGTCTAATATTAAAATTTGTTTGATGATCTGAAACATTTAAGTGTGGAAAAATATGCAAAAAAATAAGAAATCAGGAAGGGGGAAAATACTTTTTCACTGTATATTGATGAACTCATGCTAAATTCAACCAGAAATTTAGCATGAGCTTAATTTAGCATTTAGCAATCTTCTGAAACTAGAGTTCTTGCAAAAGAAAGTCATACGGGCTCTGTCCTGGTCAGAGGTCAGTGCTCCCACTCGACCTCAATTACATCGCAGTGGGCTCTTAAGACTTGCCGAGTTTAATATTTACAATGCATGTTTAATGTATCAAATTGTCAACAGGTTGAACTTCAGGTTGTATAATCTTATTCCTATCTCTCGCCCCCAGCACTCTCATAACACTAGGAACAAACACCTCATATCACGGAAACATCGACTGCTTACTTGTACCAGAATGAGTGTTGTATGCAGGGGGCCACAGATCTGGAACAGGCTTGATGATGACCTAAAGATGCTGTATCCCATCTCCAACTTTAAAAGAAAGCTAATGAATCAATTTTTATGAACCTATCATTAAGGCTACATGTGACAAGTTGGTAATCTGGTGCCCCCTCTGTTCAAGTGAATATTTGGATATATGAATGGTGCCACATGTAGCTTTAAAATTTGTCTCATGTGGATGTACTGGGATGATGTGATAGTATATGGCTGTATTTTTATTCTGTAAGTTAAATGTCTAGTATACTGTTTGTATACCATGTCTCACCACTGTCTTTCTTTTTTCTTCTTTATTACTTTGATCCTTGGGCCCCCTCCCAAAAGCTTTCTGTAGCTTATCTGGGGGACCCATTCACATGCTGTAAACTGTTTCTAATCGTTGCTAATTGCTGTTGTTGGCATTGTGTGGGAATAAACTGAACTGAACTGAAAATCATTCATTCATATTGAATTTCATGCGGCAAAAGTTGATTTGTGTTAAATATATGATTAGGATTTGACAGTGCTCCATTTTTAGGGATCTTAGAGTTTGGGGAGCCACCTGGATAGCTGTCTTATTTGGTTCCGAGAGAGTAAGTGATTTAGAATGTAATGCTCAGATTGATTCTACTTGTGGTCAAGCAGTTTATTATCCTAGAAATGTATAGTTTTAACCCCCAGCTATTTTTCAATTCTCAGTGTTATTTTTTTACAACTTCAATGCTGAATTTTCATGAAGATTTTTCATGTTTGCAGCCTTTTTTCTACCAAATCATAAAAATAAACTGAAATACAATCTAATTCTAAATGCTTTAAGTGTCTTGACTCAATTGAGCCATTCTTTTCCTCGCTGCGAAGCATCAATCTTGAATTAGAAAGCCTTAAATAAGGTAACACATAAATAGCCAGATTTGGCCTTGTGCACAAATGGGTTAAAAAGTTCTTTGATGGGGCATCCAGTATATTCAGGTAGTTTTCAGAATTCATTTTATTGCTGCAGAACAGTGCTGTGCCTAGACCTGACCAACTGAAGCAACCACAAACCATAACCCTCCAGAGGCTTGTACAATAGACTCTATGCATGACAGGTGCGTTGCTTAGTGGGCTTCCTTTCTTTCCATGATGTGCCTATTATTCTGGAATCAGATAATTCTGGACTCATTAGACCACATAACCTCTTTGCATTGCTCCTCAATCCAATGTTTATGCTTCCTTGCAAATTGAACTTGTTTTTTTCCCCCAATTAGCCTCACAAACAAGCAGCTTTCTTGTGGCCGCGCAGCTGTTTAGTCCAAATCCCCGAAGTTCTTGTTGCATTGTGCGTGTGCAAGTGCTCTTACTTCCATGGTTAAACTTAGCCATGAGTTCTGCTGTTGATTTTATTTTTAATGCTTTGGTTAGATGCCTTTGTGATGGTCTGTCATGCGGCTCAGCGTCTGTAAACTTTTTGCTTTGTCAGCGCTCTAGCACCTTCAATTTTTTACAGATCCTTTTCATATTTTATATGCATGTATATGGGATGAAAATCCTAGCCAAGTTCAATTTTGGCCACGTTTGGCCAAGCGGGTGCAGTGGCTTTGCCACTAATTTTTTAAGATAAGTCTTCAGCGAGCATTTAAGTGGTCTCCAATCAGGATCAGTCATGATTTGTCTTCCACCCATTTCTTCTGCGAAGTTGACAGTTCACCACTCTCCTTCCAGCTTTTAATAAATTATTGAACAGTTCATGATCCAATTCTAGTGATTTCAACAATCTCCCCCTTTTCTTTGTTTGATGCTGGCCAATAATTTGCCCCATTTGGATCAAAATAATTATTGCCAGCTGAAACATAAATCCTATTCATCACTGCAATAGTGATTCAATCATAGGCTCGAGTGCTTAAACCAAATGGCAAATATTTTTGGACAGGCAATGTATATCACTGATGTGGAAAAAAAAATTGCCCTTCTAATTGCCCCTTGGCAGCAACAACTGTGATCACACCTTTGTTTTAACTGGCAATGAGTCTTTTAGTACATCACTGTGGAGGAATTTCTACCCTCTCCTCATGGCAGAATTGTCTTAATTCAGCCACATTGGAGGTTTTCTGAGCATAAACTGCCTATGCAAGTTCATGCCACAGCATCGCAAGCAGACTTAAGTCAAGACTTTGCCTGGCCATTCCAGGACTTTATTTTGAGCCATTCAGAGGTTATCTTAGTTCTGTGCTTTGGATCATTGTCCTGCAGCATAACCCAACTAGCCTTGAGCTTTAGGTCACAAACTCCTGGCCAGAGATTTTCCTTCAGGATTTTCAGGTTGAGAGCAGAATTTATGGTTCCATCAATTATGGCACGTTGCCCAGGTACTGAAGCAGCAAAGCCACCCGAGTCAATCAAGCTACAACTACTGTGCTTTACTATGCTGTTCTTATAGTGGAATGCCATGTTGGCCCTGTGCCAGATGCCATGAGACCCATGTCTTCCAAAAAGTTGTACTTTTGACTTGTGAGTGCACAGAATATTATCCTGATATTATTAGCAGGAATACGGCTCAGTGCTGCCCTTATAAATGGGAATAGGGCTCAATGTTGACCTGGTAAGCAGGAATATGTCTCAGCAACCGCTTGTTAACCAGGAACAAACCACAGGACTGCCTAGTAAACAAGAACAGAGCTCAGTGCTGTTATTTTAAACAAGAGGAGAGTTCAGTGCTGCCATTTTTATAAGAAATAGGGTTCACTATTTGTTCCCCTAGAAGACAGGAGTATGATCCATCGCTGTCTGTTGAACAGGAATAAGGCACAGGACTGCATGGAAAACAGGAACAGGCTGCCGGGTTGACTCACCCGGTTAAGGCGCCGCATTGCGAAGCAGTAGTGACCACCATGACGTGGATTAAATCCCTGGTCGTACCAGCTGGCAGTGGTCGGTAGCCTTTTCAGAGAAGCGCCCAATTGGCTTTGCGCGGCAGGGAAATAAACTGGGAAGGGACTGGTGGGTTGGGATATCAGAAACATAGTTTTGTTTGTTGCTCCAGTGCCTCCTCTTTGCCAGCTGGGCGCTCGTGAGTAAGATTCTAAGCTTGCTTATGTTCGGGTATCCTCCGCCCTCGTTCCGAACTTGCAAAGTTTCGACCAATGAGTGTAAAGAAGCAGTATTTGATGGACGCATGCTTCGGAGGAGAGCTGCGAACTGTCCCTCTGTCCCGCCTTGGCAACATGGGGTCACAAACGAGCAAGCTTGTACATAGCTCTCGAATTGGGCATTCTAGATTCGGGTGGGATTGGAGATGCCAAATTTTAAAAAAAAAATAAATAAAAAATTGATTTAAAAAAATTTAAAAAACAGGAACAGCACTGGTGCTGTCATGTTAATAAGACATAGGGGTCAGTGTGTCTTGGTTCTGGATGTTTGTGCGTGTGTTTTGGACTTTTCTTTGTGGCTCTCATCCCGGGACGATATCGAATTCCTGTTCAATCGGATTCTTTACCCAGCTGGCTGATTGAACTGGGGCGGTGCTTCCCCGGACTCGTTTTTCCTTAACAATTCCCCTGGTTTGTCCTGTGGTTTTAGGTCATTCGTGGTTGCTTAAGCATAGACCACAGATCTTTTGGGGCAGTCAAAATAAACCAATCGTCCAGTGGGGCTCTGACTGTAGGTCTCACTGTAGTGAGATTCTGGCAAGATGCCCCAATTTCTACCCTTGGGGGAGGTTCTGAACAAGATTGGTGTGTAGGAGCCGCGCTAAACCTTGTTTTACCTCTCGTTTCAGATGATTATGTTAATCTCATGGAGGATTTTGGCAAACAACAAGCTTCGTCTTTGCCTCCGCATCGTGATTATAATTGTGAGACCAAACTATTCCCTGACAAGGTGGTAGTGGTTAGGAATTGGCCTGCCCCTCAGAATGTTAAGGAGGTTCAACGATTTTTGGGCTTTGCTCATTTTTATAGGAGGTTTATTCGCAATTTTAGCACTGTGGCTGCCCCCATCATTGTGCTTTGCTTGGTCTCCAGCAGTGGAGGCTGCTTTTCAAGAGTTGAAGAAACGACTTAGGTCTGAACCTATTGTCCTTTTGCCCGACCCCTCCCTCCCATTTGTGGAGGAGGTTGACGCTTTGGAGGTCGGGGTGGGTGCCATTTTGTCCCAGCGCCCCCTTCGGGACAATAAGTTGCACCCATGTGCCTACTTCTCCCGGTCGTTGTCACCAGTTGAACGGAACTACAGTATTGGTGACTGGGAGTTGTTAGCTGTTAAATTGGCGTTAGAAGAGTGGCGCCATTGGTTGGAGGGAGCTGAACATCCGTTTGTGGTTTGGATGGATCACAGGAATCTCCCGTGTGTCCAGCAGACTAGGCGACGTGATTCCTGGCAGGTGCGGTTGGCATTGTTTTTCAATCGATTTGACTTTACGTTAACTTGTCGCCCCGGATCCAAAAACATCAGCCTGGCGCCTTGTCACGGATTTTTGACCGCTCTGGCCGTGATCCCATTTCTGAGCTGGTTTTTCCGGCAGCTCGGATTGTGGCTCCCATGCAGTGGGATACTGAATCTGTTGTGCAGGAGGCCTTGTGGCCCGACCCTGGTTCTGGTGGGGAGCCATCTGGCTGTTTTTTTGTCCCCATGGCGGTGCATAAACGGAAGGCGGCCGCTGATAGGAGGTGCCGTTTTGCAATGGCTTATCAGGTTGGCCAGAGGGTTTGGTGTCCTGAGAAGCGGTGCTGGGTCCCTTCTCGGGATATCTTGGGTCCCACACTTATTTCGGAGTTCGATGCTCGGGGTTCATTTAGAACGTCTGAGGCCGTCCTTTGGGGGGGGTCCTATCATGGTTCTGGATGTTTGTGCGTGTGTTTTGGACTTTTCTTTGTGGCTCTCGTCCCAAGATGATATCGAATCCCTGTTCAATCGGATTCTTTACCCAGCTGGCTGATTGAACTGGGGCGGCGCTTCCCCGGACTCTATAAGCAGGATGTTCGCCACGCCTCTTTGCTAGAGTGTCTGTTTGTAGCTAAGCACTATAGCCCAAGACATCTGTAGTCAGGTATTTGTATTTGTTTTGTATCTTCTAATTATTGGAGTTTCTTCTCTCTTTTTCTATCTCGCTTTGCTTCTGTGGTTTGGACTGTTATACGTCCTTTGGAAGCACGAGTACTTTCATTTGGTCTGTATTATTCTGTGTTTGTACTGTGTCCGTGCTACTCTCTTTCTCTCTGGTCGTTGCACCTGGCCTCCATATTCTACCGGCCATTACACAGTGTTACCCTCGTAATGAGGAATATGGCTCAGAGCTGCCCGCTGAACAAGAATAAGGCACAGGACTGCTTAGTAAACAGGAATTGGGCTCAGTGTTAGCCAGGTAAGCAGGAATATGGCTCATTGCTTCCCATTAACAGGAATAAAGCATAGAACTGTGTAGAAAACAGGAACAGGACTTACTCCTGCCTTTGTAAACAGGAAGAAGGTTCAGTGGTTCAGTGCTCCATGAAAAATAGGGCTCAGTGCTGCCATTGTAATAAGAAATACTGTTCAGTGTTACCCTATTTGCCAGACATATGACTCACTGCTGCCCATTGAACAAGAATAAGGCACAGGAATGCCTCGTGAACAGGAATAGGGCCCAGTATTGTCATGTTAAAAATAAATAGGGTTCAGTGTTACCCTGGGAAACTGATATTTTGCTCTGTATTTCCCATTAAACAGGAATAAGGTACAGGACTGCTTATTTAACAGGAATCGGGCTCAGTGCTGCCCTTGTAAACAGGAATAGGGTTCAGTGCTGCCCTGGTAATAAGAAATGGCATCCAATGTTACCCAGGTAGACAGGACTATGGCTCAGAGCTGCCAATTAGATGGGAATAAAGAACAAAGCTGCCCAGTAAACAAGAACAGCGCTCAGGGTTACCCTGGTAAACAGGAATATGGCTCAGCGCTGCCCATTACATCAAAAATAAGGCAGAGGACTGTCTAGTAAACAGGAACAGGGCTCAATGCTGCCCTTGTAAACAAGAATAAGGTTCGCCGCTCCATGAAAAAAAAATAGGGCTCTGTTCTGCCTTGCTAATAAGAAATAGGGCTCAGTGTTATCCTGGTAAAGAAGAATTTGGCTCAGTGCTGCCCGTTAACACAGGAATAAGGCATAGCATTGCCTAGTAAACAGGAATGGAACTCAGTGCTGCCCTTTTAAACAGGAATAAGGTTGTGTTACCCTGGTAAACAGGAAAGGGGCTCAGTTCTGCACTTGTAAACAGTATCAGGGTTCAGTGCTCCATGAAAAAAGGGCTCAGTGCCATGCTAGTAAACAGAACTAGGTGTCATGAATCACAGGTGCCCTGTAAATGGGAATTGGGCTCACTGTTGAACAGGTCCTCTCAGGACATGCAGTAGCACCGGCACAGAGCATTTTAATAAAATACTACTTCAGAAATATGTTATTGGCTGTTGATAAATTGTGCCAGTTAAGCTTTTCTCTTCAGGAACACTGAAAAATTATGAGCTTAGAGATATTAATCAGTCCATTTTCTTATCTGCTGTTAACTCTAGTCCTGCCAGTCACTGATATATAGGTCACCGATATGTAGAGGACCCACACTCATTTCCCTGTGTGCTGGCCCTCAATATATCGTTCATCGGTAGCTATTGTCTTGTATGCTGGTGTAGCAGCCCAGATTAACCCCCCGCCAGACTACACCTGGGTAATAATCAGGCCTAGGCCAAAATATACCCTGGGGCATAAAATGTGACTGAAATGTGGGGGTATAATCTGGCCTGGAGGGTTGTAAACTGGGCTAGCCCAGATTATACCTGGGGTATAAAACAGGCCAGCCCACTTTAACCCCGGGTATACTCTGGGCTGGGGGCATACTTTGGCCTGTTCCGCTGGTCCTTGATTAGCATTAGCCTCGAGGCAGGAGTCGGGTACTGCAACTGTCTTGTTTCCTCCATTGAGGGAAGAAAGGTGCCAGTGCATCCATTTTTCATCGTAATTAATTTTTACATCTGTGCCGTCAGCACACATTTGATAACTTACATAAGTACATGGTAAAAAATGAGCAAAAAAGGGATATCATTACACTGAAGAGTAATTAGGGTCAAAATAATTATAGCCGTTATTACAAATCTTACCATGTACGTTAGTATCACACACACAAATAGCAAGATAGTACCAACATATTGAGCACAAACTCATGTTTATTATCTACCTGCCTCAGAGGCGGCAGTTACACAGAGGACTGTTAGGTTATCTACGGTACTCCAGCCACTTGGCCCCAGAAGGAGAAAAGGTAACTGGCTGTATGTGTTTTGAAGCACGGGTGCGCATTAAACTGATAGAGGATGTGACAGGTTTGAAACTGCCAGCGGTAGTGTCCACATTTCCAATCCAATAAAAACGAAACATGGAACCTGAAGCTTATTGAATTACTATGCTGCTGCCCTTCAGCATAATTTTATATGCAGTTCTTCTAGTTGCTTTGTCCTTCCCAATTACCGCAGTCATCAGTGAAGCAGGCAGGAGAGAGAGAAAGCATTACTTGCACTTGTCTGACTACACTGAGTTCAGCTGAATGCATTTGCACTTTATCCCATTTCAGTATTCAGAATTCCAAATTTTGGGGAGATCAAGCCTGTACTACAAGTTAGACAAATTCATATTTCAATGTTGTCCGCACACATCCTGAGTTGCTTAGTCTATATAGATCCCAGATCTCTCAGTTCGCCCGAGTGAAATGTTATTCAGCCATCAATGCCTCCATGTGCTGTCACTGCTTTCAAGCCCCTGGCCAAAGTCTTCCGGTATCCAGTGTGATCAATTCAAAAGTGCTGATGGCATTGGTTTGTGTGAAAACCTAATAAAAATGGCTTTTACTGAACCTCGTGGCCTGACTTCAGCTTTCCTACCCCTCACATAATGAATGAGCAAACTATGCACAATATGGTAATGTAAAATTTGCATCATTATGCCTAATTTTCTGATCAGGGGCGATCAAACATCAAAGAAATGTTGAAATCCAAAATAAGTAAGTCTTCCAGGCACTCAGAAAAAATAGTTGGGTCCAAACGAAGCCTAAGATAAAAAGCCTTTATTAAAACATGGCTGAAAACAAATTTAAAAAGCCGACATGTTTCGACCTACACGGTCTTCATCAGGGCGTAAAAAGTCACATGAGTAAAGACTGACATATATAGATGGTACCAAACCAATGTTGAAATCCATTGAAAATCTCATGGCACTATTTTTAAAATTCTCACAGCAAACAGAATATCAACAAAATACTTCTCAAAATTTTGCATTTCTTTTAATTGTTTGATTAGAGGTGGTATGCCCTCTCAATGTATGAAACTACACTGAACTGATCAAAACCAACTTCGTAAGCTGGACATACTGTATGTGCGATTTATTCAAAGGAGTCTAATTCTGTCTAATGTACTCCCCTAACATGAGATTTTGCATGACTTGAAAGGCCGTCTAACAACATTTTGCACCTTACAGAATTGCAAATAACATTTGCTGATGTAAAGTCTTACATGAATCAATTCTTTAAATCTTTGATGTGCATTGTAAAGAGCTGAAGGTATGTGGAATGCAGAAATGCTTGCCATTTCTCTGTTTAATAAGGTATATTAACACGCACAACAAGTTAAAATGAAATATATCAGACAAGAAATCTTAGTCATCCTTCGTACAAATTATCTAAATGAAATACTGCTGGGAAAAAATTATACATTTCTCTGGAAGCCAGTGACAGGCTCTCCTAGAATTGGGTGTTTGTTTTGTCAAGCTTTTTAACAAGAACGAATTTGAATTCAGTCAGGTTCATACAAGGCTGTGAAAGAGTATTCCCCCCCCCTTCTCTCGGTTTCTTCTATTTTTGCATATTTCTTGCACGAAAATGTTTCAAATCTCCGAACTAATTTTAGTATTTGATGAAGAGCGCCAGAATGAACTATGTTTAACTGATGCAGTGTTTAAATGATGAATTGATTTATTGAAGAAAAACCCTACCTAGCCCTATGTGAAATAATAATTGCCCCCTTACTTCCTAAATCAACCAATTACATAAATTAAATTGTAACTTGGGTTCAATTTCAATAGTCACATGCAGTCACAAATACTGCCTGCCCTGTCAAATACACTTAAACACTTAAATAGAACAAGTCTGGAAACGTGAAGAAAAAAGCAGCTCATGATGCCACAATGAAAAGAAATTCAGGAAGAAAAAAGAAACAACGACAATTATCAGTCTGATAAAGGTAACAAAGCCATTTCTAAGACTCTGTGACTCCAGCAAACCATGGTGAGATCTAATATCTACAAATGTAGTGAACTTGGAACATTGCATAACCTTCCAAGGAGTGGCCAGTCTACCAAAATTTCCCCAAAAGCACATTGAAGACTGATCCTAGAGGTTATAAAAAAAAATCTAGACCAACATCCAAAGAGACGCAGGCCTCACTTGCTTCAGTTAAAGTCAGTGTTTACAATTCCAAAGCAAGGAAGAGACAGGGCAAAAATGGCATCCATGGGAGAACTGCAAGGCAAGAACCACTGCAGACCAAAAAAAACACAGAGGCTCGTCTCACATTTGACAAAAAAAAAAAAAAAAAGAACATCCTGATGACCCCCAAGACTTTGGAAAATATTTTGTGGACTGATAAGCCAGAAGTGGAGCTTTTTGGAAGACATGGGTCTCATTATATCTGGCGTAAAAACTGTTCTGTGGTCAGAAGAAAAAGGTTCTGGCTAAGTTGGGGGTTTCCCATATTGCCCTAAATGAAGGCCTTCACCAGCATGCAAGTGAACAACCCAGCTGAGACAACCTTGCTTTCTAGGAAACATGATGAGGCCGAGTATCCAGTGCTATCATAGTCCCGCACGTACACACAGACATCACAATAAACTTATACAGATAGGACTTTTCACAAAAGCGGCAAGGCGTGCAAAAGATAACCCCTGGGAACAAGGGAGGAGACAAGACAATAAATAATTAAGGAGGCAAACTGCAAAAATACAGACTGCTGGAAGAAGGATGGAACCAAATAATGACAGACGCAGGTTGTGACATTGCATAACTTTGGGCAGAACTCAAGGGGCTCTATTTTCTTGGCACAGCACAGGGTGGCGCAGCGTGGCATAGAGCACGCAGTGGTAATTTCGTTCGGTGCAGCCCGCGCAGTGGTAATTTTGTGCGGTGCAACACCGTGCGCAACCACTTTGTCAATTTGGTAGACAGACGTACGCCGAGATGGGTGTGGCGGCGCAGTAGGGGGAGGTGTCACATATTCATCATGAAGCAGTGACAATTTCGTGGATAAAGGCTCCGCCAAAAGTGCGCAGAGAGCTAGCCAGCTCCAACCTGGTTTACTTTCTGTGCAGTGGTAATTTGCCTGAATCAAAGAGAGAGAGAGAGAGAGAGAGAGAGAGAGAGAGAGAGAGATGCGCATGTGGGCGCGTGAGTGCGTGTGTAGGCTATGTGGGTATATGTCCTTCAGCAGTTTTCACACCGGACGCGAAACGAATTTTTCGCACGACTGATTACATTCAAAGTCAATGCAAAGACGCAAATACACACGAGTATTCGCGTCTTTGCGTTGACTTTGAATTTAATCTGTCGTGCAAAAAATTCGTTTCGCGTCCAGTGTGCAAGTGGCTTAATACTATTATTGTCACTTAGGTTTTATCGTTTTTAGTGGAGGAAAGGAATACAAGCCTGATTGCTATGATCTCGTACTGAGATAAGATCACATATTGAAAATAAATGTGTAACGTATCTTGCATTGTTGTCCATGCACGTTAATCCCAAAATTTTAAGCAGCAACAGGTGTAATAATAGGAACACGCTATCCATCGTTTCTCTTCCCAATGATCCAGGCAGAAAAATAAATGAGCAACCATCGTATTTCATTCCAACTTCATAAGTTTGAATGATCTGACGAGTTTCGTTTTGAAATTCCATTCAAGTTCACTAATGGTAATAATTATTTAAATGCCCTAGCTAGCCAGCTAACTCATATTCATAATGCTTAATATAGACGTAAGCGGTGCAGAAAACATGCCTGAAGCAGCAAAGTAAAATGCAACATTAACGCATCATGCAGATATAGGACAGAGGCTTCTTTATTCCAACACTTTAAAGGTGAGGAGAGGAGCTCATTTGATTGGTGAAGATTTGACTCCGCTGTGTTAAACCCACTCACGGCTTCTCTCTTCCCTCTTTGCCACTGCAGGAGGGACAGAGGCGGGACAGAGGAGTACTTGCACCAGGCTGCACCGGGCGCGAAATTGCAAAATAGGCCTGGATACACCCCGTTGGCGCGGCGCTCCCCCCATTCGCCGCGCCTGCGCCTGGTCAACGAATTTAGAGCCCAAGGACTCAAAAGCTGGTGGCATATGAGCACAAGTTTTATTAAGAAAATAGTCAGGCAGTCCGAATCAATATCCAAAGATCAGGATTGCAGTATTCAAGAGAGGGCAGTGCCATAATCCAATAAACAGGCAGAAAGTCAGAAACCTGGTGGGCAGAATGCAGGACGAATTCAAGATTTCCTTATTTACTAGGCAGAAATAAATTACAATTGCTTTTGGTTTTCATGGCATTTAGCCATAAGTAAGATTGGTTCTTTGACACTTTCAGAAATTTGATGTCAACATATAAATCAGTCATAACAATGGGCAATTTAGAGTCTCTAGTTTGCCTAGCATGCATTTCTTTGGACTATGGAAGAAAACCAGAGAACCTGGAGGAAACCCACGCAAATTCTGGAAGAATATGCCCCAGTCTGGATTTGAGCCCACAACCATCTTGTTGTGAGGCTGCAATGCTACCCACAACACCACCATTTGTGTTTCTTGAGTAGGCTTATCAGTGTAGGCTAGTCCCTGGAAGTTTGTTGTTTTCCCTCTTCTGCTTGTCACTGTTTTTACAGTGATTCTAATAAACCGATTGGAGTGCATGCTCCCTCTAGTCTGTTCTCTGCACTTGGGTCTAATACTATATCACCCTGTCAGGAAATAGTCTGAAGAGACAAAGATTGAACAAAATTTATTAAAATTTTTTTTTTTGGCTAAAGGCAATACAGCTCATCATCCAAGAAACAAGCCTGTGAAGTACTGTTATGGAAAAATCCTGCATTGGGGCTGCCTCTCTTCAGTAGGGAAGAAGGGCTCTTTTTAAGGTAAAAGGGATAAGGCGTAGCTCCAAAATGTCATTCTGTCACAAACCCTGCTGGTCACTGTTAAAAACCAAAACCTTGCCACTGGTGGCGCTACTGCTGTTCGAGCCAAATCCTTGCATGTAGGTGGCTGATGTGCTGGAGGTTAAGGGAGGTCGATTCTCTGCGTTGGAATATCTATTTGTGGTAAATACGGCAACTCTTCGCAAGCAAGGCAACCCCATTAAATCTGCTAATTGAAAACCCCATATAAGTACTATAGTACTTAAGTCTATAAACGCTATAAGTGCTTAAAGTGCCCATTCCACACATATCCCGACATTTTGTGTTAATCCCCAATGCCCTGCTATCGTATTCATACCATTATTTGTGGGAAAAGTTCCTTGGATCGCTTATTTGATTACCTTTTTAGCATCACTGAAAGGCAGTCTGAGAAGACGGGTGAGTTCCCTCGTGAATATCCGGCATTTAAGTGAGCGTCGCGCTGATTGGATAGTTCAGCAACATTCGTGAATATTCAATATGTAAACAGCCCCAACGCCCTACTGGCCCAGAGCCTAGCTAGCTACAACCATAGACGGTGAAACACAACAGATTTTACAGGCAGCATAGTAAGACTTCAGCGAAGAAATGGCTACACAAAGTTCACAAATACTGCCATATATATATATATATATATATATGACCCCAAATCTGAAGAGGAGGCCAATGCAAAGCAGGAAATGCCACCAACACGTCTTACAATGGATGTTTCAGAGTGGTAATTTTACTAGTCTATCTAAAGCCCATGATCCACTTACGCTTTTAATGTCTCCGATTGTCCCAATTCTCCCCTTCCGACCAGTTACGAGCGATTACGAGTGGAAATTTCTGTTACGTGCAAGACATAGGTGGATCATGACTTCCGACCTGTACCGACCCTTCCGCTTGAATAAGACAGGTTCGGACTGGATCAGATCACGCGGATCCCTCTTCCGACAAAATCAAACCAGTTTGATTTTGTCGGAAGGTATGAGTTGTCGGAAGGACGTGGGAGTATCGGTTCGTCAAGCGCAAACTAGGTGGCGAATATTTCCTCTGCAATTAGCCAATTAAAAACTGTTTACAAAAACAACCGCCATCTTTATTGTTGACGTTGGCAAAAATCAATCAGAAATGCTCGCGTTAGTGGATCATGGGATAAAATTTTTTCCCCAATCACTCTGACTTTCTACGATTGTTTGCGCGAGTTTTGGATGGTTCCCGGCACTTCCAAAAGCTTCCGACTGGCCACGATTGCTTGCGTGCGGAAGCCTTAAAAGCGTAAGTGGATCACAGGCATAACAAAGGAGGTTTTGCAGGGTATAGGCAAATTTGCCCACAGCTCAATTTGAACCATCTTCTAATTATATGTACCTACATGTGAGACTGTCCAGAAAATAGATTTGAAATGTGAAATTTGCAAACAGGAAGTTAACTGTGACCTACCGTACAGGCCAGCAGATACTGCCTAATTCCCATGAGACGTCTCGTGTATCTCTCGTGGATTTCTTGCGATAATCTCCTCTTTATGTTGGGTGCTATTATCAACCTCGTACTCTGCCGAGACAAGCTTCGCAGTAGGCGGGCCGCCGAACCTACACACGTATGCCCAGAGTCTGCCAAATGCGCAGCGTAAAGTAGTCCGAATTAGGCCTATGCACAGTTGTTACTGAGAATTACTCTTTATATGCGGATTTAATAGATATAATATGTTGCGTTGCTGCGTTGTTGTTGGTAATCGCTTATCACAAATCCGTGAAAATAGAGGGTGGGCTGAAGAAGAGAATACGATATCCAGCAGCGGTTGAAGAATCACTTTGAAAATCTCAGTATACATGTGCCGCTGGTCTGAATAAAACATAATGTGCTACATACATGCAGATGGTAATTTTGCATTTATTTCAGCCCGTTTGCTGTTTCATCATTTCATCAGGTCATGTGGTAGAGGGAGATAATCTCATGTTATGTTTGCTGTTTAATAGCCTTCTGTTTGACGATGTTGGTTTATTCTTACATTTATACTGTAAATGCACCATAGAATGTTTTCTGTACATCTCATTGTGTCATAAATAGAGCAATAAATCTATCGATTCACATGTCAAATTATATTTAAAGCGATGCCTTGTTGCAGTATCCTGAAAACGACAGAGCTCACATTCCATGTCATTTTTCCTTCAATTGGAATTGGTTAAGTGTACAGTGATTATTAGTTTGTTAATTATTATTTGTTTGGCGTATAGATTTCGCCTCTGTATGTACAGTTTGATGGATTTAGTTTGAATGGATATCCCTTCTTCTGCGATCAGACAGTCTCTTATGTGCGACGGCGTTTCTTGATTTTCATACAGAGACATTATTCGCGCTCCTAAATAAGGGGAAATACGACGTTTCCTTTCTACTGACATCTTGCTTACTGAATGATAATTTTGCTCATTACGTGTGAATTTAAAGGACTGATGAACGGGCCTCAAGCTGCGGATTAAAAAAACGACTCCTTTTCCATTTTGACATCTGGAACTTGCGGCCTTTGTATTATCTAAGCCGTGGCTTCTTTCACAGGTGGCATGAAACACTTTAGTGCAAAGGGACATCTACTCACTAATCAAGTATAGGATTATAAAAATAATGTCATGCAGGGTTGCATTGTTAACAGAAGAATTTGGTTTTTCCTTTCTGTATTTGTGATAATATAGCTATCCTTAAACACACCCCACGTCCCAATCGATCGGTCCAAAACTCAAAACTTAACAGAGCCGGTAAACCTCTCAATCAGATAAATACAATAATCACAGACTAATAAATCTTTTTTTGACCAGTTTAATAATTATCCGATGACCGTTACACTCAAAATATGAATTTGTTACTTTTAACAAAATGTTTAACAAATTAAATTGTTCCATGAGAGATGACAAATTTGTTAAAATCAATCCAACAAAATGAATTCGTTTAGGAAGTAAAAAATTTGTTCATTTTATTGACAAAGTAAAATTGTTGCTGTATTTACAAAATATTGTGTTAGACTAACAATTAAGTAACAAATGTGTTTTGCTAATACGATTGCACCATAAATTATTTTGTTAGGATTTTTGTTAAAATAAATCTGCACAAACCGATTATGCGGCCGATGTAGGCCTACATGTAGATGAAATAATTTAAGTGCGTACTTTTATTACTTCACAGTGAAGTGGCAATGCAAGAAGTGAACAGTGAGGCGAGTTTTTAATCAATGCCAATAAGTTGTTGACAAATCAATCAGCTGTTAAAGGAACAAAAACAGGCATCAGAGGCAGTCTCCTCATGTTTAATGACCTGGTTTGCGGAAGATAAAATATGGTGGGATAGGAATATCATCTGCACACACAAATATAGTAAATAGTAGCTAAATAGTAGAACATAAAGAACGACAACGTATAGTATACAGAGAAAAGATGGCATAGGTTAAAACTCGCCTTCCTGTTGCGTTCCTGCTCGTTTCAAGGTCCTTTGCAGTCAGACGACACTGAAATTGGTGCACGTGATTGATTCTCGCCAATGAAAAGTGAGAACAGAAAATTTGCTGGGGCCGTGCGGAAAAGTAACAAATTTTGTTAAGACGACTAGACAAAATCTATTTCAAGATTTTTGTTGGAATGACAAATTGGATTCTGTTGCATCAACAAATTAATTTGTTCCAAAGGCATAACAAATTTGTTTTTCTTAAATTTAAACAAAATAATATTTTGAGTGTATTATCAATACATAAGAAAATCAAAAACATAAATGACATTTTCCAGGAGCCATATTTTAAACACGCGTGAGACAGTAAACCTCAAAACTGGATGTTAGACATTCGGAATCTGATTCACTAACAATGCTGTTTACTGACACCAGTTTCATACGAGACTTATCGCAATTCACATATATACTTGTCACCGGCACTAGGCCTATTACTTTTCCTACGCACGATATATGTCACTCGTACATTTACGCTGCGTCGCAACATTCTCCTGTATGTTTTTTAAGCCATTCAGAGGTGGACTTGCTAGTGTGTTTCAGATCATTGTCCTGCTGCATAACCCAAGTGCGCTTGAGCTTGAGGTCACCAACTGATGGTTGGACATTCTCCTTCAGGATTTTACGGTAGAGAGCAGAATTCATAGTTCCATCAATTTCGACAAGTCGTCCAGGTCCTGAAGCAGCAAAGCAGCCCCAAACCATCACACTACCACCAAAATGTTTGACTTTTGGTATGATGTTCTTCTTATGAAATGATATGTTAGTTTTACGCCTGATGTAAGGGGATGCACACCTTCCAAAAATTCAACTTTTGTCTCGTCAGTCCACAGAATATTTTCCCAAAAGTCTTGGGGATCATCAAAATGTATTTTGGCAAATGTGAGACGAGCCCTTGTGTTCTTTTTGGTCAGCAGTAGTTTTCTCCTTGGAACCCTCCCATGGATGCCATTTTGGCCCAGTCTTTCTTATTGTTGAATCGGTGACTTTAACCCTTTAAGGCCTAATGCAAAAATCCCAGCAGAGAATCATGCTGCCGTGTTTACCATAGTAACCTGTATGTGGGCTGAAGCACAGCTTCTCAGTTTTCAGGAACAGTTGGAATTTTTTTTGATTGTGCAAAACTTACAGTAATTACGGTACTTTCAAAATTACGCGCATATCTGTGTCGGCGACGACACGTTCGGCGTAAAAGGGTTAAATGAGGCAAGTGAGGCCTGCAGTTCTTTAGATGTTGTTCTGGGTTCTTTTGTGACCTCCTGGATGAGTTGTCGATGCACTTTTGGAGTAATTCTGGTAGGCCAGCCACTCCTGGGAAGGTTCACCACTGTTTCAAGTTTTCTCCATTTGTGGATAATGGCTTTCACCGTGATTTGCCGGAGTCCCAAAGCCTTAGAAATGGCTTTGCCACCCTTTCCAGAGTGATAGATGTCAATTTCTTTGTTTCTCATCTGTTCTTGAATTCCTCTAGTTCGCAGTATGACATGTTGCTTTTTGAGATCTTTTAGCCAACTTCACTTTGTCAAACAGGGCCTATTTAAGTGATTTTTTGATTCAACGGGTCTGGCAGTAATCAGGCCTGGGTGTGGCTAGTGAAATTGGACTCAAAAAATGTGGTTAATCACAGTTAATTCATGATTTAACAAGGGGGGCAATTACTTTTTCACATAGGGCCAGGTAGGTTTGGATAGCTTTTTCCCCTTAATAAATGAAATCATCATTTCAAAACTGCATTTTGTATTTACTCGGGTTATCTTTGTCGTATATTAAAATTTGTTTGATGATCTGAAACATTTCAGTGTGAAAAAAGTGCAAAAAAGTAAGAAATCAGGAAGGGGCAAATACTTTTTTCACCGCACTGTATTTATGAGAAAAACTGAAGAAGTTTCAGACAATTTTCCATTGAAAAATGCATCTGTCTTGATGTAAAACGTAAAGTTCATCTTGAAAAACAACCAGGTTCATATGAAAACAGATCTAAGATATTTTCACAAAAGTGGCCTCATTGGCTAAAATGAGGCTAAATAAATGTGCGAGTGTCGTTAAATTGCAAGACCGGTAATGTGGTGTATTCAAGCCATTTTTATTATATACTACATATTTCTCAGAAAAGCCATTTAGATGTTTTCATCAACTGGTGTACATTGTACAGGTTCTATATCTCCCTGGACTTGTTTTTGCTGCACTGAGCAAAGCATAGTCTGTGCTTGTGGTCACGCTTCAATGATTTTGTGAACCACAAAGCATTCAGCATTGTTGTATGCCAGGGGTAGGAAACCTTCTCCAGAAAGAGCTGCTATGGGTGCAGGCTTTCATACCAACCAGGCCGCTACACACCTGATTCTACTAATCAAGGCCCTTAACAAACATTCCAGAGGTTGATTACTAGAATCAGGTGTGTAGCAGCCTGGTTGGTATGAAAGCCTGCACCCACAGTGGCTCTTGCTGGAGAAGGTTCCCTACCCCTGTCGTATGCTCATGCTTTACATACTGCCACTGTTTCATGTGATACATTTTATACATCGTATATACCAGGGGTCCCCAGTCTTTCCCAGAAAGGGCCGGTGTGGGTGCAGGCTTTCATTGCAAACAAACAGCTACACACCTGATGCTGCTAATCAAGCTTATTAGCAGAGTCCAGGGGTTGATTAGTAGCATCAGGTGTGTAATAGCTTGGCTGCAAAAGCCTGCACCCACACTGGCCCTTTCTGGGAAAGATTGGGGACCCTTGGTATATACAGTGCATTCGGATTGCAAAAACACAATTATGCCAAGAAATCTGTGATAAACAATTGCAATACGAGGTTCAAAGATAGTGCAAAGTGTAGTCAGGGTGCTCGTAACCTAAATGGACAACAAAATCAATGGCTATAGTCATTGTTGGTGAATGAGGGGATGACAATACAAGACAGTGACAAGATATGCAGCAAATGTTATTTCAAATATGTCAAAAAACGACCAAAACCAGACACAGACGATGACAATGACACAACAGATGATGTTACTACATCACAGAATGGCATTGATGAAACAGAGACCGTGTTTCTTCAGGAAATCTTGGCAGATGAGGAAGACCTTATCCAAGGAAATCTTCTCAATGTATCCTGTCCAACTGTTGATTTAATGTATGGAACATAATCACATCGAAGGTGTTCCATTTGTAAACAATACGATGACCAATGCTTAACAATACCAATGGCTTCTCAAAAATTCTCACAGTCTATAATTACATCCTAAAATCCACAAGGCCTGTATACAACCTATACAATGTACAACAGTTTATGAAAACATCTCAATGGGTTGTCTGAGAAATATGTCCATAGGAACCTTGTTGTTTTTCAAGTATATAATAAAAATGGCTTCTTTAAATACTTACCATGTTACATGTTGTCTAGCCATTTAACCACAATCATTTATGGGTTTAAATTATTTAGCCAACTACATGAGGCAACTTTTGTGACAAAATATCTTATGGTTCAAATTTGCGTTCCATAGGCAAAACCTTGTTGTTTTTCAAGATGAACTTTACGTTTTGCATCAAGACAGATGCATTTTTCAATGGAAAATTGTCTGAAACTTCTTCAGTTTTTCACATAAAAAAAGACAGAAAAGACAGAAATCGATAGGGAGCCTCCTCTAACCACCCCCAACATACCACAAGTAAAAAAAATGAGCGCATTTGGCCAAGGCGTTTTGCCAGCTATCGTCCAGCGGGACAGAAACAATAGGGAGCCTCCTCTAAAGTTAACGGACAGACAGACAGACATACAGGCGGACGCCAGACAGCATACAGACAGCACCTCTCCAAATGCCCCAAAAAGCGCAAGAGGTCCAGAGTCATAATCGCTTTCCGTGTTACTAGTGGTGAAATCCACCGTTAGGCAAGTGAAACTGAAACTGCACAAGGACTTTAATTACGCATAAGAATCTCATTAATATGCGCGCTGATTGAACAATTGCTGACTTCGGTGAATATGCCTGGCGAAAATGCCCGAGACCTACGCCGTATGCGTTAGAATGCGCAGAAAGTTGGCAGCCCTGCGATTAAGCTATTGATTTTTTGCACCATTCTAAAAGTAGCCTAACTCTCGGAATAGCCTACCCGGATGGGCTTTCGTGTCAGTAGCCTATGCATCGAGCCCCAGTGCATAACCTCACCTTGCCAAAAAGAAAACGCAAGGAGACAGATGTCTCATCATTTGCAATTGCCAATAGGTCACCTGTATCTTAATACAATCGATTGGAATTCAAGTATATTCACAGAGTTGACACCATAGACTGTGGTTAACACTGACAGTTTGCATGTTGCTCGAAACTTTGTATGGGCGGTTACACTCCAGAGTGGGCGAGAACTTTAATATTCAATTTGCGGTGTTACGAAATACCGCAACACATTTCTTATTGGCGTAAATTCTCCGCATATTTCCTTTTATTCGCAAAACCAATGTTTCAAGTGGTGTTGGAGTTCATGAACCATGACATGTCACAAACTTATGTTATTATGTTATTACAGATTATGGACCTACCATATTCAAATACGAACAGATAAGTCCATTTTCTCGTGGAATGGGCACTTTAAGTTAGAAATATCCACATTGTGAATATTGAGAGTGAATGGTTTGAACCCAGGTGTAAATGATATTGGTATTAGTATTGACTACTTTGACAAAATGGATTCACTTGTCAACAACAAAAACACATATGAATGATTGACCCCACACCTTCACTACAACGAAACTCAATAATAAACTACTCGCACTCAAGAAAGCAGACATTTTAGACAACAGCTTGTACTATAGACTTCGGTGCTTGGTTCTTCAGACACCCAAACTCTATGGACTTCCTAAACTACACAAGCCACACATACCGAAGCAACCCATAGTGTCTTTCAGTGGGTCTCCTACTTACGAACTGTTCAAATACTTAACAACCATCCCATAACCACTCACAAACGACTCCACACATCGGTTACAATCTATTGACGACTTTATTAACACCATCCGAACCACACGTATTCCAGACAATTGTAAGACGGGGGATCAAGCTGGGATGCAGCAAAGGGCTGATGAACTGGAGGAGCCCAGGAACTGAGGCTCATCCTAAACTCATGTAGCTTGCAACACAACAATAAGCTGTTTGGCCTTCCTCAGGATGAGTGGGTTGCTGACTCCCCAGGATATTTGCGGGGTGGTGTCAAGGGAAATGGGGTGTTTACAGTAGTGTCTGTGGAAGACTGGGGGGGTTCATAATGGCAGGGGACAATAAGCAGGACTCTGGCGAAGTGAGGGGGATGACTATCACAGTTCTCCCCCTGTGAACATCATCCCCGGCCCATACCTTCATGATGGTCATACCTTTTATGAAACTAGACCTTCACTCATCTGTTTAAATTTTCAGAAACTCTGGACCTTTCTCACATGTTCAGTATACTACTGTGAAATGACTTATACACTCATAACCAAAATCACTTTTACAATAATTCGGTTTAAGAGTTTTTTCATGACAACTACATCATATTAATACATATTCATATCTTGTTTGGTACTGATGATCTCAGAAAAATCCAGAGTTGGATGGAGTATGTTTCATACTAACTGAAATTATGGTTTAATCACTATTAGAAACTCTTGAAATTTTGGTCAAAGTAGAATATCCTCTGGGGTAATCATTTGGTTTTTTTCCTCTCTCTGCTAAATTGTTTTATTACCTCCTGCAAATGGTGGAAAGTCAAAATCCAGATTCAACCCCCTTCCAGGTACTTTATGGCCATGCCGCCTGGATCAAAAACGTGATTTGGTTTAGAGCAAGGAGAGACAATCCATTCAGGGAAGACCGCAGACGACTTCCCACACGTGCCTCTGTATGCCATGTGTAGCTGCTATGGGTTAGGAAGATCGCAGACGACTTCCCGCATGTGCTTCTGTAGCCATGTGTAGCCAATATAGTTTTGGAAGACTGTATTCAGCTTCCCGGGCGTATTCTTTGCGCACATAGCCGAACCAGGTTGGGTAAGATGCTATTATGGTACTAAATTATTATGTACACATTCTAAATTATGTAACGGACTAATGAAATTTACTATGTGAACCTATCTACCTGTTGAATAATTTTTTTCTTTCGTATTAATAAATTGTCTTGTTGTAATTTGTGTGGTTTTTATGATTTTAAACTCATCTTGGTTCCTTTTAGCCAAAATTATGTCTGAAATACTTAGGGGAAATGATGCGCTTACTGAACCTACTGATCAGAGGCCAGCTGCAGCTAAAGTTTTTGGGGAGTTCTGGTAAGTTAGAATGAGGGCCACGTTCAACTGCTAACGGGATTGGTGAGGTATTGGCTCTGGAGGTTTGGCTGAAGAGGACCCATGGGCGTTATACGCCGGTTCTTGTCAAATGCTCCTTAAGGAGCTTGATAGATACAAGCTGACCTGGGTCCGTAACTGTCACGAGGGAAAGGTACTTGCGTATTTTGGTGGTTGCTGTCTATCCAATGTAGGGCTCCCTGAACTGAGATTTTGCGATTGTGCTGGTCCGGAAACATAATCGTGTCAGGATTGCAAAAGACCGAGTCTGGTATTAATATTCCGAACTCAACACAATAACAGCTAAATTATATATTCACAATTTGATATGGAGTCAGATTTTACATAAACGTTGTGCAGTGAGCCCTGCTCCTATGAGCAGTGGAAACAAGTTTTGGGTGCCCTGTTCTCGCGACCAGAGAAATTGATCAATGTTTTGTTTTGATTCACACCAGCCAAGGAAGGACGCGTTGAACCTTCATCTCCTGCTGTGTCTGTCGACTTGGTACAGCTGTGAGAGTTTTACAGTTGGTGACCCCGACGTGATCTGGTCGACTTCATCAGTCATCATTGGCCTTCGGTGGTGTGATCTGGTGCTGCATCCCTCTGATTCAAGTGGGTCAAATTTGCTATCTACGTTATACCTACGGCTGCTATGGGAAGTATAACGGTGTTTCTACTCAATAGGATTCAGGGAAAGCAAGAATCCACTCCATATAGACACATTTGTAGAATGGGTCGACATACCCAAGTGTAGACCGGAGACCGTAGAAAACCGGTGGGGCTGAGTTTGTGGGGAAACATGGACAGTGAGGAGCAGCAAAAAGTGGACCAACAACTTATGGAATGCTTCGGTGTGTACTATAAGGACCTGGTAGTCCGTGTGCACAACTGTGGTGTGCCGTTAGCGTGGAGTAACGAACAGCTTCTACGCTGGTATATGACGGAAGGGCGAAAGCTCTAGGCTAAACGGTCTTTTCGGAAATTGCCCGTGGTAATGGTTTACTTACTGTGCTGGAATGACCAGCGTTTGCTAGCGGAAAATGGGCTCATTATGGATAGTACGCGACAGCCAGAGAGAGCACGCTCTGAGGAGCTGCGTCGATTTCAGGCTGAAGTAGAGGCCTCTGCGTTCGATAAGCAAAATTGGGCAATACAGTGTTGCCATGCAAAAGCAAATTGCTGAGCTCGAACAGGAGTTAATAAGAAGCCAGAGCCATAACGAGGCCTTAGAGGCCTGTTGTGACAAAGTTGTGCTTCCTGTTGCGGCCATAGGGCAAGCAGGCTCTTTTGGTGCTGGTTGCGAGGAACGGGAAGAAAGTGATGATGAGGAGGAGGTGGTAGCTCTGTACAGTGAGTCCCGCAAACCAACAGCATCAGCTAGGCAAACTTCTGCGACCCCAAGGAGGTCGACAGAGCCTCCCCCAAGTGTTACTACTACTAAATCATATTATCGCCCGAGTGAGCCGCGCAAACCTTGGCAACGTAGTCCGGTGGTGACGAGCCAAAGAACTGGCACTTTACCCCGTAATCCCGGGAAGGTCGCCATTTTAAAAACAGTAAAAAATGCTGACGACATGGGTACGGTCATTAGTCGTCCTCTAACATGCGAGAAATGCGCAAGACATCAGGAGGTCGTGGGGCCGATGCCAAGGCGGGGTCCCTTTCAACCCTACTGGGATAATTTAATGTTAATAGGCCTCCGTCTACCATTTGGAGTTGCTGGATGTGTGGCAGATCACTCTGCTTACAATACCCAATGAGTTAAAATCCCAATTGTCTGAGGAATTGCGATCTGGGACGATTATAATTAAAAATGAGGATGACAAACTTGACAGCGAAGTGTATGATCGGCTCAAAGAGGCGCTATTGCAGTTGCAGGGCCCAACTCCAGCCACCTGGCATAAAATTCTTTACATTCAAACGGGCGCCGAAAGAGGTTTTTGAAATATTCGCGGAACGTCTGTGGGTTTCATTTAAAGAGCATTCGGGTATTGAAAATGTTAACGGCGATCAGGAAGTACAGTTACAACTCCTGAAAAACAATGCAGGCCCTCACATCCAGCAGGCCCTGGCTCATGGAGCCAATCCGCATGAGAACTCATTCCGTGCACTGGTGGAGTAGGCTTCTATGATCGAAGCCCAGATAGCCAAACTAGGAAAGCCGCGCACCATTGCGGCAACACAATGGGTAGCGGAAGGGAAAGGCGGATCTAGCCCATGAGGGTCAGAAAGTAAGTCTCAGTGGGGATGCCCATTTTGAGCCAAACCTAATCATAGCCTCAACCAGTGTTGGTCGTTGTGAGATGCATTAGACCAGGGGTCCCCAATCTTTCCCAGAAAGGGCCGGTGTGGGTGCAGGCTTTCATTGCAACCAAGCAGCTACACACCTGATGCTACTAATCAAGCTTTTTAGTAAAGAGTCCAGGGGCTTGAATAGCTTGGCTGCAATGAAAGCCTGCACCCACACTGGCCCTTGCTAGAAAAGATTGGGGACCCCTGCATTAAACCTTCTGCGGCAGTCCTCGCAGAGCATTTTGCAAGATTTGACAAGCAAGGCTCAGTCGGATAAAAAGTAAAAACCGTGGGTAAAAGTGACACATATAGTGCGCTGCAAGCGGCAGTGGCAGCACTGGTGAATAACTCTGGGGATTCGCTATAGGGGGGCATGGCTTCCCTTGCAGTCGGAAGCATCGTCTCCGGTGGAAATTGAATTAAAATCCACACTGATCTTATGGGCCGATTGGTGAACGTTTTAATCGACACTAGAGCTGCGTGCTCCTGTACCGACGTACCATTACCTTTGATGACAGAAACCATACAAATACAGGGAATGGGCGAAACTCTCATGCTAGCCACTCGCACGTGATCCGTTCGATTAGATTTGGGTGCCACCGTGATAGAGGAACCGCCATGGTTTTTCCGGCAATGGAAATGGTACTGTTTTAGGAATGGACATAATGCAAAAGCAAGGCTTTGTAATTCGATGTTTTGAAAAACAAATTGAGATCCTCTCTAACAATTCTATTATAAATATAATGACGTGTGAGCGATGCATGATCACGACTGTGGTCTTATTGATTTTAAATTCAGCATTGCGGGGGATCCACCTCCCCCCCAAAAACAGTACCGAAGCAGCCGTGCATGAAATCGTTAAACAATTGGAAGTGAGGGGTATTGTTCGGCGATGCAGTTCATTGGCTAACCCTCCATGTCTGCCAGTAGCTAAACCAAACGGGAAATGGCATCTTTGTATTGATTATCAGTGCTTGAATCAAGTTTTGCCCAGCTACAGCAATAGTGGGAAATCCATCTACCATCATGTCTCAGATCCCTAACAACGTGTGCTGGTTCTCTGTTTTGCACATTAAAAATGGATTTTAGTCACTTAAAGTCAAACGTCAGGACCAATGGAAGTTGGCATTTACTGTGAACCAAATTCAATACACCTGGGAACGTACACCTCAGGCCTTCACAACAGTTCAGCCATTTTTCACAGAGCTGTGGCTGATGTGTTAGAACCACTTTGCCAGACAGGTAACGTCATCCATTACATCGATGACATCCCATGCCTCCCAAGTTTGAAGGACTGAAATGTTGGTCCATTACGACAGCCAGAGCCGTCACAAGGGCTGTGCGAAGTGTACGACTGCACAGGGCCTCGCGCCTTTAGGGGGCCTCGCGGCTGGTGTGTGATTTTAATTTTTTTAAAATAAATTAATAGCCTACATATTTTACATCACTGCACTTGACTCATCATGCTCCTTAAATGACAATTCTCTGTGTCAGTTTCATTATTTACCATTTCATCTCTGCAAAAGCTTACCCAGATTTTTTTTTTTTTTTTTTATGTCGTCATACGTAACATGCTCTGTCTCGCTGCTCACTCGCCTTTCCTAACTGTGAGATTGCTCTCAGGGTCTTATTGACGATATCAATAATTGGCATCGGGGTAGCAAAGCTTTTCAAAGTTATTTAAAACTATTTTCGGACCTCCATGTCGCAGGAGAGACTATGCGGGCTCACCCTTCTGTCTATCGAAAAAGACGTTGCATCCAGGCTGGATTATAAGGATTTAATTGCTGAGTTTGCGGCTCAAAAGGCAAGGAAAGTGACCATCACCTAATCAATGAATGGTGAGCGGGAATCTGATGTTTTAAAGTTATACTGCAGCAGAGCATTTGTGACTGACTAGTATGAGAAAATATACTGCATCGTAATCAAATGTTAAACTGTCGCGTTTGTCAGCGGATACTACGCCTTTGTTAATCTGAGATTTTTCCATAGAAATGAGTCAAAATAAGCGATTGTCACCAGTGAGTGTGAGCCATTAGGTATTAGTGTTTGTTGAACAGTAATTCGTGATGCACTGTCATACTTCAACATGCCAATATAAAGTGAAAGCTGAGCTGATTTGATGATAAAAGCCAATAGTTGTGCAGTTGATTTTTTTACCCGTGAAAGTTTATGATATCCAAAAAATCATAGTTGAAATTATTGCCACAATAATGCTGTTTTAGTCTAAAAATGCATGTCATTTCACCGGGTATAACTAGAACAGCTATGTGCTTGCAACCTGACATGATTAATGCCCGTGCACGTGAGCAGGGCCTCGCGCATCAAGTCGGCACAGGGCCTCACAACCCCCCTGCGACGGCCCTAACGACAGCATTTCATTTCATTGAGCGGGGGAGGGGGATTCCATTTCATTTTTTTAGCGGGGGTGGGGGGATGGTAGAAAATGATTGATTTCCTTATCATTTTATTGACCGCGTGGTGGAATTTGCATTTAATTTCGTTGATTCATAACACATTATTATGCGTGGGTGGAGAACTAACGCGTAAATCCCGCAATGCGCAAATTGTGGGTATTTTCATTTGCTTGCGGGTCCACGGGTTTTGCTTTTCAAATGCGGGTGGGACCTGCTAGATGCGGGTCACTTGGGAGCTATGTATCCTGGTAGTGACAGGAGAGTCATGTGACGACCACTTACAGCTACTCGGCACAGTAGTGCAGACTCTGGCCAAAGCGGGATTCAAACTAAATAAAGGAAAAGCACAGCTCGCGCAGAGAGAGATCCATCACTCCAGGTTGCCAAGCATTGACCGAAGATAGACGGAAATGCATCGCTGAACTACTCCGGCCCCATACTTTGAATTCTTTGCAGAGGGTGCTAGGGACTGCAAATTACCTAGAAAATTTTGTCCCCGATTTTGCTGCTATTACCACTCTTTTGTACAGCCTGCTGTGAGGCAGAAGTAAGCCAACTGATGTTCTTGAGTGGACCGAAGAACACAAGGCAGTATTTACCAATTTAAAGTGTTGCTTCTGTTCGGCACCAGCTTTAGGTTAACCTAACCCCAAAAAGCCGTTCCATATTCAGGCTGATGTGCATGAAATCACACTAAGTGATGTAGTGGCTCAAGAGCACGGGGGGTTGTTGCATCCCATCGCATATTACAGCCGGAAGAAATCCCTAGTTGAGCAGGGATTTGACCCATGCACTCAGCACGTTCTTGCGGTGCATTGGATATTGAAAACTACAGAGCCGTTTGTGGGCTTTCAACCTGTTGTGCATACAATGCATACGCCGGTTCGGATGCTGCTGCCGGTTCAAATCAAAGGTTTGTCGTCTCATAGGTTAGCACGGTGGCTTACAGACATCCAGCCTTGTGAGCTAACAAAAGAAAACAACAGTATCTTGCCCCACCTCCTTGGGGACGGGGAGGGCCAACCGCATATCTGTGAACCAGGGCCCGAGACACAAAGCCCTGGTCAGGATTGTGAATTACCCGGCCAGGCCCAAGTGTATGTTGATGTTTCAAGGTTCTGGAAGGAGGGCAAATTTTATACTGGTTGTGCAATCTGGCTCCTGAAGGATAGTCAGGGAAAGGCCAGCATCTGTTGTTTAAATCGCCGCTGGGGATGTTTGCACAAGAAGCCGAACTTGTTGCGTTTTTGGAGGCCATTCTGGCCCATCCGGAATGAACAGGGGGAATTGGTGCCGTATTTAAAACAGGACCTGCTAATTTCAATCGTGGAAGGCTTAGTTTTGCGAGAAGGCAGATACGTTGTACCTGACACACTGCAAAGTTATATCATGAGTATACGCGCGTGTCTGCTGAAAAAACTTTGCAATTAATCCGACATCTATTTTGGTGGTCACACATGGTAACTGATTTCAAACAGTGGTGTAGTTCTTGCATGGTGTGTGCTGCTATAAACCAGGGCAGGCCAGGCTGGACAAATTTGCGTCGGCCTGATCCACCTAGAGGGCCATGGGAATCCCTTCAGCTAGATTTCATTGGTCCACTCCCCAGTGTGAGAGGAGGGTTTCGCTATTGCCTAGTAATCATTGATAAATTTTCAAAGTGGGTTGAGGCACTACCCTCGCGCAATAACACCGCAAATACAGAGGCTAGGGTGTTAGCGAACCAAATTATCCTGCTCTGGGGAACACCAGTGCAAATCGAGTCTAATCAAGGGACCCATTTCACCGGCCAAATAACTCAACAAGTGTGCAAAATGCTCCATATAAAGCAATCCTCTCATGTGCCATATCGGCCTCAGAGCTCAGGTATGGTTAAACGAGTGAATCGCACCATCAAGGAGGGGATTGCCAAACAAATGGCGCAGCACAAAAACAAGTGGACCGAGGCATTGCCCACAGTCTTGACCATTCTTAAGGGCTACCCCATCTAAGGCTACAGGCCTTAGTCCGTATAAATTAATGACAGGATGAGTCATGAGGCTACGAGTTCGTTCGTTTCCTCACTCTGGAGATGACTTCCGCTCAGGTTGTCGAAACGTCGCAAATCAACAACGGTCGAACAACGAATAGGAATTTTGCGTCCAGTCAGTGGATGAAAATTCCTATTCGTCAATTTATAAATTGCAAATCAACTCATGTTATTTATATGCTTACATGTCCTTGTGGTAAGATATATGTTGGTCAAACAAAAAGATGTTTAAAATTATGTGTTGCTGAACATAAAACTGCGATTCGGTCGGCCAATTTAGATTATGCAATGGCGAAACACTACATTGAAGCTAATCATGGTTCCCCTTCATCTCTCAGATTCGTTGGGATCGAGAGAATTATTCCACGTCCAAGAGGAGGTGATATTCTGCGGAAGTTAGCTCAAAGAGAAATGTATTGGATTTACACTTTAAAATCGATGACTCCTAGTGGTCTAAATGAAGACTTTAGTCTGAAATGTTTTTTGTAATTCTATGGACTTCTTTACATTCTGTGTTGTTGTTATTATAATAATGTTTTCCTGAGTACATTTATGTGTATCTAATACCTGTGTGACTTTGCTATATATGGTCTGATTGAGTAATGGAATGATTGAACGAGTTGGATTTGTGTAATTGCCTGCAACTGCAATTTGTGCACTGTGGAAATTATATATTCTAGCCGTGTTTCTTTCATTGTTACGCTCTGACGAAGGCTTGATTTAGCCGAAACGCGTTAGCGCTTTTTTAGTGTTTGCCTACAATAAAAGGTATATCTATATTCCGTCTTGATTCGTTTATTTGGATGTGCGACCATTTTCTATGTTGAGAGTATCACATTAGGGCCTACTTGTTCTTTTTTGTGGTCAGCACTCCCTGTGGAATTCCTCTTGTTGCAGCGCAACTTTTTTTCCATTTTTTCAAGTAAATTAATCTCTTTTAACTTCCGACTGTTTACCTCTTACCAGATTCCATTTGAGATTACATAGAAAAGTTCAGCTGGTTAAATTTTTCTAAAAACAGAGAGCTGTGACATTAGCAAAACGTGTCTGAACTTTTGACTGGTACTGTATGACGACGTTCAGAAATTCATTGTACTTTCATTGAGTGTTGACAAATTGTATAACCATACTGCAATACATTACGATCAATGATTGAAACAGACAAACAAGAATCTCATGATGGCTTGCTGATAAAGGGGATGGGGTCTATTGTCCAAATTTTACAAATCAAAATTGGGTATGTCGGCCTTTGGCCTGCTGCACTGCTACACATCTCTGCTGTGTGGACTGTAACAAATAGTCAATTCAATCACGAAGACTTCGGAATTAAAATGTAAAAGATTTATTTGACAATGGAATTAACAATGAAATTAATTCGACAAAGTCTTTGGCGATGACTCCGTCCTCATGGACCCTCCAGCAAGGCGGGGTGCTGATCTGCCTGGGTAGTAGGCAGAGGCTAAGCTTGAAGGGTCATCAGAATGGGGAGATGGACTTGAAGGACCGAGGGTTGGTGGTGATGGGGATGAACATACCTGAAAAGACAAATACACTGGCATTTATATAGAAAAATTACGATTGGGTAAAGCATTTTGCGTCCTAGCTCGTGATTGAATGGATTGTGCCACTGCTAGTGGACTTCGAATGAAAATGTAAAAGATTTATTTGACCATGGAATTAACAATGAAATACCAAAGTCTTTGACTCCGGCCTCATGGACCCTCCCAAGGCGGGGTGCTGATCTTGGGTAGTAAATGACCACAGCTAGCGGTTGAAGGACCGAGGGTATGAGAATGAACTTACCTGAAAGACAAATACTAGAAAATTAGGCATTTTACCTTGAAAGGATTGTGCCTAATGAATAGCACGTAGCTGCCACGTGCTACCAGTACCAAAGTGCTCGAAGAGATGCTCACAGCTAGCATCTGTGATGATGAGCCAGCTAGGCACTGGGCACCCAAAACCATGGCTTTAATGAGCAATGCCACAGGTAGTGGACGTGAGGAGATGCTCACGTAGCATCTGTGATGATGTGCCAGCTAGGCAACGTGCACCCAAAACCATAGCTTTAATGAGCAATGCCACAGCTAGTGGATGTGAGGAGATGCTCGCGTAGCATCTGTGATGATGTGCCAGCTAGGCAACGTGCACCCAAAACCATAGCTCTAATGAGCAATGCCACAGCTGGTGGACGTGAGGAGATACCGACGAGGTATCTGTGCTTACTTACCAGAATGGATACTCACTCTCTGCATGAGAACTGTCACAGCTAGTGATGTGAAGTAGATACTTGTGTAGTATCTGTGCCTGCTTGCCAGCTAGGCAAGGTGCACCCAAACCAAAGCGCTAGCTAAGCGCTTGTGAACTGTGCCACGGCGAGTGGCGTGAGGTGGATACCCGCGTGGTATCCATGATGGCTGGCCAGCTAGGCAGCCGTAAACAGAGCCGCAGCAAGTGAAGGCAAAATCCATAAGACAGTCCACCAGTAATGAGAACTCAAAATCATAGATATACCATCAAAATAACAATACATGCCAAGACATGCATACAAGGCACCCGATTATGACCCGTAATCATGCAATTCACGGTGTATTAACCATGTGTGCATCGCCCAACACCACATTCTGTAGACATGACCACACCATCAACCTAGAAGTAGGGATATCACTTTGAAGATGCCATGGAAAGCTGCGCGGTGATTATAGATGAGATAGATGGCTGTATGTAGGAAGGATATGCAGAGGATGACCAGCGCCCCAGAACTTGCAAGATCGGAGCATTTAAACCACGTTGGGCTACTGTAGTCGCAGCTCCGATCCTGAATGAATGTCCAGAAAAGCGTCCCGGTGGAATACCACACTTCTTCAGAACAACACTGAGGTGATAACTGAACCACTGGCGGCTGACAGGCAAACCAGATGATGTCAGAAACAAAGGTTTATTTCTATCTGTAGGAGGCCTCATGTGAAGATAAGTTATCATGGATGAATAAGGACAGAAAGAAGAATTGATACGAGCTATTACGACATGAACCCCATTACCTGCAGAATCAGATTTTGAGTGTTTAAGGAAAAGGCGATAATGATTAGAATAAAATGATATATCTGAAAAACAAACATCACGTGAAGGAAGAAAAGAGGCAGAATGAGTAGTGAATTCCCCACAACTAAGAAATCTGTAAAATGCTAACAAAAAAATGGAATCCAGTAGAATGTCCGTGTACTTTGTAAAACACCCAGTCTGAAGAACAGTTAATAAACGATGTAAAACATCAAGTGAGATAGGAAGTCTACTATCAGGTGAAGATGGAGAGGCCCTTTTTATGCCTTTTAATAGCAATTTAAGAGCCGGGTTACAAAAGAGACTTCCAAAATTAGGGTCGTGACACCGACAGTGAAATTGGATACCCGCTGCCAGACTGTGGAGATACGAGGGTTGTATATGACGAACATCAAAATGAAAAACAATAAATGCACAGACAGTAGCAATTTGAACAGGATACAAAGGAATACCTTGGGAAAAACAAAATAAAGAAAATAATCTCCAAGCGGCATCATAAGCTTTTAAAGTGGAAGAGGCTAAACCTTTCCGCATGTATTTTTTTGCAGATTCAATCCATTCAGTCATATTATAGTTCAATTGAGAAGCAGTTCTGATGGAGGAGGAATGGGTACAGGCTTCAAGTTGGCTGTTGGACAAAGATGACGAAATTCCTGAAACCGGAATCGGGAAAGAGAGTCAGCTATACCGTTTTTGCAACCTGGGATATGCTGAGCTCTGAAAATAAAATTATTTGTTCCGGACAACCAAGTCAAGCATCTAACCAGGGGCATAATTTCGCTAGATTTAGAACGCCCTTTATTTATAATTTCAACCACTGCCTCGTTATCGCAGCGAAATAAGATTCTTTTCCGATGCCACATGGAACCCCACACGCAGCATGCCACAACAATAGGGTAGAATTCAAACAGAGCAACGGACTTACTGGCAGAAAAATTAAAAAATTCAGACGGCCACTCCCCTGCAAACCACTGACCTTGAAAAAAACCCCCAAAACCTGTGGATGGAGCAGCATCAGTGAAAAGTTCAAGTGACTCTGAGGATTCTTCATCATTATAAAAAAAAGAAACTCCATTCCATTGATCCAGACAGGAGAACCAAAAACTAATGTCAGATCGGCACCCATCATCTAAAATTATCGTATCAGATAGAGAACTTACCGATTTGCTCAAATCCAAAAGCCGAGATATAAATGACCTCCTTTGAGGAATTATGCGCATGGCGAAATTTAAATGACCCAACAATGATAGTAGCTCTCGTTTTGAAATGTGAGACGAATTTAGGTGAGATTGCGCCATGTTTTTAATACGGTTCACTTTCTCTAAAGGAAGCGACGCTTCTTGAGAAACACTATCTAAACGTATACCCAGGAATTCCAGGGAAGTAGACGGACCGATAGTTTTCTCATCTGATAAAGGGACACCCAATACACGAAAAGTGCTTTTGAGCGTATCAAGCATGGGACTTGGGAGTTCGGAGGGAAAATCATTTAATAAATGCAGTACGAAAGGAAGATGGTCATTGTTTAACAAAATCCAACAAAGCGCTTCTGATAGGTGATTAAATATTTGAGGGCTACTCCTGCAACCGAATGTAAGCCTGATAGCGAAATAAAACTCACCGTCCCAGCAAATACCGAACATGGACCATTCTGATGAATGAATGGGAATTATTTTAAACGCGTCAGTTATATCCGCTTTAGCTAACCAGGCTCCGAGGCCAGCGAGTTTAATTAGTTGAATAGCATGATCGACTGTAGCATAATGCATTGAGAATGGATTGAGGGGAATTAAGCTATTTACGCTTAGAGCGAGGATGGGACATGTCAAAAATAAGTCTTTTTTTCCCAGAGAATTTCCGGTTAGCGATACCAATAGGGTTCGTACGAAAAACGGAGAAAGGAGGAGATTTAAAGGGGCCAATCAGATAACCTTTATTTATTTCCTTCTGAATGAGCTCCCTAACGACGTCTGGTTCAATACAGGCTGAATACAGGCTTTTACAAACAATTGATCTATCTAGAGGAGCAAGGACTCCCACCCGAAAACCTTGGGATAGACCAGTGAGTAGGTAAACAACAAATACAGAATCAGGGTGTGAAGACAATGCGGATGACAGAGCCGGAATGTTAATAGGGGTTGAAGGATGTTTTTTTAAGGCATGTGCTGAATTTTGGCGTTTCTCTTCAGGGGTTGGTTCCGACGTGTTCGGCGAGGGCAAACAGATTTCGGATGGGTGTCCTTGCAAAAACTGCAAATATGAAAAAATTCACAGTTAGACCAAGCACAGACACTTTCATTAAAGTTATTGCAAATTGGAGCTCCATTAAAATAAGAGACCTCACGCCCTTTTGAGTCATAAACAGTACGCTCAGTGAGATATCGTCCATCAGATTCACTGGACCAAGCTACAGAAGACGCAGAAGCTTGAATGACTGTCTTGGGGCAAAGTTCGGCGGTGTGTCCGATGCTGCTGCATACGACGCAAGCGAGTGCTCGGTGACCTCCGAAATGACGAATAAGCAGTTCGATATCCAGGCAGGACCAATCAACGTGAATATTAAAATGAGATAACTGCAGGGCCGCTTTTGCAGAAAAAGACTTGTGATATTCATAAAATAAAGCCCCTCCGTAACGCAGCTGCAGGTCGCAAATAATAGCGATATACGAGTCCAATTCCTGGCGTCGTTCGGGGTAGACTGAACAAGTAATGTCTCGATAAATACCAAATGCTACAACAAACTCGCCGATAGTAAGAGACCTCTGTAGACGTGGGTCTGCAGCCTTTAACAACACAGAAATGTCCCCGCAATCAAGTACACATCTGTCGCATTCAGGTGAAGGCAACAGGAATGAAATGAGATTAACATCTTTACCTTGCAGAACTTGGGAACGAATATTAGGGGAGATGCAAGTTGTAGGGGAAACATAAGGCCTACCACTCGATGGAGCAGGGACAGTGGAAGCCAGGCTAAAACTGGGCAACATATTAGACAAAGCGAAACGGGATTCCGCTTCTGAGGCAACGGGCTGAGCCGAATGGGGAGCAGAAGCTTCCACAACACGGATTCTCTTTTCGAGGGATCCCACGGATTTTACTAGAGATTGGATGGATGATAGGAGAGGTTCGGAGACATCAGCGCTAGAGGATCCAAAATCGTGGCGCTGAACTTTTGCTGAGCCGCTGGGGCCAGGAGAGGATGATTTTGCTGCTCTTTTCTTTCCCTTCCCGCGACGTGACACGGAAGGAGTACTGACTTGGACGGGAACCAACGGAGAGTTAACATCTTCGTAATCCGACGGCATGACAACAGGAATACCGCCGGTATTTGACAGATTATCGAGCAGCGCTAATAACTCTGAACGAGGAAGTTCGGGGGAACGAGGAAGGCTGCGTGGAGTCGATCGTCGGAAAAACTTTGAAAATTAGAAGTAACTGCTGCTAAGCGTTTACTTCTTCTTGGATTTTCGCTTTGAGAAGCACGATCTAAGACTTCTTCCTGACAGGTACGGGGAGTTCCTTGAGAGGAAGGAGCTGCGCCGGATTCAGGCATGACGTAAACTAGCGTACGCGATGCGGAATCTGAAACAGCAAAACGGAACGTGTCACTGGCATTTATATAGAAGATAAATGGTTACGATTGGGTAAGACCGATTGCTTGCATCCTACGTCTCGTGATTGAACTTTCGTTTACACTCCCATTTGTGACTTGGAGGACGTGTCCCCACTTCTCTTCAAGAGCTGTGCGGAGTCGTCGGATATTGGCCAGAAATGTGAACCAATGACAAACTTGCTGGTTGAGGACATCCCAAAGATGCTGGATGGGGGACAAATCCAAAGAATAAGTCGGCCATTCAAGCACACAAATGTTTTCAGGCTGAAGGAACTCTGTACATACACAGGTGACCTGGGTCTGGCATGGTCATGCTGAATGGTTATTGTTTTGATGGACAAATGGTAGGATGAATGGTCACAGTATCTCATTGTGATATCACACTGCATTTAAGTTGTTGTTAATGAAATGCAATCGGAGGAATGTCCATGGGATACTCCCATCCAAACCTGTACTCCACCATAATGTTCCACTGTGCGCACCACAATGATGTCAGCATAACGATCCCCTGTCCATCCACTCAGTGAAGCTGGAAACGTGACTTGTTTGTCAAGAAAACAGTCCTCCATTGTGCCAATGGCTATCAAATGTATCTATTTACTCAGTCAAACCGATTTTTTTTTGTCAAGCTGAGGTGAGGTCCAATCCAGAGAGAGCAAAAAGCGCAAAGATATGAACTTCCTGGAGTTGATTTTTCACAGTTTAGGCAAAAATGCAGCGATTGTGGGGACAAACTGTCTCATCTGCAGTGGCAGCTGCTGGTCTCAGACGGTCAGAGATGGAGAGTCCGGATGTCACGGCCTTGGGCGGGGGACGTCATACGTGGTCTTTATGCATGTGGGCGGTCTGCTGTTGAGCCTAATTCTTCAAAAAGTGTCTTATGCAACTCATTGTTGAAATATGGACATTAAGAGCCCTTGCGACAGCCCTGAGAAACATTCCTGCATTGAGCATGCCAATGGCACGCTCCATAATGGCTCGAGTCATCTACAGCATTTTGAACAATGGCAGAACTGGGACTTTTGAGGTGGCCTTTTATTTACCAGAGTGCAGGATGTGCCTTGGCTGACCGTACCTGTAGCTCTGGATCAGACCTCACCTGTCTGACAGGCTAAGTTTGGCAAAGGGCATGAACTTCACAATGATATGGAGAAGGTGACTAAAATCCATTCACTCCAGTGGCACACTACCTTAGTCACATAAATAAACCCTACTAAGCCAACCTCAGAAAAAAGTATGCAGCATATCGAAAGGACTTTAGTCCCGTTGTGTTTATGCAACGCATTTTTTTTCAGTGTATAAAACATGTTTTCCCATCTTTACCTCACATTGGCCCTGATTTATCGAACTTGCATAGGATCTGGTGTAGATTCTGGTGTAAATATCAGCGTTCGCCAGATGTCATGTCTGATTTACTAAAAGTGTGTATGTCGCTGATTTCGGTGTAGAACTGGCGTGGTGTTGATAAATCTGGCGGCTGAAACCATTGTAATTTACATGACACGCCCCTATAAATTCATGCTCCGGGAGGCATAGTCCTGCCCACTTCACGACATGGACTTTCGAAAGACGGCAAAGAAGAAAGAACTTCACTGAGGAGGAAAAATAAATTATCACGTTCAAGGTGGAGAAAAACAAAATAATTTTATTTGGAAGCCGTGGCATAAAGGGAGCCCAGAAGGTTGCAGTTTGGAAAACTATTGCTGCTGCGGTAAACACAGTTGGGGTGGAAAACTGGAGTGCAGCAGATGTTTGATTTAATTCATTAATAAATTGAAGTGACAGTGCGTCCAAGCACAAAAATTGATTGAAATTTGCATTAGACGCACTTATAAGTGTGGCCAAGATGCACATTTCTCCATTGCCCACACTTATTTTAAGCGTATCCAAAGCGAAAAAATTTTTCTAGGCCAAACGGTAAGCGGTACTTTCTATAAGCGGCACTGGAATGGTTATCCACTGGTGCACTTACGTGTGGCCAAGAAAAAAATTCAGCATTGGCCACACGTATAAGTGCGAATAACATCGGCCTTAATAAATTCAATTTATAGATCCATGATAATTCATGTGATATAGCCTCCATAATTGACAATCCATAGAGATAAAAAAAGTGGTCCGATTTTAAGATCGCCACCAAAAAATGGGTTGCGGCGCTCAGGCGCAGCAGCGCGCGGACCGGTGGAGGCCAACCAGACTTGAACCTCCAGCTGTCACCGTTCGAGCAGCGCGCGGCAGCAGGGCTCCCCTCCATCGTGGGAATACGAGGTGATGGGGACACGGACGAGTCCCCACCGCCTCGATCGGAGCTGCATGAGGCGGGTAATTGTTAAAATACAGTCTGCAGAGATCACTCTTCATTGTACTTATATTAGTGTTACTCCATGACATTTTATTGGGTGCCGCACAAAATGAACAGCCACTCGTCACTTTCCCGGAGGAGATCTTCTCTGTGCCGAAAGTTCCTCTCACGTCGGACAGAAGCGTATTCCTCCAACAATAGAAGATCTGCCATTGTCAAAATGTGATCACAGTCAAAGTGTCCGTAGGCCTATATATACTGAGCAACAGAAGAAACGCAAGTTAGCTAGTACGTTAATGTACTCTTATGGTTACTCAGTCAAAGTGACTGCAAAATAAAGAAAAGTTTGATGAAACGAGTGTAAATGTGCACGCGGTAGTAATAAATTTGATTTTCCAAAATAATTACGCGCAAACTTATTTTCCATTGTACCTTTAATTAACTTGCGATTCTTTTGTTGTTCAGTTATATCTGACTGGATGAGCATCTGACATATACTCAGTCAAAAAAGAAACTTCACACTCATAAATTTCTAAATATTTTCTTGAAACTTAATACAAGAGATATTATTATTATTATTATTAGGGGTAAATGCGTTGTCAAAGACATCATGACACACAGCAACTCCGACGTGCACAAGCATGCAGCACGTGCGAGCATACATCAAGGTAAAAGCATGTTTCCTCGTGTTCCTAGTCACGTGACCTTATGAGACACGTGCAATTGAGCCCACGCTAGCACAGTAGAGTGACATCTCGGAAAAACAAGTTCTTACAGTCAATTATCCGTTGATTTGCAATGCCACAACTGTCAAACATTCAACATGAACATGCCATTGGCATGCTGAATACGGGAACGTCGGTCACTGACGTTGCCAGGGTTATGGGATGCAGTCGACGGACTATCCATGATCTTCGGACATGTCTCCAACAAACTAGCACCACAGCAGACCGACCTCGTTCGGGTAGACCACGGTGACGACACAAGCAGAAGACCGACAAATCGTCTTACGCCATTTGCGTAATCGATTTCTCACTGCAACGCCCACTAGGAATGAATTGTTTAGAGGTCGTCGTGACTGCCCAAACCATACGTAATCGCCTGTGCACTGCTCGTCTCCATGCACGCCGTCCATATCGTGGACCAATTTAACCCAGTTACACTGACGTCAACGGCTTCTCTGGGCACAACGACATCTGAGATGGAATCAGCGTGATTGGAATAGGGTCGTTTTAAGTGACGAATCCGGATTCACTTTGCACTTCGCTGATGGGAGAGTTAGAGTTTGGAGGAGACGCGGTGAACGCAACGCCCAGTGTTGTGTGCAGGAAGTGGACCGTTTTGGGGGCGGTCGTGTTATGGTTTGGGGTGCCTTTAATGGTCCTGCCCGTTCCCGACTGATGGTCGTTCAAGGAAACCAGGATACAGAGATCAAGTGCTCATTCCAGAGCTTTTGCCATTCATGGAAGCTCATGGCCCAGGTCTGACCTTCCAACACGATAATGCCAGACCTCATACGGCCAATTTAACGCGGAATTTTCTTAGGAATGCTGGCATCAATGTCATGGAGTGGCTCTCAAGGTCTCCCGACCTTAATCCCATAGAACATGTATGGGATGTTTTGGGCAGAAGACTCCTTCAAGTAAGGAATCCTCCACAGAATTTGCAGGAACTTGGTGCCATGTTGGTTCAATTATGGTGACGCATCCCCCAAGCTGTGTTCAGACGCATCATTCAATCCATGAGGAGACGTTGCGTCGCAGTTGTGAACGCTCATGGAGGGCATACGCGCTATTGACATGCTTTCATCAAGTTGTAACTTACCATTTTTACTCGCTTACATTTCCGTAGCATTTCCGGTGGAACTGGTTACATTATGAACATGATTTCTATGGTACACCGTCCTTAATGGGTACAGAATGGAATTAAATCATCATTGAAAACCACTTTTCTTGTATGTTCAACTTATTGACCTCCAAACGAGTGTGAAGTTTCTTTTTTGACTGAGTATACAACACTGCATATCTGCCAAGCCACGCATTGCGCTTAATCAAATTGTTTGTAATTGTCAGCCGTCTGGCCTGACAAGCAGGTTGTTGTCTCAAAATGTAAGTTTAATCAATTTCTCAACACAGGTGTCTTATTTATTTATTTAGCCTATTTATTTATTTTGTTAATAAAAGCAACAACAGCATGACATCCAAATCGCTGCATATTATTAATAATTTTGACAGCTGCCCTCGTTCCTGCATGTTGTCAGCTGGTTTCAAATCTGCGAACTCCTGGTCAGACCTGGCGTGAGATTTTTGCGGACAGTTCCCTCACGTTCAGATTGATAAATGCTGATCCTTGCGGGAGGTTTGGCGGACAACCATTTTTTTGGTGTACACACGTTTGATAAATGAGGGCCAGTGTGTGAAAATATGAAGTAGTATTTTCAGCAATTGGCTCTTCAATTTCACCTTCCACCAGTACAGTGTGTCACAGTTAGGCCTGGCCATTCCAGATCAAAACTATTTTTTCCACCATGTGTCATGTTCCTTATGTTTTGAATAATCAGGTCCTGTTTGTCCCCCTGATCCACTCTTGGTATTCCTTGGCCACATCTACAGCTGATCTTCTTGGACATGACTGCTGATTTTCTCACAAGCCTCTGATTTACCACCTTGTTAACAGCAGTATTTAAACACCACTCTGAGATTCTTTTGTTGCTGAGTTATTTAGCTTAAGCCTTGTCTGTCTGCCTTGCTCTGTGATTTTATGTTTGCTCTTGTTTATGACCTTGGATCGGTTCTTGGATTTTGATCTCTGACGTCTGATTTGGATAACTTTGCCTGATTTTTGTATTATCTTGGACTGTAACTTTTTAAACGTGTGGATTTTTGGGAGCATTCAGTTATCATTCTGTTGGGGATTCATATTTTGTTGGATTTACTGAGCTCTTTTGTTTGGATTTTGCCTCCCTCAAGTTTCTGCACGATAAAATCACTCAAAACTCATTTCCATTGTTATACGTCTGCTTCTGGGTTGAAAGTATTTTCTCTGGCCATAGGCCAGTGACACAGTGTTTCAAAGCACACATCTCAGTCGGCCAAGGAATGACTCAGAAAAGGAAAATCAGCCTTAGAATCACCCAGTTCTGAGTAAAGAGTGGCAAAAGGTGCACAGGAGATTCCCCTGCAACTTGACGGAAATTTTTTGCAACAAAGAAAAGGACAAAAGTCTAAATGTGCACATAGAAACATATTTGCAAAGATTTGCTGCAGTTCTAAAAACAGGAAGTGCTGCTACAAAGTATTTCCTGAGGGATGTGCAGATTAATGAAACCAGGATGTTGTTTTTTAATTCAATTTTTTTGTTTTGTATGTAATTTTTTTATGTTCCTTGGTTTTTTTTTCTTGTGTTGATTTTAGTTCGGAGGGTGCACGAACATGAAAAACGTTGGGCATTTGTGTTGCGATTATTATGGCTTTAAATAGTATTTATCTCCATCAAAAGATAAATCGCCAGTCCAGAATGGCAGGAGGTGCATTAGCCATTGACCACATTTACATGTACCTATTATTCCAGGTACTGAGTTTCCCCCGGTTATGACAAGATTTTGAAAAACTTAGTTTCCATGACAGCGACTCGTGTCGAGTAAAATCTGGTCTCCCAAAGTGACTTTCGTAGTACAACCCCAATTCCGAAATAGTTGGGACGAAGTGTAAATTGTGAATAAAATCAAAATGCAATGACTTTCAGAATATGTTATTTACAATAAAACATAGATAACATGTCAAATGTTGAAACTGAGACATTTTACATTTTTATCCACAAAATGAGCTTATTTCAAATGTTATGGCTGCAACAGGTCTCAAAAAAGTTGGCACACAGGCAAAAAAGGGCTTAAAAGGGAATTAATATAGAAGAAAATCAGCTGAAAGAACATTTAGCAAGTAATTAAGTTAACTGGCATCAAGTGTGTAACATGATTGGCTATAAAAGGGATGTCTTAGAGAGGCTTAGTCTCTCAGAAGTAAAGATGGCCAGAGGTTCTCCAACCTGTGAAGGTTTGCGTAAAAAAATTGTGGAATACTTTAAACACAATGTTCCTCAACGTCAAATTGTGAAGGCTTTTAAGGTCTCATCATCGGCGGTGCATAACATCATCAAAAGACTCAGAGAAACTGGAAAAATCTCAGTGCGTAAGGGACAAGGCCAAAGACCTCTACTGGATGCCCGTGATCTTCGGGCCCTCAGACGACACTGCATCACTCAACAGCACGATTCTGTCTTTGACTTTACTAAATGGGCCCAGGACAGAACACAAAGAGTGGTGATCAGAAGGATCTCATCTGAGCTAGGTATGGTGGGGAGTGGAGTCCCTCAGGGATCGGTGTTGGAACCCCTGCTGACAGAACACAAAGAGTGGTGATCAGAAGGATCTCATCTGAGCTAGGTATGGTGGGGAGTGGAGTCCCTCAGGGATCGGTGTTGGAACCCCTGCTCTTCCTCATCTACATTAATGACCTTGATAGGAGTATTGAAAGCAAATTAGTTCAGCTTGCAGATGATACTACTACTACTAAATTGGGAGGTTTGGCGAACAGTGTAGAATCCAATAAAGTGATTCAGGATGATTTAGATAGAATTCAGAATTGGGCAGAAATACGGCAAATGAAAGTTAATGTAGCTACATCTAAAGTTTTACATGTAGGTAATAAAAACATAAAACAGGATTACCTCATGGGAGTTTTAAAACTGAAACCTGCTCCACATGAAAAGATCTGGGTGTGATTGTTGACTAAACCCTTACAGGTTCTAGCCATTGTGCCTTAGCAGTTAAAAAGGCCAACAGGATGCTGGGATATATAGCCAAAAGTATTGAGTAATTCAAGGAGGTCATACTTCTCTTGCGCAACACATTCGTCAGACCACATCTAGAGTATTGTGTACAGTTCTGAGGACCATACTTTAACAAAGATATCAAGACTCTACAGAGTGCGTAAAAAAAAAACTATACACTTTTTAAATGTCCAATTATTATATTCTGTAGCAATGTATACAACATCTTTTTACTGTACGTTTTCAGCAGCTGATCTGGGGATCTTGGGAGCCACTCGATCACATGATTCAAGGCAATCACTTTGTTTCCAAATAACTCCCTGAGGCTATCCGTGACGACCCTTCATCTGTGTCCGGGAGCACCGTCCTGTGCCCACCAGAGATGCCTGAACTGGCCGTTTCGTTGGCGGAAAAATCTTTGGACTCCTAAATCAATAAACGGGGAAACGTCATTGTTTATCATGTCAAGATAAACCTGCCCATCAACATTTCTTCGAAAGGAGAAAGGTCCAATGAGGTCCTCGTTTTCATGAGTGCAATCCACACTTTCTGTCGGGAGTCTTTCTTCTCGTAGGTGCAGTCGAGTGGCTTCTGACCACGTGACGCATACTGCCGGACATTGTGGGCGTTGAGCGAAGCATTTAAGCTAAATGCAGCTTCATCCCCAATGACTAATTCTTCAAGAGAGCGAGCAGGTCTTGCCAGGAGCCAGTTGCAGGAAGCTACTCGACGGGTGGGGTCTCCGGGAAAAAGCTTGTGCCGTGCGTATCATCTGGTACGGATGCAGCCGCAAGTCAAGCCGTGTAATCCAATTAAATGTGCTCTGTGGCAAATTTAGTCCATTCTGACGAGAGCTGATCATCTGCCCATTCTGTTGTTGCTTCTGCAGTGCTTTTTAGACAGCCTGAATGTTCTGCGGTGACCTGCTAGTCCTTCTCCGACCTGAGTGACCCTTATTTAAGCTGAGACTTGTACCCGTATTTTGGTACCTCTGAACATTGGCATACACAGTCATACGGGTAGGGCATCTGACATTAGGAAAATGACACCAAAAACTCCGCAGCACATTTGTAACGTTCCCTGTCCTATGATATTCAGTGACCAAGAAGGCCCTTTGCCTGGGGGTAAACTGTGGACGCACCATGCTTGGCAGGGCTAGGTTATTACAACCAATGCACAGGCAAGATTCATATGCCTGTTTTTAAGTTCAAATGAATATGCAACCCATTATGACATGCATGGTCAATTTCATATCCAGCCTTGGTCAATTGGCACGAGTCAGATTTCACTTGAGTCCCTTCATTGTCCTCTGTGCAGTCATGCCTCAAACCTAATAAGGTTTAACTGGTACCAATACCAGCGCAAAGATCTGAGGCAAAAGTACAAAATATTTTGTATACATGCATATTGCTACACCATCACAAAATGACCCGTTAAAAAGTGTATAGTTTTTTTTTTGACTCTGTAGAAAAAGTTCAGCGAAGAGCCACAAAGTTAATTCCAGGTATAAAAGATGAACGCTATGAGAAGAGTCCGAAAATCTTTAATCTCTTTAGTCTTAGGAAAAGGAGACTTTCCAGTAATCTTATTGAGGTCTTTAAATATGTTAAAGGGATTAATGAAGTGAATTATGTGGGATTATTTAAGCTATATTTTGTTAGTAGAATTTGGGGTCACAAATGGATGTTGGCCAAGAGTAAATTTAGCACTGATATTGGGAAATATTTTTTTCACGCAGAGAGTAATCTCAGTATGGAATAGCTTGCCTAACCATATTGTTGAGGCAGAAACCTTGGGAATTTTCAAGAGCAGGCTTGGTTTAAAGCTCGACACCGTTTAGGCATTGAGTATCTGAACTGGTGTATTCACTATAGTAATTAGAAACTGGCGAGTCTAGTTGTGCTGAACGGCCTGTTCTCCCCACTCATGTTATGTGATATTAAATTATATTATTTTAATCCAGCCATGATGCCTTTAATCAAGGCATCGGTGCCTTCTTCAGTCAACTTGAAGCTGCAACTGATGTGTCACAGGACATCGCCTCTGTCGTTCAAGCAGCCAATAACCTCAGCAGATCCTCCCTCGGTGCTTGCCCATCGGTAACTGAACCTAGTGGTTCTAGACTTCTTTGATGGTGATCCCAACTCCTGCCCAGTTTCCTGGCCCGGCATTCAATGGTCTTCGAGCTTCAACCATCATCTTTCCATGCAGAATGCTCCAGGGTGGCATTTTTCACCTTTCGCTTCTCTGGACCTGCAAGGAATTGGGCTACAGCCTGTTGGGAGGCAGGCGATCCTGTAGAGTACACTTTCACTGCCTTTGCCAAAAAGATGCTCTTACCATGCCGCTGTACAAAAATTTTGAATGGTACAGCATGTATTAAGGATTTCCCCCTTAAAACACTTGATTTGAACGACAATTTAATCAGACTGAGGAAAGAAATTTTATGTCAGATTGAATAATAAAGGAAATTTGTCTTGTAGTGACCATACAATACTTTACTTCACCAAACCCTCGGTTACACTGAAATTCATAACGTTTGGACTTTGGCAGTATATTTCTAATGAGTATGTTGGTCTGAGCAAACTTTTCTATTTAACCCCTTAACGCAGAATACCAATATCGCCATTTTTTACTGTTGCGCATGAGCCTATGTAAGGCTTTGTGAGTCAGTATTTGTGTCACAAAGACTGTGGAAAATTATTCCAGTGAAGCATGACGCTCGGAAATTTAATTACAGAATTATTTAGCAACTAAATTTTGGAATTTACGGATGCCGCAGAGGGGTTAAAAACTCAGTGTCATTTAAATTAAGTTTGTGATTGACTGGCTAGTAGGTAAACAAAATCAAAGTTCATTTGTGATCGAATGTGGTAAAGGGGGAGGGTATCACGTTCAGTGATGCTCGGCATTCTTGGCTTTGCCCATCTATTCTGTTACTTTGGAAAAATGACATCCATGCACATCATGGATGGGTGGGCACCTCCAAAAAAATTCTTGGTAATTTGACTTGGATATGTGACTATCCAAGGTGCAAATCTTCATCTCCTTATTCTATTGGGTATTACTATCATAATAAATATTTGAAAATTTTCTAATTGTGTTAATTTTTTCATTATTTCAAGTATAACCAACATAGAATTTGGTTGTGTAATAAATATGTAATCTCTATTTCACCTTATTTGGAAAAATATAATTTATGAACAGGAAGTCAAGTTTAAATTTTGCGCAGCTGGAATTCACTCCTCTTGAGGTGTGTTTTTTTTTTGTTCGCTGTGCATGGTGCTGACTGCCTATAGAAACAGAATTAAGAGCCTCCTATCAGAGTGCTCATCTGCCACGCTTTCTGAGGGACAGGGATGCACGAGCAATGATGGAAATACGGTGATTACCTCATTTAGCTGTTTGCTGAGAGGCAGCTCTAATGAGTCCTGGCCACTCCAGCAAATTTGCAAATTGATGTGTTCCCTGGCACGACAAAGCAACAAATTAGCCAAAGATGAGGGCTTCTCCTTAGTTTATTTGGGGTTTTGAGAATTAAAGCTAAATATATTTCACTCCCCACATTGGTCCAGGTGTTTCCTGTTTGCAGCAAAGATGCTAACCACGCTGGCATTTTTTCGTTTATTTTGTTGCATTACCTTGGACTGTTAGAAATCCAAGGACTAAGAGCACTACTTGGTCCAATAGCAAAACATGACCTGTGTTTTGTCCCCTATAAGTCAGTGCATTTCCTGATCCACCAGAGTTATAGATGGGGTGGTTATACTGACAATTTGAAAGGAGATGTGGGGAGAAGTAGTACTGCCATTATATCTGATGGGGGGAAGAACAATTGAGAGAGAGCTCTCATTTATGAGTGGCCTTGGTTCACATCACTTGACTAAACCTTTTAACTTGGCAAAAATTCAAAGAAACAGTTACTGTGTTGCAGCCATTTAATTGTGATCAGCCAGCGATATTAAAAGCCCTATTTTAGCAGCCCATAAAATCCAATCACTTCCTCTGCATCCCCCATCTTCTCTTTCCCTCTAATACAGTTTGTTTTCTTTGTTGCCACTGCAAAACATCTTGTGAGAGCAACACGAGCCTTTGATTTGGGGGGTCAAACAGAATTTTGGGATCACTGGAATTTCCTTTAGTAGCAATGGATAACAATTTCATGTTATTTTCAAGTACCAAATTTGGAGCTTTATGTGCTATGGCTTGTGCTTGATTGAGAAGTGGCAGTAGATAACAGATTATATTAAATACGCCATCATTAGCCAAAGTATAAACATCTAATAAAATCTAAACATAGAAAACAAACAGTGACCTATTCTCAGTTGGCTGTGAGGCAAGAATGGACGATTGGGATGTGGTCATCGTCTCATAAATAATTACTAAATTGAATCAACCATACACGTCACCTAAAGTTGGATGTGCACTTGAGTCAGTAAACTAAGTTTTTATATTTCCATTGTGCGAAACTTCTATCCTGACTCCTCAGCTCATTGGAAGTTTTGCCAAAATAGTTGAGGGAGAACAAAGACATGATATCATGCCAAGTCATAATTAATCATTCACTATCATCTCCACATCCATTTTTTTCAACAACAATGAGCACACCCAGAAATAGTAATATACAGTACTGTCCATAAATATTTGGACATCTACAAAGTTGTTTTAGCTGTTTACCACACAGCATATTGGAGCTCAAATTATATAATGAACACAAGGTCAGAGTGAATGCTTTAATTTTAGGGTAGTTAAAGCACAATTTGCACAGCGATGGAGGAATGAAAACACAGTATTTGTGGTTTTTCCTGACCCCCTTTTAAGAGACCAAAAGAAATGGGAAAATAGGATGCATAGGTGTTACTGTCAGGTGAGAGCAAAATAAGGACCCAAATGCAGATAAACTGGCAATAGGAACTGAAGTTTACAGAGAACTCAAAAAGGGTGTAAACTGATGGAAAGAAACAACCCTGGGGCGAAAAAAGCATTCCTGTATGGATACACCAGGGAACTGAAAAGAACAACACGCAGAGAGAGAGAGGAAGCATGGAGTATCTATAGGGAAAAGCAAAGCAAACCAGGAAGTGAATTCAGGTGTGAGAGCAATAGGTGAGGCCATAAATGAGGGAATTAGGTGTGCTAATTACCAGACAGAACAGTGAGGGCTAGTGCAGGAATGAGTGCACAGCAAAAACAGAATGAGACATAAGAATACAAAGTGTGACAAGCCAGGCTATGGCCACACCCCTCGACCACGTCAGCAGGCCCGCAACAGTGGATTCTCCTCCCCCTCTCTCTCGGTGCTGAGCGTGGATAGCGGCCGGAGAGCCGCCACCCGCCCAGCACTCCCTAGACTCGCAGGACCCTGGACAGTTCCCACCAGCTGCGAGTCATAAGCCTTAGCGGGCCTGGAGAAAGAGGAGCTACGGCTGCTGCTCACTGGAATCAGAGCCGACCTGAGCTCAAAAGAGAGAGCTGGGCAGGGGGGGCCGGCGAGAAGTGCGCACGTAAAGCTGTTGACTAACCGCGCATCTTATATCTGTTTTTTCTCCTTTAATATTTCGATGGTGGGGAGACTAGGCGTTTGGGGCGGAGACCCGCTGAGCCTCATCAAGATAGCGACACCCTAAGCAAGTCCTGAAAAGCAGTTTTTTGTCCAAGCCATAAAGCGATGCCACCCTCCTCCCGAATAGAAGACTTCGCCATCCTTTTTTTTTTTTTTTTGGTTGAAAACCGCATTTTGAGTGGCAATACTGTGCGCGCTATTAACACACATTTTTTTATATTAAGAAAAGCTTAAATAAAAGTCCCGCCCTGAGGGCCGGTTTTGACCTTGCCTCCCGCCTCGTATGTGCCTGGTTTTCTGGTGTCTCGCTAGAAAAGGGAGAATACGAGAAAACATAAGAAAAACTAGAGAGGCACTCATAGAGTGCAAACCTCCGCCAAGGCAGCACAATCCAAATGTGCATTAGTGAGAGCAAAGTTGAGTTATCGCGTGTGATAGGATTTCAAGATGGCTACCATGGCGGCCATATTGTTTCACTGATCGCGGTCAAAATCAATAGGGTCCATCCTTGATGTAATAGCAATCCACCCACAAAATTTCAGACAAATCTGTGCATTGCTTTTTGAGTTATTTTGTTCACAAACAGACAGACAGGGGCGAAAACATCACCTCCGCCCCAACTTTGTTGGCGGAGGTAACAATAAGCAAAGATGTAAAACACTGACAGTACCCTTCCCCTAAGGGGTGCCACCTGGGGACCCCTGCACAAACCCAGATGGCTGGAGGAGGAAGGATCGGAGGGCCAAAAACGTAGATGCAGCTGGGACTGGGCAGGGCAAGATAGAACAGGAACAGCCAACATGGGACTTGGACAGGGCAAGACCAGGCAGGGCAGGACGGGAGTGGCTGGCGCTGAGCAGACCAGGACTAGGTAGGGCAGGACTGGACTGGTGGACGGCTGGAACGCTCATCTCTGAGTGTGTTGATTACAAAACAGAACAGAACAGGAAAGGTTGGTGGGGGAGTGAACAGAGAGCAAAAACAGAATGGGACGTAAGAATACAAATAAATACAAGAAATACATGAATCAATCAATCAATAATCAATACTAATTTGTATACACTTAATATAGATCAGCTGATTTCTTGGTGTCCAAGCGTGTCAAAACATCCGGGACACTGCAACACAAAGTATTTTTGGATTGCCTAAAATATAGGAATGGCAGCATTCATGAACTTGAGCCAATCAGTCAGAGGTTTGAGATTTGATTATTTGTTACATAAAAATTGCAAAAAATATTTATGAAACGGGAAGAGCATGTACCTTTTTTGGGTCACAGATGAAAAAAGGGTTTTCTTTTCCTTTAAAATAAAATCTGCATCACGGTGTGTAAGATGACACACAAACAGCGACCTTTATAAACCTGTTGCTCGTTTTCTCTTGCGTTCAGTCTGACAGTGCTGCTGACTGGAAACATTACTTTGATTACCTAGTAAGATTGCTTGTTTTAGCCCAGTTACCTAATGAAAATGCACCTTAATTACTCATATATAGAGAAATTTTAGAAAACTGTGCCTTAGACAGTTCTGTATGAGGCATGAATTAAACAGATTTCTACGTTTTTTCAGCATTTCCAGTCCCACCACCCCTGCCATAACTGACAACTGTGAGTGCAGTGCTCTCAGCAAACTTACTGAGATCTTAGAGACAAGTGGCATGGGGCTCTAGTGCTTGGTCACAGAAGGAAGAAGGGGAAACAGTACAGACAGTTACAAATGTTATTCAAAATTTGAGGGAATTTATTTAGGGATCAGCAGATGTTTCATCATCTGTATGAAACATAATTTGTGAACGGTACATGATTAGTCTTCGCCTTTATCAGCATTGAACTTGATGGAACTCTCCCGTGGTGGCTATCTATGGTGTGTAACTTGATCTAACATTATGCCTGGAGCGCACTAGGTGATTTTAAAACTGATTTTAAATATATGGGAGACCACAGACATAATAACTGATATAACCAGGTTTTAATATTAAATTGCACACCAGATGATTCCGTCAAGAGCCTCACACGTGAGGTTTTGAAACTCAAGTTTTGAGAAAGGTGATTACAGAGACTCAGAAAAAAAGTGACTGCACAATAATTCAGAACAACAGCCAGTATGTATGCGTGCTGTTTCTCGAAAAAACGAACAAAAAAGGTGATATGAATATTTCCTTATTTTGATTTCAGTGATTGGAGGGCTTTAATGCAGACACTGTAACACTGAGTGGATACATTAAAAAGACATGTATACATGGCATCATTATAGTGTTTTTCATTTAGGAAGTGGCTAGAGATGTGTACATCCGTAACATACATATTTCAGTCTAAAGATACGCACATCCGTATCTGACCATTGTAAGGTATGGACAGCTATCTCAAAACAACTTGGTTTGGTTTTGGCACGAGAATTACTTGGTTACATTTAGGGTTGAGGTTAGAATTATGGTCAGGGTTAGTTTTAGGCACTAAAGTTACTTGGTTATGGTAGGGTTGAGGTGGGTATTACGTTTAAGGTTAGGTTTAGGCATGGAAACTACTTGGTTTGATTTAGGCACCAAACTACCTGGTTAAATTTAGGATTTGGACTGGGGTTGGCATTAGGGGTTCAAATACTTAGACCATTGTGTACCAGCGAGAGCTGTTGGGGAGCAGTTAGAGCAACTGATGTAAGAATGTAATCATCCTGGTTCGACATCTGCTATGTAAGTCTTTTCCTCATGTTAACCGATGAGGTCAAATACTGTCTGTTTTGTATTGAAGTCCATAAGGATACTTACGGCATCAAAACTGATGCAAAAGGTCTCCTTTTCTGCATCTATACTGACGCCCAGGGCATCTGCCCAGATGTCATGTGTGAGATGGAAATACCAGCTGTATCTTTAGGCTGCTATTGATATGGCTCTGTACCAATAGCCCAAGGACTATTGATACAGATATCCACACCTGTAGCCACGGCCTTTAATTTAATGTTTGTTTAGTACTGTATCCAGTATTACTCATGTTTTTCTCTGTGCATAAGTCTCGTTAAATCCTATGTTTTTGGCCAATACACTTGGTTTGATTTAATCCAGGTGAGAGACTTTATGATAACACTGGCTAGTTAATTAATTCATTCATTAAAAGTGCATGCAGAATAGGTGGATCACTATCTTTCTCTTTCGAGCTCAGCCCCCAGTGTTCCAAATGTCTATACAAACCCCTGGATATGACAGCTGACAAAACCACAGGGAGAATTATGGACTAGAATGTGTTTTTACTCGTAAAAACGTACGTCTCCCCCCCGGCCCCCCTTCCCTGCCTAACCCACCAGACTGTGAGGTATCGCTCAGGAACCAGTCGCGAGAACCAAGCAGTGCAGTAAAACTAGATTTTATTATGGAAGGGGGAAAACCCCCGCAGAGCAGGAGGCAACAGTACAGAGTCCACAATCCAAAAACCAAAAATCCAGAGGATGAAGTCCGAGTCGTTAACAGGGCGGCAATCACAATACTCCTAGTCGGGCAAAAAAGGGTTCGATACACAGATGCAGAAGGTAATCCAAAACAGAGCCAAAATCGTAATCAGGGATGGTCCAGTCAGAAGTGAATCACAAAGACGGGGAACTGCTGTGAGAAGACTGCTTAAATACACACAAGGGAAGTCACATGCTATGATTAGGGACAGGTGAATTGGATCAGACTAATTACGAAGGAGCAAACACAAGGGGAAGCCTAATCACATGAAATTGGCAAAAGCCAAAACGCGGACAGGGATCACGAGACAGCCTATTGACAAACATACAGCTCCGGTTAGGGAGTTCTAACGTGCACAGATAATGAGAGGCAGAACAGAGTTAAGCAGGTGCGGAGGATCCACTGAAACGCAGCAAAGTAGATTGAGTGAAGACAAGAGGCGGAGACTAGAACAGGGCGAGTGCTGAGAGCTTGTTAATCAATTAGTAAGGTGCAGCTATACAATCCCTAGTGCTCATTAGTAAGTTAGTATTATATACAATGTTAGTCAGAGTTAGTAAATTTAACTAAAACAACAAACTGTTAGTACTTGTTAGTAACATAGAAAAGCAAGGTGAAGGAAGCAAACGAGATTAGAAGGAACTATTGAAAACCCAGAAACCATGAAATCACCTGAAAGTGTGGCACACTACTGGGGAAAATAAGCTGTCACATAACACCAGACCAGACAGGGGAGACAAAGTGCAAAGCATGGCAAAATACAAAACAATGACCAGAATGTAACTGGGGAAATGGACTATGGCAGAAATTACAGAATTAAACAGAAACAAAACATGGCATGGATCAAGGCATGAGCAAAACATGAACAGAACAAGAACAGAACAGAGCAAAACAGATCAGAATCATAAAACAGACGGACAAACAGGCAGACAGGCACATACCAAAAGGCACCACTGCAGGATCTGAGTAGTAAATATGCAGAGTTTTGTTAAGATCATGCAAACGGTTGTGGAGTTATGCTCCGGACAAGTATTGATTACATCCGGACGGACAGACAGACAGACGGACGGACAGACAGGCACATACCAAAAGGCACCACTTCAGGACCTGAGTAGTTAGTATGCAAATTTTTGTAAAGATCATGCAAACAGTTTCGGAGTTAAACTCTCTACGCTGATCCCACAGCATGTCTCTCGACAGGTCAAACACTTTGTTCTCAGTTTAGTCTAGAGAGGGGAACAAGAGAAGGCTGTCCCTTTCTCCTATTCTGTTTGCTTTATCGCTTGAGCCTTTAGCTCAAGCAGTCAGACAGAACCCTTTAATTTCGCCAATACATATCAAAAACATCAAACACCACATTTCACTTTACGCTGATGATATTATTCTTTTCCTTTCAGATATCAATAATTCGGTTCCTCAAACCTTGGCATTATTTGACAGATTTGGGTTTTTTTCAGGCAACAAAATAAATTGGGCTAAATCGATACTAATGCCTCTTGATTCAACTCCTCCTGAACTTGATCTTCCTGTTTCTTCATCAATTCAGATTCAGGCCTCTGGCTTTACTTATTTAGGCGTAAGTATTCATCTTACCCTGGGCTTCATTCGTAAGCACAACTTTAATGCTACAAAAGATTAAGAAGGACCTTGAAAGATAGTCTCCTTTACAATTATCTCTCTGTGGTAGTATTTCAATATTGAAAATGAATATTCTTCCTCGGGTTAATTTTTTTATTCTCTACTATACCACTAATCCCTCCACCACAGTTTTTTAAGGATATTGACAAGCTATGTGTACATTTCATATGGAGCAATAAAATATCAAAAATTTGTTTGAAAACCCTGCAGCATCCCGAATCTTTTGGGGGACTCAGTCTTTCTAATTTTAAATTTTACTTTTGGGCTTTCCAACTGAGATTTTTAAAGACATGGTTTGTCCCTTTCTCTAAAATTTCCTGGCATTCTACTGGGCAAGAATTGGTTTATCCTCTTCGTTTACAAGATCTTCCATTTGCAGGAATTACACAACGAAGTTTGTTACTTCGATTAGGCCCGATAATAGCTTGCTCTCTTGAAGTATGGAAGCAGTCCTGCAAGATACTTGGTTATGACTGCAAATTTCACAGATCCTCTCCGATTTGGCACTACAAATATCTCTTGACAGGCTCTAAAGCCATTGTTTTTTCTTCTTGGTCTGATAAAAATGTCCACACTCTGAACGATATTTTCAACTCTGATGGTTTACGCTCTTTTCAGGACATTTGTGATTTTTTTTCCCTTCCCAGTACATCATATTTCTCATACCTAAGGTTACGCTCTGCAATCAAGGCATATGGTGTCCCCAGGGATATTCATCTAGATGATCATCCTCTGCTTGAACATATGCAGAAATTTACAACAACCCGGGTATTAGTTTCTTATTTGTATAATTTATTCATTGCATTTAAAAATCAGTGCGCTTTCAGTTTGTTGTAGGGAGCTTGGTGCATTCAGTCTGGAACTTAATCAAGAGACTATTTGGAATAATATTTTTAATTCATCGAAAAATTTGGCTCATCAGCTAATTCATTTTAAGTTTGTGCACAGGGTTTACATAACACCATGCAGAGCTTACTTGATGAAACTCTAATGACAGAATTTGTAATAAATGCAGCACAGGCTCAATTGGGATTATATACATATGTTTTGGCAATGTCCACCTATTTTGAACTTTTGGAATTATGTGGTAAAAGTACTTTCCAAGTTTTTAAATATCCCCTTATGTCCAAGCCTACTTTTGTAAGTAGTTTACTCTGATATGACACTCAGTTTAAAACCGAAAAAGATATTGATGACGGCATTGTCTGCCTCCAAAAAAGCCATTTTGAAAAGTTGGTTTGAACCAAATATTCATTTATTTTCTATCTGGCTTTCTTGTCTTGTAAATACGTGCTTCTGCCAGATTTCATAAAGCAACATCTCAAACAATCAATTATTGGACAGCTGCTATAGTTAATTTTCAAGATTTAAGGGAGTATTGTGGGATAGTAGTTGTAACTTACCCTTTCTTCCTCTGTTGGCCATGTGTTATTGGCAAAATTGATGAGTTGATGTAAGCAAGGTTGTATGTCCCCCCCAAAGCTTTGTTGTTAAAATGTTTTGATTTTTTTTTACCCCTCTATGCATTTGTCTTTATCTTTGTCCAGTGTTTAAAGCGTTGCGTTGCGAAGAAGAAGTGACTATTACGTCGCGGGTTCGAGCCCCGCTTCGTACCAGCCGGCAGTGGTCGGCAGCTTTTTCAGAGTAGCGCACAATTGGCTATTGCGCTACAGGGTTGCAAATTGGGAAGGGACTGCCGGGAAGGGATTACAATAGTTGCCTTGTTCGTTGCTCAAGCGCCTCCTGCTGGCCAGACGGGCGCTCGTCAGGAAGATTCTTAGCCTGGTCATGTCCGGGTATCCTCCGCCCTCGTTCTGAGCTTGCGAAGATTCAACCAATGAGTGTATAAGAAGCGGTGGTTGACAGGCGCGTGCTTTGGAGGAGAGCCGCGAACTGTCTACACTCTCCTGAATTGGCAGCAAGGGGTCGCATAAGAGCAAGCCTTGTACATAGTTCACGAATTGCGTATTCCAGATTTGGGTGGGATTGGAGATGCCAAATTTAAAAAAAAAAAAAAAACCACTTAAAGATAAAGTGATAAAAATCATATTAGTTAATGATGATGCCAAGGTATTTCAGTGTATGCGTTCCTGGACCGCGTATGGACCAACTTATTTTTGTTCCAAAGGTGGACAAGTGAAGGCAGTTTTTGACTGCTCAGAATGCATTAAATAAAAATTTATGATCATTAGTTTCTCCAAATACTTTAAGCCACTAAAATTAAAGGGCCAATGTATTGCAGTATTTTGGCGAGACCTTTAGTAGAAGGCTAAGTCTTAAAAGTCTTCCCTTTTGGCATGCCTTGACTGTTTCATTTTAAGTCCATTGTGGTGGTACCCAGAGCCAAAATGATAAAACTGATGTCGCGGTTTAATTAGTCTTGGCCCTGACAGTGTTCCGGAACCAACTGTTTTTGTTGTAAAATGTTAAAAAAAAATCTGTGAATCCTGCTCAATAGGTGGACGACTTCATATCATATACAACTTGCCTTCTAAGACAATAATAACCCCTTAGTTTAGCTTTAATCAACACTAGGAATGGAAGTGAGATGTCCCCTTATGCAGAGACAATTCAGGTTAAAAGTTACCATTTTCAGTGCAAGCCCAGTGACCCTCTTCCATTTGGGTCACTTTCTGCTCGATTTCATGTAGCTCGTTTCTCATCTCCAATGACAGTAATGATGGCGGTTGGATCCTGGATAAGTACGTACAAGCTAACTAGGCTAATGTCTCTGTGATTCAGTGACCTCCAAAGTATAGCATACTCTGAGCAATTACTCCATTTGATGGAGGGTTGAACCTTGTCAAGTTCACCTTTCAGTGTTTCCTTTAAAACCCAAGCAACCATGTGCAACACTGCCCTTGGAATTTCAGTTCCATATTGTATTTTTTTTTTCTAAAAATTGTCTTCATGCAAAAGTTTGGTGATTAAAAAAAAAAAAAAAACTTGATAAAAATATCTGAACAAGATGAAAGCTTAATGGATAGATAAATTATTTATTCAGTTTAAGACAAAGAGCATTGCAGAGCCATGACATTTTCTGCACCTCTCATTGTATTTTGAATAAGGCTGCATAATAACGTGATGGAAAAAAAAGATGCAGGCAGCATTTACATAATGGAGTGATACTTCTTTCCTCAAGTTCAAGATTCACGTTTTATAAAGTAATGATAAAGGCGCTCATTAATTTTGTATTTTACTGTGATGGCTGAACATTGTATTTCCACGGAGCTCCCAAAACCATAATGCATTTTACTCTAGATTATTCTGCTGACTTGTTGGGAATTGTTGGAGATGCATGCGCTCTGAGTTTAATTTGCCCGGGAAGGTTATTAAATATGTCACGGAAAGTATTTGTTTGTTTGAGATTGCAGATATGAACACATAAATTTCCTAGCTTCCTATATTTTGTAGAAGCTTTTTTTTTTGCAAACAGGAAATTGACTATAAATAAGAACAGCTGCATCTGCAGTGCATTGTTCTTCCAAAGTACTCAATGCAATAACTGGTTTTCTTAAAATAAGTACAAATGGAAATTGCGTTCCTCATTCAAAGATGAGGGAGAAAATAAAATCCACAATAAAAAATATCAGGACTGCAGTACTTACAAGACATAAGGCTCCTCAACACAAAGAACAAAGCTTCAGTAAAAATAAACTTTTCATGTGCCAGTGAAGTGGATGTACTTTGTCTCTTGATATATACAGTGGGCTCCATGATTACTGGCACGCCTGACTGGCAATTCACAAACAATTAAAAATATATATAAACAATGTAATTATACAGAAACGGAATATACCAATGTGTGAAGTACTTTATTAATGTTTAGATGGAAACAACTAAAATCATAACAATAATTAAATACAAATTAAATTTCAACAAAATCAAGGTTTCAAAATAATTGGAACCCTTCATTTAGTACTTACTGCAACCACCTCTGGCAAGGATAACAGCATGGAGTTTTTTCCTGTGATTTTTGACAAGGTTACGACACACTTTTTGGGGGATTTAGGATCATTACTCTGAACAGATCCTTTCAAGATTCTTCACATTCTTGGGCTTTCATTTATCAACTTCCCTCTTCAGCTCAGCCCGCAGGTTTTCAATTGAATTGAGGTCTGGCGACTGAGATGGCCATTGCAGAACATTGATTTTGTTGTCACAGAACATTGATTTTGTTGTCACAGAACCATTTATGTATGGATCTTGAGGGAGGCTTTGGGTTGTTGTCTTGTTGGAAAGTCCACCTATAGCCAAGTCCCAGCCCTCTGGCGGAGGCAGCCAGATTGTCAGCCGAAATATCCTGATACTTGGTGGAATTCATCACGCCATTAATCTTAACCAGTGCCCCTGGGCCTCTTGAATTAAAATAGCCCCAAAACATGACTGACCCACCATCATATCTTGCTGTGGGTATGAGGTGCTTCTCCTTGTATGCATCTCTGCCAATGCTGTTTCTGATGGAAACACGCAATTTTGGTCTCATCTGACCATAGCACCTTGTTCCAGTCATAATTTAAATGTTTGGCAAACTCGAAGTGTTTACTTCTGTGTCTTCTAGTCAGAAAAGGCTTTCTTCTGGCAACCCTTCCAAAGAGCCTGTGGTTGTGGAGGTGGCGCCTGACTAGGCCTGTGACTAAAACCCAGGTACCCGGGTCCCGCCTGAAAGGTTCAGGTCCCGGGAAGAAAATTGCGATACCCTGTCCCGAAAATCAGTACATAGATTGTGCACACGATAAAATGATGGATAATCATTCATGGCATCACCCAGACATTTGCTAATAACATGTACATTATTTCGAGGGCTGACTGCAATAAACAGTTATGTCCAATGTAAAACATCTGGACATAACTGTTTATTGCAGTCAGCCCTCGATTTATTTCTGTAGCTCACGACTGTCGTGCGCCAACGATTAGTTTATCAACTTACTTGAATGGGAAACAGATGGAGAATCAATCAGTGGCAATTCGGAGATTTTATATTAGGAGGTATTAATCCCTACCTCCATGGTCTGGCTCGCGCTCGCTAGCTGCCTTTCGATCTCATCGGCGTCACAGTTTTTTTTTTCTTTTTCTTTTCTACAGTTATGATGATGAATTTTGATGATATTCATACAAATTACATGATATATTTATTGTCGCTGTGATTGATAGTCCCGGTTGATAGTAATAGTGATGATGAATACGGCAATTCGGTATTCGGCAACGATTGAAGTTGATGGAATAATTATCAAACGATGATGATAATGAGGACATGGGAAATTCAGGGGTGCAGATATGATTTTGAGTTTTGACGATGGGATTGTTATCAGGGGCGCTGTGCAAGCCAAATGTTTGAGTGGGCACAGCTTAGCTATACTGTGCAATTTTAATATGTCTCCTTTATATAAATAATACCCAAGCAAATAAGCTTTTTTTTAAATTGAACTTTGTAGTTTACAATTCAACAAATCTTTTCCCCCATAGTTTTCTGTTTTAGGCTACATACATAAAAAAAATAGTATTCAAAAAAGAGTCCACATGTCCTATACCCAGCAGTCAGTTAATAGTCAAACCACTTACACCACATTCCTTCCCCATCCTGATGCTTGGTGGGAACATGTTCATATGCATTGCATGAATTTTAGCCTCGTGATTGACTGAAATATTTGCATTCAGGAGAAGGTGTACAAGTGTACCTAATAAAGTGACCACCGAGGTCATCCTGCGCATTCGATAGCAAATCAGTAAAAGGCAGAGCTAAATAAGAATCCTCCATATAGTTGAATCCCAGTTACCCTGAAGTATAAAACCCAACTTAATTGTGAGGCAGTATCTGAAAATAGCTCTGCGCCTTATTTACAGAATAAATTTTGATCATTTTCATCTCAAGAAGCAATAACAACAACAACAATAATACTTCACTATCCCGAAGGAAATTTGCTGCTGAAGTCGCAGCCTTCAAGAATTGCCCGGGATAACCCTACCATACATTTTTGTCCACTCCATCGAGTCTTCGCACGTGTATTTGACGTGACATCACGAACAATACAACAAAAGGATAAGAATACAATTTAATATCTTTAAAATAAATCGATGGATAAGTCATTTAACGTAGTGTTTTGCGTTGTCAAACTACACAGGCGTAGCCATCAGCACAAGGGATATTTCTAAAAATAAAAGTACCAAAAAATACGCACATTTAATCGGCAATAGAAAGAACGTACGTTCTAAGGGAATACATTTTCAAGCCTGAGTAGCTAAGCTTAGTGTTCGGCTACCTGTCCACTTGTCAGCATCACATGTAAGCTTGTCCGTGCAACCTGCCAGGGAACGGCAAATACCAGTTTCATCTGTTTTGTCTCGACCGACAGTGCGCTACGGTAAGTTCTCGTAATGGGATTCATTAAGGCCCGCCTCTTGACCAAAGATAAACCAATAGAAGTTCAGCTTGAGACTAACCTCAGAGGAGGATTAAGGTGGTCATGGGCCCCTAGGCTACTCTTTGTGTGGGCCCCCACCCCCCAAATCTTACCGGAAAATTTATTTAGTGCCATAAATGGCCCATACACAAATACTAAGGTGAACTGGCATACACACACATAGAGACAGCCAAAGCTATGGTGTTTCCTCTACATTTATTCAAGTGGTTGGACCGCCACAGTTAGAAAATTTCCACCACATTACAGCTAGATAAAATGAGAAATAGAACATTACAAGTAGCCCTTCAACCCGTGTGCAGATGTGTCCGCCAGCAGACATGGAGCTGCAAATTTATGCATGCAGTTACAATATTCTATCACTAGATGGCACACCCGGATCAGTTATTGAAGATTCACAAGCACACGGATTACAATTATAGACGAGTTCATTCCCATCCCTCAGTGACATGGCTGCCGCCCAGTTTCGGCACCAGAACTGGGATTTTGGGGGGGAGGGCACAGACGCATCCCATTTTAACAACAAACAGTCCTGCGGGCTAGTTGTGTTCCTTTATTGACACGTTTTCCGATCATAGTAATTATCTATTGGCAATTGAAGACACGGCTTCACTCCGCATGCAATCAAACAGCGAGAAAATAATGGGCTACGTTCAGCACAGAAAAAATTATTTACTAATAAACAGGCCTTTGCTTTATGACAGCCAAACTGCTCTGTAACTTCTGCGCTACTTTATCGGCACATCAGGCAATCTAACCTGCGCTTCATGATGGTTTAAATTGTTGAAATGTAATAAAAGGCCGTTTGATACGCCTGCGTGCAATTTTCTGATTGTTATGATGGTATAATGAAATACTTATTAATGATAATAATGACATCAGTCGGACATCCGTTCACTTTGATATAGTATAAACGAATTTGGAAAATACATTTGTAAAGTAAAATATTGTATTCGTAAAATACCTGATCAGTCCATCAGGGACAAGACACGCTCTGTGTGTGTGTAAGTACATGTACGACTTTGAAGTGACATCGGACGGACATTGACCTGCTTGAGCTGTGAAGTTTGTTTACGAATTAATTCCTCTAGCCTACACTGTCGATCACGATGTGATTTACAAGATTCGGACTTGGACATTATTCATACTTGACAGTTGACAATTAAATACTTATCACCTCGAACGAGCTTTTCGTTGTAAGTTATCTTTGTGTTTCTCAGTCTTTCTTTCTTTAGTTTATGTAAACGTGTTTGAAACTTTGAGGTAAACAATGAACACGGACATGCATGCCTCATAGACGCAAGACATTGGCATATTTTCTTCACTCCCTATCTTTTTTCTGTCTTGTCTCAACAATTTCCTCCACCTGTTTTTCTTTTCTGCCCATGGTTTATTTCAACTGTCAATCACGAAAGAAGTGTCCTATGGAGACTGCTTTTCATCTAGACTTTATTCTCGGGGCAGTCGGCTAGTGGAGGTCTAAATCAAAAATACCAGCTTTTTGTTCATTTAAGCAGGGCCGGCGTTTGCCTTGAAAATTCGGAGGCAAAGATCCATCCCTTTATTGACAACAATTAGTCCTGGCTAGCTCTCAATGGTTTTCCTTTATTAACACGTTGACTGCCAACTACGGGATAAGTCGTAATGGTGGGTCAGGGCCAGCGCTAGACCTGAAAATTTGGGGGAAAATATCCATCCCTTTATTGACAACAATTAGTCCTGGCTAATTCTAGATGGTTTTCCTATATTAACAAATTTTCCAATTCAAGAATAATCAAGTGGCAATTGAAGACACGGCTTCTTTCCCCCATGCGATCTTACAGCAAATAATGGGCTACATTCAGTAGAGAAAATAATTTAATTATAATTAGGTCTATGCACTGGCACTCAGCAATGGTATTTTTTTTTCCAGCGAGAGTGGCATTGCAGAACTCATTTGCGAATGAAGGTAATTCTGGTGACAAGTACGTGGTTTCGTCCGTTTACATTTTCCAGTCTGACAGCTGTCTATTTTTTACAGCAAGTTGCGTGACCATGCTGCAAAAACAGGTGTAGGTACTTGCCGAAATTACCTTCATTCGCAAATGAGTTCTGAAACGCCGCTCTCGCTGGAAAAAAAAAAAAAGTTGCTGAGTGCCATTATGAGTTATCTCGTAGTTGGCAGTCAACATGTTAACACGTTTTCCAATTTAAGAATAATCAAGTGACAATTGAAGACACGGCTTCTCTCCCCCATGCAAACTAACAGCGACAAAATAATGGGCTACATTCAGGGCAGGAGAATAATTTAATTATCATAAATAGGTCTATGCACTGGCACTCAGCGACGTTAATTTTTTTCCAGCGAGAGTGGCATTTCAGAACTCTTGCGAATGAAGGTAATTTCGGCGACAAGTACGTACACCTGTTTCTGCAGCACGTTCACGCAACTTGCTGTAAAAAATAGACAGCTGTCCGATTGGAAAATGTAAACGGACGAAACCACGTACTTGTCACCAGAATTACCTTCATTCGCTGAAGAGTTCGGAAATGCCGCTCTCGCTGAATAAATGTTACCGTTACCGTAACTGTGACCTGACCTCAAAGTCCACTACTGTTTGACCTGGAAGTTCCATCCATACATTCCAGTCAAGGTTCAACAGGTGAAAGAGCAACAGCCACCGGACCAAGGGTTGAATCCCAGCTGCATACACCTGTATTTTAAACCACCAACCTCCTGGCAGAAGCCAGTGATGCTTCATCATCTTTTGTGACACTCGGCACATCAGCCGGAAGAGTTACTACATGCTCTGTTTCCACAATTAGTTGTTGCGGGACTGTGTTTGATGCTGTCAGAGCAGCCACAGAAACTTTTTATGATGATAATCCATTGTGTTAAATTACTGTTAGCTTAATTTTGTTTGCACCTCTATACTGGTTATTACGGTATCCTACTGCGCAGGCGCAGGGGTATGACGTTCTGTTTTGGGGGTCTAAGGGGGTTTTTTTTTTTTTGCTGAACCAGTGTTGTAGCTGTGAAGGGCTAAAGTAAAGGTACTGAACGGAAAGTAAACGTGTGTTTATTGCGAACTTGGGCAGGACAGGTCTCTCCTGTCTGCTGGCAGTCTAAAAGGAACAGGAGAGTGGTTCAGAGCACACTAGCAGGAGAAACACTCACCCTCGCTGGCGGAATCAACAATGTCCATATTTCCGTCATCTCTCTACTCTGAACTCGCCACAGGAAAGGTCACACAGAACATACTGCCGGTGATATGCGTCACAGACAACTATTCCCTCATGGATGCCCTTAAATCCGCCAAATCGGTAACTGAGAAAAGACTGAGACTGGAAATAAGTGGTGTTAAAGAACTTATCCGCAGAAAAAGGATCCAACTCATCATGAGGTCTGCCACAAAGGAACAGCTGGCAGATTGTCTGACCAAAATGGGAGCCTCTTCCCTGGTGCTCCTTAAAGCACTGAACGACGGACAGTGGAAACTTGAGGAGTGACTATATAACAACCCTTGAAGAACTCTTAGTCTGTTTGTTAACCCTGTTTAAAATTGTTGGGTTTTCTTAGAGTGTTTTATGACAAAGGATTCATGGACATTGAGTTGTTTTTTTTTTTTTTTTTAAAGGGGGAGATTGTTAGCTTAATTTTGTTTGCGACTCTATACTGGTTATTACGGTATCCTACTGCGCAGGCACAGGGGTATGACGTTCGGGTTTTGGGGGTCTGAGGCAGGTTTTTTTTTTTCGCTGAACCGGTGTTGTAGCTGTGAAGGGCTAAAGTAAAGGTACTGAACCGAAAGTAAACGTGTGCTTATTGTGAACTTCACATTACTTGAATTAAAAGTGACATTTGTGAAATTTAAATTTAAGAAAAATTGAGAATAAATTAAAAGTAACTTAAAATTGATTTAAGTTCCCCTGGCCCTTATAACTGAAGTACTTTGGATGTGGGAGATAAATAATATTTTGGGACTTTAAAAGTCTCAAAGGTTTCCCCCTTGGCCAAGATAACTATGAGACAATCAAGTTTTTTTCATAAAGTTTTTTTTTTTTTTTTAATTTGGCATCTCCAATCCCACCCGAATCTGGAATACCCAATTGGTGAACTATGTACAAGGCTTGCTCGTATGCAACCCCTTGCTGCCAATTCAGGAGAGTGTAGACAGTTCGCGGCTCTCCTGCGAAGCACGCACCTGTCAACCACCGCTTCTTATACACTCATTGGTTGAATCTTCGCAAGCTTAGAATGAGGGCGGAGGATACCCGGACATGACCAGGCTTAGAATCTTCCTGACGAGCGCCCGTCTGGCCAACAGGAGGCGCTTGAGCAACGAACAAGGCAATTATTATAATCCCTTCCCGGCAGTCCCTTCCCCAATTTGCAACCCTGTAGCGCAATAGCCAATTGTGCGCTACTCTGAAAAAGCTGCCGACCACTGCCGGCTGGTACGAAGCAGGGCTCGAACCCGCGACGTGATAGTCACTTCTGCTTCGCAACGCGATGCTTTACCGAGTGAGCTATCCAGCAGCTGTTTTCATAAAGTTTTAATGTGATACTTTTCATTGTTACATTTCGTATTTTGTGTGTTAAATTTCAAATTTTTATTTTGTATATCACAATTTTTTATTTATAAATTGATCGCAAGTCCATGAATATTTACACAATGACACTGTCCTTGAAATAATGACTTTAGAAGGTGTATCCTCCATCCACCATCCTGTTTTTTCAGGCCACCTTTCCCACTTCAGAGTTGTAGTACGTAATATTTTAGGGAATTTTGCTGGCGTTTGGTTTCCCTGGAGGCACAGGTTGGGGCATGGGTAGCCACGACATCATCCAGATGCACTTCGGCCCTCCAGCTGCCAGGAACAAAGTCCCCATCCTTCTCATCACAGTCTGCTTCTCCAGGAGCCAAGTTGGGGTACCATTTGCAGTTTGGATTGTACAGGATGATGCGGGCTTCAGCAATGAGGGCTGTGGTGCTGCGGTTTGCCTCCGTTCACTAAGGAGATACGAACTCCAGTACCAACAAACTAAAGACATTCTCATCACGCAGCACCCCTTGGATAGCCTGCAGTTGAAAGCCCTCTTCTCAGGGGACAGCTTGTGGGATATCAAGGGGTTCATCAGGTTAGTCCCGAGAGTGAAGGCATCATCTCCAACGATGAAGATGGTATGGGAAAGGTGTCATCATCACCTGGCAGAGGAGAAGGAGGAGGGAAGTTGAGGGCACCAGAATCCATGAGTTGCTCGAACTGCATTACACACCTGTGCATCAGAGAAAGACCCAGGGACTCCGATGTTGTACCAGAGGAACTTGTAATCAGAGTTGACCATGGCCAGCAGGATTATGGAGTGGAACTGCTCGTAGGATGTGCTTTCCATGAAAGACCCCTAAGGTACTGTGAAAGTTCCACCAGAAAATACAAGACAGGGAAACATACATTAATAACAAGAGCACTCAGAGAGTGCAGCACCTCCGCCACGCCAAGGCAACTCTGTGCATTAGTTATTTTTGTTGGCTGATCTAGGGTATTGTTGCATTCCACCGCCAGATGGCAGCAAGACCCAAAAGCATGCCAATTGGAAATCCGGCCCATTGGAAAGACTTCAAATCTCTGCCAGCATAGCTGGATTTGAACTTTGGCCTATATCTCAGCTGTACTTTGGCCTAGATATGCCAAAATTGAATCACTGTTCCTCTTGTGCTATTCTAACATCCTGCAAAGTTTGGTTAAAATCTATGCAGCCGTTTTTGAGATATCCTGCTAACAGACAGACAGACAGACAGACAAATGACTCCCGCCAAGCAAGACCGTTGTGGAAATCGTCTGGTATCTGACTCGAGACTTAAAATTTCCGCCAGCATAGCTGGATTTGTACTTTGGCCTATATCCCAGCTGTACTTTGGCCTAGATATGCCTAAATTTAATCACTTGTTCCGCTTGTGCTACTTTAACATCCTGCAATGTTTGGTTGAAATCTATCCAGCCATTTTTGAGATATCCTGCTAATAAACAGACAGACGACTAATGGAACGAAATTACATGGTTGTTGATCAATGACTATCCCAGGAAAAAGTGGGGGAGTGAAATCAGGTTTCTGCGAAAGTGGGGTTGTCATGACACCCGTAACACCCACAAGTGAGATGCACCTGTTCACAGCTATGAGAACTGAGCCTAGTTAATTTGATATACAGAATACTTAAGGTATTTCAATTTGTCATGAAAAGATAACATCACTACATTGCAGACAGTGTGATTTCTTTTGTGGTATTTACATGTGCTTATGTTGTGGTATTTACAGAAGTAGCTGTTTTTCACTTAACATAAATAACATGAGTGTCGAGAACAGGCCGTTCAGCCCAACTAGGCTTGCCAGTTTCTTTTTACTATTGTGAATATATCACTTCAGATACTCAATGACTCAATGGTATCTAGCTTTAAGTCAAACCTGCTCTTGAAAATTCCTAAGGTTTCTGCCTCAACAACATGGTCAGGCATGGCCGGATCTAGGGGGGTGCAAGGGTGGGCTACGCCCGGATTTTTTTTACCCCCCCCCACCAGCGCCTTCTGAGTCACTAACGTATATTTTCGCGTATTTTGTATATTCGCGCAACGCGAATTCAATGAGAAGCGTAAACGAAATGAAACACGATCTCCTCCCCCCTCCCCCTCCCCGGTCAACAAAATGAAAACATCTCTATCCCCCAGCAATTTTCATTGCACCCCCAGTCTAAGCCGGCTGCAGCCGGCCCTGTGGTCAGGCAAGCTATTCCACCTCGAAATTACTCTTTGGGTGAAAAGATATTTCCTAATATCAGTGCTAAATTTACCCTTGGTCAAATTCCATTTGTGACCCCGAGTTCTACTAACAAAACTTGGCCGAAGGAATCCTACATAATTCACTTTGTTGATCCCTTTAATATATTTAAAGACCTCAATTTGATCACCCCTAAGTCTCCTTTTCCTAAGACAAAAGAGATTAAGGATCTTAAGCCTCTTCTCATGGCTTTCATCTTTTATACCTGGAATTAGCTTAGTGGCTCTTCTCTGAACTTTTTCTAGAGCCTCTATATCTTTCTTAAAATATGGTCCCCAGAACTGTACACAATACTCCAGATGTGGTCTGACGAATGTGTTGTACAAGAGAAGTATGACCTCCTTGGATTTATACTCAATACTTTTGGCAATGTATCCCAGCATCCGATTGGCTTTTTTAACTGCTACCGCACAATGGCTAGAACCTGTGAGGGTTTGGTCAACAATCACTCCCAGATCTTACAAGCCATTTCAAAATCTTTTCCCTCTTGACATCACATGGGGAAGTAACCAACCAGAGGTAAGAAGAACTGATCACCTTCAGCCAAGCAGTCAATCAGATTTGATTCTTCTTGGTGGTCACTCCCCCTTGTGATGTCAGAACCAAGGGCATAATGATGCTAGATTTAGACCGCCCTTTATTTATTATTTCAACCACTGCCTCATTATCGCAACAAAATAATATTTTTTTGACACCAAAGGGCCCCGACACATAGCCAGCAATAACAATTGGATAAAACTCAAATAGAGCAATCGACGATTTGTCAGCAAAATTTAGAAATTCTTTCGACCATTCACTTGCGAACCATTCACCTTGAAAAAACCCACCAAAGCCTACAGCATCAGTAAAAAGCTGAAGAGATTCAGACGATTCTTCATCATCATTATGAAAGAAGGAATTCCATTCCAACTATCCAGTAAGGAAAACCAGAAACGGTTGTCAGTAATGGCAACCATCATCCAAACTAATGACATCAGATAGGGAATTTGCTGATTTGCTCAAATCCAGCAGCCACGATATAAAAGACCTCACCTTGAGGAATTATACGCGTCGCAAAATTCAAATGACCCAACATGGAAAGCAACTTATGCTTTGTAATGCACGACGAATTTAAGTAATTGCTTGCCACGTCCTTAATACGGTCCACTTTTTTCCGAAGGAAGCAAGGCTTGTTGAGAAACACTATCCAACCATATGCCAAGGAATTCTAGAGAAGTAGCTGGACTGATAGTTTTAGCATCGGATAGGGGGACTCCCAACACCTGGAAAGTGTGCTTTAACAGGTCAAGCATGGGACTCGGTCGTTCAGACGGGAAATCGATTAGAAGGAAATCATCCAGTAAATGCAGCACGAAAGGAAGGTGGTCATTATTCAGCAAAATCCAGCACAGTGCTTCCGATAAGTGATGAAATATTTGAGGGCTACTCCTGCATCCGAAAGTAAGCCTGACAGCAAAATAAAATTCACCATCCCAACGAATGCCGAACATAGACCATTCAGATGAATGGGCATTACTTTAAGCTAGAGGTGGGACGCGATTAAAAAAATGAATCTAATTAATTAGAGGCTTTGTAATTAATTAATCTCGATTGATCGCATTTTTATCAAACAGCAATATTTGACACAATAAGCAAAGTTTTTCAATTCAAATAAATTTTGGTTGACGACTGAATCAGTGAATAGACATATGCGTGAACTTAAACAACAAAAATGTTTATTTTTCATCTATATTAATCTGCATTTTTCATCTGTCTACTACATTCACAGATTAGTGCAAACTCAAAGTGCAATTATAGCCATTATATTCAACATCTTAACCCAGGATTTACACCAGGTGCGTCTGCGCAGCGCCGCGGTTTTGTTCCGTCATGCTCGCGACTCCAATTTACCAGCAGCGTCTCAGAACGCGGAACGTCAGCGCAGCGTCCTGCCAGCTGATACAATCAACTTGCTCAGATTTCGCATATTTCGTCATTTTTACCGCATATTTGTGCAGCGACCTTAAATGCTTTGCTATTTTTTCTGCTTTAATTGCATTTAATGTCATTTCCGTCTTTGTTGTGCTGTAGAACCTACAGTCCAGCCGTGAACACCATAGATTAAAAAAAACTGTGCCCGTGTTTCAGTTATAACAAAATCACTACTGAAAAATAAGTTATGAATGAATTTTATATCAAAGATTTGTGGCTGGTTTCTTTTTTGTTAAAAGTGTATTCCCCTTGATAGTTACTTCCTGCCTGGCACGATCTGGTGTGCGATACTAACACACAAATACTACACAAAAACTAACGTAGTTGAATCCACTAAATGTATATAGTCGAACAATGGGAAACGTATCCCTGCTATATTCAGATCAGTGCGACTGCAGCGCGCCAGCGGCAGAAATAGACTTGCTGCGTATTCTCTGAGGGGCGGAGCACCGAGCCGCTTCTGGGACGCTGCTGACACGCGCCGCAGCGCATCCGGTGTAAACACGAGCGTTGACTAGAATGGCTGCGTATTTCTCCGAGTGCCGCGGCTCAGCCGTAACGCGGCGCAGCCACGCCTGGTGTAAATTGGGGGTAAGACTTTAGGTGCATTACCGCCACGTACCGGTCTGAAGTGTGTGCATCAGTGTTACCGGTGTGCCAGAAATTAGGGAACTGAGAAGGGTGCGATTAAATGCGTTATTTTTTTTAACGCATTATTTTTTCTGTAATTAAAGGTGACATAGAATCAAAACCGTTTTTACCCTGTCTGTGTTGAATAACGGTAGTCTACCCACATTCAAGAACATACGAAAAGTGTTTTATACACGGATACATATGATGTCACATGTATCTCACTGCCCCCCCACTCTCATTCCGTTTCCTCTCCTTCAAAATAATTTGCATACACGTCTTTATGCAATTCCATTGCTTCCAATCCCTCAGTAAAGACAAGCGTGAGAATTCCAGAGTCATAATCGATTTCCGTGTCACTTGTGGGGAAATCCACCGTAATGCACATGAAACGGATTAACTTATTGCACAAGGACTTAAATTCTGCAAATGAATTTCTTCAGTGCGCTTTGATTCAATACTTGCTGACTACAGCACAGGAGCGTCAATGCGAGAGACTCACTCCGAATGCATAAGCGTATTACGCTTGGAAAGTATTTTTGAAAGATTTTTTTTTTCATTCACAAACATTTAAATCCAGTCTTTGCGAGACTGGTTCTTCCTCCAATTCAGTGTCCTCATCCGATTTGGGCTCAAACATATAAGGCTGAATCTCTGAATGTGCCATTGCTGCATAAAGTTGGTCTGTCCGTGTTCCGAAGCTGGCGAGTGTTTTCCATTTTCCCTACCGCTCTGGGCGAAGTTACATTCTTTTGAGTGGCAGCAAAGCCAGCCAATCAGCGTCAAGTGCTTGCATTTCATGATGAGGTACCAGTTAAGCCCGAAAGGTCGCCAAATAGGTGTAAAACAACACGTTCAAAATCCCCCACCCTGACATAGCTTTTTGAGAGAGGTTTTTAGGAAGCTTCTGAGGCATTGCAGACCCAACCAAAATTTTGTTGTCTATATGTCACATCACAGAACGAGGATAAATACCCCGTACAACCATTCTATGTCACCTTTAATTAATCGAAATTAACGTGTTTAAGTCCCAGCTCTACTTTAAACGCGTCAGTTATGTCAGCTTTAGCCAACCAGGCACCATGGCCAGCGAGTTTTATTAGGTGAATGGCATGATCGACTGTAGCACAATGCATAGAGCAAGGTTCGAGGGGAATTAAGCTATTGACGCTTGATTTCACTGCAGAAAATGAAAGATAAAAATACTAGGTGAGATGAATTTACTTATTTTAAGACTTTAAACACTTATTTCTATCACAATTTTTCTTAGTAAGACAAAAAATTTGTCGTGATTTGAGGTAATTTTGACTAGCTTGCCAATGAAATAAGAAATTTTCACTTGTCAAGCAAATAGTAACGTAAAATAAGAGGCAAGCAGCTCCAGCAACTCCGAACGAGGGAGCTCGGGGCTAACAGGGATCCTGAGATCTGCCAGGGCTGCACGGAGACGCTCATCAGTGTAACCATCATACTCCGAAGTAGTAGCCACTGCGGCCAAACGCCTACTCCTGCAAGGATTGAGGCAGGCAGGTTCGCTAGCCAGGGAATCGTCCTGCACGCTGCGGTAGGCACTTTTAGAGGAGGCAGCTGACCCGGATTCAGACATGACGCACAGGAAACATGTCATGAGCCCATATATAAAGAAGACCGAAGGCGCCGATTGGGTAAATGAAATTGCTTGAGAATCCTATGTTTCGTGATTGAACTTTCGTATACACTCCCATTTCTCCAGATTCTCTGAATCTTTTTATGATATTATGTACTGTAGATGGTGGGATATTCAAAGTCTTTGCAATTTTACTTCAAAAAACATTTTTCTGAAATTGTTCCTCAATTTTTCGACACAGTTTTTTGCAGATTGGTTAACCTCTGCCCATCTTTACTTCTGAGAGACTCTGCCTTTCTAAAATGCTCTTTTTACACCCAATCATTTTACTGACCTGTTGCCAATTAACCTAATTAGTTGCAAAATGCTTCTCCAGTTATTTTTTATTCGTACCACTTACTAATTCAGCCTTTTGTTGCCACTGTCCCAACTTTTTTGAGATGTGTTGCTGCTATCAATTTCAAAATGAGCTTATAGTTTTCATGAAATGGTAAAATGTCATCTTTCAACATCTGATATCGAGGGCTGACTGCAATAAACAGTTATGTCCAATATACAACATCTGGACATAACTGTTTATTGCAGTCAGCCCTCGATATGTCGTCTATGTCCTATTGTGAATAAAATATGGGTTTATGAGATTTGCAAATCATTGCATTCTGTTTTAATTCACATTTCACACTAAGTCCCAACTTCATTGGAATTGGGGTTTGTACTTAATGCCTTAATTTAAATTCATTCAAACAGCTTGTGAAATAAAGTATATTTGCTGTGTGCTATCTCAAAATTTGCCAATATGATGGAATCTTTTTTTTTTCAGGAATGTTGTAATTTATGAGTCTTAAACTATAATTAAAACACCAGCAGGAATAATTAAATTTACTATAACTCAGCTTTTTGGCTTCTTCATAATTTTGTTGACTGAATTAATTATAATGATAAAAAAAATGTATTTCAGACATCTAAAATTACAGTCAAATGTACATCTTGCAGTGGCTTGTAAACATCCAGTTCATTTAGTTGACAGTTGTGAGATACTGTCGCAGTCATCCCAATGGGAAGCGAGCAGTCTAATTAATGCACAGTTCAGACTGTTTCTGTGGCTGAAGGCACAGCTGTCTTTCTCCACTTTCAATCTTATTTCAAAAGCTTTGTTACTTCTAAACAAAGAAAAAATATTTTGGGTTGTTCTGATATATGGCAACCTGATGTGATACCATGTATGCTGTAATATGATGCAGAATATTGGCTGAATGTGATAATATGATAATAGGGTGATATTGGCTCGATTCACAGTCTCAGTTAATGGTGCCTTCTGTGGTGAGCAGCCCTGATGATATTTGACTGATAAACAGTGGCACCGCCAAATTTTAGATGGTTGATTTTGATTCGGCCATTGACAGATATAAATTTCCTCAGTACATAATTAGCCCTCTATTTCAAGGTGTTGTCGTATGGCAACAATTACTTTATCTCAAGTTTACTTCTTCTTTGGCAGTCCATCGATTTCAATGATGACTTGAGTGTGAGAGAAGGCAAGTTCTGTCATGGCTCGTTTGTGGGCTGTTAGGCCTGCATTTGAGCGGCAAAATCGTCCACATCGTTGGCGTTGATATGTCGTCTGGGTTGGTAGTGTTTGTCAGTTCTCATGCTGCCTTATTTAGGATATCTGACGCTTTTGCTCAACAGTTGACTTGGCTTGGTTGACTGTGTGTTTGTGTTTCTTCCTGTCGCTGGTGTCCTTCTCTCAGGTGTTAGGGTCAATTCCACAGGTCTGTGTGGCGTTTCAATACGTCTTTGTAACGAAGTTCTTGCCCACCGCTCATTCTTCTGCCTTGGGAAATCTCTCCATAGAACACCATCTCAGGTAAGCGAAAGTCTGGTGTTCTCTTGACATGTCCTGCCCCTCTAAGCTGTGAGGCTATGATGGTGGCTTCTACCATTTACCATTTCGTTGTGAAAAGAGGGTCTTTCAAGTTGGCAGGACAAATACACACCCCATTACATGACTAAGAACTCCTGTTTGCACCCGCTTTTTCCATGGACATGTGGTACTGAGAAGTTCATGATCTGAGGGCTTCCAATTTTGACTATTTCCTCAATACTGAGACAAAACACCTTCAAGAAAAAAAATTAAAATACTATCTGGGGTAAGTAAAGTTTTAATTTTCATCTGTTTGTTATGATTCTGATCTGTTCTGTCATGATTCTGCCATGTTTGTTATGATTCTGCCACTCCCTGTTATGTTTATGATTATGTCTGTTAGGTTTTGCCATGTTCTGTTTAGTTATTGCATTTTACCATGTTTTCGTTTTTGCCACTCCCAATCCACCATTCTGTTAGTTTCCGGTCCATGTCTTTGTTCATGCCCTTCATTGACTTTGTCTCCCCTGTCTGGTCTTTTTGTTGCTACAGCTTCTCCCCAGTCCTGCATGTCACATGCTTAGGTGATTTCATGGTTTCTGGGTTTCAAACATTCCTTCCAATCTCGTTTGCTTCCTTCGCCTCTCTTTTCTGTTTTACTAACCAATACTAACAGTTTGTTATTTTTGTTAAAGTTACTAACCCAGACTAACATTGTATATAATACTAACTTACTAACGAGCACTAGGGATTGTATAGCTGCACTTACTAATTGATTAACAAGCTCTCAGCACTCGCCCTGTTCTAGTCTCCGTCTCTTGCCTGCACTTAGTCTTTGCTGCAATTCAGCAGATCCTCTGCACCTGCTCCACTCTGTCCTACCTCTCATTATCTGTGCACATTAGAACTCCCTAACCGGAGCTGTATGTTTTGTCATAGGTTGTCTCGTGTTCCCTGTCCGCATTTTGGCTTTTGCCAATTTCATGTGATTAGGCTCTCCCTCATGTTCCCTCCTGTGTAATTAGTCTGATCCTCATCACCTGATCCTAATCATAGCATGTGACTTCCCTTGAGTGTATTTAAGCTGTCTTCTCACTGCAGTTCCCCGTCAGAACGTTTCCTCTTGTTTACCTGTGCTGCTATCATTTTTCGCCTTGTACTCATAGTGTTAATCTTCTGACTGGACCGCCCGACTTACGATTTTTGGCTCTGCTCTTTTGTACTTTTGTCTGCATCTGTTTTCGAACCCTTTTTGCCCGACTATGAGTTTTTTGTGTTTGCTGCCCTGGTATCGGTTTTGATTTCGCCCTCTGGATTTTGGCTTTTGCTTCTCTGACAAACCTGTGCCTGTGTACCGAACCTGTTTTTGCCTGACCACGATTACTGTGATATACTATTCAAAAAAAGTAGGGGATATTTTATTTTGAGATCAAAATTTTCACATATACAAAGGGATACGAAACCATGTTGTATAGTTCCTTACTGAGGAAGCATTTCCAAAGAAATTCATCACCCAAACAGATCAATGACACTCTCACGATCTGCACGGGATGCTATTGATGATCAAGGGGGTTGTGCCACAAATTTGCATGACTCTAAGTTGGAAGGTTAGAGCCACTGTAAAGGAAGATTTTGAAGAGAAAGCATCAGATTATCAGTGGTTGAAGTCGTTAATTAAACAGAGACCATGTGCCGTCTAACACAGGAGAGGTTACATGCCCTTGGCATGCTACAGGTTGGCACAAGACAGGTCGTTGTGGCAAGGGCAATGAATGTTTCCCAGTCTGTCATCAGCAGATTATGGTCCAGACATCGTGCTACAGGGTCTGTTCAGGATAGACCACGATCCGGATTCGACCAAGGGCAACAACTCAGGCTCAGGACAGATTCATCCGCACTATTGTCTTGAGAAATCGTATGGTAACAGCAAATCAGATAAGGTCTCAACTTCAAAGGGATACTGGCTTGGTAGTGAGTGGCCAGACCATCAGGAATCGTCTGCACAGATTTCACTTACATGCCCGACGTCCTCGTGTCATTCCCTGTTTGAGGGATCATCACATTAGGGCCAGACTCAATGGTGTCGTCATCATCAACGCTGGGATAATCGCCGATGGAACAATGTAATGTTCTCAGATGAGTCGAGGTTCACTGTGGACTTCCTTGACAGACGCAGGAGGGTTTGGCGCCGACGTAACGAACGTTTCCATGACGTTAACGTCATTAGACATGATCCGTATGGGGGTGGATCTGTAATGGTGTGGGGAGGCATCACTGCTGCCGGCAGAACAGACTTGCATGTTGTTGCTGGACGTGTCACAGGGCAGTACTACCGGGACAACATCTTGGCACCCCATGTTGTGCCGTTTGCACGTCGTTATGGCCGCCGTTTCATTTTCCAAGATGACAATGCCAGATGTCATAGGGCCAGGATCGTTACAGATTACCTCCAGCAGCAGAATATCACCACATTACCATGGCCAGCACTCAGTCCGGACCTTTCCCCCATCGGCATGTCTGGGACATGCTTGGACAGCGGCTACGCCAACGTCAACAACCTCCTGCCAATGTCCAAGAACTTGCTGCAGCATTGCAACAGGAATGGAATAACGTTCCCCAAAATGACCAGGGACGTCTCGTTAGGAGTATGCCACGCCGAATTCGAGCTTGTCTAGCCGAGGGGGTTTTACCCGCTACTGACTCGGTTTCACAATGGTGGTAAATTTGCTGTGTGACCCTGTGTTTGTGTCGACCCTTATTCTGGAGAATCTGTCCTTTACTGACTGTACACAGGGTTTCGAATAAATTGACAAATGTTTCCTTAATGTTTTTATGTCAGTTGTTTCCTTCCTGACCTCATGATCTGCATTTCATGGTACTTGTAAGTCCAATATCCCCTACTTTTTTTGAATAGTATAGCTGCCCTGGTTTTTCGACTTTTGGATTTTGTCCCTGGGATTGTGTTCTTTGGATTGTGGACTTTGTACTGTCGCCTCCTGCTCTGCGGGGGTTCGCCCCCTTTCCAATAAATCCCATTTTACCTTTACTGCTCAACTCTCGCGTCTGGTTCCAGAACCGTACCTCACACTGTTCCCATATGGCAACCATATGTGCATATGGAAATGCTCTGTGGTGTATTCAACCAATTAGAAGGCAATTGACTAACATATCACTAAGCTGCTCTGAGACTGTTTGCAACTTTTGATTATGTTATCTTCATTATATAAATTACTTTTTACTGGAAATAATAGTTTTAACAGGATTAATTGAGATATTTAACCCAAATTATTTCATTCCATTTAGAGTCATAAGCCCATACAGTTTATTTTTACAGGTGGCAAAAACAGTTTGATATGTAGTCCAGTTAGCAGCCTTTTGAATTTTGGACTTTGTGGCCAGTTTACATATATGCTGCTTTCATCCACAGAATATGCTATCAAGTGGGAGAGGGAAAGAGAACAGGGCAGAGTCCTCTTCCACCAGAGGAGAGTGAGGATGAGCTGGTAGACAGTGAGGAGGAGAACGATGTTGACGTGAACTTGGATGAGAGCAGTAACAGTTCATTCTCAGAGTAAGGAAAAGACACAGAACCAGAACCAGAGGAAACAGGTTAATGTGTTAGTTTATCCTCTAAGGGTGTGTCTGTGTGTGCACGTATCCATAGCGTGTGCGCATGCGTGAGTTTCTGTATGGGGGGGAGGGTTAGATGACTAGGAGAATAAATCCTAAATACAAAACAATAATTGCCCTTCCTTGCTATAAATGAAGATTTTTTTAAAGGGATTAATGAATTTAAACAAGAAAAAATGTTCAATATAGCAGCTTTCCATCATAGTTATTTATAATGTGAGTTCTTTTTTAAAATGTCACCAGGTGGATGAGTGTAGGATGATGTATTAGAGTTCCTTCAGGTGAAAAACCTGAAGTGGCAGAGAAAGAATACAATTCCACCTGTGCCACAATGGAAAGATTCAGTTGGAGTATTCGAACCAGTAAATTACTTTCGCTGTGTCTTATTGCATGTGTACTGAACTCTCTTATTATGATGTTATTATTTACGTACATACATTCCCAATGTCAATTAAAAATGAAATTTAGCTTTGTCAATATTGGGTGATACATTCCACAAAACATGAGTTGGATTTGTTTAGTTTTGCTTTAAATAAAAGGATGTTTTTTGAGAAAAATCTGACTTATGGTACTTTCTCTGATAGTGCATTGTCACCATGTGGCAACAATTTTTAATTTTTTTATTTCAAATATTTGCATTCTATAAGTTATTTTAAGTCATAAAAACCCATCAAAACATTTTAATCATGTTTAAGTAGCAAGTCGTGCAATACAGGGTTGGAATGTAGCCTATTCTGTCCTGATAATCATTAGGTCTGACAGAAAGAAAGTAAAACCTCTGAACTAATTGTACATTATAAATGGAAAAGGAAGACTTGGTGAGACCTTCAGGATAGTCACCCATACCTTTAAATTGCAAATGAGGAACATCCAAACATACTCTGATGTTAAGACCATTAATTCTCCAAAGTTTTCTGGGGTTCCACTTTACCTTTTAAGCTGGCAAACAGGAAAGGCTCTAGACATACAATTACAGTCAATTAACAGGAGGGGGAAAAGCACACATTTTCAGCTAAAGGACTATTTATTCCACTTAGGAAATGCATTAAAACACAAAACCCTTATCAGTCCATTTTCCAAAGACTTAACTGGATAATTGGATCTTTAATTAGACTCAATTAGGTAACTAACTGGCTACCAAGCTCTTGCCTTTGATGAATTGCAGGAACTCTTCTTTACAGTTTCTTTTCTAGGGTGTGACCATAACTTTAAATAAACCCCTCATTAGGATATTGAAAAGAACATGTGTTTTGCTACAGGATGTATTGATTACAACTGTTGTTCTGGCTCACACGCTAGCCTCTGTGTTGCCCGACACTGTAAACCCTGATAGTGTGGTGAACTCAAATGTTTTATGGAAACCGGATAGCTCAAAAAATTTGTGTAAGCCAACTTTATTGCATTGTGTGGAGGCCCTTATAAAAATTTACTATAGTTAACTATAGTTCACTACAGTAAAATTGATGTAAACTATAGTAAACTACAGTTTACTACAGTAAAGTATAGTTTGTTGCAAATATACTATAGTAATTGAATATCATTGCTATAGTTTACTATATTAGAGTATGACTTTTGTGATTTACTGTAGCATCACTATAGTAAACTACAGTTACTATAGTATATCTATAATATATCAATAGTAATTCAGCAAAAATACCATAGTTACTATACAAAACTTTTTTTTTTTTTTACTGTAGTACTTTGTGGTAATTTTTCATACGTAAAGAAAATAAGGTAAAGTTTTTTTTTTTTTTTTTTAACGTTTTTAAGTGCTGTGAACATAAGATCATTGTTAGCATACGCATTACCTTTTTTCGAGGTAATCGGTTTCCACAAAACATTTGAGATCATCGCACTTGTCACGGTTTACAGTACAACAGATCCACGCAAGCAATGGCGTAACATCAGAATATTTCCAATATGAAATCAAAGTTGTGTTCAGAAGAGATGTATGCCTGCAGGATGTCAGAGCATTTTGACTTCTTAAAATGCAAGGAAGGTGAGACAGTTATTCCCCTCTATCTCAGTGACACATGCTGCACTGGAGTCCAGATGTTAAAGTCTTAATGTTTTGCATGCTTTGAAGGCCATAATGCAGTGAGCTATGAAAATTGGGTAGTTGTATAGCAGGAGTCACTAAGCAAGATCATACTTGTAACTTGCATGAAAATCACCAGCATGCTATGATACCGAATTCAGTCTTTTTTTTTTCTTTTGTTGTAATCCAACATGGTATAAGAGAAAAGGAAGCGATCCTCACACTAAAAGAAGCTCCCGTATGCACTTTTATTTGCGTGACGTTTCGAGCTTGACGCTCTTCCTCAGACTGCTAATCACAGAGACAGAGTCGCCATCTGAAATACCCGTCATGCAAAGGTATACACCACGTGGTACACTTACAATATACAAGAATATAATTCTGCCATTTATCAATGATAAAACATACAAAATATTTGGATATATGCGATCATGTATAGAAGACAAATGTATCAATGTAATTTGTAGACAAATATATGATATGTAGAAAAATACGTAGACAATGATTTTAAATACATAAAGAGCTACAACACCCCACCGCATAGAGTATACGAGTCAGGTAAGTGTAGCTCTACATGAATATGATCAGGTACAAAAACATGTCGCATATCCACCATTTCTTCCGACACTGGCTAGTCATAACAAATATTTATATATATACATATATACATATACATACATACATATACACATACACATCCATACGTCCATATACCCATATTAATATGGATGACAAAATATAAACACAATATTTACAAATATATACAAAAAATGTGTACTTCAAAATAGAAAAATACTCCAAGTATTGGGCTCAGGCAATAAGGCCATCATACTGTACTCACTATTCAGAGGCGCCTCTATCTAACTACCTACTCAATCCTAGTCAGGAGTTATAAAACACCAACGAAAAAAAGAGCACATGCAACAGACACCGAGTTATGAGTACCTAAAGCGGTGTGTATTCAGAGAAAAGGACGAATATCCAAGTCTTTATTAAGGCCTTTTTGGGCAAATGTGCCTAGTGTATGTATCCAGAAAAGTTCACGTTTCAATAACAGGGAATTAATGTCACCCCCTCTCCGTGGACATTTCAATGATTCAATACCAATATATCTAAGGGTAGAAACGCTATGTTTAGCTTCGGAGAAATGTACAGCCACCGGACTGGAAGTAACCTTGTTCCTGATGGTACTGCGATGTTCGGCTAGTCTGGTTTTTAGAGCTCGGGTAGTCTTGCCAATGTATGCCAGGCCACAAGGACATTTTAACATATAAATGACGTTAGTAGTTGAGCATGTAATAAAGCCTTTGATGTTATATTTTTTACCTGTGTGCGGATGATTAAATGAGGTGGTTTTTGTGTGAAATGGCATTGTAGGCAGCGACCACAAGGATAATTACCGGATGGAACAGAACCCAGGAAATGTGAAGGGGTTGGAGGGGGAGGCGGGGGGAGATCAGCTCTCACCAGCATATTGATGGCCTTGCCTGAGCCCAATACTTGGAGTATTTTTCTATTTTGAAGTACACATTTTTTGTATATTTTTGTAAATATTGTGTTTATATTTTGTCATCCATATTAATATGGGTATATGGATGTATGTATGTATATGTGTATATGTATATATATAAATATTTGTTATGACTAGCCAATGTTATCGGAAGAAATGGTGGATATGCGACATGTTTTTGTACCTGATCATATTCATGTAGAGCTACACTTACCTGACTCGTATACTCTATGCGGTGGGGTGTTGTAGCTCTGTATGTATTTAAAATCATTGTCTACATATTTTTCTACATATCATATATTTTTGTACATATTACATTGATGCATTTGTCTTCCATACATGATCGCATATATCCGAAAATTTTGCAGTTTTTATTATTGATAAATGGCAGAATTATATTCTTGCATATTGTAAGTGTACCACGTGGTGTATACCTTTGCATGACGGGTATTTAAGATGGCGACTCTGTCTCTGTGATTAGCAGTCTGAGGAAGAGCGTCAAGCTCGAAACGTCACGCAAATAAAAGTGCATATGGTAGCTTCTTTTGGTGTGCGGATCGCTTCCTTTTCTCTTATGCTTTTGTTCTTTTGTGATCCAGCACCCTACCCAGTGGGCCTCGGGGATGTGCGTGTTCTATTTTTGATCGTAATCCAACATGATGCCATTTGATTTCAAACTGAGGTTATTTTTGCCCACTGAAGGGTCAATCTAATGTCTCCACTTTTACCCAAATGGTAAAACGAGAAATGTGATGTATTATTGACATTCAATGGGACCCTTATTGTTCTGCGAGGCAATGGTTTCCTTTACTAGCTGATAGAGTATGATGCCCTCCACCGAGAGAGGGGTCTCAGTATTCAAAATGACCCCTCTTGGTGTTTATGGGTTCTGCTAATGGGCTGGTTTTAGCTGGCACAGCTGGGTTAAGGTAGGCTGGCAGTGCAGGCCATTTAAATAGTTGGATTTACAGATCCTGGAGTAATATAGAAGATTACGATTACCTTGTAAAGTACAGTGCGTGGATGAAATGCAATCAAATAAAAAAGTTTTCACTGGCCAAGCTGTATAACAGTTTCCTGAGAAGTTCCTGAGTTGGCGCTGGTAATGGCGACACTCAGCAGCAGTGAGTGGTGAGCGTCTGTGTCAGTTTCTTGTCTCTGCGTGGTTTAACCTGTCTAAACCAACCTATTTTTAAGTCATCTAATTCAAGAGAGAAGCCAAAATGACTCACCTGAGTTGGAGTGGACTATTACTGCTCCTGGTTGTTTTATATCGCATTTGTGCGGGCTTTGTGAGCACCAGGAGCCTCACCGCTACAGCTCGGGAGTTCCTCTTACTCCTATGGGACTCTGGTGGGGGCACCGTGTACTCTACAGCCGTTCTGCCGACTGAGATAACCCGATCGGCGGATACTTCGCTGAGGACCAGCGGGTGGACATCCAAACCGACTGGTGCAAGGAAAAGGGGGAGACGGGGCGGCGTGTGCCAGAGGCTTAAGAGACTGGGCCATCGTCGGATACCTCTCCCTTCTATCATCCTGGCTAGCGTGCAATCACTCCGCAACAAAGTGGACGAGCTTCAAGCCAACGTCAAGTTTCTGGCGGAGGATAGATCAGCTTGTCTCCTGGCTTTCACCGAGACATGGCTGAAAGAGCATGATCAGTCCTCAGACTTTGAGCTGGATGGATTTGGTGTTCCCTTACGGGTTGACAGTGACACCACGGTGACTGGGAAGTCACTTGGAGGTGGTGTGTGTCTTTACGTCAATAACAGTTGGTGCAACACGGCTGTCATCAGGGAGTCACTGTGCACATCTGATATTGAACTATTATCAGTATCGTTACGTCCCTTTTACTTACCAAGGGAATTACTTGCCGCAAATCTTAATTGTTTAAAATGGATGTTTTGTCCACCCCAATTCTCAGTTATACTGAATTTACCCCAAGATTTCATCGCTGTTAGATCGCATATGGAGAGAAACCGTGTCTTCAGTTGCCAATTATAATAAATGGAAAACGGGTCAATAAAGGAAAATGATTGAGAACTAGCCAGGACTATCCTAATTGTCATAAAGGGACATGTCTGTGCCCACCCAATTCCCTGTTCTAGTGCCGGGCCTGAGTCTCTCCTTGGTAACCTTTTGGTGAATTTGTCTACTTTCAGATGAATGGAAATTAAAGTCAGGATAAATCTCTTATTAATTACTCCAATTTCAATGACAATATCTGTTTGATAATTCAGCTCTTTCTTTACATCAATTGGCCACTGTTGTGGGTTTTCATCTGCCAGCACAAAAAAAGTAATGCAGGTAATTTGAGGCCTATTGGCAGTTTGATCCATTGAAAAGGTTCTCATGTCTATTTGGGATTATCCTTTTGATAACATCTAAGCAGTTCTAATCCCGCATAATTTCTCCTGGCCAATTTCCAATTAAGTCACATGACATTCTATTTCACTCTCCCAGCCTGGTAATGCTGATACACAGCCAAAACAAATGTCTTCACATGTAGGTTAAACATAGCAATTTAATTTTGATTCAGTGTAATGCATCCTAAACAAAGGGCATATAATACTCTTAAACAATATCAACATATCCTTATCATTGTTTGACAGTTGCATATCAAAGAACCATTTTCAACTAAGTCAGCAACCTCGCCTGTTACTCACAGGTAATGATTGCATTGTTTGTGGGACAATATGGGAGTACTGTTGGTGCAGGCAGGACCTCAGTAAGATAAGACAATCTGATTGGTTGTTTTTCTACACTTGATTGACAGATCGGCAAGGTCCATTCGGTACCCCGAGCCTAAGCACCCACTGAGGGGTTCACGCAAAAATGGCAAAGTTTATATACGTATAACAGAACAAATGAGAGGGCAAGATAATGGCCGAATTTCATACAACATTGTATATTGTGTAGAGAAACATTACCTATCCTCTGGTGGATATTTTTTTTGTTACTTTCATCACTTTTGAAATTTTTTTATGTGCCAGCGCAGAGTATGTGGGAAGTCTATAGACTATAGCTGCTGGAGGTACTTGCACCAATAGCAGGCTTTCTTTTTAATTATTTTCCTAAAAAGGAGCTACTCAAAGGTATGCTGCTTGTAACGGTCCAGACCAGGAATCAAATGTGGAGGCAGCGCACAATCGAACAGGTAGTTTATTGACAGCTGACATGGTAATGAAGGGGACAGAAATGCTGAAGTAGAGGTGGGGACGAAATCCTGAATAATGATACCACTGTTCAGTACACGTTATAGATAAAGCTTGAGCTGTCAGTCATCGGCCAGTGTCTTCCAGCCAATTGTTGTGCGGACTTTGTCAGCACCAAACTGTCCCACAGGAGGATGGAGTAGCTTGAGGGGAACTTGCTTCCAATCCTGATGACCGTTAAGTTTTCAGAGCTTGCTCCTAACAAACTGGATAGAGGAACACACTTGGATCCTTATTTTAATACATACAAGTAATTTTATAATGTTGGATGTCCATACTCAAGCTCTGAAAATGTCTAAACATAAGATACTGGGGTTTTGCCGTAATCCGAGAACGTGATTTCCTGAACGTGATTTCCTTTCTGAACAACACGTCCCAAGATCTTCATGAGATCTGGGCAAAACCTGACATCAGGTTGTGCCGTCCAATTAGTACAGACCTAGCCAGAGCCAATCACGGCGCTGGACCTGCCCTCCCCGGAAACTATTCTAGCAGGCACAAACAACCGCGGATCATCTTATGCCTTAGTAGCGTCTATACTTCTGGAAATACAAAAGAAGAAGAAGAAGAAGAAGAAGAACCGCGGATCATTTGAGGTGCAGTTTCGTCAGTATGTCACCCAAAGCTGCTTGTCCGTGTCTTTTTGGATGCGAAAAAAAGCGCAACTATTTTCTCTTCCAAAAGATGATGCCACCGGAAATCAGTGGGTAGCTTTTTTGTTTGCTGGCGGCAAACAGCCACACTCAAAGGAAACATTAGCTGTTTGGCATTTCACTGAAGACAGCTTTGTCAATAAAGGATAATTCGACGCTGGATATGCATCTCAGCTGCTTCTCAAACCTGAAGCAGTTGCATCGATCAAGTGCTCGGAGCCACAAGCTGTAAGTAACAATATAACAGCAAATAATGTAACTGAAGCTAACGTGTTGTGGGTAAAATATTTTTTTGTAAAATATCTGAAGATAAAGCCTGGATTGTTAGTAACTGTCCATGACTCACAGACGCGGAAGCAGTAAGTTTCACCATTTTGTGTTGCTTTACTGCATAACCCCACCTAACGTGATAACCTGCTGAATGTGGTGTAGCAGTGCTGCTAACGTAGCTAAGTTACTGTTGCTAATGTATGTGTCCTAAATATGCAAGAGTAATATCAGGGGACATTCAACAGAAGGTGTGTAAACATAAACCTCATTTGAAGCTAACTTTTCATACTTCTTTGTAATTTGGATGCTTGGTACAACTGTTCACGGTAACGGAACTTCCTGTCTGTAAAACCTGTATTGCAGGGTAACGTTTATCTCTGTCGTTATGATGACCGCTCGGTTAGTTCGCATTCCGTGCAACTTAAAAAATGCTCCTGGTCAATTCATATGCAGTAATTCAGATTGTTATGCTTGTGTTACTTTGGTTAGCATCAAGGTGGTAGTTTCATTATAACGTTACCTGACCGTAGCCACTACAGTTGAAGCTAACGAGACAGGTGTTGTGCGTGTCTGCAAAGTTGGGCTGATAAGGCTGCAGTTAGAGCAGACGTAGGCTTTACGGAGCTAAGGGTGGGTAGTTGGGTTTGTTTACTGCTGCTGTGAAACGATCATTTTACTTATCCATGACCGGGGTCAGCCATGGCGTGGGTTTAGCTCTCTGATCCTACCGTGGTGAAAGCAATCGCAAAACGCACTATAACAGGTCTGGTATAACAAACAATTTCTCTGCATTGCCGTGGCGGAATTTCATCCACCTTTGCAAATTGTTCTGGCAAACAAAAAGCCAAAAAAAAGCGGAGAGCGGATACAGATTTTTTTTTCGGTAGAAGTTATTGATTCACTTGCTCCACATAAGCAACGCTTACACCGTTTGTGTGTTTTTGCTACGAACTAATTTAGTAGCTTGGTGCTGGAATTGTGTTTCATTTTGATAGAAATGGTTAACATAAGCTTTTAGCAAAGTCTCCTCCGGATAGCTCACTGGGTATATAACATGACTACAGTACAGCTACAACCACATGCATTCAAGGCGAGACAGTATGATCAAAACACTAAAATTTCTACTTGCCACTCATTGAAATTCTGCTGTAAACATTGCTGCAGTACTTCAATTGCTTCCTCCTCCCATTCGGCATCGGATTCGGGATCAAACAAGTACAGTCTCACAGCAGTACATGCCGCGAAGAGCTGTCCTGAAATATCTGCCATCTTGGTTTCCTGGTTTTTCGGTTCTGCACCCTACCCCGGAATCGAAGCAGCCAGGCAGCCAATCAGAGCATCGCCTCATTAGCATAGCCTCCCCGCCCATTTCAAAACGGCTCATGTTTCAGGCTAGCACAGACGGGGTGAGAGTAGAGGTGTCACTAGGCCTGGATGTGTGTGGTTTTATTTTTGTAACTGAATTCTTAACATTATTTTAAAGACCCATTGGACATATTTTAAACAACTAAATACAGCATGACAGGGGACCTTAACAAGAACGCAGTCCAACCCTGTACCCTACTTAGGCTTTGGAGTCTGTTCTTGTAAACTGGAACTGACAAACTGACTTGAGTGGGTTTAAGTTGAACGCAATTCCAATCCTGGACCCAGGCGAGGACCGGAAGCTTAATTGAATTAAATAAGTTGCAAGAATTGAACTCAGGAACTGCTATCACTAAAGCACAAGTTGAATTTCAGAAAATGAAGAGTTTATACTAGAATACTGACTGGTTCTAAGCACACAAAAGCACACTGCAATCCAGCAACTTGCAACACTGAGAAAAAGGCTTAAATATCCATCATCTGGCCAACAAGGAAACGACATGCAGCCAGGGGTGTGGAGACGCACACAACATAAACCAATGACGAGACAAACACATAAAAGCAACTTGCTGAATTGAATGAGACACAGAAGGAATTCACACGAGGATTGTGACACTGCTCACATACGATTAATTCTGTGGTATTGGATCTTTCACAAAAAAAAAAAAAAAAAATGAACTCACCAAATGCACCTAAGGCTGATAAAATGTTTTCAAAACATTCCCCTGGACTGAGCACTGTAGAAAAAAATGCAAGGGTTGTTACCAGAAATTGAAATGTTAATTTCAGTCCCATAGCCATCCTCCAGCAAAGTTTACAAGGCTTTGGCAGGAGGACAAACCATCTTCATCATCTCCACACCCGCCTGCTTTACTTATAGGATCATCAGAGTCCAGCCCTTCGACTAAGTGATGGAACAGTTGTTTTGCACAACTGTTTCTTCATACACAACCGGATATAGTCTACGAGAAGCTTACTTGCATGCGCACCATTCTGCCCTTAGCAGCATAGTTGGCCAGAGTGGGCAAATATTTACCTTTGATGGCCAAAAACATAATGAAGTTTCATTTTCACCGATCAATCCCAGTTTAAACTGTACGAGAGACAGCCAGGGCCATTGCTGGAGGGCTAAAGGTTCTGGAAAGGGCCCAAATTTTTTTGAGAAGAAAGAGTAGCCATTCTTCTGCTGCCATCATCCAATTTTTGGATGAACATATGTACTAAATAACATCCCAGACCGTCATGAACCAGGAGCACTGAGTTCAGTAAAAACTTTGAGTAAAACACTAGTAATACAAACGTAACGGTGAATCACTGAATATGAGCAAGACTGACAAGGCCTTTGGTGCTGATGGAATCTACTGTACTTTAGATCTGCATTATAAACTTCTTATTCAGCCAGAAGGAGAAATTTTTCAAAATTGTTTCAAAATATGCTCAAAAGATGAATTTAGTGCTAAGCATGAATAAAGTCACTGCTTTAAAAGGACCCTTAAACCTCTTCCACCCTGGACTTTCTATCGGAGGGATCATGGCCTCGCTCTCACCTCACTTTAAAGTGATTTACTTCTCCAAACCCATTCCCCTTTACTTTTCCTAGTTAGCAACCAAGTTTTAATTTGGTCAGTTGCGAGGATCAATTGGTAGAATTACTGTCCATTTCCTCTTGATTGCATTATTGTTCATTGAAATAGTTACCAAGCATTTTACTATCCACATTAATGGTGACATAAAACGTTAATATTTTTTGAAGCTTCTGAATTCCTTTAGCTCACAAAACACTTTTTTTTCCTGAGTCAGTGTCTGATCAGCTTGATACACCAAAGAAAACATTTTTAAAAATGCGGTTTTGCCAACTCAGGTCCGCGTGTTAAGTTTGCTTATGGAAAAATGAAACTTTCTCTACAACCAGTGACATTCAGGGTTCCTGCGGTCATGAAATTCCTGGAAAAGTTATGAAATTTGAAAAACCTGTTTTCCAGTCTGGAAAAGTTAAGGATTTAACTAACAGTTTTGGAAAGGTTTGGAAAAATACACCGTTTTGCCTAATGCTTATAATATGTTCACTAAGTCCCCAAAAGATGTCTAGAGTTTACCGCAAAACTACAAGCTATTATTCAACGCGACACTGTTGAAACTAACATGTTGTTTCGTGATACACGTAGGTTACATATGCAGCTAGTTGGCGGGCAGCGAAATTTTTTTCCCACTAGACTTCTTAATACCAACTTTATCTCATTAGCTTACAGCCAATAAGAATCGAGCACATGCTTTTGTTTGCCTTTTGACGCACATGGGCTTGTACCCTCTATGCACGTGGTAACTTGGTACGCTGTTCGCCGGAATTTAAAGGGCGCCGTTTTTCTAATAACGCCAGTTGAATTTTCCCCACTGCCTCACTTCAAATTAGTGTAATAATAGCATCAATGTCAATCAGAATAATGAATGAAATAACGTGAATATAATAAGATTTCAATACAAACACACAACTTTATTTAAATTTATGGTCGTTGTCCACCTATGGCCCAATAGGTTTCTCTCCAAGTCATTTTCCTGCATTATTCACTGTTCAAAAATATTTCATTTCCATCCTGGCATTTTTTTGTTTGATTACCCAGGTTTGCTTGCGAAACTCAGTGATATTCTCAGGTCGATGAACACATCATGCACGTAAATATTTCCAATTGTGGCAGAACGGAGTGTACGAAAAATATTTTCACTATTTGCTTTGAAATTCTCCTGCAAGTTTTCTCATTCCAAATAACATATTTTCTGTATTTTTAAAGCATGTTTGTTTCGATATTATTGTGATGCATGTTCGTGTAAACGCCGATTTTTGATTTTCTGAGAAAATGGGACCAAAAGTGAAGGAAAAGACCCCAATTCTGGCTTAAAACACATAATTAATTTTTTCACTAATCACGCAAAATTTCAAAATAGTAAATCTACACGAACATGCGCAACATCTTAAACAATATACACTTTGGTTCATGACTGTGGCATTTGTTTCGTTTGAGAAAACTTGCACAAAGTGATTTTGATGATCTTGGGGGCCTCATTAACTCCACCAATTTGCGTTTTTTCAAATTTCCTTTTCATATAATGTAGCAATACAACATACGTCATTGACGGATAGCTTAATTTGATAGGACTCGGCCCACACAATAAATAATAATAGGCCAATAACAGGCCAATGTTATTCGCATTTATAGCTACGTGTGGCCAATGCTGAATTCTTTTCTTGGCCAATTATAAGCACGCCGGTTGATGACCATTCCAGTTTTTAGAAAAAGTACCGCTTAAAATAAGTTTGGCCAAGAAAAAAAATGTAGCTTTGGATGCACTTAAAATAAGTGTGGGCAATGCAGCAATGTGCATCTTAGCCACACTAATAAATGCGGCTAACGCGAATTTCGATCAATTTTTGTGCTTGGACGCACTTAAATAAGTGCGAGTCACTTCGATAATAATATCAAGTTTAGTGGCTACTGTGGTGTCAAAAGGTGGACCTTAACTTTCTCTTTACATGTACACTGAAAGCTTCCATATCACCATGTTCACCAGAAAAGAACGTTATGCCGTGGGCCAAAACCTGCATCCTTTATTGTCACTTCGTAGAAACTTTCTGAGGGCAGTTCAAGTATTTTTCCATCAGAACAAGTATGATGTGCAGATATTATAAAATGAAAATATTTTCAAAAAAGTATGTGCACACTAATGAGAACAATTAGTTTGCAGCTTTGTAAGAAACATATTTTGTTCTGTACTGCGATAAGCACTAGGCCTCCTACAGACGAATGCACTGACAATTTTGCATATCGCTCATACGAAAAGAAAATCTCACAAAAGACAGCTATTCTATGAAACTTTTCCTCGGTTAGCTTTTGTATGAAACCTTTCCTCGGTTACAGTCTTTAATGGTTATATGTTATGTCAGTGTCATTTAAACTTAACTAACTCGACGACGTCCCCCGGATTCTGCGAACAATGCATGCAAGCAAGGATAATACAATCTAAATAATAATTTGTAATTCTTCAACATCTGTCTCAGAATATATTAAATGCCATCTGTTTGTTACCTCTTCAATGTTTTTGCCTTCTTGAGCATTTAAATGTAGCACTTGGTTATTTATTGTTGTGTGTTTGTTTGTTAAATATAATTGAGAAAATACAAGAATGGTGCCATAGGCCCTTATGCCATTGTGTGATGCCCTAGGATAGGTGGTAGATAGACACAACTTCCCTTCCATTCTCCATACTCCATTTTTGCTACACTGCTTAGGGCTTAGCACACTGTAGAAGCTCATTATGGCGCTCTGTGTTTGCTATTATAGGCCTTATCTATTTTAAACTAAGTCTAAGTTTTGGAAAAGTTTTGAAAAATTACTGGTAAAAAAGTGTGGGAACCCTGGACATTACCATTCTGCACGTTAACTCACTACCTCTTTTTGATTTAGAATCAGACAAGTAATTGAATTAACTGAGCGAATAGGCTATTAATAAGCTGCTTTGCCATTAATGAGTAAGACATACAATATAGCTTTGCGTCAAAGAGGAAGACTATATGAGATCACACAGATGGCAATTAATTGAAATTTCTCAAAATTCTGTCTTGAAGTAGAATGCTATGTAGTAAATGTTGCTGAAGATGGTATTTAGATAAGGTTTATATTTTGTTTCTGATTGTATAAATGGCAATTATCTAATTAATCAATGTCATATTGTAGCCTTACTGCAACTCTCCCAGAAGCTGGACTACAAAGACCTCATCAATGATTTTTCTTTTGTGAAATTTCAGCATGGCTTGCATTTTAAGTGATTTTAAATGCATGCCATGTGTCAAACTTTCACAATGCATTATTAACCAGTTTACTAAATTATTCGATTATCATTGCTTTGACAGAAGAAGCATTGGTAATTCAGGAAATTAATTATTATCGCATCGTGGTAATGAATATGTCGCTGTGCCTCCCCGCTAATATAGCCAATTCTTTAGAATGCTGAAAACTGTGATAGCGTACAGTAAATTAGGTTGCACTGCTGAGAGAAAATTTCTGAAATGGGAAATGGAATTCAGAGGAAGCATTAGATTAATTAATTACTTGGTTTTTTTTCCATCCCTACAGTATCACTGTAAAGTAAATTGTCAATGTAGCCCATCGGTGATCTTGCGGCATATATATTAGTCTTGATTATTCATTAAATAAGTTGTGAGATATTTTAATAAAATTAAAATCAAGTGATCTTAATCAGGAACAGCTTGAAAGCAATTACGACCCCAATTCCGAAATAGTTGGGACAAAGTGTAAATTGTGAGTAAAATCAAAATGCAATGACTTTCAAATCACACCAGCCAGTATTTTATTCACAATAGAACAGAGATAACATAGCAAATATTGAAACTGAGTAATTTTACAATTTCATCCACAAAATGAGCTCATTTCAAATTTGGTGGCTGCTACAGGTCTCAAAAAAGTTGGGACAAGGGCCTGTTTACCATGGTGTAGCATCCCCTCTTCTTTTTAACACAGAGTGGAGGCGTCTGGGCATTGAGGAGACAAGTTTCTTGAGTTTAGCCATTGGAATTTGATCCCACTCTTGTTTAATACAGGCTTCCAGCTGCTGGAGAGTTTTGGGTCTCCTTTGACGAACTTTTCGTTTAATTATGCGCCAGATGTTCTCAATCGGTGAAAGATCAGGACTGCAGGCAGGCCAGTTCAGCACATGGACACTTCTACTAGGAAGCCATGCTGTTGTAATAGCTGCAGTATGTGGTTTTGCATTGTCCTGCTGAAATACACAAGGCCTTCCTTGGAATAGATGTCGTCTGGAGGGGAGCATATGTTGCTCTAAAACCTTCATATACCTTTCAGCATTCATGGTGCTTTTTAAAACATGCAAGTGTCCTCCACCATGTGCACTAATGCATCCCCATACCATCAGAGATGCTGGCTTTTGAACTGAACGCTGATAACAGTAGGGGTGGTCTTTCTCCTCTTTAGCCCGGAGGACACGACGCCCATGATTTCCCACAAGAATGCCAAATTTGGACTCGTCTGACCACAGGACACTTTGCCACTTTGCTACAGTCCATTTTAAATGAGCTTTGGCCCACAGAACACGGCGGCGCTTCTGGATCATGCTCAACAATGGCCTCCTTTTTGCATGATAGAGTTTTAGGTGGCGTCTGTAGATGGCATGGCAGACTGTGTTTACAGACAGTGGTTTCTTTAAGTGTTCCTGGGCCCATTTAATAATGTCAATGACAGAATCATGCCGGTGAGAGATGCAGTGGCGTCTGAGGGCCCGAAGATCACAGGCATCCAGTAAAGGTCTTCAGCCTTGTCCCTCATGCACAGAGATTTTTCCAGTTTCTCTGAATCTTTTGATGATGTTATGCACTGTCGATGATGAGACCTTCAAAGCCTTTGAATTTGACATTGAGGAACATTGTTTTTAAAGTATTCCACAATTTTTTTACGCAAGCCTTCACAGGTTGGAGAGCCTCTGACCATCTTTACTTCTGAGAGACCCAGCCTCTCTAAGACATCCCTTTTATAGCCAATCATGTTACACACCTGAAGCCAGCTAATGTAATTACTTGCTCAATACTCTTTCAGCTGATTCTCTTATATATTAATTGCTCTTTCAGCCTGTGTCCCAACTTTTTTGAGACCTGTTGCAGCCAGAAAATTTGAAATGAGCTCATTTTGTGGATAAAAATGTAAAATGTCTCAGTTTCAACATTTGAAAAGTTATCTATATTCTATTGTAAATAACATATTGGCTCATGTGATCTGAAAGTCATTGCATTTTGATTTTATTCAAAATTTACACTTTGTCCCAACTATTTCAGAATTGGGGTTGTATGTGTTTCAGGGCCAGAGGCTTACGGCATGCTTCTGAAAATTCCTTAACATCACTGTTACTGCTAGGAGCATTGAGGTTTTGGATGTTGACCTGAGAACACTTTACCTGCCACTTTCCCAAGTGTAAGTGCAGGGTTCATTGCAAATGTTGTTGAGCTCCTTTGTTTGTGATGATACATCAGGGGTAGGGAACCTTCTAATAATCAAGGCCCACTAAACATTCCAGGCTTTGATTAGTAGACCAAGGTGTGTAGCAGCCTGATTTAATAATCAAAGCCTAATAAACACAGTGGTTGATTAGTAGAGAAGGTTCCCTACCCCTGTGATACATGACAGATTGTGAATTACTTTAATCCTTGAAGATTTTTAAGCCATAGATGCATTTTGCCAATATGCATTCTCTCGCACCAAGAAGCATGCTCTTGTGCCAAAAAGCCCCAAGGTCAAACTTGGCAGCTTCCATGAATAAAATCAATCCAACATTATGCAGTTCCTATGAGAATTCATGAAACTGGTGAGCAGAAGCTGTCTTTTAGTTATACATATATACCTCTGATGCAACTCAGATGTACAATTAACATGCTATTTCACATAAGTTATAAATACACTTTGTGCATGTCCCAGAGACACACTGTGTTGGGGGGGAGAGTATATTGAGTATCTCACATCTATGTGCCAATTTTTGGAATTACATAACATTTTGATGAACATGATACATCTGTTCTTAAAAGCTGTCAGTTGCTCAGGTAAGCAAGGTGCACTTTTCAAAGCCACACAGGAAATCACCTCATTTGAGTACTTGGGAGGAAGTCAAGGAAAATAGTGAAATCTTACAGTTAGGCAGAATGATGATTCAAAATTGTTAAAGTATGAATTTTATTATTGGAATCAGAATGTCATCTCATTATACTTTTGTTTGAGTATCTGCTTCCTTTGTCACTATTTAAATGGCACAGTCAAAAGCAGACTGGTTGTAAAGGCATCAGGGAGAAATGTTCATCAGTTCTTTATCATATATTGTCACTTCATTTTCTCGTGAAATGTCCTGAAATGAGTCTTCCTTTCTGAAAGAATTGTTGAACTGATGATATAGATGTGATCGCAGTTCTTCCGCTTGCTTTGTTTCTGAAGTTATCTGCAGGCAAATTAAAAAGTTGCCATGATTAACTTGAATTAATGGGACAGTGCAGCTGCACAATTGTGCGTAATTGCAGTACTTCCATGGCAGAGGAAATATACAGAGCTGATAATAAGAAAATCACTCATAATTTAGAATCGTTAATTTCATTACATTGCCTATTTTAATTATTTCCTCTTTGTGCAAAAGAATGTACATGATTTAATTACAAATTGCTAAAAGCATAATAGTCACATAAAGCAATTTTCCATGTTCATTTGATTGTTCTTGATATCCAAGAAGCCATGTTAGTATCATCTTGCTGAATACATTTCATCAACCTTAAAATACTTACCCACACACATTGAATGAAAAATGATTGTTGCGCCACTGAATTTTCATATTTCGGCACTTCAGGCAATGTAATACACTGCCAAGGAATTTGCATACCTAACGTACGTCTGCTGAAGGAATATGAGAGGGAAAAATTTGCAATACAGTTGTTTTAAAAAAATAGCTGTACGTGAATAAAGTGCAAATATTCTTTGATAGCCTTCAGTTCCATATTTTAAATGTAGTGGAAATATTACACATTCAATTCCAAATCAAAGCATTAACAAATTTGATCAAGTGTTATTCTTTTACAGGAAGCAAAGGAATTGTAATCTTTTAAAAAAGAAAATAGCAGTGTTGAAAATTTAATCTTCAAACTCAAACACTAAATTTAACTCAAGGGGCTCTAATTTCTTGGCGCAGCGCAGGGTGGCGCAGCGTGGCGTAGCGTGGCGCAGCCCACACAGTGGTAATTTCGTCCGGTGCAGCCTGCGCAGTGGTAATTTCGTGCGGTGCAACACCGTGCGCAGCCACTTTGGCAATTTGGTAGACGGACGTGCGCCGAGATGGGTGTGGCGGCGTAGTAGGGGGAGGTGTCACATATTCATCAAGACGCAGTGACAATTTCGTAGAAAAAGTCTTCGCTGAAGTTGCGCAGAAAGCTCGCCAGCTCCAACCTGGTTTACTTTCTGTGCAGTGGTAATTTGGCTGACCAGCGCACAGTGCGCACACGTCACCGAAACCTCACAGGCAGGTTTCCAGAATGTCAGGCACATTTCAATGCAATAAATAATTACAGCAACCACTATTTAATGTAACTATCTGAATCAGGACATAAATTATAGTATCTATATCGATTGTCCTGATGTCAGATTAAAGGCGGTTGGCACGTGTAATGGAAACTCCACCTGGCTTAATCAACGCAGCTGAATCTGTGATGCAAACTAATGACTTCACATCTTTCTCAGCCAACCACAAACTCCCTATATATAATGCTTGTGTTCTATGCTCAGTAAACCTGCTTGCACACTGGACGCGAAACGAATTTTTCCCACGACTGATTACAGTCAAAGTCAATGGAAAGACGTGAAAGTCGGACAGGGTTTTAATATATCTCGTGTCCGAAAGTCATAAAAGTTCTAGTTTTTCGAGTATTCCAGGAATTATTAGACGTGCAAACTTGGCCATGTTTGTGTTCGACCTTCACAAAATGCAAATTGATAGCTATCGACTTTTCTTGGTCTTTTTATTTGTGTGTTTTCTTCCGTTGAAGATATACAACAGTCTTTATTCGGTCTCTCTTTTGAAAATGAAAGCACCAGAGGTGCTGATGCCTCGGTGTGTATTGCTTAGCCACTACTGATGTACAATAGTTGTACAGTAACATAAAAGCAAGCTTGAATACATAAACAGTCAATAGAGTGCGGTCCTTGTGCCAAAATCATGTGGGTGTGGCTTAACATTATGTACACAAAACGTGTATACTGAAACATGAAGTGCTACAAAAAATGAACTGAATCCTTTTTCAAAATTCTGGCACATTTAAAATCAAGAGAACAGTGTTTGTCACTCGTTGGCATTGTTACTTTAGCTTGGATGCACACGCTGTCGCAGTTATGATGGTAACAGACAGACAAACAAACAAATACACAGACTGAGTACCGTATGCTCGCTGTGCGCATGCGCACACCGAGGCATAATTAGTCAGATGGATCGAACACATTCACGCTTTATTTCCACACCAGAGATAGAATAGTGCTTGTAGTCAGTGAGCAAATCAATTCCATGACCATTGACAGTGTGAATAAATTATCGCATGCACGATCAAGACTGTCCGAGGCGAAATGCAAAATACTCCATGCACGGCAGCCAGCAAAAAGTAAAAGTATTAGTATGAGAACAGATTTATAACGAAATAAAGAATAAAAATATATCACCAACAAACAGAGCATCCAAAAAAGATGGCCCGCAAATAAATAAATCGCTGTGTTCATTGGATGTTCTGTTTGTTGTTAAAATGTTTCTTTTTATTCTTTATTTCGTTATCAATCTGTTCTAATCATCCTCTTTTTATTTGGCTGTCAGACACGGAGTATTTTGCATTTAATGTCCGACAGGCATTGTACATTGTCCCGCGCCAATGTCGACTCACTTTATTGAGCAGAGCTTAAACAGAAACATTGATTGAAATTCTTGGTACTCATGTTGAAGAACTGAGCCCTCTTATCAAAACATTCACCTTTAATATCTAAAACATTCAGTAGATTTGCAGAAATTAAAAACAATAATCGACTGTCGGACACGGAGATATATTAAAACCCTGTCAGACTCTCGGACACGTAGACACTGCGTTCAACGCAATTTGTCGTGCGAAAAATGCGTTTCGCGTCCAGTGTGCAAGCGGCTTAATACTAGGCTACTATTTATTGTCACTTAGGTTTTATCGTTTTTAGTGGGGGAAAGGAATACAGCCTGATTGCTATGATCTCGTACTGAGTTAAGATCACATAGTGAAAATAAATGTGTAACGTATCTTGCATTGTTGTCCATGCATGTTAATCCCAAAATTTTAAGCAGCAACAGGGTGTAATAATAGGAACACGCTATCCATCGTTTCTCTTCCCAATGATGTAGGCAGAAGAAATAAATGAGCAACCATCGTATTTCGTTCCAACTTCATAAGTTTGAATGATCTGACGTAGTTTCGTTTTGAAATTCCATTCAAGTTCGCTAATAGTAATAATTCGAGAATGCCCTAGCTAGCCAGCTAACTCATATTCGTAATGCTTAATATAGACGTAAGCGGTGCAGAAAACATGCCTGAAGCAGCAAAGTAAAATGCAACATTAATGCATCATGCAGACATAGGACAGAGGCTACTATATTCCAACATATTAAAGGTGAGGAGAGGAGTTCATTTAATTGGTGAAGATTTGACTCGGCTGTGTTATACCCAAACACGCCTTCTTTGCCACTTGCGCCGGCAGGAGGGACCGAGGCGGGACAGAGGAGTACTTGCGCCAGGGTACGCCGGGCACGAAATTGCAACATACGCCTGGACACACCCCGTTGGCGCAGCGCACCCCCCATTCGCCGCGCCTGGTCTACGAATTTAGAGCCCAAGATTTAACTTCCCTTTAAATTACTGAGCTAATATTTAGTTGCAAAACCATTGTTTTTGATAACTACTGCGCATCTGCATTGCATCGAGCCAACCAACTTCTGGCTCCTAGAAATAAGTATTTCAGCCCAGGATAAACAAACTACATTCCACAGTCCCTGTGAATTTTTGGGTTTTGCCTCAGAAACTACATTTTTAATGTCACCCCTCAGGTTTTCAATGGGGTTGAGGTGGGGGGATTGAGCTGGCCACACCAATACCTAAATCCTGTTTGTCTGGAACCAAGATGTTGCTAGCTTACTCATGTGTTTGGGGTCACTGCCTTATTGAAACACCCATTTTAGCAGCATTTCCTCTTCAGCAGACGGGAACATAATCTCTTCAACTATTTGGATGTATTCAAACTGATCCATAATCCTTAATATATGACAAATAGACCCAACAATGATTTTTGCACCACCATGCTTCACTGATTTCACAGTGTACAGTGGCTTGAATTCAGTACCTGGGGGTCATATGACATACTGTCAATGACCACTAGACCCAAAAAAAAGCGATTTTACTCTCATCGGTCACAAAGTCATGTCATTTTTTGGCCAGTCAATGTGTTCCCTGACAAATTTTAACTGATTCTGCACATGCTGTTTTTTCAAAAACGGTGCTTTACGGGGGCTTCTTGCTGATAGCTTAGCATTGGTCAAGCGTATTTGGACCGTAACTTACAGGTAATTTTATATCATCTTTGATTTTTCGGGAGGTCATGATTGGCTGAATCTTTTCCATTCTGACTATTCTTTGAACCATTTTAGCAATAGTTACTCATTTCCTTCTGCGTGTTTCAGCTTTTTGTTGCCATTTTAAAGCATTTGACATCATTTTAGTTTAGCATCCAATAATTAGTTGCACTTCTTTATACGTTTTCCCCTGTCCAATCAACCTTTTAATCAAACTATAACCCCATTTCCCAAAAACTTGGGACACTGCGTAAAATGTAAAAAAAAAAGACAGAGCGCAATGATTTGTCCATCACTAAAACCCTATCTTTAATTGAAACATAGTACATAGACAGCAAATCAAATGTTGAAACTGAAAAATGTTTTTGGTTTCTGAAAAATATCTGCTCATTTTCAATTTCATGCCAGCGACACATCTCAAAGAAGTTGGGACAGGTTCAACGAAAGACTGGAAAAGTTGAATGATGCTTTTAAAATACACCTGATGGAACATCTCATCATTAATTAGGTTAATTGGCAACAGGTGAGCAGCATGAATGGGTATAACAAGTCTTTCAGTGGTAAAGATGGCGAGGGCCTCATCACTCTATCAAAGACTGCATTTGGAAATATTTCAACAATTTAAGAATAATGTTTTGCAACGTAAAAATGCAAATAATTTGGGGATTTCATTCTCTACGGTACATAATATCATTCAAAGTTTGAAAGAATCCGACAAAATCTCTGTATGTAAGGGACACAATGTTATGTATGAGTATTTTATGTAAAGCACTGTATATCATTTGTAAATGGAGATTTATTACATGCTGTTTTTGCTGCCTTGCTGGTCAGCTATTTATTTTGTTCATCAGCACCCTCTGGTGGTGTGTCTGTAGCAAAACATGATCTGATGCAATACCACTTCTTTGTAATGTAATAGACTAGTGCTTTCTAGAAGTTTCTGGCTTCTTCTTGCCTGGAGGGGGCGGGATTACCCAGGAATCCTGTAGATCTTTCCAGAATGTTGCTGGTCTATATAAATGCTGTGATTTTGGTCAGTAGAAGCAGAGTTTTTGTTTTGGCAACAGAGTTACATAGTGGCATTAGAGTGTTATTATAAGATTAAACAGTGGATTATTTGTAGAGGTTTTTTTATTCAGTGAAGAATAAATTTGTTTAAGTTGTCATTGCTGGTTTTCTTTGTTCTGATTTTCAAGTCATAACAACGGCCAAAAACTAATATTGAATGGCAGCGGTCATCAAGCCCCCAGGCAGCACTGCATTGAAACCAGACAGGATTCAGCAGTGGAAATCACTGCATGGCTCAGGAACAATTCTGTAAACCACTGTCAGTGAACAAAGTTTGTTGTTGGATCCACAGATGCAAATTAAAACTTTGCCATATTAAAACAAGATGCAGAAATGCTGCTGCCTTCTCTGAGCCCAAGGTCATTTAAGATGGACTGAAATAAAATACAAAACTGTCTTGTAGTCTGACAAATCAAAATATGAAGTTCTTTTAAAAAATCACGGGCAACGTGTCCTCTGGGCTGAAGAAGAGTGGGGCCATCCGGCTTGTTATCAGCACACAGTTCAAAACCCAGTATCCATGATAGTATGGGGGTGCATTAGTGCGCATGGGAATTCACACAACTATGAAGACAAGATTAATGGAGAGTACTATATAAAGGTTTTGGAGCAAAATATGTACATATACTGCCATCCTGAAGTCTTTTTCAGGGAAGGCCTTGCTTATTTCAGCAAGGCAATGCCAAAAACCACATTCTGCATGCACTACAACAATATCGCTCCATAGCAAAAGAGTCTGGGTGTTAAACTGGCCTGCCTGCAGTCCAGACTAGTCACCCATTTAAAATGTTTGCCATATTTTAAACAAAAAATGTGACAAAGGAGGCCATGAAGTGTCAAGCTGCTGAGTTCCGACATCAACCAAGAAAGGAAGAACATTTTGCCATCAAAACTGCAACAGTTAGTCTCCTCAATTCCTAAACACTTTTGGGAGTGTTATTAAAAGAGGTGGTGAGGCAACACAGTGGTAAACACGCCTCTGTTCCAACTGTTTTGAAACATGTTGCTGGCATCAAATTCAAAATCAGCATAATCTTTTCAAAAAACAATACAATTTCTGAGTTTCAACGTCTGATATGTTGTCTTTGTACTATTTTCAAGGAAATATAGAGATTGAGTGATCCTTGCATCCTTGCATTTGGTTTTTATTTACATTTACACTACGTCTCAACTTTTTTTTTAGAAATGGGGTTGCACGTTGTTCCTCCAAGCAATGTTTGGACTGGCCTATTTTACTTTGCATTTCAGAGGGACATATATTTTTTTAACATGTGAAACATTTTCTTCCCTCTTCCTTCATAAAGGACAATTAATGACAGCTGTTTCTTCACAGAATGAATGAATTCTCTAACTGAACTCCACACTGTATTTTGAACACACCCATTTCAATGAATGACTGAATTACTCAGAACAAGCAGCATGCATGTCATGACAGTTGGGTGGGTCTGTTGTTTTTCTATTACACTACTCCATCTACAAATAAAAAACTGTGGTTCATTCGGTTATTGAGGTTTTACTGCTATTTTTTTTAACACAACTGTATGTGTCAATGAAGAATTTCATTTTAACTGCAGGGTCAGCATTATTATTCACAGTAAATGGTAATCATTTAACTGGAAAAAAATGTGCATGCACACCTTTGTGCATACATTTTTACATATTCTCGGAGGGAATTTTTCCTGATGAAATTCTGAGAGTAATTTTAAATGAGCTCAACCGCACAACCATGTGCATGCCGAAGAGAATCCTGTAACAGTGCCCTCCGATAATATTAGCATGCTTGTAAATATGGTCAATAATGGTTATGATTGAATGCCTTTTATGATGTATCCTCTGTGTGATGAATTCAAAATGTTAAAAAATATAAACTTTAATTGTAATATAGTGATTGAAGGAGGAAAATTATATTAATAACTCAAAAATATTTCTCAAAAACTTGCACCACAATTATTTAAATGTGCTTATAGTCCATATAGTGAAGCTTATTCCCAGGGATGCTATTAGCGAGAAGGCTGCTGATGCATATACGCTAAAGAAATGTGTCTATGTATCTATGAAGTCCTGTGGTTAAGGATAAGGCTGATGGCTGGTTCTGTTGAGTCTCTGTGAGGAAGACAGTGGCATCCTTCCCCCGACAATGGCAAAATAGGATAAGTCATTAGATGCATTTATGTTGACATCAGAATGCACTTGAAATAACTATGCTACCCTACTGAGGCACAGTGCAGTAATTATGCAGTGGATGAAACTGGGAAAAAATGGCTTTCAAGTTTGTTCACTGGCCAGGCAAATGGGTTGATAAGTCTCCTGTGATCTGGAAAAACCTAGTATGTGTGTCACTTTTGGTAGAAACTGAGTTTAACCTTCATTTGCAGTAATTAAGAGTGGTGAAAATCTTAAAACACTAGCTATTAGTGTCATTTGAAACCTAAATGGGATCGAGTCTGGAGATATAATGTCAGGGTGCATGCTACCCGCTCGCCACGTTGCCAGTGGCGAAGTGGTGTGTCATGTGGCGACCGAAAATTGGCCACAAAGCGCCACGCCGGTGAAAGCCTAATTTTGGAGAGAGTGGCGAAATAATAACCTCAGGTTTTGCGCCACGACTGCCTGATGCGTACCACAAGTCCAATCGCCACTTCGCTGCCGTAACTCACTACCATATTTGGTTTGTACTTAATTATCATACATCAGTAATAAATTATCTTTATAACGTTCATTCCGATCACACTGATTGGCTGACTATTTCATCATTCCGCCTCAATAATAATAAATTATGAAATCTAGCAGGACAGCCACAGATAAACGAAAGTAAGCATGCGATAGTGTATATCTTACTGAACAAACACTCATTAAAGCAGCGCATTAATGTCAGTGGGACAAGATCGGCACTGAAATCTGCATAACTTCGACCTCAGTTCTGTTGTGCAAAGGAAAAGGCCTTAAATTCATTTATGATCAATAATGATTATTTGTATTTTTAAACAATAAATACTTCCTCTACTATGTGGACAAATTTTCTGAGTTTGTCGAAAATAATGGGTCGACACGTAATCGTCATACCTTAGAGCAACCTTATACAGTGGGGTGCAAAAATTTGGGCACCCCTGGTTTAAATGTCTGTTACAATTAATCTCCAAGTTATTGAAAGCAAACCTGAACACTAAATTCCACAAAGTTGTACATGACACATTGCATCACATTTTAAAGCAAGAATAATTTTTATATTTAACTTTTTACAGTTTCAAAATAACAAAACAAGGAAAAAGGCCTTGTACAAAAGTTTGGGAACCCTGTCAGCTAGTACTTTGTTACTCTTCCTCAGGCAGCTAGAACAGCTTGCAAACTTTTCCTGTAGCCAGCTAAAAGTCTTTCAAATTCTTGTCTTTGGAATTTGCCCAATTCTTCCTGACAGAAACCTCTAGCTCAGAAATATTCTTCGGCCCTCTTGCATGCACGACATGTTTGAGGTCTCTCCACAGATTTTCAATAATAATCAAGTCTGGGGTCTGTGATGGCCATTCAAAAACCTTCATCTGTCTTTCCTAGAGATACTTCATGGTGGAATTTGAGGTATGCTTCAAGTCATTGTCTTGCTGGAATACCCAACGTCTCTTCAACTTCAATTTCTGGACTGAGCTTTGGACATTAGCCTCTAGAATGTCTTGATATTTGGTGGAATCCATACTTCCTTCCACCCGCACAATATTGCCTGTGCCCCAAGCTGCTCCACAACCTCAAAGCATAATGGATCCACCTCCATGCTTAACAGTTGGCAACATGTTCTTCTCTACAAATGCTTCACCCTTTTTTCTCCAAACATACCTTCTTTGGTTGTAGGCAAAAAGTTCAATTTTCATTCCGTCAGTCCAAAGCACATTGTTCCAATAGGCTTGAGGCTTCGCAAGGTGTTCTTTTGCTTACTTCAGATGCTTAATTTTGTGTTGAGGTCGTAGTATAGGCTTCTTTCTTGCAATACTGCCATGTAGGTCTTTGTTGTTTAAGGTACGCTGTATTGTTGTCCTGTGAATAACTAGACCTGTGTCTGCTACTCTTTTTTGCAGCTCTTTTGCAGTGATGTGTGGGCAGGGCCGGCCGCTGGCATAAACACTCTATGCGATTGTTTATGGCCACAACCGCTAGAGGGGGCCACACGATCAGTGTGTGATTTACTTTTTGACCCTCTCTTTATTCCAACAATACACTAATACACTACAATTGTTGTTAATTCCTGTGCATGTGTGATTTTCATTCAGTTACGAGCAGTGCGTGTGATTTGGTGGTTGCCCTGTGAGTGTTTTGGGGCCACAAACAAAATCTCGCTTAGGGCCACCAAAATCCTAAGGCCGGCCCTGTGTGAGGGTTCTTCTGAGCATTTCTCACCAGATCTCGGGCCATTATATCTGAAATTTTTCTTGGTCTTCCAGATCTTGCCTTGACTTCAATTGTTCCATTTATTTTCCATTTTCTTACAATGTTTCTGACAGTAAAAATGGGTAGTTTGAAACTTTGCGAGAGTTTTTTGTAGCCCTCTCCTTGTTGGTGGAAGTGAATTATCTTGATTTTGGCATCCTTGGACAACTGTTTAGAGGAACACATGGTTTTTAACACCAGACACAACAGTTGGATACTTTAGAAGGCATGGAGTTTCTTAAAAATATATAGTTCAACCCTGGAATTATATTCACCTAACTCACTAAAGCCCTAACGAGTAAATCACCTGGGTCTTAGTAACCATCTTCTTAAAAGGTAACAAAGAATAGTCCAAAAAGGTTCCCAAACTTTTGCACAGGGCCCTTTTCCTTTCTTATCCTTTAAAAACTCAGAAAAATTAAAATAAAAAAGAAACCTTGCTTTTAAATTTGCAGAAAGGTGCCATGTTTAACTTTGTGGCATTTAGTGTTCAAGTTTGCTTTCAATCACTTGGAGATTAATTGTAACAGACATTTAAACTAGGGGTGCCCAAATTTTTGCACCCCACTGTAACTAAATAAATGGCAAACTTGTTGTTGGTATGCCAGCTATTTGTCAGAATGGCCCAATATTCTAAACGCTGCTGGCCAGTCACAGGTCAGAAATAGCAGAAAATAGATTAGCAAATTAGTCGGTAATATAGCAGAGATTATTAGCTTGAGTGAGCCAACGCACTGTCTACTCGAGGCAGAACTGGACACATATGCAATCAGAACGGAGTTCAATGCAACCAGAACAAACAATCAGTCGACTACCCTGCTAACTGTTAGTAATTATACAACAATGATAGCCAGTGGCGTAACGTGATCCGCGTGGGCCCAAGTGCAGACCTGACGACACGGCCCCCCCCGATTCCATGCAGATGCACGTGTTTTTTTTTTTTTTTCTACATGGATGAAGGCGTCTACTGTCGCAATATTACATCTTTGCATGCTCCTCTAAGTTTTATACGTACAACACACACTAAGGGTTACTACACTATTTCATTCTATGATATAAAGTTTCCTATTTATTTCTTAACATTATTATCTAAAAATTATTATCTTAATAATGGTCATCATCAAGAACAATGAGACATAATGAGCAAATGAACGACGCATTAACATAACTTTATTGGGATGATCTGAAATTTTGTGAACAGCAAGGAATTGTGGGAACAATAATCAGCGAGCAAGTGGACATCGTAAAAACAGTTGATCTGTGCTCACGCTCATGCAGAAAAGGGGAGAGCGGCTTTAAGACTCTTTTAGCTATGAAACCAAATGTGCTTAATTTCGGCACCTTGGCCAAACTTTCCTCCTGCTCCTTACGCTCTTGCCGCTTCCTGCATAAATTCTTCGTTTGTAGCATGCAAGATTAAACCACAGACTGTCCTTGGATTAAACGATCGGACCGTGACATCGTCACATGGGTGGTCTATGGAACGTTGTACATTATCCCAGAAACACTTGCTGTCTCAATGACGATATCAACAGCAGAATAAACTTATCATTGTTTGTTTAAGCATTTTACAAAAAGAAATCTAAATTATTTCATGTTATAACAACTTTTGTTCAGTTAAAATGATGAATAATGTACCATGATGACATCGACTTGCCAGCACCATGACTGAGAAATGAATGCAGTTGCAGTGGTATAAATATCCTGTAGCATAGTATATACACTATCACTTGTAGGCTTAGGTTACTATGTGAGTTATAACAGTGAAAGACACCTATGCTGATGTCTTTTGGTGCCAATTAACAGGCCCCCCTTGCCACCGGACCCCAGTGCCGTTGCACTCCCTGCACCCCCTATTGTTACGCCAATGATGATAGCATTTTTCGCGACTTTAAACTGACATTATGCCTGTCGGTTACGTGCGACTCAGCCACGAGTCATTTTCAGCCGAACTCCAAGCAGCCGACTGCGTGCCGCTGACGTTGAGACAGAAAGACACAAAAGCAAACGATCAGTATAATCGGCTATGTTTAATCCAAAAAATGATCGAGCCTCTAGGCTCTACAACCCCAAATCCGAAATAGTTGGGACAAAGTGTAAATTGTGAATAAAATCAAAACACAATGAATTTCAAATCACACCAGCCAGTATTTTATTCACAATAGAACAGAGATAACATAGCAAATGTTGAAACTGAGAAATTTTACAATTTTATCCACAAAATGATCTCATTTCAAATTTTATGGCTGCTACAGGTCTCAAAAAAGTTGGGACAGTGGCCTGTTTACCATGATGTAGCGGTGCCAGGTAAAAATGTCAGAGAAAAAAGGGCAGATATAAAACCTATCAGAGCTGCCGTGCGTTAAAATTGCATTTCAAGCGGTGTTTCCGGTGTCCTTTCTCTTTTCAAGAATAAGAAATCTTACCTTTAACATTTTTTTCCTCTGACATTTTTACCGCTGACATTTTTACACCAAACCGATGTAGCATCCCCTCTTCTTTTTAACACAGAGTGGAGGCGTCTGGGCATTGAAGAGACAAGTTTCTTGAGTTTAGCCATTGGAATTTGATCCCACTCTTGTTTAATACAGGCTTCCAGCTGCTGGAGAGTTTTGGGTCTCCTTTGATGGACTTTTTGTTTAATTATGTGCCAAATGTTCTCAATCGGTGAAAGATCAGGACTGCAGGCAGGCCAGTTCAGCACACGGACTCTTCTACTACCAAGCCATGGTGTTGTAATAGCTGCACTATGTGGTTTTGCATTGTCCTGCTGAAATACACAAGGCCTTCGCTGGCAGAGATGTTGACGGAGGGGAGCACATGTTGCTCTAAAACCTTTATATACCTTTCAGCATTCATGGTGCTTTGTAAAACATGCAAGTGTCCATATGCACTTATACATCCCCATACCATCAGAGATGCTGGCTTTTGAACTGAACGCTGATAACAGGAGGGGTCTTTTACCTCTTTAGCACGGAGGACACAACGCCCATGATTTCCAACAAGAATGTCAAATTTTGACAGTACCTTAAGGTAGTTTCCCGTCACCGCCATCTTGAAAGTCACGATAAGACGATTGACGAGCACGAACGGTCCACGGAATTAATTTGCAATCTGTTCCCCTATCCTACCTATTCGTTCGTGCTCGTCAATCGACTTATCGTGACTTTCAAGATGGCGGCTACAGGAAACTACCTCAAGGTACTGTCTGCATTAACAGTCTTTTTAATAAACTACCTGTGCATTTTCAAAGTTCTCAGTGCCTCGTTTTAAATGTCAGGGCCCTCAGAATTCTACTAATGAAGTGTGGAGCTACTTTGAGCCTTGTTAATGATGTAAAAATACCGATTTCTTTGCATGGCAACACTATACCCCATTCACTACCATTGTAAGCCTGTTGGGAGCTTCGGCTAAAAAGCCCTGTATTTCGAAATGTTGGGTGCGTACGGAGGTGGGGTATTTGACAAAAGTTAGTACTCGTTATCATGTTTCAATACACCCCAAGTCAGTTTCGCACTGGAGTTCCCCTTTAAAATCTTGTCAGTGGTAAATATCTCCAGTGGCTTAGTAGCAGCATTTTGAGTTAAATTGTAGCTTTGCTCATAAAGAGGTGATAAAATTCAATTGACAGTCAAGATCCACAAAAAACAAGTTCCAATCTGGCAAGGCTCAGAGGAATCCTGGGAATTATAAGAAAGCGTGACTCTGAGATGTTCAATTAGCGGCCTGCACTTCTTCCCAGGTGTGGTACAATTACTATTTATCTGACTGGGGAGACACTATGATCAGAAAGTGCATCTATCTAATTACGCTTCATTTCTGCTCTCTCTGTGCTGGCGCCAGGGAGTTTGTTTTGTCACCGTCTTCCTGATTCCGGTCTGCGCATGCGCAGTTTGGACTAGTCTACTGTGGTGGAAACTGAAGGGGGGGCCCAAAACAAGGGATTAAGTATCTTGATTAGGGATGTCCAAAAATATCGGCGGACCAATATTATCGACCGATATTTGCATAAAAATATAATATCGGAAAAGATTGTTATCGGATTTTTCGCCAATAATGAAAACCGATAAAACAAGAGCACTCAGAGAGCTCAGCTCCACGCCAAGGCAACTCTGTGCATTGGTTATTTTCGTTGGCTGACATAGGATATTGTTGCATTCCACCGCCAGGTAGCAGCAAAACCTAAAAGCACGCCGGTTGGAAATCTGGCCCATTGGGAAGACTAAATTTCTACCAGCATAGCTGGATTTGAACTTTGGCTTATATCTCAGCTGTACCTTGGCCTAGATATGCCAAAATTTAATCACTTGCATGTTATTTTAGTCGGCCTTACACACACAGTTGTACTGGTCCAATATTTTAAAATTTGTGAAGTAGTCAAATTGCCTAGGTGTAGGGGGCATTGTCAGGATTATCTCAGGGAGAGTGTGATCCAAACTGTTGAGACAAAATTTAAAAAAAAAAAAAAAATGGCACTTTTTCCATAACTTAAGTTGAAGTTGTTTTCTTATTTTTTTCTTCTTGTTTACATTTCGAAAGCTTTGTTGCATTTGTGAATGCATTCAGTGGGGCATCGCGTTGACATGATGTGTTAAAGGTGACATAGAATCAAAAAACATTTTTACCTTGTCTATGTTGAATAATGGTAGTCTACCCGCATTCAAGAACATACAAAAAGTGCTAGACATTCTGAACATCTCCGTTTCATAGAAATTTCTCTTTTAAAAATGATCGCCAGAAAACCGGCCAATCTGAACAACGGATACATATGATGTCACATGTATCTCACTGCCCCCCCACTCTCATTCCATTTCCTCCCCTTCAAAATAATTTGCATACACGTCTTTATGCAATACCATTGCTTCCAATCCCTCAGTAAAGACAAGCGTGACAATTCCAGAGTCATAATCGATTTCCGTGTCACTAGTGGGGAAATCCACCGTAATGCATGTGAAATGGATTAACTTATTGCACAAGGACTTAAATTCCGCAAATGAATTTCTTCAATGTGCTTTGATTGAATACTTGCTGACTACGGCACAGGAACGTCAGTGCGAGAGACTCACTCCGAATGCGTAAGCCTTGGCAGCTCTGAAGTAGCCTATCTAGCTGTCTCCGAGACATTGGGAATGGAAACATTTGTATACTTAGCATTCCAACTTTTGTCCTAAGAATCTATATACACGTGTCGACTTTTCATACAAACCATATAAGCATCAGCCTTTGAGCGAGCCTCCTCTGTCTATTTTGATGCTCATATTATCACTAACAAGCGTAGTTGAAACGGTTCTATTTTCATTCTGCTCGAATGGTAGGCTACCTAAGACCCAAACTTGGATATGGCATATTTATGCATTAGAGTCAAATTATTATTTATTCTCGATTTAATGGTGCAAAAGGATTAGGCTAATGTCCAAATGGGTAGACCGTGCTATAACTTCGTTCGGACACTTTGGACAAGAAATGGTTATTACGTTTGTGGAAAAAAAAAAAAAACATTCAAAAATACTTACCATTCAGAAACGTTTAAATCCAGCCTTTTCTGGACTGGTTCTTCCCTCAATTCAGCGTCCTCATCCGATTCGGGCTCAAAAATATGAGGCTGAATCTCTGAATATGCCATGGCTGCATGAAGTTGGTCTGTCCGTGTTCTGAAGCCGGCGAGTGTTTTCCATTTTCCCTACCGCTCTGGGCGAAGCTACATTCTTTTGAGTGGCAGCAAAGCCAGCCAATCAGCGTCAAGTGCTTGCATTTCATAATGAGGTTGCCAGTTAAGCCCGAAAGGTCACCAAATAGGTGCAAAACAACGCGTTCAAAATCCTCCACCCTAGCATAGCTTTTTGAGAAAGGTTTTTAGGAAGCTTCTGAGGCATTACAGACCCAACCAAAATTTTGTTGTCTAAATGTCACATCACAGAACAAGTATAAATACCCCGTTCAACCATTCTATGTCACCTTTAAATCCACGACAGGAGATACGTCATGTTGCCTAAAATTAGTTTGGGGGGAAATATAGCGCACATATATCGATATCGGTGGATTTTGAAATCGGAAATTAAGAATCGACCAATATCGGATATCGGCAAAAAAGCCAATATCGGGCATCCCTAATTTTGATGCTTTTTTGAGCGCATGGATTTATAAGAAAACGTTAAAAATAGTAGAAAAAAGAAAAAAAACTTTCTAGATCATAATAAGTTAATGAGGCCTTTTATGGGGCCCCTTGAAAGCATGGGGCCCTAGGCAACTGCCTACCTCTGCCTAATGGTAAGTTGGCCTATGACGGTATACAGTTGAATCCAAAAACTTCTACTGATATTTAGCCGAACCTATGGCATTATTTCCCTCATACTGGCATACGTTTGCCTATAACACATTTTTGACCACAACTAGTTTGTTATTCAGGTCAAATTTAATCTAGATGGCAATCATATTCAAATCTGAACATGTTGCACTCTGAGCAAATGGAATTTGCATAATGTAATTATGCACGTTTCTTGTTACTTCAATCTGACGTTTCTTATGAGTTTTAGTAAAATAATTCTGACAATTATTATTACCAACTGAAAGAAGATAAGCGCTAAATTGAGTGTGGGTTCATTGCATTCAAGTCATATTTTACTGTAGCCAAAATGAGGTTGCATCCACGTGTGTAGATGTGAATTCACAGTGGCCGTATCCTGGGATAATTTTTAATCCATTCCACACCCTGAATAGCACAGGAACCAGCGTGCCTAAGTTGGATCTGCTCATGCTGTATCACATGTAATAATCACTTGACCACAAATGGGGATTACAAAATGACCATCCTTAGCATGGTAAGCTGGCCTCATCAAGTTATTAATTGTCATCAAAGTGATTTTGGACTTGCATTGATCAAGTTCCCATTTGTCTAAAGTAGCAGCCAGATAAGCAGACTGGAGGATGGACTTAATAGTCCTTAATACTTACCCAGTACTCCTGCAAAGCAGGCACTTGAACCAGGTCTCAGTCACCATGATGTTGTTGAACCATGTGACTGTGTGCAGTTTGTTGTAAAGTTTTGGTGGGTGTTAGTTATTCAAGTTCCAAAATTATTAAATTCAATTTTCTGAACAACTTTCTGTTTTATTCTTTTCATCTCTAGTAGCATGCAAACCACATTACGGCTGCTGGAAAGCCAACACCAACAGTGGGGATACTAGGATAGGATAGTACAGTGTTTTCTCACCACGCAATTTAAATAGGGTTGTCCCTATCTGTTAAAAAATGTTTAATGGATTTCCATCCATGTTTGAATTTTAATCACAGTTTAAAAATGTGATTTTTAATGCATTTTGCAGCCTGTACAAATTTCATTACCACTCTAATTGAAAATTGCTTGTAACTGCCAGTAACCACCATGATGGAAAGAATACCTGGCTAAAACACTATAGTACAAGTAGTCATTGAAAAGATGATACATACCCACTTGTCTCTGGCTGTCTGTACACTTACTCTGTGACTGTGTACGCACTAGGGATGTAGCAGTATGAAAATTTCATATCATGGTTTTTGTGAACAAAAATATTGTGGCATTCGGTATTGTCACGGTATTATTAAAATGTGCATAAAAGGTTCAAAAAGTACTGATAAATTGCTAACATCATTTCAACAACCTTTTATTATGAAACCACTATATAAAATTAGCAGCATTATCCACTTTTTGCTTTCATAACGAAAAATAACTACAATCAATAACATTCTGTGTGTTAAAATTACAAATCTGTGGCCCTGAGAGGTAACTGCACATTGCAAATAGACTTTTTACATGCATGTACACGTGAAAATCAATAATAAGAACAATAAATAACTTTCTGTATGTAAACATTGTTATGACTTGAAAATCACAACAAAGAAAATCAGCAAGACTGTATGGACTGCATGCCCAAAACCAGATCTAGTCTTCGGCAATGGTCCAACTGAAAGGTTCTTCAAAAACAGGAATGGGCTTAAGTCGAGCCTTTGGAATATTCTGGTTCGGCTTCCCAAACATTTGACAAGTATGACAGGATTTGCAGTACTCCTATACATCGGACCTCATGGAAGGCCAGAGGAAATGATTCCTGATACGTTGAAGGGTCTTCTTGATACCCAAATGACCTGACATAGGATTGTCATGGGCCAGACTAAGAATTTCTTGACTTTGGAAGAACAATTTGATGGGTGATCATCCACTCTTCATCTGCAGAAACATCAGGTGGACGCCACTTTCTCATAAGCACACCATTTTTATGGTAAAAACAGACATGAACTTGAGTAGCCTCTTGTTCACTTGCAGCCTGTGGTAGAAGATGCGCTAGATCACCAGCTTGTTGTTGCTCCTGAATAAGTTGTTGCTGAGACAGAATGTCATTAGATTGACCTGACAAGGACAAGTCTGAAGATTTCCCAGACATCTCAGGACTGGAAGGTTCCTGATGAAAAGACTGCTCAATGAAGGTGTCAGCCAGGTTGAAGTCCAGGTCAGCATCATCTTGAATAGCCTTTTTGGCCATAGAAGGAGTAACTGCACATGAAAGATAGAGGTCTGGAATTTCCTCCTCCATAGATTCAAATTCTTGATCAATCAAAGGAGTGTCAGTTACAACAGGGTAGGGCACAACCTTATCCCCAGCAAGTCATTACCAAGAAGCAAATGAGCACCTTTGAAAGGAAGAGAGGACCAAACACTGACAGTAACAGGCCCAGAGACCAAGTCTGATTTGAGATGAACATTATGGAGAGGTACACTTGTAAAACCACATTCTACTCCTTGAATAAGGACATTAGTCTGAGTAGACGATTTGTCCGAAAAAGGCAGAATATCTGCAAGAACAAGAGATTGGGAAGACCCAGTATCCCTTAGAATTCGAACAGGAGCAGATGAGAAAAAATCATGTGAAAGTGAGACAAAACCATTGGTGATGAATGGCTCAAAACCCTCCATTACAGAATCGGACACAGAAGGTAGAAGATCAGGCGAACTGACCTTTGATACAAGAGAATCTCTCCTAGTGAAAGCAGTTGGCTTGGTTTCTTCTCGTTGTTGTTTTTTCTTGAGAGCATAACACTCAGAAATAAGGTGACCTTGTTTTTTGCAGTATTTGCAAGACACAGAAGGTAAAGAATCAGAGGATTGCTTCTCACTGGAAGGTATCCTCTCAGAAGTGGCCTTGGAATCATCAGAAGTGTTATTAGAAGAAGTCTTGGACTGAGACTTGCTTTGAAATTTAGAAAAAGTGGATTTTTGCACAAAAGAAGACTTATGAGTCAATGCATAACTATCAGCCAGGGTGGAAACATCTTGCAAAGGATTGGCTTGTTTCTCCTCAAGGAAAGTCTTGATATCAGGCTGGATACACCTTTTGAATTCCTCAACCAGAATAAGTCGCCTCATTCTGTCACAGTCTTTCTCAACTTTCATGGAATTACACCACTGATCAAACAACTGCTCCTTCAACCTGCCAAATTCAACATGAGTTTGATTGACTTCCTTGCGAGAATTCCTAAATTTTAGCCTGTAAGCCTCGGGGACCAATTCATAACCCTTCAGAATGGCAGATTTGACAAAATCATAATTTGAACACTGTTGGACAGATAACTGGTTATAAATTTTCCTAGCTTTACCAGTAAGAACACTTTGTAACATCATTGTCCAATACTCTTTTGGCCATTTCAAATTTTCAGCAATTTTTTCAAAATGGGTAAAGTATTGGTCTACATCATTTTCTAGGAAGGGAGGAACAAGTCTGATGTGTTTAACCACATCAAAATGATCAGAAAGTCCAAAAGATTTTGTTACAGTACCTGCTTCTATTTTCTTCATTTCCAGTTCATCCTGCAAGTGCATCCTTCTTTCTTCCAGTTCTCTCTCCAACCTTCTTTCTTCCAGTTCGCTCTCCTTCTCCAACCTTCTTTCTTCTAGTTCTTTCTCCAACCTTCTTTCCTCCAGTTCTAGTTGTTTCTGGCATAGCTGCATCTCAAGTCTTTGCAGCTCTGTTGCAGACACTTACACATCTTTAATCAATTTTGCTGCTTCTTCCCCAAAGATATCTTCATTGATGAAATGTTGCACCAAAATGTTGAATATTTTGTTTCTTCATTGATGATTTCACATCAGATAATCCAAGGGTTGAGGCTATTTGCAGCAATTCCTTCTTCTTTGCCAGCACAATTGATTCCTGGGTTGGAGTTTTCAGGACATTTTCAACATCAAAGGTCATGATTGCTGGTTTTTCAAATAGTCACAAGATTTAAAAATGATATTTCAGCTTTAATCTTTGATGAATCCAATGGTTGATCCAATGAACGGTTTGTCTCAGTGGAACCTCCAATTTGTTATGACTTGAAAATCACAACAAAGAAAACCAGCAATGACAACTTAAACAAATTTATTCTTCTTTGATTAGGTCCAAAAATTTCTACAAATAATCCACTGTGTAATCTTATAATAACACTCCAATGCCACTATGTAACTGATGCCAAAACAAAAACTCTCTTCTAACTGAGCAAAATCACAGCATTTATAAAGACTAGGATTATTCTGGAAAGATCTACAGGAGTCCTGGGTGATCCGGCCCCCTCCAGGCAAGAAGAAGCCAGAAACCTCTGAAAAGCACTAGTCTATTTCATCACAAACATGTGGTTTTGCATCAGATCATGTTTTGCTACTGACATACCACCAGAGGGTGCTAAGTGATGAGCAAAATAAACAAATAGCTGACCAGTAAGCAGCGCAAATCTAACAAATCTCCATTTACAAATGATATACAGTGCTGTACATAAAACACTCATACATAAACATACAGTTGTACATCTGTGCATTGAAGAGCACTATGTGGCCCTGAGAGGTAACTGTACATTGGAAATAAACTTTTTGTGAAAATTAACACAATATAAATTAAATAATAAGAACAACAAAAAACATTACATATGTAAACATCCAAAAAACATACAACTGTGTATTACAGATGGGACTCTGTGGCCGTGAGTGGTAACTGCACAAAGCAAATGAGAAAACGGCAAGCAAAAAGGCATTCACATTCTTCACCATTAGTGAGATATATCGGCCTTGGGTCGTATTCAGAAACGCCACTCACACTCACCCTCCACTCACCATATAGTGAGTATGACTGAAATGTAATTGGAGTGTGAGAAAGAGATCGACCTACCACTAACCGAGAGAGCGGTCCCACTCCTCGCCAGTTGCTATTCACAAACGTCACACGAGCATAACTGACAGTATTGGGTACCAGAGGCGTGCGTCGGCTGCTGCAAAGGGATGCTCAATCCTCACCCTTCAGTGCTGAATGACCTAAGCCTGTTGCAGTTTACTTTTCTTGAATAGTAAGTTTCTCAGACTAATTGGTAGAACGACAATCAAATTTATTTTTGATAGCGTTGTTATACATTGCTTCCCAAAATTATGAGGCATTTCCTTCGCACATAAATAAATGACGACGTAAAATATCAGCACGTCTTCATAAATTCTGTGGTCGAGTGGCTCGCGAAAGGCGCAAAACAGCCTGCAAGGCACACTAAGCAACATGCTGTGAAACGTGCGGTTTTATTGATTTCCACTGAGTACTATACTTGCAGTCCTAATGAGCAAAAATATCACAGTACTTTGAATCACTCCTGACTTCAGCGTCAGGCACGTCCGAAAACCCGATGAAATCAGCAGCTGCTTCACTGTCAGTGGATGCAAATAGGTTTAGTTGTTCGTCCTTCGTAATGTCAGTGTCTGGGTCTGCACTATGCAGCGGTATTTCTATCAAACAAAAATAGTTATAGATACATGTCTGATCCAATAACAAACCAGTGTTTTTTTTCCCCTTTTTAAAAAATAGGCATTTCTTCAGCGAGAGTTTCCTTGTAAATGAGTTTCCCCACTTAGCAGCGGTCACAATAAGACACTTGTTATCAAGGTTCCCGGCACTTGCGATGATAAATTAATAAGTGCCCCGTCCTAGATCGTACTGCTAGAGAAAATAAACCCAATCTGACAGAACGTGATCGGTCATCATAATATTACCATATTTAAGGGGTTTTAAATTAGACTGGATGTGTGCCACTGTTTCCAAACAGTCCTAATGGAAAAATATCAATCGCTCAGGGGTGCGTTTCCAGAAATCACAGATGTTAACTTGCGTTGTACGAACCATTGACAATGAATGGACGAACTGTGTAAGCTGCTTACTTAGTTAGCAACTACGCTTTTGGTAAACGCAGTGGTCGGTAATAGACAGAAATGGCGCTTCAAGCTAACTCTTCTCTAGTTATTGGTCAGAAAAGGCCAGAAATAAAAATGCCGCTGAATGATTATTACTGATATTTACCGAAATATTAACCAGAAAATAGTTGGTTACATGGGTTCCAGCAGTCAGCTCTGCACACATCGGCTGATCTGGAACGAACAACAAAGCACCTCTGGTTTGTATACTGAACAACAAAAGAAACGCAAGTTAACTAGTTAGTTAATGTACTCTTTTGGTTACTCAGTCAAAGTGACCGCAAAATAATAATAAGTTTGATGAAACAAGTGTAAGTGCGCACACGCTAGTAATAAATTATATTTTTCTAAAATAATTACGCACAAACTTATTTTCCAGTCTGCCTTTAATTAATTTGCGTTTCTTTTGTTGTTCAGTATATATCTCGTTGCCTTCTGTGCTGAAGAGTGGAGATTCACTCTTGCGCCCATGTGACATCACACATCACCCTTCCAGGAGGCTGCATGGCAGCTCAGTAGTGGCCTTAGGACTGCCACACAAAAACGCTCACAACTTTTTCATAAATGGTCAAGTATGCCTGAAAATTTTCTTATGGGCTCTCAATATTACAAGCTTTCAACCTATGCATGTATGTACATTCTGTAGTCTATTCCTTTAACACATCTGCCCTGTCAGTATACATCGAAAGAAGGAATGACATGATGATCATCACTTCAGTTTGTCGCATCCTGAACTGATTCAAAAAGCGACACCTGCGTCTTTCCTCCGTCTGTCGAAGTCGACGTTGAATTCACCGATATATGGTTGAGGAAGGCAAAGAATGCCCCATCTTGTTCTTGAGTATAGGTCTACTTCTTGGAGGTTACACACGGTATTGGTATTTGAAGAAGTGGTATTGCGTGTGATTGTGTGCAAAAAAAAAAAAAATCGATTTTTGGATTGCGATCCAAATCCCACTCTTTCTCCTGTGAGACGGTGCATATAGTTAAAATTTGCGTAGTTGCAATTGCGTCGAGCACGTGGTTGTAAATCCAGAGTTTCTAATGTTTGTAACCACCTGAAAGCCATGACAACGAAATACCGGTGCAAGTTAGTGCGGCTGAAGGGAGGTGTTCCCTGCACTCAACCTTCACTCAGAAAGGGACACTAATTTCAGCATGAGTGAGGTCTCTGAAAGAAAATGAGAGTTGGCGCAACCTCTGACTCATTTAGTATAACCTGATACTGTGAGTGTCGTTTCTGAATACGAGCCCTAGTCTTTTACAGGTTTGGAACACTAGTCAAGTCTGACATGAAGAGCTTGCACAGTCAGAGCAATTTCACTGTTTTTTTAGCCTGAGCAGAGACCCAATGCACAATTTAGGCTTAATCAAATTAATTTTAAGACAGCGATAGAAATTGCAATGAGCCCAGTCGACATAAAAACAGATATGAATCATAAAATATTTTCAGAATCCGTGTCTTTAAACTTAAGGCCAGATAGTGGCTCTCCCTCTCTCTCCTGCAGAGCAGGTGTGTTGGACAGGAGCGAGGGGAAATTTTCAACTCATTACTTGATCGCAGATGACGTCGAGAAAATGAAATGAAAATCGAAACAATTAAAATACAAAAATGCTAAAATGGCTCGCCAGACATACAGGGGCAGCCAGGTTTGTTCACCAGTTGGTGAGGAAGGCAGAGACAGAGCTCTGACGAGGGGTGAACACAGAGAGGGAGGCGGACTCGCTTAAGTAAGCACTGAGCAGCGCTGGTTTTGCAAGGGTATTGGCAAAGGTTGTCACCAGCAATATTGGTTTTAGCTTAGCTTATAAACTGCAGTAAAACACTTATTTGAGCTTATTTGATAATAGTTTTGCGTTTAATCTTTGCATGTACGGTCACGTTTCAATTTTCCCTCGTTCTACTCCGGAGAGTCTGTCAAAACCAACAAGATGCAGGAGGGATACAAATGGACGCAATCTGGCTTCATGATGAATATTCAGCTTTGGGGTTCATCAGCTAAAAATTGTTGTTACTGGAAGGGTTTTGTGTCTTTTCATCTCAGTTACGTTTGCATTAGCAACAGGGAAGAATAATGTAAGTAGCTAGGTATTTGCTGCGCTTAAGGGGTTGCTTATGTTAACTAGCTTGTGCCGCCATGTTTGCACGGTTTTAATGAAAGGCATCACCTCATACATAAAATTATACTGTTATGATAAACAGCAGTTTTCCTAAATAGTCTGCAAAGTTAGCTGTTTGCCATTTTCCTGAGACAGTGTTTTAACCGCGCACCACAGAGCTGATTAGCTCGTACCAGGGCTTTGCAGATCGGAAGCTCCCGACCAATGAGAAGGCAGGAAAATATGGCAATGTCTTTAGCTAAACGTGAACTTGCATTCACTGCAGAGCCTGCTGCCTGTGCTTTCAGCCATGTCTACAGCAAACTAAACTCACATTGCCTGTTGCACTCGCGCAGCCGCGCTAGACTTCATATCAAAGACAAGGATTCTACAGTTTCTAGTGCAGAGATGCTAGCGCGGACAGTGAGTTTTTTGAGTTTTTCAAACCATGGATATGAAATCAGTTTTTACTATATTAAAAAATTTAAAGGATATGATAACCGTTAGGAATTTATACCGAGATATTCCATTATATTAGTAACCGTTACATCCCTACTACGCACCCTGTATGACTGAATCTAAGTTCTCTCAGGTCTCTAACTAAAATTTAAGGCAAAATGTGTGGCTAAATGGTTTTCTCTGTGGCTAACTGAACTTCAGGGTGATTAGCCACAGTGGTTAAGTGAAATTTTTGGCCAGCACACACCCTGTGATGTGCTTTAAGGCCAGGTGATATCAGTGCCAATATCCCTCCGATGACAACTCCGGAGTGGAAGAGGTTAATTAGCCCAGACTTAATTATGAAATGGGCCCCTGGTTATTCTGTGTCGTCCCTGCAGTCTGGATACAGTCATATAGTGAACAATAATGCGTCCAGAAACTTTTCTTCGGGACTGGCAATTATTCAACATTCAAAATGTTTGATTCTTTGGAGATTCATTCGTTTGTGGCATTTGAGATGGGACTGATGTGACTTTCTTAATGGTGTTTTTTTTTGGTCCCAACCTTAAACTTTCCATGTGCAAAATGATTTCTCACTATTTGTGACTCACATAATCTCGGGAATTTCGTTGCATTTGGGTAATCATAATGGGGTCCTAAACCGAGAAGGGATTCAAACCCAGATACCTGACATTTTGCAATTCTTACCATACCTGATGGTCATCATATGATTCAGCAAAAGGAAATAACTATCAGTTGTCAACTTAGACTATAAAAACCTCTAAGCGTTTTAGGACCTCTCAGTATATTATACATAATGTGAATCAGCATATACAGAGAGACAGGTATTGAATGATGTCATTGCTAGTTTCTCAATCCTTAACCCCTACCTGCAGAAGGGCAGAAACTGTGGACCCAGGCATCAAAATGAAGCAGTCGTTGTAATTGCTCCTGGAGCATATACTGTAACTGTATCTTGAACACTCATGAGGAGGTGGTGGTGTAGAATTATTTAGAAGATGTCTAATCTGAAATGGTGGAATGGACGTTTTTAATCACATCTCCCCATAAAACCTCATCTGCGACCAGCCAGGCACATACAGTATGGCCACTGAAGTTACCAGGGAATGAGTATTTCTTAATCTAAATTGGTAATCGAAAACTTGTCTGACTTTTTAGCAACAACATAAAGCCATACATATGCAAATCAACATGATACAGTAGTGAAACACTGCGTCGAGAATAACAAAATCTACACAATTAATTCCTGTGTTGTCAGTGAACGATCAAGATCTCCAATTTAATATTAATATACATTCGTTTGAACATAATGTCAAGTGGTCTCTTTCAAAAATTCAGAATTATTTTTTCCTTCTTTGGTGAACCCTCCAAAAATAAATCAATTTAGAAAACAGTGTCATGTCCGAACATTCTTTCTCTCTGCGTATCATGGATTGTCAAATCTTTCTCACGGCTCTGGTAAGAGTTATACTTTTTAATCTGATAAAAGGCAACATTTGCTTTTAAATGGTTTTTCGCTTTCATTTTAATCTCGTTCTTGAAGGGTTGTAATCTATCACGTAGAGACCTTACATAGTACATTTTATTCCAACCCATTGCTTGGCACAGATTAAAGAATTCAGATGAGATAAGTTCACGAAAAATACTTTTATCTCCTTTCTATTTAGCCATTTATTGATGCCTATTTCACAACCAATAATAAAGCCTGGAGAAGATGCATACAACTTAGGCAAATAATATGTTGTTTGGCTCATTTAAATTATTTTGTTGTGTGGCATTTTGCATATTAGTATGTTTGCTGCAATAATAAAAGACAACTTGTGGCTTTTGCTTGAAGGGCAAATTTTCCCTGGTACCCAACATGATGAATGCCACACTGATAGCACCAGAGCATTACTCGTGTTATGTCCGAAATTAACATTAATTTGCTCGTGGATTAATTGTAAATAGTGACCTTAACAGGCTTTCAACAGGATTGAAATATGTAAGCTGTAGAACACACCCAAAGAACAAGTCAAGCATCACTGTACACATCAAAAATAACTATGTTCATTACTGAACATTACTGAAGTGCTCGGTGCGTCTATGTGGCGCGCGTCGGGATTACAATGCCACGCGCCTTTCTTTATTTCTACTTATGTCTCACTGGAAAAGAGATACAAATCAATTGATTCTTCAATTTGCGGCATATACAGTGCATACCTCACCCGCATGTTTTTAATGGTGCCAAGAATGTCAGCAGAAACCAATGTAAGAGTTGTAATTAACAAGAAATTGAAAATAACTCAAAACTACAGTAGTGACCATTGACATCTTATGATCTTCACTCCTTATTATTCCCCCGGCATATAATGCGGGGAAATGTAGTCATCAGAATGTCCATCTGTCTGTCCGTCTGTAATCATTTCTTTTCCAGAGCAGAACGTGAATACCGCTGAATATTTCTCAACAAAACTTGCTCCATGTGTTAGTCTGGTCTTAGACTGGTGCCTTTTGATATTTTGGGATTTCTGAGAGTAGACTGCGGGGGCCAGGGGGATATGTCATCTTCTGATGACTCTTGTTTCTTTCCTCATTTGTGCCGTTTCAGGTCCTCACGAAAACTCAAACTGTAAAAAACGTAAACAAATTATCCTCACGAGTGATGCTGGTTTTCGTACGAGAGCCGATTGCTGAATTTGGATACCCTTCAGGTAAATGAACAAAATAAAATGCGTGTAGATACCCCAGACTCAAGGATTAATGTGTAGCCTTTTAATCCCTCTCTGAGGGGAGAGAGAAGGTAAGGCTGTGGAAAGCCGGGTGATTAATAAAAAAAAAAAAAAAAAATGAAGGGAATGAACAAAAAGTTGTCTGAACCCACGAGTGAAGCTAAACTAAGATAAAGCTGGGAAAATTTGTTGAAAATCTTAAAGAAATTGTAATGACTCAGTGAAACTAGATGAGAAAAGATAATATGATAATAGATAATAGATCAATCTAGATAATAGTATAGTAATAGTAGATAATAAATCAATCTATAAAATATACACATGTGGAGAAGACAAAGCTAACCTGGCCACGCAATGGGAATGACAAGTCAAATGAAACGCTGAAAAAAGGACTCGAGTCCAGACTCTAGACCGAGTCCTGAGTCCGAGTCCTCAAACCCTGTTTATTTCCCTCATTTATTAGTTTTTGCAGCTTTCAAAACAGTTACATCACAATGTAACAACAAACTGGTGAATGAAAGTGGAGTAGCCCAGCGAACTTTCAACTCTTTTAAATAAAATTTAAAAGGAAAGTAATGTGAAAAAGTTGGCTAACATATGCAGCAGGTCTGTCTTAGTAGAGGTTGGCTCCACAGGAATGCTGGATGCGGGATCATATGCATATCAGAGTATGCATTCCAGTTGCATGCCTGGGACATGTTAATGCGCACATTTATCAAATCACTTTATGTTGCGTTCATGTAACCGTTGGTTCAGAATGATCACTAGAAAATTTTGCAAGAAATAGTAATAATTCAAATCTTGATTCCTATCTTCACTCTCTTCTTGTATATATTCCTTACCTCTCCTGATGGGTGGAGCTTGAAAGCAAGGTAAGTCAGAAGAAGGTGAAGAATAAGCAATTTGAAGGTCATTCTAAGGGGGGTACTACAGCTTGTGCATTTGGAGAAGGTGCAGGAATACGCTTGTGGCAAGTTGCTAAGCTATCGCAAGGAATAAACTGTGATTGTTAATACCAATCAAACATGCGGCATTTGCAGGGACATCAAGAGGCTTCTGTGGTGACACTGCAGATGCAAGGGAACCATGACGTGGTAAATAAAGCCAAGTTTTAATCTAGAGTCTGCTTTCAGACACACACTTTTCTCAGTGACATTTACGAAGGTTAAATCTCTCAGACCCTCCATAATCGTTCTGTGACAGATTGAAGGGAAAGGGTGGGATATTTTTATTTCCTTGTTTTCGAAGCTGTTGCATGCACTTGGTTCAATCCATAACAATCAATAATCCATGACGGATAGGTGGTGGGTGGCATGAAAATACATATCATGTCCCCGGCGCTTTGAAGCAAAGTAGAGGACAGATACAGAAATCAAATCAGGGCCTCACTGACATTTATATAACATGGCAATGCTGAATGAAGTTAATGTTTGATCAGATGCTGCTGAAGTGCATATCTAAGATATTTTTCATTGCTGACAAAAACAGCCTTGGCCAATCAAAAACACCGAAATTATATTTTCAGCAAATTAACTATGCCTTATTTTAATTAATGAAATTAATATCCAGTAATTGCAGTGACTATTAATTTTGAGTATATGTGCATCTGATGTTTAGAGTTCATTAAAATTCTGTGATATCTGAAAAAGGAACTTTTGGAAATATTCATTGTCCAGTATAATATTTTTCATTTTAATCAACCAACTTGCCTTCAAAAAAATTCTTGGCACATTACTATGATTCACTACTCTTATCGGACAATTATGTCAAACTGGACTCAGTGATTTATGTGCGAGTGTGCAATCTGTGAGTCAGTGTGGGTGTTTGCGTGCGCCTTTGTGTGTTTTTATGTGAATTCCTGTAGTGAAGTAACAGAAGTTGGGTCCCACAAATGTTGTTGAACCTACTTTCTCATTGTGAGGCACCAGTACTGTTCAATCCACCTCTGTACCACAGTGAGTAGAATGACTGCGTTTATGATTTATATGCTAAAAAATGTCTTATAGGTTTAGGTTTGGGGTGCATTAAATCTTGAACTATTATACTGTTGAAAAAGAGTAGGTGAAAGAGATGAGTATTTAACAAAATAGTGAAAATCAGTTTAAAGTATGTGTGGTCCAACTCTGTCCTACTGTTCATTTTGTGGCATTTAAAACCAGATTTTTGGCTTAAGCAGTTTTCCTGGGGAGCTGCTGCCCAAACTGGGTCACATAACCACACACCAGCATTTTTTTGGCAGCTCAGAGATTGCTTATATCAGACGTACAGTGAATCTTCATTTGGGATGGTATGGAGACTTTGAATGTGCATGTGTAAACCCATTTCCAAAAAGGTTAGGATGCTGTGTAAAATGCAAATTAAAACAGAATCCTGTGATTTGCAAATCATTTAAATTCTATGTTTAATTGAAAGAAGGACAACTTATCAAATGTTGAAACTGAGAAATGTTAGTCTCTTTTGAAAACTGGCGGTCATTTTGAATTTGATACCAGAATGATGTTTTTAAAAAAAAGTTGGAACAGGGGTGTGGTTACCGCTGTGTTGCATCTCCTGTTCTTTCTGTTTGGGTTCCTAAACTGAGGAGACCAACTGCTGTTGTTTTGAAAGTAAAATGTTTCCCCATTCTTGCTTGATGTTGTATTTCAGCAGCTCAACACTTTGTTGCTTCCTTTGTCATATTTTTTTTCAGAATGTGGAAAACATTTTCATTGGATGACAGGTCTCAACTGCAGACAGGCCAGTTTAGCACCCAGACGCTTTTACTACAGACCCACATACTTTGTGCAGTGTGGTGTTCAGTATTATCTTGCTGAACTTTCTCTGAGAAATAAGTCTGGATGGCAGTATATGTTGGTCCAAAACCTGTACATATTGTTCAGCATTATTGTTGTCTTCACAGATGTGCAAGTTACCGATGCCATGTGCACTAACGCACCTCCATACTATCATGAGTCTTAGATTTTGTGCTGCGAACTGATAACAAGCTAGATGGTCCCTCTCCTCTGTTACCCAGAGTATGCAGTGTCCATGTTTTCTGAAAAGAATTTCACATTTTGATTGGTCAGACATAGGACAGTTTTCCACTTTGCCTCCGTCCATTTTAAATTGAGTTCAGGCCCTGAGAAAACATCAGCGTTTCTAGATCGTGTTATTTGGTTTTATCTTTACATGGCAGAGTTTCTAGCTTACATTTATGGATGCAAAAACAAACTGTTCACTGACAATGGTTTTAAGAAGTGTTCCTGTGTTAGGTACGGTTCTGGAACCAGACGCGAGAGTCGAGCAGTGAAGGAAAAAAAGGGATTTTATTGGAAAAGGGGGCGAACCCCCGTAGAGCAGGAGGTGACAGTACAAAGTCCACAATCCAAAAATCAAAATCCAAAGGGCGAAATCCAAATCGTAACCAGGGCAGCAAACACAATAATCGTGGTCGGGCAAAATGGGTATGGTACACAGATGCAGGCAGAAAATCCAAATCAGAGGCAAAAATCAATAATCAGGGACGGTCCAGTCAGAAGAGAATCACAATAGAGTACAAGGCAAAAACAAGCGTGGCACAAAGGAAACGTTCTGACGGGGAACTGCTGTGAAAAGACTGCTTAAATACACAAGGGAAGTCACATGCTATGATCAGGGACAGGTGAATAGGATCAGACTAATTACGTGGGAGCAAACACGAGGGAGAACCTAACCACATGAAATTGGCAAAAGCCAAAACGCGGACAGGGATCACGAGACAGCCTATGACAAAACTTACAGCTCCGGTTAGGGAGTTCTAATGTGCACAGATAATGAGAGGCAGGACAGAGTAGAGCAGGGGCGGAGGATCCGCTGAATTTGCAGCAAAGACTAAGTGAAGGCAAGAGGCGGAGACTAGAACAGGGCAAGTGCTGAGAGCTTGTTAATCAATTAGTAAGTGCAGCTATACAATCCCTAGTGCTCGTTAGTAAGTTAGTATTATATACAATGTTAGTCTTGGTTAGTAACTTTAACAAAATAACAAACTGTTAGTATGGGTTAGTAAAATAGAAAAGCAAGGCGAAGGAAGCAAACGAGATTAGAAGGAATGTTTGAAACCCAGAAACCATGAAATCACCTAAACATGTGACACGCAGGACTTGGGGAGAAGGTGTAGCTTAAAAGACCAGACAGGGGAGACAAAGTGCAATGAAGGGCATGGGCAAAGACATGGACCGGACACTAACAGAAAAGTGGATATGGCATGGCAAAAACAAAAACATGGCAAAGAACTAAAACTAGGCAGAACATGGCAAAACAGAACAGGCATGGCAGAAACATAACGGGGCATGGCAAAAAACAGGACAGACATGGCAGAAACATGACAGACATGGCAGAATCATAACATCCTGAGCCTATGCATTGATTTACACTGCTGAATCCTGTCTGTTTTTAATGCAGTTCCGCATGACTACCTGAAGATTGTAGCCATTCATTATTGGTTTTCGGCCTTGTCCCTAGCGTACAAAGACTTCACTGTACTCTCTAATTGTTTTATGATGTTATGTACCGTCAATGATGAAATCCTCAAATTCTTTGCAATTTTTCATTGAAGAACATTATTGCTGATCTATGTATTTGCTCACGCAGTGTTTTACAGTGGTGAAGCCCTCACCCTATTTACTTCTGAAAGACTCAGCCTCGTTAGGATGCTCTTTATTTACCCAATCATGCTGCTGACATGTTGCCAATTAATCTAATTAGTGGTGAGATATTCCATCAGCAGTCATTTTTCTCAGATCACCCAACTTTTTAAAAACATTTTGCCAGCATCAAATTCAAAATGAGCAGATATTTTTCAAAAACCGATGAAACTGTGGTTGTTTTGGTTATTTTAATGAAATGTGTGGTTTTAATGATCAGCAAGTCATTATATTCCGTTATACATTTTATGCAGTGTCCCAGATTTTTTCAGAAATGGGGCTATACAATATGAAGGCTTTTTGCAATGTCCTTATCTTTTACCTGAGAAATACATATTTAGAAAAGAATGCTTTAAGGAAGGGGGTGATTTCCAAATTTAATTATTTAATTTTTTAGTATTTCTTTTTGTTAAGAGCCTTGAAACTGCTAATCAAAATAGTGACCGTTTGCAATCATGATGGATTATATATTGTTTACTACATACAGTGCCGTGAAAAAGTATTTGCCCCCTTCCTGATTTCGTTTTTTTTTTTTTTTTGCATATTTGTCACATTTAAATGTCTCAGATCATCAAACAAATTTTAATATTAGACAAAGACAACCCGAGTAAATACAAAATGCAGTTCTTAAACGATGATTTCATTTATTAAGGGGAAAAAGCTATCCAAACCTACCTGGCCCTTTGTGAAAAAGTAATTGCCCCCTAAATCCTAATAACTGGTTGTGCCACCCTCGGCGACAACAACTGCAATCAAACGTTTGCAATAACTGGCAATGAGTCTTTCACATCACAGTGGAAGAATTTTAGCCCACTCTTCTTGGCAGAGTTATTTCAATTCAGCCACATTGGAAGGGTTTTTGAGTATAAACGGCCTGTTTAAGGTCATGCCACTGCATCTCAATAGGATTTAAGCCCGGACTTTGACAAGGCTACTCCAAAATCTTCATTTTGTTTTTTTTTAAGCCATTCAGAGGTGGACTTGCTGGTGTGTTTCAGATCATTGTCTGGTGCATAACCCAAGTGCGCTTGAGCTCAAGATCACAATCTGAGAGTTGGACATTCTCCTTCAGGATTTTCCGGTAGAGAGCAGAATTCATAGTTCCATCAATTATGACAAGTCGTCCAGGTCCTGAAGCAACAAAGCAGCCCCAAACCATCACACTACCACCACCATGTTTGACTTTTGGTATGATGTTCTTTTTATGAAATGCTGTGTTAGTTTTACGCCTGATGTAATGGGATACACACCTTCCAAAAAGTTCAACTTATGTCTCGTCATTCCACAGAATATTTTCTCAAAAGTCTTAGGGATCATCAAGATGTATTTTGGCAAATAAGAGACGAGCCCTTGTGTTCTTTTTGGTCAGTTATGGTTTTCATCTTGGAACTCTCCCATGGATGCAATTTTTGCCCGGTTTCTTTCTTATTGTTGAATCATGAACACTGACTTTAACTGAGGCAAGTGAGGCCTGCAGTTCTTCAGATGTTGTTTAGGGTTCTTTTGTGACCGCCAGGATGAGTCGTCGATGTGCTCTTAGAGTATTTTGGTAGGTCGGCCACTCCTTGGAAGGTTCACCACTGTTCCAAGTTTTCTCCATTTGTGGAAAATGGTTGTCACTGTGATTCACCGGAGTCCCAAAGCCTTAGAAATGGCTTTGCAATCTTTTCCAGACTGACAGATGTCAATTTCTTTGTTTCTCATCTGTTCTTGAATTTCTTTAGTTTGCGGCATGACGTGTTGCTTTTTGAGATCTTTTAGCCTACTTCACTTTGTCAGACAGGTTCTATTTAAGTGATTTCTTGATTCAACAGGTCAGGCAGAAATCAGGCCTGGGTGTGGCTAGTGAAATGGGACTCAAAAAATGTGGTTAATCACAGTTAATTCATGATTTAAGAAGGGGGGGGGCAATTACTTTTTCACATAGGGCCAGGTAGGTTTGGATAGCTTTTTCCCCTTAACAAATGAAATCATCATTAAAAAACTGCATTTTGTATTTACTCGGCTTATCTTTGTCTTACATTAAAATTTGTTTGATGATCTGAAACATTTAAGTGTGAAAAATATGCAAACAAGTAAATCAGGATGGGGACAAAAACTTTTTCACGGCACTGTATTTTTTTGGGACGAAGACATATTTATTTATTAATATACAGACAAAGCATACTCTCTAGTTCAACACTGCATGATGCAAATTAATAGTAAAGTTACAAAATAGGATGGCCAGATCAGAGGTCGTGTTACACTTTCTGATCATAAAAATTCCGTCATAATCAATTATTATCCGTCATTGTAGCCTAATTTTATTTTTTAAAATGATAATCATTTATTTTTTTAAATAAAATAAACAGAATCATTTATAGATTACGCATTAGCTGATGCCGACAGTGATTCATGTAGACACACATTGCGCACTGTGTTAAATACAGCACTGCGTAGATTTTCGAACTTACTGCTGTATGAACTTTATAAAACATAACAAATGATTTCTCCCCCCACACAGTAACAGAGCGCAAATGAACAATACTTTCAGTTATTGCTGGGCTTCACTAAGCCTAACAACCGCAGTCTCGCTAAGCGGTCCTACGAAGCTGCTTATCAACTCGTTATGTCAACCTGGGCTTTCCCGACCTAGATATCTGTGTGTACACATAACAGAGACAGCCTTTGGAGCACATGACCAATTGTCTACCGGCAGCAGAGCAGCATATTTTACAAAGGAAGAGCAAATGATCATATTACAAAAATATGAGGAATACAGGATCATACAGATCAAAGACAATGCTCGAGACAATATGACACCCACCACCAATTGGACGGGGGTGTGAATTACATTCTGTCAAAACGATGGAGGGCCTTCAAAATGTTCCATCATTAAAAAAAATTAAAAATTAAAATTTAAAACATTAAAAAAAAAATCCGGCAATGACGGAAAATATTCAGTTAACGCGACCTCTGGGCCAGATAATGGCTAGCAAGGTATGAAATCCCAACAAGATTGTACAGACTGTTGGAATGGGCATTTGTGGACAGATCTTGATTGCTTCTGTGCATAAGACATTTTTCCTAGACTTTTTCAAGACTTTGTTAGCCATTTTAGGTACTCGTAGCATGATGTAACTTGACGTCCTGTTTTGCTGCTTACTGATTTGCCTCTTGCGACTTAGCCTTTGTATTTCAGTCTATGAGGATATCTGATGATGATGATAGATACTTAGATTCTTCAAACAGGAAACATGAATTACAACTAAAATAGATGGATATTAGAAACGCAACCTAAAATGACAAGACATGCCTTACATAAAGATCAAGCATATATGCAACCACTGACACAAAAATATACAACACCGCACCCCCGGAAGACATTCACTGAAATGGTCAGTAAAATGATAAAATGACAAGTAAGTAAGACATAAAACTAAGTACCAATAAATAAATGACAAGAGTGATAAGACAGCTATGACAGCTGATAAAATGATTAATACATAAATAAGTAAGTAAGTAAATAAATAAATAATAGCCTTAGTGATAACATTAACAATGCATTAATAATGATAATAATAATTCATTACTAATACTAGAAAGTGCTCAGGTTAAAAACTAGATAGAAGATTAGACTAGTGAGGATAGGTAGACAGACTAAACTCTAACATACATCCATGTGTCAATGCCTGAGCTTGGAGTTTAGAAAGCTAATGGCAGATGGCACAAATGATTTACTAAATCTAGTTGTCCTGCACCTAAGGGTCTTCAGTCTAACTCCAGACCTTAGGAAAACAAAAGATGTATACTCATGAAATGGTTAAAAACTCAAATAAATGCATGATATTAAAAAAAATAACTAAAACCAACAAACAGAATGACAAAACTGATAATGTACTGCTATTCTTGATTTCAGAATTTCAAACAGTTTTGCAGAAACATGAAAAAAGGTTAAACAGTAACATACTGAAAATATTTATGTGACGTTGAAGTACTACTGATGAATGCATAGGGGAGTGCACTTGAGGTGCTTATACACAAGAGCTGGTCACATTAATTACATCTCACCAAGTACCACTTGCTTCCTTTTGGGAGAAAACAACCCTGGCTTCACTTTGAATATTATGGGTGCGCTGATAACTACTGATGATCGGCAGAAAGAAAACACTCACAATGACCACTATGCATGTCGTCAATTTTGCATACACTTACGGTGAATCCAGCCCTGCATGCCTTTACAAATGAGAGAAGTCCTTCAAAGTGACATTGTACCTGGGATGAAAGGAAAAGGTTGGAGTTCCGCTTAGTCATCTTGTTTGCCACGTGATGTGCTTCAAGTTCTGCTCTATTTCTCTCCTCTCACACTGCTGTTCCTCTAACCTTTCGGATAAGGAGTCTATTCACTGATGGCCAAGAGCCCAGAGGGAGGTTAGCATCCAAACCTCTTTCAAATAAACAGCTGCACACACACTTAAGGTTACTCGTGATACCATCATTTTTTCAACATGTGAAGAATGCCTCGACCTTCAGTAAACATTTGTACTTAACTTTGACTTCAACCATAGCAGATAACAAATAAAGTGTAAGTGTGCCGAGAGCACTGCATGTAGAACAGTTTGTTTGCATTACAAGGTTTTCCTTAATATGACAGTCTCCACATAAGCATTATGTTCCCTTTACAAAATGCCAACAGAAACTGAATTTGAGCAAAACATTGCATGATTTAACCCTGCCTGGGCCTGTCACATTTTTTAAAAATATGGGCGCTCCTTTGATATCTTAGTCTCCATGTTGAAAAGTGGAGAAGTGTTAGTGCTGTTAATCAGGTACGACATTCTGTTGATGTCAGACAGCACTCTCAAAAGTAACATTTTATTCTGAAGCTGGAGACAATGCAGTTGGTACAGCTGCATCAGAAAAAACTTGAACATAGCCAGATCGTTGAAATTGTTTTGCCTTTGAAGAGGTTACACACCATCTTCGATTCTCCCATACTTTTGATCCATTTCAAATATTGATATCAGTATGTGACAGTTGATGGGTCCTGTCACTAGAATGCCTCCTAATCAAGGACTGTGTAAAATATGGACGACACGTCTCCATTCACTCCCATTCAACAAAAATGGAGCCAAAATATCCTTGATACGGGCGCTGCCACGTTGCACATTTGGAGCCTGAGTCGGCGCAGTAGTGATCTGGGGGTAGAGCTGCGCTACCGAATCCCACCCACACGTCCACCTGAACAGCCCCCTGAACTTTTAACCTGATCTGGCAGCTACGCTATTAACATAAGCGCCCGTAATAGCCAGCTCTCACACGGAGACGGTACAGTTTACCATGGTAAAGTGAAAGGACCCAACTGCCGGCAGCGTAACTATTCGGTCGTTAATAAGGTAAATAGACTCTATGGCTAAACAGACCCCACCCCACAGTCATCTGTTTCAAAATTAGTTGAAGTACCTAACTGGCTATCTATGATATCTTGTCACTGAATCTTGCTTAACAAGCTAGGTATGTAGCTAATTACATTAAGTAATGCAGGCGTCAGATTTTTGCCACTTCTCGGCCACATAGCTCGCTCCAGTCAATGTTCTCAACTGTCACTCACCCAATGTTGCGAGTGGTGAGCATGTTAATGCCGACTTTCATTGTATTTTCTAAATCACGTTCCGCCGGGAAAGTGTCATTTCCTATGTGCATGTGCTAGCTGAGTAATGGGTCAAACTTTTAATTGTTCAACATGTTAGAATGGTAGATCGAATTTCGAATTAAAATAAACTGTCCTTCTAACCAAAGTTAGCTTGCTGTGTTTAATAAGTCGCATATCTTACCGTTAGCTAATGTTGTATTTCTTAAAAATGAAACACACTTGCAATTGAAGATAACCATCATTGCTTGGAGGACCGGCAATTAATTCTCTGTGATAGTTAACTTCGCAATGCAACCCTCCTACACTTTCTTTTACGTGGACTCGATGTATTTGAATCCATAGACAGTAATTGTTTAAGTTTTGGTATCTTCATTTTTAGACGACGAAATGGACTTGGCAATTCTTGCATCTTCCACAGTGGCCAAGAGTATGTATGAACCTTATGGGAATATCAGGAAACCGACACCTGTGGTTATGTAAGCATAAGACTTTGCACTGGAGAATGTCATAAAAAAGTTCATAACATTAAGTCACATCTATTTCATGCATAAAAAGCACAATACCACCTGATAAAATATGGAAAAATAGAATATAAACATGAAATATGTAAAATTGCACAAAAAGCCAGCATAAGTGACATGGTTACACTTTACAATAAGGGTACAACAATTAACGTTAATTAACATTAATTCATTAACTATCAGTTAATTAGCAGGTAACTAATGCGTTAGAGAGCTGAATAAGCATTACGTAACCATAATTGAACATTTATTAATTTTCTGTGTATCCCTTACTGTGAAGTTGAAAACATCCCTTAAGTATCCCTTATGTAGCACTTCAAACTATTAAACCATAATTTAGAAATTAATGCCTTAGTTGATGTGAACGTCATTTGTAAATGATTACCAGGTGCATTAGTTAAATGTTAATTACCTGTTAGTAAATGCTAATTACTGCATTAACTAATGTTAATTGTTGTACCCTTATTGTAAAGTGTTACCAGTGACATTTAAAGGTGACATTTGCATTTTACAACCAACAGGGTCAAAAGTTTACATTATTGGGGACAGCTACATTTGCCGTGGGGAAAAATGAGCAAGGGAGACCATCGGGACCAACCTTGGTCTGGATGTCCAGGTCCAGTGGTTTAGCTGGGGTGGCATGGTTTGGGGAAACCTCCTCCCCTTTATCCACCAGTGCCTGAGAGGAAGAGCTGTGCCGGAGGTCCTGCTGATCCACTGTGGCGGGAATGACCTCGGAAAAATCAAGAGTGTGAAGCTTGTCGCAGGGGTCAAGCAGGACTTAAAAATTCTCCATCGGCAGTTCCCTCAGATGAAGATCATCTTCTCTGCCATCACCCAGCGATGCCGGTGGAGGTCTTCCCATCCAAAGATTGACAAAGCCCGGCATTATGTCAACAGTGTGATGGCTACCTTTGTTTTGTCTATTGGTGGAGACAACTTGCATCATTCTCAAATAAAGCATAGAGATCCTGGCCAATTTTTGCATGACGAAGTTCATTTAACCCTATGGGAAATTATATATTTTTAAATAACATTGCGGCTGCGTCTAAAAGACCAAATCCAGTAGGGGGACGCTGGATTTGGATTTTCAACATCAGCTATGGGCGCAAAAAAAAGTAATAGTTTTTTTGTTTTATGTGATGTTTGATGCACTTTCTATTCATTTTTATCTCCGCCAAGGAGATAATGCGATCGAGTCGGTTTATTTATTTATTTATTTGTCTGTCTGTCCTTCTGTCTGTCTGTGGACAGGATTTCTCGGAAACTACTGGACGGATCTTCATGAAATTTTCACCAGAGGCAGATCTTGGGCCAGGAACGACTCCATTAAAATTTTGTGATGATCCGGATCCGGATCTGGATTCTGGATCCGGATCTGTATTTACAATCTTAGTGGCATATCTTGGAAACTACTTGACGGATCTTCATGAAATTTTCACCAGAGACAGATCTTGGTCAAGGAACGACTCCATTAAAATTGTGTAATGATCTTGCATTTGTATCAACATCATCCCTTGGCGGAGATCAGAAATCTCGGATTGCTCTTGTTTTAAATTTATTTTTAGACTAGGGTGGTAGCCATCATACTTATTGTTTTCCCAGCTCTTCCTCTCCATCCACCTTCCCTTCTCTCTTCCTCTTCAATCTTTTCTCCAAACCATTTGCTTTACCCCAGCCTTTCCACCTGGTGGACTTCCTTAATGTTTCCCCACGGCAAATGTAGCCAGTGGGTTGTCTTTGGGTCACACAGAACTCTATACTGTTTTTTGTTTAAATAAATATTCTTTATTTAACTCATTTGCATGCCTCTGATTTACTGCAGCAGAGGACATAGTTTATGTGAAAGAATTCCAGAGTGAACTTTTTGCTCAACGTAAATGTAATGACCTTTATTGTACATTACAGGTTTAATTTACCACCATCACAGAAAATGTACATTGAATTACAAAACATTTCTCATGTACTCCCAGTCCAAGGACAGATGACTAGAGTCTTTGTTGGAAAACTGAAGGCTTAGAAGTCAAGATGAACGGCTTTTGAATGTCTTATTAAAGGTGCACTATGCAAGTTTGTTTACTTTCTGCGCGAATATATTTTTGTCTCAATTCGCCGACATCTCTCCACAATCCGCTAGCTGCCGGCCCCTAAATTCACTGTAAAAAAACCCCGGGCTCTGGAGACCGCACAGGCGTCACAAACTGCAAATAAACACAGGGAGCACAGGCTGTGCCCCATAACATTACAAACCGTCCCGGCCAATCACTGACAAGAGTTGACAGTTATGGAAGCATGGGAAGGAGGGAACTACGGAAGGGAGGGGCGGGCTACCTCTGTTTTGTATGAGTTCAAATGTCAACAGAAGTGAAAGTAAACAAACTTGCATAGTGCACCTTTAAACAAACAAACAAAAAAAAAACCCAGAATGACAGTTTATGCCAATATTTGAAGACGACATATAAGGAAGATGACACGGACAGAACAAGCATACATAAGAGAAGCCAGTTACATGTCTATTATTATTCAATCGACATGGACTTGTCTACCTCCAAGTGTAAATTACTGTCTAACAGAACCATTGCAAGTTTCAGTGACATTGCATAGTTGAGCAGTTTTGACAAGCATTTTCATCAGTTTTTCATTTACAAATTACTTCAGAAGTATTCTCCAGCAATAAAACAAAAGAATTGCTTGTAGCATCCTCGAAGTCTTTACTGGACCTGGGTAACCTCAGCGTAACCCAGCGGTTTGTAGGCTAAAAAAACGTATCTAATTATTTGTGATGCTTATGTCTGAAACCTGATGTGCAGTCTGCCCTACCATGGCAGCAGTAAAATTGACTTGCACGTTCCAATCCACACATCTGGCAATTTTTCAAACGGCAAGTTTGACATACAAAAAAAAAAAACTAGAATGGAGATATATGCAGCTTTATATACTTTGAAAATAAATTCTTTCTGCTACCAATTTTCGTTCCTTTTTATGTGGGGTCACATGCACCTATTCCGACTTATTTGAAATGTGTTTCAGACATAGACTGCATATGAAAAGACATCAAATTTCAAAATAACGTCCTATAATTTTCAAGAAATTATAAAGTTGATCAAGGAAAATATTATTTTGTCATTGTGCAATGCCCAAACTCAGCTCTGACCCTCTAAATTAAGATACTGAAAGCATTGCCTTAACAGATATGTTTCAGTGGCTGAATTAATTAATCATTAATTGCTGTGTGCAAGGTAATATGTGAGTTAACGTTAACTAGCAAGCTAGCTGACTTCAGGTCACTCGATAGCAAACGCAGCAATAATTAACGAAGTGACTATTCGCACTTTTTTAAGTGCTTCCAAGCACAAAAATTGATCGAAATTCACTTTAGACGGACTTATAAGTGTGGCCAAGATGGACTTATTTTAAGTGTGTCCAAAGCAAAAATTTTTTTCTTGGCCAAACTTATTTTAAGCGGTACTTTCTAAGCGGCACTGGAATGGTCATCAACTAGCACACTTATAAGCGTGGCCAAGAAAAAAATTCAGCATTGGCCACATGTATAAGTGCAAATGACATCGGCCATAATTACTTGCACCGGTAGGCCATGAGTCTGTTTCGGCTCTGTTCCTTTTTTTTTTCAGGGTCGCGATGTCTTGCTCATGTGCGCGCACGGTTTCGCGATTGGCCCAGGCCTAGAGCCAGCCTGAGTACAGGCTCTGGGGAGCTTCTTGTTAATGTATAATTCAGTAGTGCAACAACCATCATGCTATAAACAATTTTTAAATGTTATTCTTCCCAGTTAACAACACTCTCTCATTTACAGTTTGTGCCGATCTCCTTCTCGGCCAAACTTGAAATGTTGTCAGCTTTGCCCCTGTACTTCGTCCGATCAATATTTTAAGAGTTACCCCGTTACCTAGCCAATTCCACTAATGTAGATGCATTGATTCCAGCCATAACCTGCTGCATCTACATTGAAATTATTGATTAATTGAATCCGCTTTCGGTATGTTTCATTTTTGTCATAATGTCGTTGGTAAAATAATCTGTACCTCCTCGATCCAATTAGTTTTTCTTGCAGTTTTAGCTGCTGTCCATAAGGTTGCAACATAAGGTTAGACTTTTGTTGTGTTACCTGCTGAAAAATGAGAAGTTGGCTTGCTGATGTTTATGGAAACACTCGAACCTAGGGGCTCATCTACTGAACGTTAGATAGCAAGCTTGCTACATCGTTTACCCTTCTTTAATAGCCTATGCGACTTCAATCAGCTACGAGAAAAGCTGAAGAAATTAGCCAGCCATTTGTAAGGTTCTAACGTTGATCCCTGGGAAAGCTGAATTCCTACCAGGCCAAGTGACTCGCAATCTGTGTTCGTTCTAAAATTCCGAGATACAGACTGCAGAACTGGAAGCTAAAGGCTGAAACTACTGCGGCACTGGCCTAATATTTCAAGTTCAAGTTCATAAGAACGACATTTTATGACACAGTGCCGTTAACGTCATTCAAATGCTTACCTTAAATGGTATTCTCTAAAATTAAAAATATATATTTTGGCAGTTACGAATGGCTACCGATCACCATTTTCCCCCATATTAATCCTAAACATTTGCTACTCTGCTTGCTGTCTTAACTTAGCCAAGGTAGCTAGCTAACTTGTTAATAACTTCACTGACCATTCAACTTCAACAAACAAAAAATAAACTTACCAAAAAAACTGCAAAGATCCTTCCGATCGGTCCGGTCGGTTAGTACAATTCACAGCAGAGCAACTAATTTCGTTGTTTTTTGTTGCAATCTGTCCTGCTTGAAGCACAATCGCTGTTAGCTAGCCCTCTAAAGAATTTCAGATAACGTTAAGTCTCCTGTCGACGTTTCTACTTCAGCTCTACGTAAAATTACTATTCATGAAACGAAATCCGCTGGGGGCAGGGGCCATCGGGACTCCACGCACTGCAGTTGTCAATCACTGCTGTTTATTATGTCTACACGCCCCTATAGCATAATATCAAATAAAAAGTTTAGAGCAAACTTATCAGAAAAATTGACGCTAAAATATAGATCAGCATGGTCAGAACTTCTTTAAAAGGAAGAAACCATCTTCAGAAAAAAAGATAATTTTTCATGTACGCTATTTTTTCTGTGTGGCATTTCTCCCCTCCACTAACATGGAGAGGGCGGGCTTATAATTTGTACTGCAGCCTGCCAGTAGTTGGCGATCAAGACGTTTTGGCTTCACTTTTCAGGAGACGTTCGGCTGTCCATATTTCATACAGTCCTTGCTCCTAATAAGTACCCGCCCTGGCTACCTTGCCAACAAGCCTGGCTCTTTGGCGATGTGGTCAGCGCGTTTGACTCTTACCCAGGAGTCTGGGGTTCAATTTCCCGCCCAGGCCCTCCTTTGGCCTGCCACATGTATTTCCCAGAGATGCATGCTGTTAAAGGTCCCATATTATACTGTATTTAGTTGTTTAAAGTATGTCCAATGGATCTTTGAAATAATGTTAAGAATTCAGTCACAAAAAAAACCACACACATCAAAGCTTTGTTAGACCTCTTCTCTCAACCCTCGTATGCCGGCCTGAAACATGAGCTGTTTTGAGTGGGCGGGGAGGTTATGCTAATGAGGCGCTGCTCTGATTGACTGCCTGACCGCTTCAATTCCGGGGGAGGGCGCAGACCCGAAAAACCAGGAAACCTAGATGGCAGGTATTTCAGGACAGCTTTCCGCGGCATCTACTGCTGTAAGACCGTTCTTGTTTGATCCCGAATCCGATCCCGAACGGGAGAAGGAAGAAATTGAAGTATTGCAGCAACATTTACAGCAGGATGTCAATGAGTGGCAAGTTGAAATTTTAGTGTTTTGCTCGTACTGTCTCGACTAGCATGCATGTGGTTGTAGCTTTACTGTTATATAGTCATATTATATACCCACTTAGCTATCCGGAAGAAACTTTGCTAAAAGCTCCTGTTAATGATTTTTACCAAAACGAAACAATTTTGACACCAAGCTACTAAATGAGTTTGTAGCAAAATCACACAAACGATGTAACTGTTGCTTATGTGGAGCTAGCGAATTGATAACTTCTACCGGAAAAAAAATTTGTATCTGACCTCCACTTTTTTCGGCTTTTTATTAACCACAACAATTTTCAAAGGTGGATGAAATTCCGCCACGGCAATCCAGAGAAATCGTTAGTTATACCAGACATATTATAGTGTGTTTCGCGATTGCTTTCACCGCGGTAGGATCAGAGAGCAAGCCCACACCACGGCAAAGTACTCGGCTGACCCCGGTCATGGATAAATAAAACAATTGTTTCATAGAAGCAGTAAATAAACCCAAACACGTACTTTAAGCTCTGCAAAGCCTCCATCTAATCTAACTTTAGCCTTTTCAGCCCAACTTTGCAGACACGCACAACACCTCTCTGGTTAGCTTAACCGTAGCGGATACGGTCAGATAGTGTTGTAATGACACTACCACCTTGATGCTAACCAAAGTAACAGAGGCATACCAATCTGAATGACTGCATATAAGTTAACCAGGAGCATTTTTTTAAGTAGCACGGAGCACGAACTAACATGCGGTAGTAACTGAGTGGTCAAAACAACGACAGAGACAAACGTTACCCTGCAATACAGGTTTTACAGACAGTAAGTTCCGTTACCGTGAACAGTTGTACCAAGCATCCAAATTACAAACAAGTATAAAGAGTTAACTTCGAATGAGGTTTATGTTCACACACCTTCTGTTGAATGTCTCCTTGATGTTATTTACTCTTGCATATTTAGGACACAAACATTAGCAACAGTAACTTAGCTATGTTAGCCGCAGTGCTGCAGCCACATTCAACAGGCTATCACGTTAGGAAGGCTTATGCAGTAAAGCAACACAAAATGGTAAAACTTACATCTCCCGCGTCTGTCGTTGAGTCACGGACAGTTGGTGCCAATCCAGGCTTTATCTTCAGATATTTTACAAAGCCTGTGTTTGAGACCAGCTGCTCGTGCTAACTATCATTGGTGGTCCTGCTAGCCACCAATAACACGTGAGCTTCACTTACATTATTTGCTATTATATCGTTACTTACAGCTTGTGGCTCCGAACGCTTGATCGATGCAACTGCTCCAGGTTTGAGGAGCAGCTGAGACACATATCCAGCATCTAGTTATCCTTTATTGACAAAGCCGTCTTCGGTGAAATGCTTAGCAAAAACAGCTTACGTTCCCTTTGAGTGTGGCTGTTTGCCACTGGCAAACAAAAAAGCTACCCACTGATTTCTGGCGGCATGGTCTTTTGGAAGAGAAAATAGTTCTGCTTTTTTTTCACATCCAAAAAAACACGTACAAACAGCCTTGGGAGACATACTGATGAATCTACACATTAAATGATTTGTGCTCTTTGTGTCTGATAGAATAAATTTTAGGTTGGGCAGGTCCAGCACCGTGATTGCCTCTGGCCAGGTCTGTCCTGATTGGACGCAACAACCTGATGCCAGATTTTGCCCAAATCTCGTGAAGATCTTAAAACGAGCTGTTCAGAGAGGAAATAACGTTCTCGGATTATGGCAAAGCCCCTGTATCTTATGTTTAGAAACTTTGCAGAGGTTGAGTATGGACAGCCAACATCATAACATTGCATGTATGTATTAAAAGAAGGATCAGCATAATAGGGGACCTTTAAGGAAAAGCACATTGTTAGAGGCCAAAGACCAAAGCACTGTATAGTTTTTGGGTGCTCTATACATACGTTGTACATTGAGAACCAAAAAAAAAAAAAATGTTTTGGGGGGTTCTCAAACTGGGTCATAGAAGACTCCAGAGTTGTTTGGATTGCAGTCAGCTCTTCGGGTTATTAATTTGTGACTATTAAGTTGTTTTTTTGTAGAATTGCACTTCAAATGCACTTTAACACGAAGATCAATCATTTTTGGCAAACACACCCTTTGTCAGTTCCATTGTCTGCTTTCATGTTATTTTCTGTTACGTTCACATTTATTACCTGTCTGTGATTGTTTGACTGTTGTTTTGTATCACAAGCTGTGTTTCCATCCAACTGTATTACAAATCTTCATCAAATTTTTATAAATGCAGCAAAAGGACATGCACATTTGTGCGCGTTTCCATCCACTACAGTGATGTGCTTTTGCTCCATGAGATAAGCCGTAGGTACCATTAGGTGGCGCTAATTTTCGAGTCAATTGCCATTGCATCTGCTGAAGAAGACAGCGCACGCGATGACGTCAATAAGCGCAACAAACAAACGGGAAAGCTGGTGGCGAAAACGAAAGTGGTGAAAGAGAGAAGAGAATGGAAACAATTGAGCAAATAATGTTCCAGATCTGCGGTCTTGAAAGAGTTATATGAACAGCCATGTTTGGCTATTAATTGGCTGTGCTGAGAGCAGTCCAGAGACGCCAGGAAGTAATTGCTGTGGCAAAGTGACTTAGTTACTAAATATCATCATTTATTTGCATAACTTGTTCGCAGACCCTTTCCTCTGCACTAAAGCGCATTTATCTTCATCAATATGACAAATTTTCCACCTCCTCCTCGTGCAAAGAAAAATTGATGCGATATTTCAAGTTGATCCGCATTTTGGGCGTTTCTACTCAGGTTTTTTGAAGCACAAATTCAAAATGTGCATTAATGGGTGGATGGAAACAAGACCAATGTTTGTTTACCTCACCTGCTCTACAGAAATTTCTGCCTTCATGATTTCTTTTTATTTTAATAAATATCTCGTGAGCACTCTCACTAGTGTTTACTACATAAGCTTACATTTTCCTCCTAACAGGATTTTTCTTAAAAATGCATTTTACATTCTGGAGCCTATCAAGAAACTTATAGAACATCCTTAACAGCAAATCCTCACTTAATACTGAATTCATTCCTTTAGCAGCCTTTGACTGGAAAAAGAATCAGAAGCTCTCGTGCCTGAAGTTAAGGTCATCTCACTGTAACAGTACCTGCAGGGAACCAAAAGCCATCAGTAAAATTGAAAACTTTATTATTATTATTATTACCCGGCTCACAAAATAAGGGGATTTTCAAATTTGACTAACTGTGGAACACCTGAATTCAGATGTTTGTGAGATTTTTGAGTATGTTTGTGGTTAGCCATTGGCTCATTTTAGAACATATCCCAACCGCTAGATTTGCAGACACAGGGCGCCCGAACGCATCTGGGGTTCATGTGAAAAGTAACATCATGCCTTCAGGGTGCAAATGCTGTCATGCACATGCTTTTTGTGCACATATGGGTACAGAAGCATGCCTAGAACCACACTCATCCATCATTTCACCAGTTTTGACAACGAGAAGACTCTGGGAAGAAGAAAGATTGTAGGTCATAGGGATACTCCAGGCCGGAAGAACCCAGGCTTACACAGCCAGACAACTGCATGTCTCACAGTCCGTCATCAGCTGATTGTGGGCACGCTATGTTGCCACCGGTAGAGTCCAGGACACACCGCAAAAAGGGCCAGACGACCACCAGATAGTCAATAGAGCCCTGCCTGACAGGCAATCGAATGCGACACAGCTGCAACAAGGGCATCAACAAGCTACAGGAAACCTCATCTCAACACAGACCATACAAAATCATCTGCATGCTGCCAACCTGCGAGCCAAGCACCCATACATCCCATTGCCCCTCTCAGACCGTGATCAGCAGACGAGGAGACAGTGGTGTCAACAGTGCTGATGATTCATCGACGGTCCGATCTGGACTTCAGTGATGGTCGTCCTCTTGTTTAGCGTTGCCCATGTGAACGTCATCAGCAAGCCGCTATGATTCCACATGGTCGGTATGAGAGGTATGAGGGTCAGTAATGGTGGGGGGTGGAGTCACTATAACAGGTAGGACTGACCTCCACATCTGTCAGGGGAGAGTCACAGGGATGTACTACAGTGACAACATCATCACTCCACATGTGCTTCTGTTTCACGCCATCATGGACCTGGGTTCATGTACCAAGATGATGTCAAAGCTCATTTTGTACGCATTGTCCTTGACCATCTCCAAAGGCACCAAATCCAAACCTTGCCCTTGCCTGTGATGTCCCCTGACCTCTCCCCCAAAGAACACATATGGGACCTGCTAGGACGATGTGAACATCAGCAGCACCCACCCTGTCAGGACTTGGTACAGCTGGGTGCGGCACCCCAGGAGGAGTGGCAGAGAATTCCTCAAGCTGACACTGGTCGTCTCCTTAAGAGCATGCGGCGTCGGTGTGATACTTGTTTCGAAGAAATGGCGGACCAACTCGTTACTGATCACAATATGACTTTTGGGGTAATACTCAATGTGACATTTTGTACCTCCAGAAAAAATTCTCAATAACTTAAGTGATGATAAAGTGTCATGAACTTCATCTTGATTTGTTAAATAACATAGTTTTGCAATTCGAAATAAATATATTTGTCTTTTCTTTTCATTATCCTCTACTTTTTGTAAGCAGTATATTATTATTATTATTATTATTATTATTATTTTTGTAAAATGGAATGCATGCCGCCTTAATTTGCTGTCATAGCTTGCCACACGCTAAGCATAGGAGAATTAACAGTCAAATAAAATGAATCATGAAGATTAATCCACAGCACTCATTTAATATGAGCACTGGAGAAGACAAAAATTCCTGTTGGCATTTTGGGGGTATGTATATATATACACGTACATACACACACACTTATATATGGGTCCGCCAGCGCCAGCAAAAAATATATAAGCAGGATTCCCCCCAGCGTATTATGCCAGGCCTAACTTGCACCCCCGCCAGGCTAAGCATCGTTTATTTATGCATTTTTAAATTTATTTTTTATGACGTTTTTAAATTTCGGTCACGCTGCTGTAGTCAGTGACAGGAAACATACTTAGTTGGAAAGCACAATGGTGACAACTATTGGTGAACATGTGAACACATCAGGTCAAGGGTCAGTTAGCTTTTTCATCCAGTATTTGTCTTTTCATCACCTGAAGCTACACCTCAAACCACTCCCAACTGTCATAACACGCAAACTTCACGTTGCAACCTCACAATATAACGGGACATGTCATGAAACAAAAGCCAAAAAACTTAGGACAGTTTCGGAGATGGACAAACACTGGAACACAAATTTATAAACATATGTAAATTTTATGTTAGTTTAGCACAAAAACACGGCTATTTAATTTAGCATTATATAACCTTTGCTTTAAAGCTGTGGTTGTTTTAATAGTCAAAATGTCGTTATAGGTATGTCTTGCAGAGTCTGCAGAAACCACCCCAAGCTGGCAACGCGAGGATCCACTCTAAGAATCTTCATTGAAGTTCCACATGCAACATACAGGCAAGATATCCTAAAAGCAAGTATTGAGTCTCAGCACCATTATTGCTATGGCAGCAAGCAGAAGCAAAAGTAATTAACACCACATTGTTTCCAAATGTAAATATAAGTCATTGATTAAAATGAAATATCTACAATGAAATACCCAAATAATAAGCTTGAATTGTTTTCATGTTGTAGGCCTGTGAATCACTGAAGCATTTGGGCCAGTAGTTAAATAGTTCATGTTGAATAAATGTCTTATAAAAACACGTCATTATGTATTCATATTTTCAAATTTCCACATTGACTCATTGCAGGGCCCGATGAAATCACACTTTCTAAATTCTACAACTCCATCCATGAATCTGTTACCTATAGGGCCCTGCCATCAGTCAGTTGCTGGTCTGTGTCAGTCCCCCGTCAAAAAAAGACACTTGGCTGCCAGTGGGGTGCCAGTGGGCCGCCGGCCCCCCTCAAAAGATACTTGTCACTGGGCTGAACAACTTTTCCATCTTTGCGCATTTGGCAGCATCTGTTGGAAGGGCTTATCTTTTCTTTTCTCTTAATTTCTGTGTCTCCCTTGCGTTTCCTCTCCATTTTAACTTTAGTTGATCTGAACATGGCATGATAGATTGAGTGATTGATTGATTGACACAGCTGTGGTCGAGGGGGAGTGGGGTTCAGCTATGATTGGGAAAGCCCAGTGTCAATCATGAGTGATGAGCCAATCAGACCACAACAACAACAACAAAAAAATGTGGTGCAGCCCAAAAGGCCAATGACAGAATCAATCATGAATAATGGGCCGATCTGGCTGTTTAAGTGGTCAATCGGTCAACATTAAAAAAAAGGCTCACAAAATAAAAGAACCCCTTGCACTTCAGCCCCACTATTGCCAGAGGTCGAAGCTCACAGACAAGGGCAAAATATGAACAAATGAAGGAACAGACTGGAACACTTGAATCACTTGCATCAGTTTATTGAGATGCCAAGACTAACGTTTTGACGCACAGCGTCTTCCTCAGAGTCAAACTAATATTGGTGAGGTGGCACCACTGCTCCAATTCCTCAGACTCGAAATATTTTTCTCATCCACATACAGGCATGAAATACAAAATTAATTCAATTATAAACTGCAACACAACACGTCATTTACATTCTCAAATGTCCGTGTGGGTTGGTCTATGTAGGCCAAACAAAATGTGTCCTCAAACTCCGCATTGCCGAAAACAAGGCTGCTATTCGCAATCAGAATATGGATTATGCAATAGCAAAGCACTATGCCGAAGCAAATCATGGTTCAGCGGCATCCCTTAAATTCTCGGGTATTGAGATAATTGTTCCCTCCCAGAGAGGCAGGGATATTATTAAAGGGCATCTAACGTCGATTCCCATTGTTTTTGTTTATCGGCCAATCAGCAAGCCCCACCTACGCAAACGAACCGAAATAGAAGGATTATCTAAGCATAGATACAGTCGGCAACAAAGGGAACGCCCACAAAAGTAGAGCCGAGGGGGAAAAACAAACCACTCTCTGCCATTAGCCATAATGCCGAAGAGTTGCTGTGTGCTCTTTTGCACCGCAAATAAACAAAAAAATCACCAATTAAAGTTTTACATTTTACCAAATAATAAAATGGAACCACAAAGGAGGACAAAATGGCTTCAAGCTATCAGAAGAGAGGACGAGTTTGGCAGATTCTGGGGGGACCCCACAACAGAACGTGTATGTCTGCAGGCCACTGAGTCAGATTATTCGCCCAGTCTTTTAAAACGTATGGACAACAATCCAACCCCAGTATATTTAATTTTTTAATATATGGATCCTTGTCAGCGGGCAATAGCGATTCAAAGTACGTCATGACAACTTCTTAGCGTTAGCAAGACAAGTTTAAATTCCGCGGTTTCACAGTACAGCGGACTGGGGGGAAGGATTGTTTTCCCCCTCGGCTCTAACCAGATGTGATGTTTGTGGGCGTTCCCGTTGTTGCTGACTGTATCTATCTACACAAAACATTGGTTTATATGAATGAAATTGGTCATGTGACAATGCAAGATGTCAACAAAAGCAAAGTGATTTGTTTGTAAACATTGGACGTTCAACGTCCCGTCTGAGAATCGACTTTAGATGCCCTTTAATAGACTGCTCAAAAGAGAAGCATATTGAATTTACACATGGCTGATATTGGTGTTAATGGGCGGAAATGATAGTATTTGAGATGACACCTTCTCACTGAGCGCTATCACAGTATTGGTTCATTATGGATACCTCCCAACTTAAAGGTCCCCTATTTTGCTACATTTCCAAGTTTTTATTTTGATCTTGGACTCCCCTAGAGTACTCCTGATCGTTCAAAGTCTAAAAAAAGGGTCCTTATTTAGCTCATACTGCCATCCTCAAAAAACCCCAATTGTGGTCCATTGTAGTCTGCCTGAAACGCCTCATTTGGGCGGCTCTTCCGCTATGGCCCCCCCCCTCCCCGTGTGCCCACTTTCTTCTGATTGGCCAGCTCTGTGGAGGGCGGAGCTGGGTGGGACGAGGCGGCAGAACGCAGTTTTCTGTGTACGCCTCCCTAGTGTGTCCCTATGTTACGGACCGGAAGCCATTATACCTAAACTTTTTTCATCAAGATATTTAGAAATGATAAGTAGTGAAACACAGCCATACATCTTGGACCCCGAATCTGACCCAGAGAGGGGACAAGAGGAACAATCGCCCAGGCAACGAAGAATGAGACGTCTCAGCTTGGTAAGTATTACGACCAAAAGAGAGGACAACGTCATTGGCTGAACCAACTGAGAAACGTGAAACGTACCAATACTAGTTTGACTCTGAGGAAGACAATGTGCGTCGAAACGTTAGTCTTAGCATCTCAATAAACTGATGCAAGTGATTTGAGTGCTCCAGTCTGTTCCTTCATTTGTTCATATTTTGTCCTTGTCTGTGAGCAGTGACCTCTGGCAATAGAGGGGCTGAAGCGCAAGGGGTTCCTTTATTTTGTGATTACTTTGGAGATCCCCAGGACGACCTCCTTCCCTGTGCAGCGCGTCATCACTGGAGAAGCATGAGTATTTTTGCATCTATCGATGCGACTACTGATGCGTGCGCTCAGAGACTTTATCTTTTTCCGATGAACAAGGTGCCTCTATCATTTTACCGTACTCGCCATTCCAAAAAGCTATAGAATCACCCGAGCCATGTAATTTATCCCTCAGCAGAGAATTGGAGGATTTAAAAAAGCGAGACATTCGACTCCTATGGTCCTCTATCACTCTCTCTGAATATTGGAGAGAAAAGCGAATTCTTTGTGGACTTCGCCTGAAAAAAGTTCCGTCTTTTGGTCTGGATGACCCAAACTTTATGCTCAAGAGGGAGCAGATACTAAATTAATGTTCTCTAGACCTGATGCTCCTGATCAGTTTGGGTCTAGTCTACTGGTCTGACTCGGAGGAAGACGCTATGCGGCAAAACGTTAGTCTTGGCATCTCAGTAAACTGATGCAAGTGATTTGAGTGCTCCAGTCTGTTCCTTCATTTATTAAAAAAAGGCTGTTCAGCCCAAAAGACTTGCTGGCCCACCGGCAAAATGCCCGGTATGCCAGATGGCCAGTCCAGCAGTGCTGCACAGAGAAAATTTTCACACTCGGGCATGTGAAGGATCCTCCATTTGGCCCCACTCTGTGAAGATCTTGACTAAAATGCCAGTCTCTTATATTCCTCTCATTCCAGTCGTCAATCACTTGGGAGAAGGGTGACGTTCAGTAACAGTCAATGTTGTGCTGCCTCAAAAACCAGGCTCTTTTTCATAATTAGGGCCCGAGCACTAATGGTGCGAGGACCCTATTGTAATTGTTAGAAGTTTTTTTTTTATTATTATTATTTTTAACCAAGTATTTTTGAATTTTTGGAGGCCTTAACATGCTCAAAAACTCACCAAATTTTGCACACTTGTCAGGTCTGGTAAACATTGACATACTGACAAAAGTCATTGCAAAAAGGCGGGGTGAAATGGCGCCCGCTAGAAAATTTCAAAAAGCCCTCCTGATTGGGGTTAATTTCTTGTAGGCCAACGAAATTTGGTACGCACATGTATCATACCAAGACACACAAAAAAGTCTCTGATGTCATGGTCCAACCCAAACAGGAAGTCGGCCATTTTGATCTCTATTTTTGATTACCGGCGATTTCCTCACCTTGTATTTTAACGAACTCCCCCTAGTGATTTTGCCCAAACAACTTCCCATTTGGTACAGATCATCCATAGGCCATGCTGATCAAAAATGGAGTAAAAAATGTCGATCAAACGGTGTGGCTGCTGGGGCGTGACAAACTTTGGCGACTTTTCGTAATTTTGCCGTCCATTTTCCAACAGCTTTCACGCCCACATACTTTATCCTAACAGCTTCAAATTTCATGGACATGATGATGGCTCTGCCCTGAACGCCCCCATATTTTAATATCCCACCTTACTCATAGCGCCCCCGGTGGTAACAGGAAGTGACCTTTTTTTACTCTACCATATACTGATCCAACATAATTGACCACACCAACTTCATTCCACCTCTAAGACATGCAGAACAAGTTGCTCAAGCTACATAATGAACGCTGGGATGCTACGAGCAATGGCGTCTCTTGTGGGAATTTTAATTTGTATTCCTGTAAAAAAACACTCAGAGACAGAGATGGTAAAAATATGATTCAGTCTTTAATACGTGCACGTAGGGTCCCTGTTACGAAGAACAAAGACATCTAATTCCTCTTTTGCTTGAATATTTGTCCGAGCAGAATGTCATAATCCCCTCCCCTTGGGACTGACTCATTACAGCTGTGTGCGCGCATCCCACGTACATTATGGCTCCATGAATTTCTTCGGCCGAGGGAGAAGGAGTTTCTCCCCCCGCAGTGATTTACGTTTCCTTAGGTCTTATCTAGGTCCAGCAAGCTACACAGGAACAAACTGTACAATGATAAATGGTCTGGCCTTGCAGGTTCGCTAGGCTTCAGAGGGAATATGCACATCTCATCTTATTCAGTTACTGTAAGCACATTTTTTTACGTACAGGTTAGATTGCAATGATTAACAATTACGCAGACCCAGGCCACAACCTAGGTCAATCAAGGATAAGCAATTTATAACTCAATAAGCAATTTATGGCTAAATTTCTTTCACATTTCCCTCCTCTTTATAATTGATTATCCGCTAACATGCCACTTCTCTAGATTTCCAGCATGTGCTTCATTTACAAAAGTTGTGTAAAGAATGTCTGTAGGTCAAACGGCGTGGCTGCTAGGGCATATTCAAACAGCTCTCTCTCCCACATACTTCATCCTAACTGCTTCAAAACTTCTGTACATGATAAGAGCCCCGCCCTGAACGGCTCCATATGCTCATAGTCACTCTCGCTCATGGCGCCCCCTTGTGGAAACAGGAAATGCCATATTTCACATTGACAAACACCAACCCCAAACTCCTGACGTGATCAACTACATTTTGTGGCCACATGACGATCAAGTTGATGAATCTCCACAGTAATACACGTGTTTTGTCATGTTGCAGGCTGCCCGTGGTGGCGGCAGCGACTTTCAATCCTTCACCACGGAATATCAACTTGTTATAAATCCGTCCCCCTGAATCAACCTGCCCACATCTGGTTACGCTCATAGCGCCACCTAGTGGATGAATGAAACATTGCATTTCTTCACTCCTTCCCATTTTTTTCTCTCTTCTCGCTTCATACCGCGGCAACGCGTGAGTGCGAAGGCCCAATCACAGCTGCCTGCAGCTTTCATTTGTGTTGTGTTTGTACCTTTGCAACTGATATTTTTGGCGATTATACAGACTGTACCTTGTTTTATACTGTCTAAAGCAATGTCTGCACGCATGTTCAGCAGAAGCTCCGAAAACTGGTTGTCCACTATGGCTAATGGCTAATTGTATTGTGCTATGAAAAGACGCATCCAGTAGTTGTTTGTCGTTGTGTATTCATGTGCTCTTTCATTATTGTCAAAATGGCTTTCGTCCAATAATTAATATTTTGAACAAAGATTTTTCAAATAAAAAAATCTGTATAAATATGTATGTCTGTAAGCTGTGTAAAAAAAAATCCAAATAACTTACGGGCATTCAGTATAAGTTTACAAGTACGTATTTCCCTGGCTTTAACATCTCACAATTTACTCCTTAATGATTTGCGTAAATGTTGTCCACAAACATACTGGGATGAGCATGAGTTTCAGCTATTGATTGAAACCACTGCTGTCCTGTCAGTGGAGCGGTAGGGCTGCCTAGTGGTAGAAACCTTGCCCAGTGATCAACAAGTTGCTTGTTGGAGCACTTGCTGAGGGTTGGACTTTTGATTGAGGTAATTTAATGTGGTAATTAACTCTTCCAGTGCATCCTTAAAATTGGAAATAAGACTGGATGTCCCTGGGGAAATGACAGTGAAGAAAAATTATGAGCTTTTAGCTGCCTCAAGAAAAATTTGTGTAAAACTGGAATGTTTGTGTAAAACATTAAGTGAAACTTCCATGTGTAATGTTACACATGAATTACATGTGATTCAAGTTCCCATTTTATATGTAAAAAAACACTTGTATATGACGCGTGCTTTTCACAAAACCTTACATGTGTGAAACATAAGTTTTACTTGTAAATTTTTTGCAGGGGTTTCAAATCGATCTCTTTCCCTTCTTAATTTCACTTTTGTTCCGTAGGCCTAGCCCAATGATTGAGCGAATGCCAACAAAATTGTGATGGATTCTAATGGCAGGGTGAAGGGGTGCTTTCACACGTGTAAATATTTTCTCTGTGCAGGGGGAGATAAAAATATTTGGTCTCACTTTTGTTTTAAAACCAAGAGTACCATTTCATATATAGTTTAAATGGCCCATATCATTTCATACAAAGCATTACCTGGTGAACCAACCTCTATCCACGATAGATGCGGATTTTGTGCGTGCTCGGGATCTCAGGCGCCCACGAGGAATGCCAAGAACTCATGGGGAAAGCCCAATAGTCACGGGAAAGCCCTTGATTAAATGACATTGCTTATGTTAGCACACGCTCGCATCCTCCATTTTAAAGCATTTAATGGCATTAGTGTAAGACCGGCAGTTTCTTTATGAACAAACAGTATTAGGAAACAAAACAATGCAGATATAGTAAGCCTGAGCAAGCATTAGAGAGACTGCATGACATTGAGGGATTGCGTGAGGTTGTGAGAAACCACTAAATTTGTCGTAAGATGAATCTTTGCGTAATTCAATGGTGGGGAATCACACGTTTTTCCTATCTGATGACAATATTTCATTGTAGAATGATATAGTATCAATACCATATTGAATTTTTGCCTCAGAAACCTGATTTTTTTTTTTTTTTTTGCTACTTAATTGAGATACGTTTGGCCTATTATAACTGAAGTGGTAGCAACAAAGGACAACAATTTTTTTTTCTGTAACAGGAGATCATTTTTATTAATTGCTGGATAGATACTATAGGCAAGTATTTTAGGCAGTTTGCACATCAGGAGTTTAATTTAAGATTAATTCATACAATCCCCTGGAAACAAGGGTGGGACTTTACTCGTCCATATTCTAAATCGGTCACAGGCAAGGCTCTGTCTTGAATATTCAATAAATGGTTTGGGTGTGCCGTCCACTGATAGAATGGTGTAACTTTGTGCATAAATAGAGCAGCTCCAAGTCAACTGGCATCTACATCTGCAGGGGTTAATGATTGATCGACTGCATTTTACTCCGTGCCCTTATAACGTTCTTTGCATGTTTGATTGCTGTTATTGGTAGGATCGCACTGTCTTTGCACACTTTCACACATTTTCACAATCCATGCACATTTTGTGGGAATGTGAACTTTGCCTGAATTACATTCATGTGAACAGTTTTGCCAAATGATTTTTGTTGCATTGACTAGGCTATGTCATGTTGCAGTGTGTATCACCAGCCAAATCTTTGATCTCTACGCTCCAAAGTCTGAATTATTGTTATTCTTCATATTATTATTATTGGTTGACACTTCACTTTGATGTTCAGCTACAGGTAGTTCATAAAGCATTTCTAACATTTCAATAGCTTATTAGTTAATATTCAACAATTCAACTGTTTCACTCTGCAAATGTTCAATGAGTTATCAACAGAGTATATGTGACAATTCATCAGCATACCTACAACTGTGATACAATGTTGAACAGTGTACATACAAATATTCAATAAACAGTTTGTAAACAATTGAAGACCACAAAGGAAAAATGATCAGAGTCCAAATTTTGCATTTTTATATATTTTATATATTATATATTATCATTATATTTTATATATATTTTTTTGCATATTTTTTCAGTGCTTTGTTTCTAAGATCGTTTTGAATTTTTAATTTATCATTTCTCCACAACATGAAAATGTGACTCTGATCACTTTTCCATTGTGGTCTTCAATTGTATTAATATGTGTTGAACATTGTAATGTTCAACTCATAAATTACCTTATGTTTAATATTGTTGAATTGTTACAAATACACTATGGACTGTCACTGAATATCTAAGTAATGTGTTACCCTCTGATTATTTATTTGTTAAGACAGTTATTGATTTTTTTTGATTGGTTGCTGTTCATTTCCTTGGTGCTGACATGATCACAAAGGTAAACCCCTTCCTGCCCTGTTTTATTGAGGCAGCTATAGGCGTACTTGCTCTTAACCTAAAGAAACTGCCAATTCACAATGGTGCTAACCCACTAATTTTTAAGGCAATGAGAACAGTTGATCTGATTGGCCTGAAAGGAACTAAACCCCCTCCACACCCACACGTAATTTATTTTTCTCAGTCCAGTCCTTTCAATAATACGGCCACAAGTTGCCCAATTGCCTCATTTTATAAAATAACCAGAAGAGAGGAAGTCGTGCTCAGTTTTAATCTGCAACGTCATTGGCACTTGCATTTGCTCAGCTTTAGGTCCTCAAAATTGGGACCAATTTCTTTGTCTTATTTTAAAATTAGTTGGATGATCTAAAACATAAATATGACAAATAAGCAAAAAAAAAGAAAGAAAGAAATTGGGATGGAGCAAAGACTTTTTCACAGCACTGTAATAGTCCAGGAGGTCATAAGGGACCAGAGGGTATTGTCTAGGAAATTATAGGCCGCTCTTGCAGTGGCTAATGTCAATTTTCATGAGTCCACCATCCGGAAAACATAGAACTATAATAGTATGCATGGCAGAGTGGCAAGCAGGAGGCCACTACTCTCTAAAAAGAACTTTGCTGCTAGACTACAGTTTGCTCAAGGCCATATGGATTAGCCAAGACAATTGTAAAAAAGTTTAATGGACGGATGAGACCGCAATAGAACTTTTTGGTTTGAATGAGAAGTGTTATATTTGGTAATGAGCAAGCGTGGCATTCCAGCATGAGGACATGATCAGATCTGTGAAACATGGTGGCAGCAGTATGATGATATGGGCCTTCTATGCTGCCTCTTGCCCCGGACATGCCTCCCCTCATAATGAAAAATGAATTCCGAAAAAATATCACGGTATCCATTCATGAATTGAGGCTCAACAGAAAGTGGATCATGCTCGAAGACAATGACCCTAAAACCACAAATTGTTCCACCAAAGAATGGTTACAGCTGAAGAAATGTAATGTTTTGGAATGACCGATTCAAAGTGTGGACCTCCAGAATTACTGTGAAAGGACCTAAAGCAGGCAGTTCAGGCACGGAAGCCAACCAGCATCCCTGAGTTCAAGCATTTCTATGGAAGGAATGGGTTAAAATCCCGCCAATCCGATGTGCTGCGCTCATAATCAGTCACCAGAAACGTTTGAAGTTATTGCTTCAAAAGGGGGTTATACCAGTGATTGAAGACATGGGTCCACATTCTGTTTCCACACAAATTGGATCAATAAATTTAATAAATAACTAATGTTTTTGTTTGCTGTTATAATGTCATTCTTGCAGGGAAATCTGATCACATTTTAGGTCACATTATGCTGAAAATAGATCATTCTGAAGGGTTTGCAAACTTTTAAGCACCACTGTATGCACACTATCTGTAATTGAAAATGAATGTATGACAATGGCATCCATGATATTTCCGTCTGGGGTATAGCACCCCACAAGTACTGAGAGATGTGATATCTCTATTTTGGCATCAATTGCAAATTCTCATTTCATCTGCAATATACAGACAGCTGACTCAGAAAAGAAAATGTATGAGAGCTCTCTGCATAAAAACCCAGTAGTGGTTTGACTTTATTGAATATCCCGCAGAGACTTTACATGAGTTTAAAGTATGCACACAATGTGTAACATATACATGTCTTTCGCTTAATCCTTTGTATACAAATGTTATATCCTGTTGCGGTAACTGGTTTAATTTTTGGAACAAACACTGAGGGAAAAGAGCTTGTTTATTTAATTCAGGGCTTGTGGATTTAAGCCTACTGACTGAGCATTGAGCAATTGAGCAATTGTGTTCACCTTGAAAGCTGGCCCAAGGTTTTTCAATCCCCTAGGAAAAATTCTAGGAGGAGAGGAACAGGCTGAGGTTACTGTAGAACTCGGGCACCACTGACCCATACACAAAGTACCCGATTTACCAGTGGAGAGCAGATGTTCAGGGACCACTTGTGTGTGCGGGTTAGGGTCGGGATCTAAAAGGCTGCTGTGCTCTCAGTTGAAAAGATGAAAATGCGCGAGTGGGCGCTAATGAATTAGTTTCAGATTTCACATCCAGATTTTCATTAGCATCCTTACAAGATGAATAAATCCAGCAGCTCAGACAATAATAAGATGCACAATGGAATTAGTTTCATTGGCATATATTTTAGAGGAGCCGCACACTTCAATAGTGCCGCAGTGACTAATCCTATGATAATGTGATATACTATTCTTGACTTTAGAGGAACCATTATTGCAATCAAAGGTACCTATCAACACTAAGCAATGAAGCAAGGGCCTCAAGTTAGCAATAATTTTACAGGAATCCAGTTATTTTTGGTGAACTAACGAGAGCACTCAGAAATGCTCTGTGGGACTGAAGGTAAAAGTAGCCGGTATCAAAGATCTTTTAATGTTGGAAGGTGATGAGACCATACATTTTAACATCCTAAACCCCTTAGTGGTAATATCAGCGTTGCAGGATTTTCAGTGGCATGCCATGAGCCTCTGACCTTTAAATGCATAATTGCTTTCAAGCTATTCCTGTTTAAGATCGCTTGATTATTAATCACTCAATTTACATTTACTGAAAAGGCAAGACCAACAGATTAGCCTGTAATTATTAAGAAATTATGAAGAAATGGCAGAGATCATTGATGGGCTACATTGACAACTTACCTAATAATGATATTGCACGGAAGGAAAAAAAAATAAATCCAATACTTTCTCTGAATTCCATCTCCCATTTCAGCAATTTTTTTCAGCAGTGCAACCTAATTATTGTTCTAGCTGGGATTATTTTTTTTCCTGGTTTTTTTTTCATCTTTTTCATCCCAAATTGCGGTCAAACTGTTACAGACCGCTTTGACAGCTTTTGCATGTTGAGAGGAATAGTTGAAGGCTCGCGAATGGTGTGATAACCGTTACGTTTCGTGACTTATTTTTTCCGCCATTTTGGCTGAAAGGTAAAACCTTTAAACATCTTCTTCTCCAGAACGGCTGAACAGATTGCTCTCAAATTTGAAATTCAGCTTTAGCTGAAAAGGGGACACAAAATTTGAAAAAACTGTGAAGTTTCAATGAAAACTGAGGAAGTTCGCTGTGACCTAATTATACCTTTATCTAATAATAAATTATATCAATTTTAAAATTCTCAAGCAGAGTGACACAAAATACTGTACTAGGTGTGGATTGACATCAGAAGATTAAATCTGCAGTTTTTTTTTTTTGAACAACAAACTGTCGTTATTTCTGTTTACAATTGAAAAACTGACCCACTTTGGCGGTCACGTGACAGAAAGTCATTGTCACTAGAACAACGAAACTTAGCATACTTACAGACCTTGAATGGATCTAACCAATAAATCAAAGTTGTGGGGTCACTAATATGGCATAAACCAGTGATGTGTCGTCAGGGCCAGCAAGGCCTCCTCTGCTGGCCTAGAAATTATTCAAAATGCCTATAAACACGTTCGTCTTTGAGCTCCGACTGACTGACCGTGAAGAACATAACAGAATCTGACTGAAGATTTGACGACACTCCGACGTGTTACAACGTCTAGTAAACACTAGATTGCACTGTCAATTTCATTCCTCACTACGCAAATGGGACTGCCATACCATATCTGGTTTACTGATACAATTAAATAATAAAATTGTTCTATTGCAGAGGAAAAACATGATAACTGAATGTCAGTACATGGATCCTAAGCTGATGTCTTCACAGGAAAGCAAAAGAAGCAACCGTTCTCGAAGGAAACCACATGCAAACTTTGCACTGTTTAATGACTGCTTACACTAAATTCTGATTTCAATGCATAAACTGAAATATGGAACAGCTAATGGGCTTGGAAGCCGAGTAACCACCTGCGGTTTCTTGTTTATTTTAAGATTGCACTGAGTAAAATTTTTCAGCATTCAAAAGAATAGGCTATACTTGCAGGAAAGAGCAGTCGCGCACTCGTGATAACAATTCATTTATTAAATTACCAATGCTTCTTACTTTGACGCACTGGCAATTGAACAATTAAGTAAACTGGTAATTAGTGCATTGTGAAAGTTCGATGCATGGCAAGCATTTAAAATCATTTAAAATGCATGCCACAAACTTAATTTTCATGACAGCAAAATCCAAGGGTGTAGATTTAACGTGAGGGTTGGTAGCGACACATATGTAATGCGGGCACGCATAGCTCACAAGCTGGAAAATTTTTGCAATGAGCAGAGTGGAAATTCTGCCTTTTCTGCATACAAAGATTATACAAATGAGTTTTTCTTTGTTTTTTATTATGCTCAGTGAGATGCCTCCATAATTTTTATACAACCCCAATTCCAAAACAGTTGGGACAAAGTGTAAATTGTGAATAAAATCAAAACACAATGACTTTCAAATCACACCAGCCAGTATTTTATTCACAATAGAACAGAGATAAAATAGCAATGATTGAAACTGACAAATTTTACAATTTTATCCACAAAATGAGCTCATTTCAAATTTGATAGCTGCTACAGGTCTCAAAAAAGTTGTGACAGGGGCCTGTTAACCATGGTGTAGCATCCCCTCTTCTTTTTAACACAGAGTGGAGGCGTCTGGGCATTGACGAGACAGGTTTCTTGACTTTAGCCATTGGAATTTGATCCCACTCTTGCTTCCAGGTGCTGGAGAATTTTGGGTCTCCTTTGACAGACTTTTCGTTTAATTATGCGCCAAATGTTCTCAATTGGTGAAAGATCAGGACTGCAGGCAGGCCAGTTCAGCACACGGACTCTTCTACTACGAAGCCATGCTGTTTTAATAGCTGCAGTATGTGGTTTTGCATTGTCCTGCTGAAATACACAAGGCCTTCCCTGGAATAGATGTCATCTGGAAGGGTGCATATGTTGCTCTAAAACCTTGATATTCCTTTTAGCATTCAGGGTGCTTTTTAAAACATGTAAGTGTCCCACACCATATGCACTAATGCATCCCCATTCCATCAGAGATGCTGGTTTTTGAACTGAACGCTGATAACTGGAGGGGTGGTCTTTCTCCTCTTTAGCACAGAGGACACAACGCTCATGATTTCCAAAAAGCATGAAAAATTTGGACTCGACTGACCACAGGACATTTTGCCATTTTGCTACAGTCCATTTTAAATGAGCCTTGGCCCACAGAACATGGCGGCGCTTCTGGATCATGCTCAACAATGGCTTCCTTTTTGCATGATAGAGTTTTAGGTGGCATCTGTGGATGGCACGGCGGACTGTGTTTACAGACAGTGGTTTCTTAAAGTATTCCTGGGCCCATTTAGTAATGTCAATGACAGAATCATGCCAGTGAGTGATGCAGTGGCGTCTGAGGGCCCGAAGATCACATGCATCCAGTAAAGGTCGTCGGCCTTGTCCCTTACGCACGGAGATTTTTCCAGTTTCTCTGACTCTTTTGATGATGTTATGCACTGTTGATGATGAGACCTTCAAAGCCTTTGCAATTTGACGTTGAGGAACATTGTTTTTAAAGTATGCCACAATTTTTTTTACGCAAGCCCTCACAGGTTGGAGAGCCTCTGGCCATCTTTACTTCTGAGAGACTCAGCCTCTCTAAGACATCCCTTTTATAGCCAATCATGTTACACACCTGATGCCAGTTAACTTAATTACTTGCGTAATGTTCTTTCAGCTGATTCTCTCATATATTAATTGCTTTTTCAGCCCTTTTTTGCCTGTGTCCCAACTTTTTTGAGACCTATTGCAGCCAGAAAATTTTAAATAAGCTCTTTTTTGGATAAAAATGTAAAATGTCTCAGATTCAACATTTGAAATGTTATCTATGTTCTATTGTAAATAACATATTGGCTCTGTCATGGCTTCACTCCTGCCAGATGAATATGACAATCTGGCAGGAGCTAGGACCATGGGCCTAAAAGACAGAGCAGGACCCAAATGCCAGGCTCGTAAAAACTGGAAACTTTAATAAATAATTAAAAACAAAAACAAAGTTAAACCGGGGGGCAGCAACGTACCAACACAGGGGATTCAAAGCAAAATGCAGTGACAACCAGGACTGGCAACTGCCAGCCCTATATACTGCGGTAATCACCTCCACCCTAACGAGCAACAGGTGCAGCTCGTCAGGGTGGAGGTGAGAGCACGCCACAGGGGAGGGACTGCAGGACAAAACCCTTACAGTCTCATGTGATCTGAAAGTCATCGCATTTTGATTTGATTCACAATTTACACTTTGTCCTAACTATTTTGGAAATGGGGTTGTAGACAGGTGCCACATTCATAAATACTTTTGATTTGGTTTTTGAATATAAGTTTACAACTGTTATTTATGTTATTAACTGTTATTTATGTAGGGTGAGCGAGGTCATTAGGTAGGGGGTTCAAAATGTGGCCAAAACTATGTGACGGTTGCAGGATGATCGCGCTTTTGGAAAGAGATTTCCAGGGTGGGTTTATCTGTCACCGGTGCCAGCTAATTGAGCATCTGGAGAGCAAGATCCTTGATCTTCAGGGCCAGTTGGCGGCACGACATAGTTCACAATCAGTAGAGTTCCTAGAGGAACTAAGTAGTATGTCGTTTAGAGAAATAGTGTGTACGCCAAAGCAGGGTGGTACAGGGATCCCAGAGCAGGCAGGGAGAGAAAGTTGGGTGACTGTAGGTCAACAGCGCAGGAAAGGGCGTGCACGCCGTACAGCGACAGCCCCTCCAGTGGTTGAGGTGTCCAACCGATTCCGGCCATTGCAGGAACTCGAATTGGTCCCTGACCCTGAGAGTGAGGGGACTGATGAGCAGCAGGGCACCCTGTTGGCCTCTACCCCTCAGAAAAGAGAGTTAGTGATAGTGGGGGACTCAATACTTTGAGGAATAGATAGCTTAGTCTGTTCGCGCGACAAGGAGTCTCGTACGGTGTGTTGCCTGCCTGGTGCCCAAGTAGGAGACCTCCTGGAGCGTGCGGACAAGCTCCTGGCCAGAGCGGGGAGGGATCCAGTTTTCATGGTCCATGTTGGGGCAAATGACATAGGTTTGCAAGGCAAATTTGTGGAATTAGCTGAGAAGCTTAGGAGCAGATCCTCAATGGTAGTGTTCTCCGGGATTCTACCGGTACCATGTGCAAGCAGAGGAAAGCAGAATTTTATCTGGAGGTTTAACACGTGGCTACGAACCTGGTGTAGGAAAGAGGGGTACAGGTTTATGGGGCACTGGAACTTCTTCGGGGACAGGGGTGACCTGTTCAAGCTGGATGGGCTACACCTGAACCGGAGGGGTACCTTTGCACTAGGTCAGCGTATGTTGAGGGTAGCACAGAGTTATTTAAACTAGGGACTTGGGGGGCAGGGAGGTTAGTGAGTGTTACACATAGGGAAATGCAGATTGCCCTGATGGAAGCTGACGGCGTTACATGCACTATTGATGATATACTTTTAAAGCAACAAAGCGTAGTGGGGGGCTTGAAGAAGCGACCGCATGGGAAATCAAGGGGGAAGAGCATTAGTAGTAACCTGAAATGTTTTTATTTAAATGCAAGAAGCATAAAAAATTAATTTCCAGAGCTTGAGGCCGTTATGATTAGTGAGGGATATGACATAGTTGGGATTACAGAGACAAGACATTACCAAGTTAATTCCAGGTATAAAACATGAAAGCTATGAGAAGAGGCTGAAGATCCTTAATCTCTTTAGTCTTAGGAAAAGGAGACTAAAGGGTGATTTGATTGAGGTCTTTAAATATGTTAAAGGGATTAACAAAGTGAATTATGTAGGATTCCTTCGACTAAGTGTTGTTAGTAGAACTCGGGGTCACAAATGGAAGTTGACCAAAGGTAAATTTAGCACTGATATTCGGAAATATTTCTTCACCCAAAGAGTAATTTCGATGTGGAATAGATTGCTTGACCATATTGTTGAGGCAGAGACCTTGGGGGTTTTCAAGAGTAGGCTTGACCTAAAGCTAGATACCATTGAGCCATTGAGTATCTGAAGGGATATATTCACAATAGTATAAAAAACTGGCGAGCGTAGTTGGGCTGAACGGCCTGTTCTCGCCATTCATGTTATGTTATGTCATGTTATGTTATGGACACTAATTATGAAGCTTAAAAATGTCAAACAATAGAGCTCCAGTAGCTGACCTCATGCAATCCTTGCGCTGCCATTTTGGCAGGAAAGTGCACGGTTAAAAGCACTTTGCTGTCTTTAAGTAGGAAAAGTGAATAATTTTATGCATGAGGTCATGCGTTTAGACTTTCATTCAAACTATGATAATGTGGTGGCACAAGCTAGTTAACATACATATTTAGCACAGCGAATAGCTAGTTACATTATTCTGCCCTGTTGCTAATGCTAACATAACTGTGATGAAGAGATATGTAAGGCCTGCATCCACAGGCAGCCCTTTTAGAGCTGGAAGGACCCATGACCTCATTTTCAGGAAGCTACTTGCTAGCGCTGATTTTTGTTAAGTTACAAAATCCGTCTTAGCAGTACCACCATGCATAGTGGTAGATTTCAAGATTTAGAAATCCAATGAAAATAAATCACGAATAATCTTAGCAACTAAGCTAATGAATGTAAATTCCCTAACAGCAAAATTCGAATTGAATAAAGCCAATGGTTTAAACTATGTAGCCATGCTGCTAAAGTACCTCGGAACCATGCTTTGGGAAGCGTTGCATCCCAGATCAAAATAAATAGGAACCTATGCGATTAGAGAAGACCTCGCTACAGCTGTTGGGCACTAAAATTGTAGTAAACATTAATACTGACAAACTAACTTGTCAGCAAACCTTGCGTCCCTAAATGGAGAATAGTAAGCAAACCTAAACCGTAGCTAGCTAATTGATTAGAAACACGACTGTGGCAGCAGGAAAAGTTTCTTTGATTGCTGTTGATATTGTAAGACCCTCCCAATGTTTGATTTAGAGTGGGCGGTGCAAAGAGAAGTGATACTGATGAGCCAGGCGGTGTTCCAAAAATTTAACTATTTCCAGCTGAGAGCCCCATGGGAAAAATCTGTGTGTGCTGAGTGCGTTTTGTGCGCCAAAGAAATTTAGCGCTGTGAACTCTTAACTTCATAGTATTTGCATTAAAAATTGATGCTGCCAGCACAAAAAAAAAAAAATGCTTCCAGCAGACACAGGCCCTATTTATTATGAAGCCAGATTGCATCCATTAGTATCCCTCCAGGCTCTTGTAGGCTTTGAGAGACTCTCCGGAGTAGGACGAGGGAAAGTTGATCAGGTAATTGAATCATTGAGTTTCCAAGGGCCAAGCTTCAATGAATTAGAGGTCTGTATGTCTTATCACAAAAAGGGGAATTTTCGTTTAATTTCAACCAAAAGTATATGACACTCTCACGAAAAGAAATAAACTAAATATTGAAACATACGGGCAAAAAAATTTATCAATTTTCCCTTTCTTGAAAAAGAGTGTTCCTTTGAGTTGGGCCCTTTAGAAACTCAAGGATGCAACTGCAGGTGCCTGAATACAGCAGGTCTGGAACATTATCCGGTCCGGCTGACTCAGTATTTGTGAAAAACATACCTGAGGCATTACAAGGGTCAATAATGGTTAACCTAGACGAAGTTTTGAATTATATAGCTCAGTTTCTTTGGATGTAAAATGTGCAGTGAACTCTGATGGCTTGAAATCGGCACTAGCGCCATTCATTTTCGCTCAGGCTTTTCCTGCCAAAATGACAACGTAAACAAAATGAGTCATGTGACGTCCGGAGCTCTATTGAAATACTTTTCCCAATTTATAAGTTGTTTAATTAAATGATGATACGCTGTGTTATTAGCTAACATTATAATCATGATACAGTAATTTATTGGCTAGCTATAGCTAGCAAGCTAGAGATGTTTCGCTAGTTACATTCTGATGCCAGCCACACAATAAACGGCAGTACAAATCAGACTGGGAAATGCCTAGCTCAATTTCTGTGTCACCCAACATCCTACACATTGTAACGCATGCATTTGATAACAGTTTTAAAACTGGGAATCTTTTTGAAGAAGACCCATTATTTGTAATTTTCAGACTGTCCCCATTTGATTGCTTAAAGCAAAAATCTCAAAATTTTCTTCATTAAATGCATTCCTTAAATGCAACTTAAGTCCCCTATTCGGTGTCGTTTGAACTTCATCAAAAACTGGATGCTTGCAAGGTACACACATCCAGTTGCCGACCATCTTGCATTGGCGAAATGTTCAAGCTAAGAAACGATGAATCAGCTGCATAAAATAAAGTCCCATGCCCAAAGAGCAGGATTAGGTTAATTAGCTAGGTAGCCAGATGGCATCATTGCTAGCTAAGGTAACGCCATCTGATTTTACTCAGGTGTTCCACTGCGGCACATCCCACAAGGAGACAAAAATAGGAATTTACTTTAGGCAGTATTTCCCTCACATCATCTTCCTCTCTACTTTGTATTTTTTTCTCCCAATTTTTTTTTGTTCGTTCTTTGATGATCGCAGTTTCAGGGATGTCAATTTGATTGATCATCATATTTCCAATAAATCACAAAAAAAGAAAATCGAAGGATTTCACCTAAAATATAAACAGAAATATTTTGCCAATCCACCATCAATTTAAAAAAAATTCTATTATCTAATCTTGGCCCCTTAATATTTACATGATTATTAAACATTGAGGGATTGAAATCTTAAAAATGTTACTTCTCACAACTGAGATTTATTTGTCATTTCTGTTATTCAAAAATACTAAAACATTCCACTTCCAATTACTCTTTAATTGTTCTATGCACAATATCATATCACTAATCCTTGAGTTTAATTGTGCACGGATCCCCATCATACATAGCCTCGTATCCTTCTCATACACAGCCACCGGTGTTTCTGCCACTGGTCTTTAAGTCCTTGAATAAGTACAAATAACTACTAATGTTTGAACTTAGTGAATGTTGTGGAAAGTGAACTAACTGCTACAAATCAGCTCAGCGCGCTCCCAGCACTGCTCAGGTCGACTGGAGCAGATATTGAAACCAAAGGAATGGGTACACTGCTATGTTTATTTATTTATTTTGTACATGCTGCCACTGGGCCATGTCATCAGCAGGCATGGCCTCTCATTCCACTGCTATGCTGATGACACACAGCTGTACTTAAGGACAGATCCAAACTCCTCTTCTTCTCGGGCTCCTCCTTCCTTATCATTATCGCCCCCTCTTCCACTCACCACCCTCACTTCCTGCCTGGAGAAGATAAAGGCATGGATGAGTTGTAACTTCCTTCAACTAAAAAGCACCAAAACAGAAGCCATACTGGGGTTTGTTTCCCAAAAGAATAGTTTGTCCATTCACAGTCAATGAGCCCAACTACGTAAGGTAGCATCTGTGATTTTGGGAAACGCACCCCTGGTTGGCACCCCCCATCAGGTCCAATCACCCACCATAACCACCATCCCCTTCTTCGGTCAAGACATCCCTCTTTCAACTACAAAACCAGTGAAGTTGGCACGTTATGTAAATCGTAGATAAAAACAGAATACAATGATTTGCAAATCCTTTTCAACTTATATTCAATTGAATACACTGCAAAGACAAGATGTTTAATGTTCAAACTGAGAAACTTTATTTTTTTTTTTTGCAAATAATCATTAACTTAGAATTTAAAGGCAGCAACACATTGCAAAAAAGTTGGCACAGGGCCTTTTTACCACTGTGTTACATCACCTTTCCTTTTAACGACACTCAGTAAACGTTTGGGAACTGAGGAGACCAATTTTTAAGCTTTTCAGGTGGAACTCTTTCCCATTCTTGCTTGATGTACAGCTTAAGTTGTTCAACAGTCTGGGGTCTCCGTTGTCGTATTTTTACGCTTCATAATCGCCACACATTTTCAATGGGAGACAGGTCTGGACTACAGGCAGGCCAGTCTAGTACCCGCACTCTTTTACTACGGAGCCATGCTGTTGTAACACGTGCAGAATGTGGCTTGGCATTGTCTTGCTGAAATAAGCAGGGCGTCCATGAAAAAGACGTTGCTTGGATGGCAACATATGTTGCTCAAAACCTGTATGTACCTTTCAGCATTAATGGTGCCTTCACATATGTGTAAGTTGCCCATGCCTTGGGCACTAATACACCCCCATACCATCACAGATGCTGGCTTTTGAACTTTGCGCCTATAACAGTCCGGATGGTTCTTTTCCTCTTTGGTCCGGAGGACACGACGTCCCACAGTTTCCAAAAAACAATTTGAAATGTGGACTCGTCAGACCACAGAACACTTTTCCACTTTGCATCAGTCCATCTTAGATGAGCTTGGGCCCAGCGAAGCGGCGGCGTTTTCTGGGTGCTGTTGATAAATGGCTTATCGCTTTGCATTGTAGAGTTTTAACTTGCACTTGCAGATGTAGCGACGAACTGTAGTTACTGACAGTGGTTTTCTGAAGTGTTCCTGAGCCCATGTGGTGATGTCCTTTACACACTGATGTCGGTTTTTGATGCAGTACCGCCTGAGGGATCGAAGGTCACGGGCATTCAATGTTGGTTTTCGGCCTTGTAAACTACGTGCAGTGATTTCTCCAGATTCTCTGAACCTTTTGACGATATTACGGACCGTAGATGATGAAATCCCTAAATTTCTTGCAATAGCTCGTTGAGGAATGTTGTTTTTAAACTGTTCGACAATCAGCTCATGCATTTGTTCACTAAGTGGTGACCCTTGCCCCATCCTTGTTTGTGAATGACTGAGCATTTCAGGGAAGCTGCTTTTACACCCAATCATGGCACCCACCTGTTCCCAATTAGCCCGTTCACCTGTGGGATGTTCCAAATAAGTGTTTGATGAGCATTCCTCAACTCTCTCAGTCTTTTTTGCCACTTGTGCCAGCTTTTTTTGAAACATGTTGCAGGCATCAAATTCCAAATGAGCTAATATTTGCAAAAAATTACAAAGTTTACCTGTTCGAACATTAAGTAACTTGTCTTTGCAGTGGATTCAATTGAATATAGGTTGAAAAGGATTTGCAAATCATTGTATTCTGTTTTTATTTACGATTTACACAACGTGCCAACTTCACTGGTTTTGGGTTTTGTACGTTACTAACCTTGGCATGAGACTGGACCCTCACCTCACATTCGACAATCACATCAAACACCTGTTTAAGACCTGCTTCTTCCACCTCAGAAACATCTCCCAAGCTCTGTCCCTCCCTCACCCTCACTGATGCAGAAAAACTTGTCCATGCCTTTGTCTCCTCCGGGCTTGACTACTGTAACGCCCTGCTCATAGGGATTTCTGGTAGAAACCTTCAAAGGCTCCAATCCATCCAAAACAGTACAGCTAGAATTTTGATGAGAGTACGTAAACAGGAACACATTACACCTATTCTCCGTAACCTTCACTAAGATCATTTGAAACATCTTTCTTTGCTTTCTTACTTTATTGGAAGGAAGACGTTTCAAATGATCTGATTTCATTTAAACAATTTAAACGATAATGAAACACATGCATTGCTTCCAACCCCTGAGTAAAGAAAAGCGTGAAAAGTCGGGAGTCATAACGCAGGTGAAACTGATAAACCTCCATGCACAAGGACTTCAGTTCCGCGTGAGAATCTTTCACAAATGCGTTGAATAATTGCTGACTACAGCAGAGGAACGTAAATATGCCACTTAAACTCACACCGAATCCATGAGAGTTGGCAGGTATGTGTTATAAATGAAAACACGGGACCCTCGTGTTATATTCTAAGTACATTCCAAGTACATTCTGAGTATTCGCGCTGCATTCTGTTTGAATTCTTGGACGTTCCAACCATATTCAGCAGCCATTCCAGGAACGTTCTGACTGCATTCAAGGTGAATTTGTACAGCATTCGAGGCACCTTCCAACCAGACTTCGGGTGGTGTTCAGGCAGCAATGGAACCGCACTGGTACGGCATTCGAAGTGCATTCTAAATATTCAGACTGCATTCTTACAGCATTCTAAATATTCCTACTGTGTTCCAACTACATTCAAGCTGCATTCGAGAGCTAATACACCCAGAATGTGCAAGAATCATTTGAGGTGGGTTCGAAGCGCATCCTAAGTATTCGAACGGCATTCTTTCAAAGCTGTAAGAATTTTGGTCAATTTGAAATTCCCCCCCGAATGTTGCGCGAATTTAGAAAATTCTTCATTCTGGCTGGTTCTGCTTGATTCCTGCTGATTTTGAATAAGCGTGACGGGGGCATTACATACGCGTTGATTGAATAATTGCTGACTACAGCAGAGGAACGTAAGTATGCATCTTAAACTCACACTGAATGTGTTGACAGGTATGCGTTATAAATGAAAACTGGCCACACTTAATAATGTTGAGAGTTTTTGGAGTTTCTGTCATGGTAATTGTATCTCCCCGACAATAGGCAGCGGAGATACTATGGTTTAGTTCCGGGGCCGCCGCCGCTGCCGTCGCCGCCGCAGAGATTGTCTGTTCCAGGCTCTGGAGGCTTCAAGGTTTATAGGATTTTATCCGAAATTTGCTAAGTCAAACATGTTCATTTCACAATGCTCAAGACAAATTTTCGCCAATTTCTGACGTCCAATATGGCCGCCCGGCCATTTTGTCAATAAAAAACACATTTTTTGCAGATTTTGTGTTTTCTGGTCATTTTCAGCCATTCTGCGCAAAAAAAAACATACTATGATTTAGTTCACAATGCTCAAAATCTATTTTCGCCTATTTCCAACATCCAATATGGCCGCTGGCCATTTTGTCAAAAAAACATTTTTTGCTGATTTTGTGTTTTCTGGTCATTTTCAGCCATTCTGGTCCAAAAAACCATACTATGGTTTAGTTCACAATGCTCGAGATCTATTTTCGCCTATTTCTGAAATCCAATATGGCCACCGGCGCCCATTTTGCCGCAGAGATTTTCTGTTTTCGGCTCTGGAGGCTTCAAGGTTTATAGGATTTTTTCCAAAATTCGCATAGTCAAACATGTTCATTTGACAATGCTCAAAATCAATTTTCGCCAATTTTCGACGTCCAATATGGCTGCCGCCAGCCATTTTGTCAAAAAAACATTTTTTGCTGATTTTGTGTTTTCTGGTCATTTTCAGCCATTCTGAGCAAAAAAGACATACTATGGTTTAGTTCACAATGCTCAAGATCTATTTTCGCTTATTTCCGACATCCAAAATGGCCACTGGCGCCAATTTTATCAAAAAACTTTTATTGCAGATTTTGTGTTTTCTGGTCATTTTCTGTCATTCTGAGCAAAAAACACACAATGCTCAAGATCAATTTTTGGCAATTTCCGAAATCCAATATGGCCGCCGCCATCCATTTTGTCAAAATTTTTCTTTTGTTGATTTTCAGTTTTTGGTCATTTTGAGCTGTTTTGAACAAAAACATTTTTTGGTTATAAGTCACCTCTGGACTATACCTCTGGTTAGTTAGGGGTCGGAATATTAGGAGGATTTCAGGCTTCAGAGGCTGAAATGTTTGTTATGCGTTATGCTAAGTTCCCGAGATGGGATTCACTAGGCCCGCCTCTTGACCAAAGATAAACCAAAGTAGTTCAGCATGAGACTACCCTGAGACGAGTGGATGACACATGAGCTGCGGAAAATTGCACTTATGGACAAGTGCAGCTGATTCCTCATAGCTAAAGCTGATTTTGCGACATGGGGAATGGTGGGGGGGACCTCCACAATTCTGCCGCCCTAAATGTATAGCCCTAGCGCCACTGACTAAACTTATCTACAATGATATCTCACTTCTCATGTGAATACGTACATAAATTTTAATCCTCCTTAATTTCTATATATACAGGGTTACGATCACTGTAATAGCTGTTCAAGACACCAGCACGCACAACAGAACAATGTCTCTGATACATGTGGTCCAGCAGACTGGTTTCACTGCCAGGACCGTGATAAGTGGGCTCAGTGATCATCTGCTGAAATGCACTTAGAGATGGGAAAATATTTGCAGGTTGGTAGTGTAGAAAGTTCTCATTGAAGTCCCCTGTCACAATCATGGGTCCCTCCTGTGCCTCATTGGTGACAATATTTTCCAGTTCCTGATTGATCTGTTGTCTGCTTGTTTTAGGAGAGCGGTACAGGGCACACGCTTGACATGTAATGTTCCCTTTTGACATTTTGAAAATGATCAGCTCAATTCCTGGCTGGAGGGGATGTCTTGGAGTGACCCGAGTACAGCACAGCTCTGTTCTGTAGTACACGACAACTCCTCCCTGTCCTGAATTGTTGCTTCTGTCACAGCACATCATTGTGTATCCAGGCAGCATTAATTGTTCATTTTGATGCTTGTTGGACAGCCACAACTCAACAAAACAAAGGATATTGGCTCTTTTCATTTCTGGATTGTTCTTTATGTCATCCAAATGTTTTGTCAGTGAAGGTACATTGTGGCCAACTATGGTCAAATTCAAATCACATGGTGTTTGTTCCAATAGCGGCATGCAGTCAGTTGTGAGATTTATCATTCTCGTCATGAAAGCCACTACTTTGGGATCTTAGTACAAATTGCTGAGGTCCAGGTCTGTAACAAACAGTCCAGCAAGTGTTCTTGCTCTGCTTAAAGCAACATATGCCATTCCTGGCAAGAATATATGCTTTAAGCTAACGACGACCTGATGTACGCTCCTCCCTTGGGTCTTGTGGATTGCACAACCCCACGTTAATTTGAGTGGGTACTGGTACCGAATAATCTTCGTGCCATGACTCTCAATATTCTCGGTATGTGGCACAGTCCTCACGCAAAAAGGATCAATCCCTTCTGGAGGTGGATGCTGCTGTCTCTGATTCCTGCCAATATGTTCACTGTCAAATTTGACATAGATTGCTTTTGGCAATGTGTATTGTGTGGAACTTGTGTCTATGTGGCATATGGTTCCCATTACTCCATTTGAGAGGCCATCACTGACATCAAGGTTTGTTGTAATCATCACTCTGGCATTCTTGGCCAACAGCAGTTCATTTTATAAAATCGTTGGTTGCTTTGCTGTAGCTGGCGTTTCACAAAGATTGATTTTACCAGATTTCATGCACACTGTATCTGCTGCTTGTATTTGATGAATTTCTTCACCCGAGTTCTCCAACATATCCTTATTGTAGTTTTCTGCCTTGAGATTTCTTGCAAATACATGCAGTGCTTCTTGCGGAGGTGTGTGTCATCAAAAGATCTGTCTTTTAACAGGTGCTGCCTTTCTGTTGTTAAATTTTCACCTTTAGCCTTGGTTCTGATTTCATTTAAAAGGTTGGCAAAAGTTAAATCATCCATTTGGCGCATCACTTTCTTGAGATTTTTGACAACAAAGAAATCCCATGGAGATTGCACAAGATCACCAGGGTCAGCATTGTACAGTGCTTGGTCCGCAACCGGTGGAATTTCAAAGAAAACAACAGCCAATACACTTACCCCACCAAAGATGGTGTTGTTGCGCTATATTTGTTTCAGCCTTTCACTGACGAAGTGCATAATCCTGGTGCCTACCATCAAAACTTCATCAATGATGAGTATGTGTAGATTTTGGTATTTCAGACGGAGTTTTGTCACAGCATCTTCAGCAAGTGGTTTGTATGGTTCATTTCTTCTGCTAGTTTGAATAGACAAGGCCGAATTAATGGTCTAACCTCCGATGTTGAGGGCAGCTGTCCCTGTGTATGCTACCACCAGAACTGTAGTATCTGCAGGGTTCTCACTAGTAGGACTTAGGATGTGCGCTGCTTCACTCATATTCCTTTCACAACATGCGATTTCCCAGTGCCAGCACCTCCAGTCAGAAAGATATGGAATGAATTAATGTCTACTTGTGCAGCTCTCCTCTGACACCATTTTCTCACATGTGAAAAGATCTCCCGTTGCTCCACGTTCATAACTCTGATAATTTGTAGTCCTTCATTACGTGGAATTGGTACAGAACGCGTTTTTTTTGTCATCAGATCTGTACTTGAAGCAGACTGGTTTTCAGCAGACCCCAAGGCTTCATCCAGATCAGGTAAAGCATCTTGTTCTATGTGTTCTTCAGGAAAATCTGCTACATCTTCATTGTCTTCACCATCTACTTGTGTTTGTGCCCAAGGAGGATCTTGATAGACTCCATTCTCCATTACGTGCTTCCAGGCTTCATCAATTGTATCAGCATTCTGTTCATACTCAGTCATATTCTCATTGATGATATCTCTCACACGCCTTTGGCCACACTCCATCCTCAGGATGTCTTGCATGAAGTATCCCTCATATGTTGTGTATTGCTGTGGCAGGGCAAATTTTCTACAGTACGATGAGGCAAATACATTTTTATCAAGTTACAGAAATGTTTTTCACTGTCTTTTTGCCGGGAAGTTCTTGCGTAGCGAATGACACAGTCATTCTTCCTCCTTGTGACTGTTCCTCTACCATCAAGCAATTGGACTAGACTTGACTGCTCAGTGTTGTCTTCGTCTGACTCTCTGTCGTCAAGCTGCTTACCAGACTGTGTGCTGTACCAGTACTTGGATACAAAACTTGCCAAACACGTCTTCAAAGCTTCGTGGCCATGCCCAACAACATTCCACAACTGATGTTTGCCATATGTTTGTGGCATCTGATCCTTGTTGTTTGGCAATATTTCGCAGGATTGTTAGAGGTAAGCTCATCCTGGTTGCATCATCCTGGACTGGTATCCAACAAACCTCAAGACTGCATGACTTCAAACTCAACCCAAGGCCACGCCAGATCGCCTCCATTATGCTGATCTCTCGATGTGTCAAATACACACTGCCTAATTTCCGCAGCTCTTTGATGGCGTCAGCGTTTCCTTCACAGGCATCCTTTTGTGCATTTTGCAGCAGCTGTCCTTCCTCACTTTCTTTTTAACTCACATATGACAGTATGTACAGTATCTCACAAAAGTGAGTACACCCCTCACATTTCGACAATTTATTATATCTTTTCAAGGGACAACGTCACAGAAATGAAACCTGAATATATTCTACAGTAGTCATTGTACAATATGTGTAGCATTGTAGATTTACTGCACTGTCCAAATAACTGAACAAACGGTCACTAATTCCATAATTGGTGGCAACAAAAGTGAGTACACCTCACCGTCAACATGCCAAATTGTGTCCATAGGGTCAGACTTTAGTGTGACCACCACTGTTGTCCAGCTCTGCCTTGATTCTCCGAGGCATGGAATTCACCAGAGCTGCACAGGTTGTTGCTGGGATCCTCCTCCACTCCTCCATGACATCATCATGGAGCTGGTGAGTGTTGGACACCTGCTGCTCCTCCACGTTCCTCTTGAGGATGCCCCACAGGTGCTCAATGGGATTCAGGTCTGGAGACATACTTGGCCGCGCCATCACCTTTACCTTCAGCTTTTTCAGGAAGGCAGTTGTCATCTTGGAGGTGCGTTTCGGGTCGTCATCATGTTGGAAAACTGCCGTTTCTGAAGGGAGGGCATCGTGTTCTGCTTCAGAATGTCACACTGTGTGTTATCCCATTAATGAAGCGCAGCTCCCCAGGACCAGAAGCACTCATGCAGCCCCAGACCATGATGCTGCCACCACCATGTTTGACTGTAGGCAGTACACACTTGTCTTGGTACTCCTCACCAGGGCGCTGCCACACATGCTGGACCGCATCTGAGCCGAACAAGTTTATCTTGGTCTCGTCAGACCACAGAACATGGTTCCAGTGGTTCATGTTCTTGGACTGGTTGTCTTCAGCAAACTGTTTTCGGGCTTTCTTGTGGGCTAGCTTCAGAAGAGGCTTCCGTCTTGGCCAACGGACATGCAGCCCGACTTGGTGCAGTGCACATCGTATGGTCTCAGCACTGACAGGCTTTTCTCCCACTGCTGCAACCTCGTTAGCAATGCTGCCAGCACTCCTGTGTCTGTTTTCTGAAGCTAACTTGAGCACCTGACGCTGAGCACGAGGACTCAACCTCTTTGGTCAACTCTAACGAGGCCTGTTCCGAGTAGAACCCGTCTTGGAAAACCGCTGAATAACCTTGGCCACCGTGCTGTAGCTCAGTCTCATGGTTTCACAGATCTTCATGTATCTTAGACCATCTTTGTGGACAGCAACAATTCTATTTTTCAGATCCTCAGAGAGTTCTTTCCCATGAGGTGCCATGTTGACTATCCAGTGACCAGAATGAGAGCATTGCACCCGAAGCACCACAGTTTAAACCTTCAACATGTTACACAACCTCATATGGCCCAGTCGAACAGACAAAAGCACGAACATGATGAATAAGACACGTTTCATTGCTTGGTTGACCATTACCAATTGGGGTGTGCACTCACTTTTGTTGCCACCCATTTTGGAAATAATGACTGTTTGTTCAGTTATTTGGACAGTGCAGTAAATCTACAATGCTACACATATTGTACAATGACTACTCTAGAATATATTCAAGTTTCAGTTCTGTAACGTTGTCCCTTGAAAAGATATAATCAATTAATTGTCAAAATGTGAGGGGTGCACTCACTTTTGTGAGATACTGTAGCTTATGCAGCTGTATGCGCCAACAACAAACTGGACATCAATGTTCGCATTCCATGCTCTAAGTAGATCTTCACTGTACTGGCTAACCCATGTTTCAGACGGTTCCCTCTTCAGTATCACCGTCAGGTTTGTAGCAAGACGTGCTGAGTAACATTCATACGCAGTTTGTGATATTCCAACTTCCCTCAGAATACTTCCTGTTGTTGCATTGTCATCGCTGGCCTCAATGGTAGTCCAGACTTTGTTCAGCACTTGTTCCGCTTCTTTCTTCCACTCAGCCTGTGAAACATCTTTAGGGCAAGCCAAAGGGCGACATATGAAGGTCCGTTCTGTTGGCAGTCTTGGAAAGTTAAGACGACATTTTCTGTGGCCTTTCCTACATGACGCTGTGTGATTTTTGCTGTGCATTTACACGCTTGTGATCACATGGTGAAGATCTCCACTGGGTATGGAACAAGTGATATACAAGTTGAACTCTTTAAGGTACTGCATGTAGAAGATGTTCTCACTGTTTTGCGCAAATCTGAAGTCTGATGACAAAAAGCGACTCTTGACGTAGTTGCTCATGGACATTCTCTCACTGTTGTCCTGGTCCGTGTGATGACCGTCAGGGAACAGTGTCGAGAATGCTTCTGCTTCTTTACCCTGTATGGACTGAGGTCTTTGTCCCTCTGCAGGAGCAATACATAAGATATCTTCCTCCAGACTGTCACTGATGAATCGTGCTGGATCATCAGGCTGCAGACAAGTCACCATTGGTGTGCTCGTTTCCTCTGGTTCTCTAGGTCCTGTTGTAAGCAAAGTATAAAACTCACCACAAAGGTAATACATGCAGTGTTTTCAGCATCAAAGTTTGCAACCACATACCACTGTCAGAGCCTTGTTGTTTATACTCAGTCTCTGCATTTTTGTCATCTTCTGAATCAAAGGCACTGACCCTGCGTATGTCCTCCTGTAATTGTAAATAATTAAAACATGCATAGTCTTACTACGAATATTGTTTTTGAAGACTCATATTGCAGACTTACTAGAATGAGTATTGGTGTGATCGTCATCACTACCACTGTGTTGTTCCCTTTGTGTGGCGATCAGGTCATCCTCCAAACTCTCCAGATACTCATCTAAGGAGGGCATGATGACAATATCTAGAAAAGAAAAATGATAAAGTGATCATGACAACATGCATACTAAAAACTGAATACTTATATACTCATGTTACTAGAAGTTAAACATACATTTAAAAGCTGCATGACTCTCTTTCAGAAAGTGCAGCATGTCTGTCTTTTCCTGATCCTTACTTGCTGGTAGAGGTGATGACCACAATACATCAGTTTTCTCTTGAGCTTCACTTGCAGAATGCTGCTCTCATCAAATGCTCTAGGTAGTGTCTTTGCTACCTTATGAATGTTAGAAGCAACACACACAACTGGTCCATACATCCCTTTTTGCTTTACCTTTGATGAAGGTATCAGCTTCATAAATGGAATGACAGGTGTGGCCAGAAATTGTTCCAATGTATTGAGATCCTGCAGATTATCTGGAAGTGATGGAGGCTTCAGTACATGTGCAACTACTGACATTGGTGGGACTTTGTTTTTCGCCAAATATCTGTGGCAGGATTTACAAATTCATGAGGGCCTCTTGTCAGTTGTCAGTTTTTGAAGTTATTCCCCATATTTTCCAGCCACATACTTTTGCACTTGTCCTTTAAATCTTATTCGATCGCAGATACAACACACTCAATCAGGAATTTCAGCACAGCCTTTTAAACTCCTTGATCACAAACTCTACATCTTGCCGCTGTTCCACCTTTTGCCTTCTCTTTCGTTCTCTTCTACCTTTTCTCACACCAGGCTTCTGTCTGTAGGCATGTTCTTGTTTATGCCGGTGGTGCTTTTTTTGTGGGTCTGTACGTGTCACTGCTTCACGTTTTCGACGTAGCAATTGGATGTGTGGATCTGAGCGCTGTGTCTTCTCGTGTATCTGTCGCTTGTATTTTGTACCTGGCTCAGAGCGTTGCAATGCTTCGCTCCCTCGTCTCTTTTGTTTCACAGCTAGTTCAGAGTGTTGCATTGCTTCCCTCTCTCGTCTCTTCTGTTTCACAGCTGGGTCAGAGCGTTGCATTGCTTCCCTCTCTCGTCTCTTCTGTTTCACAGCTGGGTCAGGGCGTTGCACTCCTTCCCTCTCTCGTCTCTTCTGTTTTACAGCTTGTTCTGAGCATTGCACTCCTTCCCTCTCTCGTCTCTTTTGTTTTACCGCTGGTTCTGAGTGTTGCACTGCTTCCGCTCAAGCTTTTTCTGTTTTTCTGCGAGATCAGAGCATTGTTCACATCTCTTCTCTTTTGCTGCTGAGGTGGAGCAATGTGCCGCTTCATGAACATGTTGTTTGTGCCATACTTCTTCTTGCTTCAGACACTTGTCTTGATACTGTTTCTTCTTTTCTACCAGCAGTAGCTGCTTAGAGAAGTACTTGCCCATAGGAGTGTAAAACATGTCACCTGACAACACGCCTGTAGTTGTGTGCACTGTACAGGGCACAACCTCAAATGTCATATCTTGTGCCATGTTTATGTCTCACTCAGACATTTGATGTATCTGGAGGCACATGACAGGTCTTCTACCTTCACCAGCACTGCTGTCCCAGCAGCATCACACAAGCGATTCGTATCTCGGGAGTGGGAATCAAAAATGAAGCATCCTGCTTCTCCCGTGTCAATCAGCATTGTGGCATATGCACAGCTCCTGTCTCCTATAACAACACAACTGCAGTTGCTGACCCGCTGTGCATACACGAAAGCATACTTCATGGAATAGATGGTTCTTCCATTGTTGATCGGTTCATTGTGCCGCAGTAGTTGTGGTGGTAAGTTACACGGCAAGTCACACTTTTGTGGGAAATTTGATTCGGCAGTTCTGTTAGCAGCAAAAAGGTTCGTGCTCCCCGCTTCTTATGATAAACTGCATCCCCCTCCACCATGATGCTGTCCAAATCTTCTCTTTCCCACATTGCCACGGATGTGTGTTCTGCATAGACCGCTGCCATGAGTGCCATACAGGTGTATTGGCTGCCTCGTGTCTGCAGATCGCCAAAAGCTGGACTGCCTTGGTGGTAAGAGGCACAGGTCACACTGACCACGCACCATGGCTCCAGCTGCTGCCATCTGCTTACGCTTCCTCTCCTTCCTCTCGGCAGTGGTCAGCTGACTGTGTAACAAAGCCATCTACAAACAACAATTGAAAACTTACTCAGATGCACTCTGACTCAAGTACAGAATTCAGTAATTACCATAGTAGCAGTACAGTCCAGCAGTCAGACAGCTAGTCCGTGTACAGCGTATGTTCCTCACTGGAAAAAAATGTAATAGAACCAATTTATCAAAAACATTGCAAAAATATATTCCTCTATAAATTCTATAAATTGCATAGTCAATTGGACCGGCTTATTTTGTCCGTTATAAGTGAATTCCGCTAGGCCTATATGCTTAAAACGGACAAAATCCGTTATACGCGTAAAACAGATTAGGCCTATATTCACGTGTATGAATTTATATGTATGCTTTGTCTATTAAGATCGGCACAACTTCATTCCGAAGTGTTCATACCCTCTTGTTATCTTCACTTAGTCCGTCTTTGCCCTGGCACAATGGATAACAGGATGATATTGCGTGTTGCTCCAACTGGGATCAATGAAGAAGTCTAAAAACTAAAATATGCAAATGAAGCCGCACCAGTTTCATTTTCCGCGAATACACTGTTATAAACTTGCGCCTTTTTTGCCAGTTAATTTAACAGGCACCTTTTTGCCAGTAATTTTTAACTGTAATTGTATCTCCCCGACTTGCGCACTGTGCTACCTAATAAATTTACATATATACATGTACACGGATGCATATTAAAGGAGCAATATGTAAGTAATGTATGTTGATTAATCATGAAATGGCCCTGATATATCACCAGACATTAAGGAATAATGTTAATTTCAAATACTTATATCACTGACAACAGTAGTCCAGCCAGAATATTCTCATTACAAAAGCGAAGTTGCAGCCCACAACTAATGTTTATGTTTTCATTGTGTATTTTGGCCTGTTGCGCCGCCCTCCACCTATCTCCCAATCACGAAGTCAGCAGCATTTTGGCATCCAGGTTTCCAGTTACCACTGAGCTGCAGCTACCAGCGTTTCGGAGCACAAATGTCTGACGTTACTAAACCTAAAAGGCCTCGTTATGATTCCGAAATACGTCGTGACAAAGTCAGAAACAAAACAAGGATCTGTGTAGGACATGCCTTTGAAAGATGGAGACGGCTGAAAGCGGAGAAGAATTTGAAGACCGAGGCCGAAGTTGCTAATTTTCTCCTGGGCAGGTAAGATTCAGCTAAGTTTGGCTAACTTAATTCTATTTAATGTAGGCACGGACATTTCAAATATTCTCTACAGTCGAATAACGTTATGTATGTTCGTTCATGGTACGTTAGTGCGTATGCAGGTAGGTCATCGAATTGACTAGGTAACAAATTGTTTGAGAAATAAAAACCGCGACTCTTCATTGCTGACATTAACAATGCATTATTAGAGTCCGTTTCTCTGGCATTATGCTGAGACGCTGAGGAAACCGTTCCAACATTAGCACAGCCGTTATGGCAATATGAAATGTAATTGAAACAGTACATCAGTCAAATGAGTCCGCATTCATTCTTTACGCATATTATAGTATGGACTTTAGTGGGCTATCCACACAGAAGAGTGACGAGCAAGTTGACCAATATGACCATTGCTGAAGTCAGTTAGTCATTAATCTCGATCTTTTCTGAACTGAACTGAACACAACCCTGTGAGAGCAAATCATTGGTGATATTGAAATGTAGCCATGGTAGCTCCTTGTAGTAGACGTTCTTGCTGGATCCGGCAACCTAGCTGGCAACCTCTCGTCTGGGGGAGAGGGAGGGGATACTGCGCTCTGCAGTATTTTGAATGTGATTGTATGTAGTACCAGTTTTGGCCACAAACTTACATACAGCTCCTTTAATGTCATTACTGTCAAGAGTAAAAAAAGTAACACAACCGCTGTAAAAACTTGCCAGTGATTTCTGTTGGGGATCGGGGAGATACACAACGCCGTCCCTGTGGCGACCGAGTTATCTCGTTTAAATGAATGATTGAAAACAGGTCGAGGCCAATCATTAATTTTAAGGGATTGTTTTGAGCCTCCCGCGTTGCCAGTTCACGAGCCGCCACTGGTGTGCTGTCATGCTTGACTTGTTCTTTTGGGTGTGGTCAATAGCCTACAAAAAAAAAAGAAAAATGCTAAATCATCAAGAAAATGGAACGGCTTATGACACAGGAGAGGAAAAAAAGCCATTTGCATGCTACGAGCAGGTCTCAGCCGCTGAGAGGTGGCACGTCATCTGCACTTTCACCGGTCAACAATAAGTCTTCTGTTTGTTTAAGAATGGAATAACAGGCACTGTCGCTGACCAACCCCGCTTAGGGCAGCCACGAATGACTACGGTAGCTCAAGAGCGCCACGTTTGGTTACAGCCTGTACGTGACAGAATCCGGACTGCAACAAAAACTGATCATGAGACGAAGAGTCAGAGACGTCTGAGGGTAAGCGCAAGTACCATTCGACGCTGTGTATGTTAGCAATATATGCGTGCACACAGCCCCTACAGAAAAAAATTTTTGCCTGTGCGTAAGTGGCAACAATCAAGAATCTGTGTGGGGAAGATCATTTATTTTTTATGATAATATCATATTTTTGTTCCTATTGTCTCTGGATGCACCTGTTTGAACAGTAGTCCATGAAAATGAGTTTAAGTGGTGAGTCTGTAGAAATATGTAGAAGCGTATTTGCATCATTATTAATTATTATGAATCCCAAGTACCAGCATGGGATTGTGACATGAATGGGAAATGAGTACGTGAAACATGAGCAAATGAATCTGCTCACTTTCCATCATCTTTCTGAGACTGGGGAACTTATTTGCTCCAAATGGCTTGCTCACACACACACACACACACACACACACACACACACACGCAAAACACATTTACCTTTTGATCCCTGATCATATATGCGGCTGTAATTGTGTCTAATAAAAAACTGGCACTGAAAAACTTGGACAAGCAGTCACTTTGCCACTGCGAACACTCTCTTGATCATGCTGTCAGCTTATTCTGTGGAAGTTCAGTTAACTCTTGGTGCTCAACTGTACAATAAACACTGGGTAACGCTGTCACCTCTCAGTAAGAAGCCTCTGGATTTGAATCTGGCATGGAGCTTTTCTGTGTGGAGCTTGCATGTTTTCCCCGTGTTCATGTGGGTTTCCAATCAGTTCCCTCCGACAGTCCAAAGACATGTATGTTCGGCTAACTGGAGACTCTAAATTGCCCATTGATGTGAGCATCTAAGAAAATGGTATGTGATTCAATATTTAGGCATGTTTTTTAAAAATGCAGCGGTTGATAAATATTATGTGTAAACAATTAAGGAATGAATAAATATCTTGTGTTCCGTTGCAGCCACAGTTGGCTAAAAGAGACTACACAGATTGTCAGGCAATCAGCACAACAACACAGCAGAGCCACTGAAGGCTCCTCTGAAAAGCTGCTTTCACAGCAATGCTGGTGCCCTTTCCTTATCATAGAACAATACAATGGCCTTTTTTAAGGGAATGAAATGGCTCTACCAATGCCCCTCAAAGTAGAAGAACCCTGACCTGGGCTCATGAGATGAACAGAGCCCATGGTCCAATTACATGTCATAAAGCTACCACTGTCAGGTCTCATTAAGACAGGAATCAAATTGCCCAAGTACAGTCCCCAAAAAAAGCGTTAAAACCACACAAGCTTGCCAATGAAATGCTACCGTAAGTACAAAAATTTAGTTCTTTCACCCTTTGCAATTGCTTTTATAATTAATTTAATAACTAAATTAATTTACATCCGTGCTCAAAGCTATTTTTTTTGTAACGAAAGCATACTTTCAGGGCACAAATTACTGGAGATGACATGATAAATGTGGTGGACTGGAAGAAATAAAAAAACACACCATGGAAAAGTGAAGCATTCATATAGACTCAGCTTAGCTGTCCTCCTGGGACCAGAGTTACTTCTGCATCGACTCGCTTAGTCATGCACATTTAGATCCATAAGTATTTGGACATAATGCAGTTTTCATCATTTTGACTTTGTGTGCCATCACAATGCATTTGAAATGCATTGAAATCCATAAAGATGTAACATAACATGACATGAGTGGCAAGAACAGGCCGTTCAGCCTAACAAGGCTCGCCAGTATTTTTTTTTTTACTGTAGTGAATCTATCACTTCAGATACTCAATGACTCAATGGTATCTAGTGCTAAATCAAGCCTGCTCTTGAAAATTCCCAAGGTTTCTGCCGCAACAATACGGTCAGGCAAGCTATTCCACACTGAGATTACTCTCTGGGGGAAAAAAATATTTCCTAATGTCAGTGCTAAATTTAATATTTGCCAACTTCCATTTGTGACCCCGATTCCTACTAACAAAATTTAGTAATCCCACATAATTCACTTTGTTAATCCCTTTAACATATTTGAAGACCTCAATCAGATCACGCTAAGTTTCCTTTTCCTAAGACTAAAGAGATTAAGGATCCTCAGATTCTTCTCTTAGCTTTCATCTTTTATACCCGGCATTAACTTGGTGGTTTTTTTCTGAACTTTTTCTAGAGCCTCTATATCTTTCTTAAAGTATGGTCCCCAGAACTGTACACAATACTCCAGATGTGGTCTGACGAATGTGTTGCACAAGAGAGGTATGACCTCCTTGGATCAAAGGGTTGACATTCAGTCTCAATTTAGAGTGTTTTTTTTTTTTCAATGATACTGAATGAACAGCAGAGGAATTACAATCATTTGTGTGCATTGCCAAAAACCCAAAGATTCTGAATTTCTTTCTTAAGGATGCTCTGCCTTGCCTTCAACTCTTAATCATCAGTTCTTGATATGTTTTGCATTCAGTTCCATCTTCATGAAGAGATATACATGACCCTTTGGTTTCAGGTCCGGTGCTTGAATCGGCCATTGAAAAATTACACTTCTTTGCCATAAAAATGTGTTGTTTTTCTCAGAATGCTTCAGAACATCAGGACAATAAATTTTGGAACCATTTGTCTGAATCTGAGCAGAAAATATAGCCCAATACAATTCATAATTCATCTTGCTGTTTTCAGCAGCCACACCATCAATACATTTTAAAGAACCTGTACCATTGGCAGCCAGACATGCCCACATTACCACGCTTCATTGATGAGGTGCTATGCTTTGGATCGTGAGCACTTCCTTGCTTTCTCCATGCTTTGCTCTACCCACCACAGCTCACCTGGACTTATAGTCCAATACCATGGCCTGTTAGTCCATGACTACCAGCTCGCCAATGAAGATCCTCTTGCAGTGGTGGTCCAAAAAATTTAGAAAGTGGCATCTATTGTGTTTTGTGGTGAAACTCTTCATTTCATGTTTTACCTAGACAACTGTATTGTTGTTTTTCTAGATACAAGCTCATTCTGAATGTGATGGCAGCACCACATTGCAACAAAGTTTGGACAGGGGCAATGTCACACTCAGAAAGTGCTGGAATACTTACTCACGAGTGTACAGATATTCAACAGGTTATGCTATCATGCTTGCACAAAAAATGAGTGACCATATATAGTCCAGTTGTTTTCTAGCAATAAGTGGTGTAGGCTTGTTACTTTGAGGAAAAACTGTATGATTGAATAGTCCTACGGTGTAAAAAACAGCATGAAACTGCAAAACAAACCCTCTTCAGTGGAATATATTATTAAAAGATTCTGGGAATCTAAAGAAATCTCATCAAAATGGATGAGGTGAAATTCAATACTAAGTGCCCCTGATCTTTGATTTTCCAGATAGCATTGCATTGGAAGCAGATATGCTCTTGTGCTGGATGTAATCACAAGGGCTGTGACTACAGGGGAAGACGTTTGTCAATAAACACCATTCATTATTGCATTTACAATTGCAAGTGAAGACCGTCTTTTCTGGGCTTGAGCTCATCTGAAATTGACTTGTGCACAGTTGAAACATGCTGTTTTCAATCTAGTCGACCTTTCAAATTAATTATGATAATTGATCATGGATGTTGTGCTTTCCCGGAAGAAGAAGAAAAGGACCTAGTTGTTGCCTAGATAAGGATCAAAAGTCAGCACCTGTCATGGTATGGGGATGTATTAATGTCCATGGCATGGGGAAATCGACCATCTGTCTGCCATTGATGCAGAGGGACAAACTGTATATTTATTTTGGGGGAACACATGTTGTCTTATAGATGACATCTTTTCAGGGATGCTACTGCCTATTTCAGCAAAACAACAGCAAGTGATGTCATTACTGTACATGCTACAACTGCTCTGTAATTAGAGAGTGAGGCAGCTAGACTGGCCTACCTGCAGTCAAGATCTGTCCTCAGTTGAAAACATGCAGTGCTTCAACCCCTTTGCACAGATATAGACATTGGCATCAGTTAATTCCAAAATTTAATTCCTAAATAATTCTGTAATTGAATTTCCAAATGTTTTGCTTCACTGGAATAATTTTCCAGAGTCTCTGTTACCCAAATACTGAGTTATAAAGCCTTAATAAGCTTGTGCATGACAGGAAAAAATTGGCATTATTTGCATTCTGCGCAAAGGGGTTAAGAAGCGCAAAATACGGAAATGAAGATCCTGGACGTCTGAGCTGCTGAGGACGTATATCAGGGAAGATTTGGAGAAAAAATCTTTCAATACTGGAAATATTGGCGTCCTCAGTTCTCAAAATGATCACATAGAGTGCTGTTAAAAGGTAAGGTCTTGCAACACAATGTTAAACACACCCTTGTCCCATCTTTTTTGGACTGCGTTGCAGGCCTAAAATCTGGAATGAGTATTTACTTCCAAAATTCAGTAAAGAAAGGAAAAACTGTAAATATGTCGTCTCTGCACTGTTTTCAATTTACTTTTTGCTCTATTTGCATTTTCCATATCCTTGCAACTTTTTTTGTACTGGGGCTGTAATTGGATAAGAGGCATGAACATGGATAATAAAAATTATCTACAAAGAATTTTCGGGCAAGATAAGGGTAAGAGGCACTTCTTGTGTAAGGCACCACTTCTAAAAACTAATTTGAGTATTCTACACCTTCAAGGATATAATCAAAACAAAATGAATAAATCTACGTGCTAAAATCATGCATGGAAACTGTTGAAAGGGCTATTTCTGCTGAGACATTATCATTATCTTGTGCATAAATATGGCCTATCATGCACTGCAGCCCTGGTCAGCTGGTTTGAATGATGGTGCCGCGTCGTGCACCATCAACAGTCGGATGCATGTGTGTCTGCTGTGCTACCTCTAATTTCAATGCAAAAACTAAACAAATAAACCATATCTCAATAAAAAGCACGTTTGCCTTGATCATAACTCTTCTTAAGTTAAGTGCTGAGATTATTTTCCTGATTTCATCCAAATTTCAAAATTATTAGACCAGTATTTTTTAAAGCTACATTTTTATAAAGCTTATGAATGGCATCTGTAGTCATTCTTCGTGTTTTGATGTGGCATACAGATCACTGTGGTCAAATCAAGGAGAATTTGTATTGACCTAATCAGTCAATTGAGCTAGGGTAATTGCTTATTACGAAATCCAGCACATTTACCTGCATCCAAATTGTTCAGCCCTGACACTTATCAGTGATGTATACATTTCTCTCATTATACAACCGCACTTCAAGTTGTCAAAAGAATAGACTTATTTGTATTGCAGGATCGACATGGAGCAGTCAGAATACTTTTTTTCTCACAACTGACAACACTTCAACATGGACTTCAGTTAAACTAGAGGCTAACTCAAAAGTAAACAACTGTTTCGACACTAAGTGTTGAGAGGATTTGCTAGAAGTGACAGAAATGTGTCCTGATTAACTAGGCAAGAAATTTATGTAGCCTGGTATCTGAGCCGTACAGCTTAGCTTGCGATTGAGGTGAAACGGCTGTCCATACAAATGACAAACAGTGACCAGCAGCAACCTCATGCATCATTAAATTTTTCTGCGAAACCTTATGAAGTTTGGTGGACATACTGCCAAGCCCTCCAGTAAGGACACACCAAATTTTTAGCCACAGCTGTGGACCCGCAGCCAGTTTTCTAATAACACAGTTTAAGCTCGAGCTTGTGATGTCTTTGCTGGGGGGGCTAGAGCACACCACCTCCACTAACTTCTCCTCTCCATAATTCTGGCTCTGAGGGCTGGCAACATCCGGAAATTCAAACTGAAAAAGCTTTAAAAGGCTTGACCAAGGAATACTTGAGGGCAAAAAACATGGCTATAAGGGGAAAGTACTGCATGTACCAGGACTGATAAGTACTTTGAAAGAGCATATTGAAATTAGTTCTTCCTGTAAGCTGAGAGAAGACAAAAAAATCTCTCTGCATCTGGCCACTTGAATCGTCCTCTACTTCTGATTGGTGAAGAAGCTCTCCTCTTGTGTTGATTCTGCAAGTTATCTCCTCTAAAAGAAAATTGAGTCCTAAGCTGACCTCAGTAGTTTAATATAGAGATGAATTAAAAAAAAGATTAAATGAGACTGATGACTGGATGAGCAAAACAGTCATATGTTCGCCTTTTAGTCAGAGAGCAGTAAGATTAGTCTCATTCAATATCTGTGACATTATTAGCATCAGCCGGCTTGGAAGATGCCTCAAATTTATGTGTTAGGCTGGGATTTTCACACCATCCAAGTGCCAAAAAACTGTAAACTGCTTTCCACAGGCAGCAGACTGAGACAGTAGCAGAGTAAATATCACTGCAGGCTCCTCATTCCCACATGTAAATTAGCAGTCTTCAAGCAGTGACATGGAAGTGAGCCAGAAATTTAAACACAGTGTCAAGCCCTGGTACTGTTACATGGGCAGTTTTTGAATGAAGTATTGATTTAAGGATGTCCATCGGATCAAGACGGCAAAAACTACCGAGTTAAAAAGGAAGTATGTTGGGCGCCCCAGTGGCTCATCGGTCTAAGCGAGCGCACCATAAAGGCTGTGTCCTTCCCGCGGCGACTCGGGCTCGATTCCGGCTCGGGTCATTTGCTGCATGTCTTCCCCATTCTTCTCCCCAACCTTCCTGTCTCTCTCTACTCTGCAACTGTCAAATGAAGGTGAAAGTCCCAAAAAAAAATCTTTAAAAAAGGAAGTATGTTGTAAACAAAACAAAAATTTTTGCAATGAAAAGCATTCATACAAAATAAAAATCAAAAATCAATACAAAACATTATGGGTTTAAAAATTCCCCCAGATTCCTTGAATCTTTGAATTATCGTATGCACCATAGAGGGTTGAATATCCTTTTCTGTGTTTCTGAGAGGAACATTGTAATTTAACCTTTTAATGATTTTCTCATGTATTTTTGGGAAAACTGGTAATCCTCAGCCCATCTTTGCTCCTGGATGCTGCTTATGCACCAAATCATGATTTACAATCACCTATCGACATCAATTGTTTTAAATTGCAATAATTACTTATACTCAGAGCCATTAAAAACGCATGGGTGAGGTATGTACTGTATTTGCTGCGAATTGAAGAATCAATCAATTTTTATTGCTTTTCCAGTGAGATATGAGTGGAAATACAGAAAAGCGCATGGCATTGTAATCCCCACGCGCGCCACATGAACGTGTTCAGCACTTTAGTAATAACGAACGTTGAGTTGTTTTTGATGTGTACAGTGATGCTTAACTTGTTCTTTTTCATTGTCAAAACTGTGACAAATACACTCATCTTTACTGTTGAGGGACAAAAGAATCTGTTCCTATTGTCTCGACAATGACTCCGGACATTCAAACATGACTTGCTTCTAGACTGAAAATCTGACATGTGAACTTCAGGATGCATTAAAGTACTTAATAATCTTCCAAATAATTATTACTGAAACAATAAACACAAATTGTCATTCAAAAAAAAGAAAAAAAATTACTGCTTGAGTGAAATTACTAACCGTGATCCAAAACAATATTTCAGAGATAATAGTGCAAAACTATGACCCCCAGAAGATTTTTTTAGATGTGCTTGGGCATGGAGAAAATGATCGTTTTACATTAAACCTGTTACTTTTATACCCCCTCCCCCCAATGTAATGTTCAGCATAACTTGTTCTAAAATGCATTTCCAGAATCAAAAAAAGAAAATTAATAATTACTTACATATATGAATTCTTCATTATTAATTATATACACCGATCAGCCATAAAATTATGACCAATGACAGGTGAAGAGAATAAAATTGATTATCTTAGAATTGCACCTGTCAGTGGGTGGAATATATTAGGCAGTAAGTGAACATTTGTCCTCAAAATTGATGTGTTGGAAGCAGGAAAAATGGGAAAGTGAAAGGATATGTGCGACTTTGACATGGGCCAAATTGTAATGGCTGGATGACTGAAGCAGGGCATCTCCAAAATTGTTTCTCTTGTGCAGTTTTACTGGTCTGCAGTGGTCAGTACCTACCCTAAGTTGTCCAAGCAAGGAGAAATGCTGAACTAGCAACAGGGTCATGGGCAGCCTAGGCTCATTGATGCGCATGGGAAGCAAAGGCTGGCTCGTGCGGTCCAATTCAACAGAAGAGCTACTGTAGATCAACTTGCTAAAAAAGGTTAAAGCTGATTTTGATAAAAAGATGTCAGAACACGCAATGCATTGCAGTTTGTTACATATGGGGCCGCGTAGATGCAGACCAGTCGGGGTGTCCTTCCACCTCAGAAAGTGCATACAATGGGCATGTGAGCTTCAAAACTGGCCCTCGGTGTTTGATGCTCACTGAATAATACGAATTAAATCAGCCGAGTTGGTCGTTGCAACTTCAACAGTGTTTATTCAGCTCCCTCGCTTCCGGTCCTCTAACAATAACGTCATCTATATACGACATCCCCCCCTTACTTGGAATTAAACTCCAACGTTGCATCACACAAACTTAACATACCAAGTGCCTGGGTACTGTTCTTAACCATTTTTTTCTGTTACAAAACTATTTTTTTCCCCCACAGAACAGAAACAGTCCTGTTTTTTTTTCTTTTAACAGAATGTACTTTTTTCTTTTTTAGAGAGACATACATCAATTGTCCATCACTATCTCCTGACAGGCAGTGGCCATTTAAGTGAGCTTACTTCATAACAAAGTCTTTCAGTTTCTGTCGCAGTCTGACTGGCCTGTGTGGTTTCTCATACTTGGGTGGGAGGGGCATGACTGTACTACCCTCAGCGTGTATTTGGGTGCCGGACGCTACAGGAGGTGCGTTTTGGGATACCTCCGTCTCATTCACATTCTTAGTCTATGTCATTTGTGTTTTACTGGTTGACTGTGGACCGGCATCCTCAGTGTAATACTTCTTGACAAACGTGGTATTTCTGGAGTATCTGGCTCCCTTTGGTGATTCGACAACCACATTATTACAGTCCTTGCAGACCACCTTATATGGTGTCTTGTTGAACATGGTGAAAAATTTGTCTGTCTTGTCCTGTTTCAGTAGAACCTGGTCTCCGACGGCCAAATTGGAGTGTTTAGCTTTGTTCTTACTGTCTGTGTAGATTTTGGGTTTCCCTTTCTGTTCTGCATCAGGGTCTTTCATCTCCAGGTCTCTTTGTGGAGTTGTGATGTCTGGAAGCTTCCCTCTGATTTTCCTTTTAAAGAGCAGCTCCGCCGGACTCTTTCCTGTGGTGGAGTGGTCAATAGACCTGTAGCCTGTGACATACTTGCGAAGCTCCTTCTCCCAGTCTTGTCCTTCAGATTGTGTGATGCGTATCCGTTTCACTAGTGAAGCATTTTGTCTCTCCACTTCACTGTTTGCCTGCACCCATTTAGGTGTTGTTTTCACATGCAATATTCCATTGTCCTGACAAAATGTCTGAAACTGGGAAGACAGAAACTGTGGGCCACAGTTCTGATGGTGACAGGGAGGCCATGACGACTGAAAACGTTCTCCAGACTATCAATCATCCTATCTGTAGTGGTTGACTTCAGGATCTCATATTCATAGTATCTGCTGTAGTCGTCTATGACTACCAATATAGAGTGCCCTATCAGTAATGGGCCCAGTAAATCAGTGGCGACATCTTGCCACAGCCCATCTGGCAGTGTTGTAGGTCGTAGTGGTTCCGAGACATCTGGTCATGCTACAATCTGGCAGGAGTGACAACATTTTACTTGTTTTTCTGCTGCCTTGTCCATCCCTGGCCACCACAGTGTTGTTTTGTGCCCACGATACCCAAATGTCCCTCATGGGTCAACGCAAGGGCCCTGGCTCTCAGTAAGTACAGTAGAACCATACGTGTCCTTCTCAGCACTAAGTATCCAATCACACACAGTTCATATGGTATTGGGGCATATGTTGGGCACTTGTCAAAAGAGCCACTTTTACCCCTTTTCCACCGAAAAGAACCTGGTGCTGATGCCGTGCTGGTGCTGGGGCCAGTGCTTAGTTGGTTCAATCCACGCGCCTCCTAAGAACCTGTTTGGTTTTCCACTGCCGAGGAGCCAAATCGGAACCACGGGATTACGTCACGGTACAACGTCAGTACGTAACTGTATGCCTGTATACTTACCCAGCAACAGTTGCGCCATACAGAAGCCAAACAATGAAGATGGAGGAGCTCTTCGCGTCCATGGAAGTGCTGCTGCTGTGTTTGCAAGCCTTCCTTGCGATACAGAGCCGGTCAATTACACTGTTACTGACCACCCGTCTGCGTCGTAATCGCAGCCAACGACAATTACGTTTGAGGAGAGATGTAATTATTTGAGACGTTTTGATTCTTAACAACGTGTTAATGTTAGCCTTTGTTAGCTTTAGCCTGTGGCTTAGCTACTTGGCTTCAACTATGCTTGCATAAAGTTAAATTAAAAATGCAGTTAAACGTTATAAGAAATTAATGACGCCTGTGTTTATGTTTATAGATGGTCTTACGGCTGATTGCGAGGCAGAGGTCGCATGATGTCTGGGCACATCCACGGTCACGCTACTGGTGGGACACAGTTGTTCCGGATTTTGGCACGCAACAGTTCGTGCAAAATTTCCGTGTGTCCCGGGAGTCGTTTCAGTTCATCTGCGATCAGACCAAGGCCTTCTTGGTGAAACAGGACTCAAATTACCGCTTGTGTATCCCATTCCAAAAGCGGGTTGCAATTGCCATCTGGAAACTGGCAACCAGCAGTGAATACAGGACAATCAGCCATCTCTTTGGAGTAGGCCTGAGCACCGTGTTCAACTGTGTCCAGGACTTCTGCAGTGCAGTCATCAAGATGCTTCCACCATAACACATAAAGATTCCTGATGCTACAAAGTTAGTAGAAATGGCCACATTCTTCAACAATCGATGGAGAGTCCCACAGTGTGTGGGCGCAATAGATGGCAGCCACATTCCAATATTTGCACCAGAAGAATATCCCAGAGACTACTACAACCGCAAAGGCTGGCGTTCAGTTGTTCTTCAAGCAGTTGTGGATGGCAAAGGGCTTTTCTGGGATGTGTGTGTTGGCTTTCCAGGGATTGTGTATGATGCAAGAGTTCTTCGCCAGTCACATTTGTGGGAAGTTTTATTTGATTGACAGTTACTGGGGCGAAACAAAGTGACCATCTCTGGCTGTGATGTTGGACATTACCTTATCGGTGACCCAGCCTACCCCATGCAGAAGTGGCTTATGAAACTGTTCTCAGACACTGGCCGGCTGACCCCTGAACAATGCACTTACAACTACAGAATGAGCAGCGCATGATCGGTTGTGGAAATGGCTTTTGGTAGATTAAAAGGAAGATGGAGATGTCTCCTAAAAAGAAATGACTGCAAGCTGGAGCTGAAAATGGCCCTCGCCTGCTGTGTACTTCAAAATATTTGTGACGAACATGGGGATACTTTCATTGAGGAGTTCCCTGGCAGACACATGAACACTCAGCCTCCTGTCCAAGCTTTACCTGAGCACGGTAATCCAGAAGAGACTGATATTAGGGCAGCTTTGATGGCATATTTTAACTGTGGGGATACGTGATGGACTATTCAATTTTCTTGAGGTGATGATATATTTTGATGAAAAAGTCACAACATGTGCAGTGCTTATGGTTCTTTAATAAAATTACTGAAGCAGACAATCTTTTCTCCACTGTTTGTTTGGGGGGTAGTTAAACTCACAATGGATAAGAAATAGTACTGATTCTGTCAAAATGTGAATACACAGTGCATGATTAAAAGCACAACAGGCTTCTGTCATCACACACTTTTATTATGTGCACAAGTGGAAAAAATACAAAAAATATACTTGAAATTCTAAAAAGTGCTTAACAGGGATGAACAAAAAAGAAATTATAAAAGGAAAAGAATACAATCAGTCTCTGAATCTTGACTTAGTCAGACCCTTAATTTGCTCCGCGTGACAGCCCCTCCAGCACTGACACCATACGTCCCATCAGCCCTATGAGGGCACTTGTGTTGTCGTCCATCCGCTGGATGTTCTGGAGCATCGCGGTGGCCAGCACCTGGTCCTTCCTGCACTGCTCCAAATATCTCTCCTCTGACCTCTCCAGGTACTCCAGCAGATCTGCTGAGGCATCTAGCTTCTTTTTTTCCTGTGTAAAATCTCAACAGTATAAATATCTATTCAATAATGCAGTAAAATTACACCCTAACAAACCTTTCCTTAAAGCATTTGGCAAATTTTGGTTGGCTTGAGCTTCTGTTCTGCCCTTGAGTGTTATTTGAGCACGAAAGGTTTGAAAACATCGCCTAAATTCAATTTTTTAGACATACCTGTAACACATTTTACTGTAAGTCAATTGAAACTTAAAATTTTTGGGTTTGGGTTAAAACTGCATAACTGTGCATGGTCTGAAAAAATCTTACCTAATCTGGGCTGTTGCAAGGAGGAAGAGGTCCTGGAAGATGAGCTGCAGGATGGGGCGGCGAGCTGCAGACCAGCGGCCAGGACAAATCTGACTCCTCATCCAAGGTTGATAATTCTGTAAATAACATAACCAAGAAACAGTGCTTCGGATTAACAAATGTGTTCACCCCTCTGTGCAATATAAGCATCTTGTGAAGACATGCTAAGTGACTAGGCGAGACACTGCCAATGTTAAAAATGCTATTAAAAAAAACCGCACCCTTAATCTTGCCTGTTGTTCATGTCAGCATCGCTAGCTTGCTCGCCATAGCTGAATCACTCAAGCTAGCATAGGCTATGTGCTCATAACTTGCATCAATGTTGAGGACATCGAAAAAACACCAATACAACCACAGTTTTTAATGGTACTTAGTTGAACACATGGGGCAAAGGAAGGTTGGTTGGGTATTGTTAGTTTGCGGGCGGCTAACTAACATTAGCAAACACTAGCCACTGGTTTTTTGCTAACGTTGATCACTTACCACGTAAGCTAGCATAACATCTATTGTATTGATGTGGGGCATTTGTAGCAGCGTTTATTAATAAAATTATAGTCTACGTTAACAATAGGTTGTTAGAGAAAAAACACTCACGAGGATCAGTCGCGTTGGCGTTCGTTTGGATGACGGACTCGTCTTTCATTGCTTCCAGTTCTGTTGTACCCGAGTTCAGGGCCCTGGTAGACTGGTTTGCCGGCCTGTCGCCAAGGACAGAATGCAGCAGATCAAAATGTGGATTCCTTTTCGGCCGACCATTGCCGCTACGTCCCAGCTCTTTTTTCTGGTCCCTGTAATCCTTCCTCAGCTTTTTCAGTTTGTTAATCAGCTGCTCCATGGTTCGGTCGTACCCGACTGCAGCCATCTCCGGCTGGATTTTTTCAAACACAGGCTTGGTCCGAGAGGCCCCCTCCAACTTTTTGTGGACCTCGGCAGATGACCACAGTGCCAGGAAGCACTGGGTCTACTCCTCAGACCACTGCTGCTTAGCCTTCTCCATTTTTTGATTGATTAATGAAAACGAAAGTACAATACACTCGCTCGGCTGGTTTTTTTAAAAATGGCAGTACAGCGTTTGCTCCAGTCTTGTTGGTCACGATAACTCCGCCCTCAGCCCCTGACGTAAGCGGTTCTTAGCTCTAGACCAGCAAGGAGTTGGTGCTTGCTCTAGCACCAGTTTTGAGGGTCGGGAGCTGGTGCTTAGGCTGTGGAAAACCAAAGAACCGGTGCTAAGTCAGGCTCTGGCTCCGAACCAGCACCAGCACCAGCTGGGTGGAAAAGGGTCATTTGTACTGCATTCCTTAGCTCCTTGATTTCGTCGTCCGCTGCAGACTCCTCCTCCACCTCTCTATTAGTCAGTGCCCTGGGAGTTGCGTTTGTAGCCACAAACCTCATGTATTCCTCCGCTCCATATTCATGAGTCTCTCTTGTTGCACTGTCTCCCAGCAAGCGTGACAGGTGGTCTGCAATGTTGTCCTTCCCTGGAATATGGACCACTCTGAACTCATATGGTTGGAGCCTTAGCACCCAGCATTCAATATGGGCGCATAATTTTGACGTTGGGTTGTAGATAGCCTGCAGGGCTTTGTGGTCTGTCACTAGGTCAAACTTTTTACCATATTTGTAAATATTTGGGTGCAGTCTTTCAAATGCCCAAACTAATGCGAGGGCTTCTTTCTCGGTTTGTGAGTATTTCCTCTCACAGTCTGTTAGACTTCTACTTACATAGCATATTGGCACCATTGCTGTGTGTTGCCCTTGAACCAGGACTGCTCCTATGCCAACTGGCCCTGCATCAGCTATGACTTTGGTGGGAGCGTCCTTGTCGAAATATGCCAAAGTGCCAGCCTCGGCCAGTTTTTCCTTGGGCACTTTGAAGGCTTGCCTTTGCTCTGGCCAGAAGTGGATTGGCATGTCCTTCTTGGTTAATCTCTGCTGAGGCTCTGATATGCTGGCAAACTGGGGTATGAATCGGCTGCTATATCCAGTTAAGCCCAGAAAGCTGCGCACCTCCGATGCATTCCCAGGCTCTCTCGCCTCACTTATGGCTCTCACTCTTTCTATGGTGGGGCTAATGCCTTTTTTGGGGAGAAGCATACACATGAATATTAACTTGTTCATGTTAAACTTACACTTGTCCGTATTGATGGTTAGCCCACAACTCTCCAGCCTTCTCAAAACAGCATGGAGTCGTTGATTGTGGGTCTCTTCGTCCGGGGCTTGAACAATGATGTCATCGGAGATATTCTCTACCCCCTCAATGCCAGAAAGTGCTGTTGCAATTTCGTGTTGGAATTGTTCACTTGCAGATGAAACACCAAATATGAGTCTCTTGTACCTGTAGGTACCTGTGTGCACTGCAAAAGTTGTAATGCTGCTCGACTCCGGTGTGAGCTCTAGCTGGTGGTAGCCCCACTTTAGGTCCAGTTTGCTGAAGATGATTGATCCATTCATGCCCTGTAAGAGCTCATCCACTGTGGGGATCGGATATCTCCCTCTGATGATGGCTGCATTCGCTCTCCTCATGTCAAGGCACATTCTGATGTCGTCCTCTGCTGCTTTTGGGGTGACTACCACAGGGTTCACCCATGGTGTTGGTCCATCCACTTTTTCTATAATGACGATTTCTAGTAGTTGGGTTTTTTTTTCCACTGCATCCCTTAGGTGAAACGGCACCCGCCTCAGGGGTTGTGCCACAGGTGCTACACCCTCATCAATGTGCAGACTGATTTGCTTGGTGTTAAGTTTACCAACCCCTTGAAACAGCTTGGGGTATTGTTTTTGCACAAAACTCTGACTTCACATCTGTCACTGTGCATATGTTTGGGCCTACTTTCAGCACCTCTAGCTTGATGGAAGTCTTTCTGCTGAGCAGTGGCTCCCCCTTTCCTTTTATCACTGTGAACTCTGCTGTTGTGCTACATTCTCCTATTCCTATCTCACTGGTGAATATACCCTTAATTAGCAAGGGTACCACACATGAGCAAGGATACAAGGGTTTGCCACTTGCCTTGGAGGAGATGCATTTAATCTTTTTCTCTTTCAGCATTTCCCTTATGTCCTCATCCACTACATTACTTGGTGCACCAGAGTCATTTAACATGAGTAAATCTACTCCCCCCACATTAAATGTGAGTCTCTCTATGTTTGACTCATTTCCGATTACAAATGCATAGCCCATGTCTTTACTCTCAGATTCTACACATTTCACAGTCTGTTTGCTGTTACCTTTTGTCTTGCACATCTTGGCAAAGTGGTGCTTTCCACTGCACTTTCTGCATACTTGTCCACTTGCTGGGCAAGCTAGGTCCTTGGCAAAGTGATCTCCATGCCCACATCTGAAACACTGTTTATCAGATTTGTCTCTTCCATCTCCATGAGGTTTTGATTTTTTCCGCTGGAATTTTATCTATTTATGTCAGTTATCTTCATCGCCGCCATTTGCGTTTCCACCCTCTCATACCATGCCACTATCTCCAGAGCGCGAGCAAACGTCAGCCCCGTTTCTTCCAACAGCTTTCTCCATACATAATCTGACTGGCATCTGCTAAGCACAGCATCTCTTATTTGATTCTCCATATCAGCCCCAAAAACTCTCTAGCAGCTTGGCGTAATCTCGTTACAAACTGCTGCACAGTTTCTCCTGTTTTCTGCACTGTCTGGTGGAAAGTCTGGCATGCGAACGCAGTGTTCACTTACGGCACAAAGTAGGTATTCAGCGCTTTGACTACTTCAGCATAGTTCGTCGGGCCTCCCGTGTCCCGCAAAGTTAAAAAAATATCTTGTACAACCGTACCTGCGTGGTGCAGAAGTAACGCCCGGTGCCTTTGTTTCACCGAGGCTTCCACGTTGTCAGACAGAATCAAGCCTTTATCATCTGCATACAGCTCAAATACTGTTAGCCATCTCGTCCATCTTGATCCCAGCTTGGCAGGCTCCTTGTAGCAATCAAACTTTGGCAGGAAGTTTTCCATCTTGCCCGACGACCTTGTTCAACTGTACAGATTTAACTATGATCTAAACTTGGTATCCTTGTCGCCATGTTTGATACTCACTGGATAATGCAAATTAAATCAGCCGAGCCGTTCGTTGCAACTTCAACAGTGTTCATTCAGCTCCCTCACTTCCGGTCCTCTAACAATGACGTCATCTATATACGACACTTGAGGCAATGGAAGAAGGTGGCCTAGTCTGATGAATCACATTTTCTTTGGCATCGTGTGGATGGCGGAGAGTGTGTGTGTTTCTTCCCTGGTGAATACATGGCCCCAGGATGCACTATGGGAAGAAGGCAAGCCAGCAGAGGCGGTGTGAGGCTTGGGGAATATTCTGCTGCAAAACCTTGGGTCCTGCCATTCACGTGGATGTTACTTTAACACGTACTACCTACCAGAACATTGTTGCAGCCCAAGTACAGCCCTTCATGGAAAAATTGGTAGTGGCCTCTTTCAGCAGGATAATGCGCCCTGCCAGCCTGCAAAAATGGTTAAGGAACGGTTTGAGGAACACAACAATAAATTCACTGTTGACTTGGTCTCCAAAATCCCCAGATCTCAATCTAATTGAACATCTGTGGGATGTGTTTGACAAACATGTCTGAGCCATGGAGGCCCCATCACACCGCTTTTATTTTGACTGGAAACCGGAGGGCATTTGGATCACTTGGATTAGAGATGTCCACAACCTTAAGTAAAAGATGTCTTCAGCACTCCTCCTCAGTAAAGTTTAAAACATTGACCAGTAATGTTGCCTACTTTGCACTCTATCAATCTACGCAAATGTTGGCTACAGTACAAACTAACAATTAAATTTCCAGACTGAGTTGGTAGAACAAATAACATTGAGTAAACGAAATTTTTTTAGTCTCACTTGTCGCAGCTGCCCTGTCCATCTGAATATTATGCAACCATGCTGTTATACAAACTTGCAGTAGGGTGTATTGTGCTGTGATAAATAGCACACAGTTTAGTCACATTAGTGACAATGCCAAATGCATGATGGTTAAAATTCACTTTCTAGAGTTCAGCTTCTGTAAGCTAAATTTTGCCATGCCTGGCGAAGATTTTGCAGAGCACGATGTGGTGTTGTTGAATAACAGTTTAGGTTAGAATTACAAAATGGCTGATTCCCTACCAATATAGTGCTCTACATAGTGAGTGAAGGTACATTTCACACACAGCCCAAAAGATCAATTTTCCCCCTTCATTTCAATTTTGTGAATTATCAAACCAGCTTCATTATCTTCATTATCATGTTGGAATATTCACTGTCTTCAACTGTTTGCAAACAGCTTTGATTTTGATTCTCCTATATGCCAAAACACAGTAGTTAGCCCTAAGAGTTGCAATTAGATTTTTTGTTTGTTTCATGATTTATCTTTTGTACCACAGCATGATCTTTATAAAGTATCTGCTTGCCATTTTTGAAACTGCATGGATGCATACACACAAACAAGAAAAAAATATTCCCATGATAACAAAACACAAATTGAGTGGAAAAAGAAAAAAGTTCTGTTTTATTCCTATAATCAATTGCGATGACAATATCATATTAAAATGATTGAGTCTTGTCCTCTCCTCGTGTTTGCATGCTGTTTCAACATCATCTGCCAGATGTCTGAGGTGCCACAGATATGGATGTGCTGAAATCCGGGGGAGTTCACTAATTTGCTTTGAGGACAATCTGTCATAACTTCGGCAGTAATGACTTTTTTATTCTTTGTAGTTTTGTTCTTCCTCTTTGTGCCGTGCTGTATGAGAGAAGTCAATACAAATAAATCAAAAAAAAAAAAGTTTTAGAAAAATTTCAAACATCAAGAGAATAAATGTAGAAGTCAAGCCATATAATGAAGTCCCTCTGTGGTGAGTAGCAGTCTTGATAATAACAATGAGCTCTCAGCCACCTCTCTACCTGTAATGGGTGCATAGATATCGGCCCAGACCCCAGGATATTTGATTTGTACTCCTTTACCAGACTAGAATTGCCGAAATTATTTTCCACGTTCTTCAACAAACTGATTTCTGTGACGTCTTCTACAGCCACATCGGACAGTGTTATTGCGGAAGTTGATCGTACCCCTAGACAGGGACTGCTTTGAGCATCCACAGTGAGAGAGCAAATTGTTTGCTCCTTTTTCTATTAATAAATGGGCAAAAGCTTGTTTTGAAGTGGAAGTATCCTTTAAACAGTAGAAAGCTGTCTATCTAAAAAGCCATTTTGAAGTCAGGACTGAGCTGGGACTCCTCTTAATTAACCTCAGACCTGAAAAAGCACTAGCATCTGAGGCTGCATTTTCACAGGATGAAGAATGATCTGGTACCTTTAAGATGTAGGTCCAGCAGTTTAAAAGGGCATTAAATGGCTATCCAATGTAATTAATAACTAATAAAATTAGTTAATTATTTATTAAAACTTTAATAAAAATATTAAAGTTCCTCCCATGAGGCATGAAGATGTGTCGGGGAATATGCCTTTACGATACGTAAAATAGCGAGCATGGATAATTCAGACGTTTCGTCCTAATAATCCTTCCCACAAGATAACCACTTGATTCAGCAGGAAACTTGAAAATTTAGTAACCAGTCTCATAAAATTACTAATATAATCATAAATATGGAATTTTAATTAATAATTAAAATAACCAATATTAATGATTAAAGTAAAGAATAATTAAATCAAAGATTTAATTAATAATCTGAAGGATTATTGGAGTTCTACATAAGCTATTTTGACTCAGACTCCAACGTATTACAGCACCAAAACAGACACCAGGTTTAATAAATGAATTTATTAAATAAACAAACACAGAACATACAGTACATGGGCTAATCTATGAAGGACTGTATACGAACTAGAGAGGGTAACAATGGTGTGTGTGTACATGCTAGTGTGCATGTATGTGCTGGCGCGCCTGTGGACATGTGCGCGATTTTGGGAGTGGGCAGGCGTGTGTTTGCGCGTGTGGCAGATGCGCTTGTGTGCTCGTGGGCACGAGTTCCTTTGTCTTGGGACAAAGCCTTTCAGCGCGGGGGCTGCTAAAAATTTCTAAATGTATAGGTGGGCCGATGCGCGGCTGGATAAATCAATTTAGCTTCAACAAATTGCGAGAATAGTTTGCTTCAGTTCATACGCAATTTGTACTACTAATTTAGTTATCATCCATACTACGGCATGCGTGTTTATTAATTGCAGCATTAGAAAGTTAGCCAGGAAAAGATTATGCATGTAAAGACAAACAATCAATGGCTCTTTGACTTCATAAAAAGTAAAAACGGACACAATGTGATAATACAATTACATCAGTAATGGACAAACTGAAATGCAGTACAGTTTAAGTTGGAACCACTAAACTGCATCACTGCCTGGAATGTTCAGTTGGTCTTACTGAAGTTCAGGGCTTGGGATTCCTCTGCGGGTCTATTGAACAATGCAGTTCTGGCGTGGATGTCCTGCGGAGTGCGCAGATCCAACGTTCTGTGTCCACTTGGAGTTGCGTGCTGCTCTGCTGTGTCGGTCGCCGAGAGGAATGTCCTTGTAGATTCGTAAAAGTTATTTTACGGAGTTGTTCTGCGATCAACTAGCAGTAGCACCGGGCATAAGCTAGTTAAATGAGATTAGCAGTCCTGAGTTTACATAGAGTTGCGAGCACTCTGGAAGTAGGCCGAATGAAATTGCGCAGGATACGCGAATGTCCTTGCGCTTGAAGAGAGCAGGCCAAGTGGCTTCCCAGTGGGAATAGAGCCAAGAGAGCATGTGTTCCTCAGTTGGAACTGTGCCAAGAGAGAATGAACTGGGCGGGATCCCTAGTTTTAAAAGTTCTGTTGCCCGTTTTTATTGCTTTTGGGCTCATTCTTTTGGGAAACGTAAAATGCACGTCAGGCAGAGGGTGGTGTTGTAGACGTTGTTTCCGTTTCCTGTTGACTGCATGGGAAATGTAGTTTTGTGGACCCTACATAGGCAAGGGGCCATCATTTGGTTTTCAGCCACAGCCATGGAAATAAAATTGCCCTCTGTCAAAATCTGTACTCGGACCCATTAAAAAGGCACAGGTGAGGTATGTACTGTATTTGCTGAAAATTGAAGAATCAATCGGTTTTTATTGTTTTCCAGTGAGATACGAGTGAAAATAAAGAAAAGTGCGTGGTATCGTAATCCCGACGCGTGCCACATGGACGCACTGAGCACTTCAGTAATAAGGAATATTGAGTTGTTTTTGATGAGTACAGTGATACTTGACTTTTTCGTTTGGGTGTGTTCAATAGCTTACATAAAGCCAACAAAAAAAAACAAGACCCCTCATCTTACATCCAGTTTGGGTTGTTGTCCAGAATCTGTCACATGCATTCTATAAGCGGATGTGGCGCTCTTGAGCTACAGTAGTCATTTGTGGCCGCCATAAGCGGGAACGGTCAGCAAGAGGGCCTGTTTTCCGTTCTCAGACAGACAGCCGACTGATTGTTGACCAGTGACAGTCCAAATGACGCGTCACTTCTTGGCGGCTGAGACCTGCCAGTAACATGCCAAAGGCTCTTTTTCTCTTTCTTGTGTTGTAAGCCGTGCCATTATCTCGATGCCGTAGCATTTATTTTTTTGTCTTTATGCAAGCTATTGAACACACCCAAAAGAAGAAGTCAAGCATCACTGTGCATATTAAAAACAAATGTTTGTTATGACTGAAGTGATTGGCGCGTCGATGTGGCGCGCGTGTGGGATTACAATACCACACACTTTTTATTTCTACTCGTATCTCACTGGAAAAGCAATAAAAATCCATTGATTCTTCAATTTGCAGTAAATACAGTACATACTTCGCCCACACATTTTTAATGGCTCTGAGAATATGATTTCTTTTTTTTGCTCAAAAAGACTGTTTCCCCATTTTGCTCCACTGGTTTTTCACAGTAAATTTTGAATATTTCTAATGAAGTATTTTGCTGCCAATTTAGTACTAAGTGAAAAATTACATAGGTTTTTTGAAGGTAATAATATATATTTTTTATGCCATGCATACAACAGATGCCTTTTCCTGGTATCATTTATTTTTCCTGAAGCAGGCTGGATGATAAATGCATGTGTGTTCTGTATAATGACATAATGTCGTTCAGGAGTTGCCCAGAAATGACAGGCAATCTGGGTTTCTCCTCCAAATCATGCACCTGTCAGATGCCACTTATTTTCACTTGTAGCTTCGAACCTTGCAAGATCAGAACGAGGGCAGAGGCAACGTAAACATCTTCTTGACATGAGCCTGGCTCGCAAGTTGGAGGTGCTTGAGGAATGAACAATGCGAACCCAACCTGACTGTATTCCTCCCATATTTCTGAGCAGCACAAAGCCAATCATGCGTTGCTCTCGCAAGGCTGCCAGGAACAGTTGGCACAGTGCAGCTGGATTTTGTTCTATGCCATAGTGGCCAATCTTGTACCACAAGCGGGAAATTCACCAAGCAAGTCTACCCAGCAGCTGAAACTTTGGTACTTCTAAGATAATTCCATTGTGAAGCAACATTTTTTCATGGTTGTCGACAGCCTGTAACATTTCCCATCCCTGCACCTGCCATAATAAGTTATGATGTCTTTCTCACCATGTACTGTAATTGCTGAATGATTACCTGCTACTATGTACTCATTAAGTCACACATGTCAAAGACTACAAAGAAATACTTTCTGTGGTTCTTTGTCATCTCTGTTCATACGTTCCCAAATAATCATTGCTGCACATATCACCGTGAGCTTCCTATACAAAAAAATAGGGCCGTGGACCCTATAGCTCACCAGGTATTAATTATATACTGTATGTAGGGTACTGTTAGAAATGTAAACTTAAATTGTTGGGCAGAAACAAAATTGCTGCGATATTTATTATGACATTGACCATTTGATGCATCATGACCCTTCAAGGCCACCGTAGGTCTCTTCTGTTCTGTCAAGCAGAAAGCCGATATATGATTTCCTATTACCCAAAATGCAAACCTAAGCTGTAAATGCAATATCAAACAAGATATTGACTATTCAATGCATCTTGACCTTGAGATCAACCCTGCAAGGTCACCATAGGTAACTTTTGACCTGACCAGCAGAAAACCCATATATATGATTTTCCTACTACCCAACAATGCAAACCTAAGCTAATATCAAACAAGATATTGCCTTGTCAATGCATCATGACCTACAGATCGACCTTTCAAGGTCACCATAGGTCACTTTTCACCTTAACAGCAGAGAGCCCACACATGATTTGCTAATATCCAACGATGTAACCTTAGCTTTAAATGGAATATGAACCATGATATTGACCATTCAATGCATTGTAACCTTGAGAGGGTCACCATAGGTCACATTTGACCAGACCAACAGAAAGCCTATACATGATTTGCAAATACCCAAAAATGTAAACCTAAGATGTGCATGCAACATTAACCCCTTTGCGCAGCTATTTATGGCTATTTATGTGTTACCCTTTTTAATGCTTTATAATTCAAGATTTAAGCCTCACAGAGACACCAAATACGACTCAACTGAGACAAGACACTTGCAGCATTTAGAATTAGTATTTCAGTTTATTTTCATGACTCTGGTTCAGAAAAGGGGATGCAAACACAAAAAATTTTCATGAAAATTCAGCATTGAAATTGTAGAGAAAAATAACACAAAGGATTGAAAAATGGCTGGGGGTTAAAACAATACCTTTCTGGGATCATAAACTCCGATACCACAAATACTCTTCATCTGAGCATGAAATACTAAATTATCCACTCTTTCGAAGCCAATTAAGACGGTTCTCCGGGTGGCTCCCCAAAGTCCCTTAGCCCTCAAAATGGCACACTGTCAAATCATAAAATAATCACATTTTTAACGCTAATCAACTATGGACTCATAAAATTCAATATGAATTAATTATTTTTTTGGTTGAATTTACTATGAGTGTATCGATAAAGGCCCCAAGTGACCCGCATCTGGCATCTGATCCGCAAATTAATAGCAAAACCCATGGACCCGTGAGGGAGTGAAAGAAACTCACAATTGGCGCAAGAGATCAAAAATTGATTTTCTGGTGCCCCCCAGAAAAAATTTATGTCTGACCAGCAGTCTAAATCATGACACTGCATAATGTGGAAATCAAGTTCTATGTATGCAGGGGTTAAATTGGACTAGGGCTGTCCAGGAATTAGACCAGCACGTCGTCAACATTTTTCTGTGTCCGGGGCTCCGCCCCTGCAGATGGCTGTACACAAAGTGTCACCATATGAGATCGGTTACTCTTCAGTCTGAGACAGCTCAGGTGGATAGTAATAGGCGGATAACGAGGCAGGGAGAGATATGTTAGAAACTGACATGTTTGATAACAGGACATAAAAATGCTCAAATATTCTGTTGAAAATGACGTTTTAATTACAAATTAAAACTGGCAATGCGCCAAATTGTCAAGCGACATTGACACTGTCTGGACATTTGTGGTTTGAGCAGAATATTGAAGTAGCTTAAATTACACTATGGCTGTAGGTAATGCAGGTTAGTTTTACCATTTCCAAGCTGTGAAATTAATTAATAAAAAGAAATTAGATTGTGGTTTTTGTCTGGCGTCTCAGGAACAATACTTATTTAAATTTGTGTATATTACAGGGTTGCTAATTCTCACGTATTTAATGTGAGACATGTTCATTTTCTGTGCAACATCAGTGTGAAAAATAAATTCTGTTTACTTTAATGTATCTCTTGCCTGAAATCACAGCGGCTTTGGCTGATCTTTGTTAGTCTTATGCAAATTTGCCTCGGAAGCTGGTAACACTGGTAGATGTTGCATAATTGTATGTGTTTTCTATTTCTAGTTTCAGAGGTAGGCTTAATGAACGAAATGAGTGAAGCAAAGAGGACGAAGCTGACATGTTTTCAAAAGGTAGGCGCCATCAGACAGCTTCGCTAGGAATAATATGCATTGATGTGCTGGTATTCTCTTTAAATTTTTTTTAATTTCTTTGCATCTTTTGGTAGCTATGTTAACAAGTTAATCCAATCATGATTTCATTCATTTATAAAAATGTTAAGCTGAATGGCAAGGGTAGTTCAAGTTTACTTGTTAGCATATTTTCAATTTGTTTTTAGTGTTATGACCCTATGGACACAGTGGGGGGGGTTTTGCGTTTATGGACCAGCATCTAAATCTTTCCAATTTGGGACCTATGCGCAGCTGGACATCAGCCGTCATCAGTAATCTCTCCAAACCCTAAAGTTGCCTTTTCTCCATTATAAAGTTCAGAGTTTCATCCATTTTTGACAAAGCAGCATCATCAAGCACAAATACTCATTAAAGGAACTGCCTATTGTATGTCAGAAAGTCCACTCAGACGGAAAGCTTGCCATTTACATTTCTGATCATCCAAGCAAAATGAAAGCTTGTAACAATGCTTTTCACACCCTATAAGGAGTAAGTGTAACTCACAACACAGTAATAGCTGTGTTGCGAAAATCCGAGCGGAATTCTGAGGCATTCTTTTTCGTTGAATGTGGTATAAATTCTAAAACGGATGGCCACATTAAGCAAAATGCCAGCACATCGCAGTATCCTCTACTCTTGTTAACCAATATGACGAACTAACTCTGAGATCATGGTGATAAACTGAAAATAAGAAATAACTGGCTAGTTAGCTGGCTGGCTAGAAGTGAGACAGAGCTACACCATACAAAGACAGTTCGACTCACATTTCAAGAGGAAAAACTCTCCATCATTGAATTTCTCCTCCAAATGCTGCCAGCCCTCAAGTCTGTTCCATTCAGAATAACTGCCATTTTCCACTTCAGAATCACATTTCCATCCCACAAATATAAGATCTACACTCCAGCGTCGGTTCTGGAAGTCTTTTTTTCCCATGCAATCATGTCTTTCTCAGCTGCTCAAAGTTGATAGAATACAATCTAACTGATTATGCAAGTGTATAAATACCTTTTTGATGGTCTCAATCAATGTCTTTCAGTTACTGTGGAAAGTTAATACTCTCTGGATTGGATAAGAAACGTGTCAATCAATACTACATTATTGGGGAAGTTTCACGTGAACATGAACTATAACTGCGCATCACGCTGATATAATTGAGTGGCTGGCTAATCAACAAGAGTACTCAAGAGGATATGGAAGCGCTGAATTCATCGATGGAAGAATCTATGCGTAAATTCACGGTAGGGAACTAGCATTTTTGATATGTGATGACTGTAATTGATAGTAGAATGACACAGTATCAATACCATAGTGAACTTTTGCTTCAGAAAACTTATTTTTTAAACTACTAATTGGGATACCATTAGCTCACTATAGCTGAAGTGGTCCTTACTTAGGACAATGATTTTTTTCTGTGGCAAGAGACCATTTTTTTAAACTGCTGGATAGATACTATGGGCAAGTATATTGAGCAGTTGGCACATCGGGCTTAGCTGAGGAGTTTAATTCATGCAACTCCAGAAAAACAGGGATGGGACTGAATTCGTCCATATTCTAAACTATGTTCGAGCTCAGCTTGCTTGTGAATATTCAACAACTGATCTGGGAGTGACATCTAGTGATAGAATGGTGTAACTGTGTGCATAAATAGAGCAGCTCCATGTGCACTGGCGTCTACATCTGCACAAAAGGGTTAAAGGAGATATAGCACATTTTATATAATTTGGACCCATTTTGGACCAAAAACAAACCATAAAATTGACCAAAATGAAACTACAAGCAACAGATTTGCACAGGCACTGTTGAATGCCATTATTTATGATTCTAAATCAAAATCTCAGTATCTATGGACAAGTTTCTGAGATATGGATGCTAACAATGCTGGAAGGCAACTTTTTGACCAAAAATGGCCTATAAAATGGCCCACAGTGAAACCGCAGAGTCAAAATTTGGACAGGCAATACAGAATGTTGTTTTTCAAGCAAAATGTCAGAATCTATGAAGCTGTTTTCCAGATATTGAACGTCAAATTAGCAAAAACAAAGATTTTTGCATAAAAATGGTGAAAAAACAGCCAAAAATGGTCCAATCCAAAACCAACAAACAAAATGGTCTGGAGATATTGGTCCAAGGCATCATTTCACCAAATTTCATCAACAACCATAGAGCGGTTTCCGAGATCCAGCTGCTAGTAAATGGACGATTGACGGATGAAAGACAGACCAACAGACGACGGACGCAAACTGACCAGCCGGCAAGCTAAAATTACAGCATTTTCAGCTGTGATATATGGCACGTGTAGTGAGACACGGAAAAAAACAGTGCAGACTAGGCGGGAGACTGAGCCAAGACCGGCCCACTGGGCGGTAATTTTATGAAACGTTCGAACAGAAAGGCGCAATGATAGCACAAACACTTAATAAACTCAGGGTATTTGCTTTCTTAGGAGCAAGCCAAGCCTCCTTCATTGGGGCTTCGGAGTTCAGGCAGCATACCCGAGCTGACCCATTCCATTAAGTAAGTCAGAAAACTGATTTGGGCTCAGTGGGGTTTCCTCTGGCCAGGATTTTGTCATTGTCAGCTATTGTTAGCAATACTGGTTGATAACAACGCATAATACAGTATTTTGCACGTCGAAACATCATAACAAGTCCACCGATAAAAGAAGGACAGTACTGTGTGTACGACCAATTAAATGCGACACAAATAAGACTGAAGGGTTAATAAACAGTATATTACACCATCTTTTATATTGTTGATACAAGGAACAGCCATCTTAACTTGGAACTTGGGGTAGGTGAAGTTTCTTCAACTTTTCAAATTAGAATTCTGACTCCAGGGGTGTTCCATTTGAAATTTCTGACTGGGAGCTCAGAAATCCCAACCTCCTAGCACAAATGGAAGGCAGCATTAGTACCAAGTTCAGTGGCCAGTTGAGTGATGTTTTTCCAGGATCTGCCCAAAGTGTATGTGTAAAGACTGCAAGTGCTAAGACGTTTTGCTGTCTGCATCAGTACGCTGTATTTCCAGTTGAGGCTGCAGTTAGAGGAGTTCTTAAGCTGAGACTCGCAAAAAGAATAAATGTTTTGAATAAATTTGTGAATAAAGACCCATTTAGCAATCCAAACATTAAAACAACCCACATTGAAACATCATCTAAAATCATAAATAAATACAGTAATAATTGGGTAATGCGTCAATCAATACAACCTCAATTCAAAGAAAAGATGGAATTCTGTGTAAATTGTAAATAAAAACAGAATGCAATGTTTTGTGAATCTCATAAATCCATATTTTATTCACAATAGAACATAGACAACATATCAGCTGTTGAAAGTGAGATATTTTACCATTTCATGAAAAATATTAGCATATTTTGAATTTGATGGCTGTAACACATCTCAAAAAAGTTGGGAGAGGGGCAACAAAAGACTGGAAAAGTAAGTGGTACAAATAAAAAACAGCTGGGGGAGCATTTTGCAACTAATTAGGTTAATTGGCAACAGGTCAGTAACATGAATGGGTATAAAAAGAGCTTTTTGAGAGGCAGAGTAAAGATGGACAGAGATTCACCAATCTGCAAAAAACTGCATCTAAAAATTGTGGAACAATTTCAGAAAAATTTACGAACGTAAAATTGTGAAGACCTTGAATCTACAGTACATAATATCATCAAAAGATAAAGAGAATCTAAAAAATCTCTGTGCACAAGGGACAAGTTCGAAGGTCAGTATTGGATGCTCGTGATCTTTGGGCCCTCAGGCGGCACTGCATTAAAAACAGGCATGATTCTGCACTGGAATGCACTCCATGGGCTCAGAAACACTTCCAGAAATCATTGTCTCTGAACACAGTTCGCTGTGCAATCTACAAATGCAAGCTAAAGCTGTATCATGCAAAGAAGAAGCCATATGTGAACACAATCCAGAAACGCCGCCGTCTTCTCTGGGTCAAAGTTCATTTAAAATGGACTGAGGTAGAATAGCACACTGTTCTGTGGTCAGATGAATCAAAATTTGAAATTCTTTTCAGGGCTTGGGTTCTGTGGTCAGATGAATCAAAATTTGAAAAATTTCAGGGCTTGGGAAGGACAGCAAGGCCCATGGGCTAATGGCCTGTGTCATGGAAAATCAATGGGCCATTTTTAAAATGTATGAGCCATTGCCAAAATTCAATGCGCCAATAATTTTAACCATTGCAGACATTTATTCAAAATGTATACTGCATATGCATACATATACATACATTTTGCTTTGTGTGTCAAATGCTAGAAACATACTGATATATACATTTTGCTTTGAATGTTTAGCATTACAATATTGCTAAAAACAAAAAGAATCGTTACTTGATACAAAAGACAAGATTATGTACTCAAATACACAAGAGGGAAATTGGCCGTTTCAGTTCCAATTGTTCAGTAAAACTACTGGCTGCAGCATTAGTCTAATGATCCACTGACAAGAGGGTCTAAGTTGATGGTTTTTGACATTACCTTAACAGTTCACTACTATCCTGTATCTGCATGGGCTGTTTTTAGCATTTGCTTTTTGATTTTATGCCAGATTGAAAGGGTACTCTTAAAATCATGCCTCTGCAGCCTTTTACCCTGAATTCTCATTTGAATCAACTTGTCATCAATTTCTGTAGCTCTGCATTGACAATTGTAAAAATTATTTGACATAGAAGGAATCATGGCTAGAAGATGAGCCTGGTGTCAAAATGTAGATGAAAATGAGATCTGTCATGTGCCATAACTTGATTTGATCATCAGCCTATCCCACATGGTGATATGACCCCTTGAAGTTTTCTTAACATGCACTTTTTCAAGTTTTCTTTGCGGAATCATAAGAAAACACATGATACATCCATGATTCCAGTACTTGTTTTTACTACACTAGATCACAGTCATTAAATTGCTGCAGTGTTGCTGTTGAAACTTCCATAGTTACCATGATATTGAAGCTTGAAATTGGGTGCAGAACAAATCTTGTTGAAGAAAATCCAGATATAGGCTTAAGATTGTGAGAATCTAGAATGGACAACCAATTGATTTAATTGCAATATGTCTTTCAGTTCTGAAAATTTCTTATAACTCGCTCTAATACACATGAAGTTATGAGGGCTCAAAAATGCTAGAAAAAATGACGCGATTTAGAAAGCACGAAATTTCAGCCTACCCCCTTGTGCTTTTTGTGCTGTAACTCAAAAATTATTCACAAGGTCAAAGTAAAATTTGGCAAGGATTCATGAAGTAAACTAAAGTTATTGCAAAAGAAAAATCAGCTGATTCCGAGGGGTCAGGTGCAAGGCACTTGTTGATTTTATATAGAATGATCAAATATATTATTAATAACAAAGAAATTACTAAAGAAATAAATAGGAAAAATCAAATTCATGCATAATGCTTAAAATCGCAACTTAGTTGCAATCCTGCGTGAACATAAATGGCTCTCTATTGTAAAAACGTACCCTACACAGCCACCTACCGTTTTAAAGCACCGTCACATTAATAAACTAGTAAATTGTGCTAAAAAGGCCATACATGCCTGATGAATGTTCTGTGAGGTGAAGTTTTAAATAGTGTAACTGGATTATATGCACAAATGATAGCCTGCATGCAAAAGATACAAGTTTTATTCGGTTAGTTGGCTCAGAGTTTCTCTATATGGATTCGGCTTGTCAGACTGGCCTCAGTGCCACAAGCATTGGCTACCACTCTTTCTTTTTCGGAGGTACCGGGCTTCAGCTCCAAGTTTGCATTAAAGCAGTGGCTATTTTTATGACGGTTATAAACTTGCAGTTGCATTTGGACCGCTCGCGATGTAAGATGGAGATGCAACTACAAATGCAGTTTCAAATTAAGTAGCCTATAAATAATTCAGTTCGCATTACTATAGCTAACATATAACAACTCAGTCTTAATGTTCACCAATCAAGCACATGAAACACGTTAATGTGTGGAAAGAAATTTAAGTTGGCTTGCTGTTTCACCGTTTTCAAGTGTAGCCTATGTCATGTTCGTTGTTTAAATGAGTGAGTGAAACTTTGCTTGCAAGTTCATTCCGGTCTTTTCGATAGTCTGCGACATGAAACTAAATGCTGCCAAGCTCCAGATTTTTTTATTTACCATATGTTTCAAGGCCATATCGAAATGAGCAATTAAAGTAGGCCTATGCTTTTATTACTAATCTTAACTTCTGCTTGGGGCAAACCTTAAACTGCAATTAAAACGCACATTTGCGTGGCTATTTGAGAAGGATATAATGTAGGCACTAGAGGAGGCATTATGCATTAGTTTTACATAGGCCACATAAAAAACAACTAGACCTTGCTATGAAAAGTTGTTTTTATTAGTTTTGGTGAATTTTGCACAACATCGATTGCCTTAATTACCTAACATCTGTGACACAGGAGTAGAACTCAACTCTTGTGACAAGCGCACTCCAACCTGGAAGCTCGCTTATTTGATACTGCATATTGATATAAATCCGACGTGATATTTTAGGACTTTGTCACAAATTCATTTTGTTGAGAAAATACACTCCCAGTCTTTCATGCAATAGGCATTTTCACAGCCTAGCTATGATGCTGAACCATACGAAGGCCTGGAACCAAAAGTGATCGGTCGTACATCAGAACATACTCGATCAACTGCAATCAGTGGAGTTTTTTCAAAGAATTTTGGTACTGAAAAATGAAAAAAAAAAATTAAGACTTTATTGGGACAAGGGCGCATTCTGGGCCCACTAAGTGACTTTATAATGCGCCATATTTCGAATTTATGCGCCATTTGCGCATGGCGCACGTCCTTCCTAACCCCTGTCTTTTTGGAAACCATGGACGCCATGTCGTGCAGTCTTAAGAGGAAAGGGACCATCCAGCTTGTTTTCAGCGCACAGTTTAAAAGCCTAAAAATCTGATGGTATCAGGTTGCATTAGTGCCTATGGCGTGGGAAGCTTACACGTCTTTTGACTGACCCAGTTCCGGAGGCTACCAGACCGTGACCTGGCCTAAATCCAGAAACCTCCATCGGGCTCATAGGCAATTTCATGCGACAAATATCGCAGGAGCTAGCTAGATAATGCTTTTAAAATGCCTTCTTGGATCAACGATGTCATATAAGATATCAAAGCACACCGTATATAAAATTTTAAAAATCTCCAGGATGCTACAAGCGAATTACTAACTCTTCGGCTTAGTAGAACGCGTTGCCCCATTTCAACATTTCCTACCTTAAACTCCGGCGTCTAATTGGAAAATTTCTATAATAAATCCGTAATGTTATATCTAACATTTTGCGTATTACAGTGTATATAATTTCCCGTGCAGAAAAAAAACTATTCTCATCCATTAACAATCAACTGTTCCCTTGGATTGCGCCCGTAGACCAAAGGCTGTGTGTTCTTGACTTGAAAGCAATCAGAGGCTGTTTTTGACTGGCAACCATGCTTATTTAAAGCACTGAAGTGGGTTTTCCAATAATGTTGGATCTCAGGATGAACAACTGTGTCAAAAAGATTCTTAAGCAACGAACATTCTCTCATGTTCGGAACATTCTTGTTACGTGGGTTTCCCCAAACTCAATCGTTAGACGGGCCTTAAGAGGAACTCTGCAGAGTTTCTGAGCCAAGCGCGTCCTCGCTGAAGCATTAGTAGTTAATAAATGGATGCTGTGAGATTAAACGTCCCTTGTTTTAACCAGTCAACACTGAAATATAGTATTTTAAAAACACACTGTCATCATCATTACTGTAACTTCATTGATTTAGTGTCTTTTTTAAATTAAATTAGCCTACAGAAATATTACAAGAATAGAAATGATTAAGAAAAGGCTAAATAATGACTCATTTCACCTTTGTCTGCTCATTTCATTGTTATTCAATCCAGAGCCTGATTGATCCAATAAATTGGCATGTGGCAATGTGGTGTCTGACAATCGGTCATGGAGGGGAAAAGGACACGAAAGTTGGCATTCACAATGGAAGAAATCCTCCTCTTGCTTGATGAAATTGAACATAAGAAAGATTTACTGTTTTCTAAGTCGAAGTATGTTTATTAAGAAATATTTGTTTATATATTTTTTTTACTCCTTCTTTTATGGGCTAATTTGCATCGAAAGTGCATGTGTATTGAGTGCTCTGCAAGAAATGACGTCTGTGATGATGACACCTTGTAGGATGGGCGCTGCGTAAAGAGTGAGTACCAGGCAGCATCACCAGGTGCTTCCTTGAGAACCACACCAAAAAAGTTATGTGCACCCCTGGTTATTAGTGTAAGGTTCAATGATATGTTGGTGTGTTAGTGCCCACGGCATCGGTACGACTGATGTTGGAGGATATACGGTATAATGCTTAGAAGCAACATAATCATGCTGTCTTGCAGATGACTCTGTTTTCTTATTTGATTTGCATTTTCAATTTTGTCCCACTCTTCATTTCCATAGTTTTTATTCTGGGATGGTTAATTGATATTTGCATTATTGTGCATGTAACTTTTGAAGCAACATGTTTTAGCATCAGCAAGATGTATCACTGACAGTCAGTGCGTGACAGCCAATCAGCTGCTGCTTGTAGGCTCTGGACTTAACAGTATGGCCCTTGACATAACTTCTGACTCCCAGTTCACAGTTTTGCAACTTAAGAGCTTCTAACGCAGAGGTGGTCCTGATGCATTTGGTGCCTGAGGCAGACCCCCCTCCCCCCTGAAAAAACTCCCTCAAGTCCTAAGTACTGCACATTTATTTAAACAATCTTAATAACAAAAAACAATATGAGCCATTTTTTCCAAGCAAAATTAAATCCTTTCCATTTGTTAAATGTAATTATTATTAAGTTGCGAAGCATTTTAAATTTAATACTCATTTTATATAAATTCACTTAGTTCCATATGCTCACAGCTCTATGTACATACCTCTGTGTCTAGATATAAACATACCTCCAACTGTATATATTGTTTATTATTATTATTCTAAACTCTTTTTATACAATATTCCATCAGTATGCAACTTATACTTATTTCTGTTCATAAGTATATAACATGCAATTTGACCTGCAATCTGTATCCATGTCTGTAAAGTCCATATGTTTATAGCCTCATCTGTGTATAAGGTACTGTCTCACTTAGCACTTCACTTGTTTGCTCTCTGGTTATATGCAAAACTGCATTTCACTGTGCTTGAACTTTTTGAAATGACAATAAAGTATAATCTAATCTAAAATTGAATCTCATCTAATTTTGCTACATGGAGAATAATAATAGACTTTTTACATCCAGCATAGATTCCACTCAATTTTGAATTTCATAATACAAAGTGAGAGAGATGCAAAGTGCTGTATAGCTAGCGTCAACTTGCACAATATTTTGCTAAAAATAGCCAGGCAACCAAGGCCAAGCCAGGCCAGCTGTCTGAACTAGTTTTATGACAGTCTTATTATGAATATTTCGCGACCGATCGCATGGTAATAACAAACAAACCTACATGAATGAAACAGAGCGTCACACCCGCCTCATGGCTACTTAACGTTTAGCTACCTTTCAAGATTACATGATGATGCTGCTAGCTGTAATGATCATCAAATCATGAATGCTAACCAGTGAAACTGACAAACATATAATCAAAATTGCAAACCTATCTCCTTAGCATGTTTCTCCTATTCTTCTTTCCTTCTCTTTCTGAGCCCCGAATGGCTTTTGCCACTTTATACACCTACTTGCTATGCCTTCCACACACAGCCGAGCTGACTGACCAATCGCCCATTGGTGTCCGTCTCTAGCATGTTCTGACCGTGACTTGCTACAACTAAAGGAACTTCATGTCAGATTTTTTACATTTCTTTCACTTACGTATAGTTTATTTTTGTTGTCTAAGTATTGTGGCAGATAAAGAGGGATGCCAAAAACTGTTCAGAAAAAAGTCTAAAATCATTATTATTATGTTATGCTATTTATTTATTTTTCTGGCCGCATATTTGGCGCCCAACATTGGGTGGCACCATAGGCAAGTGCCTATGTCGCATGTAGGAAGGGCCACCACTGTTCTAACGAGTTAAACTTCGATGAACTAGCCAGATTTAAAAGTTTTCATTGTGTTTTGCCATGTTAAGTCAATGGGAAATTTGTCATGAAAATGTTACATTCTGAGATCTCATTGTAACTTAAGAAAAAATACCACCTTGTGATACCAAAAAGCTTGCATGGCTCAAAATGACCTTTGAATGGGACCAATCAAAGCATGGAATACTTAATTTGCTCCTAAATTATTTTAACATTTAATACACAACAATCATCAGTAACTAATTCTCTGAAAGAGAAATACCTTCTACTCCTGCTTCAGTAATGCTTTGGGGTTGAAATCATTGTCTGTTGCATAGTCTATATAAACTGCCGTTCCGTCATAGAAAATACGGTATATTCACTGAACAACTGTGATATTTTTGTTCATTTCCAATGCCTGACACATGCACACACACACTCTGGATATATTTTGGATGGGGGTTCATTCTGCATCAATATTTCTCTCACATGGTCTAAAATGATACTAAAAAATCAATTAATGTTTTCAAATATTTAGACATAGAGAGCACAGATGTCTCATGTTTATGTGCATACTTTTTTCTTGAAATAACAGAGTTGATGGTGGCAGTATACTGTATGTGTTCTGACCTCAAGTGAACAGCCCCGGTGATGGATCAGGTGAAAATTTCAAACGCAAAAAATGTCTGTTCTTTCTGCACAGTTTTGTACTGTATTTCAGTTTGCTTTTCCGAAGCCTTAAATGTCACTCTGTATCTTTTTTCATATCTTTTTCTCCCAAACTCAATGGCTTGAAGGGCTGAGGAGAGGCCACCATTAATAATGGATGAAAGTAGTGTGGTGGTCTTATTCCTGTGATATTTTCAGTTTGAAGTTGTGAGTCACAAGGGTGTACAGGAGGCACAAGCACACATGGAGCCCAACCTGTGGCCAAGCACCTGCCAGATTGCTCATAGACTGGCTTTGAATGTTTTGTTCAGGCTCTTTATATTGTATTTACCTCTCCAAGTCCATTATCAATGCACTTACGCCGACAGCATTAGCACAGTGCCCTCAGCTTCCAATCGAACTGTAAAAGCAGCAAAACAGCCAGCTTTTTCAGGGCTGTTCAGGATCCAAGTGATACTATGGTATAAAATTTATATTTTCCGAAATAAACTACGTCTTCTATAATCCATGATGGTGAATTAAATTTTATAGTGGGCTGCCCATTGTTTTGCACTCCAAATCTTGCCAGCTTGTCTATATTCTGTCTGTGCACATATATAGCCTTAATATTATCGGATTATTCGGAAAACATTAGTGCATTAATCGTTTTTAAAATTGATTAAATTATTATTTTGAGAAATAAATTAGGAGATCAAGAGAACATCACTCTTTCACGGTACTGAAACAAGACATCAAGCTGGAGATGTCGCAGATATGAAAATCTAAACTAACTGCTGAACAGTCTTGCTGATTTAGCCAGCTTTCAGACGTATTTGGCTGGTAGATAAAAGGTGAAGATATTTTGCTGAACCAGAGCAATTTAAGAGCTGCCATATTGAGAGGGGTGTATACTATACAGGCATGATTTTTATATTTTGTTATATTTATTTTTGTCTTCCAATGAGGCTGCAGGCATCAAAAGTGACATTTTACCTGAAAGGTATTATGTGTAATTCAGTATAACATGGAGCTCCCCCCCCCCTCCTTTTTTTCTGATGAGTTCTATTGACCGTTTGTTAATACACTTCAGGTGTTGCTTACGTTTCTTGCCTCTGAGAAGATTAACAGTTGAGAGGTATATGGTCGCACGCCATACCATTCATGGGCATTTTTGTCTCAGTGCTGTTCTCAAAGTGTGTAATTTTGTTTATTTTCTGAATTAAATTTTAATTGGAGTACAATTTCATTGTTTATATAGAAGTGCACAAGATTTCTTCATTTACTTTTATATTTCATTTTTATATATTTTTTTTAAATTCTCCCCGGAAATGATCTCCCTACATAGCAATAATGTAATGGGCTAAACCCCAAATGTCCTGAAATCCTTGGAACTCTACTGCCTTGTGCCTACATAATTAATCTCATTTATTTCTCCTGCTGAACCCAAACTGTAATTATAGCTGGTGTTGCAGGCTTTGCTGCCCTTTCTCCATTGGAGTGCCTGCTGCTCTGAAAGCTTGTGCATGGCCCTGTTGCACAGGAATTCTGATGCTTTTTCTGCACAGTGCTACTTTGAGAATATTTAGTTTTCATGCAACCCCCTCCCTGCTTTTTTTTTTTTTCTTTGTTTGTGTATTTGTTCCTCTTCAGAATATGCTACTCTTGAATTTAAGTTATTTCTCTCAAAAAATTGAACCTTTTGGAAAAGATTTGGGGAACAGTGATATGTGATTTTCAAATTGTTCTCATCTGCAGCGATCAACACATATTTTGCTCGCAGTTCAGTTTCCCTCCAGATGCTTTGCAAATTTCCGCAAAAAGAGTCTGTCATTAAAAAGTGTTTTTGACATTCTGTAGTTTCTGTCACCGGAGGTCCCTCCGTTATTTACTTTAAAGGGGACCTATTATGCTGATCCTTCTTTTAATACATATTAGTAATGTTATAATGTTGGTTGTCCATGCTCAACCTCTGAAAAGTTTCTAAACATAAGATACAGGGGTTTTGCCGTAATCCAAGAACGTGATTTCGTGAGCGTGATTTCCTCTCTGAACAGCTCCTCCCGAGATCTTCACGAGATCTGGGTAAAACCTGACGTCAGGTTGTGCCGTCCAATTAGTACAGACCTAGCCAGAGCCAATCATGGCGCTGGACCTGCCCACACCGGAAACTATTCTAGCAGGCACTAACAACGGCAGATCATACTATGCCTCAGTAGCGTTGACACTTTTCGAAATACAAAAGAAGAACCGCAGATCATTTGAGCTGCAATTTTGTTAGTATCTCTCCCAAAGCTACTTGTCCGTTTACTTTTTTGGACGCGAAGAAAAAAACAAATATTTCTCTTGAAAAGACGATGCCACCAGAAATCAGTGGGTAGCTTTTTTGTTTGCTGGCAGCAAACAGCCACGCAAATGGGCGTTAGCTGTTTGTGCTCAGCATTTCACCAAAGACAGCTTTGTCAATAAAGGATAATTCCACACAGGATAAGCGTTTCAGCTGCTTCTCAAACCTGAAGCAGCTGCATCGATCAAGCGCTCGGAGCCACAAGCTGTAAGTAACCATATAACAGCAAATAATGTAAGTGAAGCTAACGTGTTACGGGTGGCTAGCAGGACCGCTAGCGATAGTTAGCACTAACAACTGGCCTCAAAGGCAGGCTTGGTAAAATATCTGAAGATAAAGCCTGTATCGGTCGCGACTGTCCATGACTCACAGACACAGAGGCTGTAAGTTGCTTTTACTGCATAAGCTAACCTGGCGTGATAGCCAGTTGATTGTGGCTGTAGCACAGCGGCTAACGTAGCCAAGTTACTGTAGCTAATGCTTGTGTCCTAAATATGCAGGAGTGATATCAGGGGAAATTCTACAGAAGGTGTGTGAACATAAACCTCATTTGAAGCTAACTTTTAATACTTGTTTGTAATTTGGATGCTTGGTACAACTGTTCACAGTAACAGAACTTGCTGTCTGTAAAACCTGTATTGCAAGGGTTTGTCTCTGTGGTTATGACCGCTCGGTTACCAGCTACTGCATGTTAGTTTACGTGTCGTGCTAATTAAAAATGCTCCTGGTTAACTTATATGCAGTAATTCTGATCGGTATGCTTGTGTTACTTCGGAAAGCATCAATGTGGCAGTTTCATCATAACGTTGCTTGATTGTAGGCTCTACAGTTAGTGATCGCTTCACTTATCCATGACCGGGATCAGCAGGATACTTCACAAATGTCTGAGCAAGCTCTCTGGTGCTACCATGAAAGCAATGCGAAACGCAGAAGCTCTACCGGTTTACAAATGATTTCTCTGCACTACCTTGACGTAATTTCATCCCCCTTTAGAAAATGTTGTGGCTAATAAAAAGCCGAAAAAGGCGGAGATTAAATAAGTAATTCTTTCCTGTAGAAGTGATCGATTCGCTAGCTCCACATAAGCAACTTGTCCGCCCTAACGGAACGTACGGTTTGCAAAACCTTTATTATGTTCCTAACATAACCAAGCTCTCTCTAGCTGTCGCGTACTATCCATAAAGCTGCTTTCACATCGGACACGAAATGAATTTTTCGCGCGACAGATTACATTCAAAGTCAATGCAAAGACGCGAATACGGGCATGTCAAGCCGCTTTCACACCGGACGCGAAACGAATTTTTCGCGCGACAGATAACATTCAAAGTCATGGCCACTTATCAGCTACTGCATGTTAGTTCCCCTGCTCTGCTAATTAAAAATGCTCCTGGTTAACTTGTATGCAGCGATTCTGATCGGTATGCTTGTGTTACTTCGGTGAACATCAATGTGGCAGTTTCATCATAACGTTGCCTGATTGTAGCCACTACAGTTGAAGCTAACCGGAGAGGTGCTGTATGTGTCTGCCGAGTTGGGCTGCAGTTAAACCAGACGAAGGTTTTGCAAAGCTTGGGGTGAGTTTTTGGGTGCTTGTGAAACGATCGCTTTACTTATCCATGACCGGGGTCAGCCTGATACATCCCCAATGTCTGAGCAAGCTCTCTGATGCTACCGGTGAAAGCAATAGGGAAAAGCACAGGCTATAACGTGTATGGTTATCACAAACGATTTCTCTGCATTGCTGTCGATTGAATATTAAATCGGCGACTGAATATTAAATTATTTCCTGTAAGAGTGATCGATTCGCTAGCTCCACATAAGCAACGGTTCACGCAGACGGAACTTACGGTCTGTAAAACCTGTATAATGCTCATAACATAACCGGAGCTCTAGCTTGCTCTCGCGCACAATCCATAACGCGCCCATTCTCCGCGAGGAAACGCTTGTCATTCCGAAGCAGTAAGTAAACCATTACCACGGGCAATTTCGAAAAGGCCGTTTTAGCCTGGAGCTTTTCGCCCCTCCGTCATATACCAGCGGAAGCTGTTCGTTGCTCAAGCTAACAACACACCACAGCTATGCACACAACCCAGCAGGTCCTAATACACACCGAAGCAGTCCATAAGCTGTTGGTCCACTTTTAGCTGCTCCTCACTGTCCATGTTTCCCTCTAAACTCAGACCCACCGGATTTCTACGGTCTCCGGTCTACACTTGGGCATGTCGACCCGTTCTACAAATGTGTCTATATGGGGTGGATTCTAGCTTCCCCTGTATCCTAGCTAGGACTAGAAAAACCGCGGTACTCACCAACTGTTGCCGTAGCAAACTGTAGCCGATAGCAAACTTGAGCTTGCGCTGAGAGATATTCGCACTGAGTCCTCCACTTTCGCCGCTGCGTTTGTTAGAACAAGATCATGTCATTAGATCTATATTCAAGTATAATGTTAGATTGCGGAATTTGCCCGCCGCTTCCTTATCAGATTGCAGATGTGTCTCAGGTTTCAGTCTGGGGAGCCGGACACGGAAAACTGCGTTCTGCAGTCTCGTCCCGCCCAACTCCGCCCTCCACAGAGCTGGCCAGTCAGAAGAAAGTGGGCACACGGGGAGTGGGGGCCATAGCGGAAGAGCCACCCCAGTGAGGCGTTTCAGGCAGAGACTACAATGTACTACAAATGCAGTTTTTTGAGGATGGCAGTATGAGCGAAATAAATACCCTTTTTTTTACTTTGCCTGATCAGGAGTACTCTAGGGGAGTCAAAGACCAAAATATAAACTTGGAAAAATAGCAAAATAGGTCCCCTTTAAATTTCTGCTTCATAGCTGTTTCTCACTCATTCAGTATATTGATGTCTCACCTTGTCACTTTGGTCAAACATAAAAGTTGTTTTTGGAGGTTTTTGGAATTTTTCTTAATTTCAGGTGTTCCCTCTATTTTTTTTGCCCACCATTTTGTTATTAAAGTAATTGGTGGGACCAATTGTAGACTTGTTACAGAATCAGCACTCCTCATTCTCCTCGAAAGGAGATAACGCAACCCTCTGGTTATGTCATTGGTGTTTGTTTTCACCTTTGTCTCTTTTACTGTTAAACACATTGAATGGGATTGATTTGTTGTGGTAAGTAAATAAAATGTTTTATATTACGATAAAGTACTGTATATAACCAGAAGTTTTATGCCCTTGAGGTCTGCACTTTGTGTGGGCTTTAAATGTTCTGTTCAATGAATGCACTCTTTAAAATGAAAGGAACATTCATGATAATGGAAAAAGCAAGACCATTTATATTATGTTGAATCTGCTTTTGTAAGAATGCTAAACATTGTAGTGAAATCCTTTTGCATTATGTTGTATCTGCAAATAGCCTTTGGCTTTCACACCAATTCCAAATATAACTAGCATGGCCCAGTTTAGTTTCTGTACGCAGTTTAGCCAAAGACCTGCGCGAATTTGGCTCTGTTTCCATGGCACTAAAGCTGCATATGCTGTATGTACAATACATTATTGAGTCTTGGGAATCTACAGTAGCCCTCATGAAGTTGCTTTACCGCTGATTTCAGCAATACAGACACTTTTCAGCAGGGACGCATTTGCCATCACTGGCAGAAAGTCTGAAATTAGGCAATAATGGTCATGCAATAAAATAATCACATTATGTAAAAATGCAATTAGCAATAATCTCTCTTTGTTTTGAGCCTATTGCAATAAATATCTGAAAATGCCCCAGCATGATCTGCTGTCTCAGTGAAGTGAAAAAAATCACATTAAGCTCATTTTCAGTCTTTAACTTTAAGTTCACTTTCATAAAGATTTGTGGTAATGCTGCTTATATGAAGTTGCTTCTGTGGTCCCTTTTTTATCAGCGCAGACCAAATTAAGCATATGTTTATCTTAATTTTCCATCATTTGACTGAACTCTTTTCTTATATGTCTTTACACTCACCTTAGACATGGAGAAGGTTTTTCATGAAGCCCCCCAAAATTAAGCTCATGCCTGGGACAAGTTAAGGCCATCAAGTCTCATGGATAACACCTTGTGAGCGTTGTCACCAGCAGATAATCGATGAATGTGTGTTGCAAGCTTCCCAGATTTCAGATCCAGGTCTGAGCATGGCAAGCTACAGAAACTAAAGCCTGGTAATCCTGAGGTCAGTTATAAACGCACAATGTTTGCACTCAATCTTGGACCCAGTGTTTGAGGCCAATCAATTAATCCTACATTTATGCTCAGTCAAAAGTGCACAACATTTCGTTTTATTCAAAAACACATTCTTAGGTGTCAAAATAAAAGTCTGTGCTTTGAGTTAATGTTGAACAATGCGTTTGGGGTCAAACTAAATCTTCTTACTTGTGGCATATTTACAAAGGTAGGCTCACATGACACTCTTACATCATGCACTCTCAGTGGAAAGCAGATATGGTGAATTTGAAGCCAGTTATGAGATGTGATTGAATAGGCCTGAAAATACATTGAAAATACATACTTTGTGAGCAGTTCTGAAGGAGAAGGGAGAGTGAAACGTGGGGGCAGGGGGTGTTTCTTGAAACAGGCAGCCCTTGCTGAGAACTCTTCTCTGGGAAGGTCCCAGGACTGCTGGCTGGGGTATATCTCTGAACTTAGCATTCACAGGTTGTTGCTTAGTTACGGTTATAAATCTGATGTATCAAGCTTTAAAGTTCTCACTCCTCTCTATCACACCCCTCTGCCATCCCCCATCCCAACCCCTACCCAACTGGTTTCCTCAAATAAAATCAAAAATCTCTTGGGCCCAAAACCCATAAATGAAGGTTCCTGGTGATGCACGATGCATATTTTATGCCACATTAACCTCTAGTGCATTAATATTTTAATTCCTTTACCCACACTGAGGGAATGTGTTCCTCTTTTTGCTGATTTCAGCTCATTTATTCCTCATCCTTCCTTATACAAGCCCTACAGAAGCCATTCATAGATTGGTGGTAATGTGGAAAAAGAACCCATAAGGTGTAGAAATCTGGGGTTTCTTTCCAATTTCTTCTGGCACAATTAGAAAATTTGAGCGTTACCAGAGACCATGGCTGCGGCAACAAAAGGTCTCTGTCCACACCCACCCTGTATGCTCTAACACAAAAAGAATGGCTCTGTGGCTTGTTTTCGTAGGAACATCCTTTTAAATTATATATGGAATGTCTATGAAGCTCTGAACAGTATAAAAGATCACAGAATGAAGCATTCTGTCCAGCATAAAACCTTTGAACTATGGGGACAAAGAGGAGCTTTCCAGTACCTTTTTTTTTCTGGAAGTTCTTTTCAGCAGCAAACCCAGCCTAAATAATTAGAAAGCGAGTGAGGAGTCCTCTATATTCTGCTGCCATCAGCTCTGAACAGCACTTTATTATTATGTGACTTTAAACATGTACTTCCTGTATGTCTCCATGAGATTTGAGTCACTTTTAGGTTTGCTTCAAATGCAAGCCTTGACATCCACAAACATCAGGAGGAAGTCCTCAAATTTTCAGGCTCCAAACTGACAAAAGAACTGTTATAGTTGATGATAGCGGCAACTCTTTTTTTAGTAACAGCGGTGATGCCTGACTTGCTCGCGTGCTGGTCTGAGAATATCTGTCCAAGGCCTCTGGGAGGTGTGAATGCACAGTCTGCAGACATCTGCACATGAGCACATGATGGGAAAATGAAGCATGCCTTCATTTGCATGAGCTTTCAGGCTGATATTTTGTGCTGTGTCGTGCTCATGCCCTCTTCTCGCCTATTGAGACATTTGCACGTCTGTATTCCTGACTCGTGCAGTTGGGTTTGATCGTCAACAAACACACACACAAAACCTTGCAAACAAACACACACATTGCTCTGGGTCATGGCTTTGTTTACGCAATGTTTGCATGTGCTTGCTTTTCGATAGACAAATGTGCAACCCCACGACCCCTCTCCGGGAACAATTAAGCTCAATGCTAACTATACACAATAGGATTAGTGCTACAACGTAAATATGAGGCTGTGCATCCTGTCATCTGGAACTAGTCACATCTTGTAATACTTGAAAATTCCCAGAGCAGTCACAGTGTCAACAGTTAAAGATAAGCAAAAATGTGATGTGGCCAGATTACAGCATGAAGTATAAACTTGCTTACAAGCTAGAAAATCAATTTAATGCCAGATAATATGCATTTCAGGAATCCTGAGGTGATTTTTTTTTTTTTTATGGCCTACTGGTTTTATCACGGCACAGGCGTGACCCGGGAGTGGTAATGGATCTGTGTGTAGAGTCAGGGTGCCCGAAAGGGACAGATGCCCCAATTAAGATAAATTGAGCAACCAGTTATATGGAAATCATGCAATATTGTGGACTCATCACTTTTTTGTTTCATCCCTTGCAAGTGAAGTGTTCTCCATATGCCCGTGCTCCGTGTCTTTGCCATTAAATTCAAGAAGTTTCTGTCTGTTTCCCTGTGAGTATCCAAGGCAAAATATGGTTGTACATTTATATGGTGAGTTCAGGCGGCAAAAATATTTACAGAAGCTATCAGCTAGAAAGAGATGCAATAGCCTATCGCCCAAGCTCATTTCATGTCCGAAGTAAAATGGACTAGCCCTCATTCTGCATCTCCATTGCAAGATTATTACCCTTCTCCATCTGCTGCAGTCAAACTGCTGTGCATCATGTCAGTTGTGGGGCTTGGGTGCAATTTTCTAGTATGACTCAGCGGGATATTGCTTACAAAGCACTCTTTTTGATAGGGACACCGGAGCCAAAGGGACAATTAATCTACTGTCCACAGATGGCTGTAATATCACTGTAAATAAATTCAAAAGACAACAAGAAATAATGCACTGGCATTGTTGGAACATTAATCCGGATGATAAACATAAGGGAGTTTTGTGGATGTGGAAGTTGAAACACATGCCGTTCTTATGTCCCCTGTTTTTCTGCTACAGAATTGAGAAAAAATTGGAAAAAGTTATCAGTGATGTGCCTAGGAGAGTACTCCCGCAGAATTGTAATGCAGGGTCTTTGTCTTTCATATGGCATTTCATGTGGCAAGGTTTATAAAGAGCAAAATAGGGAGGATAAAAGGAAGTTATTTTAAGTTCATTTTGAATAAACTCATCACACCACAAAAAGTCTGCATAGTTTAAATACCACCATGACTGGCGGAGCAGAATGCAATAATTGGAGCAACAACAGTCGTCTTTCAGACTCTTACGCAAATTAATTAAAACAAGCCTGGGAAAAAGGCACAAAATAATGGCTTTTTTTTCTAATTTCAACTAAAATTTTACTATTAATTATATTTATTTGTGCATATTAATATATTATATGACTTCCTCAGTTTTTAAGACTGAAAAACTGACACCAACTGTACTTACTATGTCCCTGTATGATTGTGGTTGTGCAAAGTCACAATCTTTGTGCGGTTTCTCGGTGTCACATCCATCATGTACAACATCTGATTCACTACTAACCAGGGAAACAAAAGACCAAAAATAACTAAGAAACATGCAATGTAATACCCATTGATGCAATAACTGTGCTTGTGCAATTATGGTGTCACCCACCCCACAAATATTATGAAATTTCTTAAACAGAATGATTTTATTCTATCCTGTTGAAAGATGCAAAAATAAGAAAATATAGTTTTTTGCTTGAGAACATGAATTAGGATACAAGGCTTTAAAATTGCCACTTGTTTCAATTCATTTGCACAAGGGTGTATTAAATCCTGACAGGATGCCCTCCTTAAGATCATTCACTTTCTGCTGACAGCTCAGTCAATAATGTGTTGTCTAATCTGTTAAGTGTACAATTATAATAATTCCATCATAGAACTCTTGTTCGCCACTTGTCTGGTCGTGTGTATCAGGGAAAGACACTGGCAGTGGTAAATCATTCTGCCATGTACTGGCACAGTGTAGGTGTTCTGAATTTTAAAAATGTAACAATGATAATGCATTACTGTGTACTTATGGCAGGGCTGGGTTTGAATGGAGGGAGGGAGCTACTTGATGTCCACGCCCATTCTTTAAGCAGACAGAGATATCAAGTCAGAGTTACCTAATCAGTACAACTCAAACGGCCCAATCATGTGTAATGCAAGCCAGGCCGCTCCCTATACGCAGAGTATGCAGAGCGCTTAGGGCCCCAAGTACCTGGCGGGGGCCCCCAAAATTAAGGTTGATAAAAAATTTAATGATAATTATTACATTATTACATTACAAAAAATATATAAATTAGTTTTGAACAGGCCCACCGTTGTTTCTTTTTAATTGTGTATCCTATCACTCAATTCGGGCAAATTAGATGTTTTTACCTAATATAAAAAAAGAGCCCCCCCCCCCTTTCCTGAAATGTTACAGCTCAAAGTTCTCGTCTTTTTGCATCGGAGTTTGCTCCGGTTCTCTAGCCTTTTGCCTGAAGTATTAGCCTGCTTTATCAAGCTGTTTTTTGAATGTTGAGGCATAATGGCAAGTAAGAGACAGCATAAACTGGCGCTGAAAAATGGAAGAAGAGAAAACTGAGAGATGACGCCCGTGCATCCCTTGCTGGTAAGTCCGTGTTTTATAGGTCTAATTGTTTTGCTAACGTTTAGTGATATTGCTCATAGCTAACGTCAGCAACCTAGGCTAGGTTACCTAGCAATTGGATTTGATGTAGCTCTAAGCTCTAAGTTATGTAGGCTAATCTAGATTTCACAATGCAACACACAGTTTAGTTGGTCAGCTTTTTGTGCTGTATGTTGGGGTTCCATTACATCTGAGGCTATGGAAAGGGCTACATCTGCTGGTAAATTTTAGAATTTGTTGTGGTTAGGCCAAAATATGGTATCTTCACTTTTGATCATTTACAAAATGCCACCATTGTTTTGTTTAATGTGTATGATTAGAGTATATAGATATTTAAGGTATTTGTCTATGTTCCACTCAATTAAGATAATATAATAGTTTAATATAATTCTCCTATCATCGTGAAAAACACAGGCTACTAGATAGTTATGACATAATGAAGTGCTTTACAGATAAACAGCAGATTTTAGCTGATTTTAAAAAGTCACTTTTTATCCTATTATGAACAGTAGTGCGACATGATATTTCGGTCATCAGAAAATCCTAATGTTTTGGTATTTTTATTTAGCTTTTGCTAATCACATTTTTTGTATTTCAAAATAGAAATAGAATAAATGGCAAAGGTTGGAGTGGAACTCGGAAGGTGTTTTTTGTGTGTGTGTGTGTGTGTGTGTGTGTTTGGGGGGGGCCTCCTTGACCATTTATGATCAATTATGCTGAGGGCCTCCAAATGCTTAGCAGCGGCCCTGTTCAGGAAAATACCAAATCTTGCCTTGCACTACCTTTTTAAACGGACACTTTCATTATATAGAACTATAAAATAAAATAGAACTATCCCCTTAAGATCCAACTCTCTGGCTAGTTTTGCTGACCACCGGCACAGAATTACTAGGTAGTACTTTTACTAAGACTGCAACTTGGAGAAAGTAGACTTGCGAGTTGTTTATTCATCTATGCATATTGTTAGACTTAGTGCTGGCAGGAAAATAGAGTTCTAAATTGATCCTCTCAATCAGAGAGAGGGGACAGCAGAGAGTGAGAGAAAGAGAATGACTGTTTGTAAATAAGACCTGGCTGAAAGTGTACCTTTTTATGTTCATTATTTTAGTCTTTTATTTATGCCTGGATCCTGTCAGGGTGAAGGGTGCATTCACTTCTGTGTTTGTTTCATTTTATTTCACTATCCCTGTTCTCCCTGAGTTGTGACATCTTACAATACTTATTGCCACACGTGAGTCATAAATTCTTATTCAAAACAGTGATTAAACATGCTTCCCTCTTTCAGTACTACCGTAATTTTAGTTAGCAGTGAGCCTAACACCTGCTCTTTTTCAATAATTTGTCTATACATTACAATTTTATGATATGAATGGATAAAATAAATGCAGTGGTTTATCCCTTTTTAAAATTTATTTTTACATTGAACAGATACAGAATTATTTTAAATCGTTCTATGGCTATTGAAGGACATCAATATTTTAGTCTTCAAGCTTCAACCTCAATCTAATTGTTATTACGCTCACTTTGCACATTGCCTTTTAATCCTTATATCCTTCCATCCATTTTTTAATATCTTTATCAGGGTGGCAGGGAGGAGAGGGGAGTCTGCAACTTATCCCAGTACGCCACCATATGTTTGACAGGAGCCAGGAACACAGTTTGAACAGGGTTCACCAATAAATCGCACTCTGTTCGCTCACTCATACTTTTGGGCAATTTGGAGTCCATTTGCCCTATCATGCATGTCGTTGGACTGAGTGAGGAAATCGTAATGCCCAGGAAAAACCCACTCGAAGGTAGGGAGAATGCAAACTCCACAAAGAAAGACCCCAGGCTTGACATAGACCCATGGTCTTTGATGTGAGGTTATAGCCCAACAGAATGTACTGTGCTGCCCTTATTTCAATGAATATCAGAATGACAATGAGTGGTTTCAATGCTATGCTGAGTAATCATGCCGGCAGATTCTTCGGGACTAGGTTTGGAAGGCTTCTAAGGAAAAGTTTTCCTTGCCATCACTATCATAGATTCCTCTGGAGATGAGGTGGACAACACAAAGTTTTGCAATCCTTCAGTTTCTCATGGTACATTCATCATGTAAGGCAGGTTTGCTTACTTATTTATAAACCTGTGGGTAATTTATTCAAGCTTGATAGCTTATTGCATTGCCAACTACAAAGAATAAAGAATATAAAAATAATTCTCTTTTATTTGTCAGTTATACGCCAAGTATTTTTTGAGAGACATGATTTTGAAGAGAGTGCACATCTCTCCATGGCAATTACTTCACAACCAGTTCCTTAAGTTTCCAACAAAGACCACAATTTACAGCAGACAGCTGATAATCAACTTGCAGCAACATTCTATATTACATCATTCACAGCAATCTAAAGTCATTCCTCAGCTCGATCAATTAAAAAAACACCTCCAAACTACTGACGGCACTTAAAAATGATCAAGTTAAGTGACACTACACCAATGGATTTATAACTCACTGTAAGCATTAGGTAATGTGACACTATTTCTATGAATTTATAACTCATTGCAAGCATTATGTTTACTTCTTTACACATGTTTGACGGAACACGCAATTCAAGTACTTCCTCATCGACCAACCTAATTCTAATTATCATGACTGTGAGGATCACAGGAAAAACAGCCCTGAGTCCATAGCTTTTCCCAGGCTCTATTTGGCAGCCAACCAAGCAATTTGTTCGGCTGAGTCATGGGCTGGAATCTCATCCGACCAACATAAGATAAACAGCCACATGGCAGTAATGTGCTTTTTTCATTCAGTGTGAGAGCTGAGGCTTTGTTGTTGACAGGAAATTGTTTTTGGATGTTCAAAAATGCAATCTTGTGAACTTCTGGATGTGGGGGAAAGTTGTTCGCAGTATTGTGTGACTATGTTTTCCGGTGATCGTTTTCTGTTCTGTTCCGTAACCATTAAAAACTTTTTAAGGTTCCCGGGAAGGAATTCTCCATTTTTTCTACATTATCTGGGAAATAATCACAAAAGTAGGCAGTATCTAATCCCAATGTTCTATTCTACTCAAAACCTCATTTCGAGTGGCAATGCTTGTGTCACTGCATACATTGTTTATCAGAAGCAAATAAGCTACAGTTGGAGTCCAGCAGCTAGTTATGGAGACCAGCCGCTAGTTAGAGGGCTTAAGAGTGATGTTAATTTACCGTGATACAAAGAGCAGCATACATGGCATGCTCATGAAGGGCGTTGATATGAACACATTGGGCTCTAATTTCTTGGCGCAGCGCAGGGTGGCGCAGCGTGGCGTAGCGTGGCGCAGCCCACGCAGTGGTAATTTCGTGCGGTGCAGCCCGCGCAGTGGTAATTTCGTGCGGTGCAACACCGTGCGCAGCCACTTTGGTAATTTGGTAGACCGGCGTGCGCCGAGATGGGTGTGGCGGCGTAGTAGGGGGAGGTGTCACATATTCATCAAGACGCAGTGACAATTTCGTGGATAAAGTCTCCGCTGACCGTGCGCTGAGAGCTCGCCAGGTTCAACCTGGTTCACATTCTGTGCACTGGTAATTTGGCTGACCGGCTCACAGTGCGCACACGTCACCGAAACCTCACAGGCAGGTTTCCAGAGTGTCAGGCACATTTCAATGCAATAAATAATTACTGCAACCGCTATTTAGTGTAACTATCTGAATCAGTACATAAATTATAGTATCTATATCGATTGTTCTGATGTCAGATCAAGAGAGAGAGAGAGAGAGAGATGTGTGCATGTGGGCGAAAAGTGCGTATGTAGGCTATGTGGGTTTGTGCCCTTCAGCTGCTTTCACACGGACGAAAGAAATTTTTTCGCGACGACTGAATACATTCAAAGTCAATGCAAAGCGCGTGAATACACGCGTGTATTCGCGTCTTTGCATTGACTTTGAATGTAATCTGTCGTGCGAAAAATTCGTTTCATGTCCAGTGTGCAAGCGGCTTAATACTATTATAAGCTATGTTTCCATCCACTTGTCAATCGAATTATCTGAAGTTCGCCAAAAATATTCATGCGAATAAAGGCGGTAAAATGCATTTCCAGCTAACAGCATTAAAGCGAATAAAAACTTGTGTGTAATGGCGTCCCTTGTTGCTACGCGATGAAATCGGTGTATCGAATAGATTTCTGACATTTTAAGCAGTTTCAATTCATTTTCGCACTGAATCGCAGAACCTTCGAGTGAACAGAAGTAGTGTGGTTTGCAACAAAATTAACTAGTTCTTAATAATGGATCGCGTCTCCCAACAAATGATGATAATTGCACAAGTTGTAATAGAGCTTATGTGCCAGCTATTAGCAACATGCAAACCAGTATCAGAAGGCAACGACGGCATCGAAACACAGTCACGATGCAGTCGCAGATTTATTCGGCAAATAACGTTTCCATCTGCAGTTGTCGCATAAACCTTTTACCGATCAAGAAGAAAATCCGATGAGATCAACCGTATAAACTTAATGTCGATGTCTTGAAAATCAAGTCAAATTTCACCGTTTCCATAGGGCATTTTTTATTCGATATGACTTAATTCGCATAAGAACGTGTGGATTGGAACATGGCTATTGTCACTTAGGTTTTATCGTTTTAGTGGGGAAAGGAATACAGCCTGATTGCTATGATCTCGTACTGAGTTAAGATCACATATTGAAAATAAATGTGTAACGTATCTTGCATTGTTGTCCATGCATGTTAATCCCAAAATTTTATGCAGCAACAGGGTGTAATAATAGGAACACGCGATCCATCGTTTCTCTTCCCAATGATGCAGGCAGAAGAAATAAATGAGCAACCGTCGTATTTCATTCCAACTTCAGAAGTTTGAACGATCTGACGTAGTTTCGTTTTGAAATTCCATTCGAGTTCGCTAATGGTAATAATTACTTAAATGTCCCAGCTAGCCAGCTAACTCATATTCGTAATGCTTAATATAGACGTAAGCGAGCAGAAAACATGCCTGAAGCAGCAATGTAAAAAGCAACATTCAGGAATCATGCTGATATAGGACAGAGGCTTCTTTATTCCAATTTTAAAGGTGAGGAGAGGAGCTCATTTGATTGGTGAAGATTTGACTCGGCTGTGTTAAACCCATTCAGGCCTTCTCTCCACCCTCTTTGCCACTTGCGCCGGTAGGAGGGACCGAGGTGGGACAGAGGAGTACTTGCGCTAGGCTGCACCGCGCACGAAATTGCAACATACGCCTGGACACACCCCGTTGGCGCGGCGCACCGCCGGTTCGCCGCGCCTGCGCCACGCCTGCGCCTGGTCTACGAATTTAGAGCCCATAGTGTTTCATGTTTCAAAACCCTTAGCAACGCTCATGATCATGCTGTTAGAAGCAAACCTGCTATAAATAAGGCAGAGACTCTCAGTAGGGGGTGGCACCTCATTCTTCACATCGGAACCACAGTATTTCTCCCTTGACCATTTTTTTCTGTGCTGCTGGGAATGCTCTTTAGCACCACAGACAGCATTAGAAGCCGAAGTGCCACTGGCTTCAGCACCATGGACAGCCAGTTCGGGCAAAGCCAACCGAGGCTCTGACACATTTTTTTTTAAAAATAAGAGCTACTTCACACAAGAGGCTCCTCAGAGCCTGTGCTCGAGCCGGGTCTGGACCTGGGCCAATCCATAGATAAATATATTAAGAACACTAGATTGCTGATGATGTCATATTTATATTATCCAAAGTGAAGCACCCGGCCGCCATATTGATACACCCAACTTCTTCATAAAAATGAATGGTTTCCAATGAGGCCAATTTCGAATAAGTCAATATAAGCATTAAAATGCCAAGATGTGCGGCTGCTTTTTGCAGCAATAGTCATTTGAAGGGCTTTAATAAAACGTTTCATGCGTAAGTTAACGTAGAAACGCAAATTTGTCACTTTAATAGAAAAAATTGCGTTTGCTTGCTAGCTCGCTAATTAGCCGTCCTTTGACTTAAATAGACCGCTGACTAAAGGAAACGCTAGCAATCGATCACGGTCTCCAGCGAGCTACCTTGGTACCCTTACCGTCGTGGGGACTGCATTGACTTAGCAGTTAATAAAATTAACAAGGTGGCTAACTAGCTAGCTACTTGTAATTGATATTCAAGGACAACATTTCTTACCTGGATAATATTTAAAACAATGGACAAGTCGTTTTGCCTGTTTATACAGAGTTTTAAAAGACAAGGAGGGGAGAAAGGCTTGGCTGTTAGAAATCAGGAGAAAAAAACCTTTCTCTATCCCCTCGATCCATGCTGTGCAGTGATTATTTTTTGAGAGCAGTGTTATAATGGGACAGGGGCAAAGATGAAGCTTAATAAAGGAGTAGCCAGAGTTAACTAGCACTTCCTTTTAACATCGTTGGCATTAGCCATATGATTCAGTATGAACAATTCGGTCCATGGCAGATATGCTCAATCAGGGTACATTGAAGTGAGGAAACCAGAGAGTAATTTGATAACGTATACGGACATTCATCGACGTTGCTTATAACATTTGATGATGCTCCAACACTGATAGTGGTCTTCTGAGGTATTCACATGTACATGGTTATGGCCAATATTGAAACATGTTGCTTCTTAATGCAGAGCTGTCTGCGGGCCTGAACATCACACGCATCCAATATTGGTATTCAGGCTTATCTTTAATGCGTGGGGATTGCTCTGGTGTCTCGGAGTCTATTCATTATATTATTATCTGTGAAATCCCTGAATTCTGTGCAATAGCCTGATGAAAAATTTTGTTCTTAATCTGTTTGACTATTTGCTCACACAGCTTTTGGCAAAGTGGCAACCCTTGAGTCATCTTGCTGTTAAAAAAAAACTTTGCCTTCTGTGAATGCTCATTTTATTCCAATCATAATTGAATCCCCTGTCAACTATTCGCCTTTTTACTAGTGGAATGTCATAAAGACCTGTTTTTTTTCTGAAAATTCCTCAACTTTTCCAGTCTTTCCATTCCCCAATCCCAATTGTTATGGAACATGTTGCGGGCATCAAATTTGGAATTTTCCAGTATTTTTTTCATTAAAAAAAATCAATGTCAGTGATAAGTTGAAACTTTAAAGGAGACATATAATGACAGACTCACTTTTTCAGTTTTTGTGCACATACACTAACAGTGAAGTAAAACAAACCAGTCATTTTTGTAGGATGCCTTTTTCATAAAACAAGGCATTCAGCATACCATTCAGATTAAGCTGCCCTTCCTTTTTCACATGCAGACTTGTGAGAATCATCCCACCTTTCATCGGAATATCTCCACCTACAGCAAAGAGCAAGCATGGAAACGGCTCTGTGGTTTGCTGCTTAGACCAGCCCAGATCACGGCAGAGAAAAGGAGAGTCAATCTTTTTTTTTTTCTTGCTTAGAAGTTACAAAGCAGTGGTTTTGATTCATTAAGGAGAATCTGGAGCTTGCTAGCTATGTCAGCATTTCCAGTTTTTTTAAATTTACGTAGCTAAACTGAATAAACAGTGTAATGTAAGTAAAAATGGAATGGCTTAGTTATCGCTGTAGTGAGCTAGATAAGTGCCACTCTCATAGCATTAATGCACGTAGTACCTTTCTATAATCATTACCGCATTTAGTTTATTAGCTAGCTGGCTACTCAGTTGACTGTGAATTTAGAAAGCGTTGCTAGTACGAACATGAATCCTCATGACTCACTGACTGACTGAGTAGCAGAGTGATGGAGTTAGCTCAATGCTAACATATAATGGGAATTACCATTAAGGCACAAACAGAAATGAGCATCACAATAATTTTAACTGTCCAGCAATAAACTAGGTTTTGATTTAGCTAGTCTTGTTTAGGCAGAGGCAATAGAAGGGACACATTCAACTGATAAAATGGGTTAATTATGCTCATGAGAATTGTACAGTATCACACCTCCTGTGTGTTCAATCCAGCGCTCAGCCTCCCCTGAATATTGAGATCAGCCTGCTCCCCCTTTAATTTGTCCCGCCTCTTGTGCATTTAGTTCATTGATTATGTTTGGTATTTAAACCCCTTTTGTTTATTTAGTTGGCACAAAGTTTTTATTTTGCCTTCTCCGTTGTATCACAGAGTTCTGTCCTGTGAAAGTCTGACTGTGTATCAGTCCCGCTATCTGTCTGTTTTGATATAATAAGTTTGTATCGTTCCTGTTCGCTGAACCATATGTCAGCTTATTAAAGGCTAACATTTTTCACCCTTGCATCCTCCTCTGTATTACTATATCAGTGCACCGGACATTACACGCAGCCATTCCCAGTAAATGGAATGTAAGATAACTGTTGCTACAAACGTTACACAGATTCCAGCCACTGATCAATGTTAATGTTACAGACTGAATTCCAAGTGTAGTTTAACTTCTATGGTGACATCAAGTTGAATTTCATTGTGATTGTGATTGAACTACCATTCTTCCTGAGCCAGCAGACATTATCTTGCACAGACATTACCATTACTCATTGCTTAGTTTGTGGCTAGCTAGCTACTAATTCAGTCATATATATGTAGAAACTTGCCTGTAGGTGGGGCATTTTGCTATCTGCCGACACATGAGGCCAACGGATCTTTCTGTAGGCCAATCAGAACAGAGCTTATTTGATCGACGGCTGCTTACTCAGAACAGCCCGTTTTTCAGCAGGGTTAGGGATGACAGAGATTAGATTGCCTAGAAATCAGTTTTTTTTTAATAGTTTTCTTCTTTTTTTTTGCTAGAAACCTCCCTTTTGGGCATCTAAGAATATCAAAACTTGGCAAGAAAACAGTGTAATAGGTCCCCTCTTTTTCTTTGTGCAGTTTTAAACTAAATGCAAGTAAAAGAGAATTTACAAATCACTTAAATCTGTTTTCATTTGCATTTTACATGCTGTCCCGATTTGTGTAGGCTGTAGCATAAGAAATTATTTTATTTTGGTATTACAAATACAACTCAATTTCGAAATAGTTGGGACAAAGTGTAAATTTTGAATAAAATCAAAACGCAATGACTGTCAAATCACACCAGCCAGTGTTTTATTCACAATAGAACAGAGATAACATAGCACATGTTGAAACTGAGAAATTATACAATTTTATCCACAAAATGAGCTCATTTCAAATTTGATGGCTGCTACAGGTCTCAAAAAAGTTGGGACAGGGCCTGTTTACCATGGTGTAGCATCCTTCTTCTTTTTTTAACACAGAGTGGAGGCATCTGGGCATTAAGGAGACAAGTTTCTTGAGTTTAGCCATTGGAATTTGATCCCACTCTTGTTTAATACAGGCTTCCAGCTGCTGGAGAGTTTGGGGTCTCCTTTGACGGACTTTTTGTTTAATTATGCGCCAAATGTTCTCAATCGGTAAAAGATCAGGACTGCAGGAAGGCCAGTTCAGCACACGGACTCTTCTACTATGAAGCCATGCTTTTGTAATAGCTGCAGTATGTGGTTTTGCATTGTCCTGCTGAAATACACAAGGCCTTCCATTGAGTAGATGTCGTCTGGAGGGGAGCATATGTTGCTCTAAAAGCTTTATATACCTTTCAGCATTAATGGTGCTTTTTAAAACATGCAAGTGTCCCACACCATATGCACTAATGCATCCCCATACCATCAGAGATGCTGGCTTTTGAACTGAATGCTGATAACAGGAGGGGTGGTCTTTCTCCTCTTTAGCCCGAATGACATGATGCCCATGATTTCCAACAAGAATGCCAAATTTGGACTAGTCTGACCACAGGACACTTTGCCACTTTGCTACAGTCCATTTTAAATGAGCCTTGGCCCACAGAACACAGCGGCGCTTCTGGATCATGCTCAACAATGGCTTCCTTTTTGCATGATAGAGTTTAAGGTGGCATCTGTGGATGGCACGGCGGACAGTGTTTACAGACAGTTGTTTCTTGAAGTATTCCTGGGCCCATTTAGTAATGTCAATGACTGCGTTTACATGCACACCATATTCCTGTATTAATCGGAATATGAGAATATGCCAATTGCGTACCTTTCATGTAAACACGTGCAATAACCCGATTAAGATCATTTTCCAATTCGAAATATTCTGAATAAGACCCCTGGCATATGCCTGTTTTAATCGGAATATTGGGTCATGTGTACACCTTAATCGGAAAATGCCCCCAAACAGAACATTCAATTACGTCTGCGCTTGTTCAATTCACAAGGAATTAGAATTTTTAGAGCAAAGAGGAGACGGCTGTGTGCATTCAGATAATGAAAGACATGAATATAATGGAATACAGTGCCGTGAAAAAGTATTTGCCCCCTTCCTGATTTCTAATTTTTTTGCATATTTGTCACACTTACATGTTTCAGATCAGCAAATAAATTTTAATATTAGACAAAGACAACCTGAGTAAATACAAAATGCAGTTTTTAAATGATCATTTAATTTATTAAGGGGAAAAAGCTATCCAAACCTACCTGGCCTGGTGTGAAAAAGTAATTGCCCCCTAAACCTAATAACTGGTTGTGCCACCCTCTGCAAGAACTACTGCAATCTAGTGTTTGCGATAACTGGCAATGAGTCTTTCACATTGCTGTGGAGGAATTTTGGCCCACTCTTCTTTGCAGGATGTTTTAATTCAGCTACATTTGAGGGTTTTCAAGCATGAACGGCCTGTTTAAGGTCATGCCACAGCATCACAATCAGATTTAAGTCTGGACTTTGCGTAGGCCGCTCCAAAACCTTCAGTTTGTTTTTTTTAAGCCATTCAGAGGTGGACTTGCTAGTGTGTTTCAGATCATTGTCCTGCTGCATAACCCAAGTGCGCTTGAGCTTGAGGTCACCAACTGATGGTTGGACATTCTCCTTCAGGGATTTCCAGTAGAGAGCAGAATTCATAGTTCCATCAATTACGACATCAATTAAGTCGTCCAGGTCCTGAAGCAGCAAAGCAGCCCCAAACCATCACACTACCACCACCATGTTTGACTTTTGGTATGATGTTCTTCTTATGAAATGATATGTTAGTTTTACGCCTGATGTAACAGGATGCACACCTTCCAAAAAGTTCAACTTTTGTCTCGTCAGTCCACAGAATATTTTCCCAAAAGTCTTGGGGATCATCAAGATGTATTTTGACAAATGTGAGATGAGCCCTTGTGTTCTTTTTGGTCAGCAGTAGTTTTTGCCTCGGAACTCTCCCATGGATGCCACTTTTGCCCAGTCTCTTTCTTATAGTTGAATCATGAATACTGACTTTAAATGAGGCAAGTGAGGCCTGCAGTTCTTTAGATGTTGTTCTGGGTTCTTTTGTGACCTCCTGGACGAGTCGTCGATGCGCTTTTGGAGTAATTCTGGTAGGCCAGCCACTCCTGGGAAGGTTCACCACTGTTCCAAGTTTTCTCCATTTGTGGATAATGGCTTTCACCGTGATTCGCCTAAGAAATGGCTTTGCCACTCTTTCCAGACTGATAGATGTCAATTTCTTTGTTTCTCATCTGGTCTTGAATTTCTTTAGTTCGTAGCATGACATTTGCTTTTTGAGATATTTTAGCCTACTTCACTTTGTTAAACAGGGTCTATGTAAGTGATTTCTTGATTCAACAGGTCTGGCAGTAATCAGGCCTGGGTGTGGCTAGTGAAACTGGACTCAAAAAATATGGTTAATGTCACAGTTAATTCATGATTTAACAAGGGGGGCAATTACTTTTTCACATAGGACCAGGTAGGTTTGGATAGCTTTTTCCCTTTGATAAATGAAATCATCATTTCACAACTGCATTTTGTATTTACTCGGGTTATCTTTGTATTTTATTAAAATTTGTTTGATGATCTGAAACATTTAAGTGTGAAAAATGTGCAAAAAAATAAGAAATCAGGAAGGGGGAAATACTTTTTCACGGCACTGAATATCGATGGGCGAAAGCACCGTAACAACGATATCTTTAAGGTGTGCGAGAAGTGGAGAGAGGCTGGTTTTGTGTGAACTGCAAACCAAGTTAAGCAGCGCTGGAAAACTCTGAAGGCGGCATATTCCCAGTGAAAAAAATAAAGGCAGTGGCTATTTTTACGCCAGTCATAATGTTACTCCAATTTGCTATTCTTACGAGCTTTCGTATGTTCATGCACAATGTAGGAAATCTGGACTTGGACCCACAGACTGATTTATACAGTCTATGCTTATACCACGGCATTAACTATAATGTATCAGCTGACGTTAGCTAGCGGGACGGCTGAAACATTACTTATGTTTTCTAGCTAGTTGCTTAACTTAGCTAACGGGTTAGGTAGTTAAGAGAGTGTAATTTTAGGTTCAACGTTTGCTCACTAATATTTGGGGAACTGTCAGGTCGTCACTCTCCACTATCAATTGTCAGTAGTGATTTGTGTCGTGTAGATGGCTGATACCTCACAAAGTTTGTCCTTGCAAGAAATTTTAGAGTACAAGTTGGCTAATGAGTCAGATGGCAAGCTGGCAGAGTTAGCTGGCTAATAACTAACCCTACCTACCTAACTTGAGTAGAGGACATCCTGACTGTAACTTAAAGTAAGTAAGCCGGCTAGCCTGTCTAGTAATGATAACCACAAGGCACGCAGCGAAAGCAGGATGTTTTCAACCCAGTTGAGTTGCAATTTTTTTCTGAGGCCGAATTTCCTATTGTGCATGCGGATACGTAAGTTCGTAAGAATAGCAAATTACAGTAAACTCACAACTGGCGAAAAGTATTCCTGGGCCCATTGAGTCATGCCAATGACAGAATCATGCCAGTGAGTGATGCAGTGGCGTCTGAGGGCCCGAAGATCACGGGCATCCAGTAAAGGTCTTCGGCCTTATCCCTTAGCACAGAGATTTTTCCAGTTTCTCTGAATCTTTTGATGATGTTATGCACTGTCGATGATGAGACCTTCAAAGCCTTTGCAATTTGACGTTGAGGAACATTGTTTTTAAAGTATTCCACGGTTTTTTTTACGCAAGCCTTCACAAGTTGGCGAGCCTCTGGCCATCTTGACTTCTGAGAGACTCAGCCTCTCCAAGACGCTCCTTTCATAGCCAATCATGTTACACACCTGATGCCAGTTAACTTAATTACTTGCTAAATGTTCTTTCAGTTGATTCTCTTATATATTAATGGCTTTTTCTGCCCTTTATTGCCTGTGTCCCAACTTTTTGAGACCTGTTGCGGCTAGAAAATTTTAAATGAGCTCATTTTGTGTATAAAAATGTAAAATGTCTCAGTTTCAACGTTTGAAATGTTATTTATGTTCTATCGTAAATAACATATTGGCTCATGTGATCTGAAAGTCACTGCATTTTGATTTTATTCACAATTTACACTTTGTCCCAACTATTTTGGAATTGGGGCTGTATTATACTTTGCAAGCACTGGGTTCCACTATTAGCTCACAGCAGGGAGGCTGTTAATTCAAATCCAGCCTGGGACCTTTCTGTTCAGATTTTTCATGTTCTCCTGGTGTTAGACTGTGGGAGGAAACCCACCCAAAGACAGACATACTAGGATAATTGAAGCAACTTTATCATCCATAAGTGTGTGTGGATGGTGTGCAATAGATTGGTTTACAGTACAATGTTTCTGCCTCTTGCCCATTGTATGCTGGGATTGGCACTAACAACCCAGAAAAGGAATAAGTGGGTTAGATATCAGATAGTTGAAAGTACATGTCATTTTATTCAATTCACATAAATGCATAATTTCTATACTGCTAAAAAAATGGGATCACTTAATCATCATAGTATAACACCAAGTTAGATTAACTTCAGGCATATCAATCTGTCCATTTTGGAAACACAAGTGATTGTGAGTCAATTTCACCTGCTTTGGTGCAAATGAAAATGACAACTGGTGCAACCCCCGAAAAAAGAATGATTGTGCATGAGGTGGCCACAGACAACTGCTCTCTCCTTATCCTTCCTGACAGATTATTCCCTAGTTTTGTGTTCTGCTAGTGTCCTTGTCAGAACTGATAGCATGAGGTGGTATCTGCAGCCCAGTCAGGTTGCCCAGGTAGTCTAGCTCCTCCAGCATGACACATCTTTGTGTGCAGTTGCAAGACGGTTTGCTGTGTCCCCCAGCACAGTCTCAAGAGCATGGAGGAGATACCAGGGGACCAGCTATTAGACAGGGAGAGCTGGACAGGGCCATAGAAGGGTGTCAACCCAGCAGCAGGACTGGTATCTGCTCCTTTGTGCAAGAAGAAATAAGAGGTGCACAGCCAGAGCCCTACAAAATTATCTCCATCAGGTTACTGGTGTGCATCTTTCTGACCAAACTGTCAGAAACAGACTCCATGAGGGTGGCATGAGGGCCCAACATCCTCTAGTGGGACCTGTGCTCAGAACCCAGCACCTTACAGCTTGATTAGCGTTCCTCAAAGAACACCAAAATGGGCTGGTCTGCCATTAGTGCCCCATTCTTTTTACAGATGAGAGCAGGTTCACACTGAGCAAGTGACAGGCGTGAAAGAGTCTGGAGACTCTGTGGTGGACGTTATGCTGCCTGTCACATCATTCAGCATGACTGATTTGGTGATGGGTCAGTGATGGTTTGAAGAGGCATATCCTTGGAGGGTCACACAGACCTACATGTCACAGCCAACGGTATCCTGACTGCTGCTGGGTATCGGGATGAAATCCTTTGAGTGTTTGTCAGCCTTTATGCTGGTGAAGGGGGGCCAAGCTCCTCCTGGGGCAGGACTGGCCTCATGTGGCCAGTGTGTGCAGGCAGCCCCTGGAAGATGAAGGCACTGATGCCATTGACTGGCCCTCTTGTTCCCCTGACCTAAATCCAACTGAGCACCAATGGGACATTATTTATTGGCGCATCCGACGCCACCACAAACTGTGCATGAGCTCACTGACGCCCTGATCCAGGTCCGGGAGGAGATCCTCCAGGACTCATCAGGAACATGCCCAGACGCTGTCAGGAGTGCATACAGGCACGCAGGGGCCAGACACACTGCTGAGTCACATTATGAGTTGCTGTGATAAAATTTATGCAAGTTGGATCAGCCTGTGATTTCAGTTTTTTACTTTTATTTTCAGGGTGATTTAGAATCAAGTCCTCAATGAGTTGATGATTTTGATTTCCATTTACCATTATTACGTCATTTTGTTCTTAACAATTAGTACAATGTACATCACATCAGTGAAGATTTTCAACTTGAATAGTTCACTCATCAAGATGTGATATGTGATTTAAGTGTTCCCTAAAGCCCCTGTCACACTGCGCCGTTTAAGGATTCCGTCTGAAAAACAAAGGCATGCATTTATTGGACTTTTTTATTCGTTTTTCAGCTGGTTTACAGACGTATCTAGACGTTGACAGACGGCGCTAGCCATTTCAAACTTTGGACGTGTTCAAAATTTCTGACGGCCAGCTTTGGATAGCGATTAGCGGTTCTCATGTGTTACTCTGGCCCTTTTTTTACGTTTTCACCATAACTTGGGCGGAATCTTACCGGTTTTTAGACTTTTATGGCTGTTGGGCAGGCGGACAGCTCGTCCGCCTCCAGCCACGGAACCTCTGGGGCATCCGAGTCTGAAGATGACTCCCTGGGAGGAGTGGGAGGCCTCTGGGCTCGCCTGGCTGGGGCTTTCGCTCCACTGCCCTTGTCCTTGCCTGTTGTATCCCTTCTCTTAGCTGGCACGATTAAATGAAGTGTGATAGTACTCCAAAATAATAGTATTATGAGATAATAGTGATCCAAATATAATTTCAAAACGGGCAATGTGGACCGTCCAGGAGCTACGACTGTTGTGATGAGGCGATGGACGGAGCTTGGCCTTTTATAAAACGGAAACCAGATGTTGATAGACGTAATTCAGACGTTTTTCAGCCTTTTCGTTCGTTACTCATACTTAAGCAGATGGTACTCAGTCATCCGATGTTCCGTAAGCTGGGCTCAATTAAGACGTTACTCATACTTAAGCAAACGTTTCTCAGACGTATTTAAACGTTACTCATGCTGTTCTATCTACTGTCCATGGCCAAAAAATTTGAATTTACCGCCGTATGGCACCGTCTGACGAAAATATTTAGACGGAGGCAGACGGAATCGTTAAACGGTGCAGTGGGACAGTACCTTTAAATTTCTGGAGCAGTTATATCCTGTATTGTCATGAGTGATAGCAATTTTTTAATTGCAATATTGAAGCATATTTCAGCACTAAAATATTTGGCCTCTTAACTGGTACATTAAAATCCAGTATTCTTTTTTATTGCAACCAAGATTGTCAATGCAGTATGCATAAAAATATACAGATGCAAAAGCCTACCTGTGACTATTAAAGGAGGATGCTGCTGAGAAATATTCCAGTTGAGACAACAAAGCTTCTAAATTTTAATGAGCTCCAACACCAGGAAACTAGGGCAGACTTTTTTTGTTAAACAAATGCTGAATAAGTGTGTGCTCTCATAATTAATGAGCCATTCAAACATTCTATTTATCTCACTAGCAAATTAGCTTTGCGTTACAGCTGTGCAACATGACTCACCTGGGGTTTTGTCTTTTTTGAGCTTAAAAGTTATATTCATCACATCCTCCCCAATTTGCAAAACAGATTTTATTTACAGTGTTTGCTTGATTTAATATAAAACATAACTGCCTCGTTAACTCTGCTGCTATTCAGCTCAAATTGCCATTGCATTGTAAATCCTATCTACTAGACTCTAACAGAACTTATTTTTTGTGCTGAATCCAGTACCAATTTCTGATCCAGCTAACCCAGTGACCAGAGAGAGCTTTGCATTCCATAGCTTAAACAGAAGAAGCACCATCATCACACTGGTTTCCAAGCTCAGTCCTTAAGCCCACTGAGTAATCAAACATTTCCCTTCCCCTTTAAAAATTACGTTGCATTGTAAAATCAATAGTGAACCAGACAGTTGGAGAATGCAGAAATCAAGGTTAAAATGTTACAGAGTTGACATCTTGCATACAGTTTAAAGAGACCTTTGATAGTGAAGCAGACAAACATATCATCTAAGCTTTGCTGGAAAAAAAAGATCCAAGTCACAAAATAACTTCATATAGTAACTGAATGATTACAGATACTTAGTTCTGCATGCACTGAATATACACTTGCATACTCTTTCAAACATTTTATACCAATAAATAATTCTGCTCTCATTTCATAGCACTATTAAAATTGAAACAAAAATGGTTTCCAGAGCATGAAGCTCAGCAAAAAAATCCAATGATAGGAAGTTAAATTTTTTTCTCGGGATGAAATGGTGTTTTAAATTATCTCATGCAGTGGGCAGATCAATTTGAACCAACAACTTCTATTGATGTTCTGGTTACCATTTATGTAGTGCAGCACTGTTGTGAAAAGGTCCTCAGTTTGAATCCAGACTAGATATTTTTCCATTGTAAATTGCCCATTTGTATGAATGTGCAAGTGGCCTGTTTGTCCCACAATGGATTGGGAAACTTTCCAAAGTATTTTTCTGTCTCACCTAAAATTAATTCTAGGCAATCCAGCCTCATGTGGCATGTAGTGGGAACAACCAAGTTTGGTTATATATCAGTGCATTGTAAAGTAATTGGAGTAATCCCTTAATTTACTCTATGAATTGCATTGAAAATGCTGGTAAAAAGCATTTGTTTTTGGATTAAGTGTAAAAAACCAAAGTAAAAAGACTCCAGGCTGAACTAAACAGAGTATCAACATACTTACAAAGTATCAACATATATACATAATTTTAAAGACTTTTAAAGCACTACCATGTAATCCGTGTCGTGCCAGAAAAATTGTATCCATTGCATTTTGTAAATACTTTGTATATAACATAAATGCACATATTAACAATGTAATAACCTCCATCTCAGCATACAACATGGTCAGATGTGACATATGCAGATGTCCAGTTGTAGATATCAGGGGTTCAGCTTGAAGGTTGAATGCATTGCATGGATGCAGGGAGAGAATGCGGCTCACAGCAAACCAGCAGGGATGAGTAATTGAGATGTGGTAGTTTTTGATGGAAACTTTCATATATATAGCTATCTATTAAATCCCAGCAATTGGGAGAATGCTATTACCTGTACCTTTCAGTTAACAGACTATGGTTCCAATTTTCCAGCGTGCACCAAGTCTAAGGACATGCGCACAGACAGATCTATATGTCCATTCCAAGTCTAACAATATGCGCACAGGTAGATTACATCTATTCCAAGTCTAACATTACACACACACACAGATTGCTACGTCCATCCCAAATCTAACGATACGCACACAGACAGATCTCTACGTCCATTGTCATATGATAAGGTGCTGTAATTCTTAAGAAATACATCGCAACTGCAGTGCAACCTACCACTTATGACACTGTTCTTGCAAATGGGGCCTGAATTTTGTATTACTACAATTTCAATCCATTTCTTAGAAGAGGGATTCATATCTGTCTTTGAGTGAATTATTTTTACAAGCCTCAATACAGAAAGCAGTGACTGCATCTGGTAACTGTGATAAAGCTTTGCCATAACACTCTGTTTTACACCAGTAGTAAAACTTCAAATGAAACATTGACCAGCAAATGTTGCCTTTATCGACAAAAGCTTCCGGGACTGAATTCACTCAATGTGTCCTGTAGTAGGGTACTTACAGTTACTCCAAAACTACGTATATAAAAAGCCTAAAATAGTCTGTAAGCAAAAGAAGACCCTGGGAACCAGGGAATTAAAATACTATTTTGAAAATCTGACTTCTTTGATGAACAACCCTCTCTTTGTCAATGAAAAATAAATACACACTTATGGCCTTAAAACCATGCAGAGGCTAAATAACATACCAATTCCTCGATAACTCTGCTACCTCTCAATACTGAAAAAAGCCCCAGCAGCACTGTAGACAGCAGCTTATTGTTGCAGGACTTTGGGGATGTCAGTGGGCCAGTGCAAAACTAAAGAACTGCTCAGCGCCATAGAGCTCCATTCTCTCACAGCTTAGCTTCATCCAGTGAAGAGACAGGAGCCACAGGTGTATTCAATCCTTAACCAGCCTGTAGCAGACTTTCGGCAAGATTAAACAAGCCACAGAGCATACTTTGGAGACTTTGTTAACTTCAGAGAGAAACTGTAATTTTGCAGCTAAGGTACTGGTAACCTAAATTACGCTGAAGAATTGCTGCTTGTCAGATAGGCTAGTTAAACATTGAATTGTGTTTAGGGATTTTAGGGAATTTAGAATTGAACTATGGAACTAAGGAGATTTAGAATTGGTAATTGATTTCAGCAAAATGGACCTAATCTGCACTTCAATATATACGCACCCTTGATTCAATCTTGGCTTCTCTCTCCACTCCTCCTCAGGAGGGGGCGACACTGCAAGAGCCAAGTACCCAGGATGGACAGATGACATGTGCTCATCCCACTTTTGCTATCCCTGCAGTTTACTAATACATTTTTTTAAATTTGTTCCAAACTGCTTAAAAAAATTTCGGGTTATTGCATTTATTCGCACTGGATGCACTTGGATGCCTCCATACTTCGGTGACATATTGGAGACCCATCCGTTGTATAACCCACTTATTCCTACCTAGGGTCCTGGGGGGTTTAAGCCTATCCTTTCATCCAATGGGTGCCAGGTATGAATAAACCCTGGACAATTCTTCAATCCATTCATTCACCATTCGGTCACACTCCAATACCTATGGGAAATTTAGCGTCTCCAATTACCCCAAAGTGCATGTCTTTGGGTTATGGGAGGAAACAAGAGCACCAGTAGAAAGCTAATAAGAATACAGGGAGAACATGCAAACTCCGTATAGAAATGCCAAAGGCCGGATTCAGACCCAGAATATTCTTGCTCTGAGTCAACAACAACAGCTCATTACCCTGTTTTGTCGTCTCAAGTATTGTGATGTAGAATGTAAATTTTCATACAATGTGACACTATGAAAGTTGAATATTGGGATGCATTTTCATTCATCGTCACCATTTCAAATCATTTAATGTGGTTATCCCGCGTGTAATAGCTTATTATTAATGTGAAATCCTCTGAGGGCTTGCTCAGAACAGAAATTAACTGGACTTGTTTAGGGAATAATCTATGTATTAATAATACTGATCATCGTCGTATGATCTCAATGAAATAGAGATTGACAACATTTGCACTTTGTGAATATCTTTTCTCTTTCTTCAGAGGCATTTTCCTACAGTAAACACTAAAGCCAGCAATTTGCATGATTGGCATTGACAAACAGTGCATTGTGGGTCTATGGGGCTGGCCAATATATTGCACCACACTCAGAAGCCTTGATAAAGTGTACCTTAAGCACGTTACATTTAAACTCTGTTGCATATGATTATTTGAGAAATGGGACAAGTTTGAATTCTTTTGCTAAAACATGACCCCCAACCCCTAGTGGCTTTACTTTTGAAGTCACTGAACCACAATTTACAATAAACACATACACTGGTCATTGCCATTACTTTGAATGCTAATTGTATCTCCGGATGATGAGTCAGGGGTACAATGGATCAGCAATTGCTGTGCCGCATCTATAGAGATTTCTAGTGAGCACTCTACAGGTCACAGTTCTTCATTGATTCATTTCATCTTTGTCATGGACCTTGTGTGTGATAAGGTCAAAAAACCTTTCAATTTTGGTAGTGACTGTTTTAGGGTGCCCTGGGATACACGTCAAGCTGTGGGCAACCAACTATCTAGTTAGCAGTGTTTGTCTCCTTAAAAGAGGTTCAACTTGCAACACTTTGCTGGACAAGTTTCCGAAGCAAGAGAAGGCTATTAATAGAGTTTTAAATGGGCCAAATATGTAAGTGGTGCCCGGATTGCCAATGCACCAGTAAGAAAAACAGAAAAAAGTAGTTAAGGTGGCAAGGAAACTGTATCAAAAACTACGAAGAGATATTCCAACCAAACACCAAAAAAACAAAAGAAAAAAACAGCAACTGCAAAGAAATACTGTGGCTGAAAGTCAAAGCTCTCTGACAGGGATAGAAGGTCACTTAGTAGGATAGTCACTCATTCGCAGGGATTGCAGTTCTTAAAATCACTATGACAGAGATTATTCCAAGTTTCCTTTTAAAATAGAATACAATATGTTCACATATTTAGGAATTACAGTTACCCGCAAGATAGAGAATTTGGAGAAACACAACTTTAATTCATTATTAGAACAAACAAAACAAGATCTTGGGAAATGGTCAACTTTACCAATTTCATTAGCAGGTCGCATTAATGTAATTAAAATGACGGTCCTACCAAGATTTCTTTATGTGTTTCAGATGATCCCCATATTTGTCCCGATGAAAACATTTAAACAGGTAGATAGACTAATATCTCTATTTATATGGAACAACTCTAATCTTAGGATGAAAAAAATGTATCTGGAGGTTCCTAAAGTTGCAGGTGGGTTGGGATTACCCAATTTTCTTTGGTACAATTGGGCTGCTAACATAGTAAAACTAGCTCATTGGATTTATACATATGAGAATAAACAGGGTCCAGACTGGGTTCATATGGAACTATTATCCAACCCTTTAGCAATACTCACATCATTGTTACCTTACAATGGTAGTAAACAGCTCACAAACCCGATTGTTAAAGCCTCACTTAGGATATGGTTACAGTTTAGGAGAAATTTTGATTTAAAGCAGTATAGTAGGTATTTTCCAGTAGCAGACAACCACTTTTTTCTTCTGTCTGGGTTTGACAATGCATTTCAATATTGGCACAGAAATGGGTTGATATTCTTTTGTGATTTGTACCCTGATAATGTGTTTATATCATTTGAAACTCTTGAAAATGACTACAATATACCCAGATCGCATTATTTTAGATTCCTTCAGATACGTAGTTTTGCAAGAGAAAAGTTTCCTTCATTTCCTCTCCCACCACCTAGGAATCAGTTGGATGCAATTCTAGAATTGAATCCTTATGAGAAGAAACGTGTATCGGTGAATTACAATATGATAGGAGACTTGAAACCAATATCATGGGATAAAACTAAAATGGCGTGGGAAAAAGATTTGGGGGTTGAGCTGTTGGAAGATATATGGCAACATAGTTTAGAACGTATTCATACCTCATCATTGTGTATACGCCATGGCTTAATTCAATTTAAAGTACTCCATCGCCTGTATTATTCAAGGGATAAATTGTCCAAATTCTTTCCTACCGCAGATCCGGGTTGTCCGAGGTGCAGTTATGTACCCGCCACAATAGGACATATGTTCTGGTCATGCACCTCTCTTAATGATTACTGGAGGCAGATATTCGATGTGTTTTCTAAAGTTTGTGATTAAACTATAGTACCTGACTATCAACCAGCTATCTTTGGTGTACCACCCCCTGGCCACAAAGTCTCAAATTTACAAGCAAATGCTTTGGCATTTGCTTCTTTGCTTGCGTGCAGAATTATACTTTTTAACTGGAAATCAAATTTAACCCTGTCATTTCTGCAGTGGTTGAGGGAGGTACTATCTTTTCTGCCATTGGAGAAACTGAGATACAAGATATGTAAAGCCCGTAAAAACTTTATCTTGACCTGGAGTCCCTTTATAGAATTTTTAGAAGGTTTTCCCTTTCAATGATATACCTTAACATTAGTTGTACTAAATAGTTATAATTATTTTATAATATGCTCAAAATATTTGTTTACTCAGTATATGATGAGAGGACTGTCTGACTATTTCTGTAATTGTTGTGCTTCTTTGTTTATTTAATTTAATTTTTGTTTAAGAGCCTTGGGGGGACATGTATTTTTGTGTCTATGTCTGTATGTTGTATGTTTGTTAATGGAAAAATTTTAAAATAAAGTAAAAAAAAATCACTTTGGAATGAAATAAAATCTCAGCAAAAAAAATCACATTGTGAGCTTTGCAAACTAGGTATTTATGTTTCATTGGTGTGAAAAGTGTGTGAGAGAGTCAATATTGAACCATTTTTTGCGACAAAGACCTTCAGCCTAAAATGGGGTCCCCCCTTTTTTTCTCATGGGTGAAGAGACCCTAAGGGGCCTTTTGTAAACTTCTAAGAGTGCTAGTCATCTCTCCTCTCTTCTAAAAGTGTAACTCAGTGGATGTCTCAATCTTTCCTGTCTGCGGTGTCAGAATCTATTGGTGCTTCCTTTCAGGCAGTCGTGAGTAAAAAGCTTAAAGAATCGAGTGCGCGGATTCTTTACTGAACCAAAGACAAATGAATCACTGATACTGAAACTCACGGAAGACCTGCAGACAAAGTGGCCCTAAGGCCTGAAATCTGTCAGTTGTGCTGTGGGTCCCGCTGAGCCAGACTAGATCTGATATAAATTTTCCTCTTGCACAAACACAAAAAAAACCTTTCATCTGCCACAGAATTTTGGCATTATTTTTTAATCTTCTTTAAAAACCAGTGCTACATCCAGTCTGATTTTGTGGGTGAATGTATTATTAAATTTTTTTATATTTACACTGAACAAAAAAATAAACGCCCCATGTCAAATATTGATGCCACATGGAGTTAAAAACTCTAAGTGAGCATATGCTGACTTTTACTTGTACAATACGGATATTTCTCTTTATGTGTGTACCATTTTTTAATCCATCTCTCTGTCAGTGAGCATTTGCTCAGTGATGCAGTGATTTCACTCAGTACATGGGTGTGGCATTTCCAGACGGTGATCAGACAGAATGAGCAGTACCCAGTAACTCCTTATACTGGGGACAATAAAAGGCCACCCCAAAATGTCAAATTTTGTCAAAAGTCATCATGCCTCAGATGTTTCAGGTCATGCGGGAACGTGCCATTGGCATGCTGGATGCAGGGACGTCCACCAGAGCGGTCTGCATGTAGTTCCTTGAAGCAGAGCACATTCCAGTTCTGGACTGGCCTGCGTATTCGCCGGACATGTCGCCCATAGAGCATCTTTGGGATGTTCTGGATCGACGTGTCCGCGACCGTGTTCCAGTTCCGGATAATGTGCGCCAGCTCTGTGTGGCCCTCCGGGAAGAATGGAATAACATTCCACAGGCCACGATAGACAACCTCATCAACTCCATGCGAAGGAGATGTGTTGCTCTGAGAGATGCAAATGGTGGACACACAAGATATTGAACATTCAATTTCTTCAACCTGACCCACAACGTGTTCAAAGGATTGTCACTCCTTTGCAGATGCCAATATCAAGATGTTATGGACGGTGATCTGAAGATTAGTCATTAACAAAAATGAATTTTGATTCACTTCATATATTGCATAACCCTAATGTTGATAAAAACTCAAAAATTTGACATGGGGTGTTTATATTTTTGTTCAGTGTATTTGAGAGTAGTAGAAGTGGTTCTCAAGAATTGGTTTCTTGTTTGTTAGGGTTTTGAGTATAGTTTTTGCAGTTTTTGTATATTCTTTTGCAGATTTTATTTTATTTTATTCACGAGAATTGCAGGACTGAAATTATTACTGTATACAGAATACAGAATACTGCATACATAGTTTGTCATACTGTCTTTATGAAGGTCATTCTGCAGTATTACTATACTGTTCTGTTAAGTGTGCCTGAAGAAAATTTCCAAAGCAAAGATTATAATCAGGAACACTTGCCCACAATTACAGTGTATTTGGTTTGAGGCCTGCTCATGTCTGTGAACTGCCAGAGGAAGATAGTGGCATGTGGGGACATTCATGACACATGCTCAATGGTGTGTATGTATAATATCAGAGATGTGTAGATTTCTGTGAGCTGTTTCTTGCTTCATGCACATTTTACAGCAGTACACTGGAAGTTATGATAGAGGGCACAAAATATTGGAAAATATAAATTGAAAATCATAGCCTAATGACATCTAATGAGATTTACTGCATTTCTCAGGAGAGATTCCAGATATATGGTATTGCAGCCATTTTGGACATTTGAAAATTAAGTGCAAACAATGTGCATCTCAGAATAAGATTAGTGACTGTAAATGACCGTTGCAATCAGGGACCAAAGTAATAATTCACAATGAAAAGCCTTTTTTGATCATTCCTGACAAAAAGAGAAAATTAACAAGTTTGTAAAATATATTGTGATTTTTCTCTGCAAGTGAAAGGCAAAAGGCAAGATATATAATGTATGACAATGCTAACCAAATTTGTATTTTAACTAAATTATTAGCGTTTAATAATGCAGTTGGATTATGATTTGTAAAAGAATGGTAAATCTCTCTCCCTCTCTTTCTCTCCCTCTCCCTCTCCCCCTCCCTCCCAGAAGCAAAGCAAATAGTAGCCATGTCTGGCTGCTACCCATTATAAAGGCCAACTTATGTGTGGATTGCCTCCAAAACCCATGGCGGTTTATTAAATACTAATTAAAAATTGAGGCAAGCTTATTCATGTAGCAACCGGAATCTGAGAAAGGCCTTGGGAATAAAACTGATGTAGCGAAGCACTTCAGTTCAGCAGACACAAAAAAAAAAGATGCTGTGACGAAGTATGATGAAGCAAAAGTTCTTGTGTCTGAAGTATGGCTGATGGCGTGACAGAGTAAGTAGTCCTCCAGGCCAATCCTTTCTACAACCTCATCTCCAGAAAAGTTGGGACATTGAGTAAAATGTCAATTAAAAAAGACTGCAATGATTGGCAAAGACAACATATCAAATGTTAAAACTGAGAAATTTTATTGTTTTTGGAAAATACCTGCTCATTTTGAATTTGATGCCAGCAACACATTTCAAAAAATTTGGGACGGGGCCATGATTACCACTGCGTTAAATCATCTCTTCTTTTAACAACACCCTGTAAGTCTTTTGGAACTAAGGAGACCAATTACGGTAGTTTTGAAAGCAAAATATTTTCGCATTCCTGCTTGATTTTATATTTCAGCTTCTCAACACTTTTGCAGACTCTTTTGTCATATTGGTGTACCAAATTTTTCAATTGGTGACCCGTCTGGACTGCTGGCAGGCCAGTTTAGCACCTGGACTCTTTTACGATGGATCCATGATGCTGTGCCATGTGTGTACAATGTGGTTTGGCACTCTCTTGCTGAAATAAGCGAAGCCTTACCAAAAAAAGATGTCTGAATGGCTGTACATGTTGCTCCAAAACCTTAACATATTGTTCAGCATTACTGCTGTCTTCACAGATGTGCAAGCAACCTATGCTACGTGTGCTAATGCGCCCCCACACTATCATGGATGCTGGCTTTAGAACTGTGCACTGATTAAAAACCGGATGTTCCCTCTCCATCTTGGTGATATAAGTAATTGAAATTTCCCTGTAAAGTTTGACCTTGGAAGGTCATCAAAGGTCAAGCTCAAGGTCACCAAATGAAAGTTCATATGTGACTTCCTATAAGTGTTCAATACACTTCTCTATCTTGAATATTTTCAAGCTTGGAAGCCTTTGATAATTGTAACATTTTGCTTGACCTCAAGTTTGACCTTTCAAGGTTTCTAAGGTCAACTTTAACACAGCCAAAATAAAGGTCTAATAGGCCTTCTGTACAGTATGTCGATAATACAAACTTAATCTCTGTCTACAACTATTTAGCTTCCACAGGCCATTTTGCCCAAACTCCATAAGACCCAATGTTAAAGTACAGCGCCTCACCTAGACCCACTTCTGTCAATTCAATCAAAATGGCACTTGCACTGTACATCAAGTCTACTAGGGTGATTTGATTGCCAAATTTAGAAAAAAAAAAAAATCATCAAGCAGTTTTTAAGAAATAATTTTTTAAAATTTTGAAGTCCTATCTTTAACATTGGGCCCACAAAATGGACAAAAATTATTTAATAAAAAATCCAAAGGAAAAAAAAAACATCTGAGGATTAATGGTCTAGTAATATGTCATGGCAAATTTACACAAAAATTCATCAGGCCAAAAAAAAAAAAAAAAAGATTAAAAAAATTTCCTGGACGACAGATGCCAAAACATAACAATAGCTTATCAGCCCATAGGGCCTGTAAGCTAAAAACAAAATACAAACTGGAACCACCTGGGGATAAACCTTTAGAAGATTTTGAATTGTTTATCATCACATATTATTATAACATGCCTAGTAAATGTGATAGAAAATATGGTAAACAGCAGCTGAGCTCCAGCGATATGGATGACTCTCCTCTCTCAAAAAACTTGCATGATACACGCAAAGCGATGTATGAAACAATGACCCCTGAAGCTTGGTCTATTGAAAAAATTAATAGATGACATTGAAGAACTCAAGTAACCCTTGGAGTTTAACAACTCTTTAATCGAGGAGGACAAAGCATTGCTTAGAGTCGAAGTAAATTGACTAAAATGGATAACTACAGAACTTCAGGCAGAAGAAGCTAGAATATCAAACAATATTCTGGATATGCAGGGCAGAAGCATGAAAGACAATATTATTATACGTGGGCTATCTGAAGAAAGAAAGGAAACTTACCAGATAACAGAACAACAAGTGACATCTTTCATATAACAAGAGGCTCCTCAGAGCCTGTACTCGGGCCGGGTCTAGGCCCGGGCCAATCACGAAACCGCACGCGTGGATGAGCAGGACAATCACGATCCCGAAGAACGGAGCCGAAACTTAGACTCGTGGCCTGCCAGCCCGAGTAAAAACAGCCTGAAAATGGAAGAGCAAGCAGTGGAAGCTATACATTTTTCCAGGGTGCATCATATCGGACAGAATAATACTAGAAAACCGGGACCGCATCCTATTGTTGCAAAGCTCGTTCACAGCAGAGGTAAGCTGTCTATCATGGAGAAAGGCAAGGAGCTAAAAGGGATCCGCCTTCTCCATCAGTGATCAATTTCCATGGAACATCCTGAAAAGACGAAGGCTGCTCTTCCCAATTATTAAAAAAACATGCAGCGGTAATAAAAAACTCACCTGTCTGTTGATACAATACTTTGAAGAATGTTACTGGTCACAATACAAAATTCTTGGTTTGAAGCCCTGTATAAATTCATTTTAGCCTTTATATGGTATGTCTAGTTCTAACGAAAATGTTGGTCCACAACTTCCAAATTTTTACCTCGCCCTCTGGACTCCATCCCATATTTGTTTTTGGTGGGGTTCCTTTGTTTCTTTGTTTGTTTGTTAGCAACATTACGGCAAGGTGACCAATTTTCATGAGACTTTCAGGATAGGTGGGAATTAGTCCAGAATAGACCCCTATACATTTTTGGAGGTCATCGGGTCAAGATCAAGGTCTGGTGACCTTGGTCAAAATTGTATTCCAGCAATAACTTTGGTAAAAGCGATCATATCAACTTCAAACCAAATCCAGAATGTGCATCTCTCAATTCTGCTTCCACTGATGAGCTCTATGATAGAGTATCATTTTCTAAGCGGTTGGAGGTTAAATGTCAGGGGGTCAAGGTCATTGCTTGAATTTGCTTATTTTCCATTATAACTCAAAAACAGTTAGAGATAGACAGGTGTTGTCATGGATTTGCTCCCACCGGATGAATACTGCAATTCGGCGGGGGCTAGGACCATGGGCCTAAAAGAAAGTAAAGGACCCAAATGCACAGGCTGGAAAAAAGCTTGAAGGATTTTAATAAACTTTTAAAAATCAAAATAAACACAAGTTAAAAAACCAGGGGAGCAGCTACACATAAACGCAGGGCTAAAACTCGAGAATGCAGTTGCAATTGCAACTGAGCATAGCCAGCCCTTAAATACACTGCCTTCACCTCCACTTTAACGAGCCACACCTGTTGCCTGTCAAAGTGGAGGTGAAGAATGCAGCAGGGGAGGGACTGCAAGGCCAAACCCTTACAGATGTTTATTATTATCTACATATAGGAGGTCACATATTGGCTCTCACTTGGTGCTATAACCTTTGACCTTGAGTGACCTCGAAAGTTCAAACTGAAGGTCAAGAAATTTCAGTTGATTCCAGGACAGATCAAATTAATAAGATTGAATCAAAAGCTAAAGCACTAAAATAAGCGCTATCAGGTGAGGTTTGCTTTGCCTGGCAACACTTGTTTTTATTACTACCTTTCTTTTGGCTGTCAACAAGTTAGTGAGTTGTTTGATCATTCTGTAAGAAAAGTCTCTCTTATACGTATACAAGCAAGCCTTGTACATAGTTCTTGGATTGGGCATTCCAAATTCGGGTGGGATTGGAGATGCCAAATTTATTAAAAATAAAAAATGAAAAATGGCCGCCGGCAGCCACATGGGAGGTCGAAAATTGCCGAAAGTCGGTCTTGAGCATTGTCAAATAAATATCTTCGTCTGTGCAAAATTAGAAAAAATTCCTATAATAATTGTCGCTGCCAGAGCCAGGAACTGAAAAACTCTGCGGGCGCGGCGGTGGCGGCCCCCGGAACTAAACCATAGTATCTCCCAACTTTCCGTGTCGGGGAGATACAATTAATCCACCATTATGGCAAAACTTACATATAATGCTAAATAATAAAGTTATGCAATGGAATAAATGGAGAGACCATGATATTACAAAACTTTGTCACATATTTCATAACAACTGCTTGAAAACCTTTCATGAATTAATTAAAGGTCACATGTACAGGTTTTAACCAAACAGTATTTTGATGCAGTGGTGAATACTGAATACTAAGCATGGAATTTCACTCTAATATGCCCTGGGAAAGAAGTAATTTGGCATGTTTTGTGTATTTTTCACTGCTCCAAAAGTTCAACCTTTTTCCCGGATGCACTCAGAAACTATCCAAAACTAACCCTGACATCATGCTCGTCAAACTGAGACTTGATAGCAACAGACTGAACAGAGCTTCTTACTCTCAGTCTTGTGCCACACTTTATATAACAAAAAAAAGCAATGGTTTTTACCCACATCATTAATTTAAAAAAATCAAAATTTCTCTGAATTCCTGTATTCGCTTTTTTTTTCAAATTTCTGTTGAACGCAATACAGGCTATAGGCAACCGCTTTTAGAACAGACAAGCTTGTGAACGCAAATTTGTGGTGTTTCATGAGAATTTCCTGAACACAGTTGTGAAAACTTAACATAAATTATCAAGTTGTCTTTCCAATAACTCATTTGGTTAACTTTGAGTGCATTGACTTTCAAAGGCGAACCAGAACTGAAAACTGGTGGTAGCCAGAACATCCCTTTACAACAATTATTAGTCCTAGCATGTTCTCAATCATTTTCCCTTATTAACACGTTTTCCAATTATAATAATAATCCATTGGTAATCAAAGTGACGGCTTCTCTTCCCCATGCGATCTATTGGCAACTAAATAATAGGCTAAATTCAGAACAGAAAAAAATAATTTACTCAAAAATAAGCCTGTTCTTTACCAAAGACAACCTGCGCTGAAACTTCCGCACAACCCTTTCCGCACATTGGGCCATTTAACTTGTGCTTGATGATTGTTTAAATTGTTTAAATGAAATAAAAGACCATTTGAAACATCTTTATGCAATTTCATAGATTCCAACCTCTGAGAAAAGAAAAGCGTGAGAGGTCCGGAGTCATAATCAGTTTCCATGTTACTAGTGGTGAACGCACGTGAAACCGAAAAATTTCCATGCACAAGGACTTCAATTCAACATAAGAATCTCTGAAATAATGTCTAAGCATTTCTCTTATGTACAACATGTGACCATGTTATGCTGCCATAGTTGGCTGTATATATGTCTGCAAGTGTTCATTGAAAATAAATAAAAATTTGATCACAAAAAAAAAAAAGAATCTCTGAAATACGCTTTGATTAAACAGTGACTGATCCGTGTTCCAATGAAATATTGCCTTTCACTCTCGGTACAGCATGGGTTGATTAAAGAGTGGGACTCGGCACTTAATTATAATTTTGTCTGTCTAATTAAAATTTTCAATTTACAGGATTTATGTATACATACATCCACCTCATGAAGGTTTCTGTATACAACGGATCCACCCTACCGCGAGATAGAGACATACATGCCAACTCTACCGCTTTTTGCGGTAGACTACCGCTTTCGGGGCATTTACAGCGGCGGCGTTAGACCTGGGCTAATATCCCTCCTTTAATATTAAAAATTAGTCCTGGCTAGTTCTAGATGGGTTTCCTGTATTAACACGTTTTCCATTTCAAGAATAATCAAGTGGCAATCGATGACACGGCTTCTCTCCCCCATGCGATCTAAAAGCGACAAAATAATGGGCTGCATTCAGCTGTCTATTTTTTACAGCGAGTTGCGTGACCGTGCTGCAAAAACAGGTGTACGTACTAGTCACCAAAATTACCTTCATTCGCTGAAGAGTTCTGAAATGCCGTCGCCGAGTGCCGGTGCATAGACCTAATTATAATTAAATTATTTTTCTGTACTGAATGTAGCCCATTATTTTGTGGCTTTTAGATCGCATGGGGGAGAGAAGCCGTGTCTTCAATTGCCACTTGATTATTCTTGAATTGGAAAACGTGTTAATGAAGGAAAACCATCTAGAATTAGCCAGGACAAATTGTTGTCAATAAAGGGTGGGATAATAGGCAATAATTTTCGGGTCTAACACCGCCTCTGGGGCGTTTCATTCTGAAAAAAATTCCCCAAAAGCGGTAGATCGTTGGCATGTATGCAGAGATGACAGGGCAATTGCATTCTCATGGCATAGGGAAGATTTTTTTTCAGAGGAGCTGGCTTGGCAAACATTGGATTTTTTTACTTATTTTCTTTGATCTAAATAACAATCACTGAAATAACTTTTTGGCAGCTCGAGAGATGTGTATCCTTTCACCTAGAAGCATAATATTTAAAAAGTCGGGAATCTGTATATTTGACCTTCAATGAATATTACCTTCCTAAAAGTGATTATTTAAATTATATTACCCTCCAGGATATTATTAAAAAGAGTATTTCTGTGAATGAATTAAGCACATGCACTCAGACTTGAAAGCATAATTTTTAACCACAATTCATTCCATAAAAATATAGTTAAGAATTTTTATCTAACACTAAATGAAATTAATTAATTAATTAATTCTTCGCTAAAAACGGTTAGTAGATCTCAATAAACTGGAGAAGAATATTTCCTGGACTGATATATAGAAAAATGCAAGGCATCCCTTTCACTGTACAAAAAAATATATTGGTGCAGTTCAAAATAGAATGTATAACACTCCATCATAGCTGTGCAAAATGGCAATAAAGGATGAAAGTAAATGCTTAAAGAGCAGTGCTGCTGAAAGAACACAGCTTCATCTACTTTGGGACTGCATTAAAATTAAAGAGTTATGGTTTGACATGACAAAGGAAGTAATGAACAGCATTAACCTCTTAAACCTGAATGCCCACTGTACCGAGGGCAATCAATAAACATCACAAATACAACATGTTACCTAATAGCAACATCGCCATGCGGCATATCCACTTAAAGGGGAGAAACTCGGTGAATAGCACATGATGACCGTTTTTACCAGAACCAAACAAAATTCCAAGCACCAAACAAGTAAATAAACATATAACAGAACATAAGATAAAATAATTTCAGTGCTCGATCGCTACCATTTCTACTGAATTTGTGCTATGTATACAAACGATACATCGAATGAAAGAGGAAAGTCCACAGAATCCAACAATATAAGCTATGTCATCTTAAAGCGACAACACACTCAAAGAACAGCAGGCATACACTTTACATTCCACAGCGATGAGCAACAATTTTTTCTTACCTTTGATATTTTTTGATAAAAATGGTGTTCGCGGGAAAATTTGTGCTGGCTTTTCTTAGCCCAATGTGTCCATGTTATATTGAAACTACATCTGCGAGTCTACATGTATGTTTTTTCCGGGGCACTGCTTCAAATGAGTTCAGGCGTTGAGCATTCCGCCTGCACTGAATGCATTTTCTTCTCTGTGACCTGCTTGCGATGCTGTAAGTTTGACTTTACAGGTGGCCATTTGATTCTATGGGCTCTGACATTTCCAACCAGCCCTAAACCACCCTAAATGCACAAACCTAGCCTGAGATAAAGCCTTGTGTTCCCGGTGCGTCGAACTGAGAGTCCATGCACCATTATGCACATGTACTCAAAGAGGCAAAAATATAAACAATACAAACTGGTTTGTTTGTAGTAATTTCGGTATAATTATCCACTAAGTATTCAACAGTCACTTTCTGACTGAGAATCCTCACGCCATTATGCACAAGCACAAAGGCAGGCAGCAGTACAAACATTAAATCGGGCTGAATGATGTGTTTTCTTGACTCGCTCTTCATATGGGCAATGAGACAGCGAGAATGTTGTTAATTAATGTAGCATAGTCACTAAGGCGGTACATTCTCCCGTGGGAGACCCGGGTTTAAACCCCGGGTCGGCATGCACCCATTTTAGGCAGTAGAAGCATTATTCTTGTATAAATAGTTGCTGAGGTGTTTGTTCTTTTTACTTTTTACCATTTTTACCGTATCTTTGTATTTATAATTTAGTTTTCTTTGCTTGTTTTTATTATTATTTTTTTAATAAATCTGCTCCAGTGGAGTCAAACTTCATTTTCTTTGAATGGGAAAATGTACACAGGATTGGCAGGAAAAAAAAAAAAAATCTAAAATAAAAAAAAATGGTTGAATTTGGATGGAATGCATGCATGTAGTGACATATAAGTAAAATTAAATAAGCTTTACAGTTTGGTACCTGAGAAATCTGACATGGCGCACAGTGCCCAAAAGGTGCCCGAACTGCCAATTTGGCGAAGCAAAGTAGACATTCCTCTCTAATTTTGCTCTGATTTACTTGATTAGAATAAACTTTAATAATGTTGAGATTCTGTGCTGTAATTTTTAGAGTTTTCAGACTTCAACTAAATAATGTCAAAGGGGATAAAAGTAAACTTTTGTTAGGCGGAAAAGAGATCTTTCATTTATGCTGTGTTCCGTCTTCATTTACTCTGACTCAGTGATATATATACAAATTTTTACAACTCAACAGAAATTTCCAAGGTGTTACCTTTATTATGATTCCAAGATTATTCAAATGGACCAAGTAGTTGCTGAGATACACTCATTTAATTTTGGGCATGTAATTTTTGAGCCAGTGGCTCAGGGCTTAAGAGGTTTTAATATAGCCATTCCATTTGCACCACAATCATGAGTACTGGGAGCTTCACATTAAGTTCAGTAGGGTTCCTTCAAGGACTAAAAAAGTATTTCTCTCATTATATATGATCACAAAGAGGGTAATGATGAAAAATTGGATTACTTCCAATATACTGACACATAAAGAATGGATCACTGAAGCATTAGAAAGGTTCAAATTGGATAAGATTGCTTTTAGATTGCAAAACAATGGGTCAGAATATGCTGAAGTATGGACACCAGTAGAAGGTTACCTAATGTCATTATAAAGATTCAGGGAGGAGTTAGAAGAAAAAAAATCAAGACCACCTCTTTTGTTTCTTTCTATTTTTTTGATGCCATTATAGTTCTTTTCTATTTTTATCCTTTTTTTCTTCTCCTGACAAATGCTTATAATGGATGCTGAACTTTATTATGGTTGTTTCATAGTATTAGCTTTTGCTGTTGTGAAAATTACAGAATCTGTTTGAAATTTGAAAGACATTTCAATGTCCGACTGTTCTTGTTTGAGGGCTACATTGGTAAGGTTAAATTGGTTTGGCAAGCGGTTAGAAGATTGATCTCACTTGTTTGTTCATTTAATATTGTGCAACTGTTTATGTTTGAATTTTGTAAAAAAAAGAAAAACAAAACACACACAAGCATAAACACATCTACATGGAAATCTTTTATACACAAACATGCACACGCTTGCATATTTACATACACACGCACACACACACACACACACACACACACACACACACACACACACACACACACACACACACAGATTTGTTTTACTTGTGCTGATAAACCCCTCCCTCAGTGAGGATTCACAATAATGCCTCATTTCTAGTGTTAAATAAAGCTGACCTACGGAGAGAGGGGGAGGTGGTAGGGCTAAAAAAAGAAAAGAAACAAAACCAGACCAGTTTTCCGCATAACTCTGCAAGGCTATCCGTGTAGCGTACATAAATCTTATAAAAAAAGAACGAAGAGGTTTATACACCAGACATAAAACTGAGCCAAACAGCCCGCAATGGCCCACATGCTTTCTGACATCTACACATGCCTGCTCTTAAGCAGAAGGGCAGCTTATGTAAACTCACAGATGGTTGTGTTCTGGCAATTATCAGCTGATCACAACTGGCCTCCAGCTCACTCGGGAGAGACAGCATCAGCACTGGATCACCAGCAGGGTACAGAAAATCCTTCCTGTGTTAAATCAGTTAAGCTCACAGTTACATGCTTCTGAAATAAGATTTTTATCAGCATTTCCATAAAATACAACATAGGCATTCCTAACTGTACTAAAATTATTTCCCAACTCAATTAACTGGTGGGTTCATATCATGACTCTCTGAACTACTGATTTTGCATCGGAGTCCGAAGCCATGTACTCACTGAGACCACAGGCTTTGTGTGTCTTGAGCTGTAACCGTCATGAAAATACAGTTCATAATTTGTTTAAAGACTGGGTAAATCATATAAATATGCAGTACCAATCAGGTGTTCGTAAGAATTTTTCATCTTGGAAATCATTGGTAATTTGTTCTGTTAGATCTATCTTATTTTATTAAATAATCAGAAATGGGCAGTCTTGTCACAAGTGCACACTTGCATTTTTCCATAAGTTCTGATGAAAAGGGTTGTTTTTCTGATACATTTGCCGGTAAACAAGGAGCTTAAATGATGATTTAAAATGTGCCACCCAATGACTGTAGTCCCTCAGCACTTAAAACAAACAAGGTGGCATTAGTATAATTGGGGACAGGAAACATACCAGAAGTAAACTTTCCTAATTCTATTAATCTCTTGGCTTCCTCGTCCATTGATGTAAGGGGTCGCTCACAATTATCAACATTTTCACTAGGGGGGAGGGGGTCAATGCCCGCATAAGCTTTCAGCGTCTCCGAAAAATGTTGATTGATTTCCTGCCCCACGTGGCCTGGCTGGCATCGCATGCATCCTCATGCAGCGACGAGCCCCGATCCCACACCTGAGTTCAGTTAAACAACTGGCACTATGATGGACAATAGTTCTAGCCGCGCTAGTGACCAGAATCAACTTTTGAAGTTCCTCCATCAACAAGGATGTATAGTCCATATTAACCCGATCAACAAATACCCGGAATTTATAAATGCATTTGTGCTTGCGAATGATCAATGTAAACGAGCAGACGTCATGTCAGAAGACCAAAGACTGTGGCAGAATGCATGCAGTCATTCCAATCTGTTCAATGAAGTTCTGTATCAAGACTTTACAAAGATGAGGTGATCGCATCAGATTCACGGTAAAATCATTCTTTTAAGTTGTTACAAAGATTGGTGTACACATATTTAAAACATAAAATTCATACCCAGAATCAGAGTGTGAGTTTAATTTGTGATTCAGATGGTTACATTTTGTATGATGTAGCACCACCCACAGAACTATAGGCTTGGCTACATGGAATTCAATCAGGAAAGACTAGAAAACAATGAGATATGAAATTTTAACAAAGTATTTATTTATGAACATGAACATGAACTTTGGCGGTTAGACCTCAGCATTGAACAAATAAAGCATTTAGAGAATCTGAGGATTAGATGCTTCGTAGAGATGAATTTCCCCCAGGGTCTAAACACTGGTGGTGGTGGTGAGAGGCTGCTGCAGGGATGAGTCCTGGGACCGGAGTGGTAGGAGAGCTGAAGGGGAGTCTTAGCGGACCTCAGAGGATGGTGGTGGGGAGGAGGAGGGTTGCAGAGCATATCGAAGAGTTTGACAGCTGGTTAACTGCAGGGAGGGAGAGTACTTTTAAAATTTGACAGCTAGCGAATGATTGGTCCAGAGACTCAGAGTAGGATTCCGATTGGTTTATAAATTAGGCAGTATAATTTTTAAAGGGCAAGCAGAAACTATACAAAGGCATAGTGGGCATGCGCAAAGAGAAAGTCTTCCTGCTTGAATTTCCGCTAAGCTTCATTTCAATCAGGAAAGACTAGAAAACAATGAGATATGAAATTTTAACAAAGTTTTTATTTATGAACATGAACATGAACTTTGGCGGTTGGACCCCGGCATTGAACAAATAAAGCATTTAGAGAATCTGAGGATTAGATGCTTCGTAGAGATGAATTTCCCCCCAAAAAAGAAGAATTACCATACCTTAATGGACAGCTGCACCTATCCAAGAAACAAAAATAGCAAATTTAGCTAAACACATGAGCAGACAGATGTAACATACACAGGGGGAATTAGCCCATGGGATAAGTCCTAAAGAGCCCAAAGTGAATGAGAAGGAAAAGTGATGTAAAAGAGGAAACTGACAAAGCAATATACTAAGAAAGGTAAAATTCGATTCAGAGTTGGGCGATGACTAATCAATGAGCAGCTGCAATGCGGCTAACAATACAGGATGGTGCTGGGCAATGAGTTGCTTGCAATGCGGGGATGCTGGGCAATGAGCTGCTTGCAATGCGGGGATGCTGGGCAATGAGCTGCTTGCAATGCGGGGATGCTGGGCAATGAGTTGCTTGCAATGCGAGGATGCTGGGCAATGAGTTGCTTGCAATGCGAGGATGCTGGGCAATGAGTTGCTTGCAATGCGGGGATGCTGGGCAATGAGTTGCTTGCAATGTGGGGATGCTGGGCAATGAGTTGCTTGCAATGCGGGGATGCTGGGCAATGAGTTGCTTGCAATGCGGGGATGCTGGGCAATGAGATGCTTGCAATGCGGGGATGCTGGGCAATGAAGCTGCTTGCAATGCGGGGATGCAGGGCAATGAACGGCTTGCAATGCGGTTTGATGAACAGCAGTACCAATATGCGATGCAGACAAAATTAGATTAATACGTAAAATGGTGAGTAGCAACATGAAGCATGGAGAAGAGCAGGAAAGTGCAGATAAACCACCACCAGTTATATGCATAACTTACCCGGAATCAAGGTTTTAGAGACCTTTGAGCATCCAGGATAGAGGCAGCATCTGGTCTTATATATGTAGAATAGGCAGATGATGACCAGCACCCCAGTTGCTGAAGGGAAGCTGTAGCGATCCCTTAGGATGCAGCTGTAGTTGCAGCACCTATTCTGAATGAATGCCCTGAATAGTACTGAAGGGAGATATTGCATTTCCTGAGAATTTTATTTAAGTGATAATTGAACCAAGATTTTGACATAGAACGACCATCAGGGGTCAAGAAGAGAGGAGACATGGAGTCTGGATTGGTTCTCCTGCGTAGGTATTTTAGCATAGCCTTGTAAGGACAAAAGGGGGAACTAATACGAGCAATAATTATGGAGCAAGCACCCCTCGCCTTGGAATGTTTAAGGTATAAATTAAAATAATTTGGATGAAACGATAAGTCTGAGAATGTTATGTCTCTACCCGGATTAAATTCATTTGAAATGGTAGTAAATTCGCCGATTCTTAAAAAACCATAGAAAGCCAAAAGAAATACACTTTCTAGAAGATTATCGACGTACAGGGAATCTCGTGCAAAATAGCGAGAGTTATGGGACGTCTGTGATCGGGAATAGACGGTGAACACTTATAAATTCCTTTCAACAACAATTTTATTGTGTGGTTACTAAAAAGACTTGGAAAGGAGGGGTCATAGCATCTAGTGTGAAACTGAATCCCTGCAATCAAGCTGCGAATGTATGGAGGCTTGAAATGCCGTACGTCTGTGCAAAAACAAATAAAGGCACACACGGTATTAATCAGAATGGGTTTTAAGGGAATGCTAACGGACATACAAAATAAAGCGAAAGTAGACCAAGCGAAATCATAAGATTTAAGGGTGGAAGCAGCTAAACCTTTCCTCATGTAATACCCGGCTGAGACTAAGTATTTTTGAATGGGTTCCTCGTTTAGTACAGAGCTAATTCGTTGAGAGGAGGAACCGGCGTGGGAAACTGGCTGGTGCCCGGACAGAGACTCTGGAAGGTCTGGAAATTGAAACGAGACAGAGAATCAGCTATTAGATTACACCGACCGGGCACGTGACGAGCAGTAATTATGAAATTGTACTTGACGGATAACCAGGTAATGCGTCTCATGAATGGCATGATATCATTTGCTGAAGAGTGGCCTTTATTGATTATGCCCACTACCGCCTCATTATCACATAGAACCGTTATGCGTTTGCGAAGCCATAAATGTCCCCAAACATGACAAGCGACAGTGATGGGGTAAATCTCGTAGAGAGCGGAGGAAAAATTGCAATCTGATAACTGGCTTGGCCAAACACTGGCGAACCACCGGCCTTGGTAGAACCCCCCAAAACCTACAGAAGGAGCAGCATCCGTAAAAAAATTCATCGAGTCAGAGGACTGCACGATGTCCTCATAAAAAAAAGATTCCATTCCACTCGTTAAGTAATCGAGACCAAAATTTCAAATCGGAAACGCAGCCTTCGTCCCATACAATGAAGTCGTGCAAATTTGGAACCGAAGAAGCCAAATCGAGCAGTCTGGAAATGAAAGAACGGCTTTGGGGTCTAGCAAAATTCAGAAAGAGAGAACTTGCTGTTTGGTGATTGTCTTAGCCAAAGTACAGGAGTGCGCGATTTGGCGAAGCAATTTATCTGCCGGGAGAGAGCCTTCATCTCGACCGTGTCAAAAGTAATGCCCAGGAACTCCAATTTGTCTGCGGGGCGAGTTTTTTGTCTTAGCGGAACGCTGAGTAACAACAAGCTTCTCAATTTGGCTAACGATGAGCCAGAACGCTGCGAATCAATTAACAGAAAATCATCCAGCAAATGAAGCACGCAGGGAACAATTTATTCTTCTTCAGATACGAAATTGAAAATGCAAGGACTACTCCTGCAACCGAGCGGGAGTCTTACTGCAAAGTAGAACTTAGATTCCCATTTAATGCGAAGAGGTGCCATTGGGACGGATGTACTGGGACAATTTTGAAAGCGTCGGTTATATCGGCTTTCGACAGCAGAGCGCCCCGACCCGTCAACTTAATCATTTTAATCGCGTGATCAATGGTGGTGTAATGCAGGGAAAATGGAACAGGGGGAATGAGATTATTGACACTCACAAAAGGACCAACATGCGGAACGAACAAATCTACAATCAGTCTTTTCTTCCTGAGTATTTCCTAGTGGCTATACCGATGGGATTACTACGGAAGACTGGAAAAGGAGAAGAATCGAAGGGTCCAATTAAAAAACCCTTTTTGAGTTCCTTCTCCAGCAGCCGGGAAACAGTCTCAGGATCCATCAGGGCGGACTGGAGATTCCTCGATACGTAGGTGTCGACGAGCGACACCACACCGACCCGAAATCCTTGAGATAGTCCCGTGAGCAGGTGATCCACGAAAACGGAGTCGGGATGATCTGACAGCTCTGCAGCCAAAGCCTGGACGTTAACGGGGGTTGAAGGGTGCAGTTTCAGGATGTCTGAGAGCCTCGCAGATTCAGCTGGCGAGGTTTTCCCTTTTGAGGGAAAAACACTCGGCGAGGGCACACTGATCTCGGGTGCGCATCTTTGCAACCGCTGCAAATATGCAGAAAGAGGCAATTTGGGTAAGTGCACACGCTTTCATTGAAATTATTGCATATCAGCATGTTATTGTAGAACTCCACTTACGGCCACGGACATCGGTCTTAAACTGGGATGAGGGCTGGGGTGGAGGCGGTCTTGGGGCAGGAGGCTGGAAAGGTAACTGAGGGCAGAGTAAATTGGAGTGACCAAGATTCCCACACATCTGACAGGAAATGGTCTGCGACCCTCCGATGAGCATGACCATTATTTCCATGTCCAGAACGGACCAGTTTAAACGAATGTTCGATTGTTCAATGAGTAGGGCAGATTTGCTGGCGAAAGCTTTGTGATTTTGATAGAAGATGTTCTTTCCGTATTTTAGATTAAGATCCCCTATCAGAGCCAGATAGCTGTCGAGTTCTTGCCTTCGGTCCGGAAAAACTGAACAAATTACGTCCCTATAAATGCCAAAAGCAACTAAAAATTCGCCAATGGATAAATCCCGAGCCAGACGTGGGTCAGATGATTTGCAAATAGTGGTGAAATTCTCGGTCACCGCGATTTTTTGGTCACATTCGGGAGAGGGGAGAATGAGACTAATTAAATTAATGTATTTTCCCTGCAGGATTTTGGACCTTAAACGAGATGATATGTTAGCAGCGGATGAAATGAAAGGCCTACCCATCAAAGGCGCAGGGAGTGCAGAAGCCAGGGAATGACCTAAGGTGGCTGGGGCAGCAGGAGCAGGCTCAGACGGGGGAAAAGTGAAAGGCAGAGATGTAGGAGGATGGACTGCAGCTGAGGTCGAGGCATGGGACGTTGATGTAGATGCGTTTCCCAGGGACTTGATATGGTCGTTCATATTGGATAATGCCCCCAGAATGGACTGCATAGTAGACATTAAGGCGTTAGGAATCGCCACGTCAGCGGAGGTAGCGGTTTGCGCGGCTGGAACAGCAGGGCAGGAGTGTAAGGCAGAGGAAGCGTTGGAAGGCTTCTTCTTTTTGCTTGGGGAGCAGCAGTTTTTCTGGTTCTTTTGCGGGGGAGGGGGCTCGGCTGGACTGGACACGCAACCTCTGGAGTTTCTTCCACAGGAAGCGGCGAACCCGGAGAACCAGTAATAATAGCATGACTGGCCAACTCCTGAAGCTGGGACAGCTGGAGACCTGGGGCTGGAGTGACTCCTAGATTTTTTAAATGCGCGAGAGCGAACTCACGCTGCGAAGATCCAGTATTAATGCGAAGGCTTCTGCGCAGACCCAATGAAGAATGGGCTGGATCTGACAAATGCTCGCTGTGAGGAATATCTCCCTCCAAAAAAAATGTCGTTGTCAGAATCAGACATAATGAAGGTAAACCGCAAAGTCAGGATGACGAATAGGTTGCAGAGCATATCAAAGCGTTTGACAGCTGGTTAACTGCAGGGAGAGAGAGTACTTTTAAAATTTGACGGCTAGCGAATGATTGGTCCAGAGACTCGGAGTAGGATTCCGGTTGGTTTATAAATTAGGCAGTGTAATTTTTAAAGGGCAAGCAGAAACTATACAAAGGCATAGTGGGCATGCGCAAAGAGAAAGTCTTCCTGCTTGAATTTCCGCTAAGCTTCATTAAAAAAAGAAAAAAATCAGCGAAACAGATTTTGTTCAGCTGGAAATTAAATTTTGAAAGTATTTTGAATAGTTTTATGATTATTTCAGTATGATATAGTGCACCATAGATTTATACTCCACCGAAATGTCAATATTTTTGAATGATAGATCACCAAATCGAGTGATATTTTCTTTTGGTTGTCAATCTTTGAATTGTTTTTGAGTACGGTGTTGAGTCCATATGCTTCGGTACTGTAGCCAAAGCCTACATACCTTGTTAGAGTATAATTTCTTTGCATTGTAATTTTTTTCAGCAAAGCTAAATAATACAGGCAAAATAGCGGCATCTCAAATGTAAACATGTCCTGGGTATGAAGCATGGAACAGTGAAATTATTCCTTTATATTTTGATATGATGAATCACGGCTATAATTTGTCATTATGATGACAAGTATGCCATGATTTGGAGCATTTTGCTGGCATCAACTGCATGTAAGCATAGCTGCAGCACGGTCTGTTGCCTATGCATGCAAGTGCGTGCTGCTCGATATCTGAAACGAAATCGTCATCACCATGACAGATTACGGCCTCAAGTTATCATGCTCTACCAAATATTAGAGTGATTCATCTGATCCTCATTTCTAACTAACATATTTATATTTTCAATTTCAAATTCCTGTTTTTAATCATTTTTTTGCGGTGCTTCCAAAGTCAGAATGGTGATCTTTCTGCATGTGCATTTGTTTTATTTGTTTATTTTTGATTCCATGAAGATTGTCATGTCAGCATAATGAAAAGTACCATAATAGGCCCACTGAATTATTTTCTGTTTCTCATTATTCCCTTCTCCGAAAATTTCATGCTAAACCAGTCTTGATTTTTGGGAGTATTCACAAATTTATCCTGGAAAAAAAAAGCTAATTATTTCTCCACGTTGTTTTTCCAGTACTGATTCTAAGGGCCAGTGGAAGAAAACTGCAATGTGCTGATTCTTGATGCAAAAACATAGAAAAAACAAACAAAAAAAAAAACTTTTGATCAGCACCATTTGATCAGCTTCCAGAAGACTTGGCTCATTCTGCCTTGTGTTGTCTTCAAAAGATCTTTCATTGGACCCCATGTGGATAAGTCTGAAATTTTAAACAGGATCCTTCTGAACCAATAGTGGTACAGCTCTGTACGTTTACAGTATATTACCATAAATTACTTTTTTTTATCACCCTGGCCTAAAGAACATAAACTTTCCAGACTACAAATTCACTGCCTTCAACGTTTCTATTTGTACACTTTTTTTTTACATTTGGGGGGGGGGGTGCTCTTTCTGCACTTGTGAAAATGTTGATAATTGACCTTTGACAAGCTATTCATGTTTATTCTCAGAGTAACATTTCAGCCAGGAGGATGCAATTATGTCAGATTGCTCTCAATATACATAACTCCCTATGAGATTGTTTGGAAACGGTACAAATTTGCATACAATTGGCTGCCTTTTTGTGACTGGGCTCAGTCCCCCACAGTGTCAGCTGCAATACCCTGCCACAATGCTAGGGCCACCAGATGACACGGTGAGAGGCTAAACCGTCATGACTAAGCACACACTTCTATTTGTTTGTCCATGGGGCATCGTTATTTTTGGACGTCTCTATCTTTATTTGGTGTAAAGGATGTGTCATTTGCCATCCCCTGATACAGAAATCAGAGGGCACAACCAAGAGTGGAGTATTTTCATTATTTATCAAACTATATTGTACAACTTCAATATCAGAGATTGGGCCATATGGGAAATTTACATAAGAACACCAAGCAGTAATTTGCAAATATCTTCTAACCTGAACTTAAAAAAAAAACAGAATAAGTACTTATCTAACTTATCAACTTTATTGTCCGCTGAAAATAACAACTCTTAAAATGTGATGTCAGAAACACATTCCAATGAAGTTGAGACAGAATCGTGTTCACCACTGTGTTACATCACCTCTGCTTTTAATATCACTCAGAGGTCAAAATGGAGCTGAGGACTCCACTTGGGGATTTCCAAAGTGCAGTTTGTTTTCAGTCTTCCCTGATGTAGGACTTCAGATGGTCAACAGTCCACAGTTTTTTTTGATGTATTTTGTACTTCATAATCCCCTGCACGTTTTCTACGGGAGGCAAGTCCAGGCTGCAGGTAGGTCAGTCTAGCACCCACACTCTGTGACTATGAACTCACACTGTTTTAATGCATGTAGTGTGGCTTTGCTCTTGCTGGAATAAGCAAGGGTGTCCCTGAAAAAGATGGCATTCTTGAGGCACATATTTTGGAGCAAAATGCGCGTATATCCTTCTGTGTCAATGGTGCCCCCCACAAATTGTGATGGCTGGTGTTTCGAGACGCCAAACGCAGTGGCCAGAACGAAAGGAAGCACAGGAATGCAAAAGAGACAAACACAGACAAAATAGGAGAGAGAGACTCACGCTTCCAAAGGACATAAATCAGTCCGAGTGAAACAAGGAAGCAGTGCGAGCTAGAAAGTATGAAACAAAGGAAAAATCTCGGGAACTGAGATAAAAAGACGAAGCACCAGACGGTGCACAGCAAGAGGAAAGGAAAGAGAAAGATTCCCTTTACTAACTAACACTTTCCTTTTTTGCAACTAATTCCTCAACACTTCTCTAGCTAGAGATCTTGCGGGCTACAGTGCAATGGTAACACTGACACTCTAGCAAAGGCGGCGAGGCGGAACTTGGGTTTAAATAGAGTACGGGTGCCGCCCACAATTGATGCCAGCTGGCTAAAGAATCCGATTGTGGACAAAACGATATCGTCCCGGACGAAAGTAACAAAGAAAGATCGCCAGCCTCCAAAAAGCATGACACAAATGTGCAATCAGCCCATGCTGAGAGCTCTAATACAGCCCCAGACCATGACAAATGCTGGCTTTCCAACATTTTACTGATAAATTTTGGGGTAGCCCTACCCCTCTTTTCCCCAGAGAACACGAGGTCTGAAAACAATTTGAGAGAAGGACTGGTCAGACCACCTTTCCACTTTGCTTCTGTCCATTTCAGATGATACTGAGCCCAGAGAGCTCACAGGTGCTTCCAGATGGTGTTGATAAATGATTTCCCCTTTGCATATTAGAGTCTTAAGTTGCATTTGATTATTTTTACTGACACAGGTCTTTTAAAGCATTTACAAACGAACAAGTCCATGTGCTATATGTTCAAAACAAAAGCATATCAGCTCTTAATGCAGCACTATGTGAGGATTCAAAGGTCACCCGCATCCAATTTTAGTCCTTGGCCTCAAATTTTATGCAAGCAGATTGCTCCAATTTTTTCAAGTATTCAGAATCATTTTACTTATATTATTATAAAAATATGAAGCGAACATTTAATCATTATAGTACGTTGTACATCTAACAAGGAGTCAGTTAAACTTCAGGGATATCGATCTGTCCATTTAGGAAGCAGAAGTGATTGGTAGTCCATTTTACCTGCTTTGGTGCAAATGAAATTGATGACAGGTGTGAAGGGAGGCAAAAGCAGGACAACCTCCAAAAAAGGAATGGTTGTGTATGTGGTGGCTACAGACAACTGCTCTCTCCTTATCCTTCCTGACGGATTACTCTCTAGTTTTGTGTTCTGCTAGTGTCCTTGTCACAACTGGTAGCATGAGGCAGTATCTGCAGTCCAATCAGGTTGCCCAGGTAGTCGAGCTCCTCCAGCATGGCATATCTTTGTGTGCAGTTGCAAGAAGGTTTGCTATGTCTCCCAGCACAGTCTAAAGAGCATGGAGGAGATACCGGGAGACCGGTCGTTACACGAGTAGAGCTGGACAGGGCCATAGAAGGGTATCAACCCAGCAGCAGGACTGGTATCTGCTCCTTTGTGCAAGAAGGAATAAGAGGTGCACAGCCAGAGCCCTACAAAATGATCTCCAGCAGGTTACTGGTGTGCATCTTTCTGACCGTGAAGGTAGCATGAGCGCCTGAAGTCCTCTAGTGGGACCTGTGCTCACAGCCCAGCACCGTCCAGCTTGATTGGCATTCTCCAGAGAACACCATAATCGGCAATCCACCTTTGACGCCAAAATGACAAATGCTCCGACATGATACTTTGTTGTGATACGGTATTGGTCCATTGCCCTGTTTTCGATCGTCTGTGGCTGGAATTTATATCATCGTACTATGCATGTCCAGTTCCAATCATTCCGATAATTTTTTCTTCATTTAGATGATGACAGATATGAGTTCCCTCAGTCCTCATAGAGTTGTCTTCTTCCAAAGTGCAGCGATAGACATAAGACGACAGACGATAGCTCTCAGAACTACTGCAGATCTTGTAGCAACAGTTGCATATCCAGCTTTGTTTTCGCTGGTGACACCACAGGGTCACATGATCACACAGCTCATTAACTTTCGGAACTGGCACTGGTGCTTTTTGCCAGGCTTATTTTAAACGCCCATAAAATAATTTATTTTTATGATTTTAAGAGAAAACTTTGTTTGTATATCATCAGTGTTATATCTGTGATGCTCAGTTAGCACCAAGAGCATTTATTTACATTGTATTTGACGAGTCCTTTGAAGGAGAAGTCACAAATCACTCCATTCTGTTTTTACAGTACAAGGACGCCTGCAAGAGAGACATGAAAGCATGCGACATCTCTGTTGACACCTGGGAGGCGCAGGCTGAGGACAGAGGTGCCTGGCGCCGGACTGTTTACAACGGTATCATTGAAGCGGACAGGAAAAGGGGTGAACTTGCAGCTGAGAAACGGAGGAAACGGAAGAATAAAGCATCCAGAGGCACAAAAAGAAGAGTTTCTTGAGACTGGACTGCCAGAGAGAGACATGCTTTCCAAATTCATGCAGAACTGAGGTTATGAGTATGCTACCCTTTTTATGAATCTAGCTGATTTATGCATGATTGAGCTCAAGGGAAACATACTATTAGGATGGCGTTCCTCAATCAGCGCCATCTCTGGACCCAAATCAAACAGAACACCTGTGTCAGCACATGTACACACCAAATACACAGAAAACTCAAGGTTCAAGCTAGGAGAAATGTTAAGGAAGCACGAGCTTGAAATGGAAGATGCGGTGCAGCATAATTTGGGGGAATCAGTCTACATAAAGTTACGCTACAATCAGAAGGCACTTGAAATTTCATACATTCAAAAAGTAAATACATAAAAAAAAAAGACGACACATTCTTGAATTTGAGTTATAAATGGAGTGTCATAATTCAGTTATCCTTAAGTAATGAAAAGATTTCTTTCTTGGTCAGGTCCTTAGACTTTGATTCGTAATTCATGTTCCCTTATTTTTACTGCGTTTATAATATGCTTCACATGCATCCAGCCATGAAAGCCAGTAAGGTGCTCTGAATGATTGCCCCTTGCCTAAGTGGATTCATAATTTCAGTCCAGACCCTCATCCCATCACCACCCCCCAATATAATTACAAATGTAATTTTAAATATCAAATATTCAGCATCAAATGCCTTTATATCACATTGCATTAAAACGAGAGCAGACATGCAATTCGATGTCTTCTTTGCGTTCATATTTACTGTAGATTTTTATCAACAATTAATCTATGCACACAGAAAAATGCGCAGTGGCTTGCATGAGGACACATAAATGTAAAACACACAGATGGACCCATGATGTAGACACATTCAAACTAGGACTGTGTGATTCTATAAATAAGTCCACAAAATCCACATCAAAAGAGAAATCACTGAGGGGAAAAAACAAAAAAACTTGCGTGAGGGATTCAATTACATACTCATTCCTACATAGGTTTCAGCAGATATACAATGATCTCAGTATCATTATGCAAACAGAGAGAAACTGTTAAAGGAGTGGATACTGAAGAAAATCTTGGCAGGTGTCATTTCTTCAAGGTCTGTTGAACACCTGAGCTGGAATTCTATATGGCACTTAAGTGAGATAAAGACATATCTATTCGGTCGACAGTTTCGATATATTTTTTTCAGCATTTTTCCTAATTAACACATAAATATTAGCATGCAAAACAAAGGAAATTCCAAAAAAGCATTTGAGAGAGAACACACCCTTGAATAAATCTGAAAGACACCTGTTATGGATGTTATGGAGCCTTCTTCACCCTTCTTTTAATTTGATTTCAGCAAAACAAAAAATAGTAGATGTAACCGCATGAACAATTACGGAAGCTTTAAAAATTCTGTTGCACTGCCTGATTATCATCACAAAACCATTGGCATACATTTGTGAATGTGCAAGGCATGAATTCATAAGTTACATGAATGTATCTCCTCATGTCTATGGTTAAACCATAATGCAGAATCACTTGTAAAGCTACAGTGCCATGTATTAATCATTCCTGGATGTGTTTAAACATTTCACCATCATCATCATTCAAGTGAACCAGAGTCGACAACCAATTTATCTGTTCTCCTCCCTGTCGCCCTTCCCAATAAACAGCACATTATGTTCTGCATAGGTTACGTTGGTTCCCATGCCATTTCACACGGCAGTGTCATGCACCATATCTCAAATATTAGCACAGCAACTAGAGATGCGCGGATCGGCTCTCGTGTCTTCGGAATCTGTATGTGCGTTTAAATCATCTACCCTTCACCCACCCAAAATTTTTTATTTTCTCCGATTTAAAGACCCGTATGGACATTTCACTCAACCTCTAGGCTACATTGCCATTTAAAATACAGTACATCATGCATTTCTTTTATATTTCTTTTCTTTCAAACTGCTCTGGTTCCGAATTTTCCCCATCTATTCTGTACTCAGAAAAGCTGGTTAATAAGCCCAGGGCACCACTTTATAAGCCCATCCTAAAATGAGTGTAGAAACTATTTTATGCAAAAAATGACTCAAAACGAAACTAAATTAATTTTCCACCACAAGACGTTGAGTGAAATCCAAATTTCAGCCATTACAGCAAAGCCGGAACAAGGCCAGGAGCAGCAATTCATAATTTTCAGTCACGTGATTGCTGCGCACCCCTGTAGGGCAAAACACTGTTTCATTATACCGGGTAATATTTGACATTCCACAGAGCAGCCTTGCAATTCAGTCATTTTCTATTTTATTTGTTTCAACCCCCGGATATATGCATTACCTTGCTAAAGAAGAACAATATGTTAAGAAACATCACGTTATAGGCACTTGTAATCCATGTACAGCGCCTGCCACAGTAAGCCAATTTAAAAACAGTTAGCCAAGTCCGTAATGTTACCCTGGCTCCAGTTTAGCCACTTTACACATTTTATGTAGCTAGCTGTCTTACCCCTTAAACTGCTGCCAGGATTAATGCATACTAAAGTACAGATGCAGTAAAACTAGCATATTACGGAGTCAATTCGACCAGCTCATTTTGTCCGTCATGAGCGAAATCCGCTATATGCATAAAACGGACAAAATCCATTATACGCACAAGACAGATTATATCCACTATATGCATGTAACAGATTATATCCGTAATACACATGTATGAATTTATATTTAGCCTATGCTTTGTGTATAAAGATTGGAACAACTTCATTCTGAAGTGCGTGGACCAGTACCTGCTTGTTGTCTTCATTTAGTCCGTCTTTGCCCTGACACAATGAATAACAGGATGATACTGTGTGTTGCTGCAACTGGGATCAATGAAGAAGACTAAACACTGAAGTATGTAAATGAATGAAGATAATTTCGGCAACAAGTACGTACACCTGTTTTTGCAGCACGTTCACGCAACTTTCTGTAAAAATTAGACAGCTGTCTGATTGGAAAATGTAAACGGACGAAACCACGTACTTGTCACCAAAATTACCCTCATCTGCTGAAGAGTTCTGAAATGCTGTCGCCGAGTGCCGGTGCATAGACCTGATTATAATTAAATTATTTTTCTGTACTGAATGCAGCCTATTATTTTGTTGCTTTTAGATCGCATGGGGGAGAGAAGCCGTGTCTTCAATTGCCACTTGATTATTCTTGAGTTGGAAAACATGTTAATAAAGGAAAACCATTTAGAATTAGCCAGGACAAATTGTTGTCAAGAAAGGGATGGATATTAGCCCCCGAATTTTCAGGTCTAACGCCGCCCCTGCTTGCCATGCCACTTCCTGGAGCCACAGATGCCACAGCTTGGATGTTTTAATCAGTTTTAATAGACCTTAATGGAACTTTATTACCATTCTATTTTATTGTTACTTTATTTTATTATTATTAGCTAGCCAGCGGAGGATGGGCTTCCCCACTATAGCCGGGTTCCTCTTGAGATTTCTTCCCATTGAGGAGTTTTTTCTCACCACTGTTTGAGGATTTTTCTTCCTACTGGGAGTTTTTTTATTTTTATTTAACACTTATTCTTTTTAACCCTTATTTAACCAGGGAAGTCCCGTTGAGATTGAAATCTCTTTTTCAAGGGAGCCCTGGGGGTTGAGGTGGGGAGGGAGAGAGCAATTTGCACAGCCAATTGAGGGTATCGCCAATACGTCAAAAAATGCCTGGATGTTGCATTCGTGCCCCGTTTCAGAAGCATTATGGGATAGTTCGGTGACCCACTCGCTTCCGAGAAGGGCCTTCCATGGCAATATCCAAACGATAGATACAGTTCTAAGAGCACAATTCTCGTTATTTTTTTTTTCGAAAGTAGCAGATATCTTCGCGGTCGCTGGTGGCTGTGTATTGATATAAGTGTATAACATGTATAAGCACAATAACCGCATACACGTATGCATGCGTGCACCGCCGAGCCGATACCCGTGATCTTAGCAACGCATCGGAAGTAAGTGGGTTCCGGAAGAAGCAAGATATTTTGCCGAAAGTGCTACATCCGGGCATTTTTTGCGTATTGACGATACCCTCAATTAGCTGAGAGGATAATTAGTTGGCAGGTCGAAAGAACCAGGTTGGGACTTTAACCATGACACCGGGGAACCCCATACTCTTGTCGATAAGTGTCGTAGGATCTTTAGTGACCACAGTGAGTCAGGACCTTGGTTTAACATCTCATCCGAAAGACGGCGTCTCCTTCAGTACAGTGTCCCCATCACTGTACTGGGGCATTGGGGATTTTTCCACCAGAGGGAAGAGCGCAAGCTACTGACCCACCAACACCTCTTCCAGCAGCAACTTGGTTTTCCGAAGTGTTCTCCCATCCAAGTACTAACCAAGCCCACACCTGCTTAGCTTCAGCCACGTGGCTGGAGCAGATTTAATAGTGGTATGACTGCTGGCACATCTGCTACAGTGGGGACGTGAGGACTCGCCTCCAGCCCTCAGCCCACTCACGATATCCACCACTTTTAGTTATCGCCTGGATCTGTGGCTTGTTGTCATGAGCAGTAATCAGGGCACACATACTTGTGAAGTATTTGTGACCACACTGCTGTGCAGTGTTTTTAGCTGTAGTGACCAACATTTGTATCCATCCAGTTTTACTTAGATTTTGTATTGTTTATTTCGCACCTGTTTTATGTTTATAGGAACTTCTTTTCCTTTCTATTTTGTTTCTTCTTTTGTTATTAAACCTCATCACCCATTCCAGCCTTGCACAAGAGTCCTGCTCCTATTTTCCTGTCCACTGTGCAGCTGTTTGGCACACGACAGACGAACCCTTACAGAATACTTTGCCAAAACTAGGACTCAGCAAGGTTCCCCTGCAGTCTGACCGCGGCTTCCTGGGACCACTGTCCAGTCCGCGGCTTCCTGCCAAGAGCAGTCCAGCCGTGGCCTCCAGTGGCCAGAGTCCTGTCCACAGCTTCCTGCTTCCTCGCAGCGATGACCAGAGTCCATTCCTGCACCCATGCAGTGGCAACCAGAGTTCAGTTCTTTGCTCAGCCTTATTTGCGAAGTATTTGTGACCACACTGCTGCACAGTGTTTTTAGCTGTAGTGACCCATGTTTGTATCCATCCAGTTTTACTTAGATTTTGTATTGTTTATTTCGCACCTGTTTTAAGTTTATAGGAACCTCATTTCCCTTTTGTTTTGTGTTTCTTCTTTTGTTATTAAACCTCATCACCCACTCCAGCCTTGCACAAAAGTCCTGCCCCTATTTTCCTGTCTGCTGTCCAGCCGTTTGGCATATGACAGATGAACCCTTACTGGGGATTAGGCTGGGCGTTGCTCATTTTATTTGTATTTACTCACTGTAAAACGTCTTTGTGACAGTCTCTCTGTGAAAAGCGCTATACAAATAAAATTGAATTGAATTGAACTCAAGGAATTCTTTTTTTTACGCACCTCCCAAATGTGTCTTTCTTTTAAAAAAGAAAGTGCCACCAAGTCAGCGTGAACTAGCCAGTCTAGAGCCCTGGCAGAGCATGTATAATTACTCGAGCCAATAGGCACCGAGTCTAAAAATGGGCTGTTTTTTTAATTTTCCATGTCGCAATCTTCCTTAGGCTCAGTTATCAATGCAACGCATAGTTATGAGCACGAGGTGAAAAGTTCGTCGGCCCGGGTAAAGGCTATCAGTAGCCTCTTCGTGTTGTCAATAAATCTTTCTCACAACAGTAGAATGAACACGTATTAAGTAAACGGCAGGCATGGAATACGGACCGACCAGCCTTTTATTTTATTTTTAAGGCCGCTTCTTTATTTAGCATATTTTCAAGTTATTTATTTCATTTGACAGGCTTGGAATGCCATGGGGCATACAGACATACATTTAAGCGCAGACATGATGTACCATGTTCGAGGAACTCGTTTTGTGGCTATCATATACATAGCGGGTTGCATCTACTGCATGTGACATACCTTTAACTTAACTCGCCGTCATAGTAAATGGTTTTACTGGCACACTCCCATGTAGAACTTTTTCTGCTTTTTCTTTATTTTTAATTCTCCGTTTTTAATTTTCTCTCTCATCTTTCTTGCCTCTATTGTTGTTGGACAATGGACCGCGCAATTTTGCCACAAGCGCAGTAAGAAACTAGTCGGCTAATCTGTGCCTGACAAAAGATAAAGCTAAAATTTGTTCACATTTTAGACAATGTAATGAATATTCTAACTTTTATTATGTATTATTTCATCCACCCCCAACCCCCATTATTTATCTGAATCTTCATTTTTATGACCCACCCACCGGCGGTTCCAGCGAATATAACCGCAATCCGTGCATCTCTCGTGTTACAGATATTAAGCTGAAATGTTCTAAGGGTTTTCTTTGGTGTATGTAGTGCCAAAGCCTTTGAATGCAATTGAACAGCTCAAGATAGTGGAGTTCTTCAATCCTGCACCGATGACAGGATTCCAAATTATTATTAGGTGATCTGGTATGGCACTTTGTGACAGACTAAATCCATTGTTTATTCAGTGTTCATCTAATTGATATTGAGAGGCATAGCCATACATTCAGAATGGCCATTAGTGGAATTTGCTTTGAGATATTACATCAGCTGTTGAAAGTAGACTTCAGTTTGTCAACAGGCAACAGTTTCTCAACTGTTATTGTATTTTCCACTTCTTATGCCAAAACACATTTTCATTGTGAGACATGTCCAGCTGCAGGCAGTGCCCACACTCTATGCGCTGAGACTTGGCGTTATCTTGCTGGAACAACATGCATCTCTGAAAAAGACAATATCTGGAAGGCACGTGTTGTTCCAAAACAAGTGTGTACCCTTCTGCATCAATTTTGCCTTCAAAGATGTGAAAATTACCCTTTCGAAGTGCACTGATGCAGCCCCAGACCATGAAAGACGCTGAATTTTGAGCATGTCATTGATAACAGTTGGTATAGTCCTTTTCCTCTTTAGCTCTCAGAACACGACATCCATTATTTTCAGAATCAAACTGAAAGATGGACTCATCAGACCTCAGCACTACTTGCCTTTCCACTCTGTGTCTGGCGATTTCAGATGAACTCCAGCCCAGAGGAGTCAGAAGTGTGTCTAGATGGAGTTGATATACAACCAGGGGCCGTGCTAGCCGCTCACCATGTTCGCCAACGCAAACAAAATAACGTTGTGGTGAAGAAATTTTGCGGTGAATAAGCCACGCTGGCAAAGGCCGAAATTTTGAAGAAGAGGCAATATAATCCTATGTTACGGCGATCTTCTAAATTCTGTGGGAAACGAAACGTGTAAAACATCCCTGCTCTTATCACACACAGCTAATCACCCTAAGATCCACGCACTGCACCGTGGACCACAAATGTATCATTAAAATTTACTATGAGCAGCGCGCTTAGCCAATCATAGACAGCGAGAAGCCAAAATTATACTCTTGGGAACGTAGTGAACTGAGGCCAAGAGGAGCAGTATATTAGTCCTACATTGCGATGCTAAAATAGCTGCTCAGCTAAATCACAATAGGGCACAGCGATCACTTCATGATTTCGTTGGGGGAAATCCTTCCCAATCAAAGAAGGCTAAACTTTTAGAGCAACCACACGACAGAAACGAAAGCAGGTCTATTCAGCCCAAATGGTTCAAGGATTTTCCGTGGCTGGATCAATCCGAGAATGCCGACGGGCCACGGAAGCGCTACTGCGTTTGGTGTAAAGAAGCTGGCAGTACATTCGCCTCAGGGAAGACCAGCATTCCGAAAAGGGACGATATTGCGAAGTAAAACGTGTAAGTTACTTTCTCTGTAATGAAACCTGCTCATTTAAAGGTTGTATCTGCGATTCTGAGCCAAAACATAATTTGTCACGTACAGGAAATTTTTCCTCACGAACTGTTAGCAGGTCCTCCCATGAGTGGGCGGTGAAAAACTCCGGTCTCTGTAGGCCACCTACAGCCAGGTAAACACTGAGAAAGATACACAAACTCGTGAGGACCTACCCGCGTCCCCAAACATCAACAAAAGTGTTCCAACGAATCAGATGGCAGGGATGGGTCTTCTGCGCCAGTTCCGTGCTCATGCACGACGAGTGGGTGGGACTGAGCAAAGAAAGGAACTAGCAGTGGCATTACCGAGGCTGCAGAATGCAGCATGGTGGAAGCTAAACCTAAAAAGAGACACTTGAACGAGTGCATGTCAAGGAAAAAGGAACACGCGATGCGAAGTCCTGAATAAACATAGGGAAAACATACCAACGTTGGAGAGAATTCCGGGAGTTGAATGGTTTTAATTCTGACGCCCTGCTCGCCTTGTTGCTACTTGAGGTGAGTAGAGCTGGTGCTAACTCGGTTGGATGTGAATTGTAAATTGTCATCCCAAGCAAAATTGAGGGAAGCTTGTGTATTGTTTTTGTAAGGCTATCTTGCATAGATCATGCTGATCAGAATGAATCAAACAGTAGAGAGATCGATATTTCCTCTTTGGAGCGAGTTGGCAACCTTTGCTAACTCTCGATTGGCAAGCTAGTGAGTTTGCTAATTCTGTCTGATCAAACCAGAGTTTGTGTTCAAGTAATAACATTTTTTTTTCTGGTTAGTACTCAGAGTTTAAATTCGTCGATGAACGTATAACCGCGTGATAAGTTTAGCTAAAAGTGGTGATCTATGGGACGTTGTTAATACTCATTTTGTAATGCCGAGCTAAGATATTTGACAGATGCCTTGTTGTAGCTAGCACTAATGGTGTAAATTTATCTTCTGGCAATGGTCATCATTGTTGCTACCGGGCATTTATCACAATGAGCTGTACACAGCCATTTACCCAGCTGAGTGAGCCATTCTTAAGCTGCTTTCACACCGGACGCGAAACAAATTTTTCGTGCAACAGATTACTTTCAAAGTCAATGCAAAGACGCGAAGTTTCACTTTAAGAAAAGCGCGTCCATGTTCCAAGCTTCTGAAGGGGAGGGGTGAGCGGCTCTGTTGTGTTTCAACTGTCAACAATAGTGACGTCATATTGCTGATACAGCTTTTAATGTCATGACAATAATCCATGAGCCTGCAAGAGCTACTGAAGTAGGCTTGGTCAGTTGGCCGGCGTTTGACAGTGCATTACGTTCAGAACGGCGAGCACTTATTTGGGTAATTTGGTCATTATAGTAACCAATAAAATTTTGTGAATGGTTTATGAACAAATTTCCGTGTACCATTGTTTATAAAATAGCTGCTGGTAGGTGCCACATGGCGTTTGCATACATGCCAACTCTACCGCTTTTGGCGGTAGACTACCGCTTTTGGGGCGTTTTTTTCAGAATGAAACGCCTCAAAAGCGGTAGGCACGTATGCATTTGGATGATAAAGCCTGACTAAATAACCACAAATTCTGATAGGACCACTGCGTCAAAAAAGAAAATATTTATCGGCAGCATACAGGCATACAATCATACATTGAGTTTGGCGACATGGCTCTGTTATGAGAGATCCCTGCCCATCCGAATGAGGAACCGAAGGCAGGGAGCTGCTAGTAATCCCCCTCCAAGGAACAGAGCCAACAGCAGCAATGACCTCACGAAAGAGACATTGCTATAGAACGAAAATTTAGACAAAGAGAGCCAGGTTAATGAATACAATAGATCGGTGGAGCTGGGGTGGAGGAGGGTTGTTGAGCGAGCGCACAGAGGGGCAGCTTTCCAATGGCAAGCTTAAGTAATGTAGCATATTACCAGCCAAGCAATCATCAGGCAGCTAGGTCAGATGATAGTCATGTGCACTCAGGTGACTCCCCAGCAGGTAGAAGCTGCTCCTACGTTAGCAGGCTTGACTCCATGGCCTATCAGAACTTACGTCAAGTCTTCATTTAATTTTCTATCAGGACCTCCTCTTTTCCTGACATAATTATTCACCCTGCCTTAAAGAATTATTCACCCTGCCTTTTTTAAGCTGTTCTTTCATTTTTACATGACCCTTCTTTATTTCTGGATGAAAAACAAAGTAATGGACAAGGAAACCGTCCTAAAAAGAACATGCATTTCAGCAAATCTCCTGCCTGAGTTAAAAATCTTGCAAATGGTAAACGGTCGTATTTCGTTGGCTTCATTGTCATTTTCAGAACTGTGGCCGAAGCAAGAAACCCCCCCACCCCCAAAATTTTTTTTGAACAGGCCACAAAAAAACCCCAAAAAAAAAACATGACAACGTGAAGGACACTATCATTGAACAGATGGGGACAGTGCTCTGAATGGCGCAGGAGAATATCAAAAAGCAGAAATTCAGAAGTGCAATCAAACTGCAATGCAGCAATTTAAGTTAAATGGTGTCAGTGCCAAACCTTTGATAGTTTATTCTCCTAAACCAAAATTGTCCCTCCTAAACTTGCAGTACCAGTCCAAAGTTTGGAGACACTTTGCTAATGTCACAGCACTGTTTTTAGAGTAATTTAAACAGCTTAACTTATATACTCGCAAATGGAATCTTGTCAAAGGTTAACCGTCAGAAGTGAAAAGAGAATAATTTACTTGTTTAAATAGTGTGCAAAATTTTAGAATTCTCAAAGAAGCCATATTTTGCAAAGTAAACTGACGAATTAGTGCCTTCTATTTTCCAACAGTCGAAATTAAAGTCAAGCGGTTTTGAGACTTATTGGGCAAAAAGGTTGATGAAAAGCACACCTCAAGTGCAGCACGTCTTTAGGAAGTAAGACAGTCGTGCAGCTGCAAATTCACTATAGTCATATGACTGCCCTTGTTAAAAAAAAAAGTGAGAATGCTCTGCAAATACACTGCCTGTCCAAAAAAAATAGAAGTCACACACTCAAATATTTAGCTGGAACCCCTGTAACTTTGATTACAGTGCAAATTCATCTTATCATTGTTTTGACAGCCATACACAATGCCAGTACATTTATTTTCAATCAGAAATGCCATAATTTTTGGCTCGAGATCTTGTCTTCTCAACAAAATGGTTGAACCACTCGGTGGTCTTTCTTGTGGTTAAAGTCAGGACTTTGTGGTGGCAAATTTGTATGCGAAAATGATTCCTCATACTTGTTTTTCTCATTCATTGTTTTATTTGCTAAATACAGGCCAATAACTTGCCCCTTCTGAAATTCTGTAAAATCTTTTCCACCATCAAGGGATGCTAGCCTGACAAGCCAGACAATAACATCAAAATGTATAGTCTGGCCAAGACCGATAGACAGGGCTCAATCCTAGGGGCGGAATCAGCGGTTGTCTTTCAAACTGCCTCTGCACGCAATAGGATAGCGCTACGACCAATCAGAGCAACGAACAAGGTGACGTATTCAGAGCGACGGAAAAAAGAGTCAACGGGGGAGTAAACATAGAAGGGATACGGCTAGTTTTGGAGAAGTCCATCCATCTACACTAGCGTCCATCCCCGTGGTCCTAATATATAAGCTACTTAACAAAGTTTAACACCGACAGCAGAGGAGGATAGAAGAGGAGCATTCCGACTTTCAGTCTGCTGTGATTAGAATATCACTATGGGGCTGTGTGTAACACAACTGGCTGTACATTCAGTTCATGTTACTTGTAAATATTGAATATATTGAATAAAGTCAATAGACTTTATCGCTATTACGTAGTTTACTTGATGGCTCTTGCCATTTGTAAATGAGGTGTACCTCATCCACCACGATTCCTTGGAGGTTATCTCGGAAATCCTTGGTAGCCAACATGTCACGCCACTTCCTCTGCATGAGCCAGGCTTCAGGACTACCGAAGACCAACTGACAATGGCCATTTCGAATTTCCTTCAATTTATGTACACCAAGTTGCATGGCCGTGAGTCGCCTCTGTGACCTGGTCCTCTATAAGGGCAATTAACGGCGAGACTACAACCACCAGTGGGTTTTCACTTACTGCGTTTACATGCACACCATATTCCTGTATTAATTGGAATAATGGGAATATTCAGATTCCGTACCTGTCATGTAAACGCGTGCAATAACCCGCTTAAGATCATTTTCCGATTCGAAATACTCCGAATAAGACCCCTGGCATATGCCTGTTTTAATCGGAATATTGGGTCATGTATACACCTTAATCGGAAAATGCCCCTGAACAGAATATTCAATTACGTCTGTGCCTGTTCAATTCACAAAAAAATTAGCATTTTTGGAGGGAAGAGGAGACGACTGTGTGCATTCAGACAATGAAAGACATGAATATAATGGAATATATCGATGGGCGAAAGCACTGTAACGACAACATCTTTAAGGTGTGTGAAAAGTGGACAGAGGCTGGTTTTGTGTGAACTGCCAACCAAGTTAAGCATCGCTGGAAAACTCTGAAGGCGGCATATTCCAAAGCGAAAAAAAAAAAATATAGGCAGTGGCTATTTTTATGCCAGGCATAATCTTACTCCAATTTGCTATTCTTACGAGCTTCCATATGCTCATGCACAATGTAGGAAATCTGGACTTAAACCCATAGACTGATTTATACAGTCTATGCTTATACCACAGCATTAACTATAATGTATCAGCTGACGTTAGCCAGCGGGACGGCTGTAACATTATTTATGTTTTCTAGCTGCTTAACTTAGCTAACGGGTTAGGTATGAGAGTGTAATTTTTGGTTCAACGTTTGCTCGCTAATATTTGGGGAACTGTCGAGGTCTGTCAAGGTCAATTAGTTCGCCACTGTACGTTCTACTTGGTTACGCTTTCCTTGCTAGATATTAAGTTTTTATAATTAGTGCCAATTACTTTAATAGCCAGGCATCTTTGCCCAATATTTGTTTGCTTAAAAACTCGGTAGTCAGCGAACGAGCTAATCAGCCTTGTCAACGCATAACTGACAGCGAACTAGCTGTCAGCAGGCTAACTTTGCCAGCGAGCTAGTTTACAGACTTCGGTAGTTGGCTAACTTGATATTTGGCGCATTTAGTTAAATGTCAGCTTGTGAAATGCTCGCAGCTCAGCACTACCTAAGTAGCCAAATAATGGCTATTCACTGTTTTTATTCACTTGGCTAGCTTGCTAGCTAGCTATTTAGCTAGCTTAGCTAGCGATATTTATTGAATAATCATGATAGCTAGCTTGCTAAATAACATTAGTGGTGGTAAACTAACCATTTACTGTTTCTATCTGTTTAGCTATGTGCACAAGATGCAATAAGCTCACTAGCTGGCTAGCTAGGTGGTTTGCTAGCGTAGCTTAATGCTAGCTAGCTAAATGGTGAAATAACTTTTCAGTGTGATCCATTCATTTCCAGGTATGTAGCTAGCTAATAGTAGCCCGCTATGTAGGAACAGGTGCACGGACATACAGCAATGTTGGGCACTGGTCGGCTACCGTCGTGGTACATTGTGAAAGTTTGCTGAAACTGAGGTACCTCCTTGGCGTGAAACAAATCACGGGGTTCTCGCCCACTTGTGTAGAGGATATGTACTTCGGAGAAGTGGACTACAAACTGGACTACAAGTGCAAAAGCATCTCATTTTTGGCAATAAACTACGAATTTGATGTGATCATTTGTATTTGTATACCCTGTAGGCTAATCTAGGGGCGAGGCGGCTCTTAAAATTAATACGAGTTCGAGCAATAATGGAAAGTGTCCAAACCCCATTATAAATTCCCAAAGAGATTTTACTTCCGACATCAGAAGCTAAGTAGCGGTGACGTCATCACTTTAGTACTCTATAGGCACTAATGCAACCCGATATCATCAGAGACCTTTCGAACTGTGTGCTGATAACAAGCTGTATGGTCCCTCTCCTCTTTAGAACGCACAACATGGTATCTGTGGTTTCCAAAAAGAATTTTAAATTTTGCTTCATCTGACCTCAGAATAGTTTTCCATTCTGCCTCAGTCCATTTTAAATGAACTTTGGCCCAGAGAAGATAGCGGTGTTTCTGGATTGTGTTCACTTATAGCTTCTTCTTTGCATGATACGGATTTAGCTTGCATTTGTAGATTGCACAGCGAACAGTGTTCACAGACAATGATTTCTGGAAGTGTTCCTGAGCCCACGCAGTGTATTCCACTGCAGAATCATGCCTGTTTTTAATGCAGTGCCACCTGAAGACCCAAAGATCATGAGCATCCAATACTGACATTTTGGACTTGCGCACAGAGATTTCTCCTGATTCTCTGAATCTTTTGAAGATATTATGTACTGTAGATTCAAAGTCCTCGCATTTTTACATTGAGGAACATTTTTCTGAAATTATTTTCATATTCTTTTTATACTAAGTCATGTTACTGACCTGTTGCCAATTAACCTAATTAGTTGCAAAATGCTCCTCCTGTTTTTATGAATACTATTTACTTTTCTAGCCTTTTGTTGCCCCTCTCCCAACTTTTTTGAGATGTGTTGCTGCTATCAAATTCAAAATGAGCTAATAGTTTTCATGAAATAGTAAAATGTCTCGCTTACAACATCTCATATGTTGTCTACGTTCTATTTTGAATAAAATGTGGGTTTATGATATTTCCAAATCATTGCATTCTGTTATTATTTACAATTTACACAGCATCCCAACTTTTTTGGAATTGGGGTTGTAGTATGTGTTCCTCTTTGCTTAGATGGGTCCTAACTTGCAATATATGAGGCCGTGATGAACTGTGTTCGGTGATATGGGTCTTTTGAAATATGTACTGACCCATGAAGTAATGATCATTATAGAAGCATGCAGATTTTTAATGTAGTGCTCTCTGAGGGTTCAAAGGTCATCTGCATCCAATATCGGTATTAATCCTGGTCTTTTATATGCAGACATTGCCCTGCGGTATCTCTGTTATGCAGAGAGATTCTCTATTATGGGCTGTTGATGGTGAGGTCTGTCAAACCTGAGCAATCAGATGTAGATAAACTTTAATCTTAAATTATTTTACAGTTTGCTGATAAAGCTTTTTGAAATGTGGCAAATTTCAATCCGTCTTGCGGGTAAAGGACCATGTCTTTTCTGACTGCTCATTTTATACGCAGTCATAACTGAATCACCTATTACCTATTCACCTCTGGATTCTTCCAATTGGGTGTTTTTCTGAAGATTCAAAAACTTCTTCAGTCTGTCCATTGCTCCATCCCAATTGTTTTGTAACAGGTGGCAGCATCAAATTTGAGATTTGTGAATAATCACAAAGATCAATACTGTTAAGAAGGTGAAAATTGAATTTTTTTTCTTTGTGCTGTTTAAAACTAAATGTCGGCATAAATGTAGAAGACAAATGTCAAGTCGCATAATTCTGTCTTTATTTCATTTTACAAACAGTGTCAGTTCTTATGGAACTTAGGTTGTAGATTATAGTTGCAATGTCATGCACTGGCTAAGTTTGCAAGGACAAACAGCGGCAAATGAAGAATTCACAAGGTATGAAGGATAGAGCCAACACAGTCTTGTGACATGGAGTTTATCATGTAAATGTGCAATCTAAATAGATAATGGCCAGGGATGACTTAAGACTGTCTGAAAAATATAAAAAGGCATTATATCCAGGGGTTGGGTGGTCAGTACATGGACCTCAAGGACTCTCAGGAATGAATAAAAATAGCTCGGGACAGGAGAGGCTTGGTCAGTTTCTGGGAGTTTGAGAGGCTTTAGTAAAAAGGTACTTCAGAGTTATCATTTTTCTGACTTCAATCTCAAAAACAATCAAAGTCAGAGTTATCTACATTTTCAGAAGACAGAGTGAAGAACTAAGACTAGCTCAGAATAGAAATGCTAGTGGATAAAACAATAAAAAATTAGCCCACTTGCACGGATTATCTCATCTGTAATTTGTTGATTTATCGTACCGTTAGTAAATACATGTGAGTTACTACGGAAAATTATTTCACGGCAGGAAAGCCCGGAAACCTAGATGTGGAAAACAATATCTCCAATGGCAAAAAACTAACCCGTCACTTCTGCTCAAACCAGAAGCTGTGAAAGACGCACATGTCTCAGAATGACAGGCTTGGATGTGACTCTGTGCAACTGGCCATGCCATTTGGAGACAGGGAGCCATCCGAGTGGACTGTCACAAACAAATCCAGCTTCGTTTACATACAACCAATATTTCAGAGGAGAAAAATAAGTATAACAAAACTAAACAAAAACCATTGCCGACATTTCTCGATGTTAAGTCGGTCATTCATGTTAAGATAATGGCAGCTCGAACGGTGAAGTAAAATTCATAGGCTGTCGCTTTAAACAGATTTTCCACATGGTTACAACCACTATTTCAGATATACAATTTTGCAGAGATTTTAGCTAAATGTCAGGGAGATGTGACATTACATCCGTGAGTGGGGAATTGCAGTTGCCAGATTTAGAATTAGGACATCTTGCACAGCTGAATGCATATACAGGATCAAAGCCGGGAGCTGTCCGACCTGGAAATCCATTGCAGCGTGGGGTGCAGGACTTCTGTAGGACTCAGAAACGTTTGGGGAGACTTGTCAGCCACCGTAACATTGACATTCTGTGTGTTTGCAGAGATTCAATGGGCAGTAGCAAAGCTGGAGTCAAACATTTAGACACAATTGCTTATTCAGCTGTACCTTCAGGAATGTGCTATGAGCTATAGGATGGAATGTGAGACACATTTTTTTATGGATGATTTACAGTGACTGTGAATCAGTAAGACCTCAGAATTATTTACAGTGATTATTTATGTACAACCCCAATTCCAAAAAAACTGGGATGCTGTGTAAATTGTAAATAAAAACAGAATGCAATGATTTGCAAATCTCATAAACCCACATTTTATTCACAATAGACCATAGACAACATATCAGATGTTGAAAGTGACTAGTGATAGTGATTTTACTATGTCGTGAAAAATATTAGCTCATTTTGAATTTAATGGCAACAACACATCTCAAAAAAGTTGGGAGAGGGGCAACAGAAGGCTGGAGAAGTAAATAGTACTCATTAAAAAACAGCTGGAAGAGCATTTAACAACTAATTAGGTTAATTGGCAACAGGTCGGTAACATGAGTGGGTATAAAAAAAGATTTTTCGAGAGGCAGAGTCTCTCAGAAGTAAACATGGACAGAGATTCACCAATCCCAATCTGCAAAAAACTGCATCTAAAAATTTCGGAAAAATTTCAGAAAAATGTTCCTCAGTGTAAAACTGCGAAGACTTTGAATCTACAGTACATCATTTCATCAAAAGATTCTGGGAATCTGGAAAAATCTTTGTGCGCAAGGGACAAGTCCGAGGGTCAATATTGGATGCTTGTGATCTTCGGCCCCTCAGGTGGCACTGCATTAAAAACAGGCATGATTCTGCACTGGAATACACTGCATGGGCTCAGGAACACTTGCAGAAATCATTATCTGTGAACACAGTTTTCCATGCAATTTACAAATGCAAGCTAAAGCTGTATCATGCATAAAAGAAACCATATGTGAACACAATCCAGAAACACCCATCCTCGCCAGCATATGTTACCTGAAGAAATACGCTGTCTTGGCCCGCTACGCTGTCTTTCAAGCTGCGTGATTGCAAAATTTGACACATTTTCCAGTGAAATAAATGCAAATTTTCCTAAAAAACGCGTTTCTCTACTGTCGACTTCGCTGCTAATGAATACTATATGGCAGGGGTCACCAACTCCGTTCCTGAAGGGCTACCATCCTATAGGTTTCTGCTCTACCTCCTATTCAGCACACCTGATTCAACTAATTAGCTACTCAATTACCCAGCTTAGTGATCTTGTTAAGTAGCTAATTAGTTGAATCAGGTGTGCTGAATAGGAGGTAGAGCAGAAACCTACAGGATGGTAGCCCTCCAGGAACGGAGTTGGTGAACCCTGGTATATGGTTTGTTTTGACAGAAACAACCATGTACACATTGTGATATGAGATTGTTCAGGAAAGAACGGGGGGTTGTATGTAGACTTATTTATTTTGCAGACTCGTGCTACCATGTCCGTCGGTATCGGAGATTCTGTCATTAGCAGGGCTCTCAAGTTTTGAACACAGGCTAGAGTTAGATTTTCTCCGGGGGGGGGTCCCGTTTTCCACCGTGGGTGAATGAATAATGCAGCTTTCAGAACGTTGTTGTAGCAGGATCAAATAAATAATTCCAGAATAACTGTGGTTTTTTTTTTCATTGGTTGTTGCCCTAAATCTTACCCAGATACGATAGTGCTATTATCTGATTGGCTATTGTGTAGCCCCTTTCCTTTTTTTGATTGGCTGGCAGGTGGCAAGCTGCCACCGAGAACTCCAGGGGAGACGTGTTTGATTCCTGCCGGTTTCCACAGTTATAGCAGTGCTGCTGCACATATAGGCCTACTGTTTGAAATTGTTTTCATTTTAATCATTTTTTTTGCATGAGAAATACTATGTGTGGCATAAGTGCGTTATATGCGACTGAAATGAGTGACAATCATGCTCATATTGCATGAGACTTGAAAGCCCTGCATTAGCATAACCCCAAATACAATCCTGTGTTTCAGAACCAAAGCCTTTGCAAGTTTACCTTTAGCTACAGTGGTCCCAGGTATTATTTCAAGAGATTTTATGTGCAAAATTTGTATTCTAGGTGAGTATATATATCCTTAAATTGGGCCATCTAGACTGTCAAATAGGCCTCAAAAAACCATGAATTGCCAGAGCTTCAAGGGCCCCCCACCAGGGCTCTGCCCCTTGGGTGATGTCCCACCCCACTACGCTGTCAAAAATTTCTGGTGAGAACCCTGACAACACTGTCTTCTCTGGGCTAAAGTTCATTTAAAATGGACTGAGGCAGAATGAAAAACTGGTCTGTGGTCAGATGAATCAAAATATGAAATTCTTTCTGGAAACCACGGATGCGTGTCATGCAGTTTAAAGAGGAGAGGGACCATCCAGCTTGTTATCACCGCACAGTTAAAAAGCATACATCTCTGATGGTATCGGGTTGCATTAGTGCCTATGGCGCAGGGAGCTGACACATCTGGAAAGGCATTATTAATGCTGAAAAGTGTATAGAGGTTTTACAACAACATATGCTCCCATCCAGACAATGTCTCTTTCAGGGAAGGCCTTGCATATTTCAGCAAAACAATGCCAAACCACATACTGCATCCTTCACAACAGCACGGCTTTGCAGCAGAAGAGTCTGAGTGCTGAACTGGCCTACCTGCAGTCCAGACCATTCACTAATAGAAAACATTTGGCACATCATAAAACAAAAAATCCAGTCAAGAAGACCCAGGACTGTTGAGCAGCTAGAATCCTACATCTGACAAGAGTGGGACAACATTCCTCTCCCAACTCCAGCAATTGGTCTCCTCATTTCCCAAACGTTTACAGACTGCTGTTAAAAGAAGAGGGGCTCACACTTTAGATAAAGTGTTGCTCATAAACGCTTTATGCATCATGTATAATGCCTTCATAAATGAGGCATAATATCTTCATAAATTATACATAAGTAAATGTCATGCTTTGTAAAGGGTGAAATAACACATCCTTATTCAGCATGTGATGCCAGATGTGATATAACTGACAGTGTCACTTAGTGGCTAAATGCTATAAAGGGTGTCAGCTAAGTGACATTGCCATTGTCACATCTGGCATCACATGCTGAATAAGGATGTGTTATTTCACCCTTTACAAAGCATGACATTTGCTTATATATGATTTATGAAGACATTATGTCTCATTTATGAAGACATTATATATGCTGTGTAAAGCCTTTATGAGCAACACTTTATCTAAAGCGTGACTGAAAAGGGGATACTAAACAATGGTAAAGATGGCCCTATCCCAACTTTTTTGAGATGTGTTGCTGCCATCAAATTCAAAATGAGCTAATATTTTTCATGAAATGGTAAAATGTCTCACTTTCAATATTTGATATGTTGTCTTTGTTCTATTGTGAATAAAATGTCAGTTTATGAGATTTGCAAATCATCGCATTCTGTTTTTATTTTCATTTTACACAGCATCCCAACTTTTTTTGGACTTGGGGTTGTACTTATTGTACTTTTCAACTTCCCAAATGGTCCATTTTAGTGGAGCAGTTTATCAAACTTCAAAGTAGATGTCCAGAATTTTCTATTATTTTTTGTTGAAATTTTTTAAACCAATCTCAGGAAATTTAAGATTTAACTTCATCACAAAAAGATTGACTTTTCATTCATAATTTTGTTTTATTTGATCCATACAGGAAATGGCATGCAAATCTCGCACAGGATTATATTGTAAATTTGATTCCCCTTCCCTACTTTGTCATGTAATTACCAAATTTAATACTTCGGACTTTAGCAACAAATGTCACTTCATAACCATTACAATGCTATTTCTCCCATGGCAATATAGCACTGAAAGCACTTCTTACTTGTTCTGCAGACATGGACAAGGCATATATTGAAGACAAATAATATATTAATAACTCTGTGGTTCTCAGTGTCATGACTGAGCAAAAATATTTATTTATTTTATCCATTTACAAAGATCATGTACAGTGTAAACTATTTGGTACACATTTGTAAACTGAGATTTTATTTCAGTGTTCTTTTAAAAATTACATTTTTGACTAGCATAAACCACATGATATAACCCCAATTCCAATGAAATTGGGACGTTGTGTAACACACACAAACGTTGTGTGTTCTAAAGAAAACAGAATACAATGACTTGCATATCTCATAAACCCATATTTTATTCACAATAGAACACAGACAACATATCAGATTTTGAAAGTTAGACAATTTACCATTTAATGAAAAATATTAGCTCATTTTGAATTTGATGGCAGCAATATTTCAGTTGCTGAAGGCAAAACTAAAGGCAAAACGCCCCGACAACAAAGTAGGAGCTGAAGAAGGCTGTAATGATGGCCTAAAAGTGCATCAATGTGCATGAAGCCCAGCTTCTGGTGATGTCTATGGGTTCCAGACTTCAGGCAGTCATCGATTGCTAAGGGTTTTCCACCGAGTATTAGAAATAACAATTTCATTATGATTATGATTATGTCAATTTGTCCAATTGAATACCTGAATATGAGAGGGGGCCAAGTCCATAATTTGGCCAATTTGAGTTTAAGATAAAAAACTGTCATTTACACATAGGACTACCTTGTGTATGAATGATGGGCCCAAGTCCACTCACTAAGTACTACTACAGCCTGCTGGAAAACTGGCATGTATGAAAGATAGGCCCAACTCCAGGACTTGGGTCTTTGTTATACACATACAGATAGCGCCCTCTGTTGACGAATTTCTATGCCACACGTTCAACATGGAAGATTTTCAGAATGATCTCAATGATGATGAAATTCATGGAAAAAAAAATGTAAAAATGAGAAAGAATGGAAGGCAAATAAGAGGAAAAGTTTGAGAGCAGAGGGTGAGGAGTATGTTAGCACAAGTGGGAAAGTTGTAGCAGCCAGAACAACAGGAACAAAATGCCTGTAAGTGAATTTAAATAAAGTTATTCAGAATGAAGTGCCAATATGTTGTATGTGTGTATTTTCAATAATAAAGTCTCTACATACTGTTTATTTTAACTTAAACAAGGAAAATATGATAAAAACTCAATAAGCCAATGTTTTCCTTCAATATGATTATGAGAAGGGCCCAAATCCATCGTATTAAATGTGTCCCCGCGGTGCAACCCAAGTGCGTATAATCATGCACTAAGCCATTTTACATTTAGATATGAATACATGAGTTTTCATATAAACAGCAATACCATCAATTAATAATTAAACAAAATATGATGTTTTTTTAAATTTTCTCAAAACACTATGCTGTGGACTTGGGCCCTTCTCATATTCAGGTATTCAACTATTTTTGAGCCCCTGTAGTTGTGGGAACTGTGGGTAAAACAGGTGTGATTCCTACATGGTTGAAACAATACTTTAGACATGAAAGTCTGCATTCAAGTACAACTTGATAATTTCCTTACAAATACATTGTGGTGGCATAAAAAGCTAAAAAAATTAAAACTATCCAACTGCACAAATATTTATGAACTTAGCTGTATGTGATGTGACAGCTGTGTGGAGGCAGTCTGATATTAACATCTACTATTCAGCACAACTTACCTGCAAGCGGATGAAAAATTTCAACCATTTACAGCCAGGGGCCTTATTCACAAAGCGCTCTAAAATTTACTCACTAAGAATGACTTAAGAAGGAGTTATGAGGACTTTACGAGGACTTTGATAGCCCACTAAGTGGTATTCATGAAGCCTCCATAATATGCTGTGCCCACAATCTTAATTCACATGCTCCTTAAATAAGATTTGGTGGTTGGCGGCATTAATTTGCTGACGGCGTTACGCAAGCCATGAGTAATTTAAACTTAAAGACTCCTGGGCTCTGTTTCAAAAAGCAGGGTCAACAAACTCTGAGTTTGTTCTGAGTTTTTGGTTTCAGAACAGGTGATAACACTTGGTTCAATCAACTCTGAATTAACTTACGCCAGAGTCAGGCGTGTGCACAAGGATATCAAAAGCCTTCATCAATGGAACACAGATAATATGATTCACCATGGCAACGGTGGAGAAAAAAAGTTGCTCGTCATACTTTTCTCCAGTGGAGTTGGAGATATTTGTGAATGCGTACACTGAGTATGAACTCATATCAAAGAAAAAAAGTAACACATTGGCAGCTGCAAAAGAGCATGAGTTTTTGTTGCAGAAAATTGCTGACCCAGTCAACTTGTGAGTATTTAAAAAAACAAATGAAGGTTAACCCTATCTAGACTGGGGGGGCTTTTTATACCCGCGCCAATTTTCACGTCGTATAATTTCTGAACGGTTTGAGCTAGGACCACCAAACTTGGTGAGTTTTCCTAAAACTTGTCTGGGAACAATTTTATACCAATATGTCAAGTCCACCATTTTCGCCATTTCCATGGCAATGGTTTTCTAACAGGTATGTCTGACAAAAAAATTGCCAATTTCGGTTTCATCAATGTAGTTTCTAGATTTTCTTTTTAACATATACTTATTCCATTATATTTACAATATCTTACATAATTTAATGTCAGCTTTGTTAAGTAGAATTAATTTATGCTAATTTGATGACATCATTGAATTTATTTTATTTTCCTACGATGAAAGCTTCTACTACCAACAAAAAGACGTTTTTTTTTCCATTTTTAAGGTGGTCTTTAGGCTCTGTATTGAAATCAATATACTAAACACAAAGAAATTGAAAATAAGAACAGAGCAAGTTTTGCTTATGCAAACCTGTAATCCTTTAGAAGTTAACTTTCATTTCTTTCTGACCTGAACTTCGAAGAAAAACATTCTGAGTAAATATAAAAACTATTTTCCCGGAACATAAATAGAATTTTGTATATTGTGCGCTATGAGATAATATAAGCAAAGCATTCTGGGTAATAAAAATCAAAACATGATGTCATAATGACGTCATGATAGGTCATAATAATACCAAAATGATTGTAGTGATTTAGTTTTACGTGTACATCATCCCCTGTAAATTTGGTGGTCATACGCCATGTCGTGTACGAGTTACCGGGGCGTAAAAAGCCCCCTCCCCCCGGCCCCAAGAAGCCCCAAAAAGCCCGGTCTAGATAGGGTTAAATTACAAGAGCTCTATTTCTTGAACGACCACATACTGTATATGTGCTTGAGTGTCTGTGTGTGTGTGTGTGTGTGTGTATGTGCGCACGTATTTAACATTTGTGCAGGTGCAGCTCAAAAGGCATGAAACGCGCATGGCAGAAGCTGAAAGTGAAATACAAAAATATACATACAAAATATTAATCCTGCATTTGTTCTTGAGGGAAGCAAAGAAGTAAAAAATGCAAGTTTAAGTTGTTCTTATTTTATTTCCGATGATACAGGTGGAATCTTTTTTTTCATGCCAAGCTGATGCAACTAACTTTTTTCAAGATAATTCCACAGAATTTAATTTTCACATTTTAAAACATTAGTTGTTCTTTTCAGCGCAAGGGTCACACCTCTGACAGCGTGACAGTCACCTTTGAAATATGCTCTGCATCCCCAGTGTTCCAAAGAAAACTGCCGTTTGCAAAAAAACGAGGAGCTACACAGAGAATTTGTTCTGAACTGAAAGCATGCCCACGGTGTGTCATGTGCAATATGCGAGCTGAGAATGTTGCATGCAAATGTAAATAAATTAAAGATTCCGCAGAGAAGTGGTAACACTCAAACAAATACTCGTCCGGAAATGATAAAAAATCCAAGCGTGATCGGATAACTCTCTCCCGACAACGGAGATTTCTTCTCAGTGTTTGCGCTTCAATGTCCGCTGGCCGTTCAAGGAACGGACACGCTATGCCTAACATCTCCTCAGTCTGCAGTCTCAGGAGGGGAAGAAACTCAGAGTTGCTTGAAGAAAACCTGCCAGCGAGCAGGTTAGCTTCATGGAGTATGTTGCCATGGCAACTGACTCAGAGTTGGACTGAAGTCGCTTTGCGAAACGGAAAATGGTAAACAAACTCAGAGTTTCCACTAAACCTGCTTTCTGAAACGGGGACCTGTTGTAAAGTATCGAAGTGCACAACAGACTTGGAGTGCAGTTGGTACGGTGTGGGACCTCCTGGTATAGGGCAGTGGCTCTCAACCTTTTCCTGTCATTCCCCACTTTGGGGGGTAGGGGGACTTCCAAGCCCCATCTGTCTCTCATTAACCCAACAAAATGGCAATTAAATTGGGTAAGTTTGAAATTTAACATAATGACAAGAAGTTATGTATCAAGTTATCACATCAAATAACAAATAAGTTGAAAAATACAGAAAATAATAAATTCTGTTACCACCTTGCATCAAATAACATCAAGTTCAAAAATAGAGAAAATAGAAGTGCAATTGTGTTGTAACTTTGCTTCATTTTGCCATTTTGCAATCTGTGCTAAAAATTTTAAAAGGCAAGAAATAGGAACAAGTTAATTCTTTGATTCAGTTACATATATGTCAACTTAATTGGATTGTCCGTAAATTAAGGAATTCCCCAACTACGCAGATTACAGATCTACAATTTAAATTAAACAGATTTTTAATCCCAGCCATGAAGCTGGTTAAATCAGCTGCGAAGCGCTGGAATCATAAGTTCAGTCTGTCAGCATTAACACAATAACATCGGAACCGTTTTAGATTCAACCTTAAGACATTGCATGTCACTAGCTGGAATAAAAAAGAAACTTTGAGTTTGAAGATGGGTATGATAGGAGCGAAAGATTATGTTTGTCATAATTATACGTTTTAATCAAGCCATACTTCATGCAATCCCCTTGCTGTCATCGCGGCTGGTTCAATTCCAGATGATTTCTAGCAAGAAAAAAAAAATGTATTATTGACAGTTATTAATTATTGGAAACTATTAATTTTGCCATGAAAGAGCACATGAACGTACACCATGGCAAACAAACAACAACCAGATGCTTCTTTTGGTAGCACAACACAATTTGCTGTTGGCCATAGTGAACCACTTTTTGGAGCTTCTGGTCATCATGTGTACACACCATATGGACTGTGTTAAACAAGATACGGTCTGGACAATCACCAAATGTATCCGCTGCATACGTGCAAACGCAAAGCAAATAATGAAGAAAAGCTTGCTTTTCGAGGTTGCACTTGCACTTGGCTATTACTGCATGTTACCCTTCTCCCCCATGATATACGAAAGGAATGATAAGAATATGGATAAGAGATTGGTGATTTTGGTCAAGATTTTCTCAGAGTAGACTGCATTCGACAATCCCTGACATGCTCATGAGTAACATCGGCACGAACGTGGCAATGATCACTATCCTGGATGAGGCTTTGAGGTTTTTTTATTTTCATAATTGAGTAGACAGCTTATCAAGCATGTAAATATATTTTAATGAAATTTTCACACTCCATTTATAATTTCATTCATGAAAAAAATACTTCTAAAAATCATTTTGAGGATTTTACAGATATTAATGGGAGTTAATACAGGTGGGATCCTGAAGAGTTGACATGTATGAATATATTAATGATTAATTTGTTTGTGTCGCCTTTTTTTTGTTTTGTTCAGAATGCATAATCTTCATTGACAATAAAGAAAGGCATTAAGAAAGATAGGCACAAAATCAGCGTATTTCCTCCAGTTCGTCGTGCCCCACCTGCATATTCTCCATTCTCCACTTGTGGGGCGGGCCCCACACTTTGAGAAGTGCGGAACTAAGTTGACATTAAGAGCGCTCCAGACCTCCCATAAGTTACAATCACCTTACGCACACTGAAAATCTACATGGGTGGATCATGAATACCACTTAACATACTAAGAGGGAGTTGCCAGCAGTTTACGAGCTCGTGAACCCTAAGAGAGCTTTGTGAATAAGGCCCCAGGTTTTTAAATGTAAGCCTTTCAGACTTAGGGCAAAAGGTAATCTTGCTGGTCTTTCAAAAGAAATCTACCCTTTAGGTTGGATACCATCATTTTTGGCTTTAGATTTGATTCCCGTTCCTATAATAATTAGAGTTTGGTTGAATAATGAAATCTGTTTCAGTACAGCCTTCAACTCGGGTGTGTTTGATATATTTTCCTCCTGACCTCCACTGCGACATTCTCCCACTACTGCTCATCTCTTACCTACAGGTGTGGCTGGAAAAAAAGGAGGAGAGTATAGGAACAAAGGAGGGAACAATGACTCATTAAGAGAATTGAAACGGCTTATCACATTCTCCTACAGCAAGGTCCATTTTGACTATTAGCAAAGTAGCCCTGTCATAGCTTTCATTCATCCCAAGCCAACAAATATTGTCCACTCAAGTACAAATTTTCTATTTATTGACACCACATTTAAAATGGAGAAAGTTTGTAAAGGAAGCCAACATATGGAGTTGTAGTGATAGCATTTACTCTCTGCAATGTGGCTGATATTGCTTTTCAGGTCAACACGCTCATATGCAACCAGGTGCATTTACATAGGCTTCACATTTCATAGTATATCCAAACATAACAACTGTAATTATAGAACCCCACTGTGCCTAATGTTCAAATATGCAAAGCAATAATTCCACCTAAGATTGTGACAGCCCACATATTGCCTGTCCATTAATGAACCTCACTTTGGCCAATTCAGTAACATTTGGAAACAAATTTGTTGGTTCATTAGTGAGGCAGTGTTTGCACTAAAATACATTTATGTCCAACAGTAACATCTGAAGTTAAATGTATTGGCTATTAAAACGGTGCTTCCTTTGGAAATGGTTGGTTTAATATATACACTACATTCACTCATACCACCATATAAAACAAATGGAAGCAGTAATGTTTATGTATGGTTGTGTATAGTCATATACTTAACTTAAGCAACTTTCTTGAACAAAAGAATAAGTAAACCTGTTCTCCCTCTTTACAGAGCAGAATCTGAAAGATAGGAGTACATTCGAGGGCTTGGATGTCACCCTTGTAGGCAATTTAGCCTCTGTGACAACCCACAGAGGCGTGCACTGTATTGGCTGTTTCAGCATAATTGGGGAAATTCATAAAGAAGATAACAAATTAAAGAATATATCTGCATTGTGGTTTGTATCGTCTTTTCCGTGTCTGCTTTCTGAAGTCTGGTTAGAGTCAGATAATGCTGTGATAATAGGATATCTATGCATGTCCCCCAGGGAGACGGATAAGATGGATGTGACTGAGGTAAACACAGGGAAAATGCAATTACTGGATGAAAAGCAGCCTCCTCTACACAACTGAGCTGTAGTTTAGAAACCAAGAGTTGGAGGTTTTGCTCACTCTTTCAATGTTGATGTATGCTGAAGCCTGAAATACATTGTCATCTTCGGCGCTGTCCCTCTCCCCATGAGTACTGGAGCCCCTGTCACTTTCCCACAAGACCAATTTATGTGCTCTGAGACTGCTCCTGTTTGTGCTCCCCGATCAGCTCAGATGTTAATCACACAGGCTCTCGCCAAGCATTTTTGAATTTTGCTCCAGATTTACAGGACCCAAGTGACTGGTGCATATTTGAGGGGCGAGGATAGGTAGACTTATGCACCTATAAATGACACTAGGAATGCTGAATCATCCTCAGACAGTGGCAAAGTCAAGCAGAGCATGTCCTGACTGTATCGTTAGCTCAGACTTATGATACTGTCAACAGAGAGCATTGTTATCACGTGGCATACACTTTCAGGTCCCATTTCTCAATTGTAATTTGTCGTCCTTAATGAGAGCAACTGCAGACTGGTTGCTTTTGCAATTTTATGAGTGTTATAACTTAACCTGTCCATGAACACCTCTCTTAATTAATTTCTGATTTAGTTTTGTGACATTTGTGCAACAAATTGAAGATATAGTACTTAGCATGTACTTCTTGTTCATATGGTGATGTTGAGAATCTGAGACATTCTCAACCAGCTAAATTGAAGACTTGTGTGCAAGAAGTACTTAAGTCACATCCAGCAAAAAATGAGCTGACACCAGTATTATAGCCACAATCACCAGGGCCCAGTATTTCAAAAGTGATCTGACAGGATTATCCTGGTCGGATTGGATTAAATCTTGATCTGATCTTAAAACTGGGTATTTCAACACAGATCCAGAGAATCCTGATCCTGAAGATCAGGATTCAGCTCTGGTAATCCAATCCTCCCTTTAATCCAGATAAAAGGCTGGACTTGGGTATTTCAAAAGTTAAGGCAGAGATCTGGATCAACTTGATACCAAAATTTCAGGATCATTTGGATCCCACCTCAGAGGTGGATTTGACTTGGATTGACAAAGCCTTAGCTCCACTTCTCCCAGATATTGTTACTCAAGATGTTCATTACACTTAATCTAAATTGTTAGTGTTTTACATTTATTTTAATTTAAGAAAATTAAAGCAATATAAAATGGTGTTTGGAAATACCTTCTGAAACTGCTGTAAATAAGAGTAACAAATACAACCCATTTCTCAAATTCTAATTTCAAACTTTGTAACTTGTGTGTACCAAAACATTCACCACACATTTGTAGTCAGACAAAGACAACAGGAATGCAGGGTCCAAACAAACTTTAATTCCAACAAAAAGCCACACATTTCAAATAATGTTGCCACTAACTAAAGCAGCTCAGAGGTCAGAAGAGAGCTGTTTTTCCAAGAGCTTTATTTTCAGTTCCGTTTCTTTTTGCTGAAGCATTGTCAGCTTGATTTGCTCATTGGTCAGTTCAATTTGTTTGACCGCCCTCTCGGTCTCCATTTTGAGGAGCTTTTTATAAGCATCCTCATTACTGGCATGCCTCTTCCGTCTCCGTCTCTCTGGCTCACAAACCTATTGTGGTGGATTGGGTGGAGCAATTATGGTGCTTGTTGATGGTTCACCCTCTGAAGCCTCCACAGGTGTGAGGAAGATGCACTCAGACGAGAGGTTGAGTGGCTCGTCAGCTGACTCCCCAACACTGGCTGGCAAGATACCATGGAGGGCGTGGGAACTCTCCCCTCCAAGGATGTCGAGGACAGCCTCTGAGAATTCACCACCTTTAGAAATAACACATTTGTATTGCACATTTCATATGACATGTAGCTCATAGTGCTTCACAAAAGTGACATGAAATGAGAACCTTGAACATTAATGTAATATAATATGGGATATAAAATAAGTGCACTGTAAAAAAAAAAAATGAACTGACAAACTTATTTTGGCAATAGCTGCACAGCCTTAGTTTACTCAACTTCAGGGCCCATTGGTTGTGTGCAGTAACAAGTCCTGAATTTCAGTCAACTCCATAAGGCTGTGCAGCTGTTTTTCCTTAACCTAAATTGGTGACAAACACTTGTCACTGGGTGCACATAATCTAGAAACCAGACAGGTCTCACCTTTGAAGAGCTTGTTCCCAGTTTGGGGGTTTTTGGCTTCTGCCTGGTCCTTGGTGGCTTTCTGTTTCAGGTTCTTCCACCGAAGTTTTACCTGCTCCACAGACCTTAGTTGGCCACTGCCGGTGGCATTTACTTCTGCCGTTATAGCAGCCCAAATTTCTGCTTTACGCTTCGCAGACACACTGGTCTGGCCAGGGGTACTGAAAGTTCCAAACAAACTTTGATAGTTCAAGCGTACCCCATCCAGCAATGCATGGGTTTCAGCAGCTGTAAAATTCAACCCCTTACTCTTATGGGCCTCCATGTTGTCTGGTGCTTGATCAACCGGCCTCTCTTTTATCCCATGCCAGCGAAATTACATTCAGGTGTGCAAGTATCCCAGGTTCATTGGGAAGGGCTTAAATTGGGTTCTCTGAGCAAGAATGGTTCAATTTACATTGGAAGAAGGAGGAACAATGACCTCAATTGTACACCGACACCTAAAAAGAAGGTATAAGCAACGACACTATGCGGAACGCCCTAACCTGCTTGAGCAGTACTCCAATGATGAGCTATATGCACGATACAGATTTGGGCGAGATGATATTACTTTCATCTGTAATATTCTTCGTCCTTACCTTGATCGTGCCACCCTGAGGAGCCATGCCTTGACTGTGGAGGAGCAAATACTTATAGCGCTACGTTTTCATGCGTGTGGTTCCTTCTTTGAAGTGATTGGGGATGGACTGGCGGTGACAAAATCAACAGTGGGCCATATGGTGCATGCAGTATCTTCTGTCCTGACCACTCTGCTGGGTCAATTTGTGAGATGGCCTGAAAATGACGAGGAAATGGCACGGTCCAAAAGGAAGTTCTTCTCATTGGGGGGGATGCCTAACACTATTGGTGTTATTGACTGCACACATATACATATCCAGGCACCTCATACCAGGGAGTGGGAATATGTTAACAGAAAGGGCCGGCACAGCATTAATGTGCAGCTTGTGGGGAATGCTGACCTTGTTGTCACCAACTGCATCGTAAGATGGCCTGGGTCTGTACACGATGCCCGTATTCTGAAAGCAAGCTACCTCTTTCAAAGGTTCCAGCAGACCACACCAGATGGCATCCTCCTTGGTGACAGTGGTTACCCCCTTCTACCCTGGCTGATGACCCCGTTTGCCACTGTCACCAATGACTCCCGGCAGAGGTACAACAGTGCCCATGCCACAACAAGAGGGACAATTGAGCTCCTGAATGGGGTGATAAAACGCAGATTTGCCTGCCTGAATTATCTCCGTGTGGAGCCACAGAAAGCCTGTCACATCATCTGTGCCTGCATTGTGCTACACAACATAGCACAAACAAGAGGAGTGCCACAACAGGAGGCTCCCATTGATGGACCTCCTCCCTGCACAGAAGGCCCTGATCTGCAGCCTCCACCACCACTGCAGCCTGATGGTCCTGCTGGAAGAGCTGTGAGAAATGCAGTGGTTAATCTTTATTTCTCCAATTAAATGGGTTAAACTATGAGATGTGTGCACTTGCATTTTTCATTGTCACAGTTTATATCATGCTGCACATTGAAACACTTTCCAAGCATTTTCAAGGTATATTTTCATGCTTCTGATTTAAAAAAGACAAATTTGACTTCAGTCAGAAGCTTAAAAATGCACTTTTAAAATGTTTGGAAATGGCTTGAATGTGATTTTAAAACACGCAGCAATGTATTTCGGTAAGTGTTTGTGTACAGATTATTTTACTTATCAAATCAGATGCCATTTTACTATAAATGACCATAATCATGTTTAGTGGAAGCCTTCTACATAATGGTGACAAATTAGGATGGAAAAAATGTTTTGAAATTGTGTCACTGACAAGCTATATACCATCCAAGTAATGCAATTACAATTTCAAGCAGTTTCAAGCACTTTATTCAAAATCCAATAACTTGAACCTTGAACATATCACTACAATTAAAGCGTTTCCAAGGATTTCCAGCACTCGTGACAACCCCGTTGTCCTAAATAGCTGAGTGGTCCGTGGCTGTAAGTGCACTCTGAAAGTGGAAGAAAGAAGTGTATGAGTATATCTTTGTCATCGTCAGGAAGCATGACATCACCAGCATTACCGTAGCACTTCTGAATGAACTGCATAATTGATACTCGTACCGTGTAAAGTTACGTTTCCAAAGTACTGCAGCAGTCTGGTCTGTACACATGTAGCTTGCTGTGTTGCCAATGACGTAACGCTAATAAACTCTGAACGGGTTGGTGTTAGTTTAAAGAGTTAAGGCATGATGTATGTCCGATTAGTTCCATTTTAAGTTAAACCATACACCGCAAAATTCATCAACAAAGCCAGCTACCTCGCTAGCCCACTAGCTACTTAACACACAAGTCAATGGAGCTGAGTTAGCTACCGTTAGCACAAACGTGGCTAAATTAGAGATCGCTGAGGCCTGGTTTTAAGTAGCTGACAATTCAAGTAGTTGGCTAGTTTGATATGTTGGTTGGCGTTCATATTGCCTTAAAACCGCTACACATTAGACGACAGGAAACTTAGACTTTTGACGTGACAGTTGTGCTCCCAGCTGCTCCTTTCGCGAAGTAGTCCGCCATGTTTCAAATCCGGAGGCGGAGACACAGGATTTGGAAATCCTTATCCGGCCAGGTAAGGATCACGGTGATCCAATCTGCCAGTGTTTTGAAATACTCAGATAAAGTCAGCAGGATCACCTTGATCCATGATTGAGAAAAGGTGGATTTCATTATCCGGATTATTCTGATCCAGATTACAAGTTTTGAAATACTGGGCCCAGAGCATCATTTGATATGAAAGATTTCAGCAAAGAAGCTCTCAAGTCTTGTGTACTGGTGTGTTTCCATTGTCCATTGTCATGATCTGCAACATGTTTTGAAAACTTTGACCCCCAAAGTCTCAAAAATATTATTTTGTGACTTAGGTACTTCTTGCACACAGGTCTTCAATTCACTTTCAAAAAGGTCTCAGTTCTACTGCAGGAAAAGACGACAGGCGTAGCTTGCTTTGGTGAACCTAAGACCCTCCCCCCCACACCCAATACCTCATTAAGGGTGGGTGCTGTCGGATAGCTCACTCGGTAAAGCATCGCGTTGCAAAGCAGAAGTGACCATCACGTAGCGGGTTCGAGCCCTGCTTCGTACCAGCCGGCAGTGGTCGGCAGCTTTTTCAGAGTAGCGCACAATTGGCTATTGCGCTACAGGGTTGCAAATTGGGAAGGGACTTCGTTGCTCAAGCGCCTCCTGTTGGCCAGACGGGCGCTCGTCAGGAAGATTCTAAGCCTGGTCATGTCCGGGTATCCTCCGCCCTCGTTCTCAACTTGCGAGGATTCAACCAATGAGTGTATAAGAAGCGGTGGTTGACAGGCGCGTGCTTCGGAGGAGAGCCGCAAACTGTCTACACTCTCCTGAATTGGCAGCAAGGGGTCGCATACGAGCAAGCCTTGTACATAGTTCACCAATTGGGTATTCCAGATTCGGGTGGGATTGGAGATGCCAAATTTTAAATAAATAAATAAATAAATAATAAAAAAAAAATTAAGGGTGGCATGGCGGCACAGTGAGTGGTTCTCTTGCCTCGTGGCAAGAATGTTGCAGGTTTGAATCCAGCCTGGGGCCTCTCTGTTTGGAGTTTTTTTGTTGTTCCCATGTTTCCGCAGTAGGCTGACTGTAGACTCTAAAATTGTCCATAGATATGAATAGTTGAGTGACTAGGATGTGATTTGATTCCTGCATGTCTTTAGAAGCGTATGATGGCAAACACAATAGCTGTGAAAAGTCCTGAAAGTGTCATTAAAGAATAAATGAAAATTAGCTCACTTGGTTAAGGCGCCACATTGCGGAGCAGTTACTACCACAACCCGGGCTCAAATGCCAGTCGTACCAGCCGGCAGTGGTTGGTAGCGTTTTCAGAGCACTGCACAATTGGCTTCGCGCAGCAGGGAAATAAACTGGGAGGGATTGCTGGATAGGGACAGTTGAATTGCGGCATTGTTCGTTGCTCAAGCACCTCTTGTTGGCCAGCTGGGTGCTGGTCAGTAAAATTCCAAGCTTGTTCATTGTCGGATGTCCTCTGCCCGTGTTCTGAACTTGCAAAGTCTTGAGCTATGACTGTAAATGGAGGCAGCGGCTGACAGGTGCGTGCTTCAGAGGAGCGCCACGAACTGTCTTGCTCTCCCGAGATGGCAACATGGGGTGGCACACGAGCAAGCTTGCATACATAGTTTGCTAATTGGGCATTCCAGATTCGGGTGGGATTGGAGATGCCAAATTTATTTTCCAAAAAAAAAAAAAACTGATAAAAATCTAGCTCACTCATAATTGAATATGGAGAACTATATTTGCTCTTCTATAAAGTCCAAGTTGTTGTGTAAGCTCCAAGCTGATTTACTCCTTGCTTTATTTAAAAATGTGCTGTAGTTGATTTTTAAGGGGCAGTCAGTGATTTTATTCATTTTTGCTAACTCCTGTTTGACCAGCCATAAAGAAGTTCACTTCCCCATCCCCTCCCCTCCCTTTCAGCCCCCCCCCAACTCCCACTGAGAATTAGGAACAAGTGTCTCCCTCTCAGCAGGTATTTCCCAGTGGACACCTACAGAATGGCAAGCTGCATGAAAGCTATCTTTAGCAGTTTTAGTTGTGCTGCCAGGAACATTCCATGGCGGAAGTCAAGACAAGGTTTAGGTCCCCCATCTTAGAGCTGACAGTGTAACTCTAAGGTGCGTTTGGATAATTTGGCAAAATAATTCAATCAAAATAGTTTTTGTGCAGCATTTTTATTGGAGATGCTATAGTGACTCTCAGTACACAAACAAACCTCATTTGGCTTTGGTGGTGTTCTTGAACTTTTCCATACCGTAACAGCCAGAGAGAAGTCCCATACTGTGGTATGCTCCATTACAGTGATGAGAGTGGACAGCAAACCGGCCAGGCCCCTTACAGAGTTTTTTTGGGTTTTTAATTAGTACGGAAGAATGTAAAAACAGACATTCACACATGAACCAAATAATGTATCATTACTGAAACAAAATTACATTTATGCACATTTTGAACTTCGAAATTTGTGGCAAATACAGGATATCTAACAATGGATGTGCCGCCAGGAATTATACTCATTGCAACTGTTGATTTCATTAACTGATAAAACTGAACTTTTTTTTTTTTTTTTTTTAAACTATTATGCAGTTCTCTGAGCTAGTGGTACTCAAACGTCAAATGAATGCATGTACTTTTTTTTTTCTTCAACCACAATAGCAATCATTGAATTTTAAAGGCTCTTAACAGGCGCATAAATATTTGGACAGATACACTTTTTGATTATTTTTGTTTTGTATAGCATTACGATGGATTTGAAAAGAGTCAATCAAGAAGTCTTTTAAGTGCAGACTTTTAACTTCAATTTCAGTTTTTCCAAAAATATTGTCTGAAACATGCATGAATTTCAGCAATTTTATGTGCAGCCTACTCACTTTTAGTGTGAGGTATCGTTCTGGAACCAAATGCGAGACCAGGACGTTTCAGCAAAAATGAGTTTTATTGAAGTTGGGGGGGTAAACCCCCACAAGGCAGAAGGCAAAGGGTCAGAGTCCACAATCCACAATCAGAATCCCAGGGACAGAATCCAAACTGTACACAGGGCAGCAAACACAAAACTCAGAGTCGGGCAAAACAGGTTCGGTACACAGGCGCGGGTATGTCAGAGAATCCAAAGCCCAGTAGACATAATCCGAACCGTTAATAGGGCAGCAGAGACTAAACTCAGGGTCAGGCAAAACAGGTACGGTACACGGGCAGAGAAGTATCAAAGAAAAAGCCAAAATCAGAATCGGGGACGTTGTCAGAAGTATAACACTATGAATACAAGGCATCAACGACCGCAGCACAGGGAAAACGTTCTGACGAGAGCTGTGAGTGAAATGACTGCTTAAATACACGTAGGGAAGTCACATGCTATGATAGGAAACAGGTGAGCTGGATCAGACTAATTACAAAGGAATGAACATGAGGAAGTTCCTGATTACAAGAAGTTGGCAAAAGCCAAAACGCGGACAGGGATGACAAAGACAACCTATTGACAGACATACGGCTCTGGTTAGGGAGTTCTAACGTGCACAGATAAGGAGGGAGAACAGAGTCTAACAAGTGCGGAGGTTCCGCTGAAACTGCAGCAAAGTAGATTGAGTAAAGCCAAAGGGGTGGAGACTAGAATAGTGCGAATGCTGAGAGCTCGTTAGTCAATGAGTAAGTGCAGCTATTCAATCCCTAGTGCTCGTTAGTAAGTTAGTACTATAAACAGTGTTAGTTTGGGTTAGTAATTTTAACTAAAATAATAAACTGTTAGTATTGTTAGTAATATAGAAAAGCAAGGTGAAGGAAGCAAACGAGATTGGAAGGAATGATTGAAATCCCAGAAACCATGAAATCACCCGAAAGTGTGGCACGCAATACTGGGGCAGTGAGCGATCACATGACGAGACCAGACAGGGGGAGACAAAGTGCAATGCATGGTATGATACAAAACATGGACCGGAATATAACTGCAATGGTGGAAAATGGCAAACAGACAGAGACAAGGCAAAAACAAAACATGGCAATCAAAGCAGAATCATAACATTTAGGGGCTCAAAAGTAATTGAACAAAGAGGCTTAATAAATTATTAAACTGACATTTTTAATACTCAGCAGCAAATCCTGTGCAGTCAATGACTGTCTGAAGTCTGGAGCCCATAGGCATCACCAGACACTAAGTTACTCTCCTAGTGATGCTCTGCCCGGCTGTCACAGCAGGTGTCCTCAGTTCCTGTCTGGTTTTGGGTGTTTTCCCTTCAGCGAGATGCATGCCCAGTTGGATTTGGGTCATATTACTGTCTTGTGTATGGTAGAACATTCCATTTCTTTGGCTGTCCATCTGCACTGTAACACGTTTTAATTAGTTATGATGCATTTTCTTGAAGTACATAATATTGCCCTACATAATTTAGAATTCATCCTCAGTTTTTGTCAATGGTATCATAGCGGCCATACATACCCATACATCACCACCCTTCATAGATGAGGCGGCTTATCCTTCTTTTCCTATCTCTCTGGTATAAGTCTCAGATATCTATAGGGTGTTGCCCTAGAAGTATGAATGCATATTTAGATTTTTCTTACAAGTTTCCAATATTTTAGCCTTTGTGCAGAATACAAGTAATGCCAATTTTTCCTGTTATGTATGAGCCTATTTAGGCTTTATAACTCAGTATTTGTGTCACAGAGACTCTGGAAAATTATTCCAGTAAAGCAAGACATTTGAAATTCAATTACAGAATTATTTAAGAATTAAATTTCAGAATTTACACAAGCTGGCGTCTATATCTGCGCAAAGAGGTTAAATTTGTGAACGCATTAAGTATAAACTGACATTTCATGACACTGTAATTTTGAGATAAACACTGTAAAAGTGCCTTGATCTGTGATAGCAGATTACTTCTTACATGATTTCATTGAAACTAATTGGTGAATCACTAAAATTTTTTGACGTCAAATACTTTATAGGGCTCTAGGACTCTTCGTCCCCGGACTTTTCGTCCCCTAGGAATTTTCGTCCCCGTACTCTTTGTCCCCATGGACTTCTCGTCTCCATGAACTTTTGGTCCCTGGATTGTTCATCCCCAGTAATGCTTTGCCCTCTTTTTGCATTATTATCCTAACCCTAAACATAACCGTAACACCAACCCTAACTCTTATATCATGGCGATCTGTCCGTCATCCGTCTGTCCATTTGTCTGTCAACAATAGTGGCACGTTTTGTTATCATTGGGGGATGAAAAATCTGGGGACAAAAAGTCCTTGGGGACGAAGAGTTCAGGGACGAAAAGTCCTCGGGGACAAAGAGTCTGGGGACAAAAAGTCTATGGGGATGAAAAGCCCAGGGACGAAGAGTCCTGTAACCCTTTACAGGTACATACAACGAACCATAGCCAAAAGGTAAAAAAGCCCAAGTGTAATGTCATTTTTTTACTTGCTGCATTCAAATACTAAAATCAACCCTCTGTATTTTCTCTGATGGTCTTCTCATGATTGGTGACTTTGGCACTGATACGTTACCTCGCAGAGAATGTGCTTGATCTGGCCAACAGCTATGTTTACATGGACACACATAATCAGAATAAAGGCCCAATCAGATTAAAAATGCTTCATGTAAACCAGTGGCGTAGCCAGAACTGAAAATCGGATATGCCAGGAACATCCCTTTACAACTTCTATTAGTCTTGACTTGTTCGCAATCATCTTTCCTAATGAACTATGCATTCACTCCAAAAACACTCCTCTCTATCAGGTGTTGCTAGTTCTCCTCGTGAAAGATGGAAATCATTCATTTGGACGCGCTTTTTTTTTTTGACTTTCAATCAGCCAGACTCAAAATTGTGTACAGGTGTTTCTCATCATCGTCTTTGATTTAATTCCAACAATGTAAGCGATCATGAAAAGCATGTTTGATCGCCTGTAGTGCCCAAAAAATGTAGCGCGGAAGATCCAGAGCAGTTTAATAAAACGTGCAGCCACAAGTAAATTATTTTTCTGAACTGAGTTTAGCCTATTATTTTGTCACACTCGGATCGCATTAAGAAAAATGCAGTTTCTATAATTGCCAATAGTGTATTGTTATAATTGTAAAACGTTTTAATTAGGGAAAATGATTGAGAACAAGTCAGGAGCAATAATTGTTCAACCGCGTCCAAACGAATGATTGTCATCTTACCTTCACGAGGAGAACTAGCAACACCTGATAGTGTGGACTGTTTTCAGAGTGAATGTATTGTTCATTAGGAAAGATGATTGTGAAGTCAGGACTAATAGAAGTTGTAAAGGGATGTTCCTGGCACACCCGATTTTCAGTTCTGGCTATGCCACTGATGTAAACATGTCAATTGGAAGATTCTGATCTGATTCAGACCATTCGGAAAGAAACTTCATTCCGAATGAGAGAGGTGGTTTATGCCGATCATCATTCCGAACAACGTCCATGTACACACCCATTCGGATCCTGTCTTCGCGGTAGGGGTAAAATTGTCTTCACTGCGCATGTGTGCTACAAAGAGCGAATGAGCACGTGCAGACAATGTGGCATTTGTTTACAACAGATGCGGAAGTACAGCTTTTTTGTATTCTACTTCTTCTAATATTTCCGGAAAATTAGACAACCCCCCTGCATACCCAAATGAATCATTCTGATTAAACGCGTGGTGATGTATATGCAAGTCATGATCGGATCATTTCATTCAGTGTCCATGGGAATTTGGATTTGGAATTTCCGATCAACCGAGGTTAGGATCAGATTGGAGAAATTTTGCGCATGTAAACATAGCTAATGTTGTGAAGGGGTTTAATTGAACCAGGGTAAAAATTCTTCTGTCATCCACCAGAGTTATTATCTGTGGTCGTGTTTGCCTTTTTCTTTTTCAGAACTCACCTACGCTTTCTGTTTAAGAACAAGCCAAAAAGTTCAGTTGGCCACAACTAATTGATTATCTTTCTCTCTGGTGGGTTTGTCTGCTTTTTCAGTCAGATAATGGCTTGCTTTACAGGCACTAACAGCTCTTTGGACTTCATATTGACAGTTAACAGCAACAGATTCCAAATGAAAGTGTAACTCTTTGAATCAACCGTAGACCTTTTATGAGTTCACATTTGAATGAGATTATTATCAAACACACCTGGCCACAGAACAGGTGTACATCAAATTGTCAAAATAGTTAGGTCCCTAAAAAAGGGAGGACCTCTGTGATTCCTATGCCATCCACCTAATTTCAGATGGGTTAACCCTCAAACTGAAGCAGAATTTCCTCACTTTTGCTTTGTTAACGATAGCTAACTTGCTAGCTAAGGTACTGTTAACGCCAATGCCTGATTAAATTGGGCTGCCGCTAGCTACTATTTGCGTTTTCCTTGGCGGTACAAGACTATTACAAACAGCCATATTAATGCAATGTAGCTACATACAAATGGCTTCTTTTTCTTTTTTTTAAAATTGGCATCTCCAGTCCCACCCGAATCTGGAATGTCCAATAGGGGAACTATGTACAAGGCTTTCGCATATGTAACCCCCTGTTGCCAACTTGGAAGAGTAAAGACAGCTCGCGGCTCTCCTCCGAAGCACGCGCCTGCCAGCCACCGCTTCTGATACACTCATTGGTCAAATCCTCGCAGGTTCAGAACGAGGGCAGAGGATACCCGAACATGAACAAGCTTAGAATCTTCCTGATGAGCGCCCATCTGGCCAACAGGAGGCGCATAAGGAACGAACAAAGCAACTTATATTACCCTTCCCGGCAGACCCTTCCCAATTTGCATTCCTGTAGCGCATTGGCCAATTGCGCGCTACTTCTGAAAAAGCTGCTGACCACTACCGGTTGGTACGACCGGGCTCGAACCCTCACCGTGATAGTCACTTCTGCTTCACAATCAGTGTTGCTTTCGTCAACGAAAATTATGATGAAATATCTCCATCAACAAACTTTTATTGCGCAATGAAAACGAGACGAGACGTAACGAAAATGGTGGTCATGTGATGATAACTATAATTAAATGTATATTGCAATATTGTTGGCAAATAAAAACAAGACTAAATGTAGTTTATAAAACCAAAACTGATAAAATGTCTCTTCATTTTCGTTAACGAGTTGAGATGGGATGAATTGACGTTATAATTTTTAGTTGCGTTACTAAGATATTATTTTGCAGCATTTCCGTTTCATCTGCTGTGCCAGATTCACTCCAGGGTCAAGTTGCCTTCAGCCGTCGACTCCCAGGCTGCTCAGCCTGTCAGGCTGCGTAAACGCCCTCCCCAAGTACAACCAATCAGATCGCGAGCTAGAGTACAACCAATCCGCTCAAGAGGCAGCCAATTCGATTCGAATTCCTCTCCTCGAAGCGGGCTTAAGAACATCAATAGTTAAAAATGAATACATTTAATCGTGAGTTTTCTCATTAAAGAAACTGATTAGTGAAGTAACGTTGGATATTGCATCTACTTTGATTATGTTAACCAATGCAAACAAGTGCTATTTTTTTGTCTTACAGTTAACTTATAGACCTAACCCTAGCTAAACAGGTCATACTTTTTAACTTAAACACTTTTACATTATAACTTCAAATATAACTCTGAAACATAAAATTGGCCTACTTGTGAGATATTTTCTTCAATAAGCTGTTTAGTTGAGCTTCTTAAAAAACTGCAAGTTGCAGTAACCTTAGCTGCCTCCAAGGCTGATTGTAGAGACTAGCGCCTTGTAGGCTGGTTAGAAGGCTAATGTTTATTTCATATTTTATAATCTTGAATAGTATTCAGTAAGATGCCTTCAAGGCTGATTATAGAGGCTAGTGTAATGTGCGGGGAAAAGAAAAGCCACTAGATGGCAGTATTGACATTTTTTTTGTTAAGCAGTCTGGAGCTAGGTTTGGGGCATGTCCCGGGCATGCCTCAGAGGGGGCTGGACAAGAGTATATAAGGAGAAAAATTGAGAGAGTGGAAGGGTAATAGGAGAAATTGCAAGGAGAAATTGTGGAAGGATACATTTGACCAGACCTGTCACTCTTTTCAAGACCTGTGAAGCTTTTTGTGGATTTTTGCCTGTGTTGGAGCATTTTCCTGTCCCAGGACATCGCAACACAGCAGCCCATCTCAATTACCAGGGGACTGTAAATATCTCTTTTTTTTTTATTTCAATCTTGGTCAGTAGGGTAGATTGTAGATTAGTTCTAAGTGTTTGTTTAATAAAATCTGTTGAAGTTTAAGAATTTTGTCTGTCATCCTTGCTGTCCGTGACGTCATAACAAATTGACGCCATAACAAATTGGGGCCATAACAAATTGGGGGCTCGGGTCCGGGATTGACCATTTTGTGAGTCATTTATTGAAAATCTAAAATTTCAAATTGTGAATTTTTTTTTTTGAATTTTCCTAGATATATATTGACAGATCAACAGCAATGGATGATTTCTTGGCATCACCAACCATAGAGGTTTTGAAGTCTTTTAAAAAGACAGAACTGCTAGAAATATGCAGACAGTTAGAGCTGACAGATGTAAAACCAGCCATGCGAAAAGCAAGACTGGCTAGAGAGATTGTTGAATATTACATTGATGAAAATGTGTTTGCACCAGGAGATCTGGAACAGTTTCCAGTGGAAAATCCAAATATAGAAATGGAACTTAAATTAAAAATGCTACAGATTGAAAGAGAGGAAAGAGCATTCGAGAGAGCAGAAAGAGAAAAAGAAAAACAAAGAGTTCGAGAGAGCAGAGAGAGAGAAAGGCAGTTTGAGTTAGAAAAATTAGCAAGAGAAGAGAAAAAAAAAGAGAAAGAGGAAAGAGCAGAAAGAGAGAGACAGAGACAGAGAGATTTCGATTTAGAAAAATTAGACAGGGAAGAAAGGCTCCAAACGGAGCAACTAAAAATCAAAATGCAAGCTGAAAACAAATTTCGGGCTAGCCAGGAGGTAAAGCTGGTGCCTCCATTCTCAGAGAAGGAGGTTGATGAGTATTTCCAGTGCTTCGAGAAGGTAGCTAAGAGTTGTCAGTGGCCAAAGGAACACTGGCCTCTGATGTTGCAAACTGTCCTCAAGGGTAAAGCTCAACAAGCCTATTTGGCTTTGTCTGCAGATGATTCCTCTGATTATGAGGTTGTCAAAAAAGGTTATTTTGACAGCTTATGAGTTGGTTCCAGAGGCTTACCGACAGAAATTCAGAGGTCTGAAGAAATCTGACAATCAGACTTATGTGGAATTTGCTAACGAGAAGAAGGTTTGCTTTGAGTGCTGGTGTACTTCTATGGAGGTCAAGGATGATTTCAACTCACTAAAAGAGATGGTGTTAGTTGAAGAATTCAAGAACTGTGTCAAGGATGATATTAAGACCTACCTTAATGAGAAGCAAGCACTGAATTTGCAATCAGCTGCCAAGTTTGCAGACGAATATGTTCTCACACATAAGTCCAAATTTCAGCCTAGCAGTAACAATAGATGGTCCCAATTTCAGAAGAAAGGTAACGCTGATACCCAAGATTCCTCACCCAAAGACAAAGACAAATCTGGTGATGGTGCTCAGAAATCCAGTCAAAGGTCTGATCAAAGTGTGAAAGCTGACAGTGACAAAAGTGGTCTAGTTTGCAATTATTGCAAGAAATCTGGTCATGTTACAACTAACTCTTGGTTCCTTAAAGCTAAGAAAGAAAAAGAAAAGGATACCAAACCCAATGCCTTTGTGAAGACAAGATTAGAAACCCCTGTAGTAGATGACCGATCTGCTAAAGTGCCTGCTCCTTGTGAGGCTAAGAAGCCTGATACTGCTGACTTTGTGAGGGAGGAATTTCTTCCATTTGTGTGAGAGGGATTTGTGGCTCTGAATGAGCATTCTCCTCCTGTCCCCATATATATCCTAAGGGATACCAGAGCTTCTCAGTCACTTTTGTTGATGGACTCCTTGGAGTTACGTGATGAGACCGCTTCTGGGGATTTCATAATTGTACAAGGTATTGAAGGGAGGACTGTATCTGTACCCCTGCGCTCTGTATTCTTGAAGTCAGATTTAGTTACAGGACAGGTAAAGGTGGGACTTATGTCAAGTCTACCTATCAAGGGTGTTTCTCTGTTGCTAGGCAGTGACCTGGCTGGGGGCAATGTAGTTCCCCCTGTTCATCTTACTTCGCAGCTGAGCACTGAAGATGGCAATGAAGACCCATCTCTGTATCCTTCCTGTGCAGTGACTCGTGCTATGGCCAAGAAGGCTCAAGAAGAAGATGATGTGGTGCCGTCCAGCACATTGAATTGTCATGACTCAGGTGGTTCGCCTCATGACTCTGTTCAGCCTACTATGGTTTCTCCGTTTGAGGACTTATCAGACACTTTTATCAGTTCTCTATTCAGCCAGCCAGATGGGTCTGGTGATTCTGATGTGTCTGGAGACTTGTCTCTGTCCAGAAAGCGGTTGATTCAGGAGCAAACCAATGATCCTGAAATTTGTGTACTGAAGAAGAGAGCCCTTCCTGATGAAGAAATAGACGCAGTTCCAGTTGGGTATTATCTCAAGGATGGAGTGTTGATGCGGAAGAGGCACCCTCCTGATATCCCTGCCAATGCAGATTGGGCAGTGGTCAAGCAAATTGTTGTTCGAAGGTCTACAGGAATGAGATCTTAACAATGGCTCATAGTTTGCCTTTAGGAGGTCATCTTGGTGTTAACAAGACTGTTGACAAGATCATGAAACACTTCTTCTGGCCTGGACTTCGGAAAGATGTTTCCTTTTTTGCAAAACCTGTCACACTTGTCAGGTAGTTGGAAAAACACCAGTTAGACCCACCTGTAGCTCCATTGCAGCCTATCCCAGCATTTGGGGAGCCCTTCTCCAAGGTCATCGTTGATTGTGTTGGTCCATTACCCAAGACTAGATCTGGAAATCAGTACTTGTTGACAATCATGTGTGCATCTACCAGATTCCTGAAGCCATACCTCACGCAACATCAAGGCAACTGCAATCTCGAAGGCTTTGATAAAGTTCTTCACGCTGTTTGGCCTTCCCAGGGAAATTCAGTCAGATCAGGGTAGCAATTTCACTTCCGGATTGTTTCAGCAGGTTGTGTATGAACTAATTGCGAAGCAGGTTCTTTCCAGTGCCTATCATCAAGAGAGTCCGGGTGCCTTAGAGCGGTTTCATTCCACTCTCAAGACAATGATGAGGACTCATTGTTATGACCATGAGAAAGACTGGGATGAAGGTGTTCATTTGCTGTTGTTTGCAGGTAGAGAAGCAGTGCAGGAGTCTACTGGATTCAGTCCGTTTGAGCTAGTGTTTGGCCATGAAGTGAGAGGACCTTTGCTATTGTTGAGTGAACAATGGCAAGAGAAAGAGCCGCATATCAGTCTGTTAGACTATGTTAACAAGTTCAAGGAAAGACTGCGTGCAGCTTGTGACCTAGCCAAAGAGAACTTGAAATCAAGTCAGGGAAAAATGAAAACTTGGTATGATCATTAGAAGCCGTGAGTTTAAACCAGGAGACAAGGTCCTTGTGTTGTTTCCCTTGCAGTCCAAACCATTGCAGGCTAGATTTCATGGTCGTTATGAAATTCTGACAAAACTCAATGATCTCAATTACATTGTGAAGACTCCAGATAGGAGAAAGCCAAAACAGTTGTGTCACATTAACATGCTGAAGCCTTATCATGATAGGAATGCTAGGGTTGCAGCTGTCACTTCAGATCCTCCTATGGCCGAGACTTGTGAAGATGAGGGGAGTTTCAAGATGATGAACCTAGAATTAAAGCTGAAGTTCTTTCATGTAAATTGTCAAATTCTGAAGTGTTGCAAAATCTTGATGTAAAACTCCAGCACTTAGAACCCTCACAAAAAGATCAGTTTGAGAGGTTGATCAAGAAATATAAAGATCTATTTCCTGATGTTCCAAAGAGAGTTTCTATAGCCTCTCATGATGTAGATGTTGGTGATGCCAAACCAATAAAACAGCATCCGTGCGGATGAATCCTGAAAAGAGAAAGATTGCTGAGAAAGAGGTTGAGAACATGTTAGAACATGATATTATCAGACCCTCTAACTCAGATTGGAGTTCACCCTGTGTTCTAGTTCCAAAACCTGATGGAAGTACTAGATTCTGTACAGATTATCGCAAAGTCAATGCTGTAACTAGAACTGATGTGTTTCCAATACCTAGGATTGATGATTGTATCGATAGAGTAGGGCAAGCAAAGTTTCTGACCAAGATGGATTTATTGAAGGGTTATTGGTGTGTGCCTTTAACTGAGAGGGACAAGAGCATCTCTGCTTTTGCCACACCATCTGGGTTATACCAATATGAAGTCCTACCCTTTGGCATGAAAAATGCCCCAGCCACGTTCCAAAGGATGATACAGTCTACAATCGCCGGATTGCCACACACGGGTGCGTACATCCACGACCTGATCACATGGAGTGACTCCTGGGAAGAACATCTGAAAGATGTAGAGACGTTGTTCCAGCGCTTGACCCAGGCTAACCTGACTGTTAACCTGAACAAGAGTGACTTTGGTTGTGCTACTGTCATGTATCTTGGCTACGTCATAGGCCAGGGTAAGGTGGCACCCATAAATGCTAAAGTCCAAGCCATCATGGACTTTCCAGTTCCTGACAACACTTTGAGGTTTATGTTTGTACAGGGCAAAAGCCAATGATTGTATATACTGACCACAATCCGCTAATGTTTTTGAGTAAGATGAAAAACAAGAATCGGAGATTGTTGAATTGGAGTTTGATTTTACAAGAGTTTGACTTGGAAATCAAGCATGTAAAGGGTGCTGACAATGTAATTGCCGATTGCTTATCCCGTGTTTGAGTATGTATATATATATCACCTGTGTTTATTAGCATATTGTATTATATGTATATATATATATATACACAAGTGTCAACCATTTTTGTATTGAAAAAGAAAAAATTTTGCCTTTATGAGTCAAAATTTTTCCCTTTTGGAATGGAGGTGTAATATGGAAAAAAAAAAAAAAAAAGCCACTAGATGGCAGTATTGACATTTTTTTGTTAAGCAGTCTGGAGCTAGGTTTGGGGCATGTCCCGGGCATGCCTCAGAGGGGCTGGACAAGAGTATATAAGGAGAAAAATTGAGAGAGTAGCTGGAGTTGGAGAAATTGCAAGGAGAAATTGTGGAAGGATACATTTGACCAGACCTGTCACTCTTTTCAAGACCTGTGAAGCTTTTTTTGTGGATTTTTTGCCTGTGTTGGGCGTTTTTCCTGTCCCAGGACATCGCAACACAGCAGCCCATCTCAATTACCAGGGGACTGTAAATATCTTTTTTTTTTTTTTATTTCAATCTTGGTCAGTAGGGTAGATTGTAGATTAGTTCTAAGTGTTTGTTTAATTAAATCTGTTGAAGTTTAAGAATTTTGTCTGTCATCCCTTGCTGTCCGTGGCGTCATAACAAATTGACGCCATAACAAATTGGGGCCATAACAAACTAGTGTCTTGACCAGGCTTGTTAAAGGCTAAATTTTTTTTTTGATTTTCTAGATATATATTGATCAACAGCAATAATCTTGGCATCACCAACCACTAGTCTTTTATTCAGTCAGATGCCTTCAAGGCTGATTAACAAATTAGCCATAACACTAGTGTCTTGCAGGCTGGTTAGAAGGAATTTTGATTTCATATTGTATAATGACTAGTATTTGATTTCATATTGTTTAAACTTTAATTGTAATCAGTAAGATGCCTTCAAGGCTGATTATAGAGGCTAGTGTCTTGCAGGCTTGTTAGAAGGCTAATTTTGATTTCATATTGTATAATCTTTACTAGTATTCAGTCAGATACCTTCAAGGCTGATTGTAGAGACTAGTCCCTTGCAGGCTGGTTAGAAGGCTAATGTTGATTTCATATTGTTTAATCTTTAATAGTATTCAGTCAGATGCCGTCAAGGCTGATTGTAGAGACTAGTGCTTTCAAGGCTGATTGTTGAGAATAGTGCCTTACAGGCTGATTAGAAGGCTAATGTTGATTTCATATTGTATAATCTTTAATAGTATTCAGTCAGATGCCTTCAAGGCTGACCGTAGAGACTAGTGCCTTGCAGGCTGGTTAAAAGGCTAATGTTGATTTCATATTGTTTGTAGGTTGAATCCAGTGCTCTCTGGGTTCTGAAATAAATATGTTGTAATTCAAAACAGGACATCTTCAATGTCTGACTCTTGAATGGATATATTCCTAAATCCATAAGGATGATAACATAACCTTGTTTGAACTGTAAAATGGGTTTCACTAAAAGAAATGTTGGTTTTGTCTAGACTACATTGACTGGGTTAAATTGCATGACTAAAAAGAGACTAAAATACAATTTTCATTTACTAAAACAAGACTAAAATGTTATCAGTTTTCGTTGACTTAAACTAGACGAAAATAGTCTTGGATTATTCTGACTAAAATGAGACTATAATGCTTAGCGTTTTAGTCGACTAAAACTTGACTAGATGAAAAAACTATGAACGTGACTAAAACTAATAACTGAAATGAGAGTTTGACACAAAGACTAGACTAAAACTAAAATTAAAACAGGCTGCCAAAAACAACACTATTCGCAATGCGATGCTTCAACCGAGTGAGCTATCCGGCAGCTCTATACTAATGGCTTCTAGCTGATAACAATATAGTGGTACTTGGTGGGGAAATTAATTCATGTAAAATTCACATCTGTGCATTTTGGAGACCATTGCATCTTTCTCACTCGCCGTTTTCACGAATATTGAGAGTTCCTCCTCTTCCGCTACATAGGCAAGATGGCGACCATTGAGGGTGAAAAGTATCCAGCGTTCTGCACTCAATTTTTTGTCCATTATGAGTACACCCTCCGGTTACATACAGCGCACTGCCTTTTGCAGTACTTGTTTTTGTGAGACAAAGCCCCTTTTTCAAGTGTCTCAAAGAAACTTGTCACTCACAAGGATTCTATGTCTCCCAACAACATAGAACAAAACAATTCCTTTTGAATTTACCCTTTAGTGGGACAGTTAGTAAGGAGAATTTATAAAACTAAACATTAATGCATCACTTTCAAACTGTTGTGTGCCAAAATTAAGGAGTTACAATTTATGGAGACTTGCCTTTTTGTGACACTGGTTATTTGCGGTTTTTGTACAGGGGATACAGAAACATGTAACAATTCATGTGGCGGTTTTGGTATTGGGAACCTTGGTGACTGTTGGTGCAGCTGCAATAACTAATAATCCTCTTTATTACCCTGATATTACATGCAAGTTAACAATGGTAAATAATATGCAAACTAATGTTGTATGGAGGGTGAATTTACTGTTAGCAAGCTAAAGCCCAGCCGAAGAGATGAGTAGCGGTTACAAACTATCTAGCCAGGTGAACACCAAATACAATTTTTTCCTCATCTCTTGAGCAGTCTTTATGAGCTTTAGCTGTTTAAAAGTGTATGCCATTTTTGGCTTTGTAGACATTAAAGGTCCCATATTATGCTAAATTCACTTTACTATGGTTTTCTAATAGAAATATATGTCCCCTAGCCTGTCTGTACACCCCCAGACATGAGAAAATTCTGTCCTCTCAGTCTCTTGCTTGCTCCACCTTTCAGAAAATGTGTGCTCAAACAGGCAAATCAGAGATTTTCACTCCCTGACGTCAAGGAGGGAAATAACTCCTCCCCCCAGGTTGGAGACACTCTCTTTGACACTCCCCTAGGCAGATGAGCTCTGCCCTCTGAAATAGCCTTTTGGCTATTTTTGTTCCCTCATAGCATGAACATGGCAAAGCCAAGATCAAAGCATGGCAATTGCGGTGTTGTTGGCTGACGAGCGTAGCAGTCTATTTTTACTCCTTTCATCTGAGCCTCTGAAGAATCAGAAGATCGATTTTATTTTTGGTGGAAATGTACCCACAAATATTCCTAAAGTGTTGTATGTGTGCGCTCATCATTTCACTGATGACTGCATTTAACCTGAGCCAGTCCAAAGCAGGCTTTGCAAAATATCTGAAGATAAAGCGTGGATCGGTTCCAACTGTCCGTGACTCAATGACAAACGTGGAAGCTGCCAGTTTTATCATTTTGTGTTGCTTTACTGCACAAGCCTACCTAACGTGATAGCCTGTTGAATGTGGCTGTAGCAATGCCGCTAACGTAGCAAAGTGACTGTTGCTTATGTTTGTGAGCTAAATATGCAAGACTAAATAATATCAGGAAACATTCAACAGAAGGTCCGTGAACATAAATCTCATTTGAAGCTAATGTTTTATACTTGTTTGTAATTTGGTTGCTTGTTACAACTGTTCACAGTAATGGAACTTACTGTCTGTAAAACCTATATTGCTGGGTAATGTTTGTCTCTGTTGTTGTTATGAATGCTCGGTACTGTATGCAGTCGCCACAGAAGTGTCTGTTACTACCGCATGTTAGTTCGCGTGCTGTGCTAACTGGGCTGCAGTTAGACCAGACGTAGGCTTTGCAGAGCTTTGAGTAGGTGTTTGGGTTTGCTTATTGTGGCTGGGAAATGATCGTTTTACTTATCCATGACCAGAGTCAGCCGGATACTTTGCCTTCATGTAGGCCAGCTCTCTAATGCAACTGTGGTGAAAGCAACCGCGAAACGGACTATAACTGGTGTGGTATAACAAACGATTTCTCTGCATTGCTGTGGCGGAATTTCATCAAACTTTCGATATGATATTTGAAATTTGAGGTGCTGCAATATACCGTAGCCTCGTTGAGAAATTCCAATCATTGATAAGTGAATTTTTACCCTCAAGTACATGTGTCAGAGCGGGTTTCTGGGTTGTTTGTGGTGGCCAATTTGCGCTTGAAAAAGATTCCTCATGCTCCTTGCCCTCATTCATTGTGTTTTTTTTGCTTGATGCAGGCCAATAACTTGCCACCTCGAATACTGTAACATCTTTTCCGCCATAAAGGGATACTTCTTCCAACATGAATTTTTTAAGAAATGAGAAGCTATGCACTTCATCAGTTAGAGTTGAAATAATTATTGCCAGATGAAACATATTAATCCCTGCAACAAAAATACAATCATAGTATTTGTTTACGTTGCATTTATTTCCAAATGGCAACTTTTTTGGATGGGCAGCGAATATTATGCACGTATGTAGTTGTAGGACAATGTGCGCATGTAAGCATAATTGTACATGTGCGTTCACAGGAGGTGGTCTCAGTGTCGACATGAAGTTAAATGTTTACTTGCTAACTTATTTTTGGTTCCATTTCTTGACAGTTTATTATCCAGCTTTCTAGCGAGTTAGATATTCAGTAGACTGGGAATTTATAAACTTCTTCTTGGTATGTTAGCTAACTACTTACGTGAATGTCTGTGACTCACTCACCGAGTCCATTTGCAGAGTCATGAAGATAGCTTAAAGCTTTCATAATGGGAATTTTGTTAAGGCGCTAACAGAAATTAGCATTGCAATCGCGGAAATATTTACAGTCCTGCAATATATTAGGTTTTGACTTGGATATCCTTGCTTAGCCGAAGGCAATGTAGGAGATAAGTTGATAGGAACCAATAGACTGGGTTAATTCAGTTTGGGAGAGTAGAGCAGCCCCCAGCATAGAGCATTCCCGGTAAAAATGAATGTAAGCCAACGGTTACTACTACACAGATGCTAGTCACGAATCAATGTTAGAGACTGAATTCCAAATGTAGCCTCGTTAAATTGTTGTGGTGACTGCATGCCATATTTCTTTGTAAATGTCAAGACCATCCTCCTGGGCTGCAGGCATTACCTTTCCATACTCATTGAGTTGATCAATAGTTGCCTAGGTACCAATTCAATCATCTGTATTTAGAGACTTGGCAGTAGCTGGCGGATTTCGCTATCCATTGACAACGGGGCCGGTAGATCTGTTGGCTGGCCAATCAGAACAGAGCTAATTTAACCCATTTAAACCGGGACAGCATGTGCGCATTTTAAGAACGTGTGGTTGCCGACACAGATATGCGCGTAATTTTGAAAGTACCGTAATTACTGTAAGTTTTGCGCAATAGAAAAAAAATTCCAATTGATCCTGAAAACTGAGAAGCTGTGCTTCAGCCCAAATACAGGTTACTATGCTAAACATAGCAGCATGATTCTCTGCTGGGATTTTTGCATTAGGCCTTAAAGGGTTAATAGAGGGGGACGCCCACTCTGAGGGTGACGAATGACAGGTATCAAATTCACTAGAAATCATGGATTTTGCATTTTGCATTGCTGAAAATTGTATAAACCTCCCTCTTGGACATCCAAAAATACTACAACCCCAATTCCAAAATAGTTGGGACGAATTGTAAATTGTGAATAAAATAAAAATGCAATGGCTTTCAGATCACATGAGCCAATATGTTATTTACAATAGAACATAGATAACATTTCAAATGTTGAAACTGAGACATTTTAAATTTTTATCCATAAAATGAGCTTATTTTAAATTTTCTGGCTGCAACAGGTCTCAAAAAAGTTGGGACACAGGCAAAAAAGGGCTGAAAAAGCAATTAATATATAAGAGACTCAGCTGAAAGAAAATTTAGCATGTAATTAAGTTAGCTGGCATCAGGTGTGTAACATGATTGGCTATAAAAGGGATGTCTTAGAGAGGCGGATTCTCTCAAAAGTAAAGATGGTCAGAGGCTCTCCAACCAGTGAAGGCTTGCGTAAAAAATTGTGGAATACTTTACTATGTTCCTCAAAGTCAAATTGCAAAGGCTTTGAAGGTCTCATCATCGACGGTGCATAACATCATGAAAAGATTTAGAGAAACTGGAAAAATCTCTGTCCATAAGGGACAAGGCCGAAGACCTTTACTGGATGCCTGTGATCTTCGGGCCCTCAGACACCACTGCATCACTCACCGGCATGATTCTGTCATTGACAATAGTAAATGGGCCCAGGAATACTTCAAGAGACCACTGTCCGTAAACACAGTCCGCCGTGCCATCCACAGATGCCACCTAAAACTCTATCATGCAAAAAGGAAGCCATTGTTGAGCATGATCTAGAAGCGCCGCTGTGTTCTGTGGGCCAAGGCTCATTTAAAATGGACTGAATCAAAGTGGCAAAGTGTCCTGTGGTCAGACGAGTCCAAATTTGACATTCTTGTTGGAAATCATGGGCGTTGTATCCTCCGGGCTAAAGAGGAGAAAGACCACCCCTCCTGTTATCAGTGTTCAGTTCAAAAGCCAGCATCTGTGATGGTATGGGGATGCATTAGTGCATATGGTGTGGGACACTTGCAAGTTTTAAAAAGCACCATGAATGCTAAAAGGTATATAAAGGTTTTAGAGCAACATATACTCCCCTCCAGATGACATCTATTCCAGGGAAGGCCTTGTGTATTTCAGCAGGACAATGCTAAACCACATACTGCAGCTATTACAACAGCATGGCTTCGTAGTAGAAGAGTCCGTGTGCTGAACTGGCCTGTCCGCAGTCCTGATCTTTCACCGATTGAGAACATTTGGTGCATAATTAAACAAAAAGTCCGTCAAAGGAGACCCAAAACGCTCCAGCAGCTGGAAGCCTGTATTAAACAAGAGTGGGATCAAATTCCAATGGCTAAACTCAAGAAACTTGTCTCCTCAATGCCCAGATGCCTTCTCTCTGTGCTAAAAAGAAGAGGGGATGCTACACAATGGTTATCAGGCCCCTGTCCCAACTTTTTTGAGACCTGTAGCAGCCATCAAATTTGAAATGAGCTCATTTTGTGGATAAAATTGTAAAATTTCTCAGTTTCAACATTTGCTATGTTATCTCTGTTCTATCTATCTAATAAAATACTGGCTGGTGAGATTTGAAAGTCATTGCGTTTTGATTTTATTCACAATTTCCAATGTCCAAACTATTTCAGAATGGGGGTTGTATATCTTGTCAAAAAACAGCATAGGAACCTTTAATAGTTGAAGTTCCATCTTCAGAGCAATCAATGCTAGATTATAAAAAAATATCTTTTCAAGCAGAGTGATTGAGAAGTCCAGAGGGCCATTTCCTGGTTGAGCCCTTTACTGAATGCTTATATCTTTGGACCAAACAGGGGGGACAAAGCATTTCTTTTCTGAGCTAACAGAGTCCTGAGGGGACATAGATACCAGTGCTATGCATCAGACAATCCATTTATGAAATGACTGGCAGAGTCCAGAATCAGAGAGGAATAAATGATTATAAAATTATTGCTGATACCACCCATAAGTGAATTGTTTTGTGTTCTTTCTCACAGAGATGGATGACCTAACTTTTAGCCGACCATGTATATGTACTTAAACAATGAAATTATGATTAAATTATTCATTTATTCTGCTTGATGCGGCAGTTGTTAAGTGCTGTCTCTCCTTGACAGCGGTAAAGTGGGGTCTATCTGACAGAGAAACACACTTACAGAAAAAGCATTACTTATGCCTGGTTCAACTCAGCCACAGAGTTTTTCATTTATTTATTTTTTATTATTATGTTCCAAAAGTAAAGGTAATTGTTGTATTGATACTGCCATCTCCATTAGAGATCTAATAGATTAATTACTTGACATGCCATAAAGTATATTGTCTTTTCATTTTTATAATGTTTGCAAGAATGTTGTTAAAATATTATTTTTATGAAGTTCTTAATTTTAAAGAAGCTCTGCCAAAAGCCAGGGGGACTATTTTTTGTGGATGTAGAGTTGACCTACCTCTTATATTTTCCATGGGTCTGAATTCGTTCACAAAGGTGAAAACTAAAACCTACAAACGGTATAGTCCTCCAGGACCTGGTTTGCAGTGCCTCAGGCTATTATTTTTGCTTTGACCTTTTCGAAACAGCCTTTGCAGAAGAGCTATTTTAAGAGTAGCCAGTAGAGCTGTTGCATGTCCAATTTCTTTTCAATATTAACCTGGAATGGTTTGCTAGCAATGCAAATTTCAGTCAGTAAAGCTTCTGAAATCATCCTGCTCTAATCAGTTGCAGTGGAAACATCTGTGATTAAAGCAGACCAGCTGTATCAGCTTGGTTTTTCGTGCCACAGCAGCTTTTAATATCCGCATGCACCAGAGGCCTCACCATGCAAAGCCTAGTAATCCTACAGTCATGCTTTTCTGATGTCATTGTGTTTACATTCTTTTGCCATTTACTGTTTCATGTACGCGGCTGCCTCTTTGTGTACGGCCACGCCTTCAGCAGTCCAGCTCACCGGTCTACTAAGACCCGGACCGTACTTCTCCCATTATTCAATTGTTACTTGCATCTGTTTTTTATATTCACCACTGCTATCACTCAGTGGGCATAAGTCAGGGCTTCACTAAGAATCTTTGTGAAGTCTTTTAACGCCACGCATTAACTGTTTTAGTCTGTTTAGACTTATATCCGTATTTCACGTACCTAAATCTAAAGTCTAAACCCAGCACTGTCATTATTTATTGCAGCACTTTATTTTTAAAGTAACATCATTTCCTTTTAGTTTTATATAATACTTAGGAACTGTGTGTACCAGTTCTAGTATTCCTCTTTGTTATTCATAGTATTTGGAACCTGTGTACCTTTTGTTTCATCTGCAATGCCTGTGCCCGCTGACCTGCAGTTGGGAAAAATAAATATACCAAATCCATCCTTGCACCTGAGTCCAGTCTTCAACTTCCTGTCCTCCGTGTAACACTTCGCGCATGCGACACAAATTTGTTACACTTTGCCTCTCAAGTGCAGTTCATCTTTCTAAAACTCTCATCTCTGGTCTATGAAATGTCTGTAAACCAGGTGCAGTTGGTGAGCTGAAAATTGCATGGAAAATTCCTTGAAAATAATGATTGGTCTTGGCCTGTTTTCAGTCATTCAATAACCTAAACATTACGTAAGCTGCAAAAACTCTCAACATTATCAGGTGTGGCCAGTTTTCCTCAATAAGGTTACGTAGAGAAGAAAACATGTCATTTTGATGCAAGATTGCATTTCAATAAATATTATTGCAGATTTTTGTTGCTTATTTCCCAAGGGAATATTTATTAACAGAAATACAGTGAAAGAAGAGGGAAATGCCATAGCCCCGAAGTGTTGAGGCGCAGTCCAAATAAATTGGTAAAGACCAGAGAGGAGAGGGCACGTCCATGCCCAGGCCAGTAGCCGTCCTGGGGCAGAAGCCAGGAGGTGAATCGTCCTGGCAGAAGCAGGACTGCTTGATAGTAGAAGCAAAGGGTTTAGCAGGAACACAGTCCCAATCCTGAAGACCAGTGAATGCTTGAGAGGTGTTCCTAATACACTGACTCAAGAGGGACAGGCAGGAACAATGGATTTTCAAGAGCACAGTCCCAGTCTTGGAGACTGATAGAAAGGCTTGGGAGCTTTGGTGTAATAATAACACACCAAAGAGTAATCACATTTTTCTTCATCATAAGGTGGTGCACTTAATTGTTCTTTGGAAATACATGACCTCAAAAATTTTGTAAGCCAACTTGGTGATCTTGTGTTCACAGCACTTAAAAACTGCCATCAAATTCAAAATGAGCTAATATTTTTCATGAAATGGTAAAACATCCCACTTTCAACATCTGATATTTATGTTCTAGCGTGAATAAAATATAGGTTTATGAGATTTGCACATAATTGCATTCTGTTTTTATTTACGCTTTACATGGCATCCCAACTTTTTTGGAAAAGGGGTTATAAATGATTGAAAACAGGTTAAGACCATTTATGATTTTCAAGGGATGTTCTGTGCTTCACCGATTTTAAGTTCACCAGCCCCCACTGCTGTAAATTCTACTTACAGATTTCCAATGATAAAGTTGCCCCAGTGTTTGAAATTCCATGTGCACTCCTGATTTGAAAATAAGATTCAGACCTGCATCATTTCAGTTGACATGCTTTCAAAAATTCATGAAAGTCTTATTACTGAAGGCACAATGGGCAACAGATAGTCTAAATTGTTCTGGTGAGGTACACATTTCTTTTTTCTTTTAATACATTTTTAAACAAAAAGCCATCTGTCGACATGGATAATGGCATTGGTTCAGCAGTAGTTGGCTAGCAGAATAAAACAATGCATATTTCTACATTTCAAGTAACTGAACTAATCGTAGCAAATACACTAAGAAATCCATTAAGCTTAAATTTACTTTCAGTAAGACACTCCTTTGCTTGAGCAGATGTTTTCATTTAAACAGATCAGCCCACAGTGTTCTAACCCTTTCCATTTACAATACAGACTGGAGAATGACAGTGTTAAGATGAATGCAGTGAAGAGCTTACACCTTCTTAGGGAAGGCATTTTTATGCATGGCTGGGATTTGTTCTAATTGGAAATGTTGTGAGTATTAATGAAAAAGATAAACCACTTACCAGCAGTTCAGTTATAGTGCTTCTGCTTCAGCAATTGAAACTTATCTATACGGTGCAATCTGTTTTCTGTCAGACTTGTATCTCTCACGCCCCGTCATTTGGACCAGTGTCACTCCAACTTGATCAACATGCTATGGCTCAAAACCAATGTCCAATGAACCATGAAATTAAAGGGTTGCCTTTGACACTTAGCATTTCAGAGTCCTGCGGCACAATTTTATTTATCTATTTTTTAATTTGGCATCTCCAATCTCACCCGAATCTGAAATGCCCGATTAGAGAACTATGTACAAGCTTGCTCGTATGCAATCCCGCCATCTCGGGAGAGCAATGACAGTTCAGGCTCTTCTTCGAAGCACGCGCCTGTCAGCCACTGCTTCTTTCCACTTATAGCTCGAAACTTCGTATGCTCAGAACGAGGGCGGAGGATACCCGAATGTGAGCAAGCTTAGAATCTTACTGGTGAGCACCCGGCTGGCCAACAGGAGGCGCTTGAGCAAAGAACAAAGCAACTACTTTTTTAATATCCCAACCCGGCAGTCCCTTTACAATTTATTTCCCTGCAGTGCAAAGCCAATTGTGCTGCCTTAAGATATCAACGTGCCATCAATGCGCCTGACCGCCCCTCATTTTAAGACCCGCATTCCCATGGGTGCTCAGTTTGGAGCAATTACTTTTGCTTTAAATGCAAACTGGGCACTGGATAGGATAATGACAACTGCGCTTGTGCAGACACTAGCAAATACACTTGCATCACGCTTTGCGCCACTAAGCGCTGGGTGTAATCCCCTAGTCATTGAGTTATATTGACTTTCATTTATTTGTTCATAGATGATTCCTTGCTCCTGATCTCTTTGGAACAATGTCAGCTGGTCTTGACACTTAGAGACTGGAGTTTCCACAGCCTTTTGAGGCATTTGACCACACACTATAGGACAAGGGCAAAAAAAGTGGCCGGGAATTCATAGCTGACCGGCCCACTCTCCAGAGGGCAGGGATGGGGAGGTAGTGGCTGGCCAAAAAAAATTCATGTTATTTGACAAAAAAGTATACATTTTAACATCACATTGAACCATATTTCCCATAAAATATTGATATTAGCACACAACAAAATAATTGTTTTGTATATCTAACATACAAACCCAGTGGTGAAATGCATGTGTGATGTTAGCAGATGCTAGCCCCCCCTTCAAGTACCTAAAGCAGGTTTAGTAAAAGATACCATCCTCAAAAGCTTGTACAAAGTAAGTAAAATGCTGTGATGGTCTTTTTTCAGGATGTTTCTAAAAGATGAGGCTTTAATGCTTCCAAAACACTCCTAGTGTTGTGAAAGTACAAAGTGTTGTCTCATGAAACACCAACATACACATAATCCGAGTCACCTTTAAGTTGAACTAATGTACATGTGAGAGAATTTACTCTTCTGTAGGCAAGGGCTGGGTGAGTGATGTCCAAAACCACACAATCCTATATATCCAAAAGATGTCCTGAAATAAATTTAATGAAGCTGTCCTATATTAAAAAAAAAACATTGTCAACATATAAACAAATATATTTATACAGAAATATTATTATTATTATTATTATTATATTTACAAGAATGGGTGTGAAAAAGAAATGTGACTTTGGTGCCATGTAAAATTTTTCAGTAAGACGATTGAATTACTTGGATTAATTCATATATAGCCTTTTTTAAAAATAATGTTACATTCAGTGCTGTGGAAAAGTATATGCCCCCTTCCTGATTTCTTTTTTTTTTTGCATATTTGTCACACTTAAATGTTTCAGATCATCAAACAAATTTTAATATTAGACAAAGATTATTAAGGGAAAAAAGCTATCCAAACCTACCTGGCCCAATGTGATAAAGTAATTGCTCCCCTTTGTTAAATCATGAATTAAATGTGATTAACCACATTTTTTGAGTTCAATTTCACTAGCCACACCCAGGCCTGATTACTGCCAGACCTGTTGCATCAAGAAATCACTTAAATAGAACCTGTCTGACAAAGTGAAGTAAGCTAAAAGATCTCAAAAAGCAACACATCGTGCTGCAATCTTAAGAAATTCAAGAACAGATGAGAAACAAAGTCATTGACATCTATCAGTCTGAAAAGGGTTACAAAGCCATTTCTAAGGCTTGGGGCTCCAGCGAACCATGGTTAGAGCCATTATCCACAAATGGAGAAAACTTGGAACAGTGGTGAACCTACCCAGGAGTGGCCGACCTACCAAAATTACTCCAAGAGCGACGACTCATCCAGGAGGTCACAAAAGAGCCCAGAACAACATCTAAAGAACTGAAGGCCTCACTTGCCTCAGTTAAAGTCAGTGTTCATGATTCAACAATAAGATAGATACTGGGCAAAAATGGCATCCATGGGAGAGTTCCAAGGCGAAAACCACTGCTGACCAAAGAGAACACAAAGGCTCGTCTCGCATTTTCCAAAAATCATCTTGATGATCCCCCAAACTTTTGGGAAAATATTCTGTGGACTGACAAGACAAAAGTTGAACTTTTTGGAAGTTGTGCGTCCCGTTACATGTGGCGTAAAACTAACACAGCATTTCATAAAAAGCACATAATACCGACATTCAAACATGGTGGTGGTAGTGGGATGGTCTGGGGCTGCTTTGCTGCTTCAGGACCTGGATGACTTGTTGTAATTGATGAAACATGAATTATGCTCTCTACCAGAAAATCCTGAAGGAGAATGTCCGACCATCAGTTTGTGACCTCAAGCTCAAGTGCACTTCAGTTATGCAGCAGGACAATGATCCAAAACACACCAGCAAGTCCACCTCTGAATGGCTTAAAAAAACAAAATGAAGGTTTTGGAGTGGCCACGTCAAAGGCCGGATATAAATCCGATTGAGATGCTGTGGCATGACCTTAAACCTTAAATTCATGCTCGAAAACCACCCAGTGTGGCTGAATTAAAACAATTCTGCAAAGAAGAGTGTGCCAAAATTCCTCCACAGTGATCTGAAAGTTATTTGCCAGTTATCGCAAATGCTTGATTGCAGTTGTTGTCACCGAGGGTGGCACAACCAATTATTAAGTTTTTGGGTGGCAATTACTTTTTCACATAGGGCCAGGTAGGTTTGGATAGCTTTTTCCCTCAATATATGAAATCATCATTTAAAAACTGCATTTTGTGTTTAGTCGGGTTATTTTTGTCTAACATTAAAATTTGTATGATGATCTGAAACATTTATGTGTGACAAATATGGAAAAAAAAAAATCAGGAAAGGGGCAAATACTTTTTCACAGCACTGTATCTTACTTACAGGCACTAAAGGCATAGAATAGCTCACTAACTTCAGAACCGCAGTACTCGCTGGTTGCAAGTTTAATGGCAGGTGATTCTGAAAATATCGAGACAGGGTTTTGGAATGGAAAATTTGGAAAGTCTTCCTGTATTCCAATACAATTTCATTTGGCACCGTAAAACAACGAATCAATATGCATCAAATAGTAGGCTAATAACTAGTCCATCAGTGGGGTCGTTATGTAAGCTCAAGCAAATTTTATCTGAACTCATACTGCGATAGCCTAATAATGAACAATTCACGTCAGTCTCACCACTTCTGTGTCCCCCTCCAAATGAAAACTGCTTGATGCATGAGGATCAGCATGGCCAAACAGCTGGTCAATTTTTTTTGCATTTGAAAGCCTGAGCCTCCATTGTCTGCTTACTTTATTCTCTAAGCTTTTCCCCCCTCCATTGCTTTACTGACATTTTCGTCTAATCTCATCGTCTAAACACGTGTTTAGACTGTTAACGCAACAGGGGACAAGCAAGGCCATTAGTCAAACAAATTTCCCAGCAAGCTTGTCTTCTTAAACTTTTAGGACGAAAACACCAAAATTAAATAAATTGTGAATAGCCTAAGCCCATACATCATTTTTTATTTGCAAGAAAACAGTTTTTCGGTTATTGACGCAAGACAACCGGAATAGTGAAGTAGAACCATAAAAAGTGTGACATAAAACCATGAGTTATTGACAAAATGAATAAACTAGCGAAACAGCGATGGAGCTGAGGGTTTGACACAACTATATGGGCCATAGTTATTCAAGTAATTTCTGTTGCGAATATGTCAACTACACAATAATGAAGAAGGCTAACTCACAAGTGCATATGCGCATTTCCTTAGGGGCCGCTGGTCACTAAGCTGTGGGCCGTCTAAGTAACTGTGGGGTTTTATTTTTGCCGGCTGGACCGGACCACTGACCCAGTAGCCCACCGGGAAAACTCCAGGTATTGTTTTTTGATGCAGTGGCAGGTGTGAAATTTTTTCACATGACCCACTGATGACCCTAACAACATTGACCTCCAAACAGGAAATTATGTTTTGAGGAAAACATTTTCCAGAGCTAAAGTTACCCCATAAATCTACCTTAAAAGGTCCTAATACTTGTCACTGGAGTGGGGTGCTGTCTTCCCAAAATTTTACCAGCTGTCGCGCAATATTTTTTTATCAGGTGGCCCTGACAGGAAGATTCAATAGCAGAACCAGAAGTGAAAATAACCTGGCTCAAAGTCAATAGTCCAGAGCTAGAACACAACAAATAGAGCAATACGGGAAAGGCAGATCACAGTCAGTGAGCTGGAGCATTGGCAGAACGTTGTCAATTAGGAGAGTAAAGGTCAGAAGCAGGACATCAGTTTGAGGGAATGGAGTTAGTGAGCAGTTTCATGGTGGAGACTGAAGCAGGCAGACAAAAGGAAACTGGGAGCCTGAATGAAGAGAGAGTAAGGGAGGAGCAAGTGCATTGGAACCAGACACAGGAAAGTCAAAGTGCAATAAAACAATGGTAAGCACAATCTGGCAAAGAGCTGTGAACTGAGGAACACATGTACATAGAGATGAATAACACGAGAGGCTGATATGGAAAGGGCATGGGGAATGCTCTTAAGAGTAGGAGAGGAAACAAGACAATGATTCAGTTTAATCAAAAGGGAAACACAAAGACAGTGGGAAAGTGATAGATAAATACAAAACTTAGGAACAGAGGTGACACTTTTGAGTTCCCAAAATGAATAATATTTTGCCCTCTGGGTACATTTTAGAAATGTTTTCCTGAAAGAAAGCTTCCATCGCCAGCAAAATCCAGACTACGTGAACAACCCCATTCTCCCCCACCCCAGCTTCGAGATCTCCCTGCAAAACCAAAAAGTCAAACTCAACACGTTTTAATTTTCTATTCAGAAATTCAGTCTACTTTTTATTCCATTTTTGCAAAATGCAACAAAAATATTTCCTGAGGCAAGAAGCTTTGGCTAATTTAATGTCATCCAATTTGGTAAGAAGATTTCTCTTGCTAAGTTACATGAAAACAAAGCTAAACATTATTAAAATGAGGTATTTCCTACTTGCCTCTTTACAAGACTAAAATGCTTGTCAAGGCAGACATTTTGCATGGCCTTCATCATGATTGCCTCCCCCCGGGTGAAATCTAAACCTCTGGAAGACCCCCAGCTGCCGCCTCTACCCTGCACTCACCGTCCCTCATCACTCTGTCTAAGCTGGGAAACTGTGTCACGTCTCGCGAATGGTACCCCTCATTGCCTCTCTAAATTATTCACACCCCCTCGATGCCAAATGTCACGTTCCTGATTAATTATTCATGATCTGCCACATGCACGGCCCCAAAACTTCATTACTCTTGATGCTTCCCCTCCCCCATTTCTCTTCCTTGTCCAGAGGAAGTGCATGGTCGCGATTTCCCTGTTTCCATAACATAAGTGCTCTTCAAGCGCATGCAACATATTTCACATCCTCCCCTCTGAAATCTCTCTTATTATGTATGCTGTATTATAGAACATATCCCTTTAAATTGCTAAACAATAATGTAGACACATAAAGGCTTTAGGCCTACCTAAAGATATCTATCTCTAATAGTGAGAGTGGTGGCACATGTCCATCTGGATTCTGTGGGTTGTAATAGATAAGGCTCTGCAGGCAAGCATTGTGCCTCACCAATCACGACAGTACCTCCCATAAAATGTGCCATCCAGTCTTGTTACTACTATTCTGGGTTCTTAAAATTAAAATCTTTATTATTAAATCACTTATTCATATATCTGCCAAAGGCAGGAACCTACCCCAGACTGTTTGCCAAACCATCATGGGGATGATAAGATATTCACTCTTACCCATGGGAAATGCCGAGCTCCCAATTAGCCGGACTCCTGTCTTTGGGAGAATGCTCACAGGAAATTAAAAGGTGGCTGTAATGCTTCAGAGATGTGTTCCTTTGAAGCTTTGTAAAGAAATGTCGTAGTCATTAAGTTATAATGTCTTTAATTTACATATTTGTTTGTTTGTGCAGTTGATCATGAATGATTCCCTGCTCCTTGTCTCTTCTGAGGAGTATCAACAGGACTTTGATTTTGACACTCAGAGAAGGACTGCCAGAGCTTGTTGAGGCATTTGACTGCACACTACAGGACACAATGTAATCACGCTCTTCACCGCTAATGAAGATTGTCTCTTAATGCACGGGCTGCTGTCTCAAGTTTTTCTCACAGTCATGAGCCACAAACAACCCTGGCAACCTCTGGCAATGCGGGCAGGCCATACAGAGAAAGGCCCCTAGTATATATATAGCCAGATTCAAACCAGATTCCATCCTCATGCTGTGAGACAACAGTGCCACCCACTTCATTACCATTCTTTCCAATTAATTTAACGACTATTGATTTGTTCATTTTTATTTATTCATTTATTATGATTTCAATCCATGAATACATAATTGCTTGAGAAGGAAATGACAAAGGAGACACCATTTTGTTATGATCCAGACAAGGAACCAGATGCAGAGATGGAGTACAATTCAATAGTGGGGTTTCTCGATAGTAATACTGAAATGACTTTGAGGCATGGAACCCAGAGTTGAATGGCACAATTCAGTTGAGATGGTAATAGGCTTGAGCGTGGGGCATGTCCGCACTGGGCTAGAGGCATCCTGGGGCAGTAGCCAGGTGGAGAACACTTGCCTGAGCAGAACTGTCGGGCAGTAGAACCGAATACTTTAGCAGGAACACAGTCCCAATCCCAATGACCGCAGAAGGCTTGGGAGGTGTTCCTAATAAAATGGGTCGGTGAACATACTGAAAAGTGATTAACAAGAATGCGGTCCTAATCCTGGAGACCAAGAGAAAGTCCTGGTCAGCTTGTTCCTATCAATGAAACTCAGAAAAGTTCTTCGTCCTTACGCCTATATATACCTCCTACATTCCCACAATCCCCGCTTGTCTCATTTCTGCGTCCCTCCCACCCTTCCCCTCTCCAAGAGGGAAGCAAGAAACAGCCACCACCTGGGACCCAGGGGGGCTTGAGAGCCACATGGACTCCGACAAGAGATGCGAGCCCCACCCTGAGTCTCGCCACCCGGGGGGCGCCAAACGTCCGCACAATTACAGACCAAGTCCAACACCACACCCGTTCCGATCTCCTATCCGCCCAATCTCCTATCTGCAATCCTACCCAATACTGTCCTCTACTTTGGGAGTGGTCCAGAATTCATGAAACTATAATTAAAAGTTATAAATAATTCCCAAAGACGATAAACTCTAGAAAACAAACATACTGATTGGTTGTTTAATAACAAGTGACAATTAATTTTATTTATTTTATTTCAGATTTATTTGTCAGGGACAACGTACATTAATAAAACATTTTTTCTAAGAGAGAAAAAAAAAGTAAATGCACCAGAATTAGCCAAAAGGATATTTTACATCTGTAGTCTTTGGACTGATGGTAAGAGGTCACCTTAAAAGAATGTAAGAACAAGGTAAAGTTAAAATAATAACAATGCATGCAAACTGTCTGACATTCAAAATATGGAGAGGAAAGAACGAAAAAAGAAAAAAAAACACAAAAAAAACTGAAATTGCAATGAACACAAGCAAACAAACAGATAAGCTTAACTCAGGTAGTGGACAGAAGTGACAGACATAAGCAAAAGCAAACAATTCCATCAAACAAAAAGCAAGATTAAGTAGCAGACAGTTGCGATGAACAAAAGCAGAACTCAAGTAGCACACATTTACGAAAGACAACAGAGTACGATAGCAGACAACCGTATTGAGTAAAACAGAGCAACAGCGACATCAGCAGTAACAGCAACACAAAAACACAAAATTAATTCTGCATAGACAGTAAAGTGACAAGCCACATATGCAAACAAGACATCAATAATATATCCATCAATAATATACACTTTTTTTAAAGACCAAGTAAAAAGCTACAGTAAAAGGCTGTAAAACTAGACAATGAGGGTAGGACCTAGCGGACGACCTAACAGACAGCATCAAGAGGCACAGACAGGCAAGGCATAGAGGATGGCACAGGGTAAAACTAAGAATTTAATGTTGACAGTGCTGTTCAGAAATTAACCAATTTTTTAGCATGCGCTTAAAAGAAGCATAGGTCGTAATATTTCGAATAAAAGCTGGGATAGAGTTCCACTCGCGAGCAGCCCTGACTGAGAATGCAGATTGACATAAGGCACTTCTCCTTAATGGGATAACACAGTCTCCTCTGGCCGCACTTCTTGTGAATGTGTCAACAGTTTTTATAAACTCCCGCAACACCGGAGGAGCAAGTCCATGAAAAATTTTGTATATAAGGCAAGAATTTGTGTATTTGATCAGATTTTCCAGATTTAATAAATGGTATTTTGGTAAAATTTTTCAGTGGTGATGGTAATTGGACTTCCTGTCCAGCACTTTGAGTGTTTGTTTATATAAAGAAGGAGTGGTTTGAAAGTGGTATTGCTAGTTTGAGACCAGGTTGTCATACAGTATGTAATGTGAGAAAAAATCATTGAGTGAGCATAGATCAACGCAGCCTTTGTAGACATGCAACTGCGGACATGTCTTAAATTTGCCGAGTTGAACTTAACTCTGTTGCAAACCTTTTCAATGTGTGATTTAAAGGGGAGCTTGCCATCAAGAACCACACCAAGGTATTTAAAATCAGAGACGACCTGTAGCCACTTCCTCTCGACTAACACTTCAGGCTCAGCACACTGAGTTTTTGTTTTACTGAAAAACATACCGTTTTGGAAACATTTAGCTCAAGACAGTTTTGCTTTAACCATGTTGTGATAAGTTAAAAAATAAAGTATTCAGGTAAAAAGCACTTGGTAATTTTACTTACTGAATCGATTAAATGGTTATTGAGAGCAATTGCTACATTGCCGGGTTGCTTAGGAGTGTTCCATCAACAAGAATTTCAATTTATTTGGTTTTATCATGCTTTTGTCCAATTAATTTTTTTAGTTGGTTCCAAATATTTTTAGAATTACATCCTGCCTTTTCTACAAGGTATTAAGTGCAAGAAAAAGATTGCTTTGGCAGTCCTAAATTCTTTTACTATTCTATTTCGAAGTGCAGTAAAAATACATTGGTCCCAACTTAGTTTAGACTTCAGAGCAGTTTTTAGAGCCATGTCTCATTTTTTCATTAGGTTTAGGATATTTGTGTTTATCCTGGGAAGGGTGTTTTTTCTTTTCCTAGGTTTTTTTTTACATGTAAATTCGTCAATTGAACTCTGTTTTTGCATAAATCTTTTACTGTCATCCTCCAAGGAAACTCCCTTCAGTACGGATTCCCAGACAGTGTTTTGTACAGCAGTTTTAAATCCTTCTTGCATATTTTTGGGAATATTTAGAGATTCTTGTTCCTGGACAAATGGGGTAAAACACTTATTAGTTAGCTTCCTAGCTATCAGAGTCAGAGTGTGGTCTGACAGTCCAGTCAGCATATTGAACGATTTAATAATTCGCTTTGGCCTATTGCTAAAAATTAGACCAATTAGTGTGCTTGTAGTTTTGGTAATTCTGGTGGATCCATTTACCATTTGAGTAAAATCAAAACAATCAGTGATCTGTTTTAGAGGTTTCCTTGATGATTTCACTTTCCAATTGACATTGAAGTCTCCCATAAGAATTACCTCCCTATTGAAGTTGCATTCCTTAAGCATATTTTCAAAATGTTTATAGAAATTATTGTTGGAGGACGGAGGGCGATTCAGTACAATAAGTGAGAAGGACATAGATGAGGACAGGATAACATTTAGTCAAATACACTCCAGTTCGTTGCATGACCACTGTATTTCACGAAACTGAAAAACCTCTTTCACAAAAATTAAGACTCCACCACCCTTTGAGCCAAACCTATCTTTTCTGAAAGTATTACAACCAGGGACATGTAATGTAGATGATGGGGAATTTTCATTAAGCCATGTCTCTGATAAACATAGGAAATCTAAGTGGAAGTCCAATAAAAGCTGATGAATTTGATCACTTTTAGATTTAAAACTTCTTATATTCAAGTGCCCTCCTAAGATACCTTTTGGCTTAAGTTTGGAGTCCCAGATAATTCTTGAATGGTTAACAGTCTGAAATAGGTTCAATTTCATATTTTTGGAGATCGCTATATTTAGAGCCTTTTTTTTATTTACAGTGTGCATCGATCTGACTGGCATGGAATTCACAAATTTTACAATCGTATTTTTTACAGTGTGCATCATTTTATCTGGCGTGGAGGTCGATAAGTTTACAACCTTTTTTACAGCGCACACAGATTGGTCCGATAACAGCTTGGATATAGTTTGTTGCGGTGACAGAATGGATGGACTGCATGATGATGCACAGATGTTGTAATCCGTATGCAGGGTAGAGTGATTGTCACCTTTGTTTAATGAGAGCGAATAAAAATTTGTGTTTGATGGACCTCCGATGTTATTGCTGGACGCGCTTGCAGTTGGGATCTCCTCCTGGCCGCATCGCCGATTCGCCCAGGTGAGGCAGCCTCCACTCCGGCCATCCCCCCGTGATTCACTCGGCGCACCCCCCAGACGAGTCCCAGTCTCTTGGACAGGTAACCAAAACTCGGCAGCATCCGAGGTTTGGAGGTATTGATCAAAGTTAGTTTTCATCATCTGTTCAATCGGTAAGCTGTTGCAACAAAAAGTGAGTACCTGTAAAACAGCTGTGTTGCATTTAGTGTCTGTTGAGTCTGCGGGGAATATCTCCTCTCGTGGGCCAGGGCACGGATGGATATCTCCAGATAATAACAAACTAATTATGATAATGAGAGCATTGCTTTGTTGTTTCCTGGTCGGAGATTCGCGTTTCTTTGTGCGATGACACAGTTGTGAGAAGATGAAAGTTGATGCCAGCGCATGTTTGCCATATCTGAGGTTTGGAGTGATTTGGGTTGTTTGTTAGTTTGTTTGGTCGATCCCAGCACCACCAGTATAAAAAGCTCTGTATAGGTGCACATTATCATCCAGCCACGTTGACGGATTAATTTCAGCAGGATTTAGCACATTAATATCAGCAGGCTTTAGCGTGTTTAAGATCAGTCCATAAAGTAAAAACACTAGCACTGCACCTGTCCTGCCCGCACCTGACTTGGCTGTGGCCGCCATCATCCCCCAGTTTTTCCGTAATTTGCACACCCAAAGCAAAGGGTATATATACGCGACACACGGGTGAGGGAGTGGGGAACACAAATGCATCAAACCTGGCAGGGGAGGCACATAATTTGAATCCAATCAAAAGACACATATCCAAAAGACGCAAGCTACTGGAAGGGAGGAGAGACGAAAGGAATTCACACAAAACTTGAGACACCATTGTTATTATCACATTAGATGACAAACAAGGAACAGGCCATTCAGCCAAATAATGAAATGTATTTTCCCACCAAAAACATGAAACAACTTGGAAGTGCCTAGGAGCGTACCTACAATTATCCCAATGTTTGAAAAATTAGATTGTTGCAGCTTTCCCATGCATTCTTGCTCTAAGCAGAGTTTTTGTCATTTTAGTGCAATGGGCATACTCCCCTCACCTTTAGACTCAAAAGACATACTTTTGATGCATTTCCACTAAATTATATGGCTCTACTTGACTCCACTCAGTACTTTATGCATTTCCGTTGTGGATAGTGCCTGGTACCTGGTACTCTTTTTAGTGCCACGCCATCTGAGGTTCGAAGTGAGCCGAGCTCGATTGATTGATTGGTCAGAGGGAATCATCATTCAAGCAACACAGGACAAGCCGACAATACAAGCATAATCGACCAGGGCTAACCCCTGAAAGTTGATGAATCGAATCAACTGTCGGTGTCCCCTCAGTTGACTTTTGTTTTCTTTTTCTTTTTCAGTGTCATGCATTGCGCTGTCGGTTAACTGAAGGGAGCTATGTGAAATAAAGTTGCGGGACTGATTCCATTTTGTCTTCTTGATGCAAGTAATATTAGCTGGCCTGCTATGTCTGCTAGTGCGCTGTTGCACTCGCTTCATATTTGGCTGTGTTGGCAAAACTGTCCCATCACCATTTTTTTTTTTTTTTTTTTGAAATCATAATGCAGTAATCTCATCTCGATAGGGATTTAATCGCCTGCTGAACCTCTGCCCGATATTGATACAGGAAATATTTGCTTTTCTGTTAGTTCTAGCCTAGCTGGCAATGTTGGCTAGGTTGGCACCAGAGTTTACTAGACTTTCTGCCAAGGGAATGTAAGTTTTGCAAGTTTAAGTTTATTGACAAGCTGTTCTGTGTCCATTAGCATGCCCCAGTATTCATATATGTTATAGCCTGGTTTTAGCGACAAAACTGGTCTCATGACTAACTGGAAAACAAAGATAATCTTACAGCAAAATGTACATTCCTGCCAGTGTTACAAAAGATGGCGATATTGGTTGTAACTTTATCGGTGTCATTCCTGCCTCACAGAGTTTTGTTCAGATGTTGAAAGTTAGTCATCTAACATCAGTTCCGTCTCAGGCTTGCATGCTAATAAATAAATTTTTTAAGATTTGATAAGTCTTTGGGGATCTTGCACCAAGTAAGTCTTGAGAGTGTGCAGCCTTGTAAACCTTTTTTTAGGTAGTTTGTTTTAAATTACACTGTCCAGTGTGCAATGTACCCTGTATCATTTCACTGACAATATTTTATTAGATTACACACATGCCATTCCATTCATTCATTCATTCATTCATTCATTCATTCTGCATTCGCTACATGTTAGTGGTAATCTCCCATGTCACCATGAATAAAACTATGCAAAGCCATATTTGCGCAGAAAAAACCTGTGATGTAACACTTTTTCAGTCGACATGGTTATTTGGCTATCGTCGACTTTTCCAATTCCAAATCCAGCTTATCAATCAATGCACATGTACTGCTTTCCATAAGGGGTGGGGAAGTGGGGACTCATACTTACAACAGTGTCAATGCACTTAGAAGCTGTGTGGGGCACTACTTCGCAAAAATACCAATTCCTACATAATGGGTCTTTAATGTATTTGAAATAATCTTTTAAATCATGCCAATGGACAGTGGCGTTTTTAAGTGTAAAAACTTGGTGGAGCAATAATGTACTTCAGGTCTGAATAAGTGAATTTCTGAATTTCCCATTGACTATAATGGAAAAACTCTTGCTATTATTTTGTTATCTAAAAGGTATACAATTGTAAATCATTCCTGGGTAGGACTGGATTACATAATAAAAATGAATCGAGGCACAATTTTGCTTGACGCTTTACGAGAACGAAGTTATAAGAGGTTGTTTTAGTCAACGTTTAATCCATTGGTAGGTCAGTATGACTCACACCTGACTCTGATTGGTCACTCACATAGTATTGGTGAATAGCCTACAAGAACATGTAGAATGGAACAGACAGCCGAGCAGTATGCAGAAATGCTATCTTTGCTGGCAATCATTGAAAGCTAGCCAGTTTGGTCGACTGCCTCACCTAGGATTGTGTTATCGTTAAAAAAAAAAAAAAAAAAACTCACAGCTTGCTCACTAAATAGTCCCTAGATAGGCAGATGTCTGATAAGGATGCTTTCATTTGTACAATTCATCCAGAATGAACACCATTAACGTTACACGAACGTTTCTGCCAGATCATTTGCTATGGCTAATGCTATATGTAGATATACAACTTGGCTAACATTACATGGGCATGACAGCTAGCTGGCCAACACCCTTTGTAAGCAACGTGAGTTTATTGTGCTAAACTAAGTTTATCTAGCTAGCTAAATGTACAGATAAAGTTTGCCATCGCAGCCGTCTACAGCGACTCGATTACCTAACACGCCAGCTAGACAAGTGGCTAATTAGTGCTGTGCTTCCCATTAAGACGTTTTTATATTTTCGCCGTCTCGAACAGTGTCATGTAAAATTGCGCATTAATATTCATTCTTATATGATTTTCGAACACAAATATGTTTAAATCTTTTCGGAAGACCCCTTAGTTCGGCAGAAAATAGCAGGAATTTCTCCATTATAATCTATGGGAAATTGAGAAGTGTGGTGCACTTGACGCCATATTTGTTTCTTCAACTGCACTTGTAGAAGGAAGCAGCGGCAGCCTCTCCAGTTCTATATACACTCATTGAGTGGGGCTTGGGGCTGTCAGCCCCACATGTCAACGAATTCATGCCACCTCCACTAATACAGCCAACACTCTGAGCATGCGTACTTATATTTTCACACGTATCATAAACACTGCATTGCGTAAGGGGGGCTAGCCCCATTCATGTGGACATGCATCAAGAGATCGGTCTGAAGCAGCAAAACAGAGACTAATAAACCTGAACTTAAATCCAAACACAAATTCTATGCAATTTAGGAAAATGCTAAATTTATAGACAATACATTTTAGCAGATAATAAGATAATGTTTGAGAATTAATAATGTAATTTGCCTGCGGTCCTTTCTGGTGCCCCTAATGACCAGTCACCACTGCCAATGGATGTTCTGATGGCCAGATAGTCTATATGAAAAAAATGAACGAATAGTCGAATCTTCGTGTTGAACAGTGAAATTTGATTCGATTCAAAAAAATCTGATTCGGGTCCAGCACTGTAATAGAGATTACAGAGGAACAGCATAATTTTCACAGCAAAGCAATCTGAAATGTTAACAATAATATGTGACCATTGACTGTATATGGTCGAAATATGTAGGTTGCGTTATGTTATGCAGGCAATTCAATTCATGTGAGCCACCTTGCACTGTGTGGTGTAAAATGGTGTTCACAAAAGGTCTTTTTCTGGTGAATACCTCCAAACTAAAACCACTGTCCTTCAGACACTTTTTTCGACGCAAGACCCAAGCACACCAGTAGTTAGCGACTATGTTTTTGGGAAATGTACCCCTGCTCTGTTCAGCTTGACGCAACTGCGGTCCACCTCTGTCAAAAATAGACTCTCAGCATATTCTCCATGGAGCATATCAGAGAGCTTCTTCTGGGACGCTGCCGAAACGTGCTATAGTGCAGCTGGTGGAATCACGAGCATTATCTAGAGGAGCCGCAATCAGCTCCGGCAGCCGTGTTGCGGCAGTAACGCAGCCATGACTCTCCCGGTGGAATCTGGGGTTAATTGTGAAATGCACAATGACTCGCCACCAATTAGCAGCCTAATGCAAGCGAGTTAGGCACCAGCTAGAAACATAGAATATAACCACATACGGTGTTGAAACAATTAGGCCAAATTGGATAAGTAGCCAGATGAATAGCATCTAGCATTGTTACCAAGAACCAAGAGGACCAGCCCTTCGACATCCTCCATTGTTCGAATTTTTGTGTCATGTGAGGTTATATCGTGTTTTGTGCTACATTGAACATGATATTATAGCACTTACCATAGTCGATCTTGCCTACAGTTGAGCAGGCACTGTGCTGTGTGGAAAACGAGAACCTACCAAAAATAAGTAGAGTCGAGTAGAGGCGGTACCATATGCAGTGGAACTGCTCCATTTGAGTATGCGTGCCTTCTAATCATGCCCCCACCAAACTCCCTAGAAGCACCGTGACCTCCGTGAATGCCTGGTACAGAGCCGTCTCAGATTTATCAGAATTGAGTCAAAATTGAAGGTCGAGGTGAACCCAAAAATGGATGGGACTGTCCTGCACATGCATAGTGACTCTAGCAGTGTGGCATAAAGCTGAGATTTTTAACTGCAGGCTCATGTGCGAGGCTTATCAATAAAACATACCTTTGTCCAATATAGGGTTAAGAGTGTCATAAGAGATAAATCCCACCTCAGACAAGAATACTTGGATGGCATTGGTCAAAAGCAGTCATGTGGAAACCCCGCATATTCCCATATCACGTCTCTGAGCCCATTCACAGTGTGCCAGTAGATTATCTGCCTATGCTTCTCTAGAGCAGCCGAAATGGCATGCATGTAAAAAAAAGATCTTTGGTGGGATAAATTCGTTACACAGTTTGTTAGAGGTCCAAAACGGAAATATATGGGGTCAGCCATTTACGGACCCCATATATTTCTGTATTGGCCCTCTTACAAACTGTGTAACTTTTAATATTACACAATAAAATGTCAGTTTTTCTGGGCATCCTTGAGTAAAAAAGAGCATTCCCCCACTGTTTTCAATGTGTAATATTAAAGGAGTCTGCTTTAATGCAGTCCCTGGGTTGCACTGGGCACATCTTAAAAGTGTTCTCACCTTTTTTCCCTCTCCAACGGATATTAATCTGACATTAAAAAAGGATTCAAGTTCCCTCCCACGGCTACTGAGTACATTAATTAAAAGACTTTGATTTCACGGTCTATAATACACGTAAGAAAATCGGTCAGAATTTCTGTCAGCTACTGGTAAATGGCCTGAAAGTAATAGACCAGTGTCTTGTAAAACATACAAAAAGAAGTACTCAGCCATTTTCTCACCTCTACCCTCAACGACTGAGTCGCAATGTGTGCTCACAGCAAAGCAACTTTTTGGGGCTGTGTTTTTACTTCCTGAAATCTGGTTTAAGGTTGGAAAAACATAGTAGGGAGTGGAGAATACTTGAATTACAAAATGACATGGGCTGCAGCTGTGTGTCACCTACCATATTTTGATTCATTGTCATTTATTTGTTGTCAGAATTGCTGGTTGTAGAATATTGACTCTTCTTGAAATATGAATTGGCAAGTCAAACATGGCAGGAAGCCTGATGCCCCTGCTGTTTTAGTGTGGCTTTAATTAGGATGGAGCAGTTTGAAATAATCACTGTCTCCAAATCCGTGTGCTAAAAAAAAAAAGACTGCATGTGCTAGCCAGATATATGGGTATGGTAAAGTGAAAGTTATTTTTGGAATATGCCATTGCAAAGACATTTGAAACTGAAATCAAAAGATGCATCTGAAAGAATCATTATGCCATGGTGTTTACATACGTGTGTGCATGCGTGTGCGTGTGTGTGTGTGTGCATGTGTGTGTGTATGTGGCCAGTGTGCACCTACCCCTGTGAGGACAAAAAGTCCCCACAAGAGAAGCAATACCAGATTTTCTTACCCTTATGGAGACATTTTTAGGTCCCAATTAGGAAATGGAGGCGTTGCATTGGATGCAGCAACCGTAGTGTAAGTCACGTGATCCCCAAAGTAACCCAGGAAGATGGCATTGATGGGATGGGAATGCATCGATTAATTATGATTTATTCATACAAAAAATTCTTACCTTGCTCTGAAAGATCGCATGTATAACCGGATATTGAACCCCAGTTGTTCAGGTCCAAATGCTCTACCTTATCCATGACACTAGCTCGACAGACTATTTTCACTGGTCGATTTAGCACTTGTATAGCTGTGCTGTGCTTGAACTTGAGTGTATTGGCACAAGGATTCTCAGTTATAAACCGGCTTTGAAAACAACAGTTGAATATTTAGCAGTTAATTATAGCGAAATTACTAAAAACAAACCATTTAAGCGATTATACTACTGAGGTCTTTGACTGCATAGCATAATGGCGCAACCAGCTAAAACAATAGCAAGCGCAGATTTATCCTCAAAGAGCTTTTATGACAAAATATCAAAGGTAAGAAAATTTTTGCTCATCTTTGTAGACTGTAGAGTGTATGCCTGCTGTTCTTTGAGTGTGGTGTCAGTTTAAAATGACATGGCATATACATACATGCCAACTCTACCGCTTTTGGCGGTAGACTACCGCTTTTGGGGGGTTTTTTCAGAATGAAACACCCCAAAAACGGGAGTCTACCACCAAAAGCGGTAGAGTTGGCATGTATGCATATATCGTTGGATTCTGTGGACTGTCCTCTTTCATCTGATGTAGCTAGCTATTGTTTGTATGCATAGCGCAGATTCAGTGGAAATGCTTGTGACCACTGATAATATCTAATGTTTTGCTAGATGCTTATTTACTTGCTTGGTGCTTGAATTGTGTTCAGTTTAGGGTAAAAACGGTCATCATGAACTTTTTGCCGAGTTTCTTCGCTTTAAGAGGATGTGCCGCATGAAGACGTTGCCATGAGGAAACTTGCTATATTTATCATGCAAATTCGTTGCCCCTGGTACCAGGGGCGGTCGGGCTTAAGGTTTCAACTAATGTCTTTAAATCTTCACTTTAAAACCAGTTTTCATTGCAACAAACTGTTGACTTATTTGTGAACTCTGGTACGTGAAGCAGCTTTTCTCGAAGTGCTCTGAGCAAAGAACTAAATGTTTTGTTGGTCTGTAAGGCTTTCCATGGCCAATTCTTCTCAATTTACCAAGCCATTCTTTCAAAAGGGCTTCATTATTTAGTGGAAATTGATGTTAACTTATTTTACCGTATTTTCCGGACGATTGAATGGGATCATTATTAGTGCAACCAACAGCAGCACTAGATTTCCCCATTTTCACAATGCTGCAATCAGCCTTTGTGTACATTTTGCTTCGAGGATCACGTGACAACCTATGTAGATCGCAGCAACCTCATTGAGCTATTTTTAGGATTGGGGATTAAGGTTAGAGATAAATTTAGGTTAAGGTTGGGGTTAGGATTTGGCATGGACTGTTTATGGTTACGGTCAGGCAGAAGTCTAAAGGATGTCCTCCAAAAACATGAAAACACAACATGCGTGTGTGTGTGTCTGTGTGTTTGTGTTGGTTTATATGGTATAGACAAACAAATGATGTGACTTCGCACCTGGGCTCTGTGGACCTTTGGGTATTAGGCGGATTACAGAGTGTAAATGCATTTGTTATCGTCTAACCAACAGATATTCTCATTTTCTATGCAATTCCTTACCTACGGCTTGCCCTGATTTGGATTGTATAGTATATATGGCACACCCTACAGCTGGTAGATGCATTGCAGTTTCATACACATTTTTGATACGCACAGTGTGTATGTCCGTCTATACCATGTAAACCTGATTTTAGCTAACCAAATTTGGCGGCCTTTTTGTGATTAGCTGGTTATCAAAATTGGGCAGTATCTATGGTCACTCAGACATCAGATATTTAAAAATGGTGTAGAACTTACTGGAAGATGAAACAGGCCAGCATGAGGTAACTGGGTGAGGCAGATCTGAATGATCTGCATTATCAGAAAGTTGAAGTGATACTATTTCCAAATACATTGCTTATTTCAGAAATAAACACGGGTGCCATAAACAATGCATTCGGGATTCCGGACTCTTCAAAGATTGGAAAATGCTGATCATTCTTCTGACTTCACACTGTCTAATCTTATACCGACTAATAAGCCCCTTTGAAATTACCCACAGAAGGCTGCGTGACGTCACCGTGTCAAAGGTCATTTGTTCATAGAGCCAACCCGAGCTGTAGTGAACAGTGTTGGATACCTGATTGAAAGGAACGGTTTCTCGATATGTTGCTCAATTAGTACCTTCTCAATCAATCCATTTTACGCAGAAAAAAAGGCCCACCCAGGTGCGAAGTGTTTCTTGCCTGCAGCTTGCGACAAACAAAGGCAAAGTGTTGATTGTTGTTATTGAAATTCTATTGGAGTAAAAGCAAAAATTCTTATGGACTCTGATAGCGTCTCTCAAATAGACACAAAGTGGAAATAACATTCAATAAAGGATTGGGTGTTGTATGGACTTGATCTGTGATTGTGCGAACATTGGGAGCCCCAAGTGGCGAGATTCAGGGTGGGGCTCACGTCTCTCGTCGGAGTCCGCGTAGCCTCCTAAGCCCCCAAAAGCTGTTAATGAATCGACAATAGATGGGCTCTACGTACTTCGTCAATATTATTGCGAATAAAGCTTGCATTAGAGTTTAACGTCAAGCGGCCGAGGATTTTAAGCAGGTGGTCCGGCACTCCTCGCTTGGATGTTGTGGCGGCGCCGCCAATATGAAAGATTACCCGGGGAAGTATGGGTGAAATATTGGATATAATTCAATTCAGTTTATTTGTATAGAGCTTTTCACGGATAGACTGTCACAAAGACGCTTTACTTTGAGAGATTAAATAAATGAAAGGGCAGTGCCCAGCCTAATCCCCACTAAAGCAAATGAGGCAAAACTCCCAGTAGGTAGAAAAATCCTCGAACAGTGGTGAGAAAAAACTTGCCAGTGGGAAGAAATCTCAGGAGGAACCTGGCTATGGTGGGGAAGCCCATCCTAGCTAATTCTAATTAATTAAGCCCATCTAATAGCTAATTCATTGTAAAATAAAGTAATAATAGAATAAATGACAATAGAGTTCAATTAAAGCCTATTTAAACAGTGATGTCTGTAGCTCCAGGACCTGGCATGTCAAAGATGGTGCAAATCTAATTCGAACATGGCGTGTCGGTCGTGAATAATGAGTCTTGGGGACAAGCGTGGTTATTGTATCTTGGGGTGACGTAGTCTGATATTGCTCGAATGGACTGAGGGCAGAGTCTAGGCGGAATGAGAATATGGGCTGAGAAATGCCGAACTGATCCGTTTAACTACTCTTTATCTTGAATGGGAGACAGTCGGTGAAGTAGGATGAGATGTCGTTCGGGCTGGCGTGGTGAGGGGGATTATAATTAGTGAAGTGCGGAGCGAACTCGGAGTGTCTCAAAAAACCGAAGAAGGCTAGTAGGAACATGGCTTCTAGAGTGGAATCCGTGGGAGGAGAGTGGTACCTGAGCGTAGCGTCGGGGTGCAGCAAGAGAGGTCTGCTGTTAGGGGTAAACGGAGCAAGAGGTTTGGTTGGAGCAAGAGGTTCTTGTTTACGTAAACCTTTTAGTAGTGATTGCACATGAATGTGGGAAATTGACGGGCACGGGTAACCAGTGGCCAGTTTGTATTGTTTGGACTGTTATTGAAGCCGCTGGAACGTGGTGTACAGAGTGAATGTACGAAATGAAGCTTCGTGATAGGAACTACATCGAGGGAATCAAAAATCTTGGGGCTGCTTTTGCATCCAAAAGTGGGACAAACGGCAAAGTAGTAGCGCCCCTTCCAGGAGGGGCAAAAAAAAAAAAACCCCAAAAAGGTTGGTCGAGTGGGACGACCTCAAAAGCGTTGTGATACCAGGTTTTCGCCAAGCAGGCACCGCCACCGCTGAGGCGGATGAGAGTGATAGCGTGGTCCATGGAAGAGTAGCGCATAGAGAAATCATTACTGGGGATGAGGCTGTTGATACTGGGGAGGGCAGAACCGTGAGGGGATGATAAGTCTATGATTAACCGCTTTTCCCCAGATATTTTCGGGTTGCTATCCCGATAGGGCTGATGCGAAGGACAGGGACGGGGTGTGGTGTAGGGTCCGATCATGAAACTCGCGTCGACTTCGTCTTGTATGAGCTTGTGGACGATGTGAGGCTCTGCTAGAGCGGATTGTAAATTACTACACGTGAAGAAGTGATCGGGAATGGCGACTAAGTGGGGGTGGAAACCGTGGGTAAAGCCGTGAATACTTATCCATATAGGCACTTACTGCTGGGGCCATGGCCGAGATCGTGAACCTTACCACTGCGAGTGGCCGTGAGGTGGATACGCGTGCAGTATCCATGAATGTTTGCCAGTGAGGCAAAGTGCACCAATAACCGAAGCGCGAACAAAGCGCTAGTGAGCTGCGCCACAGTGAGTGGCCGTGAGGTGGATAACTGGGAAACTATTGCACCTACGTGGATGAAATTTTGTGGGTGACCAGTAATAATGATCCTATTGCATGAGTTCGACAGTTGATTCTGAGAAATTTATTTTTACGGAGTTATGGTCCTTGTTTCTGTTCATCAACTTGGTGTATGGGTGTTCAGTGTTTCCAACAGAATTTTTGGAGACTATGGGGGCACGTGTGGTGGCAGACTGATGTCTGGAGGGGGTCAAATTGCGCAAATTGCGAGTCTGCAGGTACCTTTCCTATTTTTCTGTTTTTTTTTTTTTTTTTTAAATGTGCGCATGTAATAATCTCAACACAAATTGATTTAGCGGGCTAAAATAGACTATGGCGGGCCGCCATGGTCTCGTCAATGTATGGGAAACACTGGTTTTGCAATGGGGACAAGTTTTCTCGGCAACTATTGCACCTGCATGCGTGAAATTTTTTGTCTGGCCAGTACTAATGACCCTATTGAATGTGTACAACAATTGATTCCGAGAAATTTATTTTTACGGAGTTATGGCCCTTGACTCTGAACTTGGTGTATGGATGTTTAATGGGGACAAGTTTTCTCGGCAACGTGGATGAAATTTTGTGGGTGGCCAGTACAGATGACCCTATTGAATGAGTTTGACAATTGATTCCGAGAAATTTATTTTTATGGAGTTATGGTCCTTGTTTCTGTTTCAATTTGTTGGGATTTGGAATGGGGACAAGTTCTGGCAACTATTATATGTGGGAAATTTTGCAATGGGGACAATGATCATCTTGAATGAGCACAGTTATTCCGAGAAATGTATTTTTCAGTTGTGGTTTTTTGTTCTCCTTGCATATGTTTCAATGGGGACAAGTGGATACTGTCATGGATGAAATTTTTGTCTGGCCAGTACTAATGACCCTATTTTTTGTATGAATATTTATTTTTACGGAGTTATGGCCCTTGACTCTGAACCATTGTTTAATGGGGACAAGTGGCGTGGATGGGGATGTTGGCCAGTACAGATGACCCTATTGAATGTTTGCCAATTGATTGAAATTTAATGGAGTTCTGGCCTTGTTGTATTGGGGAAAGGGAGGGGATTTTTTCTGCATATGTTTTGGAGTGCCTGATGGAGTCTGGCGACGGTTGGAAAGGTAGAGGGGGATTTTCTTCTGCTTGAGTGCCTGATGGAGTCTGGCGACGGTCCAGTGTGGAGCCTCGGGTGAGCCTGAAGTGCGAGCCGTGGTAAATCTTGCTGGGGAGCCAGTGCCTGTGCTCCCACTTCTGGGCGCCGCATTTGATGAGAGGCCTTACTGCGGCAAGTCTGGGCTGAGGACTGTTGGATTCCCTTCGACTCGGGGCTTGAACGGGAGAACGGCCTCGGTGGTCACGGCGGGTGGAGCATCAGAGTCTTGGAATAATTCTGCGTCCGAGGGACTCAGAGGGATTTCGGATTCCATGCTTCGGGTAAGCGAAGTCTAGCTGAGCGTTTGGGCTGTTTGGTTATGAGTAAACCACATAGAAACAAGACGAGTGGGGATTTTGGGAATGAAGGCAGTATATATAGGTGTGCGGATGAATAGGAAGGCGCATTAGGGAGTGGTCTTGTTCATTAACCTCTGTTATCGGGAACACCCTTGAATAGCCTATGGTGTAATCTAATTCCACTAATCAACGAGATGAGCAAAAATGACACGTTTTATTTGGTTTGTTGGCTGTAGCTATATATATTTTTTTCTTATGGATTAGCTATGGTTCTTGTTGTTTTGGGAGACACCGGCGGGCAAAGTTTGCATTAAACCTGAGAGCTGCAGTAGGACTGCTCGCGATGTAATGGAAATGCATCTGTTAATACTGTTTCAAATTAACCAGCTTAAATAACTCAGTTCGCTTTACCAGTAGCGGACAAATAAAACATGATCTTAACGTTGGCCTACAAATCAATGCTTGTTGATGTTAAGGAATACATCGTAATGCAAACTGACTTAATGAAAATGCTTCCAACTTAATTGTCTCCTCGCTTAAATTACTATACCTTCACGCTTCTACAACCCCAATTCCGAAATAGTTGTGCAAAGTGTAAATTGTGAATAAAATCAAAATGCAATGAAATTCCAATCACGAGCCAATATGTTATTACAATAGAACATAGATAACATTTCAAATGTTGAAACTGAAACATTTTACAATTTTATCCACAAAAAGAGCTTATTTAAAATTTTCTGGCTGTAACAGGTCTCAAAAAAGGCAACACAGGCAAATAAGGGCTGAAAAAGCAATTAATATATAAGAGAATCAGCTGAAAGAACATTTTGCAAGTAATTAAGTTAACTGGCATCAAGTATGTAACATGATTGGCTATAAAAGGAATGTCTTAGAGAGGCTGAGTCTCTCAGAAGTGAAGAGGGCCGGAGGTTCTCCAACCTGTGAAGGCTTGCATAAAAAAATTGTGGAATACTTTAAAAATAATGTTCCTCAATGTGAAATTGCAAAGGGTTTGAAGGTCTCATCATCGACAATGCATTACGTCATCAAAAGATTCAGAGAAACTGAAAAAATCTCTGTGTGTAAGGGACAAGGCCAAAGACCTTTACTGGATGCCCGTGATCTTCGGGCCCTCAGACGCCACTGCATCACTCACCGGCATGATTCTGTCATTGCCATTACTAAATGGGCCCAGGAATACTTAAAGAAACCACTGTCTGTAAACACAGTCCGCCGTGCCATCCACAGACGCCACCTAAACCCTCTCATGCAAAAAGGAAGCCATTGTTGAGCATAATCCAGAAGCGCCACCGTGTTCTGTGGGCCAAGGCTCATTTAAAATGGACTGTAGCAAAGTGGCAAAGTGTCCTGTGGTCAGACGAGTCCAAATTTGACATTCTTGTTGGAAATCATGGGTGTCGTGTCCTCTGGGCTAAAGAGGAAAAAGACCACCCCTCCTGTTATCAGCGTTCAGTTCAAAAGCCAGCATCTCTGATGGTATGGGGATGCATTTATGCTTATGGTGTGGGACACTTGCATGTTTTAAAAATGACAATTTTTTGGTGCAGTATGTTAATAAACCTACAAGAGAGAAGGCAATTTTAGATTTAGTGCTCTGTAATGACTGTGATACAATTAGCAATGTTGAGATATTGGAGCCACTTGGGACTAGTGATCACTGTACTGTTAATTTTGATGTTTCAATGGGAAGTTAAAAAGATGTCTTCGAAAACCAAAATTTTCCATTTTAGGTGAGCATACTTTGACAGGATGCGCTCATATCGAAGCGAAATAAAATGGGAGACACTCCTGGACTGTGAGTCTGTAAATGAGATGTGGAAAAGATTTAAGGGGGTTTTACTTGATTCACAATGCAAATTCATTCCAAAGCTATCCAAAAGGAAGCTGAAAAAGCAGAATCCTCAGTCCATGACCACAGCTATTTGAAGGAATTTGAGGGAAAAGAGGAATCTTTATAAGATATACATAAAGGATAACAATGAGAATACAAAAATGTGGGCTGTGGTCACAAAAGAGCTGAGGAATGCCAGAAGTGTGATGGTGCATTCAGGAACCACACGCGAGAGATATAAATCCAAAAAACGTATGCCTTTAATGAGTTCCGGGTCAGTACCAAAAGACACAAGAATTGCCAAGCCACAAAACGAAATCCAAAAACAAAGTTGACTAGACAGGCGGGGTCAGAACCAGTAAAACAGAAGAGCAATGGTACATAGACAGCAGGCAAAAAGTCGTAGTCGAAATCCAAAGCAGTGGGTCATACACAAGGCATCCAAACACAGAAATTGTGGTCATACAAAAATGGGTCGAAATCCAGAAAGACAAAAACAATACAAAAAGGGCAATGGCAAGAATCTTGGTCGGACGAAACAGTTGAAGAAAAACAATAATCAATGGCATACAAGAAGCTCTGCACAATGAAATATTGATCAACGTTCTGACAAAGTCACAACAGCAGTGAGGACTCAAAATAGACAGAAGGAAAGTCACATGCTATGCAGGGAACAGGTGAATGGGATGAGAACTAATTACAATGGGAGGAACATGAGGGAAATCCTAACCACGAAAATTGGCGAAAGCCAAGACACGGATCGGGAATCACGCACACAGCCTATGACATTAAAACAGCTCCAGTCAGGGAGTTCTAAGTGCACAGACAATGAGTGCAGGAATAAACATGTGCAAGAGATCTCGCAGAAACGCAGAGGGAGACAGGTAAAGCTAAGCAAGAGGCAGAGACTAGAACAGGGCGATTGCTGAGAGTGAATTAGTACTAATTAGTAGCGGTGCAACTTTACAGATTTAACTAGAGTGCTCGTTAGTGAGTTAGTAATATATACATGGATTAGTTAGGTTAGTAGACTATGATACAAAATACAAATGTTAGTCTTGTTAGTAATCAAGAACAGCAAGGCGAAGGAAGTAAATGAGAATTGAAGGAATAATATGAAACACCAGAAACCATTGAAATCACCCGATGCAGGTGAGCACACAGACCGGGGAGACGGACTGAACCAACTAGATTACGAGACAGGGGAGACAAGTGCAATGAAACAGAAAATGGCAAGAACTGAAACCTGAGAATTAAAATAACCAAAAAGAAAAAATAAAAGACATAAATCCTGAACATGAAACATGAACACAAAAACTATAACCATGACTAGAAGACTGTATGAAAGGCAAATTGCGGAAGGGGCAAAAACTAATCCTGAGCATTTCTTTCAGTACTGTTGCAGAAAAAGGAAAGTCAAAGAGGAGGTTAAGTGCATAAAGAATAAAGATGGATCTCCGCTATATGATAACAAGGATATTGCAGATACCTTAAGTGTCATTGCATGGATAGACCATGCAAAATCTGCAAAAAGTGATAACCTGTGAGTCAATGGATTTTCTTCAAATTCCTACCATAGACTGGTCCTGGGCTAGAATGAGGGCAGGTAAAACCTTTTGGTGAATAATCACTCTGGTCAGGGGTAAGGGGCAATTAACCCTTCCAATGCAAAATTTTTATGAAACTGACAAACTTTGCCAATTTTTGGCACAATACTTGACAATCAAGACATACTTTGCTTATAGGTAAACTGCAGCAGACATCCTAGGCTCTCTATAAAATATATATATATAAAAAATATATATATATATATATATATATAAAATATATATATATATAGTATAATATATATATACTGCAAGGCATTATGGGTATATTAATCCCTTAAAAAGGTTAACCCTTCAAAATCATAAAATAATGCCATCTTTACATGCCAATATCCCAACTGCCACAGGGAGTTGGGTGACGGTTTTCCCAGAGGAGCAAGTCCAAGTGTCATTTGATCATTCAAAAAAAAAAAATTCTGGGTGCTCACTTAGGTTTTGATTTGGAGCACTTTGATTGACCCCATGTCCTTAGACTTGTCCACAAGCCATAATACCATGTTTTGTGGCTGGATATGACTGTAGGTGACTTAAAAATGCCTGCTAGCCCATAAGGAGGCAAGTTGAGGTCATCCCCCATCCAAACAGCCCCACCACCACCTCACACCTGCTTCTCAACTGGCTCCACGGCAGCAGCAGTGTTGGACTGCCCCTCCCATTGGGTTACAGGACTCCCAGATTTTTCTACCCCTAATGATAAAAAAAGTGCCACCATTGCTGACAGATGGATGGACAGATGGACGCACAGACGAGGGTTAGGGTTAGAGATAGGGATAGAGATGGTGCTATAATGTAGGTAGAGGGCAAAGCATTATTGGAGATGAACCATCCAGGGATGAAGAGTCCAGGGACGAAAAGTTTATGGGGACAAAAAGACCACGGGAATGAAGAGTCTGGGCACAAAAATTCCTAGGGGATGCAAAGTCTGGGGACAAAAAATTCAGGGATGAAAACTCTAGGGAAGAAGAGTCCTAGAGCCCTGTTATTGACACTTGACACACATTCCGAACAGATAATTTCAAAATGGCAGCCATGGCTGCTAGGAGTGATGAATCCCTGGTCACTATGCGATAAAATGGGGGTTTTTCAATGTCTCTCCTGTCATTGCATGCGGTTTAATGAAGAAATATCCAATTGTATTGCTTTGAGAAAGTGTGACAAGTCCATTCAAAGCCATTATTCGGGGCTAAAAGTTCCTCTTTGAGGAGAACATGGAGAGAAGGGCTCACGACTGCCACTGGAGAAGGAGTCTGACGACATTGCACTGTCACATTGCTGGGCTATTCCATGCTGTTGACAAGGACATCACTATCTGTCCAGCACATAGATACAAGCTTGGCTTTGACTGGAAGCCATCACGGAAGTGCCAGCACCCCTTCCACCATTCAAGTCGTCGGCCACCTCAATGCATTGATGCAGCCACATTGTTATCCCATAGGCACAATGTAGCCTGATCAACCACAAGGTCTATGAGAGGAGTAGAGACTGGAAGGAAGGAAAACCCTGGGGCGGTGGCTAAGAAAATCAAAGCCCGTTTTGTGAAAGAGGACTGACTAACTACCAAGCAGGCGTCTAGCTACTTCTCCCCTCTCTCTGTCCAGCAGAAGTGTGGCCACTTGACCAAGGATAATACTGATACTCCTTTAGATGACTAGCACCTGTTAGCCTCCTCCATGACAACAAGATCAGAAATGCAGGCAAAGGTCATCAAACAGGTGGATCTGTGAACTCTTAGTAATTCTGAAAGTTCACATGGATTTTGTATCATTTACCATATTGGCTGACAACGTGGATACTTCAGTTGTCTAGTAAAGTTGTATTCATTCTTGATGTGATTGTCTATGGTACCATTATCATGATTACTGGCTGAACCTGGCCATACTAGCATCATCTTTTTTTGTGGAGTTACAGGACCTGTTGGGCCCAACATTGCTTTATATATTTGATCCTAAATATTTTGAAATACAGATAAATTTCAACAGGTTGTTTTGTCTTTTTGTTCTTCACTTCCTAATGCTGGCTTCTCTGGCGGTCTGGTAGTTGCTGTCATTCACGGCCAGTCATTCTTGAACTGCTGGGTAATAGATAGTGGCACCACTCCTGCTAACATGGTTAAGTCCAAGACTGCCTCATTTCTGGACTCTCTAGACTTCATTTTGACAAGACCTAAAGTTTGAAACAAGCATAAACGAAGTGTTCAGGTCTATATTGGGTTGTTGCCAATCTGTTCATAGAGAAAGTAATTAGTCAAAGACAGTCTGTGCCATATGAAAGATTTACAGAATATTGGATAAAGCATGGGAAAATGCCTGACATGCCCCTTTCCCAGGGAAACGGCCATATTTATGGTAGAATACCCTTTTTTTCATATGTTGGCATTATAATTGAATGAATAAGGCCAGGGCAAACAAAATAACATTGGTAGTGTTACTTGTTTAGTGTACAAGTTTGTAGTTCCAGATACAGCATATAGGTGGCAGCACTGCAAAATGATGAAATATTCTCCTTATTTCTGGTGCCACTATGAAGTACTGAGTTGAGCCAGTTTTTTTATTTCTGATTATGAAAGAGCAAGTAATTAGCCACCATTTCCATCATGATTCTTCATTTCTACCCCTGTGGCAGATGACTTATAAGCTGTCGAATAGGCCTATACACAATTCCAAATTTTGGGGTGGGGGAAATATGTTGACACATAACTGGCACATTTGGAAATATTTTTTGATCATTCTCGTCAGTTTGGTAGGCCATCCTTCACACAAAGGGGCAATGTTGAAAGTTTAGCCGTTTTTATGTGGCGGATGACCCAAATTAACCCCTCGAAAATCCTTCAAAAATGGTCCAAAATTCATTTTTTGGTGATTACTCCAACAAAACCAAATGGATGACGCTCATTTTGTAGGTTCATTCATAACTTGGTAAGGTGCATGAATATACCAAATATTGGCAAAATCGGCTGACCCCGGGTTATCACCCTTTGCATGGTCTATCCATGCAATGACACTTAAACAGTTACTTTGTTGAGAATTTTACCTCGGAGCGGGTTTTTATTCGGCCAGAGGGCATGTCCAATGCTTAAGATTATTTAGCGGAAATAGAGGTTAGGGATAATGAAGTATTAGACAAGTTGCATAAACTAAAGGCAGATAAGGCGGCGGATCCTGATGGCTTATATCCTAGAGTGCTCAGGGAAGTTAGTGAGATCATCTCTAAACCTCTCTCAGTTATCTTCAGATGGTCTTGAGAAACTGGAAAAATACCAAATGATTGGAAGCAGGGCAATATAATACCAATATATAGGAAAGGGGACCATACTGAGCCAGGAAATTACAGGCCAGTCAGTTTAACTTGCATTGCATGCAAAATACTGGAATCTATCTTAAAAGATGAGCTGGAATTATTTCTTGAACGTAATAATATCTTGAGGGATAGCCAACATGGTTTCCGCAAAGGAAGGTCATGCTTGACAAACCTTCTGGAATTCTTTGAAGAGGCCACCAAGACTTATGATCAGAGCAGGACTTATGACATCATATACTTGGATTTTCAGAAAGCATTTGATGCAGTCCTGCATAAGAGACTAATTTTTAAATTGAGCTCCGTTGGAGTTACAGGAGGTATTCTGGAGTGGATTCGAAACTGGTTACAGGACAGAACGCAAAGAGTGGGGGTCAGTGGAATCTCATCTGAGCTAGGTATGGTGGGGAGTTGAGTCCCTCAGGGATTGGTGTTGGGACCCCTGCTGTTCCTCATCTACATTAATGACCTTGATAGGAATATTAGTTAAATTTGCAAATGATACAAAATTGGGAGGTTTGGCAAATAGTTTAGAGTCCACTAAAGTGATTCAGGATGATTTGGATAGAATCCAGAATTGGGCAGAAATGTGGAAAAATGAAATTTAATGTAGCGAAATGTACAGATGTACATGTAGGTAATAAAAACATTAGACAGGATTACTTCATGGGAGGTTAAAAACTGGAATATGCTGCACATGAAAAAGATCTGAGAGTGATTGTTGACCAAACCCTCACAGGTTCTAGCCATTGTGCCACAGCAGTTAAAAAAGCCAATCGGATGCTGGGATACATTGCCAAAATTATTGAGTACAAATCCAAGGAGGTTATACTTCTCTTGTACAACACATTCGTCGGACCACATCTGGAGTATTGTGTACAGTTCTGGGGACCATATTTTAAGAAAGATATAGAGGGTCTAGAAAAAGTTCAGAGAAGAGCCACTAAGCTAATTCCAGGTATAAAAGATGAAAGCTAAGATGAAGAGGCTGAAGATCCTTAATCTCTTTTGTCTTAGGAAAAGGAGACTTCGGGGTGATCTGATTGAGGTTTTTAAATATGTTAAAGGGAATAACAAAGTGAATTATGTAGGATTCCTTCAGCCAAGTTTTGTTAGTAGAACTCAGGGTCACAAATGGAAGTTGACCAAGGGTAAATTTAGCACTGATACTAGGAAATATTTTTTCACCCAAAGAGTAATTTCGATGTGAAATAGCTTGCCTGACCATATTGTTGAGGCAGAAACCTTGGGAATTTTCAAGAGCAGGCTAGACTTAAAGCAAGATACCATTGAGTCATTGAGTATCTGAAGTTATATATTCACAATAGTAAAAAGAAACTGGCAAGCCTAGTTAGGCTGAACGGCCTGTTCTCGCCACTCATGTTATGTTATGTTATACAATTTTTGAGAAGTAATTTTTTTAAATTTCAAGTCCCATATTTTAACATTGCTAATATTTTCCTTGACCTCGAGTCTGGCCTTTCAAAGTCATCTGACATCAAATTTAACATTGCCAAAATATAGGTCATATATGACTTCCTATTTGTTGATAATACAAACTTAATCTCTATCTGCAACCATTTGGCCTCCACAGGCTATTTTGCATATTCTCCATAAGACCTAATGTTAAAGTACAGTGCCCCCACTAGACCCAGAATTGTCTATTCCCACTTCTAGACCCACTTCCATCTATTCAATCAAAATGGCGCCCGCACTGTACATTGATGGTACCAAGGTAAGTTGATTGCCCAATGTAAAAAAAAAAAAAAATTTTTGGGCAGTTTTTGAAAAATAATTTTTAGAAATTTCTATTTCTTGGTCCTATCTGTTAACATTTGGGCCAAAAATTTCAAGAGCCCATAAAATGGAAAAAATGATTCAATCAAAACTCTGAAAAAAGCATCTGGAGATATGGTCTAGCAGTATGTTGTGGCAAATTTACAGGAAAAGTCATCGGGCCAAAAAAAAGAAAAAATATTCCCAACGACGGACGCCAAACCACGACAATAGCTTATCAGCTCATCGGGGCAGTAAGCCAAAAAAGCCTGGGGGTTAAAAATAACATTTCTGGCATCATAAACTCCTTGACCACAAGTTTTCTCCATCTGAGCATGAAATTCTAAATGAGCCACTCTTTAGAAGCCAAATAAGACAGCTGTCTAGATGGCTCCCCAGACTCTCAGATTCCTCAAAATGGCGCAATGTCAAATCATAAAATAATCAAATATTCAATACAAATCAAATTTTGACACATGAAATTCAATATGAATTCAAGATTTTCTGGTTGAATTTAGCATGAGTTTAGCAGTATAACTGCAGTTCGACATCAATGGTCCCCAGTAACCTCTCCAAACCCAAAAAATGCCTTTTCTCAATGATAAGGTTTTGAATTTTGTCTGTTTCTCTTCAAGAGTCCCACAAGCCACCACACATACTCATTAAAGGATCTACATTTCACCCTACAATGAAAAGCAAGCAGTTCCCACTTCCGAGCTCGCAACAGTTATTCTTACTAACTAATGTGGCAAACAGGCTCTATGATTATCATGGCTATGGTAAACTGAGAATAAAAAACAGTTAGCCAGCAGCCATAAGTAAAAAAAATATAAAATTGCACTTACACATAAAATGAACCAAAAGCTTTCTTCATTGAATTCCTCCAGAGACATAGATGTATTAGACTGTAACCCTACAGTCTTGTTTCATTCTGAATAATTCCCAAGTTCTTATCTCATATAAATCCTGTAAATGTAAGTGAGCACTTCAGGCCAGTTTTGGAAGTCTCTTTTTCTGCGCAATTCCGTCATTTACAGTTGCGCAACATTAAGAGAATATGACCTGACTTGCTGTTACACAAAGGTTTAAAAACTTTTCTGATGGTCCAATCAATGTCTCTCAGTTACTATGGAAAGTTTATACTCTCTGGAATTGGATTAGAAGCGTGTCAATCAATAAATCATTACCGGGTTATATTTCATGTGGCTGAGAACTATAACTGTGCATTATGCGGATGAGCCTAAGTAGGTAATTGAGTGACTGGCTAATCAATGAGAGTACTTAGGAGGATATAAGGGAGCGCTGAATTCATCGATGGAGGAATTTACGCGTAAATCCACGGTAGGGAATTAAGCGTTTTTGATATGTGATGACTATAATTGATAGTAGAATGACATAGTATCAATACCATGTCAAATTTTTGCTTCATAAAACTGATTTTTCTTAAATACTTAATTGGGATACCATTGGCACACAATGGCTGAAGCGGTTGCTGCAAAGGACAACGATTTTTTCTGTCGCAAGAGATCATTTTTTTGAACTGCTGGATTGATACCATGGGCAAGTATATTGAGCAGTTTGCACATCAGGCTTTGCTGTGGAGTTTAATTCATGCAACTGAGCTTTAAATAAAAAATGCGTATGTTTTTATTTTGTTGTCAAATAGCCATAGTAAAAGTGGCATAAGCTGCTCAAAGGTATGCAATAAATGATTTTAATGCATGACATGGAGGCGAAGAGTCACCCGATACAAAGCAGAGGGTGGTTTAAAAGGCCTTAAAAATGGTTTTAATGCACACCTGCAATTGATTATCCCTTACGTATCCCTCCATTGACCGTGGTTTCTATAGCAGCCAGCACACCGAAATCCGTTAACTGAGCCTCCATTTAAAACCATTTTCCAAAGATCAGGCTATGATTGTTGAGTGGGTTGGTTGATTTTTTTTCTTTTTTTTGAGACTGACTGAACAAGAAGAGGTGGATCTGTCTCTTCTCCTGCTGTTTTACACAGCTTGAGTCTGTGTCTGTCTGAGCTCTTTCACTATTTGGCTGCTTGTTTTTACTCATTCAAATAATGATAATATAACGAGAAAAAATCTGATGTCTGAAGCACTACAGCAATAACTTCTCAAGTCCAGGTTGGAAAAGACTGGAAAAGACAAAGTGGGACTTGACATCAAATACATCAGTGCCTTCAAAGTTAAGTTGAATCTTCTGGGGGTTTTATCTAAATATAATTAGAGGAATCTCAGTCTGTCTGATTTTCTTGAAAAATATTCATTCGATTGACTTCAAACTTGGCAGATGTATTGTTGATGCCCCAAGGTAATGCAGTGTCAACTGCAAAGTAGATAAGATGAGTGGTTCTCGAGAAAGCTGCAACAATTAGTTTTCTAATGCTGGTGCTGTTTATGACATCATTATGCACAATATAAATATGATGCTCATTATTCTGCTCATCTCTGGAAGCCGGGCACTGTACTTGTCACGATTAAACTTTAAAATGTGTCTCCTTACATTTTGTCATTTATTTGTGTTTGAACTAGGTCTCAGCGTCTTCGCCTCTACTCCATTTGAAAAGGGAGACTTTCTTTTAGAATGAAGAGGTGAACAAACAAGCTAGCCGGATTGCGAGAGCAGACTCAGACTTTAACATGACCGCCTTAAGGTGTTCATGTTTGAGTTCTATTGTAATGGAAAACTGTGGTGGTGCATATTATATTTAAATGCTGGCTCTAGTCCTCGAGGAATTTTTCGTCCCCGGACTCTTCGTCCCCCAGGACTTTTCGCCCCCAGATTTTTAGTCCCCTAATGATAAGCAAATGTGCTACCATATTTGACAGATAAATGGACGGACAGACGACGGACAGATCACCATGATTTAAGGCTTAGGGTTAGGTTTAGGGTTTGGGTAATAATGCAGGAAGAGGGCAAAGCATTATTGGGGACGAAGAGTCCTGTAACAGTAACATGTTGATTTTTATTTGCTGAAAATGCAGAAATTGTTGATGGAAGGCCGTAGTCCGGCTAATTTACGCAGCATAACTATATAAATGACTGTTTTTTGAAATTGTTTCTTGTGTATTTTTTTTTTTTTTTTTTAGTGTTGATGCATCAAGAGAGGATGGGTCATTTGGAGGACTTGTAAATGATGACCATATAAACCCTAATGCCAAGATGGAGTACTTTACTATGCAAGGGAAGCCCCATCAGTGTTTGTTTGCACTATTTGGCACAAGTCTAGGAGAGGAGATCAAATATAATTATAGGAACTTAGACTGGCTGTGCAGATGCAAGCTGGTCAAATTTTTGCTTTGTCAAATTGACAGATCTCGTTAAGGAAATGCTCTAATCACAGAAAATGTCCTGTAATTAAATACTGAATATTATCCATCTACTTTTGGGTTCAAGATGGTTTTTGTAGCATTAAACATGGTTATTAACATTGCTAGTTGATGTAGAGGAAAAACAACTGGACTGTCACATAGACATATGAAGAATAATGACTATCAGAACACATATTTTTGCTTGATCTCATTGGTCTGATATTTATTGTTAAAATCTTAAGAAACCTGGAGGACAGTCTTCAAAGGGGCAGTATGGTGAGGGAGCACCCACATCAGAGCTTTCTATGGGTACTGAAAAAGCATCAACAAGCTGGCCGCAAAGAAAAGCCTCAGCTGGTGCATCAACTGGTTTGCTCATCAGCTTTGATAAGGTAAGTAAAATGTGTTTTGTGAGTAGTTTGATGCTACATATGGATAGTAAGTATTGGGAAATTGAACTGTTCAATTGAATTGTATGTTAAATGCAAAAATTTTCCCGCTTTCTTTGTGTCAACAGGAGGATGATCTCCATCATTAAGACCTGTAATATCCCCAAAAAGTAATCATTGTGATTCATCCTTCAGCATTAATTTAGCGGTATAGTTTGCAGAGTTTGCATGACTGTAGTCATGTGGCCTGTTAAGTGACTAAAGAACAGGTTTAGAGTGGATTTGTTTCCCACAGAACTCTCACAGGAACACTGCCATGATTATATAATTTTCACAACATTAACACATAATGTTATACAGGCAACATCCTGTCTTCAAGATATTAATAATATCTTTTTGCAGAGTCGTGATGAGGAAATGCATCCAAAAGTTTGTGGGTTCACATTTTCCCCATCCACAAGTGAAAATATTGAAGAGGCATATCTTCAAAAAAAAAAAAAAAAAGATTTTAATATTGTGTATTGATTGTCTATATCTTATAACATTATCTAGTGATATTCAAGGCAGAATTTCCCCTCAGTCTTTTTGTCAACACTAGGATGGTTTCCTTTATAGAGGCCACAAATATCCTCCCTGGTGGTAGATTCCCAGTACCTGTCTGTCTGTTCTCTTTCCTCCTTGCTTTAGCTGCTACAGATGACAACGGAGAGCAACCAGATCCAGACAGCTGCGCGTAACCCAAATCAAATGTGTCCAGTGCTCAGTCCACTCAACAAGGTTGAAACAAGGGTTTTTTTTTTCTCTCACCTGTTTTACTCCCCCCCTTTTTTTTTTTCTTTTCTTCTCTCTTTTCTGTTCTCCCCCCTACCCCACCATAACACGCTCTGTCGGCTTTCTCCAGAACGGGTGGCATGAGGAAGGAAGGACTGGGTCACCTTTTTCTTTTTTCTTTTTCTTCTCTTCTCCCCCTTTCATTTACTCCACACCCCAATTTAACAACTGCTGGGAATCACCCCGGTTGACCTTGGATGGGGGCGCGCCCTGGGCGGTGGCCAGTAGCCTGCAGGCATACACCTTTTCTTGCAGATTCCTGCCTGTGGGCAGAGTCGCCATTCAGCCAGAAACAAATGAGGCTGTGAAAGGGTGATTGGTGCTAAGAGTGCCTGAAGAAGACTCACTTGAGCGTGAGTAACGATGCAAGCTTCACAATGGGCTGGAAATGAACCCGCGAGCTCCACATGGGCTGGGCGCGAACCTGCGTCCCCCCTAGCTCTGGCATGACAGCACCGCCTACTGCACCATCATGGCGCCCCCACTCCATACAATACTTTAACTCTCATATAAAGGGCTATAAAAAAGGAAACAGTAATCCAGTGATCAAGTCTGACTCTCGATGCTGACCCGTTCTGGAGCTCCCTGACAGTGCCTGACCCTCACCTTATTTTTATGTGCTTATTTATTTTTATTAATTTATTTACCTTTTTCTTTCTTAAGGCTCACTTTCCCTATAGCTCATCCCAACCACCATTTCTTTTCTTTCCTTTCCCCTCTTCCCCCCCATAGAGGAATGCAAACACACACACACACACACACACACACACACCACACAGGATACACACATTTACACTTTCCTATAACATCAACTCTCATTTGTGTTCCAACAAGATTTTGCGTACTGGCCTTTGTTCTTGTTCTTTGTTCTTGTCTTTGTTGTCAGTGTTTGGTTTTGTCTTGAAATTTAAATAAATAAATAAATAAAAAACAAGGTTGAAAAGGTATGCTGTAAATCAAACCATTGTATTGCTTATTTATGTGGCAAAACATTAAAACAGCCAACATGCTTCATTGGTGCTGTGTATGTATACAGTTGCCAGAGTGTGACATAGTTGTATGTAAGGGCATTTGAGTGTATGGGTGTTCAACAGGTAACCACATATCAATTAGGAGGTGCATTTTGAGACAGCTAATTTTCATAACTAAGAATAAGCTTTAGACCTATTTCATCAGCAGATAACAGACCCTAGATGCCATGCAAATGTAGCAAATCCATTGTTTTGAAATGAGAGGACATTGAATCAAAAATTGAATAAATGCACGCACATCCAAAATCAAATATCACAGGTGCAGGACTCAAAAAAACAGTAGAAAAGAAGAGAATAAAAGTCCGCACACTGTTTAAGTTGCTCCCAGAAGACTTTATGCCTTGCACAACGTTGCGGCCGACGTGGCCTTCGTCAGGTGAGTTCCACGCATGTGATAGGGGGGGGGGTGGGGGTTATATACACTAAAGATGGTAGACGGACCAAACCAAAGTGCAATGAGTCCCAATATACAAAAAATAATCACATCAACCCCATATTACGTATGATCCCAAAACAACACTACATACATACAAAAAGAAGTGAAGGCGTATCAAGAATGCATATAGTAGGCTACTCTCCACAGACAATCAGCACATTAAATAGTATATGCAGAACAAGTTATATCCAAATGATATAGGCTAGTATCGCAGGTATATTTTAAACCCATAGGTCAAGCATAGGTACAGTTTAAAACTCCCAATTTGTACACATGCAAAGAAAACACAAATACATCAAAATCAGTTAGAAAGAAACACATTCCGTGCAAAAACTAAAACTGACAATCATAGCTACAATTCATAAAAAAGGTTTTATATCGAACTCTTCATTGAGACCAAAAGGAGCCATTGTATTGAGGGTGTAAATGTAATAAGTTTCGTGCTGTAGAAGTATCCTATCGAGGTCCCCACCACGGGGTTTTTTTTTTTTAACCTTCTTGATACCCATATAGCGTAGATTGCTAATGTTCTGTCCCGCTTCTTTAAAATGTGGAGCTACGGGATTGCGCTCATCTCCACTAGGTATGTTACTCCTGTGTTCGCAAATGCGAGTTTTAAGTTGCCTGCTAGTCTTACCCATGTAGGCCAAGCCACAAGGGCATTTAATCAGATAAATTACATGCGTGCTACTGCACGTAATAACACCACGCATTCTACAAGACTTTCCACTATGAGGATGTGTGTATGTTTTGCTTTTGATGGTGTATCCACATTGCGCACAGTTTCCACATTTGTAATTTCCCTCAGGCAGGTCGTTCAGAAAGGTATCCTGAGATATAAATAAATAAATTCAATGCTTGACTTAGACAAAAGGACTGAAAAACGTTGGTGGAGTGAATGTTCAGGTGAGCTACAGTGCCGTGGGACTATTTTTATAACTAAGAATAAGCTTTAGACCTATTTCATCAGCAGATAACAGACCCTAGATGCCATGCAAATGTAGCAAATCCATTGTTTTGAAATGAGAGGACATTGAATTTTGTTGTTCCCATCTTAAACAACCTTATAAAATAAAACACCAACATATGCTTCCCACACAAACATACTCACACTTTTAATGTCTCAACTGCGACAGATGCGGAGGACTCAGAGGTCATAGCTGGTGCAGATGCAGTGGACTCCAAGATCATTAGAGGGAAATTTGCAGAAATCCCTTGGATTTTAACCTTGTTTCTGCACTGTCACTGTATTTCCAGTACTACCTGCATGAGAACAAATTACAACAAGCACTGTCACTGTAGATGGCAGAAATACAAAATTTTAAAATGTTATTTCTGCATGTTAAATATTTCTTCAGAGTTCTTTCCGTACACAAATTTTATGATAAAAAAGTTTATGCAATAAAATTAGCTATTTATAGCTGATATTCATGGCATTTGTGGTATGGAGTTAAGTTGTTTAAACAAATATATCATTCGCAGGTGCTCCCATTACATCGGCAGTAACATAAACTAATTGCACACTAAAAGTGCTTTCTTTTGATATGCAAAATGCCTCACTGCAAGAAATAGTGGATGATAGCAATTTTCACTTCAAGTAAAATGGCGGCCATATTGGATTTCCCATAAAAATATGGAAAAAAATGCATTTTTCACAAGGGCTCCTATTACGTATCGAATTCTCATCTCAAAACAATGACTTGGTCCAATTTTCACACTTTTATCCAATCTGTAATGATCATCTTGAAAATGGACCCAAAGCCACTAGACAAATCAAAAATGCTGAATACTTAAGAAAAATCTGGCCTTTCTAGGGAAACATAGCCAGAACTCTCTTAAAAACCATTGAGTTTTTCTGTATTAATTCCAAAAACAAAAGGATAAAACACTTCAGTAATACATGATAAATATTAACACTTACTACTTAACTTAAAACTGCATTCATACTGTGGCTTTAGTGTAAACAAAATTTTGCAGAATATAAGACTTATAAATACAACAATGGAAATATTTTAATTATTGCCAACCTCACTTCAAAGTCCTAAAATAAAAAGTATTTCTTGATGCTGTGCTCAGCCCCACGCGGTGTATTTTCCAGTTAACAAGCCACCAAAAACATTGTACGATGAAATATTTAAAACACTCTAAACCCAATGGCATTACTTCGACCTTACTGCAGTAGGGTTAACTACAGTTCATTTGATAAAGTTGAAAGGGCAACATATGTAACACTACTTGTACCAAAAGCTTACGTAGGCTGCTAAATTAGGCCATGATTCAATAATTTTCTGTAATATGAAGAATGAATTTTCATGCCCTGTTCCTTCACTGTTTATGAAATGTGCATGCCAATGAAATGAAATTTAAGCTGAGAGTCAGCCCTAAAACCGCATACTTTTTATTACCTGCGTCGCCGTCTAGGAATGGCTTTTTCACTTCCGGACCCAAACTCCGAAAAATGCTCGGAGGACAAAAATCTCTTGGGAGAGCGCCAAACTCATCAAATAGAGCTGGTGAATTTTTGTTGTCCATTGTCCGTCCGTCATTCCGTCCGTCCATTGGAAGTAACAACGTTATCGAGATAACTCAAAAAATAATTGGCGAAGGAAGTTGTAATTTGGTATGATGATGTATTTTCACCCAAGGCAGGTCTCTATTGAAAACGGGCGCGCTTCCTCAAAATCCAAGATGGCCGCCGCCGTTTTTGTAAAAACAACATTATCGAGATAACGCAAAAACTAAGTGTCCTAGGAAGTTATAATTTGGTATGCTGATGTATCTTCACTTAAGGCAGCTCGCTATTGAAAACGGGCGCGCTGCGTCAAAATCCAAGATAGCCGCCGCCATTTTTGGAAAAACGAAATTATCACGATAACGCAGAAAATAAGTGTCGTAGGAAGTTCTTATTCAGTAGGCTGATGTATCTTGACCTAAGGCAGTTTGCTATTGAAAATGGCTGCACTGCGTCAAAATCCAAGATGGCCGCCGCCATTTTTGTAAAAACAACGTTATCGAGATAACGCGAAAAATATGTGTTGTAGGAAGTTCTGATTCGGTATGCTGATGTATCTTGACCTAAGGCAGGTCGCTAGTCAAAATGGGCGCGCTGCGTCAAAATCCAAGATGGCCTCCGCCATTTTTGTAAAAACGACGTTATCGAGATAACGCGAAAAATATGTGTCGTAGGATGTTCTGATTTGGTATGCTGATGTATTTTCATCTAAAGCAGGTCGCTATTGAAAATGGCCGTGCTGCATCAAAATCCAAGATGGCCGCCGCTGTTTTTGTAAAAACGACATTATCGAGAACGTGAAAAATAAGTGTTGTAGGAAGTTGTAATTTGGTATGCTGATGTATGTTGACCTAAGGCAGTTTGCTATCGAAAACGGGCGTGCTGCGTCAAAATCCAAGATGGCCGCCGCCATTTTTGTAAAAACGACGTTATCGAGATAACGCAAAAAATATGTGTTGTTGGAAGTTCTGATTTGGTATGCTGATGAATCTTGACTTAAGGCAGTTCGCTATTGAAAATGGCTGCGCTGCATCAAAATCCAAAATGGCCACCGCTATTTTTGTAAAAACAACATTTTCAAGATAACGCAAAAAAATAAGTGGCCTAGGAACTTTTAATTTGGTATGGTGGTGCATCTTGACCTACTGCATGTTCTTATTGAAAATGATAACACAACATCAAAATCCAAGATCGTCACCAAACGACATTATCGAGATAACTGGCAAAATAAGCGACGGACCCAAGGCAGGTCATTAATGAAGATGAGTGTGCTACGCCAAAATCCTTTCCAGTTTATTTTTTCCATATGGCTGCATCTATCTATTTTGGCAATTTGAACAGAGCCATTTTGTCATTTTGAAACTGGATGTGATTCTTATTGGACGAGAGCATGAATTGAAGATCCAGGGAGAAGCTAGGGGTGGATCTACGGGCGAATCTGATCTTATCTGATGAGGACCAGAGGATAGCCATGCCCCTAAAGCATATTCTGAATTTATCCTATATTCTAGACTACTTTGGACCGTAATTTACAAAAATGAACATCATGATACATCGAAGGAGACTTGAAACTTGCAATAGATACCATAAAATAAAGTGGAAAATCATTATTGAAATAATAAATCAGGTGGGAAAGTAGGGTAATTTTCTCATAGACTTCTATATCATTGAAATTCTTTCTGCCACCACTGACATCGCCATCTTCTGGCCATTAGATAGAATGCAATTTTTAGAGATTTCCTCATTGGCCTCACTTTTCAGACCCGGGCGCTGCCTCCATCTTTTTATACAGTCTATGGTTGTAGCACATAGCCAAAACCACTTAAAATGTGTCATGAATGAACTGCAAAGGACTTTCTGTTCTATTCAAGTATCAAAAGGTTCAGCCGCCTCAATAGATGAACAGTAAAGACATTCTCATTGAAGTTTTATAAAAATTTTGTTGACTTAAATATTCTCCGTAGTGTCAACACTCGAATGTGGACTAGTCCAGCTGGTGAAATGAAATCAAGTGATTTTGGACGCTGTTTGGACGCCTCCGCTGTTTCATTCGATCAGCTCATTGTGAATTGTGGTGCCGCACAATTACACAGCAACCGAAAACCAGAAATATTTTATTAGAACTGTTTAAAATCTTTTTCGTGGACAGCCGAATTGCCTCGAAAATTGGACAGACAAAGACTATGTTCTCCGAAGCTGCAAACTCATTCCAAAAGGCAAATACTAGCTCTGTTTGCCATTTTAGGTGGCTTTTTAATCCTTCCAATGGTAAATCTTTGCAACAGCACGAAAGCCGACAGTGATGAAATGCGTACAACGGCAAAAAGATTACCACTGCTTCCATGCTGCCTGAATAAGTTTGGTTATGGATATTATATTATCTTCACAGTAAGTTTAGACCAGGGCCATCGACGTTTCAAAGCTGTGAAATCGACCACAGGATATTCCCGAGGCAGACGGTATAAATGGACTAAAACATTTGCTACTTACTTTCTACTGATTCTTCTTGCGGGAGATATCCAGTTAAACCCGGGTCCACCTGTGCAAACTGGCTGCTCTCACCTGTTTGATCAGCCGCCAGCGGGTGTGGGTGTGCCTCGCACTCCACAGGGGGAAACTCCGCTGGTGACTGAGATTGCGCAGGGCCGCTGTGATGTGGGATTGGTGGATGGCGTGGCCGTACTGAGATGCTTAAATGTGGAGCCGGTAACGGAGCTGAGCATGGCTGTGGTTGGCTTCTCCGCCGCGCAACCAGCACCTGGTGCGAGCGCACGGTGTCGGGCGACCGGGAAGCCAGGGTCGCTCTGCGGAGTTGCGGGGGGAGGAAGCTCGGTTGTGGAGCCTAATCTGGCGCTCGTGGCTAGTGCGAACAGAACATCTGATGGACAAGCCTTGCTTAATCCCTTGGCAGCCCTTGGACTCTTAACTAGTAAACCAGTTTCAGTGGTGTCTCCGACAACAACCGGAATAAGTGTGGAAATAAAAGCCGCCCTGATAAATCGGGCTCCTCCAATAACATCCACAAGTCAGGACTTTAAAACTACTGGAACTGTTTGTGTGGAGGAGGAAAACGGACGTTCACCAACAAAAACTCTAGTAAGTAGATTAGTGAGTAAGCATAAACAGAATCAAATCTTTAAAACTGTGAATCATGCAAGAGTTTTATGGGACCCACAAACTAAACCGAAGGGAATATTCGGTGGTCACCTCAATGTGTGCAGTTTACTTTACTTACTTTAATGATGAAATTAAAGCATTCCTCACTGGTTCTAACTTGCACTTTTTATGCCTCAGTGAAACGTGGCTTCACAGTAAGATCCAAAATAATTTAATTGATGTCCCTGGTTACAAATGCTTTAGAGCTGATAGGAATACTCACAAGGGGGGTGGAGTCTTCATTTATATGAGAGACTCTATCAAATGTACAAAATTGGAATTGGATGTTGATGTGTGCATTGAATATCTTTGTATCAATGTTAGTTTATCTCCCCGAATGCAATTCCAGTTAATGGTTCTATACAATCCTCCTAGTTCTGACAGAAGTTTTTATGATGATCTGGATAAATTACTAAAAAAGGTTTCCTATAAATCTGAAGATCTAATCCTAGGTGATTTTATTATTAATTGGTCAGACAGAAACAAGAAAAGGCAACTGAAAATTTTAACAACAAAGTAGGATTTTAGTCAAATAATTAATGGTTTTACACGGATCACAAGGTCCAGTAGGACACAAGTTGATTTGATTTTTTCAAACAGAAAGGACCGCATATTGATATCCTATAATTTTTTGACCGGAATGTCAGACCATAACATGCTCTTAGTTGCTAGGAAGCTGTCTAAGAAGCATTTTAATATTTCCAATCAAACAAGAGCCCATGCATTGTCTATTTTAAAGCGTAATCTTCCGGTTTTAGAATGTGAACTCAAGGTGCAGTGGGAAAATGTCCTTAATAGTAGTAATTCAGACATTTGTTGTGATGAATTTATGAACACTCTGGAAAGCATTGTTGGAAAGTTTCTTAAAAATCATAAAAAATCAAACAGGAGGCATTCTCTACCCTGGGTCAATTGAATCAATTTGGAAACTTATGAAACAAAGAGATCAGCCCCTAAAAACTGCCCTGAAAAGCCACACTAACAGTGACATAATTTTATTTAAAGGTCTGAGAAACCAAGTTACTAAAAACATGAGGACTGCAAAAACCCTTAGGCAAACATAGTAACATAAGTACCATTAAAAATGGGAGTGAGCTAATTTCTTGTTGCAGTCAGATTGCACATGAATTTAATAGTTATTTTGTTACATCTGTTGAGGAACTAGCTAATGATTTCAAAGTTTGCAGTGTGAAGCCTCCTGTTCCTAATAGTGCATGATGTGCGGCAAATTTTATAATCAAACAAACAAACATAAATGATGTCCTTGAAATAATTGACAAGCTCTCAAACAGCCACTCCAAAGATCTTTCTCACCTTGATGTCTCTTTTCTTAAAAAGCATAAATACATCTTGGCAAAGCCTCTCACTCATCTGATAAACCTGTCCATAGCTAATGGCAGTTTTCCTTGTAGATGGAAGCAAGCAAGAGTAATTCCAGTTTTTAAAGCGGATGAAGCTGATCAGGTATGCAACTACAGACCAATTAGTATTTTATCTGTATTTTCTAAAATACTTGAGAAGGTTGTTGCTCAGCAACTTAAGTATCTGGATTCAAATTATTTTCTCCACCCACTTCAGTTTGGCTTCTATCAGCGCTATTCTACTGAGACTGCTAACTGCTTTTTCTGAGACTTTTTCTGAACTGAGAAATAGAACGAACTAAAAACCTGAGGATTACAATAACCAAAAAGAATAAATAAAAGACAAAATCATGAACACAGTTCCTGAACATAAACATGAACATAAACATGACAAAAACCATAACCATGACAGATGATCTATGATAGAGCGATTAAAATCCTAGATAGGAAGCCAATAAGGTCACATCATTGCCATATTCTTAAAAAAATGAATATGTTAAGCTTTGATAATTTTATTAAATTTGCTAACCTGAAACTAATTCACAAATGTTTAAATAATCAGGCCCCCCAGGTGCTCAGTCACCCTATTGTTCCCCTCAGAGTATTTGGCTCTATAACGCGTGGAGCATCTCATGGAGACTGTAAGGTGCCATTTCGTAAATTCTCTCTAGGACAAACGACATTCTCTGTTCAGGGGTTAAAATGTGGAATGCTTTACCAGTAGAACTCAAACTTGATCCAGACCTGAATAATTTTAAACTTGGACTGAAACAGTTTTTAAAGAGGACTCAGTCTTGCAGTCATGGATGATTATGCATGTCCTTTCTAGTGTTATGTTATTGTGTGATTATGTATTTTTAGGTCTTTGTAATGCATGTTTTGTGTGAAATTGTTGTCAGTTTATTGCTGTGATTGTGTGTAGTTGGGAATTTCATGTATTTAAAAGCCCAGCTAGGGACAGGCATTGCAAATTAGCTGTAGCTATAAATGCTGTAGTGTGTGGCAACGGTTCACTTGCTTCATACTTGTCCCTGTACAAATAAACAATAAATAAACAATCAACTGAACCTAAAGTGAATTATGAAGAATTTTCTACACAGAAACAACTCAGGCCAACATTTAAAAAAATCTTGGTTACGGGTAACCCGACTGACCCATGGAAATAGCTCCCGACTCAAATTATTTTTTCATTGATCTTTCAAAGATTTTTTTTTTATCAGCCATGAAATATGAGAGGTCTACCGAGTGCTTACTGCAATCGGCAGAGTAAACATCTGATGCAACGTAAACATTCTAGAACCAGTAGCGATGGCAACTTCAACACCAAGTTGGATCTGTTTCGAACACACTCAACACTTCCAGTATCGACAGAGGTTTACAGCACTGTTTGGAAACTTGTGCTAGATGCACCGTGGGAAGATTTGAATTCTAGTAGAGATTGTTATTGGCGATGAAATTTGAGAGACGTACAGTTAAACTAGTACAGTTAGATATTTTGATTAGAATAAGCAGGTTAATATAAATTGATAGCCTATAATACATTGGTGCAGGCCAGGCTATGTAAAACCCCAATTTCAAAAAAGTTGGGATGCAGTGTAAAATGTACAGTGCTGTGACCGACCGGCAGTGGTCGGCAGCTTTTTCAGAAGTGACGCGCCATTGGCCAATGCGCAACAGGGATGCAAATTGGGAAGGGTCTGCCGGAAAGGGTAAAAAGTTGCTTTGTTCGTTCCTTAGGCGCCTCCTGTTGGCCAGACGGGCACTCGTCAGGAAGATTCAAAGCTTGTTCATGTTTGGGTATCCTCCGCCCTCGTTCTGAACTTGCGAGGACTTGACCAATGAGTGTATAAGAAGCGGTGGATGACAGGTGCGTGCTCTGGAGGAGAGTCGTGAGCTGTCTTCACTCTCCTGAGTTGGCAACAGGGGGGTCGCATATGCAAAGCCTTGTACATAGTTCCCCAATTGGACATTCCAGATTCGAGTGGGATTGGAGATGCCAAATTCAAAAAAAAAAAAAGTACAGTGCTGTGAGAAAGTATTTCCTGGTTTTTTTTTTTTTTTGCATTTTTGTCCCACTTTAATGTTTCAGATCATCAAACAAGTCTTAATATTAGACAAAGATAACCAGAGTAAATACAAAATGCAGTTTTTAAATGATGATTTCATTTATTGAGGGAGAAAGCTATCCAAACCTACCTGGCCAATTGTGAAAAAGTAATTGCCCCCTAAACCTAATAACTGGTTGTGCCACCTTCCGCGACAACAACTGCAATCAAGCATTGGCAAGGAGGAATTGTGAAGGAATTTTGGCCCACTCTTCTTTGCAGAATTGTTTTAATTCAGCCGCACTGGAGGGTTTTTGAGCATGAGCGGCCTGTTTAAGGTCATGCCACAGCATCTCAATCGGATTTAAGTCCGGACTTTGACTAGACCACTCCAAAACCTTCATTTTTTTTTTTAAAGCCATTCAGAGGTGGACTTGCTGGTGTATTTGGGACCATTGTCTTGCTGGATAACCCACGCGCGCTTGAGCTTGAGGTCACAAACTGATGGTCAAACCTTCTCCTTCAGGATTTTTTGGTAGAGTGGAGAATTCATGCTTCCATCAATTACGGCAAGTCGTCCAGGTCCTGAAGCAGCAAAGCAGCCCCAAACCATCACACTACCACCACCATGTTTGACTGTTGGTATGATGTTCTTTTTATGAAGTGCTATGTTAGTTTTACACCAGATGTAACAGGACGCACTCCCTCCAAAAAGTTCAACGTTTGTCTTGTCAGTCCACGGAATATTTTCCCAAAAGTCTTGGGGATCATCAAGATGTCTTTTGGCAAATGTGAGATGAGCCTTTATGTTCTTTTTGGTCAGCAGTGGTTTTCACCTTGGATCTCTCCCATGGATGCCATTTTTGCCCAGTCTCTTTCTTATTGTTGAATCATGAAAACTGACTTTAACTCAGGCAAGTGAGGCCTGCAGTCCTTTAGATGTTATTCTGGGTTCTTTTGTGACCTCCTGGATGAGTTGTCAATGTGTTCTTAGAGTAATTTTGGTAGGCCGGCCACTCCTGGGAGGGTTCACCACTGTTCCAAGTTTTCTCCATTTGAGGATAATGGCTCTCACTGTGGTTTGCTGGAGTCCCAAAGCCTTAAAAATGGCTTTGTAACCCTTTCTTGACTGATAGATGTCAATGACTTTGTTTCTCATCTGTTCTTGAATTTCTTTAGACTGTGGCATGATGTGTTACTTTTTGAGATCTTTTAGCCTACTTTACTTTATCAGACAGGTTCTATGTAAGTGATTTCTTGATTCAACAGTTCTGGCAGTAATCAGGCCTGTGTGTGGCTTGTGAAACTGACCTCAAAAAATGTGGTTAACCACAGTTAATTTATGATTTAACAAGGGGGGGGGATTACTTTTTTCACATAGGGCCAGGTAGATTTGGATAGCTTTTTTCCCTGAATAAATGAAATCATCATTTAAAAACTGCATTTTGTATTTATTTGGGTTATCTTTGTCTAATATTAAAATTCGTTTGATGATCTGATATATCCAAGTGTGACAAATTTGCAAAAAATAAGAAATCGGAAAGGGGGCAAATACTTTTTATAGCACTGTAAATAAAACAATGCAATGATTTGCAAATCTCAGAAACCCACATTTTATTCACAGTAGAACATAGACAACATATCAGATGTTGAAAGTGAGACATTTTACCATTTCATGGAACATATTGGCTCATTTTGAAATTGATGGCAGCAACACATCCAAAAAAGTTGGGACAGGGGCAACAAAAGGCTGGAAAATAAGTAGTACTCATTAAAAAAAACAGCTGGAGGAGCATTTTGCTACTAATTAAGTTAATTGTCAACAGTTCAGTGACATGACTTGGTATAAACATAGCATTTTAGAGAGGCAGAGTCTCTCAGAAGTAAAGATGGGAAGAGGTCCACCAATCTGCAAAAACCTTGAATATCTTACCATCTACAGTACATAATATCATCAAAAGATTCAGAGAATCTGGAGAAATCTTTGTGTGCAAGGGACAAAGCCGAAGGTCAATGGTAAATGCTCATGATCTTTGGGTCCTTGGATGGCCCTGCATTAAAAACAGGCATAATTCTGCGCTGGAATTCACTGCATGGGCTCAGGAACACTTCCAGAAATCATTGTCTGTGAACAGAGTTCGCCGTGCGATCCACAAATACACGTTAAAACTGTATCATGCAGAGAGGAAGCCATATGTGAATAAATCCAGAAACGCTGCCATCTTCTATGGGCCAAAGCTCATTTAAAATGGGCTGAGGCAAAATGGAAAACTGTTCTGTGGTCAGTGAATCAAAATTTGAAATTTATTTTGGAAACCACGGACGCCGTTTCGTGTGGACGAAAGAGGGGAACCATCCAGCTTGTTATCAGCGCACAGTTAAAAAAAATGGGGTTGCATTTGTGCCTATGGCATGGGCAGCTTACACATCTGGAAAGGCACTATCATTGCTGAAAAGTGTATGGAGGTTTTACAACAACACATGCTCCCATCCAGACAACGTCTCTTTCAGGAAGGCCTTGCATATTCCAGCAAGACAATACTACACCACGTACAGCATCCATCCCAAGAGCATGGCTACACAGTAGAAGAGTCTGGGTTCAGAACTGGCCTGCCTACAGTCCAGACCTTTCACCAATGGAAAACATTTGGCACAACATAATATGAAAAATCCAGCAAAGAAGACCCTGGACTGTTGAGCAGCTAGAATCTTACATCAGACAAGAGTGGGACAACATTCCTCTCCAAAAACTCTAGCAATTGGTCTCCTCACTTCCCAGATGTTTACAGACTGTTGTTAAAAGAAGAGGGGAAGCTGCACAATGGTAAACAAGGCCCTATCCCAACTTTTTTGAGATGTGTTGTTGCCATCAAATTCAAAATAAGCTAATATTTTTCTGCAATGGTAAAATGTCCACTTTCAACATCTGATATGTTGTCTGTGTTCAATTGTAAATAAATTAAGGGTATATGAGATTTGAAAATCATTTCATTGTTTTTATTTACATTTTACACAGCATCCCAACCTTTTTGGAATTGGGGTTGTATATTACACATTAGCTTTATGAAATAAATTATATCCATCGTTGCACTGGTTCAAGAGTTTTCCTCAAATTGCATACACATTTGAAAAATGTTCTGAACATCTCTTTGGAGCTCTACTACGAGTATTACGAAAACAACTTCATCACGGTAAATTTTGGAGTGGAGACTTTCAAAATATATGGAAGTTCAGTTTGTAAAGTTCTCCCTTCAAGCAGAGCAGTGGTTTAAAAACGTCATTCATCATCCGATCCCTCCATTAAAAACCAGTGAAATTAAACCATCACAATGTGTGACTCTTCAATAAATGCTTCCTGACCTGACGGGCAAATGAGACGAAACTAACAGTCAGTTCTATGGGATTTGAGGGTGCACGATGTGAATGTGAGCACAATTCAATTAAACTGAATACTCTACAGTAACAAATTACCATACATTGGGCATATTTATAAACATTCTTGTTAGGAATTATGGTATTAAAATAATCAGTAATTAAGGCCCACCTGCAATTATAAGTGCTGTTTCTGTTAAAATTAGGTGTGTAGCAATGAACTTCTTCTGCATGCTGTGCACTACATGTGGAAACCTTGTTTCAAAACATTTTGAAATCTTTCGAAACAATGTTTCAAAATTTCGAAGCTGTTTCAAAGGTTTGAAATGGCGATCTCTAAGAATTGGTAAGGTTACCTTTGTGAACATATTAGTTGAGGTTTGTCTATGAACAGAATATGACAAATCGCGACGCGAGCAAGCTGCATCACACGTGTGTGATACCAAACCTGTATCTAAAGGGTTGTATCACAGTGATTCATAATCATTTATGGGATATATATATACATATATATACAAGTATATATATGAGCAAATATATTTTGCTCATTAAGCAAAAAGTCACGAGTATCCGTCCTATAGTCTGGATGTAGTCATAGCTAAAGGGTGTTGTTAGGCACAGTGCACAGCTGAGTGACAATTGTAAGGATGGCAAAAATAAATGCCGCAAAGTCAGCTTAAGTTTTGCATTTTTACTGCCATCTTTACAAGGCCATATCATTTGTATAAATGTAGGCAATAGGCATCGACTTTTCATTATCATTTCTTATTATAGGTCATGTATTGGTCTTGGTTGTTCAGTCGTTAAATTGTTTGATTTATGGAGATATACCTCCATGCATCCCATGGGAAGTAAAAGCAGTTTTGAGCTCCTGATAATCTTCAGTTTTTCTATCAAGACAGCGTCAGAAAAAAAGCAGTTCCCCTTAATCCCAATTCTTTTGAATATCTGGAAAGAGCCTGTGTTTAACCTCCTCCTCTCAAGACAATAAGAATGAAAAATTAATCTGCTCACCTTGCATCTAATCCGCTCGCCTAGACACCCCACCAGAGAGCTGTAAAGTAGCTCGCTTTGTGCTTGGACTGGGATCTATGAATCACTCACCTACTCTTTTCAAAAACTAAGGTCTGAACGTGACACTGAAGCATCAACATACTGTCTCTTTATCAGGCAGTTATTAAAAAGAGACTTTTTTTGTTCATATATTTAATAATATTCTTTTGTTCCACAAGAGTCAAATTTGTTATTCACATCAGATGGGTATTTAAATGTTCTCTCCTTTGGAATAAGATATGCTTTGTGCACAGCAAATCACTGTACAAAAGAATATTCTGCCATACTACCTACCCAAATTGAAAATTCAAGGTGGGGATACCTGAAACCAAGTTGTTTTTAATGATGCCCAAAACAAGAATTTCTTATCAATTGTGCAATTTGTTGAATTCAATTTCATTACTCCAACTGTCCAACACATTTTGTTTTATGTTAGTGTGATTTTTTTTCTAATTTGCATATTGTCCAGGGAAGGATGCTTGTGAAGAACATGGGTCCCGAAGAATGCCAAAGAAAGTGTGGTCTAAAGCTAAGGCTACTACAGTAATGCAGCTTTTCAGAAATCACATTTATAAAGGAAAACCAGCTGCCAAAAACAAATGCAGTCCATCAAAGCTAGTAGAAGGCCCTGTGTTAACACGGAGAAATTGAGCTTCAGTGTTAGGCAATCAGGCATCGGAGTCAGGCTGGTAACAAGCCTGTTTCTGTCCAGTAACTCTTAACTTTAGCTCCTCCCACCCAATTGGCAAGCTTTTATAACCAAAGCAGTGTTTATTCATTTCTCTGGCTCCGTTCCCTCTACACCACTCCCACTCAGGTCTACTAAGTAATCTGCTTCTCATCTCCCCTCACCTTCCCAGCATCCTATTTTATAATTATCATTGTTCATCGCAAGTAGCATTTGTTCATATCATGTTCCATAATTTAAATGCTAACGTGCAAAATATAAGGGACTTTGTTAGAAACCGAGGAATAGCTGCAAAGACGCAGTGAAAAACTGTAAATCTACTGGCAACCAACATTTGTTTTTTTTTTTTTTTACATTCAGCAAGGAGGTTATGTTTTCACCCCGTTTGTTACTTGTCAAATTTGTAGATTTCTACTATTTTGTTACCACCCACTTCGTAATCATTTATGGACCGTAAGACTTTACATAAATGCCTAGATCTTTTCAGTGCAAGTATGACCTATATGACTTGAAATCCTCCTTAACTATCTACTGTAGTGCAGTGATAATATTCTGGTGTAATCCCCGAAGTGCAAAAACGTAAGTAAATTTGACCTAAAACTACTGCCTCTCAGCGTCAATTTGCTCAAATTTGCTCAAATCACCCCACCCGTGCAATGTCCATTCTCAGATATTCAGAGATTTTTTTCAAACCTCAGGCTCACGTTTGTAATTAGCAAATGTGTTTATTCGTTCGTTTGCAAGGATGATTGGTATATTTACGGTCAATTTCCCACTTAGCTTGCATGACTGTTAATTGAGGCATTTTCCTATCCACATTAATGGAGACATGAAACGTCAATGTCTTTCGAAGCCTCTGAATTCCAGTGGCTCATAAAACGTTATGTTATTTTTTTCCGCGCATGTGTCCGATTGGCTTGGTTAGCCTTAAAGTTTTCAAAAATGCGGTTTTGCCAACTCAGATCCGAGTGTTAAGTTTGCTTTAGTAAAATAAAACTCTGTCTACAACCAGTGATGTTACCATAATGCACGATAACTCTCAACCTGTTTCCAATTGAGAATGGTACAATTAACTTAATTAATTTACTGAGCAAATGGGCTGCCAGTAACCTGCACTGTCATTAATGATAAAGACATACAGCTTTGCATTAAGGAACACTACAATATGGGATTGCATGGCCGGCTATTAACTGAAATTTCTTGAAATTCCATCTTGAATTTGAATGTTATGTCGTAATTGCGGCTGAAGATGGTATTTAGATAATGTTTCAAATTAATGAGATACTTGCCGTACAGACAATCTCATACTGAAGCCTTCCTTCAACGTTCCCAGAAGCTGGACAATAAAAACCTCATCAATGATTTTGCTGCCATGAAAGTTTGTCGCATGCATAGACTGTATAAAAGGATGGACGCAGCAGCCGAGTCTGTAAAGTAAGGCCAATGAGTAAATCTCTAAAAATTGCATTCTATTTAATGTTGGTGGTTGCAGAAAGAAGTTCAATGTAATACAAGTCTATGAGAAAATGACCCTACTTTCCCACCTGATTTATTGTTTAAATAATGATTTTCCACATTATTTTATGGTACCTATTGCAAGTTTCAAGTCTCCTTTGATATATCATGATGTTCATTTTCGCAAACTATGGTCCCAAATAGATTAGAACACAGGATGAAGCCAGAATATGGTTTAGGGGTGTGGCTATCCTCTGGTCCTTGTTAGATACGGTCAGATTCACCGGTAGAACCACCCCTCGCTCCTCCTTGGATCTTCAATTCATGCTCTCGTCCAATAGGAATCACATCTGGTTTCAAAATGACAAAATGGCGCTGTACAAATTGCCAAAATCGAGGCTTCCTAAATGGTATGCTGGGTGACGTCACGGCTGCTTCGTCCATCTTTTTATACAGTCTATGGTCGCATGACACGAATTTTAAAGGATTTTAAATGCATGGTATGCCTCGAACTTTCATGATGCACAAATAACCAGTTTACTAAATTATTCAGTTACCTAGACTTCGAAGTAAGAAGCTGTTGTGGTTTTCATTCAGACATATTTTCATATTATGAGGTTCCCCCATCCCCAAGCAATTGGAGAGAGACAGATTCTTCAGACAATTAGGCTTTATTGTGGCATATTGATAAAAATAAAGCCGAGTTCTTTTTGCGCAAGAAGAACTGGCATCTTGCCTATCACACCCAGTTTTTATACCTTCATCACAGGAAATATCTTCCAAATATGGTCTTTCCACCTTCTCATTCTCACACTACAAGGACAGGCAAACCAAAACACTGCCAACTTCCCTTGGGAACTTCAATCAAAAGATAAGCATGCACATCACTAAAAAGGACTGGAAAATTTTACAGTTGAGAGAGGAAAAATACAGCCAGATGAATAGGATACAAGTAGATGCATAAATGATTCAATTAATTATGTTTTTTTCAGTAACAACTAATGATTTTACTGAACAAATATTGATCAAAGCTACAGAAATCAAATACATCACCTGATTATGTTTTTGAATCAACTAAACAGAAGTCTGCTTACTAATCAAAGCTACAGAAGCCCGCTGCTTGCATGTGTGAGCTGCTCGTGTGAATTGAATTGCTTTTATGTGTGTGTGTCTGTGTGTAAACTGCTTGTGTGTGTGTGTGTGTGTGTGTGTGTGTGTGTGTGCATGTGTACGTGTGCACTGCTCATGTGTGTGTGAACTGCTTATATGTGTATGTGTATGTGTGTGTGTGTGTGTGCACTGCTTGTATATGTGTGTGTCTGTGTTACTGCTGCATACATAATATGGATACTGATTATGATTATTGATAATGTTTATTCAATATGGTTATTGATTTACTGATAAATATGATGAGGAATATTGAATTATAATCCTCAACATAAAGCCTAATTGTCTGAAGAATCTGTCTCTCTCCAATTGCTTGGGGATGGGGGAACCTCATAATATGAAAATATGTCTGAATGAAAACCACAACAAAGCAATGGTAATTTAATAAATTAATCATTATAACATCCCGTGCAACTGCTCTTCGCCGCGAATGTAGCCTATTCTTCTGAACACTGAAAATATTTTGATTAAGTGCAATCTTAAAGTAAATTAGGTTGCACTGCTGAAAAAAAATCTAAAATGGGAGATGGAATTCAGAGAAATTATTGGATTATTTTTTTTCTCCATCCCTACAATATCACTATTGATCTCTGTCATTTCTTAATAATTTCTCCATAATTACAGGCTTATACATTGGTCTTGATTATTCAGTAAATAATTTTCATGATTATTTATCAAGCAATCTTAAACAGGAACAGCAATTATGTGTTTAAGGGTCAGAGGCTCATAACACGCCACGGAAAATCCCACAATGCCGTCATTACCACTTGGGGGACGTTGAGCTCTAGGGAGTTAAATAAAGGTATCAGCATAACCACAACACAATGTTTTATACTTAATTTTTTATCTCTGCAAGCTGGATAAGAATAAAAATTAAGCTGTAAGGGTAATGTAAGTTATTGGTCAAAGTCAACGCACTTGTGTTGTGTGACAGGCCGTTGTCTAGCTGTTTTTGTCCCTGCTTACCATAAGGTGATGTTTCCACTCCATGCACATACAGTTTAAAATTAAACAATTTAATTAGCTATGTCAAAACGAGTTACATATGTAGACAGATAACTGATCAAATTTGAAAGGTCTAGTATTAAAATAAAAGGTAGAATAATGCAGAGACAGTCATAAAAACAAACTGCAAACACACAGTACTTTTTTGTTTTAATTTTTTTTATTTATTTATTTTCTTTTCTAAGTATGCTGATGCCTTAATGCTTTGCTGAACATAACAACCATATTCAAAACATAGATCTTTGTAAATTTGACAAGCATTTGAAATAAACAAGAAGGAAAATGTCTAGCTATTACAGACTGCTATCTGACTGTTAGTGTCACCACCATACATAATGGTGAAGTTTCAGCTTCATGCAATAAATAAATGACTATAAAATGACTGTTCCACTAATGTTTGATGCTGTCAGGATAATGTGTATTTATGTTAATGAGGAGTCATTTAACCTCTTCCACTCTGGAGCTGCCATCGGAAAAATCTTGGCACTGCTCTCACCTTGCCTTAAAGTGCCTTACATCTCCAAACCCGTTCCCATTTAGGTTCCCTAATTACCAACTAAGTGTTAATTCATTAGGTTATGAGGATCAATCCATGTCCATTTCCCCTCAGCTTGCATTATTGTTCATTGTGACAATTATTAAGAATTTTCCCATCCACATCAATGGAAACATACAACGTCAATGTCTTTCGAGGCTTCTGAATTCCAGCAGCTGAGAAAACCTTTCTAAAAATGCAGTTTTGCCAACTCAGGTCCACGTGTTAAGGCTGCTCATGCAATAATTAAAGTCTGTCTACAACCAGTGACATTACCATAATGCAGGTTAACACTCAACCTATTTCTGAGTAAGAATCGGGTAATAGATTGATTTAATTTACTGAGCAAATGGGCTTCCAATAAGCTGCATTGCTTAGACATGCAGCTTTGCGTCCACGCGGAAGGCTATAATATGAGATTGCATGGGTAGTAGTTAACTGAAATTTCTCAAAATTCCATCTTGAAGTAGAATGTAATTGGGTAAATGCTGCTGAAGGTGGTACTTAAATGAGGTTTAGATTTTGTTTAATTCGATAATTGCTGTTTCAAAAGATGGACTGTAAAGACCTATAATGAAAGACTTTGCTACCTTGAAAGTTCAACGCAAGGCATGCATATTAAATGTTTTTAAATGCATACCATGCGTCGATCTTTCACAATGCACTGATAACCAATTTACTCAATTATTCAATAACTAACGCATCAACATAAGAAGCGTTGGTAATTTAATAAATTAATTTTTATCACTTAGCGCAGTAACCAGTGTGGAACTATGCTTCCCTGCAAATGCAACCTATTCTTTGGAACGCTGAAAACATTAGGATTAAGTGCAATTTTAAAATAAAATAGGTTGCACTGCTGAAAAAATCCTAGAATGGGAGATGGAATTCAGAGAAAGCACTAGGATAATTGATTATTATTATTACCCCCAAGGGGTATTGTTTTTGGTTCGGTTTGTTTGTGTGTTTGTTTCTTTGTTTGTTTGTTAGTGAACACTTTAGCAGCAAAACTAATGGCCAGATTCACCCCAAATTGGGTTTAGGGATTGCCACTGACCCAGAATAAATGCCTATTGAATTTAGGAAAAGTAGGTCAAAGTATGTGCGAGGGGCGGGGTTCGTTGTGCCTGGCACCACTTGTTTTTTTTTTTTTGCATCCAAACAATATCGCTAAGTCCATCGTCAATGTAGCACTTCAGTGATCTGTTATTTCGTAATACTTTCTAACTAATCAAAAGCTTATACATTGGTCTTGATCATTCAGTCAATAAATTGAGTGATTATTGATCAAGCGATCTTGAACAGGAACAGCTTGGAAACAATTTTGCATTTAAGGGTCAGAGGCTCACGGCAAGTCATATGAATACCCCGCAATGCCGGTGTCACCACTAGGGGGATACTGGGCTTTAGGAAGTTAAAAAGTGACATCAACGTCCCTTTAAAGACCTAAGAGTGTTTGTTTAGTCCTTATAGGTTACATATTTGTCAAGAAGAGAAATGTCTGCATCCACATTATAGTATTAAGGTTCTGTGTATCAAGTTGTATAGGTTTTATCTGAACTCTAAAGTGAGCTAATTTTTTCTCCGATTTTTTGGAGTACTTTAACATTATTCTAATAGCTGTAGGATCTCAAGAAATAGTAGTCCATCCAAACCACCACCGGGCAGGTCTGGAAACCATATCAACCCGTATGTGCGTGTGCGTGCGTGTATGAGTGTTGGTGGATTTCATGTTAAGTGCTCAAACTTAACAGATCATGAAGTATACCAGTAATTTATACAGCATTATACATGTTTTAGAGCATGAACAATGATGTATTCTGCCTTTCTAGCCTATATTCTGCCTTTTCTGTGGCCTAGGGCTCTAAATTCGTTGACCAGGCGGGGGAGCGCCGTGCCAACGGGGTGTATCCAGGCGTATTTTGCAATTTCGTGCCCGGCGCAAGTACTCCTCTGTCCCGCCTCTGTCCCTCCTGCCGGCGCAAGTGGCAAAGAGGGAGGAGAGAAGGCGTGAGTGGGTTTAACACAGCCGAGTCAAATCTTCACCAATCAAATGAGCTCCTCTACTCACCTTTAAAATGTTGGAATAAAGAAGCCTCTGTCCTATATCTGCATGATGCCTTAATGTTGCATTTTACTTTGCTGCTTCAGGCATGTTTTCTGCATTGCTTACGTCTATATTAAGCATTACGAATATGAGTTAGCTGGCTAGCTAGGGCATTTTCGAATTATTACCATTAGCGAACTTGAATGGAATTTCAAAACAAAACTATGTCAGATCATTCAAACTTATGAAGTTGGAATGAAATACGACGGTTTCTCATTTATTTCTTCTGCCTGCATCATTGAGAAGAGAAACGATGGATAGCGTGTTCCTATTATTACACTCTGTTGCTGCTTAAAATTTTGGGATTAATATGCATGGACAACAATGCAAGATACGTTACACATTTATTTTCAATATGTGATCTTAACTCAGTACGAGATCATAGCAATCAGGCTGTATTCCTTTCCCCCACTAAAAACAATTAAACCTAAGTGACAATAATAGTATTAAGCCGCTTGCACGCTGGACGCGAAATGAATTTTTCGCACGACAGATTACATTTGCGTCTTTACATTGACTTTGAATGTAATCAGTCGTGCGAAAAATTCGTTTCGCGTCCGGTGTGAAAGCAGCTGAAGGACACATACCCACATAGCCTACACACGCGCTCACACGCCCACATGCACACATCTCTCTCTCTCTCTCTCTCTGATCTGACATCAGGACAATCGATATAGATGCTATTATTTATGTGCTGATGTTATGATTCTGCCATGTCCTGTTCTGTTCTGCTCATGGTTTGTTTAGTTTTGATCCATGCCATGTTTTTGTTATTACCATATTCCTGCCAGTATCCTGATTTCTGTTATCTTTCCGGTCCATGTTTTTGCTCATGCCCTGCATTGCACTTTGTCTCCCCTGTCTGGTCTTGTGTTATGTGACAGCTTATTTTCCCCTAGTATTGTGTGCCATGCTTTCAGGTGATTTCATGGTTTCTGGGTTTTCATTGTTCCTTCTAATCTCGTTTGCTTCCTTCACCTTGCTTTTCTATTTTACTAACAAGTACTAACAGTTTGTTATTTTGTTAATGATACTAACCAGAACTAACATTGTATATAATACCAACTTACTAACGAGCACTAGGGATTGTATAGCTGCACCTTACTAATTGATTAACAAGCTCTCAGCACTCGCCCTGCTCTAGTCTCCGCCTCTTGCCTTCACTTAATCTTTGCTGCGTTTTAGCGGATCCTCCGCACCTGCTCAACTCTGTTCTGCCTCTCATTACCTGTGCACGTTAGAACTCCCTAACCGGAGCTGTATGTTTGTCAATAGGCTGTCTCGTGATCCCTGTCCGCGTTTTGGCTTTTGCCAATTTCATGTGGTTAGGTTCTCCCTCGTGTTTGCTCCCTCGTAATTAGTCTGATCCATTTCACCTGTCCCTAATCATAGCATTTGACTTCCCTTGTGGGTATTTAAACAGTCTTTTCACAGCAGTTCCCCGTCAGAACATTTCCCTTGTGCTACTGTTGTTTTTGCCTCGTACTCTTTGTGATTCTATTCTGACTGGACCGTCCTCGATTTACGATTTTTGGCTCTGTTTTGGTTTTTTGTCTGCATCTGATTATCAAACTCTTTTTCTGCCCGACCACGAGTACTGTGATTGCTGCCCTGGTTTACGACTCGGATTCTGCCCTTTTGGATTGTGGACTTTGTACTGTTGCCTTCTGCCCTGCGGGGGTTTTCCCCCTCGCTCAATAAAATCACATCTGCTGCATTGCTTGGTTCTCGCGACTGGTTCCTGAGCGTTACCTCACAGCTGATTCAGATAGTTACATTAAACAGTGGTTGCTGTAATTATTTATTGCATTGAAATGTGCCTGACATTCTGGAAACCTGCCTGTGAGGTTTTGGTGACGTGTGCGCACTGTGCGCCAGTCAGCCAAATTACCACTGCACAGAAAGTAAACCAGGTTGGAGCAGGCGAGCTCTAAGTGCACTTTCTGCGGATCCTTTATCCACAAAATTGTGACTGCATCATGATGAATATGTGACACCTCCCCCTACGCCACCACACCAATCTCCGCGCACGTCCGTCTACCAAATTGCCAAAGTGGCTCCGCACGGTGTTGCACCGCACAAAATCACCACTGCGCGGGCTGCACCGGACGAAATTACCACTGTGTGGGCTACGCCACACTGCGCCACCCTGCGCTGCGCCAAGAAACTAGAGCCCCTCATCTTTTAACTGACAATTTTAGTTTAAAAATGACAGCACAGTCCACATATCTTTTTTTTTTTTTTTTTTTGCTGAACTGGTTCTTATCATATCAAATAAAAACATGCCACGGGTTTGATTTCAGACAGCCTTTTTTAGGTTGAAGGTATTTTACATCCACAGGTATGCGTTGTGGGAATTACAGCGTTTAAGCATTTGTCCACCCATTTAATTGATAAAAATAAGTCAAAATATTCACACGTATGCTGTCTTTGTGCAATCTGATCTCTCTGTGGTAAGAGCAGAGTAAATTTCTTATAGTGTGCATCAAAGCACATTTCTAAAACTGCTAAATTAAAATGGAAAGGGCCTGCATTTTAATGCAACAGTCAGTGACACGACAGATTTTAATTGCAAGCTGAATAAAATATTATGTGCATAAACTCTACAAATCCTGATCCTCCTGCTAATTAAGGTCACAGTTCAACAAGGAGCTCACAATCACTTTGGCACAGTCAACCACTGTATCAACCACCAAACAGAAAGCCCGAAAGCCATATATTACGTCTCTTGTCAAATTTACTGAGGTAGAAGATCATTGTGACCTTGCCAGGGTATGAGAGGGGCCTAACAAAAGCTTAGAAGCACAAAATGAGTCTCATCTGACTGCCCAATGAAGGAACGGCATAGTTTCAGACACACTGCTGGGCTGTAAGCTAGTAGAGGTAAAGGATTGATTGCGTCATGCCCAGGGATATTGAAAGCCAGATAAGCTACCTTGTTCCCAGAGTGAATTAATGACACATACTGGGAGATCTGCCAGGAGTGAGCTGCTATAGCCCAGACGGGACGACAAAAGCAAGTCAGATTTGCCGGGTGGAATATGTGGTTCATAATAGATCGACTCATTTGCTGGGATAATGTAAAAAGAGAGTCAGCAGTACTGCCTCACTGATGCAGACTTCTTCGAGAGCCTTGAGAAAAAGCATCTAATTATTTAGTTACATTGGTGGACTTGAAAGTGCTTGAATGAGGTGGACTGAGTTCTTTCCATTGTAGTTGAGAAGAACCTATTCTATCTGCGTGATGCACAGAAGCCATTTTCTCCTGAATGCAGAGCATATCTCATCTGATGGGAGCATGTATTTCTCAAGATAATTCCCCTTTCTCACAGGAAACCCGGGATTTACAAGAGATCTTTGACACAAGCTCAACCTGCGTTTGATCCATTCAAACTGCATGATGGACCTGGGAAAGTCCCGGGTCATTATTTTTTTCACATCAGACCCATGCAGGTAAGCATAATGTGTGCAGTGTATTCGAAAGACATAAGACGAAACAAGGTAGAGCATCCCAGTGAACATGTTCTGGGGACTGTGTGCAGTATACTCAACCAGAACTGCAGTTCTTTTCATGCCACTCAATGCCTGTTGAGGGAGCTGTCTGTATGCGAGTCTCCTGTTGACAGCCAGCTTTCGACTGGAAACGCAACTCTACTACAACAGAACAACAAAAGCAGCGGAGGAAGAAACATTCCTACAAGAGAGGAATTCACAGTGGTTACAGCATATGTCGCAAAGAAGAAAAAATATAAAATGGGAAAAGAGATGGTTTGTCAAGCATTGCTTGCACTCAAACTTTGCCCTCTGGCCTCTGCAGTGACGCGACCAGTCATGTAATGTCAGAAGTGATCATGGACAGGGGGGATTAGAAGTAGAAAAGATGCAAGACAAAGTTTGGCTGCTATGTTGCGCTCAAAGTACACTAAAAGAGTTACAAATTCCATGTGTCACAATCCTCGTGTGAAACTCTTTGTGTCTCGTCCCATCCAGCAGCTTGTGCATCTTTCAGATATGGTGTCTGCTTTGATTTTTTTCTAATGTCCTGCGTGCCTTCTCCACTAACAGTTCTGCATTCCTGTTTTCCCATTTCCTCACATGTGTTTGTATATTATATTTCCAGGGCCTAAAATTAATTTTACAAACTGGGGGGGAATTCCCCCGCTACTTTTTCAGATAGGTGGGATTTGGAGACGTTGGGGGGGTGGTATTCTTCACCAGAGCTGGTAGAAGTGCACAAATTCCATGTAAAAGTGCAAATACTCATCTAACAAGCTGACAGTAATCCATATCCCCCGCAGCCACACATTATTAGTACTTTGGTCCATGACACACGTTTGGGTCATAATGTTTTCACCTGCCAAGTTTGAAAACAATCAGCCTAATAATAAGAGTTACAGCCAGGACAGGAAAACATTGCATCGCAACACAGCTAAAGAAGAAATGTGTTGACGGACAAACGGACATTTGACCCTAATGACCTAGTTTTGGTTCATGACACACCTTCAGGTCATGGTGTGTTCACCTGTCAAGTTTGAAAAGGATCGGCCGAATAATGAGAGAGTAATAGCCCAGACAGGAACATATGACAGAATAACACTGGAAATTTTAACAGATGACATCAGACAGGCAGACATTTTACCTAGTGACCTACTTTTCAGCATGATATGTTGTGATGTCATAATGTATCTGCCTGTGAAGTTTCGTTGAAATCCGACAACTGGTTCTTGAGTTATGGCTCCGGTCAGACGCATGGACAGACGGACGGAGCTCATTTTAATGCCCCCCGCAACAACGTTGTTTCAGGGGATATAAAGAGACTACAATGCTACATTTATTCAATGTATCAGTCACAGTGCAATTTTCCATAAAACCAGTACTTTAATACCTTACTTTTACTGAAGTAGGATTTTACCTGTATTTATGTATGTTAACATTATGGTATTGACATTTTTACTCGGATAAAGGATATGAGTACTTCTTCCTACACTGTTTATATCAGTGGTTCTCAAATTTGGCCCTGACACCCGACTGTGTATGCTGGTTTTTGTTTAAACCACAATTGCAATTGTAGTCTTTTAAAGAGCTAATTTTTCTTTATTAGCGGCATTCCATGTTTAGAGCAGTTATTTACCATCATCAGCCACATTTTGATGGACATACCCATTGTGCCATGAATTTTAAGGGCGCATCATCATGATAGTATAATGCGCTTTTGTTGACGAGTGCATATGTTACATTCTACATAGAGATGAACTGCAGCGCCCACGCAAGCCAACAATTGTTAATAATTTAAAAAAGTGCAATGTGTGAAAATATTTTCAAGCTTTTGAAAAAACAAGTGGCAGAATGATGAGTGCCATCGCTCTACAGTGCATATCAAAAAAAAAAAGGTAATCTAACTTCAACAGGTTAATATACTAGGTTTATATAGCTTCACCATTTCTATGCAATTTAGCTCTTCATGGATACCCTTGACTGCAACATTACTGTTGCGCATACCTGATTAAATGACCTTTGAAAATGGTAGATTAGAATTTAATTTCTCCATGTTTTGGTAATGCATGAAAGACATTCAGAAATCGACACTTGATTTTTCCTTTGGGGACATTTGAGAAACAAAGTGTGACTCCTCCCAGAGATCTTGACAAACTGCAGGAGCGCATTCGAAATGAAGTTCAAGCTTTACGAAATGATCCAGCTGTGGCGAGACGTGCAGTTGAGGACATGCTCCGTCGCTGTCAGCTTTGCGTCAAAACGGGAGGTGGACATGTTGAAGGTGTCGGCGCATAGGCAAAGTGTTGACTTTCACTGACTTTCATGGACTCTTTTTCTCTGACTTCCATCGACAAACAAAACTTGGAAAAATGAAATTCGAATCTGCCATTTTCAAAGGTTATTTAATCAGGCATGCGCAACAATAATGTTGCAGTTAGTGGTATCCATGAACAGCTAAGAACGTCCTCTTCCTTCGCAAAGTGCATAGAAATGGTGAAGCGATATAAACGAGGTATATTAACCTGCAGAAGCTGGATTACATTTTTTTTTTTGATACGCACTGTACATACCCACATCGGTGCATGCTGTGATTCAGGCTATTTTAATCGTAAGCGAATGTATTCTATCTGGTAATTTACGATTCTTCATGAGAGGTTATGCACAAAGGTATTCGCGGAATTTACTGGTTAAAGCCACAACTCTTCAATACTGGCAAACTCTGCAATTCATGCAGTCTTCCAGAGGATCCTTCCTGGAAGAATGGCAGTTCGGCGACAATGGTTGGCCAAAATATCAAATACATGGCATATAATGTCTGAATGGTGCATGGATTTTCCGTTCTATCACAGGAAACACGAACTGTAACTGAACGAATGTTTGAAGTGCTGAAAATCCGCTTCAGAAATTTGGATAATTCCTGCATGGGTAGACCCGTTACCTGCAATTATCTGAAAAACTAATTTTGAATCTGACCTAATCCATTAATACAGTGCCTGCGGTTCCATTTCCATTTCCAAATGCAGAATCCTGCATTTCATTTGGAAATAGATTTATTGTTTTTGGCTGTCAAACGAAGTAGCCCAAAAAAGTGGAACTTTTAGACAACACAAAAAGCAAAGGATGACAATGTAGCATACATGCCAACTCTACCGCTTTTCGCAGTAGACTACCGCTTTCGGGGCGGTTACAGCGGCGGCGTTGGACCTGGGCTAATATTCATCCCTTTATTAACAATTAGTCCTGGCTAATTCTAGATGGTTTTCCTTTATTAACACGTTTTCCATTTCAAGAATAAGCAAGTGGCAATTGAAGACACGGCTTCTCTCCCCCATGCGATCTAAAAGCGACAAAATAATGGGCTGCATTCAGTACAGAAAAATAATTTAATTGTAATTAGGTCTTTGCACGGGCACTCGGCGACGGCATTTCAGAAATCTTCAGCGAATGAAGGTAATTTTGGTGACTAGTACGTGGTTTCGTCCGTTTACATTTTTCAATCAGATAGCTGTCTATTTTTTACAGTGAGTTGCGTGACCGTGCTGCAAAAACAGGTGCACGTACTTGTCGCCGAAATTACCTTCATTCGCTGAAGAGTTCTGAAATGCCGTCGCCAAGTGCCGGTGCATCGACCTAATTATAATTAAATTATTTTTCTGTACTGAATGTAGCCCATTATTTTGTCGCTTTTAGATGGCATGGGGAGAGAAGCCGTGTCTTCAATTGCCACTTGATTATTCTTGAATTGGAAAACGTGTTAATGAAGGAAAACCATCTAGAATTAGCCAGGACAAATTGTTGTCAATAAAGGGAGGGATATTAGCCCCGGAATTTTCGGGTCGAACACCGCCTCTGGGCCTTTCATTCTGAAAAAAACGCCCCAAAAGCGGTAGAGAGTTGGCATGTATGATGTAGTCACCGGCTATAATTAATCCAAATTTTTTCAATATATCCGATTCGACCTTCAATCGTAAGACAAACGGAAACAAGTTCTTTTAACTCCAGTTGAATATTATTCATGAGGTTTTGGTACATAATCATAACAAGTGCGTTGACCGTGGTGATCCAAGGGATCTAGAAGTGGAAACTTCATTTGTTTTTGGAAGACTGTTTGTTAGAATGTTTAACATTAATTGAAGTGTTTCTCCTGAGTTTTCACTGATTATACATGTTTTTTTGGATTCATGACTCTTGTGGATGAATTGGCTTGGTCATATGATGTTATGCTGTAATGGAAACACCATAGCAATGTGATGACATCATAATGGTGCATTGTTCACTTTGGTCACAGGACTGATATAATGGTGCATTGTTCACTTTGGTCACATGACTGAGTCATTGTCATGTGATGTTTGTTAAGGAAACACCAGAGCAACGTGATGACATCATAATGGTGCATTTTTCACTTTGGTCACGTGACTGAGTCATTGTCATTTGATGTTTGTTATGGAAACACCATAGCAATGTGATAACATCATAATGGTGCATTGTTCACTTTGGTCACGTGACTGAGTCATGGTCATGTGATGTTTGTTATGAAAACACCATAGCAACGTGATGACATCATAATGGTGCATTGTTCACTTTGGTCACACAACTGAGTCATTTCCAGGCCATTGTTCACTCTAATAAGGTCATGTGACATCTTGCTCTATTGTTCTCAGTGCAAGCAATGTGATTTTTAAGGTAGCAACAAGATTCTGAGTCAATTTTATCAAAAACCACTTATTTCTCAAAAAGTATTGGTCCTATCAACTTGCCGTTTTCGCGAGGGTCTTCCTTGACCCAAAATACATATTTGTGCTAAATGCCAAACATCAGCTCCACACAGTTTTCCACTGATTGGCCGAACACACGCATACACGCATGCACGCACACACACAGAGTCCACTTCACTTTTATATTTATGATAGCATTAGTTTCGTTTCTCTCTTGCTCACTGTTTTTCCCACTTATTTTACAACCCCAATTCCGAAATAGTTGGGACAAAGTGTAAATTAAGAATAAAATCAAAACGCAATGACTTTCAAATCACACCACCCTGTACTTTATTCACAAAAGAACAGAGATAACATAGCAAATGTTGAAACTGAGAAATTTTACAATTTTATCCACAAAATGAGCTCATTTCAAATTTGATGGCTGCTACAGGTCTCAAAAAAGTTGGGACAGGGGCCTGTGTACCATGGTGTAGCATCCCCTCTTCTTTTTAACAGAGTGGAGGTGTCTGGGCATTGAGAAGACAAGTTTCTTGAGTTTAGCCATTGGAATTTGATCCCACTCTTGTTTAATACAGGCCTTCCGGTCTCCTTTGAAGGACTTTTCGTTTAATTATGCGCCAAATGTTCTCAATCGGTGAAAGATCAGGACTGCAGGCAGGCCAGTTCAGCACACGGACTCTTGTACTACGAAGCCATGCTGTTGTAATAGCTGCTGTACGTGGTTTTGCATTGTCCTGCTGAAATACACAAGGCCTTCCTTGGAATAGATGTCGTCTGGAGGGGAGCATATGTTGCTTTAAAACCATTGTATACCTTTCAGCATTAATGGTGCTTTTTAAAACATGCAAGTGTCCCACACCATATGCACTAATGCATCCCCATTCCATCAGAGATGCTGACTTTTGAACTGAACGCTGATAACTGGAGGGGTGGTCTTTCTCCTCTTTAGCCCGCAGGACACGACGCCCATGATTTCCAACAAGAATGTCAAATTTGGACTCCTCTGACCACAGGACACTTTGCCACTTTGCTACAGTCCATTTTAAATGAGCCTTGGCCCACAGAACACGGCAGCGCTTCTGGATCATGCTCAACAATGGCTTCCTTTTTGCATGATAGAGTTTTAGGTAGCATCTGTGGTTGGCACGGCGGACTGTGTTTACAGACAGTGGTTTCTTTATTTTTTTAAATTTAATTATTTTTTTTAATATAAATTTGGCATCTCCAATCCCACCCGAATCAGGAATGTCCAATTGGGGAATTATGTTCAAGGCTTTTCGCATATGCAGCCCCCCATTGCCAACTCAGGAGAGTGAGACAGCTTGCGGCTCTCCTCCAAAGCAGGCGCCCGTCGCCGCCGCTTCTTATACACTCATTGGTTGAAACTTCGCAAGCTCAGAACGAGGGCGGAGGATACCCGAACATGAACGAGCTTAGAACCTTCCTAACGAGCGCCCGTCTGGCCAACAGGAGGTGCCTGAGAACTTTGTTATTTACAACACTCTATCCTGGCAGACCCTTCCCAATTTGCATCCCTGTTGCGCATTGGCCAATTGCGCACTACTCTGAAAAGAACTGCCGACCACTGCCGGCTGGTACGAGGCGGGGATCGAACCTGCGCTGTGACAGTCACTTCTGCTTTGCAGCGCAATGCTTTACCGAGTGAGCTATCCGGCAGTTCCAGACAGTGGTTTCTTGAAATATTCCTGGGCCTATTTAGTAATGTCAGAATCATGCCAGTGAGTGATGCAGTGGCATCTGAGGGCCCGAAGATCACGGGCATCCAGTAAAGGTCTTCAGCCTTGTCCCTTATGCACAGAGATTTTTCCAGTTTCTCTGAATCTTTTGATGATGTTATGCACTGTTGATGACGAGACCTTCACAGCCTTTGCAATTTAACGTTGAGGAACATTGTTTTTAAAGTATTCCACAATTTTTTTTATGCAAGCCTTCACAGGTTGGAGAGCCTCGGGCCATTTTTACTTCTGAGAGACTCAGACTGTCTAAGACATCCCTTATGTAGCCAATCATGTTACACACCTGTTGCCACTTAACTTAATTACTTGCTAAATGTTCTTTTAGCTGATTCTCTTATATATTAATTGCTTTACCAGCCCTTTTTTTGCCTGTGTCCCAACTTTTTTGAGACCTGTTGCAGCCAGAAAATTAAGCTCATTTTGTGGATGAAAATGTAAAATGTCTCAGTTTCAACATTTGAAATGTTATCTATGTTCTATTGTAAATAACATATTGGCTCATGTGATCTGAAAGTCGTTGCATTTTGATTCTACTCACAATTTACGCTTCATCCTAACTATTTCGGAATTGGGGTTGTAATTTCTCATGGTCATTCCCCACCAACGTGTAATAATTTAATCTGTTTATTTTTACTGGCGACCCTGAATTAATTTTTTTTTTGTTTGCTTGTTTTATGCGCAAGTTGTAATGTAATATAAAGTTCAGCTGCGCCCCTTAGGATTCACTGTAATGATTTTTAATCATTATGATATGATTAAAATAATTTTGATCAACATTTCAAAAATGTTATTAATTTGAAATATTAAATTTCTGGAGATCACTGTTAGTGTATTTCGACTGACAACGGTTCTGGTTCGGAACCAGTTTGGTTCAAGATGCTCCGAACCTTGGTTCTTTGTAGCAAACCAGCCCATGTTTCCAGTAGTTTTGAGCGGAACCGCTTGGCACTGCACACAGAGGTGAAATATCAATCTATATCAAGCAACACAGACGGAAGCACTTGGATTATTGGCAAGTATTTGTTCTGTTACTGCTTTTTCTGTTCATCCAGACAACATGGCCCTGCCACTCACAATAAGAAGACTTAGGCGACTGTTCCGTGCAAGACGATTGGTATGTACAATGTTTTCAGGCGTAACTGAGCTTGAACATAAAGTAGAAATAACGACTAACTGTCTTAAAGGGACATCGTGTAACATTTTCAGTTGTTTATTGGCCAAAATCTAATATGTCATCATTAGTGTATTATGACCTCTGCTAATTATCTGACATATTCTTGTAAACGAAGAATTTTATATTTGTTTGTACATTGGACGGGTAAGCCGGTAGGGAGCGCCATGACGGTCTGCCATCTTGAAACTACAGCTGCCAGCAAGGGTCCAATAGCACCAAACGCGGATTTATTCCGCGTTTGCCCTGCCAGCCAGCGCAGAGTGATTGAGACACTGGAGGAGATCAGCAAGAGAGGCTACCGCGGCAAGTTTGAAAATCTGCTCTACTGCAGCATAATGCTGGACCATGCATGTGCAGCAGCACAGGAGACGGAATCCTCATCGCCAAGAAAGCGAAAAAGAGAATTAAAAAGGCAGCGCGACCGGCGCATTCAAAAAACGAGGGTCAACATCGGGCTAGCCTTCCCCAGGTGGAAGGAGCTAATGAAAGCGAAAGATTTTCAAAGGGACGCTGAAGTTGCCAACTTTCTGATCGACATGTAAGTCAACTTCAAATTTAGGCTACGCGAACACCAAGGGGACCTTGTCTGTAAGCGCGTTCTCGTAAGCAGCGCAGCAGCTGCGGTTCTTTGCTTGTAGCGCTGGTCAGGAGATTCCGTGCTGTCGGCTTACGTTATTACCAAATCGGTGAAGTGAGCAGGTGTAACGACACCAATGTTTTCAGTTATTGTATTTGATGAATGGTTTTGTTATGTAGCGACTCGACTGCTTCACCTGTCTTTTATGTAAAGTTACAGAATAAACCGTAAGGTAGCAAAGGCTGTTGTTGGTTAACTTAGGTTGGATAACGGGCGTGTATTTGGTAACTACTGAAGGTGACATCCTAGAAGCGTGCATGTAGCTAACACATGCTTTGCTTTTTTGTATTAAATTGTTCAAGATGCACCTAAGCCAACTTGTTTATTTCCATTACTTTGAATATCTTACATCGATTCACGGTACTGTGTTTTGCTGCTTCATATATTATATGCTGGCTAAGTAGCACTGACTACGTCCACTTTCAGCATGGTACAAATTCAGCCCAAAAAACTTCACAGCTAATCATTTATTCAACATTGCACGCTCATTCTTAATTATTAAAACAATAACAGATGTGCATACTTCATATCGTGACTTTTCGATAACTTTTAAGAGAACAGAAACTTCATATTTTGTATCTTATTTTATGCATGCGCCGAACTTGCATGACAGCACCGCACAGAGACAGTATTTGTTTTTCAGCCTTTATTAGCTAGAAGTGTTGAGTGGGTTGGAAACGCTGGATAGGATGAGATGTGAATGACACACTGTTCGTGAGGGGCATCAGTGTATAGGAGTGATGCAGCGGAGATTCAGTAATGCGGCTGAACTCTGCCAGAGAAAACACGAGGGCTCCAGAAGAAACCGATGAGAACGAAACTAAGAGCGACTTTATGTATATTTTATAACTGGGCTGCTGATCATGTGCGGACTTAGGAATTTGCTAATCCTGTATAAGGGGAAGGAAAATAATTCCGTATTCAAATTTCACTAATTTCGAATGAAATCAGCAATTTTCCGGCTTACCTTGATGTTTGAGTACCCAGAGAAATATTTGGGTAGTAAAAACCTCAAGCGTGAATTTAGTCAAGAAAATTTAGAGTTTATTTTCTAGTGCTGATAAACGTGGTAATAAACGGCAGTAGCCTTGTTACGGATGACGCACCGGGTTGCGAGAGTATGCGCAGCATATGCATTCGCAATATTAAAATTGAACTCTAATGAATGGTGTGTGCACCCTGCGAGTCAGCTGGGATGGGCTCCAGTTCCAGGTATAGAGAAAGGATGAAATTAATGAGCTTTGAGCATTCGTACACTAAAAGTAATTTCGCTTGTCAGAATTTATTTCCCTGTTAAATAAAACTAGTTCATCAACATTTTATATCACTATTATCATATAAATTGTTTTTCTAAACTATATTAAGGCGAGTGCTATGTTTGCCCATTCGGTGCCGAGCTGTTGCATGGGTTTTGCAGTGGACATAGCTACATTTCCGGAGAACATTGATACACGGTGGCTACCGTAGTTGCAATACGTGTTTGAAAAAGTGAGGCGCTCAAGTGCACTATTCGTTTGAATGTAATACACGATTTCAACGCTGGATGGGAGTAATTCCTACACAATGTCCCTTTAAAGCTAGCTAACGGTGAAACTTTCATGCAACTGCAAATTGGTTGAAAAACTTCAAACTATCATACTTGAAACTGTTCTGAATACCAGTGGCAAAGGTTGCGTAACCCTCGACTTTGTAAAACTAGTTTTATCACAACAACCAATAAAAAAGGCGTTTTGCGGGGGCGAAGGCATTACCCCTCAGCCCCAACACACTGAATGAAAGGTGAAGGTGTTTGAGCCAGAGTGAAAGGTCACTGTGGTTCAAAACCTGGACAAGGCACGCCAACCCACCAAGTTAAGTCCAAATATGCAAAATCAAGTTCTTAACCCAAGCGGTTTGAGAGAAATGGCCCCGATAAAGTTTTAAAGGTGAAGGTAAGTGAGGCAAGGTCAAAGGTCATTCCATTACGGAACCTCGACGAGGCACGGCTACCCACCAAGGCAAGTCAATATCAAGTTCCTAACCTGAGCAGTTTGAGAGAAATGGCCCGGATAAAGTTTTAAAGGTGAATGGTCAGTGAAGCACGGTCAAAGTTCATTCGGGTACGAAACCTTGATGAGGCATGCCTACTCAACAAGGCAAGTCCAGATATGCAAAATCTAGTTCCTAACCGGCCTGGACAAAATTTTCTCGGCCGCGGCTGTCTGCCCGTCTGTGAAGGGGACAATAATACCCCTCTGCACCTTAGTCGGGGCTGAGGGGTAAAAACGCTGATCGTCTCAGGTCAAACAATTGATCCATATCAACCACCAAATGTTAACTGACGTTAGGCAAGCTAAGTGCCAAAAGCTACTGCTATACCAAGTAAAATAATACAACACAATATGGTATTTTGGAGGCTACAGCCATTCAAACGTAAGGGAAAGAATTCCGCATTTAACCTTCACTAATGTCAAATCAAATCAGTACTTTTTCAGCTTACCTTGATGTTTGGGTACCCAGAGAAACATTCAGGTGTGTAAACATGTCAAGTGTACATCCAGTCAAGTCAATGTAGTTTAATTTCCAGTGTTGCTATATGTGGTAATATCATATAACGGCGACAGCCATGTCACTGATGACACACTGGGTTGGTAGGGCATGCGCAGCATATGCATTCGCAATATTAAATTTTAATATTAAATTCTAACTCCCTTCTCACTAACTTGCAAAAATGGATTTGAACCCGCCCTTAATGCACTTGCACCACACGTTTCAGACCGTGCACTTTGGTCGTTAAAATAGGACCCTTACTGCTACAAATTGGCGCTGCGTGATTGTCCAGCAGTCAAATTCCAGATTAGTGTGAACCCTATGCGCGATACCCACAATTCCGAGCCCAATTTTAGGCCCTGTAAACGCACTGAAGTGCGCATCTAAATAAATGATTGCCATTTTACTTTAGCGGGGAGAACTAGCAACACCTGATCTATGGAAGCCCAAAACTGCTAAAATTAAAAATAAATAAATGAATAAATAAATAAATGTATAAATAAATAAATAAATACATATATAAATAAATAAATACATTTAAATGCAATAAAATTGCGAAATAAAAAAAATACATAAATAAATAAAATTTATGTATAAATTGGTCTCATTTATTTCTATATTCCATATTCATTTATTTCTTAATTTATTTCCATTTATATTTATTTCCTAATTTATTTATTTCTGTATATATTTATTTATGTATTTATTTATTTCTCAATTTTTTTATTTCTATATATATGTATTTCCGTGGCAGTCCCGGACCAAGAAATCAGGAAATTTAATGGTAATGAGGGGGTGTGGCTTTCATCCCTGTCATCGTGTCGCCTTATTCCCATTGGTTGTTCCATAACAGAGTGCTTAGATTGATTACACAGGCCTACCTCCTGTATAAGCTTGCTGTTTAGAATGGTCAATTCACTAAATTTGGGAATGGCTTCACAAAGACGAGCAGTGACGAGAGATTTGAGACTTTTAGCTGACATTGCAGGAAATGAAAACGCCAATTTTGATTATTTGCTATTTCGCGTGGAAGCCTTGAGGGTCCGTGTACCTTTCGGCCAGTCGTTTTTCGTTTTGATTAAGGTAATGAAAAAACGGAGAAGCGAACTGATTTCCGTTTTTGTTTTGATGTGGCAAACAAAAACGAAAAACGAAAGCCGTCTCCTGATTTGCGTTTGAAATTGGAAATCGAAAACGGAAAACGAGTCGTTTTCTGATTTTCTATTAAATGATTACTAAACAAAAAGTCGGAAACGAAATACAGCCAATATTCTTTTAATAGAGCTTGCTCTGACCTGAGCCGGAAGCGAAATTTTTCTCCCAGTCTGCTAGTAATGGAAAAATCACTATTCAGCAATCAGAGATTCGTGAGGTCAATATAAACAAGTACACGTGGAAGCGCGATGATGTCAACAAGCATTATGTTGCTAGCTAGCATCGTGCTGCTACATAAAATAATGTTCCGTTTTTATTTTACGGTGTTGTCACTTGTAATCATATGTTCTCGCCAGCCATTGCCAGATGTCGAAACAGTGATATGTGATATAGCAGTGGATGTGCGTGCTTCTGACGAACACGGGTCCATTGCTTGTTATGTTAACTTTAGCTGGTTAGCTAGGTAGCTACTCTCCTGCGCGCTGGCGAACATTACGAACAACAGCTGTATAAAACTTGCTTCCAGTTTATTAAACTTGACTAGATTGCCATCGGTAACCAGAAACTACCAGTCAAGTATTTACATGGTACGTAACGGTTTAATTGACTTTGTGTTATATCGGAGTCGATCGTAATAACAGACTGTGTTTCAGTTTTCTGCACAAAAAGTGCAAGGAACAGTTCGGCTGTTCGAGAAATGGGTAGCTATCGCGATCAAGTCGGTAAGGGCAAACTGGATGCTCGAAACTTCAGTTCAATAACAACCAAAACAGAGCAATGGATTTCGCAGGTCATATTGTAGGAGCGTAATGTTAGCTAACAGTGGGATATGTCTTTCTACTCTTCTCCCAGCTTACTCATATGCTGCCTGCGATTCACCCACTAAATCAAAGTGTGGCACACCGACTGGAGGCCGTCATGCAGCTGTTACGGTTGCTATTAACTTAATAGCTACGCGTTTCTTAAACAGCCGAATTGTTCCCCGCATTTTAATGTGCAGAAAACTGAGAAATAAAATAAAATGGAAGCGATTTTTATACAGTGGTTGTTCTTCGTGTTCGCCAGCTTGCAAGAGAGTAGCTAATCAATGGAAGGAGAGTCAAACAATAAAACCGTGTTTGGGAAAAGTCTGCAGACGCATTTTCCGAGACATATCACTGTTTAGTGACATTACAGTACGATAAAAACGGAAATCATTGACTGATGGATTTCGCATGTTTTTCCATGTTGCCGCACGATACCAGCAGCATAATAGATAGCAAGCACCTCCGCTCCGGATCTGCCCCGGCTCTGAGCCGGATCAGCTGGTGTCGGCACAGAGCTGAGGCAGATCTGGAGCGGAGGTGCTTGCTATCCCTTTACAGTGTAGCTCTGGTATGTCTCATGCAATTGGTGTGTGTGCTTTTCACGACCACGGTTTTGTTGTTTGACTCACGTTAAGTTTATTGGCTGGTTAGCTAGCAGCTCTCCTGCAAGCTGGCGAACATTATAGAACAACCGCTGTATAGTTTATTCAGTTTCTCAGTTTTCTGCACAAAAAGCGTGGGGAACAATTCGGCTGTTGGTGAAATGGGTAGCCATCACTATAGAGTTCATAGTGACCGTAACAGCATGACGGCCTCCAGTCCATGTGCTGCACTGCGATTTAGTGGGTGAATCGCAGCATAGTAGGGAACTGCCAGAAGACCGACACATCCTACTGTTAGCATCGCGCTGCTACAATTGCAAGACCTGCGAAATCCATTGCTCTGTTTTGGTTGTTATTGAACTGAAGTTTCGAGCATCCAGTTTGCCCTTACCGACTTGATCGCGATAGCTACCCGCCTCTTGAACAGCCGAATTGTTCGTTGCACTTTTTGTGCAGAAAACTGAAAAACGGTCTGTTATTACGATTGATTCCGATATAACACAAAGTCACTAAAACCGTTACGAACCATGTAAAACTACTTGACTGGTAGCTTCTGGTTACCGATGGCAATCTAGTCAAGTTACAGGAAGCAAGTTTTATACAGCTGTTGTTCGTAATGTTCGCCAGCGCGCAGGAGAGTAGCTACCTAGCTAACCAGCCAAAAATGAAAGTAACGTGAGTCAAGCTATGGACCCGTGTTCGTCAGAAGCACACACATCCACTGCCATATCACATATCACTGTTTAGACATCTGGCCATTGCTGGCGAGAACATATGATTACAAGTGACAATACCGTACAATAAAATCGGAACATTATTTTATGTAGCAGCACGATGCTAGCTAGCAACATAATGCTTGTTGACATCACCGCGCTTCCACGTGTACTTGTTTATATTGACCTCACGAATCTCTGATTGCTCAATAGTGATTCTTCCATTACCAGCAGACTGGGGGAAAAATTTCGCTTCCGGCTCAGGTCAGAGCAAGCTCTATTAAAAGAATATTGGCTGTATTTCGTTTCCCGGCTTTTGTTTAGTAATCATTTAACAGAAAATCAGAAAACGACTCGTTCTCCGTTTTTCGATTTCCAATTTCCAAACGCAAATCAGGAGACGGCTCGTTTTTCGTTTTTTGTTTGCCACATCAAAACAAAAAACGGAAATCAGTTCGTTCTCCGTTTTTTCATTACCTTAATCAAAACGAAAAACGAATGGCTACACGGACCCTCGAGGCTTCCACGCGAAATAGCAAATAATCAAAATTGGCGTTTTCATTTCCTGCAATGTCAGCTAAAAGTCTCAAATCTCTCGTCACTGCTCGTCTTTGTGAAACCATTCCCAAATTTAGTGAATTGACCATTCTAAACAGCAAGCTTATACAGGAGGTAGGCCTGTGTAATCAATCTAAGCACTCTGTTATGGAACAACCAATGGGAATAAGGCGACGCGATGACAGGGATGAAAGCCACACCCCCTCATTCCCATTAAATTTCCTGATTTCTTGGTCCGGGACTGCCACGGAAATAAATATATATAGAAATAAATAAATTGAGAAATAAATAAATACATAAATATATACAGAAATAAAAAAATTTGGAAATAAATATAAATGGAAATAAATTAAGAAATAAATGAATATGGAAATAAATATAGAAATAAACCAATTTATACATAAATTTTATTTATTTATGAATATGTTTTTTATTTCGCAATTTTATTGCATTTAAATGTATTTATTTATATATTTATTTATATATATATACATTTATTTATGTATTTACTTATTTATTCATTTATTTATTTTTAATTTTGGCAGTTTTGGGCTTCCATACTGATAGTGTGGAGTGTTTGCGGAGTGAACGTATTGTTAATTTAGTAAAGACAACGCTTGCTCAGTGGCACGAGAGAAACATAATGTTGAATTGCTTGCTCTGTGTTATTTGTTTGTGGCTGGAGCAGCTATGACACAAACCTTCCAGTACGTTACCACTTCAGATTCTTGAGGTCTTTTTAACTTACCCGCCCTATGGGCCGATAAGCTATTGTCGTGGTGTGGCGTCCGTCGTCTGTCGTCCAGAACATTTTCTATCTTTTTTTTGGCCTGATGAATTTTCGTGAAAATTTGCAATAACATACTACTAGATCATATCTCCAGAGTTTTTCTCGGATTTTTGATTGAATCATTTTTGTCCGTTTTATGGGCCCTTGAAATTGTGGCTCCAATGTTAAAGATAGGACTGAGAAATTTTAAAAAATTATTTCTCAAAAACTGCGCGATAAGTTTTTTTCTGAATCAGACAATCAACTTACCTTGGTACCATCAATGTACAGTGCGAGCGCCATTTTGATTGAATCGATGGAAGTGGGTCTATTGGGGGCGCTGTACTTTATGAATATGCAAGATGGCCTGTGGAGGCCAAATGGTTGCAGATAGAGATTAAGTTTGTATTATTGACATATAGGAAGTTATATATGACCTATATTTTGGCTATGTTAAAGTTGACCTCAGATGATTTTGAAAGGTCAAACCCGAGGTCAAGGAATTTATTAACAATGTTAAAGATATGACTGAAATTTCAAGAAATTATTTCTCAAAAACTGTCAGATATCTTTTTTTCTAAATCTGGCAATCAACTCACCTAGATACACTTTATGTACAGCGCGAGTGCCATTTTGATTGAATCGACGGAAGTGGGTCTAGTGGGGGCGCTGTACTTTAACATAGTGTCTTATGGAGAATGGGCCAAATCGCCTGTGGAAGCTAAATGGTGGCAGATAGAGATTAAGTTTGTATTACTGACATATAGGAAGTAATATATGACCTATATTTTGGCTATGTTAAAGTTGACCTCAGATGACCTTGAAAGGTCAAACTTGAGGTCAAGCAAAATGTAACAATTTTCAATGGTTTCTAGGCTTGAAAATATTGAAGATTGGGAACACATTTGCATTGAACACTTGCACATATGGAAGGAAGTCATGTGTGAACTTTCATTTGGTGGCCTTGAACTTGACCTTCGGCGAGCTTCGAAGGTCAAACTTTACATAGTGAAATTTCAATGACTTCTATCACCAAAACTATTACAGATAGAGCTTAGGTTTGTATTGAACACTTGCACATATGGAAGGAAGTCATGTGTGAACTTTCATTTGGTGGCCTTGAACTTGACCTTCGGCGAGCTTCGAAGGTCAAACTTTACATAGTGAAATTTCAATGACTTCTATCACCAAAACTATTACAGATAGAGCTTAGGTTTGTATTGCGGGCATATAGGAAATCATGTATGAAGTTTCATTTGGTGACATTGAACTTGACCTTCAGTGACCTTGAATGCCCAAACTTCACAGTGAAATTTCAATGACTTATATCAGCAAAATGGTTTCAGATAGTTTTGGTTTGTATTGGAGATGTATAGGAAGTCATACATGAACTTTCATTTGGTGGCCTTGAACTTGACCTTCGGTGACCTTCGAAGGTCAAACTTCACATAGTGAAATTTCAATGACTTCTATCACCAGAACTATTACAGATAGAGCTCAGGTTTGTATTGTGGCCATATAGGAAGTCATGTATGAAGTTTCGTTGGGTGACCTTGAACTTGACCTTCAGTGACCTGGAACAGCCAAACTATACAGTGAAATTTCAATGACTTATATCAGCAAAATCGTTTCAGATTGAGTGTAGGTTTGCATTGGAGACGTATAGGAAGTCATGTATGAACTTTCATTCAGTGACCTTCATATTGACCTTCGAAGGTCTAACTTGACGTAGAGAAAATTCAATGACTTTATCACTGAAAAGGTCACACATGGAGCCTAGGTTTGTGTTACTGACATAGGAAGTCACATATGAACTTTCATTTGGTGACATTCAGCTTGACTGTTGATGACATTTGAAGGTCAAACTTGACATAATACAATTACAATGACGTGTCTTGCCAAAACGGTCACAGATGGAGTCTAGGTTTGTATTACAGACATATAGGAAGTCATATATGAACTTTCATTTGGTGACCAACTTTCAAATGTGACCTAGTGAAAATTCAATGACTTGTATCACTAAAACGGTCACAGATGGAGCCTAAGTTTCTCGGAAGTCACATATGAACTTTCATTGGGTGACATTCAACTTGACTGACGGTGATCTTTGAGGGTCAAACTCCACAGTGAAATTACAATGACTTGTATCACCAAAATGTTCACAGATTGAGCCAAGGTTTGTATAGGACATTTAGAAAGTCATATATGAAGTCCATTTGCTGACCACAACTTGAAATTCTGTGACCTTTAAAGTTCACAATTGACATATTGAATACATATTGACATATTTTAATGTATTGTATCACCAAAACTGCTTCAGAGCTTAGGATTGTATTACAGAAGGTCTCATAAATGTATGTGAACTTTTATTTAGTGACCTTGACATTGATTTTCATTGATTCAAATGACAAACTTCACATGAAATTTTCATAACTTGTATCATCGTTGTAAGACTGCTTGCCAGTAAGCTACAGGACCCTTGGTCCTATTTTTATACTTTTTTTGTGTCTTGAGTACTTAAACTTTCAGAACACTGCGCTTACTTGAGAATAAATGTATTACCAAACCTGATGATGATTTTACATCTGATGTTGAACTAGTCCACTTTTTTTTGTGAAACTGTGTTGCATTGGTTAGTTGTATCAGAGGGCTCACTAGCAAGCCAGCTTCCCCATTGTTTTGAGCAAAGTAATTGTGGTTCAAACAAAGTAGGTAGTTTTGCTAGCCATTGCGGCTGCCAATGTTGCTTTTCAGAACACTACCATACTCAGGAAAATTTCACATCATTTGCCTCATTCGCTTTGCATCTCTTGCTCAATGCGCTATACCGAGGGTAATTTGCATCCTCTTGCTTTTATTGGCATCTCTGCATTGACTTCACATGTAATCTGGCCATGCAAGAAATTTGCTTTGCGTTTGATGGAAATACACCATTAGACTTGGTCCAGCTAGGCTCCTAAGACTGCATGGCACACTGATTGGGGACAGTCCCCTCATTTTTTTCACGAAGTTTCATGTCTCCACCTCGAGCACTTCAGTGCCACAAGTGGGTCAAAGTTGGAGCGTTTATGCACGGAACTTTTGAACCCTATGCTTGACTTTCAAAAATTGAGGCACTGTTTGATTCGTTGACTCAAGCCCAGTTCAAAGCACCCTGTGATTTTGTGCCATATCGGATCTTCTTCCATATTAGATTTTTTTGTAAAAGTTATATTAATTTTGTAAAGTTACATTAATTACAGGCCATAAATATGTCTAATTTTCACTTAAGTCAGCACAGATGATCTTCAAATCAGGCTGAATGAAAGTTATCAGATTATTTCTTTTTTTTAAACGCTCTCAGCCATCATAGGCAATTGAAATTGGTAGCAAAGCCACAAAATGGGTAGCGTAATAATATTCAGCAAGGCATAGATTATCAAAACCAATCTGGGAGTGTGGACTCAGGACCTCATTTTGAGCAAGCACAAAAACTTTGTATCACTTGACCAACAGGAGGCAGTGTATGAATGTTTTTTGCCAATTGACTGTTGATGTGTTTACCATAAAAAACCATTCTTGTGTCTGCTAATACCGTGGGATGTCCTTGAGCTGTGTGGTAGAAGGAGGCTCTCTTCTTCTCCCCCTTACCCATCATTCTGTCTGTCTGTGGCTATTCAACCAATCCACTCCCATTGTTATCTTTTGAATGTACCTCCAACCCCCCTCTGTTGATCATACATTGGTTTTCTCTGCCATTTGTCCTTTTGTATCCAATCAGTTCAATCTTTACTGTAAAGAACAGCCCACCTTGTTTCAGTATAAATCTCTGGGCCCCCATTTTTATGGCCTCTTGCTATGCTGGTACCAGACAGAGCCACAGATTTCAGCAGTTGGTCTTCATTGGTGTGATTCACCATTTGTTCACAATTTTACCAGTACAATAAACTTGATAAAAGACTATTTGTTGTAATCTCTCGGTTCTACGACAGCTGAGACATGGTTACTAGTTTTGTCAACCTAATTGCTGCAGCTGCCATATGGGATGGCATCAAAAGGTTTAAAATTTTTCATAAGCCACAAATTTTGTACAATTTTCATTAAATTTGCCCAGGACAATCTTCAGACTCAACCTCACAAAAATTAACAGATGGATTTTAGATTTTCAAAACTGGGTTATCTATTACTGCCAAATTAAAGACAAACAACCCAAACAGGACATGAGCCTTATCTTAGTTACACCTGATCTTTGCTGAATTCAAGCAAAACTTGCCATCAGTGTTTACAGCCATGTTTTTAATATGGTCACATCATGTGGACTCTGCCCTGCCGGACTGTTTGGCGCCCTCATCGATGCTTGCTTGGCGCTATATTTTGTGTATTGGTTTGGTCAAAATGATTATAAAAGACTCCATTTTTTTCTGGAGTAGCAGTGGTGTTGTGGTATTGAACACAAGTAAATTCATACCAATACCAGCATAATACGAACTAGTGTGAGGTGTGATGTGTAAAGTAAATGTTAATTTGCTTGTGGATTGATCGGCATTATTTACATTTCAATTACTGACACTATACCTTTTAGAATAGCTCAATTTACAAAAGTGCATAATAATAATAATAATAATAATATTATACACTTGCAAATGAGGAGTCAACTTGCAAAACCTGCTAAGTCAAGTTTTGAAAATAAATGAGTCATCTCCCTTAGCCTCTCTTTCAGGCACCTGCGCATGTCCCACTGATAGCTCCACTTTCAAAACCTACTAAATCATTTTATAAATTGTAGCAGAAAAAGCGAAACACTGTCAAAACCCGCCAAGTCAAGGAGGAAAACTGTCAAATTCTGCTAAGTCATCAGCCAATGTGGAAACGTGATTCCATTTTCGTTAGCTAGAAGGAACCAATCACAGTCGAGCTTTTATAGCCTGTTCAGCTTTTGCTTTCCCTAACTCTAACTGGTTTGGGCAGTTCAGAAAAGTGTGGTGATAGTGATACCATAAAAGGGGGATTTGAACCCATGGACTCATGTTTATATTTTCATTGTCATAGCAGCTATTCAACCACTGTGCTGTCTGTAGCATTGAGTTTCATGTAGAGTAGGTCCTGATCAAATACCTTCACCTATTGAGCAATGGGGCTGGTTGAAACACTGTCAAAACCTGCTAAGTCAAAACTTTGTGTTGCAAAATCAAAGTCATTTCTTTAAAAAAATAATGAATTGCCTCATGGATTATGTCTGCAAATAGTTTCAGTAAAGTGAAAATTGTTATCTATGGAAGATAATTTCCATGCCTACCAAAAAATCTGATTTTTCTAAAAAATGCACCAACTTGATTTAGAAGGCTTTGCAAGTGAACTCCTCAAATGATGCAAAAGTGAGTTCCATGCCTCAAAACAATTTCTTGGTGGTAAAACACGTAATTATTTTAGAATTCACAGTAGTGCACAAATATTCCCATTTTAAAGGGCATGTAAGCCAAGTTTCACAATCTGATTTTACCTCGTGGATCAATTCAGTGGTCTTTCAAAGTAACGTTGGAGATAAAAATTTCATTGATAAAGCGCCACATCCTTGTTAAAGCACTTTCAATTTCATGAATTTTCCTCCCCTCTCCAGAAATGAGAGCTGTGATGTCATTTCTGGCTCCTTTACCTTCAGAAAATCGCATTAAAATAAACTTTTGTTGAAGTCGAATTGCTTATCAATATTTCGAAACCAAATTTTGTGGATTATTATGATCCTGGAGTGCTTATCCAGGACGTGTTCAGGATATGCAGCGAATTGCAGTGAGTGAACACTGAGGTTGATACGTTTTGATTAAGGCTATAACTTTATATTTTGACTGGAACAAGGACTTTTTGTTATCAAGAATGAATGTCTCAAAATAATTATGCATGATAATTTTGATTTGTTTTGCTAATTAAATATCAATCAATTATGAAATGTATTGACTTACAGCAGTCTGCAGTGATGATCGAACACCTCCACTTTTGTTTAAAAGGGGTCCTAATGTAGTGCTTCTCCATAATGTTTTGGTGAAAATGTATGGGTAATAAACAAAAAAGCTGAAAACGACAATTTTTTTACATAACAATTGAAAGGAATCTCAAATATTATTTTTTTGACTCTTGCATGGCATGCGTGCATGTTTGAAGGCTCATTCCATAATTATTGATGCTAAAAAACTAGTTTGAGGCAGCATTATTATGCAAAATTACCTCGAATGGTCAGTGGTTTTAGTGTATAAGGTTACATGTATTTTGAGCAGTGTCGAACACGATGGCACGACAGGAGTTCTCTAAGATTGTTCGTGGTCGCATTGTGGCCTTAAATGATGTTGGTTGGTCACTTACAAAAACTTCTAAAGATGTTAAATGCTGCCATGGCACTGTAAAAAACACCATCAAGCATTTCAAAGAGACCGGTTCACTGAAGACTGGTGGCAGTAGAGGTGCAAAACGAAAGTTATCTGTCATTTGCGTATGACAAGCAAAAAAATAAAAAAATAAAAAAATTGGCAGTTAACAGTGCAACAACTCTGTGATGATATTAATAGTGCCAGAGGTGAAGAGATGAAAGTATCAAGATCAACTATTTTTATATGCCCGTATGAAAATAATTTAAATAGTCGTGTTGCTACCAAGAGCTGGCAACATCAAAAAAATAGGACCAAGAGTCCTGTAGCTTACCGACAAGTGATCTTATAGTGATGATACAAGTTATGAAAATTTCATTTGAAGTTTGTCCTTCAAATCACTTTCAACATCTGATGTTCTATTGTGAATAAAATGTCACTTAATTAGGTTTTCAAATCATTGCATTCCATTTTTATTTACATTTCACACAGCATCCCTACTTTTTTGCAATTGGGGTTGTATGTGATCCAATGTTCCAATGTTGCAAGAAAGAAATACTTGAATGGTAATTGGTCTCTGATTTATTTTCATTTTAATCATCACAGCACACTACGGTATGTAAATCCCGTTCCACCTATGCTACCTCTAACTTCTTGAAGGTTCATATTCATAGGGCTGTAGCCTAATGTATTCTTCCGCCTCACTAAGACCATAGTCTTCACTTCTATGACTATAATCCGATCCAATGTCACTCCAGTCTTCCAAATCGGAATGCTTACTCTTGCTGTTAAATCCACTGCTGGCCATACTTGATATTCTAGCGTGTCTATGTGTTCTATCGTTGACATAATAGGTTACTCAGTACGGCTCTGGATGTGGTCGCCAGTTCCCATTAAAAGCTGTCAATAATATTGATTATCTTTGATTCGGTATTGATTTCAGCTGAAAGAAAAGTGTGTTTGTTTCTTCTGATATGTTTCACTGTATTATAATGTTGGTCATACCAAAGGGTTTACATGTCCTTTAAACTGTTTGGAGACTGGGAGGGAGCAGCTAATCTTTGGCTTCACAGATCAGTCGTTATGTGCACACTTTTGCTTATTAGCACAGTTTTACTCGAGGAGTTTGTGATCCTGGAAATGTATAAATTTACCTCCAAGACATTTTTGATTCACATTATTTCAAAGGACTAAAGGAGAATTCAGAGTTGAATCTTCATGAAGTTTTGTCACATTTGTGGCATTTTTTTATCCCATTATTGAAACGGAAATATTTATTCTAAATTGTACAAGTATCTTGCTTCATTGATGCAATGTTTCCAGTCTTTGTGATGCTGAAATGCCTGGATTAGCTTGACTTGGCATTTGGGCAAAGGGGTTATGCTGGTCAGGACCAGGATGCAAATGGTGCTTTCTCATGCTGGCTTTGCTCACTGAGATTGATTCCAACATCTTTTTACTTTTAGAGAGTATTAGAGCAAGATAGTTTTGGCAATGTTGTCAAGGGTTAGGTGGTACTTAGAAGCAACTTTGATTTGGCTCCTGCTGTTTTCCTGAGCCTGACAGCTCATTTAGCAGAACAGTGCTTTGTCATCAATCCCCTCAATGTGTTCATGGGGCTTCTAGGTGCCATGTTTTTTTTCTACAGCTAAAACATGTGACAATGGGTCAAAAGGTGAAAAGGAGGCTAACTGCCATATTTTCAGAAATGTTATCAATGTGTCAATGAAGGTACTATCAAAGTGGTATTGATGGTGATTTGTTGACTGGCACAAAATTATCAAGGAAGGGATGGTTATGGCTTCAGTGTTGGTTGGGGAGAGATGCATTTTGTATTCCCATGACTCATTACCGACTGCTGCAGCGATTTCTATCTAGCTCCTGCAGTTGTCCAGCACCTGTCAGCTCTACTAGCAGACCATGGTCTAAAATCGGCTGTGTTTACTCTGCTTTGATTTTAAAGAAAAAACATGCTACTTAGTTCAATTAAATGAATGAAAATTCTGGTGGTAGGAGACAGGGCAATTCTTGGGATTGAGCATTCAAAATTAGAGGCCGGTGAGGAAAAAGAAACAGAAGAAAGTGCTTGAGTGACAAATACATCAATCTCGGTTTTTTTAAAGATGCAAGCTGGATGAATGCTCACCTTGAAACGGCTCAGACAAGGATTTTTTTTAATTCTCCCTTTCAAAGTTGAAACTGCATGTTGGAACAGAATGAAAGAACTCATTCAAGCAAATGTTGTACAACCAATTTGTGCCAAATAAAACTACAACCCCAATTCCGAAATAGTTGGGACGAAGTGTAAATTGTGAATAAAATCAAAATGCAATGACTTTCAGATCACATGAGCCAATATGTTATTCACAATAGAACATAGATATCATTTCAAATGTTGAAACTGAGACATTTTACATTTTTATCCACAAAATGAGCTTATTTCAAATTTTCTGGCTGCAACGGGTCTCAAAAAAGTTGGGACACAGGCAAAAAAGGGCTGAAAAAGCAATTAACATATAAGAATCAGCTGAAAGAATATTTAGCAAGTAATTACATTAACTGGCATCAGGTGTGTAACATGATTGGCTATAAAAGAGATGTCTTAGAGAGGCTGAGTCTCTCAGAAGTAAAGATGGCCTGAGGCTCTCCAACCTGTGAAGGTTTGTGTAAAAAAATTTTGTGGAAAACTTTAAAAACAATGTTCCTCAACGTCAAATTGCAAAGGCTTTGAAGGTCTCATCATCGATAGTGCATAACATCATCAAAAGATTCAGAGAAACTGGAAAAATCTCTGTGCATAAGGGACAAGGCTGAAGACCTGTACTGGATGCTCGTGATCTTCGGGCCCTCAGACGCCACTGCATCACTCACCGGCATGATTCTGTCATTGACATTACTAAATGGGCCCAGAAATACTTGGAATGAGTGACCAAGGAACCACTATGTATAAACACAGTCGCCACCTAAAACTCTATCATGCAAAAAAGAAGCCATTGTTCAGCATGATCCAGAAGCGCCGCTGTGTTCTGTGGGCCAAGGCTCATTTAAAATGGACTGTAGCAAATGGCAAAGTGTCCTGTGGTCAGACGAGTCCAAATTTGACATTCTTGTTGGAAATCATGGGCGTCGTGTCCCCTGGGCTAAAGAGAAGAAAGACCACCCCTCCTGTTATCAGCATTCAGTTCAAAAACCAGCACCTCTGATGGTATGGGGATGCATTAGAGCATACGGTGTGGGACACTTGCATGTTTTAAAAAGCACCATGAATGCTGAAAGGTATATAAAGGTTTTAGTGCAACATATGCTCCCTTCCAGACGACATCTATTCCAGGGAAGGCCATGTGCATTTCAGCAGGACAATGCAAAACCACATATTGCAGCTATTACAACAGCCTGGCTTCATAGTAGAAGAGTCCGTGTGCTGAACTGGCCTGCCTGCAGTCCTGATCTTTCACCGATTGAAAACATTTGGCGCATAATTAAACGAAAAGTCCGTCAAAGGAGACCCAAAACTCTCCAGCAGCTGGAAGCCTGTATTAAACAAGAGTGGGATCAAGTTCCAATGGCTAAACTCAAGAAACTTGTCTCCTCAATGCCCAGATGCCTCCACTCTGTGTTAAAAAGAAGAGGGGATGCAACACCGTGGTAAACAGGCCCCTGTCCCAACTTTTTTGAGATCTGTAGCAGCCATCAAATTTGAACTGAGGTCATTTTGTGGATAAAATTTTGAAATTTCTCAGTGTCAACATTTGCTATGTTATCTCTGTTCTGTTGTGAATAAAATACTGGCTAGTGTGATATGAAAGTCATTGCGTTTTGATTTTATTCACAATTTACACTTTGTCCCAACTACTTCAGAATTGGGGTTGTACAAATAGATCACTAACCTGACTGCCAGGGAGATGCTCGCTCTTAACATCCCAACTGCAGCTCAGAAGGTATGAATTACACTTTTTTGTTGGCCGATCATAGTGGACCTTTCCTTCAAATTCGATATACAGTGCCATTTATAAAGTGGATGTGTGTTTCCTGTGTGCCATTTCTGATGATGTTCATGAGGATCTACTGAAAATAAACAAATAAATAAAATTACGCCTAACCCCTAGGTGCTTGCCGTGACCTGCTAAGTGCACAATCAATTCCGAGTTTAATAGTGCTTGCCTGGATAGGGAGATTAAAATGCCAGTTAAATGCCACTTTTCGCTGGGGGAAATAAAACTAATGGGTGCATCATTTCCTTATGGCATGAATTTAAAGCAGGGTGAGAGGCCTAGGTCTTGATATGACTCATTATCCTTTCTTGTGACATTCATTGGTTGCCAGCTGTGGAGAATAAACAAGTCAACGCACCATTTAAAAGCACATTATTTTACTGTGGTATGTAATAACCCGATACAGAAACCGATGCACTCATGTATTCATTGAACATCATTTTGTTTGACTTGAAGACATATTTTTTCATTGATTTTGCTGTTTACTCCACAAGTATGGCAGTTTTTCTTGGAGCATCGTAAATATGTTAAATATACATGCAAAAAATCTGAGTCTCTCTCTTTTCAGGACGGGCATTGTTTTATTTCAAATCACTTGCAGAGAACAGAGCCAGATCACAACAAAATATCCCTTACATGAATGGAAGAAATCAATATTTATTTAATATTATAACATAACAAATATATTCTGTATCATACAGTACCTGCCCTAAAACAGTCATACACTATAATATTCAGCTTTGATCACGGAGCACATTCATCGTGGTATTGTTTAGACAATTTAATAAAAAGTTACAGCATTTATTTCCGACCAGATTTGCATTAATTCTTGGCCTGAGATATGGTATTGATGATTGGTGAGTGACACTACTCTGTTAAGCCTTCTCCAGCATACCCAAAGACTTTCAATTGTTTAAGGTCCAGACACTGAGGTGGCCATTTCAATTGTGAAAATGATTCCTCATGCTCAATGAACCACTCTTTCTCAATGTCAGCTTGATGAATCTTAGCATTGTCAAACTGGAATAGGCCCCATCTTGGATTAAAAAGTCCATTGATGGGTTGCAGTTCATTCAGTAAATTCAGGTAGCCTCCTGAATTCATTTTATTGCTGCAGAACAGTGCTGAGCCTAGATGTGACCAAATGAAGAAACCCCAGGTCATAACACGGCCTCCAGATGCTTGTGGTGGGCATAATGCGTGACGGAGGCATCGCTTCATGGGGTTCCTTTTTGTTACCCTGCCGTGCCCATCACACCGCAATAAGGTAAATCTGGACTCATTAGACCACGTGACCTTTTTCAATTGCTGCTCAGTCCAACCTTTATTCTCCCTCCCAAATTGAACTAATTTTTTCCTAATTAGCCGCACTAACAAATGGCTTTCTTGAGGCCACGCAGCTGTTTTGTCCCAGTCCTCCAAGTTTTTGTTGCATCCTACGAGCGGAAATGCTCTTACCTTCATAATTAAACATAGTCTTGAGTTCTACTGTTGATATTTTTATGATGAGACCTCACCAAGCATTTTAGTGATCTCCAGTCAGGATCAGTCATGATTTTTCTCCGACCCATTTCTTCCACGAAGTTGACAGATCACTACTATCCTACCAGGTTTTGATAAATTGTTGGACAGTTCATGACCCAAGTCTAGGGATTCCAACAATCTCCTCAGCTGTTTCCTTTGCTTCATGCTGGCCAGTAATATGCTCTCCTTGAAACACGATCATCTTTTCAACGACCATGAGATACATCTTCCGACATGGTTGTGTAAGAAATGAGAAGTTATGCACTGATTCAGGATTAAAAGTGTTATTGTCAGCTGAAACATATTCATCACTTCAGTAATGATTCAATTATAGGCTCTTCAGTACTTGCTTATTTAAATGGCAACTTTTTTTTTTGATGGGTAGTGTACAACCCAATTCTGAAATAGTTGGGACAAAGTGTAAATTGTGAATAAAATCAAAATGCAATGACTTTCAAATCACACCAGCGAGTATTTTATTCACAATAGAACAGAGATAAAATAGCAAATGTTTAAACTGAGAAATTTTACAATTTTTTCCACAAAATGAGCTAATTTCAACAGGTCTCAAAAAAGTTGGGACAGGGGCCTGTTTACCATGGTGTAGCATCCCCTGTTCTTTTTAACACAGAGTGGAGGCGTCTGGGCATTGAGGAGACAAGTTTCCTGAGTTTAGCCATTGGAATTTGATCCCACTCTTGCTTCCAGCTGCTGGAGAGTTTTGGGTCTCCTTTGACGAACTTTTCGTTTAATTATGCGCCAAATGTTCTCAATTGGTGAAAGATCAGGACTGCAGGCAGGCCAGTTCAGCACACAGACTCTTCTACTACGAAGCCATGCTCTTGTACGAGGTAATAGCTGCAGTATGTGGTTTTGCATTGTCCTGCTGAAATACACAAGGCCTTCCCTGGAATAGATGTCATCTGGAGGAGAGCATATCGAGGGATGACTGCAATAAACAGTTATGTCCAATTTACAACATCTGGACATAACTGTTTACTGCAGTCAGCCCTCGATATGTTGCTCTAAAACCTTTATATACCGTTCAGCATTCAAAGTGGTTTTTAAAATATGCAAGTGTCCCACACCATATGCACTAATGCATCCCCATACCATCAGAGATGCTGGCTTTTGAACTGAACGCTGATAACAGGAGGGATGGTCTTTCTCCTCTTTAGCCCGGAGGACACAATGCCCATGATTTCCAACAAGAATGTCAAATTTGGACTTGTCTGACCACAGGACTCTTTGCCATTTTGCTACAGTCCATTTTAAATGAGCCTTGGCCCACAGAACACGGCGGCGCTTCTGGATCATGCTCTACAAGACTTCCTTTTTGCAGGATAGAGTTTTAGGTGGCATCTGTGGATCAGTGTTGTTTTTGTTAACGATGACGATGACGAAATGATTTTGTTCATGCACCTTTTTTTCATGACGAAAACGAGACGACCTAAAAATAGCTCTTTGATGACGAAAATATAACGAGACGTATCTGTTGTTTTCGTTGACGAGAGGAGACGAGACGAAAATGTTAGGGGGTTGGCTCGCTGGCCTGCGAACTTCCGATTCCTGAGCCACATAGCAACAGGAGAAGCTTTAATGGCTTTGATTGGCTGGAAAATGATGTTCCTCATTTGCATACCAACCAATCAGCTTCTGGGAGTGCGTGCATGCATTAGAGAGGCTCTCTGCCAGAAAGTTTCTGGTAAGTCATGGACAGCTAGGCATCTATGTGAGCCGTCATGTATCAAATTACGTTGCTCTTTGGATACAGCCACCCTGTATGCTAGTAAGCTAACAAACATTAACAAAGGAAAATCTTTGCGAGTGATCATCATTTTACGGCGATATGATTTGTTTCTTGCCCCAAATTTACTAACTTTGCCAGCTGTAATAGGCATTAATTATCTGAGGTTTCACGGCATTTCCGTGCGTTATGCATTATCTAGTTGCGCATGCTATCGCGTATTGCGTTACTCTTCAGATTATAAAACTGGCCATCTTCTTACCTTGCTTACGCTAGTTCAAGGAAATCTTTGTAATCATTGTTATATTATGGCGAGATGATTTGGTTTTTGCTCTAACAGTAAGAATTCCGCATTCGACCTCCACTTTTTTCGACTTTAACTCTGAATTGTTAACTCTGAGTTGGAGAGTGCCTTTTGTGACTAGATTTTAATGGAAATGGATCCTTTCGCGTCTCTGATCAGGTGTTAAACAGCATCATATGCTACAGTAAGGTATAGATAAGACAGCTGTACTTGCAGGCTACAAGTGGTTTACAGAAATTTCACTGGGAAACGGAAGTGTTCCGTATTAAATTAAGATGGTTCCGGGTAAAATTGATACCTTTTGGAAATAATTTGTTTTGCGTTCAGAGTGGAGTTGTATTTCTCGTGTCATTGTAATTTGTCATTTGTAAAGAATACAAAAGCCTTTTTATCATAAAAAATCTGATTGACTGTGTTCTAATTTTTGCTAATCATTTTTCAGATGTGCTAAACAATTGCAAGTCAATTGATATAATGATTAGCAAAAAATATTAATAATTTTTTTTCCTTAATCTGATCACTGATATTTGAGTTACTGTGAAACATATGGGGGGAAATGTAGCTTTTTAGACCGTTGCTGTTCCTTATGTCTAAATGAGCAGCAGCACACCTGGCTACTCTAACATTAGTAGCATGTTTAGCCAGCATAATTTACATTAGCGGACAGCGTGGGCATCTTCAAGTTGTGTGTTCATCATGGCATGTTTGTGCTCTATCAGCGCGTTGCCACATGTTAAACAGGTCGAGTTATGTGCTTTGTTATTATACATCGAGTCTGCTGTTGGGCTAAAGCCACAAGGGTCTGGCAGTGACTTTTTGCTGTGGGGTTGTATAAGCTAATGTCTGTTGTACTTGATAATAGTCGGAGAGATCAAATACATTTTCTCAATTGCACTGGCAGTGGCAGACAAGGTCAAGTTGAGCATATGTGTTCCTCATCTTTTGCTCAAATTTTGGGCTGTATGTTAATTGCACTTTAATAGGTTCTCAGAAATAAAGCCACAAAGAAAGAATGTTGTGTTTCTTGACTGTCTTGGAGTGATGAACATTGATTCCACTCATCTGTGTTTAAAGTACTATTCTTAGTAGATCAGCATGTACAACATGAGAATTGCATCTTCATGGATGGGAAAGTCTGGGCTAACGCTATCAATGGTTTCTCTCATGGTTTCCGGAGTGAACGCTGGCGCATTTGGCTGCCGCTGCTCTCGGAGAGATCTGCTGCTTTTCTTTTTGCTGTTGTTTCTGGTCTGACAACTAGTCTACTGACAACTCGACGACTTTAGTCTACTTCGCCGGCAATCCCCGCCTGAGATTTGTTCGGTAGTTTAAACTTGATGCTCAAAGTTTTGTCATTCTGACATCTTACCTGCCTGGCGTTCTACTGCAAAGTCCTTCGTCTCCTCGGGATCTTTCTGACGTGCCCTTAAATCGCGGAGCAGTAATGCGGGTCAACAAGCCTGTGATCTGGCTTACATGCTCCTGGATCATCATATCCTGCATATTCCACCCGGTGACATCACTTCTGCAATATACAGCAGCTGAACTCTTTCAATTTCGACTTCACTTCACCGAACCTCCTCTGGCACTCCATCTTCACCCGGATATTTCCCGTCACCATCGAAGGAAATACATCCACCGAGGGTCCCGGTGAAACTTCAACTATGATGACAGTAAAGCCTGTACGGTCCTTCTGGTCTTCCCATCGGTGTCCGGCAGTGAAACCTGGACGCACTTTTAACTATTGTGCGTTAGCCCACCTGGCTAGGTCAGTTAGTGCCAAACCAGCTGCAAACAGTCTCTCTTTCGGATTGCTTAACGTCCGTTCACTCTCCAACAAGGGTCCTCTACTCAACGATCTCATCAGTGATCGTAAGTTCGACTTTTTATGTTTAACTGAAACTTGGCAGCAGCCTAATGACTTTGCTCAGCTCAATGAAACAACTCCACCTGGGTTTGCTTACACCTGTCAACCTCACGTTACCGGTAGGGGCGGCGGTCTCGCGATACTTTACAACGAGAGGTGGAAGGTATCCTCAGTGACTTTGCCCCTGCATGTTTCGTTTGAGTCTGTTGCATTACAGATAAACGGGCCTATCCCCACTATTTTAGCAGTTGTCTACCGTCCGCCTAAGAGTAGTACTGGTTTTTTAAATGAATTCTCTGCCTTAGTTACCCTCATCAGCTACATGTCTCCTAATGTTATTCTGCTCGGTGATTTTAATGTACATATGGATAACACTACAAACACACTCACTAGGGATTTTACATCTTGCCTTGACAGTTTTGGTTTTCTACAATTCATTGACTTCCCCACTCATTCCAAAGGCCACATTCTTGATCTTGTCTGCTGTTTGAGTTTAACCCCTCTTCAGTGTACTGCATCCAATTTATCCATATCTGACCATAAACTGGTGTCTTTTAATGTCAACATACAAGTTTCCAGATTTCACCCTTCTCGCTCCATTTCCTTTCGTAATATCAAGAATATAGACCCTTATGCATTCTCAAACAAACTGGACAGCCTCCCCAATCACAACAATCTATCTTCCCCAGACAATCTGGTTTTTCACTATAACAGCAGTCTTAGTTCCATTTTGGATGATCTTGCCCCACTTAAGACTCGCACTGTTCACTTTGCCCACTCTGCCCCCTGGTTTACCCAAGATCTCCACCACCTCAAAGCCAAAGGTCGTCGTCTGGAACGCCTGTTTAAAAAAAACTGGACTCACTATACACAAAAACATGTTTTATGATCATTTAAAAATTTACAAGGACTCTCTTTCCAGGGCCAAATCAGATTACTATGCCAAACTAATTGGCCCCAACACAGGGAACACCAGGGCACTCTTTTCCTCTGTCAAAACCATCCTACGGCCTCCAGACATTCTTCCACCTCACATGTATTCCGTTGACTACTGCAATAACTTTATGGACTTTTTTAATGCAAAAATTGTCACTATCCACCAACAGCTGTCTTCTTTTGTGAATCCCTCCACCTTTAGTCCTTCTGTCTCCTCCCATAATCCTTTCCTTCTCTCCTTTCTCGAGTTTTCAACTTCCTTCTGCAACAGAAATATGTAGTCTTATTCACAAATCCAAATCTTCTACCTGTCAGTTGGATCCACTTCCTACACACCTGGTTAAAGTTTGTTTACCATCACTGTCATCTTTAATAACTTCAATAATTCACTCCTCTCTCTCCCCTGGTCTTGTTCCATCTTCGCTCAAAACTGCTGCTATAACCCCTATCCTCAAGAAACCCGGTTCAGACCCTAACAATCTAAATAATTTCCGTCCCACCTCTAATTTACCCTTCTTATCGAAAACACTCGAAAGAATAGTTGCAGCCCAGGTCGACACTTACCTCTCCAACAATAATCTGTTTGACGAATTTCAACCGGGTTTCCGTCCCCTTCACAGTACTGAGACAGCCCTAGTTAAAATCATTAATGACCTCTTGATCGCCTCAGACTCTGGACTCCTGTCATTACTAATTCTTCTCAACCTCAGGGCAGCATTTGATACCATCTCTCATCACATTCTCCTTGACAGATTATCTTCTATTGGTTTCACTGGCACGTCACTCACCTGGTTCAGATCTTATCTCTCCGACAGACACCAGTTTGTTCAACTCAAAAAATTCAAATCACAGCTCTCCCCTGTCACCACCGGTGTACCTCAGGGTTCTGTTCTTGGTCCCCTCCTCTTCATCATCTATCTCCTCCCACTTGGTCACATTTTTAGGAAATTTGGTATACATTTTCATTGCTATGCGGATGACACCCAGCTCTACCTCTCCACTAAGCCCAACACCACCCTTCTACCATCTTCCCTTTTTGACTGTCTTTTTGAAATCAAATCCTGGTTTAGTCAAAACTTCCTCAAATTTAACTCTGCTAAAACAGAATTTCTCCTTGTTGGCACCAAGTCCACCCTAAATAAATCTGACAGCTTTACACTTACAATTGACAACTCCGCAGTTTCTCCTTCCTCCCAAGTCAAGAGTCTGGGTGTCATCCTCGACAGCACTCTATCTTTTGAATCACGTCAATAACATTACTAGGTCTGCATACTTTCATCTGCAAAACATTAATCGTCTCCGTCCGTCGCTCACTCCCACCAGCACTGCCATCCTTGTCAATGCACTTGTCACCTCCCGTTTAGATTATTGTAACTCCCTCCTCTCCAGTCTCCCTCAAAGGGTCACTCAGAAACTTCAACTTGTCCAGAATGCAGCTGCCCGGACCATCACTAGAACCACCGCTACTGATCATATCACACCCGTTCTGCAACAACTTCACTGGCTCCCCATCAAATTCCGTATTGATTTCAAGATTCTCCTCCTCACCTTCAAAGCTCTCTACAACTTGGCACCTCCTTACATCTCTGATCTCCTTTGCATCTACACACCCTCCCGTACTCTTCGCTCCTCCTCGTCCATGCTTCTCATTACACCTCCCGCCCGTTTAGTTACCATGGGGTCCAGAGCCTTCTCCCGTACAGCTCCTCGTCTATGGAACTCTCTCCCACAATTCATCCGTGATTCCGATTCTCTATCCTTATTCAAATCTCGGCTCAAAACTCACCTTTTTAGACTTGCCTACTCCGTTTAATTGGTAGTATATTATGGATCATTGTTTTCTTTATTTATCATTTTGGTTGTTATTTCTATTGCTGTTATTGTAATTTATCATTGTTTTTGTTTTCTTTCGTATTTTCCTTTTATTACTGTTTGTTCTTAATATTGTGTCATGTTCAGTGTCCTTGAGTGTTTTGAAAGGCACCTTTTAAATAAAATTTATTATTATTATTTATTATTATTAAACTGGTAAGGAATCTGGCTATTATACAAAAGTGTTAAGAGAGTTAACTGTTGCTTTATCAATGGCAACACTGCCTGTAAACCTCGATAACAATTTCCTGTATCTGTATTGGCCTAATTTAATCTTTTAAAGTCATTATTTTTTCGAGTAAAATTAATGACTAAAACTGGACTAAAACCCTTTTAGTTTTCGTCGACTAAAACTAGACTAAAATTATCAACGATAGAAATGATTAAATGTGACTAAAACTAATAAGCATTTCGTCCAAAAGACTAAGACTAAAATTAAATCAAAAATGGCTGCCAAAAACAACACTGCTGTGGATGGCATGGCGGACTGTGTTTACAGACAGTGGTTTCTTGAAGTTTCTGGGCCCATTTAGTAATGTCAATGACAGAATCATGCTGGTGAGTGATGCAGTGGCGTCTGAGGGCCCGAAGATCACGGGCATCCAGTAAAGGTCTTCGGCCTTGTCCCTAACGCACAGAGATTTTTCCAGTTTCTCTGAATCTTTTGATGATGTTATGCACTGTCGATGATGAGACCTTCAAAGCCTTTGCGATTTGATGTTGAGGAACAATGTTTTTCAAGTATTCCACAATTTTTTCACGCAAGCCTTCACAAGTTGGAGAGCCTCTGGCCATCTTTACTTCTGAGAGACTCAGCCTCTCTAAGACATCCCTTTTATAGCCAATCATGTTACACACCAGATGCCAGTTAACTTAATTACTTGCAAAATATTCTTTCAGCTGATTCTCTTATATATTAATTGCTTTTTCAGCCATTTTTTGCCTGTGTCCCAACTTTTTTGAGACCTGTTGCAGGCAGAAAATTTGAAATAAGCTCATTTTGTGGATAAAAATGTAAAATGTCTCAGTTTCAACATTTGAAATGTTATCTATGTTCTATTGTAAATAACATATTAGCTCGTGATCTGAAAGTCATTGCATTTTGATTTTATTCACAATTTACACTTCGTCCCAACTATTTCGGAAATGCGGTTGTATAAGCATATATCTTATGTCTTATATCTGCATGATGCATTTTTATTTCATTTTACTTTCTGCGCTGCTTACGTCTATAATAAGCGTTACGAATATGAGTTAGCTGGCCAGATAGGGCGTTCGCGAATTACTGTAATTGCCATTAGCGAGCTTGAATGGCAGTTCAAAACTAAACTACATTAGATCATTCAAAGTTACGAAGCTGGAATGAAATACGACAGTTGCTCTTTAATTTATTACCTGTCTGCTTCCTTGGGAAAAGTAAAGATGGATAGCGTGTTCCTATTATTACACCCTATTTCTGCACAAGGTTTCGGTATTTTTAACATGCACAGACAACAATGCAAGATACGGTATGCGCCTTATATTGCCGCCTTTTAAATACCTGATCTTAATCCAGTACAAGATCATAGCAATCTAATCGGCTATATTCCTTTTCCCCGCTAAAAACAATAAAACCTCAATGACAACAATAGTATTACTGAGCATAGAAACACAAGCATTATTTTTGTTTTAAATTTTTATTCATGGATTTCCCGGAGTCCATACTGTATTTTTGTGTTGCCAGATGTTACGTGAGCGCTGCTGAGAGAGACGCAGATCTCGAACGACGTTCATTTTCTCCTGATCCGCTGGTCTTAAATTACAGTGACGTAACTGCGTGGCTCTGATTTGGCTCCTCGGCGATGGAAAACCAAACAGGTTCTTAGGAGGTGCATGGGTTGAACCAACTAAGCACTGGCACTAGCACCAGCACGGCACTAGCACCAGGTTCTTTTTGGTGGAAAAGGGGTAATAGGAACCTGGTTGTTTTTCAAGATGAACTTTACGTTTTGCATCCAGACAGATGCATTTTTCAATGGAAAATTGTCTGAAACTTCTTCAGTTTTTCACATATATACTTATGTTTGGTATCAAAATGTCCATCATGTTGTTGTGTAGCCATTAAAAATCATCTGGTTTTTCAGAACAATCATTTATGGGTTTAAATATGGACTTTACGAGGCCTTGCACCACAAAAATCTCAAAATCACTGAATAAGTCACAGTTCACTTCCTGTATGCAAATTTCACATTTCAAATCTATTTTCTGGACAGTCCCACATGTAGGTACATATAACCAGAAGAAGGTTCAAATTGGGCTTGGGCAAATTTTCCTATACCCTGCAAAACTTCCTTTTTACAAGATTCAAAACTGTGTCCAGATTGATGCATCGGGGTCGCTACTGACGGATGCGATGCCATGTGCGGCAAGAACCACTCTCTTCCCACAAAATTTTGAGAGCACAATCCAAACGTTGTGTTTGTAAAATATGTGTGTCACTCCATCCAGCAGTGCTCCTCCTATGCGAGTTTTGTCAAGGAATGTAGAATACCAGATTTCGCAAACTTATGCGGGGTTTTCACACAGTACACTCCACAAAACTACAATAAACTGTATGAAACAATGAACATTGGAGAAGCTCTGCTGGAAATCCTCCAACTGTCAGACACAAGGTAGCTTGCTGTTAGCGCATGCCTGAATCGCGTGCTGGACCAGTACGAAGAGCTCAGATTGCACTTCTATGGTGCTAAATCAGGGTCAATAGTTTTGATCATTTGAAAAAAAATCAATTTAAAAAACAAAAACTTCTAATAGAAACTTGAAAAATACAACTATGAATACAAATTAAAAACAAGTGTTGCCACTAAACGTGGCCATGTCCCCCGCCAGGTCATGGAAATCGACTGGGGTCGGCGTATCACACTAATACACATTGAAGCCAAAGATGAATGAAATCGTTCAAACTGTTTTTGAGATATCGTGTTCACAACAAACAAGACGTGACGGACGGACGGAGCTGAATATTATGTCTCCCGCTCCGTTCGCTACCGCGGCAGCAGGGGACAAATAAGTGAAGGATAAGTTTTTTCAGAGGAAATATACAACTGTAAATTTGATTCAGTTTTGAAATTATTTTGGATAAATCATTTATTTTCATTTTCACTATTTTATTTATTTTGATCTTTGAGTTCTTATTTTTTTTCAGTTGCAGATTTTATTTCTTCAGATTCAGCTCTTTTTTTACGGTTTCAGAATGTCTTTTGTTTTCAGATCGTATTTTTTTCAGTTTCGGAGCTTTGTCTTTGGGCAGGGTATCATGACTGACTGCATGACTGAGTAGGCTGAGGACCTTACCCAATGATGGTGCAAACAGGAAATGTCGCTACGGCAGCCATCCACTATCAAACAACTTGTGGCACCACTGAAAAAAATAATAATAAAAATAAAAAAGACTCGTGGCGCCATTTTAGAGAGCCTATGCCTACTTTGAGTGATATTTTTTTTTTTTTAGCAACACCGATCCCACCGGTACGGAGCCATACCATACCATTATCTGCCGATATTGCCCCATCTCACATTAAATTCCTCAAAGCCATATTTTAGCCTCGGGAAGTTAAAAATAACCAAAATTTCCTTCCCAAGACATTGTCTGATAATGCAGCATTCTTCTTTAATAAATACTTTGCGCAGATGACATGAAAGAAAGCTGGGTTTGTTTAGATTGTTGTGCTCCCCCTTTGTAATGGCAAACGCTTGACTTTCCCGTAGGCTATGGAAAAGATAAGTTTCACGACCAAACTGCGCATGCCCAGCTATGGACATAGCCCCTATCTATGGACATAGGCCCTTTAAAAGAGGTCATGAAACAACTTCTTTGCTTTGCAATGTTGCAAGCTGTAATTGCTAAGAGCTAAAGAAACCACAGTCAAACATGTTTTACATTGGACGAAATTTCATCATGAAATTAGATTGTTGCTTAGTGCAGGGAACGGGACCATGTTGTAAGCATATTAACATGAAAAAAATGTTTCGTTACTTCAATTTGTGAGTCAAGTTGATTTCTTTTCCTTCTTAGCGAAGCAAATTACTGAGTACATCTCAAACCGTAGGCTGCAGCCTTGGAGGGCTGCATTTTTAGGGGCCATCACTTAATTCCACCTGCCAAACTGACATGACCTCATTTCATCTCCATTAAACAGCTTTTGTTTCAGCAAGTTATCGCTGGTTTCCCTAACCTTAACCTTAACTCTAACCCCTCTCACTAAACTTAGCCCCAAACCTAATGCTACCATTAAATTTATCTTTGTCATTAACCCTAAATGTAAGTGTGGCGGAAGGAAGTATATGACAACCCCTATGCTTTGAGATGCACCCACTGAGTTGCGGTAAAGGAGGTGGATTCTAGTCATACCAAGGAAATGGACGATAATTGATGCAGGACGATAATGGGCATAGGGCCGTTAAAATAATCAGAAATAACTAAGGCGAGTGGTGCGCGTACTGATTACAAGGTGTTTGCCAGGCTAGCTGGCAAACTTGACCCGCATGTCAGCCATTAGTAAGCCACACGAGCGAGCCTTAGTTGGTTAATTTGTAATGCAATGCATGCGCATATCGCATAGGAAGCAGACCAGCACGATGTGCAAACATATCACTGAATAAAGGCAAAAATATGAAGCAAAGGCAGATTTGTTCTCACATTGAAGGGGCAGCAAGTACAGTAATACAGTGTTTGCTAGCCACAGCTAGCGTTAGCTGCCCCTGCTGTGGGCACTAACATACCGTTACGTGTCAGTGAATGCAACAGGTGGTTGAAAAGCAAGTGTAACTCAAACCAAACAGCGGGCAGCGGCTCTGTTTGATCTCAATCCTTACTTTTTTATATACTATTAAGCTAACCATTAATATGTGAGTTCAGAGTACATGTGGCAGTTTGTGAAAACTGTGTTTATATGTGTTTAAATGTTGCTCTCCTAATGGGAGCCTATTCAAACTGTGAAAGAAAACCTGAATTGACATAATTATTGATCACTCAAAATTTTGTGTCATAAATTTATTGAGACATCGAGTTGCATGCAGGAGGTTGAAACAATCAAAAAGGTAACAAGAGCACTCAGAGAGCACAGCACCTCCGCCATGCCAAGGCAACTCTGTGCATTAGTTATTTTCTTTGGCTGATGTAGGGTGTGAAGTCCAAGCCCGTTGCTGCATAATCGTTAGGAACATTGGGAGGCAGACAAAAGGTCAGAGCAGCCCCCAAATTCTCACCCTGTTCGGAACCTGCCGTCTCTATGACTGATTCCGCGTCAGAGAAATCCTCTGAATCGCAATCCTCCTCTGGCTGCTGCCAGTCAAATTGAGGATCCCACTCTAACCCCTCCTCTGCCCCTTTTTCTAGATTAGGAGGGTTGGGTGAGACAACCTCCTCAGAATTGCTCCAGGCGTCAGCCTCCCCCATAGGTTGATGTCCGGGATGACACACCAAACTCTCCCTTCAGTGAAACCTATAATCAGTGCCCCACTGGACGACCGGGTCATTCTGACTGCCCCAAAAGACGTGTGGCCTCTGTTTCAGTAGCCAAGAGTGTCCTAAGATCAAAGGGAAAACGGGGAAACTGATCATAAAAAACTGGACTTCCTCTGAGTGACCACCAAATGGGACGAACATAGTCAATAATTCAGAGGCCTCGGTTATGAGTCCAGTTCCCAGCGGGCAACCATCCAAGGACCTGACAGCGCGTGAATGTAAAAGAGGACGGATGGGAATGGAATGTTTCCTAGCCCACTCCACATCCATAAAACAATCCATGGCTCCTGAGTCCAAAAAAGCCTCACCAAATATTTTCTGTCTCCCCACAGTCAATTCTACAGAAATAGAAGTTCAAAAGGGAAATTGGGTTTGTCCCTCTAGCGCCCCCCATACCGCCAGAGGGCCTTCCCATTTCCCTTTAAGCTCGGAGCAATGTGGAGAGATATGTCCTGGTTTGCTACAATGATGACAAATTATTCATCTGCGATCAGGCTTACGAACCTGGCTCTCATATGAACCGTCAATCTGCATAGGCTCACTAACAGTGGGAAATTCAATGGGCGGAGCTGGGGCTGTGTGTATCTTGGGAGAATTGACCCATTTGCTATGAGCCCGAGCAGTTCGTTTCTCCTTGTTTCGTTCGCGGATACGATTATCAACTCGCACCACAGTACGAACCAACGAATCTAAAGAAATGCAAGGCTCTAATATCGCCAGAGCGTCCGTAACCTCCTCCGTCAAAGCATGAACAAAAACTGTCATGAGAGATGCCTCTGGCCACCCTGTCTCTGTAGCGAGAGAACGGAAAGCAATGGAGAAATCTGCGACACTCTCAGAGCCCTGCCTCAAATGCATAAGATGTGTAGCTGCGTCCTGACCACAAACGTCCTGATCGAATACTGAAATAATTTCCCCCACCAGAGTATCGACAGAATTTACCGCTGGCGATCTAGTGCGCATGAGTGGTCCCACCCAAGAGAGAGCAGTACTAGCTAACAGGGATAAAATAAACGCAACGCGTGACTCTTCATTAGAGAATCGTTAGGGTTGCGTTTAAAAAAATATTCAAATTGAGCGATGAAATCTTTGCATTTCCCTGCCTCGCCTTCCTATCTTGGGGGCAACTGAAGTTTAGGCTCTCGGGGAAAGTGTGTGGTTTGTGCTTGTGAAACATCTTGGGTGAGCTGAGTGGTCAACGCTCTAGTACACTCGGTGAGACTTAATAAGATATTTTCCTGTCTCTGAATAGCACTCTCCTGCAGGCGAATCCTATCCTGTCAGCTCTGCCTGCTGATTATTTAAGCAAGTGAGGCCCGCCCTCGCCATAACCAGCAAGGACCGATTGTTGACTAGCAACAGTTCCCTCCAGCGTAGCCGTTGCTGGCGACTCCATAACTGGCTAGAGTGTTCTGTATCGGCCGGTAGAATTGAGAGGCCAATTGCAGCGGCAAGAGGGAAATACAGCAGCACGGACACAGTACAAATACAGAGAATAATACAGACTATACAACAGGGACAATCCTCGCACTTCCAAAAGGACGTCCAAACATCTGACAAAACGGAAGCAAAGCGAGAAAAAAAAAAGAAGTATCTCGGAGAGCCGAGAAAAACAAGGCACCTTAAATAGTGCGACACAAAGGATAGAGAAGATACAAAGGCACATAAATCCTTACTAAAGATATCTTCGGCTAAAGTGCATAACTACAAACAGACACTCTAGCGAAGCAGGTGTGGCGGACTTCCGGCTATATAGAGTCCGGGGAGGCGCCACCCAAGTTCAATCAGCCAGCTGGGTAAAGAATCCGATTGAAAAGGAATTCGATCTCGTCCTGGGACGAGAGCCTCAAAGAAAAGTGCTGAACACACGCACACCTCCCGAACCATGACAATCCTTGAGTTCCCCTTTAAATGCTGTAATCAAAGCAAAGAGTGGCAACACTAGATTTTGACTTTTTCTCTCAAAAAGACATTATTTTAGTTTTTACAATATATTTAATCTGGTTACTACCCCATTTCCAAAAAAGTTGGGACACTGTGTCAAATGTAAATAAAACCATGCTATGATTTGCAAATCCATTAAAACCAGATATTTAATTGAAAATAAGACAAAGATGGTGTATCAAATGTTGAAACTAATAAATTTTATTGTTTTTTGAAAAATATCAGCTCCTTTTGAATTGATGACACCAACATGTTTTAAAAAAGGTGGGATGGGACAATAAAAGACTGGAAAAGTTTCATGATGCTAAAAAAATACAACTGGCAGAACATCTCACATCGAATTAGATTATTTAGCAACAGGTCAGTAACATGATTGGGTATAACAAGTCTTTCATTAGTAAATACGGTGAGGACTTAACCACTCTATGAAAGACTGCATGGGGAAATACTTAAACAATTTAAGAGTATCTTTTTCAGCTTAAAAATATGAATAATTTGGAGATTTTATCCTCCATGGTACATAATGTCATTCCAAGAATCAAGAAAAATCTCTATAAGTATGGGACAAGGCCAAAATCCAATTTTGAATTGCTGTGACTCTCAGGTCCTCAGGCAGCATTCCATTAAAAACAGATGGGATTCTGTGATGGGAATCACTGCATGGACTCTGAACACTTCTGAAAACCACTGTCAGTCAAAACAGTTTGCAAATGCTTCCACAAATGCAAGTTAAAACTCTGCCATGTGGAGATTAAACCATACATAAACAAGATCCAGAAACACTGCCGCCTTCTCCGGGCCCGAGGTAATTTGAAATGTATTTCGGTGAAGTCGAAAACTGTCTTGTGGTTTGACAAGTCAAAATGTGAAACTCTTCTTGGAAATCATGGATGCCACGTCCTCTGGGCTAAAGAGGAGAGGGGCCATCCAGCTTGTTATCAGCAAACAATTCAAAAGCCAGCATCCATGATAGTATGGGGGTGCACTGGTACAAATGGCGTGGATAACTTGGGCATCCATGAAAGCACCATTAAATGGTGAACCATATATACCGCTTTTGGTGCAAAATTTACTGCCATCCAGATGCCTTTTTTTAAGGGAAGGCCTTGCTCATTCCAGCAACGCTATGCCAAACACTATCCCCTGTACGTATTACAACAACATGGGTCTATAGTTAAAGAGTCTGGGTGCTAAAGTGATCTGCCAGCAGGCCAGACCTGTCACGCACTGAAAATTTTTAGTGCATTATAAAATGAAAATATGACAAAGGAGGCTGCAAAGTATTGAGAGCTGAAATCCAACATAAAGCGAGAATGGGAAAACGTTTTGCTTTCACAACTACAGCAGTTGGTGTCCTTAGTTCCCAAATGCTTACAGAGTGTTGATTGAGGGAGATGTGATGGAGCACACTGTAAACATGTCCCTGTGGCAACTTTTTTTGAAACATGTAGCTGGCATCAAATTCAAAATGAGCACATATCATCCAAAAAACAATAAAATGTCTCAGTTTCAACATCTGATATATTTTCTTAGCCTGTATCCATCCATGTCAAGCATTGGTGCTCCCAACGGTCACTTGCTGATATAGTCTGGCCTCAGTCAGTAGGCCGGCGTTTAGCCCTTACGTCACTAATGAACTGGATATATAAATATTCATGTTTTCTGCTCTTGGCTGATTGGGTGACCTTTTGGCAAGAACCACCAGTCGCGCGGCGTTATCCGACGCATCTTGTTGTCAGATGTGGTACCTAAGTAGGCGAGCAATTAAACGATGGGATATACAAGTATCTGTTTATATCTGCATGTTACGCGTATATTCCCTTTTACTTTGGTACATCAGGCATTTTACAACACAACTAACGGCTGTACTCAGCATTACGAATATGAGTTAGCTGGCCAGCTACGCCATTCGTGAATGTTATTTGACATGAGCTTAAAAATTAGATTGTGGCTTGCTTGCATTTACTCTTGGAGTGGTTGTTAGGTTTTGAACAGGATAATGTTTGGCCATATCTGCATTTTGTTTATTTCAGTGGGATTCCCTGGTATAATAAAGGCTAAATTAAATAATACTCAAATTACGTAACCTATTTCACTGTAATTGGCATTAGCTATAGCTTGAAGGGCATCAGCTAGGTTAAGCCTATGAAGCTGGTATGTAATACGACAGTTGCTAATTTATTCCTTGTCTGTCTACTTTCTTCGGAAAAGAGAAGACGGATACCTTGTTCCTATTATCGAAACCCATTGCTGCACAACATTTCAGCATTTTTAACGTGGATGGCCAACGCTTATTTTGCTGCTTTTCCCTGCTTGTTTAATATCTGAATCAATCCAGAACAAGATTAAAGCGATCAAAAATATTCCTTTTCCCTTTAAAAACGATTAAATATCGATGGCAATAACAGTATCACTGAACATATAAACACAAGTATTATTTCAGTTTAAAAGTTTAATTCGTAGTTTGTCGCAGTCCATACTGTATTTCTGTATTGCCAGATGTTACGTGATCGCTGCTGAGAGAGACACAGGTCTTGAACAAAGTGCATTTTCTCCTGATCTGTTGGTCTTAAAAATGCCATTGCAGCACCAGAATGTTAGGAAAATATGTGGCCTGTGAAAAATAAGTCCAATATTTAATTCTGTGACAACGGGGCAAAATAATTGGTGATAGTCTGTGCTCACGTTCACTTCTCCTTATTGGAATCAATTCATTCAGGACCCGCCGCAAGTCTATCTAAAGGGGCGGGGCACCCTTTTGACAGTGAGCCAATCACAGATCTTGCATGGATTTTGCGTGAATATTTGAAAGTCAAACGCTAGCCTACCGACTGAGGCCAGACATATCAGCAAGTGACCATTGGGAGCGACCAAAGCTTGATATGGATGGATTCCAGGCTAATATTGTCTTTGTACAATTTTCAATTAAATGCAGTATTAAGTTCAAATGATCTTAAAATCTTTGCATTCTGTTTTTATTTTATTTACATTTTACACAATGTCCCAACTTTATTGGAAATGGGGTTGTACTTATTTTCATCTATATGATCCAATAATACATGAAATAATGCTTGAATAGTTTCTGATTTGTCCTCATTTTGATCAGTGTCATCACTGCATACTGCTGTATATTTTTCTTTAATAGTGAAGCCATTTTGAATCTTGTAGGACAAATTTGTGAGCACGAAGAGGAAGTGACATCACCAGTTTTTTTATACCAAAGACAATAATTGGAGTACAGAGCAGAGTTGCCAAGTCCACTTATAATACACGACTTTGGGCTTCTTTTTCCTGAAGTTGCTTGAAAAAATTACGGGTCGCGGGTTGCGTTTTTTTTGGTCTTATTTTTGAAAATATGGTTGCTTTTTAGAGAAGTGTAACAAGCGACCTAATTGTTATATGTTTATGGTTGCCATTTCCCCCCGATTCATTGATTGACTCTGTCTGCCCACAGCCTCACGAGCAATGTGAGAGACGAGCAATGTGCCCTCCTCCAAGGTCACTGGCCTAAACATATCACCAAAAATTTTGACATTTTGCTTCATCCCATCAACTATTTCAGTTACAGGCTCCTAATTTTTATTGGACATGCCTTTCATAAAGTCCTGCAAATGACGTGCCTAAAGGTGACCTTAGCCTATTTTTTCAAGGTCACTGGCCTAAAAATATCACCAAAAACTTTGACAATTTATCTTATCAACATTTTCAGTTACAGGCTCCTAATTAGCTCCTGCCGCCCGAGTGGCAGAGCAGCTATGGTATCGGGCTCCATCCGTGCGTGTGTACGTCCATGCGTGCGTCCGTCAAGAAAAACTTTGACATTTTTTTTATCTTAACGGCGGGAGCTTCTGGGGCCACCAGTGCCCTATATTGGTGACTAGTACATGGTTTCGTCCGTTTACATTTTCCAATCAGACAGCTGTCTATTTTTTACAGCATGTTGCGTGACCGTGCTGCAAAAACTGGTGAATGTATAATCAGCGCAACTAAAAACGCACGGGTGAGGTATGTACTGTATTTGCGGCAAATTGACCTATGGCTGAGCCCCGCCCCCTCCACTGACTCGGACAAACAATTAACATTATAGAACTGGCGCTAATGGCTGGTATCACAGTCGGAGATATTTTTCAGGATGCTATCGATGATTTTTGGCGATAGAAGGCTCAAATATCATCAAGAAGTCAGCAAATAGGGTTACACTATGCATTGGAGGGATACATTAATGAATTTAGAGTGGAGAAGGTCAACGAAAAGTTTAAATTAGAAGCTAAAATTTTCAGGTCTCAGTGCAAACACGATCAACTGCATCTTGTTTCCGTCACCCTCTCACACAACAAAATCAGCATTGTTCGTGCACCGCAGGGTAATAAATTCAATTTACGTATTATGATTGCTAGTTACTGAATTTAAGAAATCTAACCTGACGTGACTGAACTCCTTTTAAGCAAACAAGGTGACATGGTGAACAACGCAGCCAGGAGCTCACATTAAGCCAATGTCCATCAGCACTGAAGTTAGCCATAGAGTTTACTAATGTTAGCTAACGTTAGCTAACTTAACGATGTAAAATATAATTTTACATTCATCTACAGCAAAGTGACAAGATGTCGCCTTAAACACGATGTTGACTTAGCTTGGAACAAATGTAGACATCCTTGAGCTTTGTTAGCTGCGTTCAGCTGAAAGTGGGGTCTTCCACTAAGCTTTAAGCTGCTTGCACACCAAAGCAAAACAAATTTTTCGCACAAAAGATTACATTCAAAGTCAATGCAAACACGCAAATACGTGTGAAACAAGTGTATTCTGGTATTTGCATTGACTTTGAATGTTATCTGTCGTGCAAAAAATTTTTTTCGCGTCCGATGTGAAAGCAGCTTTATCCAGAGGAGACACTTCTCTCGGTTATGATGTGGCTTTGGGAAGGGTATAAAATATACCCCATCGCTCAGCCTCTCGGGATACCTTGTATCGGAGTTAAATTTACCCCAAGCACAGCGTTTGACCATTTTTTTTACTTAAAAACATTTTAAAACCCCATAAAAGCGAACGATTCGGAGTTTCCCTAATGCATTTCAATGGAAGTTTAGGCTTCCGAGTATATGGGGAGAGAATATGTAGTGTGATTGGCTCATCGCATTTGTGGGCGGGGCTTAGCCATAGGTCAGTTGAAGAATCGATTGATTTTTATTGCTTTTCCAGTGAGGCACGAGAGGAAATAACAGCCTGTATGTGACAGATTCCGGACAGCAACCAAAACTGATCATGAGATGAGGGGTCCGAGACGATTGAGGGTGAGCGAAAGTACCGTTTGACGCCGTCTATGTGAGCAACACAAGCGTGCACACGGGCTCTACAGAAAACCCAGTTTTTGCCCATTTACGCATGGCTGCCCTTACCGTGGTCGGTCAGCGACAGTCCCTGTTTTCCATTCTCAGACAGAAACAGGGAAATAAACTGCCAAAAAATTATACAGAGGCAGGTGCCCACAGTCAGAAGTGAAGAGTTCTTACTCCTGTTGATGGGCAAAAAATGGGTTTTCTGTAGGGGGCCATGTGCACGCATGTTTTGCTCACGTAGATGGCATCAAACAGTACTTGCGCTCACCCTCAATCGTCTCGGACCCCTCATCTCATGATCAGTTTTGGTTGCTGACCGGAATCTGTCGCGTACAGGCTGTAACCAGCTGTGGCGCTCTTGAGCTGCCATCGTCACTCGTGGCTGCCCTAAGTGGGGTCGGTCAGTGACAGTGCCTGTGTTCCATTCTCGGATAGACAGCCGACTGATTGTTGAATGGTGACAGTGCAAATGACGCACCACCTCTCGGCGGCTGAGATCTGCCCGTAACATGCTAAAGGCTCTTTTTCTCTCTCCTGTGTCACAAGCCGTTCCATTTTCTTGATGCAGTAGCATTTTTCGTTTTTTTTGTTGGCTTTATGTAGGCTTTTGACCACACCAAAAAGAACAAGTCAAGTGTCACTGTACAGATCACGAACAGCTCAATGTTTGTTATTACTGAAGTGCTGGCGCGCGCGCACAAAGGTCTTGGCGTCAGGATTCTAATACCACGCGCTTTTCTTTATTTCCTCTTGTGCCTCACTGGAAAAGCAATAAAAATCAATCGATTCTTCAATTTGCCACAAATACAGTACATACCTCACCTGTGGGTTTTTAATGGCGCTGAGTATACTTGTTGCCGAAATTACCTTCATTCGCAGAAGAGTTCTGAAATGCCGCTCTCGCTGGAAAAAAATTACCGTTGCTGAGTGCCAGTGCATAGACCTGTTTATAATTAAATTATTTTTCTGTAGTGAATGTAGCCCATTATTTTGTCGCTGTTAGATCGCATGGGGGAGAGAAGCCGTGTCTTCAATTGCCACTTGATTATTCTTGAATTGGAAAACGTGTGAATAAAGGAAAACCATCTAGAATCAGCCAGGACTAATTGTTGTCAATAAAGGGATGGATATTTACCCCCGAATATTCAGGTCTAGCGCCGGCCCTGACCCGCCATTACGAGTTATCTCGTCGTCGGCAGTCAACGTGTTAATTCATGCTATTACAAATCCTTCACCATCTGGCTAAACGTTTTATATTATCCAGTGTTGCGAATGCCTGTGCTGGGTGGCACGAATGAATCGTGCTCTCAGCAGAATAACTACTGGTTTGTAGCATGCAGAAGTCCACTGTGCTTATTGAGCCTATTCACATTGAGTTGCGTGAGGTCTTCCACATTTCTTAATCCATTGCAAACACTTCTCCAACTGCGTTTTTGGCTTTGAAAAACAGATTAATTGAGCTCCCTGTAGCCGGGCAGGGTACCTTTTGTCAGGAGTACACGTTCCCCAAGTGCATCTAAGAACCATTATCAGAAAAAGTCTGACAGCTGGCCTATTACAATCAGCTAAAGATTGCATTGAGTGTGGGACATTATGGCGGTGCTGTCGAGGTAGACAGGACCTTTGCAAGATAAGGCAATCTGATTGGTTGTTTTGCTTCATGTGTCTGTCTACAGTTCAGGACTCTGCACCCCATTTATATATTTATATCAAGGACAGTCCTTTGAGGATGATAAGGTATGCATTTAGGCCAGAGAAGACAGATGGTTTGAAGAAGGAGTGAAAGAGACCATTTTTGTCAACCTGGAATGACCTTTTCACAACAGTGGAGGGGGTTTGAGGCACTGAATATCAACGGAGGAGGGGTTTGAGGCTCCAGCTATCCGCTACATGCAAACCTGTACTTCAAACTCTGCCCAGACAGCTCAACATCCATTCACACCTCAGTCCAGGTGACTTTAATGACTTGAACAGCAGCAGAGGGGATCAAGGACTTGCATGCAGCTTTAACACTAGAAGCGCCGGAATTTTATCACTACTAGAACCGCCATGAACGGTCGTTTGGACCGCTAGGTTCAAAACATTCTAATCCGTCTCTCTGAGCACCTAATTTAGCAATTAATGCATCTTGTATGTTACCATGTATCTCAAAAGAACGAAACAACACCAGCATTACGTTTTAACAAGTTTAATAATACATTTATGAATATTTAGGCAATGGAATTATATATAATTAAAATGAATTAAGCTGCTTTCACACCGGACGCTTAAAACAAATTTTTCGCAAGACAGATTACATTCAAATTCAATGCAAAGACGCAAATACGCGTGTTTCGCGCGGATTCGCGTACTTGCATTGACTTTGAATGTGATCTGTCGTGCGAAAAATTTGTTCACGTCCAGTGTGAAGGCGGCTTTATTGTAAACATTCACAACGATATTTTTGGGTAAAGAAATAATTAAACAATTCAGAACGACAAAAACAACTATTAAAAACACCTATTTTGATGAATACACATTCGGATTCAACATTTATAACAACATAACCATATGGAATATCTTATTTATTATGAAATAATCGAAACAATGACACGGAATTAGAAAACAATAGGTAGGTGCTGAACTTTTTTTTTCTGATAACCTTTTTATTTATTGGCGTGGCGTAGCATTTGGCCTACTCGTAATAGTCAGCGCAGGTGACCTCCGTTCTCCTGGCGCGATTCCCACAGATGGGTCTGAGGCATCTGTAGCAGGTGACGAGCGTCTTATTTTGCAAGCAGCTCCTGCGGACCTGGCGCTGCCTCCGTTTTGGTGCTGTTTGGTACTGTTTTCTGTTTAGCGTTTTGGTGCCAGTGTCTCCCGCTGCTGGCTCAAACTTTTTGCTAGTGCTGCCCAATAAAATAATTCTAGACTAGGTACTCTACTCTACCAACTCTGACAGTGGCATCGGTTAGTTGCTAGGCAACCAAAAGATACATTTTTCGAAAAAAATAACAGCCACAAAACTGTACGGTCAGTGAGACTGCTAATGGCAGAAATAGGTAGATTTGGTGATATTTTATGCTCCGTAGGAGTAATCTATATAAAATAAATTGCACGTTAAAATATAGACACTTTTAGGAAAATTCAGTGACCCTCAAGGTTGTATTCTTTTATTTTGAAAAGTTATGACACAAACAAATTTCAAAACGGTCAAAATGACCGTCATGGCGCTTCTAGTGTTAATGACTCTCGAGGGATCAACAGCCATTCACACTTTCGCTCAGGTGACCCCAATGACCAACAAGACAGCAGGGGTGTCTACTGAGCAAGCAATAGACGTCATGTCAACGCCTTGGCTAGAAGTAGCCTTAACTTAGCCCAGCTAAGTGTAACCTACATTTAGCCAACATAATTTTGAAATTGGTTTAACAAAGTTTTTCCCAACGAAACTTGAAAAATGTATGATGTTCAATCAAGCAAAGTCAACAGTGATTGCAACAGTGTTTACTTGAATTTTTTGACATGTTCTCTTCATAGCCCCGATTTAGCTCACAATTAGACTGCATATTTGTAGCCGACTTCTAGACAGTACTGTTCCATTTTAGTTTTCCTCTATGCAGTTTTTGAGATTAATAATATCCCATCATGTCTGCAATGTCAATTATAAATAAAAGCCATCAGTACCATTTATTTCATATGGTCTACGTATAGCCATAATCTAGCCTTGAATTTGACTGGCTACGTGTAGCCTGTTCTTAGCCCATCCGGCAAAATCGAGGCAAGCAGTTGTAGTAATTTCAACAGCCACGATAGACTGGCTAAGTGTATCACACTTGCAGCCAAATTGGTTACATGTAACGTTAGTGCTGGCCATCGGACCCTTCTGGATGTGTATGCCATCATTTCATGTCAGCAACTACGAAAACAAATTTCCGTGGTGGTCTACGTTCAGCCACGATTTATTGCTGAATTTAACATTGCAAATCCCATTCTGCAAATTAATATTAACCTATTAATTTATATTTTTGCTGTGACACATATTAATACACACCATTCTCAGTATTTTACTTTTTCAGTTTAAAAGTAACAAAATGAAATTACTATTCTCAACCACTAGAGGGTAGTTGTATTGCATCAGAGACAGGACGACTGGCATGCGAGACACAGCGATAGTAGGCCACAAGTCTCGGATGAGAGACAAGAGGCCTTTCTTGAGGAGCCACCATAGAGCAACACCACGCTGTCGACGTTGGAACTTTGTTTTTTGATATACATTGTGAGTGAGTGTGTCTTTGTCTCGTCATGTGTTCCTTATTTATGTCATTATTTGATACATATGCAGGGACTGTGCATATATATCGGGTAATGTTTGCAGTTTGGAGTAAGCCGGTGGAACACTTTTTTTTTTTTACCTAACTTATCTAACGTTTAGGAGCACATGTGCTGGCAATATTCACGCCCATTTTGCAGAAGCAGACGATGGTCATTCAAGTTGCATATGTTTCTGTATTTCCTAAAACAAGTACAGTGCCCGTTCTTGGCTGTTAGCATTAGTATCCTGGTTTTGAGCCTTATCAAATTTTTTTTTAATTTAGTATACGTTGGTTACATGGATAATGAAGAACCTTGTTATTCATATTCCTGTATACATGATCATAACAGTATCCTAATTTATGATCATCTGCCTGATTTCTCACCATCTCAGCCACTCTGAAAAGGTCCAGAAACCTGGATAAGGTGTTTACAGGCCACAATATCCTGGTTTAAATCTGAGTACTCCAGGGGGGTATACTTCGAAGCTGGCTTTGTGATTTAAGACTGACTTTAAGCTTAGGTAAATCCTGGAAAAGCACTTTTTACATTTGTCCATGTTCCAGATTTTAAGTTTCCTGGTTGTACTAAGTGCTGAAGTCAGGCTTAATCACAAAGCCAGCTGTGTAGTATACGCCCCCAGGAGGTTGTTCCACAAACCAGGATTAGAAAGTTAGCCAGATAAATTATTAGGAAAACATTATGCCATATCCTCATGACAGTGATTTGAATCTGTTAAACAAAGGTTGAATAGCATGTTGCCAATAACAGACAAATTTTCAGAAGATATTCAGTGACACTTTTTTAAACTAATCTGGCTAACTTACGAATCCTGCTTAGTGGAATACCCCTCAGGTAGTCAGTAGAGGTAGGAGAGTACATTTTGCTGGGAGACACACACAGAGACTATCACAAGAGTATAACCCCCGGTCACAATAACTGTTATTAAAAAAATCACAATTGCTTTTCTTCTCATGCAATTTCTTACTTGACAGATGCTGCGATGACCAGCTTCACCTCAACAGAGGCTGAAGCTGAAAAGTGCAGTTGGGGATCACTTCAAACAGGTGGCAGGGAGAGTGGGGGGGGCAGGTACAGAAAAAATTAGGGTGGCTTCCCTTTTTTTTGTTGTTGTTGTTTTTAAGGTATCTTTAAGTTATTATTGTAAGTGTGTGGTTCTTGTTTTCTTGTTTATCAGTGGCGGCTGGTGGACTGGCAATAGATTAATAAAATTAATGATTGGTCATGACCTGTTTTCAGTCATTCATTCAGTGCTTGGACCCCTAATGAAAAGTCTTAATGTTAATTATTCAATTACTGAATATTTATCATTCTGACTGGTGAATAAATTGATCACACAAATTGCAAGTTGTTCTTATGAGATATCATATCAGCTTTCAGTCACAATTGCCTGAAAAATACAAACGATACATGTTAATCAATGTACCTATTACAGTGGCCTTTGCATAGTCACTGCTCTAATGCAAAAGACAGTATTCTGTGGCAAGGAAAATCATAATAATTGTTCAACTGGTTTTCCCCATGCTTGGATCTGGTGTTTCGCATTAAAAAAACAAATTCATGCATCATTTAATGAACTGCAATGGCCACCTTCTGGACGAAGTGACAAGTTAGTGTTGAAGGCAAAAAGATCTATTTGGACAGATATCTGATGAAAAAATTAGATTTATCCAACCCTGAGATTATTCTATTAACCCCTTAAACCCTGAGCCTCTGGTTTGAAAATGGCATGCTCAAAATGAAATGAGTATATCTCTGCAACGAATTGGTCAATTTGAATAATCTTGGTATCATAATAAAGGTAACACCTTGGGGATTTTTGTCATGGTGCAAAAATCAGTGTCTATGTCACTGAGTCAGAGTAAAAGAAGATGGAACACAGCATACATGAAACATTCTTTTTTGCACGAAACAAAGTTTGACTTTTATTGATCTTAAAATTATTCAGTTGCAGTCTGAAACCCCAAAAAAATTACAGCACTGAATCTCACCATTATCCATGCCAAAGTTTATTCAGATCAAGTAAATCAGGGCAAAGTTTCAGAGGAATGTCAAGAGTGGCTTCTCCAGATTATTCTTTTGGGCACATTTTGGGACACCATCTGTGCCATTTGAGGTTTCTCAGGTGCCAACCTACAAAACGCATTTAATTTCACTTTTTTTCAGTGCAGACTTACATTCTTTCCACATACAACCATTTGATTTTTTTTTTCCCCAAAAGCAACCAGTCCTCTAGATTTTCCCCATTCAAAGAAAATACATACAAAAGTGAATCAGGTTTTATTTTTAATGAAACAAGGAAATGAAACAAATAAAAAATCTAAAGCAAAAAAAAAAAAATAAAAAAATAAAAAAAATAATATTTAGTAAATAAATAAAAAATTATGAAAGAAAGCACCCCAGCAACTATATATTGACATGAGCTAAATTTACAAAAACTATTTACACAAATGTATATTTACAGGTTACTGTCCGTCGTGCCACAGCAGGAAGCAGTTCTTTTCAGAAGTGAGGCACAGAGAGACCCGGCACTTCCTGCAGTAAACAGGTGTCTTGACCCGTGAGATACCAGCATCCTGGTGTCATGGTTCTGGATGTTTGTGCGTGTGTTGTGGACTTTTCTTTGTGGCTCTCATCCCGGGACGATATCGAATTCCTTTTCAATCGGATTTTTTTACCCAGCTGGCTGATTGAACTGGGGCGGCGCTTCCCCAGACTCTATATAAGCCGGAAGTCCGCCACACCTCCTTTGCTAGAGTGTCTGTTTGTAGTTATGCACTATAGCCGAAGATATCTGTAGTCAGGATTTGTGTGACTTTATATCTTCTCATTATTTGTGGAGTTTCTTTTTTCTCTAGGGTTATTCCCTTTTCCTCTCTAATCTTTGTGTTGCCCCATTTGAGGAGCTTTATTTATTTTGGTTCCCGAGACACTTTTTTTTCTTTCTCTCTCTTGCTGTGTTTCCGTGTTGTCGGATGGTCGGACGTCCTTTTAGAAGCGGGAGAACTGTTCCTGTCGTGTGGTCTGTATGATTCTCTGTGTTTGTATTAAGTCCGTGCCGCTCTGTTTCCCTCTTGCCGCTGCACTTGGCCTCTCAATTCAATCGGCCATTACACCTGGCAGCTCCTGCAGTACCTCCTGGATGAGGTTGCATCCTCCCCGTAGTACACGGGCATGCAAGTGAGAGGTGGAGGGGGTGGTGGTGCTGCTGAGCCTCCAGCAAAGTCCAACATCACGACAAGCTGCTCCTGGAAACTCCTCTGGCTGTGAGGCTTAGTTACGTTGGGTTCATGCCTGATGTTGAAAAGCTCCTTGTGGAGAAGGAAACTATTCACTGCAGCAATGTCCACAAAATGATAAAAAGAAAAGTCTTGTACCATTTCATGGTTTTGTGGATGACACTGCAGTGCTCAATCAATGCATCAGACAAGTCTACACCACCCATGTTCTGATTGTAGTCCATTACAGCATCAGGAACAGGTACAGTCTTTGTGTGCCACACTCCAGCTTCTTTCACTTTCCGCCACACTGTTTGTCCACTGAAGGCTTTGTGCACAGTCCAGCACATGGTCACTTCACGGGTGTCCGTCCACTTCACAAACGGCAGTCCGTCCTTCCTGACCCATCGCATGTCTCCCCTCTCAGGGTTTTTAGGTGGGTCATTGTCCTCAGACTGTGGAAAACCAACCTGATTCTCCTGATGGTGCCACAACAACCAATGTTTTTTCCTGGAAAGATCAAGGAAGAGAGCAGGGCTGGTAAAAAAAATTATCCAGGAAGAGTCTGTAGCCCCCACCAAGCAGACGGAACGGGATGATATCCATAACCGCAGAGTAACTAAGCCCCTGATCTGTGGGGGACACACTTTCACCAGTGTACACAAAGAAGTTTCACGTGTAACCAGTTGAGGCGTCCACAAGCACAAATAGCTTGTAGCCCCAGTTTGTGGGCTTGTTCTTCATATACTGTTTCATGCTGATGTGGGCCTTGGACGCCACCATCCTCTCGTCAGTGCTGATGTTCTGATGGTGATGGACGTGAGCCTGACAGGCTGTCTCTATGTCTGTGAGGTGAGGTTTGAGCTTGAACAGGCGGTCATAATCTGGGGTGTCCCTTTTGGGCTCATTCTCCTCATCATCTTTGGGGTTGCTGAGGTGCAGGATGGCTTCAAAACAGTCCCGGGCCGTCTTTTCTCCGGGGAAGTGGAACCTGTATGGGAATGTCTTCCTCCAGTAGTCCGCTCTGTGATGTACTTTCATAAGTCCTGAATAAATGATTATGGCCAGGAAAATAAAGAAGTCTCTCACTGTCAGATCTTTCCACACAAACTTTTCATCCAGCCTGTAGTTTCTTCGCGGCGTAGGCATTGGTATTGTCAATGACATTTCGAACTACAGAGGCACTGAAAAAGTGCTGGAATAGGGTCGGGGGGACCATGATGCCGTGGTGTCGCAAGTGATCCTGGGGGATCCTGGCCAGTACAAATCTCAGCGGTTGTGGCCTTTGATCATCTTCCTCTCCGTTTCTTCACCTTTCTGCTTCCTCTCTCGCAGACACACCACACCTCCACTTTAGCTGTCACTTTCTTTCTCAGAGGCTGCCCTTTCTCAGATGAGCCGGAGTCTGAGGAGGATGGGTGTGGCTGGGGGAGGTGCGCAGAGACGCGCGCCTGGGACGGCCCTGCGAGGGCTCAGGTGTTGATGGCCCAGATCCTGGCTGAGTGACACAGGGTGGTGCAGAGATGCATCGCCTGGGACAGCCCCGCTGTGGCTCAGGGGTTGACGGCTCAGCTCTTGGCTGAGGGGGACAGGGTGGTGCAGAGACGCGCCCCCTGGGATGGCCCCGCTGTGGCCGTGAGGCGGGGGTTGAAATGGAGGCTGAAGTCTCCTCATCATCACTGTGGGACAAAATGTGAAGGGAAAAAAGCCATTCATTTACTGGCCTAATTTAGAAACTGTAGCTTCAAATACACAAGAAACAGTGTTGGGATTGAATGACTTTATTCAACAATAAAAAGAAAATTTTGTGAGTATAAGGGCTCTGTGAGAGAACCAGCCCAATAGTTTGACCCAGGTTGAGTGCGTGCACTTCCAAAATTCATTGCCAGCCTTGTGCCATTTTTCCAATCCCTGCCAAAATTCCACTCCTCTTTTTGGTCTAAAATGAATCACGTAGGTTATTCTACTTTTGCAATGTCGTGCTTACATAATTAGTGCACATCTATTTAATCGGTTTATTTGGATACATTTTCCAAAGCGATACTTTTAGTAAAATATGATGCATTTTGTGGACGCATAAATTCCACCCCAGAAGTTATGTGAGCTAAGATGGGACCAACGTCAACATAGCATGTTGTAAAACGGAACAAATAGTTAAACAAGTTTTCTGCATCTCATTATACAGCTGTTCTTGTTGCCATTTATGTCAACCAAGTCGGATATCCACAACTACAAGACGCCGTTTCTGGTGCGGAGCTTTGTATCGTGGCGCAGAACGAAAGCACTTTCATGAGAGGGAGAGAGGAATTTTGGTAGGGATTGGAAAAATGTCACAGCACAACATCAAAAAGTGATCAATAACAAAACAAAGAAGTTAACATACCTTCCAGACAATGGGATTCTACAATCCAATCCGCTGTAATCTGCCTCTGAATCCTCATCATCAGAAGAGGATTCAGATGGAAAGAGAGCTGGACATTGCAATCTCCCCAGAGGAATGGTCCGCCATAATTCACACCTAGATGACGACCACAAATTCGCAGAGCTGGAGGAGCTTTTGTTGGAAAAACTGTGTGAGGTTTTTCATAACCCCACAAATAAAATCAAAACAAACTGGTCAGCAGACCCAATGTTGGAGACAATGTGGACAATTAAGGGCAGACCACACTCATATTTTTTGGTCCTGCCCCGCCTTACAACCCTTCTGGACTCAAGTACAAGCTGCAACAAAGAGGAATCTGGGATTTGATATCGACTTTGCTTGTCTTTCATTCTACCTGGGAAATATATCAGAGGATCTATACAATAGGGACAGTTATTTATTAAAAATTCTTATGGCAGCAAGCAAAAAAGCAAAAACCAGACGCTGGCTTTTAAGAGAACCTCCCACCCTGACCCAATGGAAAAACATAATAAATGATATATGCAGTATGGACCGTATAACTTTTACTTTGAGGTTACAGAAGGAAAAAGGAAAAGAATACTGGGCTAAATGGGTTGCATATTTAGCTGATGTAGAGTGTGATAGCTGAAATTGTTGTAAGTAAACTTCTGAACCAAAGCGTGTCATCCTGTGACTAGCATCTTCTATATGTTTTATTCAATGTGACTTAATGTGTGTATATGACCTCATGTTTGTGTTATGAAAAGGAAATAAAAATAAAGTAATAAAAAAACAGCTCTGCTGTCCTACGCAAGCATCTCCAGCACTTCCACCACCATGTATACTCAGTCAAAAAAGAAACTTCACACTCATAAATTTCTAAATATTTTCTTGAAACTTTACGAGAGATGTTATTATTAGGGGTAAATGTTTCAAAGACATCATGACACACAGCAAGCGTGCACAAGCATAAACGTATTTTAAAAAAGCATGTTTCCTCGTGTTCCTAGTCACGTGACCTTATGAGACACGAGCAATTGAGCCCCCGTTAGCACGGTAGAGTGACATCTCGGAAAAACAAGTTCTTACAGTCAATTATCCGTTGATTTGCAATGCCCACGACTGTCAAACGTTCAGCGTGAGCGTGCCATTGGCATGCTGAATCACGGGAACAGCGGTCACTGCGTTGCCAGGGTTATGGGATGCAGTCGACGGACTATCCATGATCTTCGGACATGTCTCCAACAAACTAGCACCACAGCAGACCGACCTCGTTCGGGTAGACCACGTGTGACGACACAAGCAGAAGACCCACAAATCGTCTTCGTCATTTAGGCGTAAATTTTCACTGCAACGTCCACTAGGAATGAATTGTTTAGAGGTCGTGTGACTGCCCAAACCATGCGTAATCGCCTGCGCACTGCTGTAATCTCCATGCACGTCGGCCATATCGTGGACCAATTTTAACCCAGTTACAGTGCGTCAACAGCTTCTCTGGGCACAACGACATCTGAGATGGACTCAGCGTGATTGGAATTGGGTCGTTTTTTAGCGGCGAATCCAGATTCACTTTGCACGCCGCTGATGGGAAGTTAGAGTTTGGAGGAACACGGTGAACGCAACGCCCAGTGTTGTGTGCAGGAAGTGGACCGTTTTGGGGGCGGTAGTGTTATGGTTTGGGGTGCCTTTAATGGTCCTGCCCGTTCCCGACTGATGGTCGTTCAAGAAAACCTAACTGCTGCAGGATACAGAGATCAAGTGCTCATTCCAGAGCTTTTTGCCATTCATGGCAGCTCATGGCCCAGGTCTGACATTCCAACACGATAATGCCAGACCTCATACGGCCAATTTAATGCGGAATTTTTTTAGGAATGCTGGCATCAATGTCATGGAGTGGCCCTCAAGGTCTCCCGACCTTAATCCCATAGAACAATGGGATGTGTTGGGCAGAAGACTCCGTCAAGTAAGGAACCCTCCACAGAATTTGCAGGAGTTGGTGCCATGTTGGTTCAATTATGCATCCCCCAAGCTGTGTTCAGGCGCATAATTCAATCCACGAGAGACGCGTTGTCGCAGTTGTGAACGCTCATGGAGGGCATCGGCGCTATTGAATGCTTTCATCAAGTTGTAACTTACCATTTTTACTCTCTTACATTTGTAGCATTTCCGGTGGAAGTGGTTACATTATGAACATGATTTTTATGGTACACCGTCCTTAATGGGTACAGAATGGAATTAAATCATTATTTAAAACCACTTTTCTTGTATGTTCAACTTATCGACCTCCAAACGAGTGTGAAGTTTCTTTTTTGACTGAGTATATTTTTTCTTGCTGCTTGCTATGTTAGCTACGACAGCAGCTGATAAATATTTTGAATCCTGTTTGTTGGTGTTCTCCTGTGCACTTTGAACAGGAGTGCATCCTGACGCTAAGGCAGCCTGTAAGACGCAGGGCAATACCTCCGGATAGGCTAAATTTATAGGGCTGATTGAGGGTTCGTTGTAATCCCCAGAGTCAATAGAATCAAACAGTAGCCCCCAAAATCAAATTGATTGCATCACAAGCCAATCACAGGCAAGAAAATACAAGACACGCAACCAATGCTGAGATGCATTGCTGGCCTAATTGGAAGCAGTGCCCCAGAAACAAATAAGCTTGGAGACTGGTAGATGTGGTTTCAATTTGAAACGGACACATTGGACGAACAATTGCCGGCGCAGATTTCCCCTCAAACACAGTTTTTATTACAAAATAGCAAAGGTAAGAAAAATGTTTTGCTCATCTCTGTAGAATGCAAAGTGTATGCCTGCTGTTCTTTGAGTGTGGTGTCGGTTTAAAATGACATGGCTTATATCGTTGGATTCTGTGGACTTTCCTCTTTCATTAGATGTATGGTTTGTATGCATAGCACAAATTCTGTAGAAATGTTATCGATCTAGCACTGATATTATTGTATCCAATGTTTTGCTTCATGTTTATTTACTTGCTTGGTGCTCGAATTGTGTTTGGTTGAGTTAAAAATAGCTTTATGAGGTTTTCGCCGAATTTCCTATGGTTAAGTGGATATGCCGTATGTCAATGCTGCTATTCAGACACATGCTGTAATTATGATGCATAACCATTGCCCCTGGTACGGGGGGGCGTTTGGGTTTAAGGGGTTAAATGCTTTACTTGCCCCAAAATGCAGTGTTTTTCAGCTAAAATGTCTTAATTTGGAGGCTTTTTCAAGCAAATATTGACATAATATCTGATTTCTTCTGATTACAGTAAGTCTGCATGAATATGTATTTCTGAAGTGCTACCCCTTGAAGTCGCTATGCCACCCTTTCGCCTCCCTATGAAAATTTCTCTAGATCTGCCCCTGTAAGAGGCAGGCCTCATTATTCCAGGCAACCCCACCCTGTCATTGCTCCACTTCTGAATCCATAAGTCTGACTTTGAGGCACGTTGGGACATTTGTCAGAGAAAGGCACATTAATCCTCCAGCAGCAGTTTTCTGATTCAGGATAGAGAAACAGGGAGAGAGGTTTTTTGAAGTATTCTGGGGTGATGCTCTTGTGTTCAGTTGAAGCACTTAAGGAGCGATGTGGATTGCTGACAGTGGAGACTACCAATAGGTCACACACTACTGTGCAGCTCTGTCTGCTTTACTGAGAGTATAAAGGCAGAATGGGGAGCTAATGGAAGAACAAGGCTATGCATTTATCTTGCCACAAATATAACATTTGTAGGAATGGATAAATAAATAAACAGTGTCAGTCATCATCTTTGCTCCGAATTGTCTCTATTCTGAAAATGTCTTCGTTTGTTTTGGTGACCAAAATTAAAACCATCTACAACCCCAATTTCGAAATAGGTGGGACAAAGTGTAAATTGTGAATAAAATCAAAACACAACTAGAGGCACTTGTAGAGTTCAAACCTCCTGCCAAGGCAGCACTGTCCAAATCTTCATGAGTGGGAGCAAAGTTGAGTGGGAGCAAAGTTGAGTTATCGCGTGTCATACGATTTCCAGATGGCTGCCGTGGTGGCCATATTGTTTCACTAAGCACAGTGAAAATCAATAGCGTCCTTCCTTGATGTAATAGCAATGCACCCACAAAATTTCAAACAAATCCGGGCAATACTTTTTGAGTTATGTTGTTCACAAACAGACAGACAGACAAACAAACAAACAGGGAGAAAGCATAACCTCCTCCCCAACTTCATTGGTGGAGGTAATGACTTTCAAATCACATTAAGCCAGTATTTTATTCACAATAGAACAGAGATAACATAGCAAATGTTGAAACTGAGAAATTTAACAATTTTATCCACAAAATGAGCTAATTTCAAATTTGATGGCTGCTACAGGCCTCCAAAAAGTTGGTACTGGGGCCTGTTTACCATGGTGTAGCATCCCTCTTCTTTTTAACACAGAGTGGAGGCGTCTGGGCATTGAGGAGACAAGTTTATTGAGTTTAGCCATTGGAATTTGATCCCAATCTTGTTTAATACAGGCTTCCAGCTGCTTGAGAGTTTTGGGTCTCCTTTGAAGGACTTTTCGTTTAATTATGTGCCAAGTGTTCTCAATTGGTGAAAGATCAGGACTGCAGGCAGGCCAGTTCAGCACACGGACTCTTCTACTACAAAGCCATGCTGTTGTAATAGTGACAGTATGTGGTTTTGCATTGTCCTGCTGAAATATACAAGGCCTTCCCTGGAATAGATGTCATCTGGAGGGGAGCATATGTTGCTCTTAAACCTGCATTCATGGTGCTTTTTAAAACATGCAAGTGTCTCACACCATATGCACTAATGCATTCCGCATACCATCAGAGTGTCATGGATTTGCTCCCACCGGATGAATACCGCAATCCGGCGGGAGCTAGGACCATGGGCCTAAAAGAAAGTAAAGGACCCAAACGCACAGGCTCGAAAAAAGCTTTAAGGATTTTAATAAACTTTTAAAATCAAAATAAACACAAGTTAAAAACCAGGGGAGCAACTACACATAAATGCAGGGCTAAAACTAGAGAATGCAGTTGCAATTGCAACTGGGCATAGCCAGCCCTTAAATACACTGCCTTCACCTCCACTTTAATGAGCCACACCGGTTGCCTGTCAAAGCGGAGGTGAAGAATGCAGCAGGGAAGGGACTGCAAGGCCAAACCCATACACAGAGATGCTCGCTTTTGAACTGAATGCTGATAACAGGAGGGGTGGTCTTTCTCCTTTTTAGCTCGGAGGGCACAACGCCCATGATTTCCAACAAGAATGTGAAATTTGGACTCGTCTGACCACAGGACACTTTGCCACTTTACTACAGTCCATTTTAAATGAGCCTTGGTCCACAGAACACGCCTGCGCTTCTGGATCATACTCAACAATGGCTTCCTTTTTGCATGATAGAGTTTTAGGTGGCATCTGTGGATGGCATGGTGGACTTTGTTTACTGACAGTGGTTTCTTGAAGTATCACTGGGCCCATGTAGTAATGTCAATGACAGAGTCATGCCGGTGAGTAATGCAGTGGTGTCTGAGGGCCCGAAGATCACGGGCATCCAGTAAAGGTCTTTGGCCTTGAATGTTTTCATGGTGTTATGCACTGTCGATGATGAGACCCTGAGAAAATTTGAAATAAGCTAATTTTGTGGATAAAAATGTAAAACGTCTCAGTTTCAACATTGAAAAAGGAATGTTGCAGAGATTGTTGGTGTCCCTGGTGGGTTTTTAACATTCTTTTGCAGTTAAAAATGAAATAAAATGCTGCAATGTGCTGTGCAATGCCAGGGAAAAGCTACTCATACTAATTTTTTATCAGATATGCGTTGCGTAGGAAAACAATATATTGCTCGAAAATATTAAAAGACTGAATGAAAAGTCTGATTGCATATGCCTTTTAACGATACAAGTAATTTAGCTAAAATAGTATTTCACATCATTTGCTGACTAGCCTGACTATGCAGTACTATCGTTTGATTGCATAAGCGAACGCATCAAGTAAAAATAGACATTTTATGACGATTGGACTTTTTGCTGTAGTTTGTTGTATGGAGCTATAAAGTTTTTGATGTCAAAAATGATGGTGATTCACCTATTAGTTTCAATTGGATCACGTAAGAAGTTAACCATTATTGCAGATAAAGTGTCCATCTTTAACAGCCTGTATATTAAAATCACAAGGTGTCATTAAATGTCCATTTTTGCTTGATTTGTTCACATATGCATTCAGATTATGTCTGTTTTGGCCAAATGAGATCTGTGGTTATTTATCAGAGCAGAAAACGTGATGGTGACGTTTTTGAAATTACAGATTAGTTCTTTGATTTAATTTAATGTAGGGTTGAATTTTTTGGCCACAGAAGTAGGCTTATTGTACGGTAATTGAAAAGTTATTTGTATACTTCTTCTCTGTCCATCAGAGGAAGTCTGCTGCACTCGGTGGAAGAGTCTAAGAGACACATTCAAAAAGGAAAAAAATAAAGGGAAGGACAGGAACAGGAGTGGGGCTGGGGCCTCGTCACACAGGCCCTGGAAGTACATGGCCGTGATGGGGTTCCTTGCCCTGTTTGTAGAAGGCAGGGCTACAACCAGAAACCTGATTCAGCACATTGCCCCTCCTGCTGAGTCAGAGCCACAGCCAGGATTAGGGAGGTCTGGAGAGACAGAACAGCCAGCAACAGTCCAATACCAGGCAGCAGAAGCCTCACTGGAACAGCTAGGAGCAGCTTCAGTAGATGAGCCAGGGCCAGCGGCTGAGTTTACCCAGCAGCCAGAAGTGGCTCCACTGGAGCAGCCGGTAGTGGAGGATGGTAGGGCTGACAAGCAACTTCAGCAAACTCCCGGGCCTGGGGCTCCTCAGAGAATGAGGCGCAGCCATCAGATGAGCCCCTTTGAACGACGGCTGCTTGAATCTCTTGAGGAGCAAACAGCTTGTCAGACGCCTCCACCTTCGTCACTCTCATCAGGAGATGAGGATGAGCTCTTTTTTGAGCCTCCTTCCCTCACTCAGAAGGCTGTCTTCAGCCAAGAAAGCTGAGGTGAAATTTAATATTCACAGGCTCATTTTTGAGGCAGGCCAGGAGCAAGGATGAGTGTAATTAAAAAAATAAATACTTACAATCAGAAAGTTTTATTGTCATTATTAAAAATACTGTACAGTACATAACTTCATAAAGTAGGTGTTATGGTCCAGAAAAGGAACAAAATTCAGATGCGGGTACAATCCACAGGGGAGTGTTTATTAACAGGAATACAGAAATGGAAGAGGGAAGGCCGTAGCCCAGAGCAGAAGAGGGGCAGTCCAGCTGAGTTGGTAACAATTGGAGAGGGCAGGGGCGTGTCCGTGCCCAGGCTGGTGCCCATCATGGAGCAGAAGTCTGGTGGAGAGTCCCCCTTTGCAAGAGCCTGATGGCTTGCCAGCAGGCCCGAAGGGTTTAACAGGAACTCAGTCCCAATCCTGGAGACCAATGAAGGCCTGGGAGGTGTTCCTATTAAACTGGCTTGACAGAGGAACAGACAGGGACAAGGTCTTAACAGGACTGCAGTTCCAATCCTGGAGACCGTTATAAGGCTTCGGTGGTTGTTTCTATTTATTAAATTCAGAAGAGTAATGACATTTTTCTTTTCAGTCTTTTTACCTAACATGCAGAGGAGCACTTTGCTCAATTCTTAAAGGCACAAAGTGACTGGAGGCTTGAGTAGGGAATGACTCGTGTCAATCCACACTGACACCATGAGCAAAAAATGTAGATGGGGCACTCCACAAGAGGGGTGAGGAATACAAATGATTATGATGATGATCCAAATGATCTGGGCAGAAGGGGAGAAGAGAATAAATCAATTAAGGGAGACAAATAGCAAAAAACGCTGACTGCTAAAACAGGAGGAGCATATTTCTGACGCACAAGGCTTGTGACTGAGAAAAAGTGCATCACTTCAGAGTAGATGAGATGCAGTTTGTTGTGATTTAAAGTGCTGTGCAAAAGTCTTAGGCACCCTGTATTTTTGCTTAAAATGTGTATATTTTGTTTCCCGCATTAGAGTTGCTGAAAATAAGAAGTGAATTTGAAATTCCAAATGCTAATTTAAAGAAATATAAATAAATGTTTGTATTTCAATAAAAGTTGATACAGATAATATAGTCTAGCCAGAGCCCTAATGTCAGAATTATCATGGCTGTCTGCAAGTTACTTGGAGGGACAGACACCAGTGAGACAGTCAGTCTGCAGAAGAACAGTAGGAAGTTTTCCACTCTGCTTAAAACGAGCAAAAAGCCGATCATCTTACAACACTATATCACAATAGGACAGTGTCCCAAATTTTTGGGCAGAGAGTAGTCACACCAAATACTGATTTGATGTAGTTTTTAACATTTTACAGCTCTGTCCAGTACATTTCTCAGTTATTAAAAGCATATTTGCCTTACTAAATTGCTTTCAATGTGCCTAAGACTTTTGCACAGTACTATATGTAGATAGTGATAGGTGATGGTGATACTGTGTATAACAAGGGCATCAAACTGGTCCATGAAAGTGAAAGGAACGGGCATAGACTCCAAATGCAGTTCAGCATCGGCAGGGCGTTTATTGGGATTAACTAAGCTCATGGTCAAAACAGAAATGGATCAATAGCCAGGCAAACAGACAAATGCAGACTAGGCAGAATCGAAGTCAGGGGACAAGCAAAATAATCCAGTAACCAGAGAATCAGTCCGCACAAAAGACAGTAACAAAGGGGCTGAAACTAAGGGAATGGAAGGGGAAGGAAAAAGGAGTTGGATGGGATAAGGGAGAACACAGGAGATACTAAACAGATAGGTACAAAATGGGGATCAGGGAGACGAAGTACTAATCAACCAAACCGCAATCTCTAGCATAATACAAACAATCAAATACAAGACTTACGGAGAATCACAAGAACGAGCTTTCAACAATCGAAGCGAGAAAATAAGCGCAGAAAGCGAGACTGACCAAGAACGAGCTGTGGTAGAAACGAGTCAACAAGAAGCAACAGGAAAGTGGGTCTTTTATACACAAACAAATTAAGTGGAGGCCCAGCTAAACTCAGAACAGGTGAGAGGAGAGGCGGATCTAGAAAAGCAAGGACGGTGATAGGAGAGAGAGAGAGGAAGTAGGTGGGATCCTAACTTTGAACTAACTAATCACCCGTGCCTAACTGAACTGCTCTAAGTGTGGATAGTCCAATCAGAACAGCAAGAGAGAAGGAAGAGGAATTACCAAACCGAAATGGAAAAGAAAGAGTGAGAATCTTTTAAAGACACCACACAAAGAAACAAGAGGAAAGTAAGACATGAGACTGCAAGCATTCATTCTCTAAACATGAAACATGTAACTCAGAATAAATATATAAATAATAGCAATACTAAAAAACTAACAAGAAACAAACTAAAACCAGAAACTAACTAAAAACAAACATACAAATCACTGATCTCTAACAGAAAGTGTTGAGGGGCTGCTGGTTTTCATTCCAACTGAGCAGAAGCTCACCTGATACAACTAATCAACTGGGCAGGCTTGGATTGAAAACCTGCAGCCCATCTGCCCTTTTATGGACTAGTTTGACACCCCTGGTGTATAGGATATTGATCACTTATACATTTTTTTCTTGGAATTAGCCTGTTTATATGTTAAAGCTTTTGTAGATTTTGGAACTTTGCTTTTAAGGGATAACATGGCTGGCTCTTAAAAGAGCCTTTGGGTATTTCTGTGCACAGACTTCACTGAGGTTTGCCATGGAACAGCACCCTCATCAAAACAGTAGGAGGCGAAACGTTCCCTGACTCGCATGGCCTCCCCTGTGGCGTTGTTTGCACCCATCCTGGCAACTCCCTGAAGAGCAGGATAACAAGAACTCGCTGCGCCATGCTGATCTGAGGCCCTGTGCTCCTCAGTCATTACGGTCATCCTAAAAAAGCTGTGCAGGATGTAGGTGGCCTTCACATGTTTCAGCAGTGGCAGGACTGACTCCAATTACATGCCTGTACATCCTCCACTGTGAGGACAGTATGCCGAAGGCACACTCCACAACTAGCCTGGCACGGCTGAGGCGGTAATTGAAGATCCTCTAGTTCCTGGGGAGGTTGGAGCCAGGAAAAGGGCGCATCAGATTTGTGCGGAGGGGGAAGGCCTCGTCTCCCACAAAGACGAAGGGCAGAGGTCCGCGGTGCTCTGCTCCTAGGATTAATTTGTCCTCCGGGAGGTCCAGTGTGCCGTCTCTGAGGCCCTCACCAAAGGCAGAGTTGTACAACGACCCACCATCACTGGTCCTGCCGTACACACCAACGTCTACCACTCGGAACAGGTAGTCAGCATCCACAACAGCCAAGAGAACGATGGAGAATGTCCCCTTGTAGTTGTGGTACAGAGAGCCAGAGTTGGATGGGGCCTGAATGAAGACATGCTTCCCATCAATGGACCCGAGGCAGTTAGGGAAGTTCCACTTCTTTTGGAAGCCCTCAGCAGAGGCTTTCCAGTCCTCCATGGTTGGGATGGGCATAAAGTCTTTGAGCAGGGGCACCCAGATGGCTTCGGCAACTTCCTTGACAATCCCTGCCACTGTGCAGTGCCCCACACGGTAGTTAAATTCCACCGTCCTGAATGAGTCCCCAGTGGCAAGGTAGCTGCGGGCGCATGAAAATAAACTGTTGTTCAAATGACGTCAAGTTCATTTCTTGGAATGGTGCATTAAAAAACAAGATTTGACACAAGTTCCTCACAGTGACTTCACATCCAAAAAGGAGTAAGACATAATACATGAAAACATTATAAGTAGTCCAAATAAGAAGCAAGCAGGAGAAAATAAAAATTTAATCATGGCCTTGCTACAATGCAGTACGAGACAAAGCCATTAAAACGTGAGAATAAAAGGTTAAAATGCGTACCAGGCAGCCATAAGATTAAAATTTGGATTGCAGTTAAGCATACATTTAATAATACTGTGCTGACATTACTGTAGTAATAAAAGTCTTCTTTAAAAAAAGATGCTTGGCTCATCTTCGGTGCCACCAATATTAACTATTTCTCATTCCAAAATTGATTACTTAAGTCATCATCGTAAAAAAAGAAAAATATCATGACTAAAAATGAATAAAACTACCGTAGACAAATGGCAAGGCGTTCAGCTGGACCAATCGCTTCCGGAGGTTGGTATTGATCCTTGTTATCCTTGGACCCACTCGCCAAAGAAGGGCTTCAAACTGACTTTTTGTCAGTCTGAAGTACTGCTGAAAAAGGACATCATCCAGGCGAAGCTCTCACACCAAACGGTAGCACTCCCCATACTGCTGACGGTCTCGCAGGATCAGACGAACCCAGAGAGACTGGCGCCATTTTCGCCAAAGATATAGAATGGTAACTGAAATTACCTTCCTCAAACTCCGATCCATGACTGTTATATTTTGTGATAAAAATCGAATGTATTTATTTACAACTGCAGCCCCTCCAAATTTCTAAATCCAGGCAGGAACAATTACAATTGGACAAATTAATATCATGATTGGTGTATACTTGGTTCGGCCAACAATTACTGACGGAAGCATTTCGCTGAGTGACGCACTGGGAAAACTGCACCGCCCATAAGCAGCCAAACCGAACGGAGCGTAGCGTCTGCAGGCGTTTTCGCGCAGGACCAGTGTAAATCCACCGTTAGGGTGTTTGGATGATTTTTGTTTCGCCGTAAGTACTTTAGTCAAATTGGAAAGAGTTCCTTAGTTACAACTTATGTACCAGCCACTAGATCTAACACAAAAAATAAATAAATAATAATAATTTCTTGAAAATGGCTATTCTAATAGGCCTATGTTTTTTTTTATTTTGACTATTTTCTAGCATTTTCATAAACTCAAATACCAAGCATAAGACATTTAATTTTTACTTACCATGACACTGACAGGATTTGAACCCGGATTCCAATACGCCAGCGAGCCTGAATTGCTAGTTGTTGTTCACTTTGTCTTCATCATACTTACCGATACCGATCAGCGATACCCCATAGCGCATGCAAACACAGAATAAACCACGTGCTATCATACTAATACACATAGGTATGTAGCCACAACATGGGTCTAGGCAACTAGAAATAGGAAACGTGAGCTTTCCCTCTTAAATTTAATTTTTAGGCCTTTTCTAACACATACTGGTAGAAATATGGGTTGTTTAGTCAATATTGATTTTTTTTTTTAGGTGGCTGGTAAATGTTAATTATGTATGGAACTCTTTTTAAACTGATTTTTTAAACAGAATTTGTAGAAAGTAATGTGAAGATAACGCGCCAAATTTCATAAAAATATATTTGTCATGAAATCAGCAAAAATAAATTTTTTTAATTGATTTTTTATCCCATTTTTGGCCAAAACCAGCTGAAAAAATGGTCACTGACATTTAAAAAAGGTGTATTTTTTGCAATTTTGCTACCTGAGTCTTTGGTTGAATTACAAAACCCAAAACCAGTGAAGTTGGCACGTTGTGTAAATCGTAAATAAAAACAGAATACAATGATTTGCAAATCCTTTTCAACCTATATTCAATTGAATACACTGCAAAGACAAGTTACTTAATGTTCGAACAGGTAAACTTTGTAATTTTTTGCAAATATTAGCTCATTTGGAATTTGATGCCTACAACATGTTTCAAAAAAGCTGGCACAAGTGGCAAAAAAGACTGAGAGAGTTGAGGAATGCTCATCAAACACTTAGTTGGAACATCCCACAGGTGAACGGGCTAATTGGGAACAGGTGGGTGCCATGATTGGGTATAAAAGCAGCTTCCTGAAATGCTCAGTCATTCACAAACAAGGATGGGGCGAGGGTCACCACTTAGTGAACAAATGCGTGAGCTGATTGTCGAACAGTTTAACAACAACATTCCTCAACGAGCTATTGCAAGAAATTTAGGGATTTCATCATCTACGGTCCGTAATATCGTCAAAAGGTTCAGAGAATCTGGAGAAATCACTGCACGTAAGCGATAAGGCCGAAAACCAACATTGAATGCCCGTGACCTTCGATCCCTCAGGCGGTACTGCATCAAAAACCGACATCAGTGTGTAAAGGACATCACCACATGGGCTCAGGAACACTTCAGAAAACCACTCTCAGCAACTACAGTTAAATCGCTACATCTGCAAGTGCAAGTTAAAACTCTACAATGCAAAGCGAAAGCCATTTATCAACAGCACCCAGAAAACGCCCGGCCGCTGGGCCCAAGCTCATCTAAGATGGACTGATGCAAAGTGGAAAAGTGTTCTGTGGTCTGACGAGTCCACATTTCAAATTGTTTTTGGAAACTGTGGACGTCGTGTCCTCCGGACCAAAGAGGAAAAGAACCATCCGGACTGTTATAGGCGCAAAGTTCAAAAGCCAGCATCTGTGATGGTATGGGGGTGTATTAGTGCCCAAGGCATGGGCAACTTACACATATGTGAAAGGCACCATTAATGCTGAAAGGTACATACAGGTTTTGGAGCAACATATGTTGCCATCAAGCAACGTCTTTTTCATGGACGCCCTGCTTATTTCAGCAAGACAATGCCAAGCCACATTCTGCATGTGTTACAACAGCATGGCTCCGTAGTAAAAGAGTGCGGGTACTAGACTGGCCTGCCTGTAGTCCAGACCTGTCTCCCATTGAAAATGTGGCGCATTATGAAGCGTAAAATACGACAACGGAGACCCTGGACTGTTGAACAACTTAAGCTGTACATCAAGCAAGAATGGGAAAGAGTTCCACCTGAAAAGCTTCAAAATTGGTCTCCTCAGTTCCCAAACGTTTACTGAGTGTCCTTAAAGGAAAGGTGATGTAACACAGTGGTAAAAAGGCCCCTGTGCCAACTTTTTTGCAATGTGTTGCTGCCTTTAAATTCTAAGTTAATGATTATTTGCAAAAAAAAAAAAAAAAAGTTTCTCAGTTTGAACATGAAACATCTTGTCTTTGCAGTGTATTCAATTGAATATAAGTTGAAAAGGATTTGCAAATCATTGTATTCTGTTTTTATCTACGATTTACATAACGTGCCAACTTCACTGGTTTGGGGTTTTGTAAACAAATTTTATATGATCAGAAGGAGCATAAAATTTGTGTCAATCATTCAATGCACACGTGGGCATAAAATTTGTATCAAATTCAATTCACATGTTGGCATTAAATAATACTTAAAGGGGACCTATTTTGCTACATTTCCAAGGTTATATTTTGATCTTGGACTCCCCTAGAGTACTCCTGATCATTCAAAGTCCAAAATAGGGTCCCTTTTTAGCTCATACTGCCATTCTCAAAAAACCTCATTTGTAGTCCATCGTAGTCTTTGGCTGAAATGCCTCGTTGGGGTGGCTCTTCCGCTATGGCCCCCACTCCCCGTGTGCCCATTTTCTTCTTACTGGCCAGCTCTGTGGAGAGCGGATCTAGGCGGGACGAGGCAGCAGAACGCAGTTTTCTGGGTCCGCCTCCCCAGAGTGAAACTGGCAAATCGACTGGCAAATTCCGCAATCAAACGCAGTACATGTGTATAGATCTAATGAAATGAACTTGTTCTAATAAACGCAACGGCGAAAGTGGAGGACGCAGTGCGAAAGTCTGGCAGCTCAAGCTCGAATTTGCTGTCTACTATGGTGAGTACACCGGTGTTTCTACTCTATAGCTTGGATTGAGGGAAAGTTAGAATCCACCACATACAGACACATTTGTAGAACGGGTCGACATACCCAAGTGTAGACCGGAGACCGTAGAAATCCAGTGGGTCTGAGTTTAGAGGGAAACATGGACAGTGAGGAGCAGCAAAAAGTGGACCAACAGCTTATGGACTGCTTGATTGTGTATTATAAGCACCTGCTGGTTCGTGGTGCGTAACTGTGGTGTGTCGTTAGCGTGGAATAACGAACAGCTTCTGTGCTGGTATATGATGAAGGGGCGAAAGCTCCAGGCTAAACGGCCTTTTCGGAAGTTGCCCGTGGTAATGGTTTACTTATTACGTCAGAATGACCAGCGTTTGCTCGCTGAAAATGGGCGCGATAACGCTTTCACACGGACATGAAGAAATTACCGCCGCGACAGATTACATTCAAAGTCAATGCATTGTCTTTGCATTGACTTTGAATGTAATCTGTTTCGCGGAAAAATTTGTTTAGGTCCGTGTGAAAGTGGCTTGACGTGCCCATAACGCGTGTATTCGCGTCTTTGCATTGACTTTGAATGTAATCTGTCGTGCGAAAAATTAGTTTTGCGTCCGGTGTGAAAGCTGCTTAACGCGTGTATTCACGTCTTTGCATTGACTTTGAATGTAACCTGTCGCGCGAAAAATGAGTTTCGCGTCCAGTGTGAAAGCTGCTTAACGCGCCCATAACGCGTGTATTCGTGTCTTTAGCTACATTCAAAGTCAATGCAATCTGTCGCGCGAAAAATTTGTTTCGCATCCGGTGTGAAAGCGGCTTGACATGCCCATAACGCGTGTATTCGCATCTTTGCATTGACTTTGAATGTAATCATTCGCACGAAAAATTAGTTTCGGGTCCGGTGTGAAAGCTGCTTAACGCGCCCATAACGCGTGTATTCGCGTCTTTGCATTGACTTTGAATGTATTCTGTCCCTTGAAAAAATTTGTTTTAGCGTCGATGTGAAAGCAGCTTTATGGATAGTACGCGACAGCTAGAGAGAGCTCTGGTTATGTTATGAGCATAATACAGGTTTTACAGACCGTAAGTTCCATTAGCATAGACAAGTTGCTTATGTAGAGCCAGCGAATCGATCACTTCTACAGGAAAGAATTTCCTATTTAATCTCCGCCTTTTTTGGCTTTTTATGAGCCACAACAATTTCTAAAGGGGGATGAAATTATGTCAGCAATCTTTTTGCACAATTTCCAGATCCTCATAGCCAACAATTTATTGTAGGAGGTGATTTTAATTGTGTCTTGCACCCAGTCTTAGACCGGTCAAAGCCCACATCTGGTACACTGAATAAGTCCGCTCGATATGTGAAAGATTTCTTTCAGACTTATGGTTTGATTGATGTTTGGCGTTATAAGAACCCTAAGACTAAACAATATTCATTTTTTTCAGCAGCACATCAGTCCTATTCTAGGATTGATTTTTTATTTATAGATAAAAGAATGCTTCCTTTATTAAACTCTTGTGAATACACAAGCATTGTAATTTCAGACCACAGCCCTATTTGCATGAAGCTTCGTTTTCCAAATAATACACATTCTGAATGTATGTGGAGACTCAATCCAAGTCAACTAGCAGATAATGAGTTTGTAGCTTTTGTTTCTTCTCAAATAGACTTCTTTTTGCAGACAAACCGGACGCCAGATGCGACTGTACAGACACTCTGGGAGGCAATGAAGGCCTTCTTGAGGGGCCAGATAATCTCTTACAATGCTATTAGAAATAAAGTAAGAACAGAAAAGGTAAATTCTCTCATCTCTGAAATAAATGTAGTAGACCAGGAGCATTCTTTGACTCCTTCGACTGACCTTTATATGAAACGTGTAGCTCTACAAACAGAATTAGACACTTTCACCACAGAATTAGAGGAGCAGCGGTTTCTTAAATTGAGACAAAAGGAGTATGAATATGGTGAGAGAGCTAGCAAACTACTATGCCATCAGCTGAGACAATCTGCTGAAACTGCTTATATATCAGAGATAAAAATAGCTAATGGCATAATTACTGATCAATTAGATATTAATAACCAATTTAAAAAATTCTATGAAGAACTCTACACCTCAGAGTCCAGTGATAATATAGAAATATATAAATTTTTGGATAAATTGGAATTTCCAAAAATTAATGAACAAGAAAAAGATAATCTTGATCGGCTTATATCTGTGAAAGAAATCGAGATAGCTGTCATACAGATGAGAAGTGGTAAGGTACCGGGACCTGATGGGTTCCCTATTGAATTTTATAAAAAATTTTTAGAGAAACTGGCCCCTATCCTAAGTGAAGTGCTTACAGAAACGTTCGAGAAGAAGTCATTCCCACCGAGCATGACAGAAGCTATAATCTCAGTCCTACACAAAAAGGGCAAGGATCCTCTGAGGTGTGAATCGTACAGACCAGTAAGTTTGCTTTCAAGTGACTATAAAATTTTAACCAAGATTCTTGCAACTAGGCTGGACAAGGTCATGCACTCCATAATACATCCTGATCAGACAGGATTCATTTCAGGGCGACTACTCTCTGGTAATTTAAGTAAGTTATTTGATATTTTATATATGCCAGGTGGATCACTGTCTCCAGAGGTGATTATATCCCTTGACGCCTACAAAGCATTTGATCGAATAGAATATAATTACTTGTTCACAGTCTTAAGGAAATTTGGCTTTGGGCCGACTTTTTGCTCTTGGATTGAGATCATATATGCCTCACCAAAGGCTTGTATTAGAACAAACAAGATTGTCTCCAATTATTTTTCCCTCTAAGGAGGTACCAGACAGGGGTGTCCATTGTCCCCGCTCCTTTCTGATGTAGCTATTGAGCCCCTGGCTATGGCAATAAGGGTTGAGACCAACCTGAAGGGAGTCAGCAGAGGAGGTCAAATTCATAAGTTATCCTTATATGCAGATGATTTAATTTTGTATCTCTCCCAAGCCAACACTTCTATCCCTAAGGCTCTAGATATAATCACTGGTTTTGGAAAAATTTCAGGTTATAAAATTAATCTGTCGAAGAGCATAGTATTTCTGATTAATATCCAGGCACGATGCATGAACCTTGACCAGTTTCCATTTAAAATAACGAATGATACCTTTATATACCTAGGGGTTTCAGTAACACGTAAATTTAAAGATTTATTTAGATTTAATTTGAAACCAGCATTGGAGAAGGCAAAACAGGATCTAAATCGTTGGTCATTACTCCCAATCTCTTTAGCTGGTAGAATAAGTTCTGTCAAAATGAACATCTTGCCACATTTTTTGTTTCTCTTTCAAACAATACCTGTTTTTATCACAAAATCATTTTTTAAAGAACTGGATGAATGCATTTCGTCTTTCATTTGGAATAAGGCTATTACAAGGATCAGGAAATTATATTTGGAGAGACAAAAGGCAGATGGGGGTCTGGCACTGCCAAATTTTTTATATTATTATTGGGCTTCCAATATTCATCAGATGGTTTATTGGGTGTCACAGTTTTATCATGGTAATGGACCAGTATGGGCTGAGATGGAGCAGGTTTCATGTAACTCAGTCTGTTTAGTATCTATGCTTTGCGCACCTTTATCTACCAGCAAAAAAAAGTTGACAAATCCCATTGTGATAAATACACTTAAAATATGGTCTCAATTTAGGTTGCATTTCAGGTATAAACAGACGCTACCCCTATTGCCTATTACAGCAAATGTACTATTTCCACCATCTGTCCTGGATTCTGCCTTCTTATTGTGGTTTAGGAAGGGACTTAAATGTGTAATGGATCTACTTTGTATATCAAGATAATAATTTCATATCTTTTGAAAAAATGGCACAACAGTATGATATTCCTCATTCACATTTTTATAGATACCTCCAGGTACGCAATTTTGTCAAGAAGTTTTTTTTCCCTTTTCCATCTTCACCTCATAAGGGTTGGATTGAGGAACTTTTAGAAAGGGACCCTCAACAGAAAGGTCTAGTATCTACATTATACAGTTCAATTCAAGAAACGGCCTCCCCCTCTCTGAGTCACCTTAAGGAGCAGTGGGCTAAAGACTTTGGGTATGATATTTATGATCAAATATGGCAGTCTGCAGTTTCTCAATTCATTCGACATCCATTTGTATTAGGCATGGTTTATTGCAGTTTAAAGTAATACATAGATTACACGTCAGTAAAAGCAGACTAGCGAAGATGTTCCCAGGATTAGATAAGACTTGTTCCCGTTGTCATCAGGATGAAGCTACTTTGTATCATATGTTTTGGAGCTGTCCAAATCTTGTACCATTTTGGCCTTCTGTCTTTGAAACATTTTCCAACATCTAGTAAGGAAATACGACCAGATCCAGTAGTCGCTTTATTTGGAGTAGTTCCGGGAATGTTGGCATTTACAGGTGCACAATGCGATGTCTTAGCTTTTCTGTCATTATTAGCATGTCGGTTAGTGCTGATTCACTGGAAATCAATTAAACCACCTTTACACTGTAGATGGGTGGAAACTGTTATGGCACATCTTAAGCTTGAAAAACTTAAATACTCCATGAGGGGCTCAGTAAAGACATTTTATAAAGTATGGAAGCCTTTTCTTTCCTACTTTGAACAAAATTTTGCATCCAAACAAGAAGTCTAAGCTCCCTGATTCTCCATCCCCAATCCCACCTTACCCGGTTTTGTTTGTTTCTTAGTTTTGTTTTTGCTTTGGGGTTTTTTTTTGTGTTTGTGTTTGTGTTTGTTTATAGCATATTTGGTTTAGTGCATTTGTTGAGCTTTGTGATTGATAGCCGTGACTTGTGTGGTGTTGAATGAAGGCATATATTAAAAAAGTGAATAAAAAGATTTCTGTAAGAAATTATGTCACGGTAGTGCAGAGAAATCGTTTGTTATACCAGACACGGTAGAGCTTCTGCGTTTTGCATTGCTTTCACGGTAGCATCAGAGAGCTTGCCCAGATATTTGTGAAGTATCCGGCTGATCCTGGTCATGGATAAGTGAAGCGATCACAAGCAGCCGTAAACAAACCCAAACACGAATCCCAAGCTATGCAAAACCTACGTCTGGTCTAACTGCAGTCTTTTCAGCCCAACTTTGAGGACACATACAGTACCTCTCCGGTTAGCTTCAACTGTAGTGGCTACAATCGGGCAACCTTATGATGAAACTGCCATATTGATGCTTACCAAAGTAACACAAGCATACCGATCAGAATTATTGCAGATAAGTTATCCAGGAGCACTTTTTATTAGCACGGCGGCACGCGAACTAACATGCAGTAGCTGGTAACCGAACGGTCATAATAACCACAGAAACAACCCTTGCAATACAGGTTTTACAGACAGCAAGTTCCGTTACCGTGGACAGTTGTATCAAGCATCCAAATTACAAACAAGTATAAAAAGTTAGCTTCAAATGAGGTTTATGTTCACACACCTTCCGTAGAATTTCCCCTGATATCACTCTTACATATTTAGGACACAAACATTAGCAACAGTAACTTGGCTATGTTAGCCACAGTGCTACAGCCACAATCAACTGGCCATCACGTCAGGTTGAACTTATGCAGTAAAAGCAACTTGCAGCTTCTGTGTCTGTGAGTCACGGACAGTCGCGACTGATCCAGGATTTATCTTCAGATATTAACCCTTATTTTAACCAGGGAAGTCCTGTTGAGATTGAAATCTCTTTTCAAGGGAGCCCTGGGGGTTGGGGGGGGAGGGCAATTTGGCCAATTAGATCAGGGGATGATTAGGTGGCAGGCTCAGCCAGGTTGGGACTTTAGCCATGCGGGAAGTCCTTATCGAGGAGTGTCATAGGATCTTTAATGACCACAGTGAGTCAGGACCTCGGTTTAACGTCTCATAGTCTCCTTCAGTACACACTGCACTGGGGCATTGGGGATTATTTGCAACCTACTGTTCCAGCAGCAACTTGGTTTTTAGGTGGTCTCCCATCCAAGACAAGCCCACACCTGGCTCCAGCGGCTGGAGCAGATTGAATAGTGGTATGGCTGCTGGCAATATTTTACAAAGGTTTGAGGAGTTGTTAGTGCTAACTATTGTTAGCGGAAAGGCTTATCCATTTGTGTTAAAGTTATACAGCTTGTTTAAGTGCTTTAATGCAAAGCTTCAGGTTTGTTTGTGTCAAAATGCTTTATTAACAAAGCTGTCTTTGGTGAAATGCTAACGTTCCCTTTGGCCGTGGCTGTTTGTGCCAGCAAACAAAAAAAAGCTACCCAGTGATTTCTGGTGGCATCGTGTTTTGGAAGAGAAATAGATGCTTTTCTTTGCGTCCAAAAGTAAACGGACAAGCAGCTTTGGGAGAGATACTGACAAAACTGCTCCTCAAATGATCTGCGGTTCTTCTTTTGTATTTCCAAAAGTGTAAATGCTACTAAGGCATAGTATGATCTGCCGTTGTTGGTGCCTGCTAGAATAGTTTCCGGTGTGGGCAGGTTCAGTGCCGTGGTTGGCTCTGGTTAGGTCTGTATTAATTGGACGACACAACCTGACGTCAGGTTTTGCCCAGATCTCGTGAAGATCTCAGGAGAAGCTGTTCAGAGAGGAAATCAAGTTCATGAAATCACGTTCTTGGATTACGGCAAAACCCCTGTATCTTATGTTTAGAAACTTTTCAGAGATTGAGTATGGACAACCAACATTATAACATTACTAATATGTATTAAAAGAAGGATCAGCATAATAGGTCCCCTTTAAAATTAAACTAGTGTTAGGAGACTATTTGCACATTTTCTTCTCCACACACGTGTACAATTTGAATGGGGAAAATACCAGATATGCATGCACCAGTTATCAATGTCAACAACTCAACACTTTCTTGAAGGGATTATTTAATCATAATAGTTATGCTCTGAACATGAAGCTCATAGGATCAGGTTGTGCCAGTGAATTTAAGATTATTAAAGTTTTTGACAGCTTTTTGACAAGCTGAGGAGACACTCATGTGATGCAGAAACAGAATCTTAGCGACAAGATTTTAAAACTGATACTGTATAGATGGTTGGTCAAACCATTGTTTTCACCATTGTTGTTTTGTAAAATTGTTCATATTGTCAATGATTTATTTCAAGAATTGGTAAAATAATTCTAATTTTTCCCTCCATTAAGATGGTAATAATTGATTTGCATTGCACATTATTTCCTCAGATGGGCTGATCTCACCATTTATCAGTTCTTGTAAAACATGTGGCTGTGGGGGGTCCACATAAAATAAGTTTGTTAATTTTCTTTTTTTTTCACTTCTTTTTTACTTCATTAAGATAGTCATATATGCATTACAGGTTGTGTAGATTGGATTATTTCACCATATCACTTTGTGAAAAACGTGTAGCTCCGCAAGGGGCTCTGCCCCTGGACCCTGCTGGGGGCTTGCGCAGCCCCCAGACCCATGGCGTCTTGTAACCACTAGAACAATTAAATTTCCTGCCTTCAGAAAAATTAAAAAGAACCCTGAGATGCAACGTAATTCAGAACAAGCTGAATATTTAAAATTTTGAAAGGAATCAATAGCTTAAACAGTGAAGGAGGAGTTAGTCGGCCAAATTTAGGCGGAAGAAGAAAAAGAAGAAGAAGTAAGAGAATAGATTGTGCTGCTTCACTGAAGCAAGCACACAATTATTTCAAAACATCCGTTCTTGATAACCAAGTCCTTGTTCCTGTCAAAACATAAAACTATATCCTTAATTAAAAGTTTCAATTGCGGTTTTCACTCACTATTTACTGAAATGGCCTGCATATCCCAAATACTTGCCTAAATAAGCCTTCCAGGATCATAATAATGAACAAATCTTGGTCTCACAAAATCATTGAGCAATGGGCTCCAAGAAAAAACGTTTGAATTTTTTATTTGTCTTTTATTTTGATATGATTTCCTGAAGATAAAGGAGCCAGAAATGATGTCACAGCCATTTCTGGAGAGGAGAGGAAAATGCTTCAAATTGAAAATGCTTTGACAAGGATGTGATGCTTTATCAATGAAATGTTAATCGCCAACATCACTTTGGAAGACCATTTAATTGATCCAAGAGGTAAAATCGAATTGTGAAATAGGCTTTACATGCCCTTTAAGCAACCAGTCAGTTCATGTCCACTACTTAAGAAGTTCTCAGCATTTTGGGAAATTATCATCACCTTTATGATAATGAAATTCATAATTACTCTTCGGAGCTTTATTAATTGGCACAAACTCCCAAGCCTTTCCATCCTGTTAACCTGCCTTTCCAGTCTGTTACTCAGATCAATTTATTAGGAACACCTCCCAAGCCTTCATTGGTCTCCAGGATTGGGACTGCAACCCTGCTAAACCCTTTGGACTTGCAGTCCACAGACCTGCTGTCTGACAGTCCAGCTTCAGCAGGGCTCAACACCACCAGGCATCTGCACCAGGATGCCACCGGATAGGCGCGGACACACCACTCTATACCACCTAAGGTGGACTGTGTTCACCCGGTTCTGGGCTTCGCCCCATCTCCTGCTGTTACCTTATTCCAATCAATAAATACCCACATTGGATTGTACCCTGAATCTGCATCTGTGTACCTGTCTCAACCATAACGGATTGCATTTAATTAGAATGCTGTATTCCATTTTAATAGACCAGCCAGTTGATTTTTTTTTTTGCATTTACTCTTTTTTCCCTTTTAAGCAGACAAAAATATACGTAAATACAGATTTCTGTGGTCTTTCCAGGACTTTACGTTTAAATAATTCACCCAATCCCTGCAATATTTGCATTCTTTACCCAATCATCACACTTCACCACATAAATGGTCCAATCAAACCATTCACCTAACAAACAATATTTCCTGTCACTCATCGTTTACCCAAGCACTTGGAGTATGCTACAGTCCATTTACCCATGCAAATTACTGTCAAATTGTGAGTGAAACTGTAACCTGATGATCCTCATGATAATGTGGGGATATTGTTCTGTCTCACGACGTGGCATTGTGGTGTAGGAGGATTGAAAATCCTGAGCGGTCAGTCACAAAGCACATCGTCATTCAGAGTGCTGAGTCAAAAACAGAGGCTTATCACTCTGACTAAAATTATATTCAAATCAGAGGCAGTCACTAAAAGACAAAAGGTAAGTGTTTGAATTGATTGGCAGAATTTAGAGCAGAGTGGGTGCAATACAATTCAGAAAAACCAAGAGAGGAAGAGTGTTTTGAGGGAAGAACTTTTTAATTTGGAGTCTTTAAAAATAGGCATTATTTTATCTAACCATTTAAGTTTTTCTCAGCTATATGATAACATCCAAAGCAAGAACACTCCTGAAAGAGAAACTAATCAATGGGGGAGTTTACACGCTGATTGCCAAATTTCAAGAGCGATTTCTGGAAGAGATATATTTGAAAAAAAAAAAAAAAAAAAAAACTTGAGGCATTGTGCTGAAAAGCATGTTTCATGATATTTGATGAGATCCCTACTGCAGGGAGATGTGTAATGTGTATCCCCCTCAGTTCCATTGCATCCATGGCTGTGGTACAGTATCTATCAACCTATGGCATACCTAAGCGGATGTCATTTTGCATGACACTAATAATATGTCATGCACAAAGTAGGCATTTGAAGTTGCGCGAGCTTTATGCCCTAATTCCCCACATAGAAATGACCATGGCACAAATAATAAAGCGACGCTGAGCTTCCCTTCAGTATTTTAGTTGAATTCACTTTCAGGCTCTATGCGCCTCTCAAAGAAGTTCTTCCAACCTGGCTAATGTCAAAGAAGATAACTGCATTTTAGGATGGAGGATCCCAGGGTGATCATGGACACAATTCTTCAGCCTGGGTGTAGAACACATTAGTCAGATCAGATGATCGAGTCCATAGTTGGAAGTTCTGCATAGAAACACATACTTTCTCATCACTGGACTTCACCCAGCTGACTGCAGTGAAAGTCCTGGTTCCGCACTATACAGGGCCCTTTGCCATCTCTGAGAATTTTATCAAGATGGAAATGGAGATGAGATCTGAAATAATGCACCCAAAGTTTCGAGCATTTCACAATGAATACACAACATGACTGAACAAAAATTTCATCCTAGTATCAAATATTATCAATTCATGGATTAGATAATTCATAGTGTTTGCTATTTATGACCTCAAAAAATGCAGGCCTGGCTGTGTGTTATTATATAGGCATATTTAAATAAAATGAGATATTTAAAGTTGCCCCATGCTGGTTTTAATTAACATGGACTGAGAATCGACTGAATATAGTAACTATACATTTCAACTGTTAGTTTGTCTCGAGCGTCTGAATGCTGGGGTAGACCAGATTCTGGTTCAATTTCTCTGAACCCCTTTTCACAGAATAGTAATATTGCCAATTTTTCCTGGTGTGCCTGAGCCTATTTTGGCTTTGTAACTCAGTATTTGTGTCACAGAGACTGAGGAAAATTATTCCAGTGAAACAAGACGTTTAAATAGAAATGTACACTGAATGAAGCAGAGGGGCAGGTAAAAAAAAAAAAGGTTATAAAATGGCAAATTCTTTTTGATCCATGAGCCTTTAATAATTAAATTAACTCAAGCTTGCATGATATGGATTTGAACTATTGTCACATTAAATACTGGATGTAAAATGTCAATTTGGTTTGCCGCAGACAGTGTAAAAAGATAAAAAAGACGTTTGACATTACCACACTTGACGACAACATTTGATTTACAGAAATTGTTTTAGCAAATTAAATGGGTTCATTCATGAAACGTGAGCAAGCGAATTTGTGTGTAAACTGTTCAGAGTCGTAAATTTATGTGAATCTCGCATTCATCAACATTTTAGTAGAGGATCTGTTAGCTACTACAAAAAAAAGGTTATAAAATGGCAAATATTTAACACATTAAATGATCCATTTGTAAATTACAATTTTTAATACTTTAAATAATAGGCAATGCCTTTGAAAAGATAAATCAACATCATTAAAAATGGAACACATTTAGTTAAATTAGTTGGCAATTGGCAGGTTTAAGATCCAAATCCAAAATGTGAACACTGAATAGATTACACGTTCTTTCTACAAAATAATTAAAAAAAAAAAAAACACTTGGGGGCTATCCGGTCAGAAAAAAGATCAGAGAGCGGGGCGGATTATAAAAAAATCTCTTACTGGCCCAATGAAAATAGCATTTGGGTAAGAATAGTAAATAAAACGTGGGGAGATAATCTTTCCCCCAATGATATGGATAATCCAAACTGGAACTATTTCAGGCATAATTCCTGACATTAAATACTGTCAATGATGGATGTGAGCCTCCTCAAATGTCAGTTTCTTTTTTTGTTTCATGTCAAACCAGGACATAGGACTACAGAGAAAAGATTAAAAAGACCCAAGCCTTCGTTTTGCCTGTCCCTGTCACAACTGCTAACAGATGAAAATAAAATGTTTTTTTAAACTCCACTTCACGAAAATAATTTCTATCTTCTTGATTGTTTGTGTGTGATGCATCTACACCTCCCTATATGGCGGTCATCGGCAATTCATGGGCGGAGAACACTTGGCATTCATGATCTACACACGTCTTTACGTGTCAATTTAACACATGTGAGTGGTTTTTTTTGTAAGTGCCTCTGTTTGCATAGCAACTAGCTAGAGGCAATGAGTGATGACATGACGGTAATCAAGTGGCATCTCGTTTCTTAGGGGAAGTTTTCATCCCTATCCCTTTTCACTGTGTTTCAAGGGGCAAGGGGAAGGCGAAGACAAAGGAGAAAGGGTAAGAATGAAAAATGGCATTGGCTCATATTCCACAAGGCAGGTTTGTTCAATTAGCTGGATAACTGCACAATGCAGCGCTTGTTACTGTAGTTCATGTTGCAGATTTGGGACAGGGTCCAACTCAGCGATCATGCTTTGTGAAACATACCCAAGCTGTTTGTGTTTTGGATCCGGCATGTAAAGAAGTAACCGATGAGAGGGTGGGGATGAGAGGCAGGCTGTCAAGGGTAATTTTACGTGTAGTCATCAGGATTTACCTCAGAGTGTGCCACAAGTTTCTCATTGGAATGATAATTTAAATCAAATTTGATGGTCTTACATACTACATTGTTTTTGATCTCAGTGTGGCCATATATAGCCCAGGGGCCCAAAGGCATGATGTGCTTAACCCCCATCAGAGGGGAGGAGAAGAGGGAGCTGCTGCCAAAATTGGCTGTTTTTCCCCATTTAGCATAAATTGTTTACATTTGGGCCTAGGAGATGACATCAGAATCATAATTGGTTGATTACATTTTTAACCTTGGGCTAAATGAACAGAGCACTTGGAGAAATTGTTTTTTTTTTTTTTTCAAAATTTGGAATTAAACTGTGGCCTTCATTGTACATTTTCAGATATGATTACAATTTTGAATGCAGTCTTTATAATTATAATCAGTCATTGTATTTTGGGTGTATTCTGCATGGTCTGATGATGGGCAAGGAATATGAGGACAATAAGCAAATTCACAATTACGATTTACGCATGCGCGATTTCTGTCGGAGTACTTCTGGGGTAGGGTCAATGTGACCAAAACAGAGGCTTCGCCATCTGCTAAGTGCTTGTTTCCATATCTCAAAGGGTTCTTGTGAATTATTAATTATCGTGTTACTGAAGATATGGGAGATTAATTTATCATAACAGATGCCCATTCCCCCCACCCCTTTCCCCATGTGGCCTTGGATCAAAAAAGCACTCCAAATGTGATCAGACATCAGTAATCAAATTTGGTCAGTGCCTTTTGTAATATGGAAACAAGCACTTGCCTCGCACCAACACACGGCGATAGATGCAGAGCGATTCATCATCAGGTGATGCAGTTCGTGGGTTTCATTATCTGATCGATGGCCTCTCTTAAAATATTTTATTCCTACTGTGTACTTGTTATCTTAACAACTAAAAAGGGGGACCGACTGAAGAATTCGGCCTGCATTGGGTTGTAATGTCGGTTAGGGTTAGGTTTCAGGTTAGGGTTAGGGTTATTTTAATGCAGAAATGTAGGAACGTTCTAATTGAATTAGAGTTTGGCGGTATGCGGTGTATGTGGCAGTATGATTTTGAAGTTGAACGTGCAGGCCGCATTCTTCAGTCGCTCCAAAAAGGGATTAAAACCTTTATGCTAGACTATGTTACTGTTAGTTTTTCCCCCTAAATTAATTGCATGTTTGGGCTTGGCCTAAACATTAAAAGCGTCAGTCTGCCATGGCCCAAGATAAATATTAAAATTATTTAAGCAACCAGTTTCTGTATTTCATCAGTGATGTATAATTTTGCCAAAAATACCATGGTTTTTTTCTTAATTTCCCTGATTAAATTAAAAGAGACAAGCATAATTAGCGATTGACAAAGTACTTGCAGCTTTACGCGTGACAGACTGGACACAGAACAACATAGAACTCAATACATTAAGCACACAAAACCACCGTGCAGCGATCACGAAAGCAAGTTTTTGGTCACTTTGACCCGGTGACCTGTCACATGATACACTCATTGGATGCCTCCGTGGCTAATTGCGAACTCGCTTATAGATGCAAGCTGTGACACAGTAATAATGTTTGCATGGGAATCAGATGATAATGGTCCCTTAAAAGCAGCTAAATAAAGTCAAAATTTGTTCCATGAACCTCACCGTTTGCACAAGGTACATATTTGCAGATAAAGACAGGTGAGAAAATTATTTTGACTGGATTTCTGCATTGCATCTTATGAGCAGCTTTGACTAATCTGTTCATTAATTTGGCTTCAGCTATCTCATTACTTGTGCCTTTTGAACTGGATCTGGAGCAGAAATGTATTTGGCCCTTATTATTACCTGGCAAATTAATAGATGGAATTGATTGTCCTGATATCAAATCTCACCAGACAACAACAGGGTTCCCCCTGGGTTTTGAAAAATATTCTTCACTTTTCTCCTTGAAAATAAAGTCAAGGAAGTATTCTTCAATTTATCTTAGCCTCTTAAGGACTTTACATTACTTTTGAAAAGTTTCTAAGTGGAACAAGTCGCCCGCGAGGCCCACGGTCTCCCGTTGCCAAAATAAATATTTACCCTGTGACCTTAAAGGAGGTCAATTCTGTTCAACGTGAAAGTGGATATTTTGTAAAAGATGGCAAGGAACTGGATCCATAAAATGTGACCATCAGGTTAAAGAGAATGCCGCAAAACACCACTGTGAACAATTTTGAGCTTGTAAATCAAGTTTAAAAAAAAATAGGTGAAGTACCAATATTTGACCTGCTAACTGCACGGTCAAAATAATAGGTCAAGGTCACTGATATTAAATAGGAAACTGGTTCATAATCTAATCTTCTTATATGCAGAACATGGGGTCTGTAATCCATTTTCTTCTTGAGTTATCGCGTTAATACCACTTTTCGGACGGACGGACACACGCACGGACAGGGTGCATTCCTATGTCTCCCTTTCACCAGAGGCGACGGAGACAAAAAGTGCTTGCAGCATGTACAAGAAAAAGGTCAAACCTCAAATGAGACCCTAAGAACCGTACTGGGCCATCTTGCACTTTTGGCAAAATTGAGTTTACGTTGACAGCATGTGCAGAAAACTGAGATCTACATTTCCTAAATGGGCCAACCCAATCTGCCACATGGATTGTTAATACAAGCAAACATCCTCTCTGCCACTGTACATATGCACTGCACTGCCAAAGCCATAGTGGGCCATTCCACAACCTTCCCATAATTCATTGTAAACATGGCAGCTAGATATCTCACTGATGAAATATTGCTTGCTATGATTGAGAATGGTGAAGTAGAAGATAACAGAGACCCAGAGTTTGTCCCAAATGAATCAGAAGATGATGGTTCCTCTTCAGACGGAGGTAGGTTCAGAAGGAGATAGGAATTCTTGTGAGCCCAGACCTGTCACCCAACTGCTGATGTCACTGTGAACTCCAACTCCTACAAGGTGTTGCAAGATCCATGTTGGGAGTGACCTGCTGCTAGATAGAAGCAACCAGTGATCTGTATAGAATAAGTGGATAGCTGACGCAGTAGTAAACTGCGTTGGAAGGTTGAAGCAACTGAGCGGCCACGTTGGTATGCCCGGTAGTAATCAACCATTACATTAAATCCTATGGCAGGGCTGACCCCGGTTGTATCTTTTCAGTTTTTTGGCAAGACAATTCACTGGGTGTAGTTACAATAGATATATTGTGATTAATATATTAATGTTAAGTGGCTATTATCGATCATGATAATAATTACCAGAACACGTTAGCGAGCTTTAATCAACATTAGCCAAGTTGGTTGTCTCTAGAATAGCCTAACGCTACTTCAAATTAGTAACCCTTTGTGTTAGCCTAATTTATCCACAAGGTTTCATGACCTCATCTGACATTATCAATGAGATCCATGTCACACGCCATAACTTTTTTAAGCCAGCATCATTGATACGCAACACTGTTTTTGCTATGATCTGGTTTTCTTTATAGTTCACATTTTCTGATAATCTTATTTCGTTCATTTGTATCTTGTTACCATTGCCAGTTCCTTGCATCATTGTCTCCCCTGTTATGTATTGCATAATCTGTGTATTTGTGCCAGTACACTTCCCTGTCTGCGAGCTGTCACATTTCGAGTGATTTTGGAAGTTTTCTGGTGTTTTACGAGCTTCCTTCACTTCTCGTTTAGCTTCCTTCAACGATAATTACTAATTAAGTACTAATTCCACGAACACTCTATGTTTTGTCTAGTTTATCTACGTTGTACTAATCCTTACTAATATACTAATCCTGTTAGTAACTAAAATACTAACTTGCACCATTTGGGTAATATTATTATCGCAGACCACTAATTTTACTAATTGGATCTCTACACTTTCCACACTAATCTGTAACTCCACCCGTTTTGCTCTCCCAGTCCTTTGTCCTAGTTTCTGCAGAAACTTTGCAACTATTTCTTCTACAAATCTGTTTCTCCCATCTCTCTCCACTTAGATACTCCTTGAATGGAGCTGTCATTGTTTAAGGATGTCTCGTGAAACTAGTCTTTGTCATTGTTTCCCATTTTGTATTGTTAATTACCTCTTGTATTTTCCCCTCAGTTAATGTTTAAATTATCCCTGACACCTGTTGCCCCTGTTTTTTTACTTCTGACCACTTGCCTCTTACTTTATGCCATTCGAGGTTACAGAACAGTTAAACCACTTAAGGTTCACAAAAAAAACAGCTTGACGACATTATGACATTAGCAAAGTGTTTCCAAAGTTTTGATTAGTAAGACCTCGGTGAAAACACTGGAGCGACTGAACAATACGGCCTGCATAGCGTAACTATCGATAAACGGTTTCATAATGATTCATGACAAACGACAGTTACAACACTGTAAATTAACCTGCTGGGTAACGTAACTTTAGTTTTGCGGTGCATGCCGCATTCTTCAGTCACTCCAAAACGGTTTGCCCCGAAAAGTAAGCTATATAAAAAGGCCAGAGATCATAACCTGATGATTCCGAGTAGCGCTTGTTTCCTTTTCCTTTAGCGTGATGCTCCGATCTTACGAATGAGCTCGAGGAGATGCAAAGAAACTGCTCCAAAATTGAATCTAGGTCATTGCCTTCACCACCGCCGTCTTCATAAATCCCGTTGAAGTAATCATCTTCAATTCTGATTTTTGTAAACCTTTCTTCAAGGTATTCTTTTTCTTTGTCAAATATAGACTTAATGTTTGCCATGACTGCGTGAAACTTGTGATTCAACTACTGTACGTGATATTTGGCGAGCCGGTAGGAGGTCTCTTGCGTCATATGCAAATGAGGTACTTTTCATGCATGTTTTAACACACATAGCCGCACCCACTAACACACTACGCCCGGGAGAAAGTCACACCCCTGCCTGAATAAAGACAACGATTCTGCTTTTTTCCTGGCTTGCATCTGGTCTTTTTTGCCTGAGCGTCACAGTTTCATAATATACTAGGTTTACAAAGCTATCGTTCAGGCACCTAGCCTTAAACTTACACAGCTAACACCCATCACGACACACGGTTACAACTGACCTTAAGGCACGTTATCCATGTCATATTTATTTGGGGTAAATTAATTCCATTACCCACTGAAATGTCAGTGCAGCTGAAATACAAATATAAAACTGTCTTGCTTAAAGAAAAAAAAATAGCTGCGCTGACGCGCACGGGACCCCACAGCCCTGAGCATAATTGAAGCTAATTGTACCTATCATATTAAAATCTCCACGCCAGCAACAGTGAAGATTTGTTTGCTGAAAGACAGATTTAACAAAAAGGCAATTGTACAGCTGAGGAAGGGCATTTGCTGAATTTTACCTCTCAAGGAGTAATCACATCAGTAGCAGCCACATTTGATTTTGGATCGTGACTGAAATAGAGTTTAGTAACTCTACCCCGATGTCCTCACCAAAAATCATGATGATCAGTGATGGTGTTTTTCATTTATCGCACAGAATGGAAATTCAAGATGGTGGCTCTGGCAGCCATATTTGATTTTGGATCACGACTTGTGTAGTAACTGTACCCCAATATCCTCACCAAAAATCGTGACAATCGGTGATGGCGTTTTTCAGTTATCGCACGGAATGGAAATTCAAGATGGCGGCTCTGGCAGTCATATTTGATTTCGTATCGCCAGCTAAAATGATAGACTTGTGTAGTCACTGTACCACGATGTCCTCACCAAAAATCGTGACGATCGGTGATGGTGTTTTTCAGTTATCGCACGGAATGGAAATTCAAGATGGCGGCTTTGGCAGTCATATTTGATTTTGGATCGCCACCAAAAATGATAGGCTTGTGTAGTAACTCCACCCCGATGTCCTCATCAGAAACTGTGATGATTGGTGATAGCGTTTTTCAGTTATCGCACGGAATCAAATGTGGATGGACAGACAGACGGCCGCCGTGCGTGTTGGCAATACCCCACAACCTCTTTCAGGGAGGGTAAAAAACCACTCAATTCTTCCATCTAGTGATTTTATTCAACATCAAAACAAAATTGCTGCAACCCATATATAAGATTCTTTAAATTCTTCTGGAGCAACGAAAAGGATCATAAGGCTTCATTACAAACTCGTGGAGGTCAACAATTTTTTCACATAGCCTATGAAAAAATTAGAATAGTTCTAACACATTCTACTTTGAAGAAAAATATGTTTTGTACGACACTATTTCAAAAAAATCCTTGCAATTAAGCAAATATGAGAGTGCCGAAGTTATGTTTCATAACATTAATTTTCTAAACCAGTACCTCATGAAAAGTTAAAGACGTGCCATATTATGCTCTATAATCATGTGTCCCCGCATAGCTTGTGAAAATGCTGTAAAACAAAATATACTGGGGTGTTCATAGGGTTATTGGCTAATTTATGGAAAGCTGAACTTCCACTGAGGGGAGTGCTGGGGAGAGAGGCATGCTGCTTCCCTATGAGCGATACGTGTAACCCTGAATGACGTTGGCTATTTTCAAGCTAAAGTGAGAAAAAAACATGCTGTAAAAATAGCGACCTTATGCCATTCATGGATAGCATGTTTTCTACATTGCTAGTTACAGATGCCGACAGATTCTTGAATGGTAGGCTATCATTAGGCACTCACTGGTCAAATTATCAAGGCTAATTTTAGCCAGCACATACGTTATAGTATCACCCAATTATCTGAATAATTTAATTTTGCAAGGTTACCTTTGGGAATGTACAACTGCTGAAGTGGCACTAAATGCTTACTATCCATCACAAATACCAAACAGTTTCAGCTAGCTCTCCATGACGCACCTCTCTACTCATGTGAACGACAACTTCATTTTGCTAAGCTAAGCTGACACATTATCTTCACCAAACCCATTTGCTTCTTAACGCTATCACCCTCGTTCATTGTCAGCTATTCAGTGATAGCTAGGACCTTAAAAAATGTAAACGTAACACTAGACATTCTTTGGGACTTATGCTGTACATGATTGCATGTCACACCTAGTGTTTCTAAAATAAAAACAACGGTTGATATTTCTCGTTTTATTTTTTATATTTACCATCTGTGAAGGGATGTTCCCCCCAGAATGAGATACCTGTGGCTAGCTATGTCCCTGGAGACTATTGTTGGGCATACCAATATGGCGGCACAGTTACTTCAAAATTATTACGTCAGCAGCTATCCACTTATTCTATACAGATCAGTGGAAGCAACAAACCACTCTCCTCCAGCATTACATTCTTTTTTCCCTTCTCCTTTGGGTATATTTCCACTTTTGACCGTCTTCGATTTCATACCGGATTAGAATATCAATCGACCTGGATCTCCTGGAAGAATTTATTGATGACATTTACAACAGATACTGCACTATAAGCTCTACTGATACAACCAAACCCGGAAAATCCAACTGCCGTTCATGCTCACTTTCAAGCATAGGTACAACTCCATACTCATCTCCAAAGGCCTGCTGCACAGAGGTAAGAGAAATATTACTCTCCATTGAAAATAAACCTAGGGGACTTGACGCTCATTGAAGTACTTCATAAAGAATTCCAATCACTATGCCACAGCCTAAAATTCAGTCAGGAACAAATAAATTCACTTTCTAATGAAAATAAAGAACTCAAACACACCATAAAAAACATTGTCAACCAGCTTTCTTCTGTCATGACTCACATCCGTTACTCGGAAAACACATTTTCTCTTTCCTCTCTTTCCCGTTTTTTGTTTTGTTTCTGCAGACCCTTCTGTAAAATGCGCACAGATAGGCACACAACCACAAACTCACAAACATTCACTCACTCATGTACTCTCACACATACACTTCCCCATTCCCACATCAGCATTGATCGAAAGTCTTTCAACATGTCATCACTAAATTTTGTTTCATGGAATATCCATGGTAAGGGTTCTCAGGCAAAAAGCCAAAAATATTGAATCATCTGGCCAAACTCCATGCTGATATTTGCTTATTAAAAGAAACCCATCTCTCAGAATCAGGCCTCACCATATTAAAACCATTCCAATTCAAATACTCATTTTCAGCTCATTACAATAGAAAACAAAGAGAAGTATGCATTTTAATCAACGAATCAGTGTCATTTACCCAGAAGTATGCTTTATTATTATAAATACAGTTTGTATATCAATGAACAAGAGCTCATTAACCATAGGTATTTTTTCTCTCATGATCCATCCATTTTCCTTAAATTCTTTTCATTGATATCAAACATTTCCAACTGCCCAATAATTATCGGAGGTGACTTTAATATCGTTCTTGACCCATCAATGGACAGATCAAATACCTCAAATAACACCTGGAAATCATATAAAACATTAAAACAGTTCATGAGCGATTTTGGTCTTGGCAATTGTTGGTGTCTGCAGCACCCAGCCTCTACAGAATATTTGTTTTTCTCCCCGGTCTATTGCTCTTATTCACGCATTTATCTCTTCCTCACAAGTAATTCAATTCAAATACCTCAAACTAAAAGATTCATCCCATCATCATTAGTGACCACGCCCCAGTGACATTCAAATGGAATACATCCGAGCCTAAGAAACCCATCACTAGATCGCACTTTAACACTTCTCTACTCAAAGATCCAGAATTTGACATCCTCAAAAAAAAGTGGGCAGCCTGTCTAGAAATAAATGATTGCCCAGAGTCACTGAGTAAACAATTCACCCGATATTTCATTACCTAAACAATTTCTCTGCAGTCATGGTCCGTGACCGTGCATCAATAGTGCGTAATGCCCCCATTATTGGCCAAACACTGATTCGTCGATTGATTCGTCGAGGCATTATGCATATGAGTCTCCCTATGGTAATTTGATGTAGTCTATCCCATTCTTCCACCAACGCCTGGCCAAGTTCATCTAGCGTGGCTGGTGGCCTTTCACGTTGACTCACACGTCGGCCCAAGATGTCCCAGACATTTTCAATGGGGAAAGGTCAGGGCTCATTGCTGGCCAGGGCATTCTGTGGATATTGTGCTGTTAGAGGTGGTTATTGACTATTCTTGCACGGTGAGCACAGGCGTTGTCGTCCTGAAAGACAAAATGCCGCCCCTCATGTTGTGCAAACGGGACAACATAGGGTGTCAGTACGTTGTCCCAATATTACCCGCCAGTGACTCTTCCTTGCACAATATGGAGTGAGGTTTGGTTAGTCATAGTGATCCCACCCCACACCATAACAGACCCACCACCAAATCTGTCATGCTGCCCCAGGTCAACATTGGCATGGAGTTCGTTGCGATGTCGCTAAATGCAAAGGAAGGAAGTCTAAAGTGTAGCGGGACTCACCAGAGAACATTACATGTGACCACTGATGATTTCCCCAGTTCCTGCATTGTGTACCAATTTCAATGGCGGTATTATACAATGCCATCTTTTGCCTTTATACAAGGCATCTGTAGCTCCAGGAAGTGGCATGGCAAGGATGGAGCAGGACTGGATTAGGACAGCAGCAGCCAGCGCTTATGGTGAAGGACAGGGCTTTTAAGGTCCAGGACTAAGAGTTATGGAGGGAAAAAATCCCTGGAAAAAGACAGAAAAAAGGGGGTTAGGCACTGGATAAAACTACTGCATATTAATAAAAATTATGTCACGTATCACTGCCAAGTAACAATTCAGGTGAAATCAGTCGAGAAACAGTCAACACTCTTCCATCCTCTTATTGCAGCACAGAGGCCCTACAATTATACAAGGCTGTAAGATCACATGGATTTTCTCAGTGCCACCAGTCCACGTGGATTTACTTAACACCACCACTAGTACCATATTGACCTCCCCAGTGACTAAGGCTGCAGCAAGCCCCACTGGCACCATTAATGCACGCTCAGTGCCACCGGTTCCGCATGGATTTACTTAACACTGGCTTCCAGTACCACGTGAAACTAGGCTGTACATAGTCAGTCCCACCAGAATCAAATAAAGTACATAAAAAACATAACTAATGATAAAGTAATTAGTCATAGGCTTGACTAAAAAGGTATGTTTTCAGCCTGCTAATCTGGTATACATTTGACCAAACAGTTCATGAACAGTATCCAGCTAATTAAATGCCCAAAATATCCTGCTTTATCTCGAAAATGAGCCTTTTATTGAGGTCCGAGCGGAGATTTCCAAAAACAAAATGAAGATTGACCCAAATTTGCCGATTAGTGGCTGTCATGTAACTGGAGGAGTTCCAAACACGGAAGGAAAGCAGAAAACAAGATGTTGTCAATACCATTCCATAAATTGATGAAAACAAATATTTTTCACATCAGAATGGGGAAAAGGAACAACGAGACAACCAGCCTGTAGGCATGGTTCACCGAAACTACTTACTGAGAGCTTCATTAGGACATGACAAGGAAAGGTGTCTGAAAACAGGAAGCCTTTGTGCATAATGACAACACGAGACCTTCAGAGTTTATTAACTCTCATTCCACAACGCACACTCGACAAAAAACATGGCCCATATAGGTCAAATGAGGCCCTGTTTGCACAGCTGGGGTGCATTTCCCGAAATCACAGATGCTAACTTACATAATTGGAATAACTGACTGAATCATCCAACTATGTAAGTTGCTAACTTAATTAGCAACTATGCTTCTGGGAAATGCACCCCTGGCTGGCTAGCATGCTTAAGCTATTCGCAATTAAACTACTAAGTTCCATGTGGAACAGTTATCAATGAAACTTGAATTTATTAATTTAATGGTGAAAAGCGTCAGCATGCTAGCCAGCGAATTATTCGTCCCATTGAGTTGAACAGATTAGAAGCTTACGCATTTTCCATTCCCAGTTGCATCTTCTGGTCTCGTTCAGGCTCTGCTATCATGGCCAAAGTTTCGCTTTTACTCAAATTCCCTTGATGAAGAATTTTTCCATTAAATAGTATCTAGGTTGGATGTGTTTAGCAGCACCCTGGGATTCTTAACCCACTTTTCTGTGTGCAGAATAGATGGGGCAGATTCTGAACCGAGCAGTTTGGACTCGGTTTATTGACCAATGGCTTGTTCATCGGCGATTTCAGTAATTGCTAACCTGCAATATTATCTAGATTTTTCCTGTGACTCGGGAAAGCAGTCATCAGTGAAGTAGATCACCAATTCTGATCCGTTGTTGTGTCCAATTGAGTTCCCCTGTCCAATTGTGTTTCCATGAACAACGCAATGCAATGACATCCCTAAATAGTATGAAGAGCTAATGTACATTTTACTCTGAGTTTAATGGCAGAACTGATCGTTAAAGCAAGGGGTAATTGTGTGATCACTGCCAAGCAGAAGAGCTCAATATTGCCAAAGGGACAAGTTGCAGGATATGGCAGAGTATCAAAATTCATCACTTTATGAGGCATCATCTGTGATAACTGTCTTAAGAGCAAGCTGATTCATCAATGCCTGTTACGTTATTTCTTTCATGATTGTCTTAAATCAACAACAGCATCACAAAAATTTCTCGAAGGGAGAACGCAATTTGAATCAGACACAACAACAGGCTCGGTGAAATCCTCTCCTTTCTTCTTAACAAATCCACCTATGCCTTTCGAATTGTGGTTTTTAGTTTTTTGGAAATTTATGGACCATGATGCCTCTGCTTGCATCGGACTTATTGTTGCAGCCGTAAACAAAGCAGATATCTGGCATTTTCCCAAGGGAATAATCCACCATTGCAAATCACTGAGTCCAATGCCATGGACAATATATTCTCTGCCGCTGGCTAGGCTCCTCCCATAACGTCATTGCCAAAGATGGCTGAAGATAAATTCTTTCCGAGATGATCGCAATTTGCAGTGATTAAAATGAGAATAAATTTGTAGCAGCTGATTAGAATTTGAAATGATCAATGCACAAAGGATTTATTTATATTACCGATTCTCTGGTCCACATCTTTCTTTTGGATGATTGAGCACTTTAAAATAATACACATGCAAGTTTTTGAAAAAAATGTCATAGTGTTCATTATGTACTCTTTCTTCTGAAATTATCCACAACTGGCGATGATTCACCATTATATTTTACCATGATTGCGCAGCACAATCAAAGCATCATTGAGCTTAGATGAAGTGGAGACTCTAGAAATAGAGTAAATGAAATGCCAACGGCTGTATATTTTTCTGTCAACGTGTTAAACCAATGGAAATATACATGAGGGCCTCTTGAGTGTTTTGGAAAAACCAAGAAAGTCTCATTTTGGCTGTAACTGAGTCAGGACCATTTTTGTACTTCCGAGACTTTGCCTCGTAACATATCGTAACATACTGTTGGTAAATTAATAAAAAACCAAGAACGTTGTCCCGATGAAGAAGCAGACTCCGATGTTCGTCGCAAAAGCAGGAAAAAAGTTTATTACACAGCCAGCCGTGGGAAAAACAGCATGATGCAGAGTTCTAAAATTCCTTAACATCGTAAGAAACTTTATACATGTTAAAGCACAGACATTTGCATATGATTTCTTTAATGTTATCAGAAGTTGTTACTGATTGGTCCTGGGGTTTACACATTGATAAAATAGGATACTCTACAATTGGGCCTCTCCTGAACCTCTCAATTGGTTCAATAGACTCCCAACCCCCGGAAGTGAGCTCCATATGTGGGCATACGGAACTTCCAGCTAAAAGGTGCTAGTGCGTATTGTGTCCTGTCGGAACTGAAGACAAATGGAGATCCCAGCAGCAATTGGCAAATTGGTGATATGTCCTGTCGGACCAGACAGCTTCTCTTTATCTCCTAATACACATTCATCACCCATTGATCAAACTGTCTGGCTCACCTCATATTGCTAACACCCAAAAATCCTGTTTCCCAACAATACATAGAAAATAATCCCTGGTTACCCATATTTTTCTGCGGGAAAACCTCGCAGAAAATTGGTATTTAATACAACCCCAGTTCCAAAAAAGTTGGGACACTGCGTAAAAAGTAAATTAAAACAGAATGCAATGATTTTCAAATCATTTGAACTTCATCTTTATTTGAAAATAGTACAAAGCCAATATATTAGATGTTGAAACTGCAAGATATTGTTTTATTTGTGGAGAATATGAGCTCATTTCTCATTTTATGCCAGAAGCACCTTTCAAAAAAGTTGGCACAAGTGCATGTTTACCGCGGTTGTTGCATCAAGTCTTCTGCAAGCGACACTCAGTAAGCATATTTTAAGTCATATTTTTAATTTCATAATGTGTCAGATATTGTCAGACAGACCACTTTAGTACCCAAATTCTTTTTTTCTCAGAGCTATATTGTTATGATACATGCAGGGAATGGTTTTTGACATGGTATTGTTGAAATGAGCATGACTTTCCCTTAAAAAGAGCATCTGGATTTCAGTAAATGTTGCAAAAACCTGTATATATCGTTCAACATTAATGGTGTCAACATGGGTGCGCAAGTTACCTGTGCCCTGTGTACCAGTGCACCCCCATACTATCAATGGATGCTGGCTTTTGAATTGTTTGTTGATAACAAGCCGGATGGCCCCTTCCCTCTTTAGCCCAGAGGACGTGGCATGCATGATTTCCAAAACGAATTTCACATTTTGATTAGTCCAACCAGAGGGCAGTTTTCCACTTTACCTCAGCACATTTTTAATGAGCTTGGGCCCAAAGAAGAAAGCGGTGTCTCGTTCCTACATGGAAGAGTTTTAACCGGCATTTGTGGATGCAGTGGCAACCTGTGTTTACTGACCATGGTTTACAGTGGTGTCCTGGGGACTATTGCACAAAAGTTGGATCCTGAGATCCTGGATCAACGTGAAAGCAGGGATTGCCATATCCCAAACAGCCCTCAATGGCTTAATTGATTGCACAAAGCCAATAGTTGGTGGGGGAGAATTGGCAAAGTCAAGCCTGCTGCAGCTGATCCTGCTGAGTCCGCACACATGGCTACCTCAAATAGACCCCAAAATTGATCACAGAATCTCTGAACATCACCATGGATACTCAGTAGATGCAGCAGTCGCATGCGCCAGCTTTCACTCAAAGACCGCATTCAGACAGAGGGACAAAGCCGTCTCTGAAACGCCTTGAGAGGAGTATTAAAGTGAGCCGTTTCTGATATACCTTGGGAGGTGTTTCAGTGCCATCGAAAATTAGTAGCTGATGCACTTTGGCGGCTGCATGAATTGGATAAGCCGTCATATTTAAGATATAACGTTGAGACAAGAAAACAGGCAGATATGATTGTGCATAAAATGCACACGTAAACCGCCGAGCAAACCCAAGTGCTTACAAATTTCTACTAGCATATGTTTTTCCTATATACCACAATTTTGCTACTAGCCCTTTTTTTTGTCCTGCACAAGCTCTGAAATGATAATCTGATCTAGTAGACATTTTCAGACAAGTTGACTTTATTTTCTACTTTTAATCACTTCTGATGGAGGCATATTAAAATTAGAGTGTAAAATGTTCACGTCAGAAAATAACATCAAGGAGCCTCCTGAAAACATTTGATTCCAGTATCACAAATCGAGCGACATAGCACATGTATCCGGTGCTAAGGCAACGACTCTACCTTACCCGTTGCTGTCTGAATAAGATGGAGAAAAGTACCAGCTGCTTTGCCAATTCAGTGTTGCACAAAGTGGGTTACCGCAGCGATTTAAGATCGCGCTGAAACACAATCAATCAATCAATAACCTTTATTGCAGGTCCCAAGACAGAGGTCTCTTTTGCAGGGGAGCCCTGATTACAATAAAACAATTACAATGGAAGGTTGAAGACAAACAGCACACATTAAAGTACACTAAAGTCACAAACAACAATTTCAGATTAAAGGAATAACTAGTTTTAAACTAGAAGTAAACATAATAAAAATGAATTTGAAATATATATATATATATATATATATATATACTACACACATAAAGAACATAGGACAGAGAAAAATAAATGAGCAAATCCCACCATAAACTAAAAGCAAACACATCTGGCCTCCAGAAGCAATATATCCAACACTAATTTCTTGAAGGACATGAAGGGGATAAGGCAGTCTAGCTTCAAGGTGTCCTGGAAATTATTCCACATACAAGGTGTGAATGCACTAAAAGAGGTACCGCCCGGATTTGTTATAGTCCTGGGAGCCTCTAACAAAAACCATTCTTGTGATCTGGGATGCCGACTTCTGATTTTGATGGATAAGAGCTTAATTAGATATGAGGGAAGTTTGCCTAGCAAAGCTTTATAAATAAATAAAATACAATGTAGCTTCCTTCTAAATGAAGGTAAAACCAGCCTACAGAGTTATATAAAGCACAGTAATGGGCTCGGAAACCATCACCTGTGATGAAGCGCAATGCGCTATGATAGATTGCATCCAAGGATCTTAAAGTACTAATAGAGGCATGCCAGTAAAGGACATTTCCATAATCAAATATGGGTAATATTGTTGCCTCGACAATCCTCTTCCTATTGTCCAAAGAAAAACAGGACCTGTTTCTGTACAGAAACCCGATTTTCATTCTAAGTTTCTTGGACAGGTTGGATACATGCGTCTTGAAAGAGAAGTCATGATCCAGCCAGATACCCAGATACTGAACCTGCTCAATTTGAGCACCAGTCACTGAGAAAATGGAGTCACCTGGCATAATAGCATTCTGTGCAGAAAAGATCATGAACTTTGTTTTATCAGTATTTAAAACCAGTTTAAGATCAAGCTAGAGCATGCTGTATAATGTTAAAAGCATATTGTAAATATGTGAGGGCCTGTAAGCATGTTGGAGCAGAGAAATAAAGCACTAAGTCATCAGCATAAAAATGAACCTTGCAATTTGTTACATTACGAGCAATGTCAGTTATATAAATTGTGAATAAAGTTGGACAAAGAATGGAACCTTGGGGTACACCTTTTGTCACCTTTAAAAATTGAGACTGCGCATCCCCAGAAATAATAGCCTGTGTTCTATTAGAGAGGTAGTCCTGGAACCATGAGCATGCTCTGCAACCAAGACCAATGGAGGACAACTTATTTAATAAGATAATATGGTCAACTGTGTCAAACGCTTTTGCTAAATCAATAAATAGGGCCGCACATTTTTGTTTACAATCCACAGCTGTTACAAAATCATTTATAACCAGTGAAGCTGCTGTAATGGTGCTATATCCAGGCCTGAAACCAGATTGCTGTGACGTTAAAATGTTGTTGGAAGTAAAGAAATTGCAAAGTTGTTGTTTTACAAGAGATTCTAATATCTTAGCCAATCATGGCAATTTTGAGATGGGCCGATAGCTGTTTAATGAACTGGGATCACCTTCCTTAAATAAAGGAAAAACATGAGCCGCTTTCCATATACTGGGAATAGACCCGGTCGATAATGACAAGTTAAAAATATTAGTTATTGAATGTGCAATCAGTGGGGCTGCAAGACGCAAAAGACTCGGGACTAAGTGATCCTCTCCAGTGGAATTATTTACATCTATACGTTTTAATTGTAGTAGGACCTCATTCACGTTTAACACGTTGTCTGCCAACTACGAGATAACTCGTAATGGCGGGTCCAGGCCAGTGCTAGACTTGAAAATTCGGGGGAAATTATCCATCCCTTTATTGACAACAATTAATCCTGGCTAATTCTAGATGGTTTTCCTTTATAAACACGTTTTCCAATTCAAGAATAATCAAGTGGCAATTGAAGACACGGCTTCTCTCCTCCATGCGATCTAACAGCAAATAATGGGCTACATTCAGTAGAGAAAATAATTTAATTATAATTAGGTCTATGCACTGGCACTTAGCAATGTAATTTTTTTTTTTTCAGCGAGAGCAGCATTTCAGAACTCATTTGCGAATGAAGGTAATTTCGGCAAGTACCTACACCTGTTTTTGCAGCATGGTCACGCAACTTGCTGTAAAAAATAGACAGCTGTCAGACTGGAAAATGTAAACGGAGGAAACGACATATAATTGTCATCAGAATTACCTTCATTCGCTGAAGAAAACGCTGGAAAAAAAAATTAACGTTGTTTTGCCAGTGCATAGACCTAATTATAATTAAATTGTCATCTGAATGTAGCCCATTATTTGCTGTTAGATCGCATGGGGAGAAAATTGCCACTTGATTATTCTTGAATTGGAAAACGTGTTTATAAAGGAAAACCATCTAGAATTAGCCAGGATTAATTGTTGTCAATAAAGGGATGGATAATTTCCCCCAAATTTTCAAGTCTAGCGCTGGCCTGGACCCGCCATTACGAGTTATCTCATAGTTGGCAGTCAACGTGTTAATTCCCTGAAAGAAAACAATACTATAGGATTTTGAGAATTTGTAAATGCGCTAGCGCTAAGGTCAGACATATCTCCTATAGTTGATTGATTATCAAAATTTTCAAAAAGGTTTCCGGCCGCTATAAAATGTTGGTTATTAAAGTCACAGATTGTGTGCTTATCAGAATAGGACCAGAATCCGCGTTGATAGAATGTGGTAATGAAGAAGAAGGACTATTATTCAGGGACTTGACAATTTTCCAAAATTTTGCCAGATTACCTTGACATTTAGCCAATGACAAAATTAAAAATTCAGATTTAGCCTTTTTTATAGCAGCATTTCTTAGTTTTCTGAAAACCTGCCGGTCTGAGAGTGTCTTAGCTTTAACCCAAACTTCATCCCTTACGTGAAGATCATTGGATGAAGCAACCGAAAACTAAGGATTTCTTCTGTTTTTTTCTCAGAATCTCTTGACCGGAGCATGCTTATCAATAGCACGATTAAACACAGAAGTAAAATGAGCTAACGCTAGGTCAGGGTCTGGAAAAAAACCTGCAAAGCTTAAATCACTCCAGAAAATATCGTGGAGGAAGGCCTGTTCACAGAAATGTTGAAAATTTCTTTTAGTAATAAAATATGGGGGTGTCTTTGAAACTTTAATATCCCTAATACACGCTACTGGGCAGTGATCACTAAAATCCAGGGGAAAGACGCTACCAGCTCGCATGCTCAGCGGTCTATTTGTTAAAATTAGATCAATTAAAGTTGACCGGGCTAAATCTTTAAAATTTGGTCACGTAGGCTCTGAAATAAGTTGCGACAGAATCAGGTCATCACAGACTTCTTTGAAATGGTTCGAGGACGGCGATAGCCAGTCGATGTTAAAATCACCCGCAACAACTAATTCAGCGTGTGCATAAGCAGACAAGATTTTACAGAGATTGATTATGGAGGAGGAAAGCGTGCTTGGTGGGCGATACACACCTGCTAGTATAATACTTTCACTACCCAAACCTATTTTAAGAACAAGACACTCAAATTGCTCAGGCGTAGAGGAGGATAATAGAACATTAACAGTGAGAGAGGATTTTACAAAAATCACTACACCTCCCCCATTCTTACTCCTGTCACACCTAAAAACACTATAACCAGCCAAATGCTATATCAAGGTCTGACACAGAAGCATTCAGTTGCAAGAAATATATCAGGATTACTTTGAAGAACCAAAACCCTAATACAATCCATTTTCGATAACAAACTCCTTACATTAAGACACAGAAAACCAAGACCACATTTCCGAGACTGAAATGCTGCTGGAGTTAAAACAACAGGAGAGACAGTTAAAATAACATCAGGTGACTGAATATGGACTTGTGTCAGGTTAGTGACAGAAACACCACTGGGTCTGTATTTCTGCCGTGCAGGCGTGTGCGAGCGACTTTCGGAATAGGCTGTGCAGTTATACCAGTTGTCACAGAAAATGATACATAATTTCGAACGCTGCCTGGGATATTTAAAAAGCCAACAGATAGACCACGTCCACTATAATATGCAACGACAGCCGGACACCAGGGGGAGCTCCTAAGGGAGACATTAGGCGGGGGACGCATCAGTGAGGAAGAGGGTGAAGGAAGGTCTGGCCTGGCTGCAGGGTGAAGTTGCCTTCAGGCGCCGACTTCCAGGCTGCTCAGCCTGTCAGGCTGCGTAAACAGCCCCCAAGTACAACCAATCAGAAAGAGACAGCAACTGCATGGTGCAATTGTCGGAAGCCTTTACTCGAATTGGGCTTAAGAACAACAATATTGTTTGGGAATGTCAATCTTCTTTTTCTCATTAAAGAAACTGATTAGTGAAAAAAGATGTTTCAGCTATTTTGATTTTGTTAACCAATGCAAAAAGTGCTATTTTTTTGTCTTACAGTTAACTTATAGACCTAACCTTAGCAAAACAAGTAATTCTCGTTAACTTTAACACTTGACCTTCAAGTGTAACTCTGTTTGAGACATAAAATTGGCCCACTTGTGAGATATTTTGTTCAATAAGCTGTCTAGTTGAGCTTCTTAAAACTTCAACTGCAAGTTGCTATAATGTTAGCTGCCTTCAAGGCTGATTGTAGAGACTAGTGCCTTGCAGGCTGGTTAAAAGGCGGAATGTTGATTTGATATTGTATAATATTCAGTAGTATTGCCTCAGATGCCTTCAAGGCTGAAAATGGAGACTAGTGCCTTGCAGGCTGGTTAGAAGGCTGTATAATCTTCAATGTATTGCCTCAGATGCCTTCAAGGCTGATTGTAGAGACTAGTGCCTTCCAGGCTGACCGTGAGAGACTAGTGCCTTGCAGGCTAGTTGGAAGGCTAATGTTGATTTGATGTTGCATAATCTTTAATAGATTCAGTCAGATGCCTTCAAGGCTGATTGTAGAGACTAGTGCCTTACAAAAGGCTTATGTTGATTTCATATTGTATAATTTTGATAATTCAGTCCGATGCCTTACAGGCTAATGAGACTAGTGCCTCGCAGGCTGGTTGGAAGGCTTATGTTGATTTCATATTGTATGATAGTATTCAGTCCGATGCCTTCCAGGCTGACTGTAGAGACTAGTGCCTTGCAGGCTGGTTGGAAGGCTTATGTTGATTTCATAATAATCTTTGATAGTATTCAGTCCGATGCCTTCCAGGCTGACATGAATAGTGCCTCTTAGGCTGGTTAGTTGATTTCATATTGTATAATCTTTAATAGTATTGCCCGGATGCCTTCAAGGCTGATTGTAGAAGCACTAGTGCCTTCCAGGCTGGTTAGAAGGCTAATGTTGACTTCATATTGTATAATCTTTAATAGTATTTCCTAAGATGCCTTCAAGGCTGATTTAGAGCACTAGTGCCTTACAGGCTGGTTAGAAGGCTAATGTTGATTTCATATTGTATAATCTTCAATAGTATTGCCTCAGATGCCTTGCAGGCTGACCGTAGAGACTAGTGCCTTGCAGGCTGGTTGGTAGGCTGATGATTTCATATATATATATATATATACACACACAGTCGTATGCAAAAAGTTTGGGCACCTCAGATCAAAATTTCTGTTACTGTGAATAGCTAAGCTGGAGTAAAAAATGACTGCTCTCCAAAAGGCATAAAGTTAAAGAGGACACATTTCCTTTATATTTTAAGCAAGATTACTTTTTAATTTCCATCCTTTTACTGTTTCAAAATGGCAAAAAAAAAAAACGGCCCAAAGCAAAAGTTTGGGCACCCTGCATGGTCAGTACAACACTCCTTTGGCAAGTATCACAGCTTGTAAACACTTTTTGGTGCCAGCTATGAGTTTTTGAATTTTGGTTTGGGGGGATTTTGCCCATTATTCTTTTTCAAAGGCTTCTAGTTCTATGAGATTCTTTGGCTGACTTGCATGGACTGCTCTTTTGAGGTCCATTCACACAGATTTTCAATGATGTTGAGGTAGGATACCTTGAGGGCTGCGGTGAAACCTTCAACTTGCACCTCTTGAGGTAGTCAGTTGTGGATTTTGAGGTGTGTTTAGGATCATTATCCTGTTGTGCAAGCCATCCTCTTTTCATCTTCAGCTTTTTGACAGATGGTGAGATGTTTGCTTCCAGAATTTTCTGAAATTTAATTGAATCCATTCTTCCTTCGACCAGTGACATGTTTCCTGTGCCACTGGCTGCAACACAAGCCCAAAGCAGGATTGATCCAACCATGTGCTTGACAGTTAGAGAGGTGTTCTTTTTATGAAATTCTGCATCCTTTTTTTCTCCAAACACACCTCTGCTCATTGCAGCCAAAGACATCTAGGACTTGTTTCCTAAATGCATCAGTCTTGTTCAGATGTTTAGCAACCTTCTGATGCTGAATTTCATGGTGAGGATGCAGGAAAGGTTTCCTTCTCATGATTCTTCCATGAAGGTCATATTTGAGCAAGTTGTCGTTGAACCATAGGGCAGTGCACCATGACACCATGGTGTGCTAAATCTTGCCAAAGGTCTTTTTGTTGTCAAACGGGTGTTCTGATTTACCTTTCTAGTAATCCAATGAGCAGTTTTCTTGGTCTTCCAGACCTCAAGCTGACCTCCACGGATTCTGTTGACTGCCATTTCTTAATTATATTATGAACTGAGGAAATCGCAACCTAAAAACATTTGCTATCTTCTTATAGCCTTCTCCTGCTTTGTGGGCATTAATTATTTTCATTTTCAGAGAGCTAGACAGCTGCATAGAGGACCCTATGGCTTTGATTGTTGGGCCAAGGATAGAGAAGTCTGGGTATTTTTTAAACTTCAAAATTTGCATCACCTGGCCTTTCCTAACGATGATTCTGAACAAGCAACAGCCCTAACAAGCTAAATACGATCTGAGACTATGTCCTACCTGAGAGCTCAAATCTTTTGGGGTGCCCAGACTTTTTTGCACGGTGCTCATTTCTTTTTTTTTTTTTTTTTTTTTTGCTCTCTAGAATTGTACAAAACAAAAGTAATACACCAATACTTAAAATGTCCAAAAAAAGTGTTGTATCTTTAAATTTATGCCATTCAAAAATCAGTTCATCTTCTACTTGCTTAACTATTCTCAGTAACAGAAATTTTGATCAGGGTGGCCAAACTTTTGCATTCAACTGTATATATGTGTGTGTGTGTGTGTGTGTGTGTTTACAATTCTGATGCCTTCAAGGCTGACAGTAGAGACTCCTCAGCATTACTGAGGGGAGTCTCTACTGAGTTGGAGCTTTCAAGGCTAATTTAAAATCTTCTATTTTTCAGCCCATAGATTTACTACAAGAAATCAACCACGTTACCTCAGAAAATGACAGCGGTGTTGTTGCATATTGACATCGCTTTTACTTTTTACACTCTTTTTAGGAGTTCAAATGATGTTTGGCGCTGTTGGAGCCCTATTCCCTGCTGGCTAAAAAAAAAAACCTGCCCCAGCACCCACCCGGGGCCTTGATGTTCCTGCAGCAGCACCGCCCTAACACTCACCTCAGACCCTGATGCCTTGAAGGCATCTGACTGAATGCTATCAAAAATCATACAATATGAAATCAACATTAGCCTTCTAACCAGCCTGCAAGGCACTAGTCTCTATGGTCAGCCTGGAAGGCACTAGTGCTCTACAATCAGCCTTGAAGGCATCTGACTGAATACTATTAAAGATTATACAATATCAAATCAACATTCGCCTTCTAAGCAGCCAGCACTAGTCTCTACAATCAGCCTTGAAGGCAGCTAACGTTACAGCAACTGGCAGTTGAAGTTTTTAATAGCTCAGCTAAACAGCTTATTGTACAAAATATCTCACAAGAAGGCCATTTTTATGTTTCAAAACAGAGTTATACTTGAAGTTATATTGTGAAGTTTTTCAGTTAACAAGTATTACCTGTTTAGCTAAGGTTCAGTGTATAAGTTAACTGTAAGACAAAAAAAAAGCACTTGTTTGCATTGGTTAACATAATCAAAATAGCTGAAACATCTAACATTACCTCACTAATCAGTTTCTTTAATGAGAAAAGAAGATTGAACGCATTCGTTTTTAACAATATTGTTGTTCTGAAGCCCACTTGAAGTAAAGGCTTCTGAATTGAATTGGCTGCCTCGTGAGCTGATTGGTTGTACTCTAGCTCGCAAGCTGATTGGTTGTACTTGGGGGCGGTGTTTACGCAGCCTGACAGGCTGAGCAGCCTGGAAGTCCACGTCTGAAGGCAACTTCACCCTGCAGCTCTGGCCTGTGTGAACAGGAAGTTAACAGTCAGTCCAGTGGAAAGGACAGCACTGCATGGTGCATGTTGGCCGAAAGCATTTGGCTGCCCCATTTGTTGAGATGTATCCCGTCCAATTTAAAAAAAGGTGAACGGTTCCAAAATAAGTTAAAATTGTCAATAAATCCCAAGTTATGTGACCTAGTGGCGAATTGAAGCCAAGTGTGCAGACTAAGTAGTCTGCTAAAACGGTCAATGCTGCGACAGATAGTGGGGATGGGACCAGAAATAAAAACGGACTTTCCACAGTTTTTTAAGAAGTTAAAATGGAGGTTAAATTGTTTTTTTGTTCGCTCTGACTCCACTTCAGCTACACCTTTTTCTCTCTGAATATGACCAAGCTGATCTAGAAATGACAGTCTTAGCTTGGGGAATAAGGACAAATCTGATAATGACAAATTCTTAAAATGTGACATGGAAGGGGGATTGACTGAATTGTGATGGTGACTGTCACATGGATACTTGAATATAATGAATGAATATTGGAAATTTTACTGACATCAATATTCTTAATTTTTTAAAGGTCCCATATTACGCTGTATTCAGTCGTTTAAAATATGTCCAGTGGGTCTTTAACATAATGTGAAGAATTCAGTTACAAAAAACCCACTTAGTGAGACCTCTTCTCTCACCCCATCTGTGCTGGCCTGAAAGACGAGCCGTTTTGAGTGGGCGGGGAGGCTATGCTCATGAGGCGCTGCTCTGATTGGCTGCCTGGCCGTTCGATGCAGGGGGAGGGTGCAGACCTGAGAAACCAGAAAACCAAGACTGCAGGTATTTCAGGACAGCTCTCTGTGGAATCTATTGCTGTGAGACCGTACTTGTTTCATCCCGAATCCAACCCTGAATGGGAGGAAGAAGCAATTGAAGTATTGCAGCAACGTTTACAAAAAGATGTCGATGAGTGGCAAGTTGAAGTTTTAGTGTTTTGCTCGTACTGTCTCGCCTTGCATGCATGTGATTGTAGCTGTACTGTTATATAGCCATGTTATAAACCCACCAGCAGCGTCTCGTGAACTGGCAACAGGGGAGGCTCAAACAATCCCTAAAAGGGGACCTATGATGCTGATCCTTCTTTTAATACATATTAGTAATGTTATAATGTTAGTTGTCCATACTCAACCAGTGAAAAGTTTCTAAACATAAGATACAGGGGTTTTGCCGCAATCCAAGAACGTGATTTCGTGAGCGTGATTTCCTCTCTGAACAGCTCCTCCGAGATCTTCGAGATCCTGTAAAACCTGACGTCAGGTTGTGCTGTCCAATTAGTACAGACCTAGCCAGAGCCAATCACGGCTGGACCTGCCCACACCGGACACTATTCTAGCAGGCACTAACAACGGCAGATCATACTATGCCTTAGTAGCGTCGACACTTTTGGAAATACAAAAGAAGAACCAAATATCATTTGAGGTGCAGTTTTGTCAGTATCTCTCCCAAAGCTGCTTGTCCGTTTACTTTTGGATAAAAGAAAAACACTTATTTCTCTTCCAAAAGAGGATGCCACCAGAAATCAAGGGGTAGCTTTTTTGTTTGCTGGCAGCAAACAGCCACAGCCAAAGGGCGTTAGCTGATTGTGCTCAGCATTTCACCAAAGACAGCTTTATCAATAAAGGATAATTTGACACAGGATAAGCGTTTCAGCTGCTTCTCAAACCTGAAGCTGCATCGATCAAGCGCCGGAGCCACAAGCTGTAAGTTATAACAGCAAATAATGTAAGTGAAGCATTGTTACGGGCAGCTACTGGCTAGCAGGACTGCTAACGATAATTAGCACTAACAACTGGCCTCAAACGCAGGCTTTGTAAAAAATATCTGAAGATAAAGCCTGTATTGGTCGCGACTGTCCGTGACTCACAGACACAGAAGCTGTAAGTTGCTTTTACTGCATAAGCCAACCTGAGATGATAGCCAGTTGATTGTGGCTGTAGCTTTGGCTAACGAGCCAAGTTACTGTTGCTAATGTTTGTGTCCTAAATATGCAAGAGTGATATCAGGGAAATTCTACAGAAGGTGTGTGATCATAATCCTTATTTGAAGCTAACTTTTAATACTTGTTTGTAATTTGGATGTACAAACAACTGTTCACAGTAACAGAACTTGCTGTCTGTAAAACCTCAAGGGTTTGTCTCTGTGGTTGTTATGACCTTTCGGTTACCAGCTACTGCATGTTGGATGTGCCGTGCTAATTATAAATGCTCCTGGTTAACTTATATGCAGTAATTCTGATCGGTATGCTTGTGTTACTCGGTAAGCATCAATGTGGCAGTTTCATCATAATGTTGCCCAATTGTAGCCCCTACAGTTAGTGATTGCTTCACTTATCCATGACCGGGATCAGCCGAATACTTCACAAATGTCTGAGCAAGCTCTCTGGTGCTACCGTGAAAGCAATGCAAAATGCAGAAACTCTACCGGTTTACAAATGATTCCTCTACACTATGTGACATAATTTCATCCCCCCTTTAGAAATTGTTTGGCTAATAAAAAGCCGAAAAAGGCGGAGATCAAATAGGTAATTCTTTCCTGTAGAAGTGATCAATTCAACATAAGCAACTTGTCACATAAGCGGAACTTACGGTCTGCAAAACTTGTATTATGTTCACAACATAACCGAGCTCTCTCTAGCTGTCGAATTTTTGGTACTATCCATCTGCTTTCACATCGGACCGAAAAATCTTTTTTCGGGACAGATTGCCTACATTCAAAGTCAATGCAAAGGGAATACACGCGTTAGCGTGGATGGGCACGTTAAGCAGCTTTCACACCGGACGAAAACAAAATTTTTTCGTGCAACAGATTACATTCAAAGTCATGACCGCTTATCAGCTACTGCATGATTTAGTTCGCATGCTCTACTAATTAAAAATGCTCCTGGTTAACTTATATGCAATATTTCTGATCGGTATTCTTGTGTTACTTCGGTAAGTATCAATGTGAGAGTTTCATCATAACGTTGCCTGATTGTAGCCACTACAGTTGAAGCTAACCGGAGAGGTGCTGTATGTGTCTGCCGAGTTGGGCTGCAGTTAGACCAGACGTAGGTTTTGCAGAGCTTGGGCTGCGTTTTAAGGTGCTTGTGAAACAATCGCTTTACTTATCCATGACCGGGGTCAGCCTGATACATCTCCAATGTCTGGGCAAGCTCTCTGATGCTACCGGTGAAGGCAATAGGGAAGCGCACAGGCTATAACATGTCTGGTGTAACAAACGATGGCAACGGTTCCGCATAACGGAACAAACTACGGTCTGTAAAACCTGTATTATGTTCATGACATAACCGGAGCTCTATCTCGCTCTCGGCACTATCCATAACTCGCCCATTTTCCGCAAGGAAAAGCTGGTCATTCTGAAGCAATAAGCAAACCATTACCACGGGCAATTTCCGAAAAGGCAGTTTAGCCTGGAGCTTTCGCCCCTCCGTCATATACCAGCGCAGAAGCTGTTCGTTTCTCCACGCTAACAACACACCACAGCTATGCACACGAACCAGCAGGTCCTAATACACACTGAAGCAGTCCATAAGCTGTTGGTCCACTTTTAGCTGCTCCTCACTGTCCATGTTTCCCTCTAAACTCAGACCCACTGGATTTGTACGGTCTCCGGTCTACACTTGGGCATGTCAACCCGTTCTACAAATGTGTCTAAATAAGGTGGATTCTAGCTTTCCCTGCATCCTAGCTACAGAATAGAGGAACCGCTGTACTCACCACTGTCGCCGTAGCAAACTGTAGCTGATAGCAAATTCGTGCTTGAGCTGCCAGACTTTCGCAGTGCGTCCTCCACTTTCGCCGCTGCGTTTTTTAGAACAAGTTCATTTCATTAGATCTATTCACATGTACTGCGTTAGATTGCGGAATTTGCCCGCCGTTTCCTTATCAGATGGCAGCCGTGTCTCAAGTTTCACTCTGGGGAGAGGGACACGGAAAACTGCGTTCTGCTGCCTGGTCCCGCCCAACTCCGCCCTCCACAGAGCTGGCCAGTCAGAAGAAAGTGGGCACACGGGGAGTGGGGGCCATAGCGGAAGAGCCACCCCAGTGAGGCGTTTCAGGCAGAGACCACTATGGACTACAAATGGGGTTTTTTGAGGACGGCAGTATGAGCAAAATAAGTACCCTTTTTTTACTTTGCGCGATCAGGAGTACTCTAGGGGAGTCAAAGACCAAAATATAAACTTGGAAAAATAGCATAATAGGTAACCTTTAAAATTAATGATAGGTCACGACCTGTTTTCAATCATTAATTTAAATAACCATTACAGAAACTCTGAAAACTCTCAACATTATCAGGTGTGGCCAGTTTTTATTTATAACGCATACCTGTCAACTCTCACGCATTTGGTGTGAGTTTAAGCGGCATATTTACGTTCCTCTGCTGTAGTTAGAGTAATTGTTCAATCAATGCATATGTAAGATATTCCTGCGCGAAATTGAAGTCCTTGTGCATAGAGGGGTTGGAAGCAATGGAAATGCTTTAAGACGTTTCAAATGATCTTATTTCATTTGAACGATCATGAAACACATGCATTGCATCCAACCCTTGTAAAGAAAAGTGTGAGCAGTCTGGAGTTGTAATTGGTATGCGTTATAAATGAACACTGGCCACATCTGATAATGTTGAGAGTTTTCGGAGTTTCTGTAATAGTAATTGAAATCAATAATTGAAAACAGGTCGTAACCAATTATTAATTTTAAGGGATTGTTTGAGCCTCCCCTGTTACCAGTTCACGAGCCACCACTGATACCCACTTAGCTATCCAGAGGAAACTTTTCTAAAAGCTCCTGTTCACCATTTCTACCAAAACGAAACACAATTCCGACACCAAGCTACTAAATGAGTTTGTAGCAAAAACATACAAACGGTGTAAGCGTTGCTTATGTGGAGCTAGCAAATCGATAACTTCTACTGGAAATCCGAATCCAACCTCCACTTCTTTTCCAGCTTTTTATTAGCCAGAACAGTTTTCAAAGGTGGACTTTTTCTGGCACGGCAATGCGGAGAAATTGTTTGTTATATGAGACATGTTATAGTGCGTTTCGCGATCGCTTTCACCGTTGTAGGATCAGAGAGCTAGCCCACACCACGGCAAATTACCCGGCTGACCCCGGTCACGGATAAGTAAAACGATCATTTCACAGCAGCAGTAAAAAACCAACACGTAACCTAAGCTCCGCAAAGCCTGAGTCTGGTCTAACTGCAGCCTTATCAGCCCAACTTTGCAGACACGCACAACACCTCTCCGGTTAGCTTCAACTGTAGCGGATACGGTCAGGTAACGTATGATGAAACTACCACCTTGATGCAAAGTAACACAAGCATACCAATCTGAATTACTGCATATAAGTTCACCAGGAGCATTTCTAAGTAGCACGGAACATGAACTAACATGCGGTAGTAACCGAGCAGTCATCAGAACGACAGAGTTGAGGCAATCATTTAACCCATTAGGCTCGACACAGTTCAAAGTGTGTATCCAGAAAGCTTCCCGGTGGAGCAATTTCTGGACTATGTCTCCGCCCCTTGAAGACACCCACACTTTTTCAATCCCCCAGAATTTCAGAGACGAGACTGACCCATGATTGACTTCGGCGTAATGACGTGCGATAGCATAATCCATATTTCTTGTACGGATAGCAGTCTTGTGTTCAGCTATGCGCTGTTTTAAGGCTCTCTTGGTTTGGCCAGACCAATGGCCAGACCAAGAGAGCCTTAAAACAGCGCATAGCTGAACACAAGACATAGTCCAGAAATTGCTCCGCCGGGAAGCTTTCTGGATACACACTTTGAACTGTCGAGCCTAATGGGTTAAATGATTGCCTCAACTGACTTGTTTTCTATAATTTACGCACGTCTTCATTTTTCTATTTTGTCTTTGTATTTGTGTTATGTACAGAAGGCAATATTACCATTTTGGTGGTTTTCTTTCTTGATGCTATGAAATGTGTTTCCATTACCATGTTATTTTACCATCGCATGCGCACCTTGTATTTGGTATGATGTAATTTAGGGGAGGGTATTTAAACCCCCCGGTGCGTCATCCTTCATGCATCATCTGACTCTGAGGAAGACGTCAGTGGATGTCGAAACGTCAGCCCTTTCAATAAAGAGATTTTGTCCTGAGCTCTGTGTGCTCGAGCTTTTGCTTTTTACCGAAATAGTCCTATGTGGTTTTTTTCGGTAAGGTGCGCTTTTTTCTGCATTGACTGTCCATGCTGTTGAGCACCTCTATAGTCCTTTTCCATAGTGGGCTTTGAGCGCGTCTGGTCTACTCCTCTATGTGTAAAAGTTGTGTTTGGTCTTGAGACGTTTGGGAGTTTTTTTTTCCTCACAGAGTTTAAGAGCAGAGCCAGTCTATGTTAGCTTACCTCTCGGCATGTTTCCTCTTCAAGTGCCTGGTGAAAGTTGACGTTGTACCGGCCAGGGTTGGGTTCAATTACTTTTTTCATTTCCAAATGATTGTAATTGTCCAGTAATTACAATTACTTTCTGGACAGAATGTTCAATTACAATTACAATTGCTTTCAATGAAAAATTCAATGAAAATTTAATTACAATTACAGAAGTAATTGTAATTGAAAAAAGTAATTGAACCCAACCCTAGTACCGGCAGTCTCGGTCAGGGCGATTTGACAAAATCTGCACACAGCAGAAACCTTTTTTTTCTTTGTTATTTCGCATATAGATTCTTTGCAATCTGTAGAGGAGAACCTTATAATAGATGAATTAGCTGACATTTTTACTGATTCACTGGACTAATTCGTTGCGCATATGTTGTGAGACGAGACAGAGAGACGGGACGGGAGACCGCGCAGGCAGGGAAAAATATACATTGCAACATGTTTTTAAAATAGATGCCCCTTATTGGCTGCATTTAAAGAAGGTTGCATAGTAATAATGAGGCTGTACCAGGACCAGCTGCTTGCCTGGATTTTGAAATCCCCTCGAGACTGTTATGTCCGAGACCAAGACAAGACCAAGACCAGAGAGTGTCGAGACCGAGACAAGACCAAGACCATGTAAAAGTGGTCTCAAGACCGGTCTCGAAACCAAGACCAGTCTTGAGTACTACAACATTAGGTTCTGGGTGATATTTGCCAACACTTCATTATTTAGTGTCACTATGCAAAGTTATGGAATATCTGTGAGCATTTCATAGCTAAACTTTGACCATATTTATTTTTATATACAGGATTGTATTTTTTTTTTATTTATGTAATGTTCCTTTAGAGTATAAAATGCAAGACTTCCTTGAACCAAATTATGATAAGAGAGAGGCCACCAGATACAAGAGGCCCTACTGCACTGGAAAAACACACATCTTTTGTGATGAATGCAACATCCACTTCTGCTTTGTGCCACAAAAAACTGCTTCAAGGCCTCTCATTGAAAATGAGTGAAAAGATAAAAATATCCACAACCTGATGTCTGTTCCAATTGTTTGTGTGATCAGTTGCTACATGTGGCCTACTATGTTGAAAAATGCATTCATGATATTTTACTGACAAAAACATCAAAACTGATGTCTTGATTTCATGTTACCCAGAATCATACATATATGAAGTTGTTCATGTTCAGACCTGCACACAGACATACACACACATGCAGACATCCACTTCCAGATGTTAAAAACATATCCCATTTTTCTTAAGTTTTAATGACATTTCACGCCCATTCAGTCATGGCGTCCATTGTAATGGACATGTAAAAATACTAATAAAAAATTGACTTGGCAAAATGTCTTTTTACCATGCATTTTTATATTGGAGAGGAGTAAAAAGTAACAGGATAAAAAAAATTTTTTGCTCAGCAAAAAAAAATCAGGTCTGAAGGGGTTAATAATCTTATGTACCATAGAGGATAAAATCTCTAAATTCTTTGCCATTTTAAGTTGAAAATGTTATTCTTAAATTGTTCAACTATTTCCCCGTGCAGGTTTTCATAAAGTGGTTAAGCCCTTACCATATTTACTTATGAAATACTTTTTATACCCACTGATGTTACTGACCTGTTGTTTAATTATCTGTCATGGTTTTTGGAGGCTGGCGAGTTTTCTTTGTTACTCTCGTCCGGGACGATATCGTTTTGCCCACAGTCGGATTCTTTGGGCAGCTGGCATCAATTGTGGGCGGCGCCCGGACTCTATTTAAGCCCAAGTTCTGCCTCGCCGCCTTTGCTAGAGTGTCAGTGTTACCATTGCACTGTAGCCCGCAAGATCTCTAGCTAGAGAAGAGTTGAGGAATTATTTGCAAAAAAGGAAAGCGTTAGTTAGTAAAGGGAATCTTTCTCTCCCCTTTCCTCTTTCTGTGCACCGTCTGGTGCTGTGTCTTTTTATCTTGGTTTCCGAGATTTTTCCTTTGTTTCGTACTGTCTAGCTCGCGCTGCTTCTTTATTTCACTCGGACTAGATTTATGTCCTTTAGAAGCGCGAGTCTCTCTGTCCTGTTTTGTCTGTGTTTGTCTCTCTTACAGTCCTGTACTTCCTTTCGTTCCGGCCACTGCATTTGGCGTCTCGAAACACCAGCCATCATATAATTAGCTGTGAGATGCTCTGCAAGTTGCCAATTTTTTTTGAAACATTGCTGTCATCAAATTCAAAATGAGCTGATATTTTTCAAATAACATAAAATATATCACTTTCAACATTTGATATGTCATCTTTTTCCGATTTTCAATTAAATATCGGGTTTTAATTGATGTACAAATCATTACATTCTGTTTTATTTTCATGTAACACAGTGTCTCAAGCTTTTCTGGAAATGGGATTGTAATTTGCTAAGCAAAAACCTAGCAGGTTGATCTAACTGGGTTTTAACGCTTGAACTTTTCTATTTATTTTATAATCGCAAAGACTTGCAAGTCAAATTAGCCAGTTATGAAGCAAAATTCGTATCACATGATATACTGTATCTGGTCAGTCCCCATGCAGAGCTCTGGTTGTGCAGAGCATTCACGAAAAAGAAAACACCACCCGGAATCGTTGACTGATCTCTTTTTTTTTTAAAATTTAATAGGTTTAGACCATTTTGAATGAAAAACCTGTTATAGATAATTGCTTGTTTTTTGTCCATTATTTTGATAAATGATATTTTGAATTTTTGGATGGGGAAAAAAACCAGCAATATTGCATATGGATACTGACAAAAAGAGAAAAAAGTTCCCCTAAATGTAGCTTATTATGAAGTAAGTAAATAACTGCCAAGTCAGTTCTGAAGTCAGACGAGAGCTTAATCCCAAAAAATACAGTTTTCTGTCTTTCCCTCAGAATCTGTTTTTTTGTTACTTACTAGGTTTTACCATATCATTCACGCTCTGCGTATCAAGGATATGTGCAATACCTGCTTTTATAACACATTCAGCTTCAACTTGGCAAAATTAGCTTTAGCATCTATGCAAATCTGATAATGAGTCCAAATATGGTCCTTGGGGAAAGAAATGTGAGGAGCACGCAGGAACAAAGAGGGGAGGTAATAGCGTACAGTCCCACCAGAGGTGCGGCAGCATAGCCACAAAGACCAAGGATCTTCAGAGTTCTGAAACTTACACACCTGGGGTCTTGAGTGAGCACTAGAGTTCTGATGTGTTTCATCTTCCAAAGGACCAATCATAATCTGCTCAGGTGGGATGTGAAAACCTCACATAGTACCTTGAACCCTGTTAATGACATCATGTTTGAGTATGATTAAACTGTCCATTGTCCAAATGTGAATTTAGCCTTTTTACATGTGGAAATGGCAATTTCAACTGAATTTAACACTTTCACGTGCTGGGAAATATCCACATTTTCAGATGTGACTGGATTTTTGTATGTAAACCTAAATTTCAAATGAAAAAAGAATGAGAATCAAAGGAAACCAGGTAAACATGCATGACTAATTTTCTTAAAGTTCTTAATAAGCGTTTGCATATCTCTTGTGTTTTTTCTAAGGGTCAGGTAGAAGTAAATGATTAAGTACATGCATTTTTCTGCTCCTTGTTCTGTCTTTTGCTGGAATCAACATTTTTTTTTGCCCTAGTTTTCTATGTTTTCCCTATAGGGAATTCCCCATCCCTGACATTGAAAGATTCTCAGTTGGTTTGGGAGAGCCTGTGCTTTGCAGAGACTGAGATGGCAGTTCACCACTGGAGCACCATGTTCCAGAAAACTGCACATAGTGAGATTCCAGTGTGACCAGTGAAGGGACTTGCTGCTGGAATTGCTGTTGAAGGAAGGGAGAGATTTACTCATTTCAAGGGTTTTTTCTGATAATAATTTGCGTGGAAAAGGTCAAACATTAAAAGAGATGAGATGACTTGCTCCTGAGGTATAACCGTTGCTGCCCTGTGGGCATGGAGAGGCTTTCTCCCCATTTTTTTCCCCTTCCAACAACTTGGTTAGCAAATAGCCAAATTAAGTCACGAATCTGTTCAAATAAAGGCGGCGAGGTTTTTTTTTGGGGGGGGGGGTTCATTCCTGTGGGTGCAAACTGAAATAAACCTATAGGCTATGCTAAATAGCTAGCTAGCTAAGTAAATTGTTTTATATCCAAAGTTAATACATAAAACTGAGTTATTTTTGAGGACTGTGCTTCTCTTGAATGGTTTTCTGTTGCTAATTTAGCTAACAAGCTTTTGCTAGAATTTCAAGGCCAAGAAATCAAATTGCTTGGATATTTAGTGACAACTTGGGTTGGTTTCATACAGGGGTGCTTGTTCTTAGAGTGTACTAAATAGGGACTGACATTTTGCTGGAGGGCTTTTGCACTTAATGTATACACACACATATATACACACACACACACACACACACACACACACACATCTGAAATTCAAAAATTTTTTTTTCGTGCCCTTCTGGCCATTGTGGCTTGATCAGCTCATCAGAGTCAAGTTGTGTTCTTTGAGCGCTTAGCCACAACCTGCGCTGGGATATCATGTTAAGTTAGCTCACATAGTAAGTGAGTCGCTCACTCTGCCCACTGGAAATAAATACTGACATTTACCAGCATTTTTTTTCTCTTTCGGTCTCTCTTTTTTACCGCATAAACATATTGCTAAGTTAGATATTTAGGATCCCCTCTGGTTGCTGTGCCTGGATCAGCTTTTTAAAGTCAAGTTGCGTCTCTTCAGTGCTTAGCTAACATAGTAAGCGAGTCATTCTCTTGGCTTGTTTGAATAATTAACGATTAATGTTAACTGGGGTTTTACTCTTTTTCGGTTTGCCTTTTCTATCGAAGGGCACTTATGCGTAAAAATATTGCTAAGTATGATATTTTCGTGTTTTCTTCTGGTTGCTGTGCCTTGATCAGCTCCTTAAAGTTTAGTTGCGTGTTTGAGTGCTGAGCTAAAACCTGCTGTGGGATATTATGTTTAGTTAGTTCTCATAGTAAGCGAGTCGTTCATTCGGCCTGTTTGAATTAATTAAAGTTTACCAGGGTTTTACTCTTTTTTGGTGTCTTTTGGTTGTAGTTCCCGTTTGTGGCTGGCCAGCTAATTATGTACTCTTTGCATTTTTGACTTGGGATCTGGGATTTGGTGTTTAGCTAGCAGGGCAACAGTAATTGGCATTTATTGTTTATCACATAACTGGGTATTGGAGGCACTCATTTCAGAGCAGTATCTAGAAAAGCCAGTCTGTGATTATCGAGATTCTAGGTAAAGCTATGTGATATTGTTAGATTAGTATATTCATAGTACGGGGACTGTCTAAAATTAAGTCAGCCGGCTGAGTGTTTATTCCATATCAAGTTTGTATCTCTTTGGTATTTCATTTTTTTAAACTGGAACTAAGCCCCTGCTAAAACAGGCTTATTATCCATTTACTTAGCCTCCCCATAGTTTCTAATGTGACTGCTGCTCAGGTCCGCTCAGGTTTATCAATCGTGGTTCTTGTGCTTCTGTCTTAATAATTTTCTTTGCTAATTAGGGTGTGACAGGTCAAAAGGTAGGGGTCCAAAATGTGGCCAAAACTATGTGACAGTTGCAGAATCATTGCACTTCTGGAAAGAGATTTCCAGGGTGAGTTTGTCACCCGGTGCCAGCTCATTGACCATCTGGAGAGCAAAATCCTTGATCTTCAGAGCCAGTTGGCGGCACTACATAGTTGGCAATTGGTAGAGTTCCCAGAGGAACTGGGTAGTAAGTTGTTTCGATAAATGGTGTGTACTCCACAGCTGGGTAGGGGGTGACCCCAGAGCAGGCAGGGAGAGAAGTTGGGTGACTGTAGGATGTCAGCGCAGGGAAGGGGGTGCATACCATACAGCGACAGCTTTTACAGAGGTTGAGGTGTCCAATTGATTCTAGCCCTTGCAGGAACTGCACTTGGCTCCTGATCCCCGAGAGTGGAGAGACTGATGAGCCTCAGGTCACCCTGTTGGCCTCTTCCCCCCAGAAAAGTGAGTTTGTAATAGTGGGGGACTCAATTATTAGAGGGATAGACAGCATAGGCTGTTCGCGCAACGAGGAATCTCGTATGGTGTGTTGCCTGCCTGGTGCCCAGGTAGGAGACCTCCTGGAGTGTGCAGACAAGCTCCAGGGCAGAGCAGGGAGGGATTCAGTTGTCATGGTCCATATTGGGACAAATGACATAGGTAAGGGTAGGTTTGAAGTTCTGCAAGATAAATTTGTGGAATTGGCTGAAAAACTTGAGGGCAGATCCTCCACTATAGTGTTCTCCGGGATTCTAGCAGTACCACGTAGGAGCAGAGGGAAGCTGAATTTTATCAGGAGTTTAACATGTAGCCATGAACCTTTCTTAACCAGGGCCAGTACAAAGCAGGCTTTGCAAAATATGTGAAGGTAAAGCCTGGATCGGTACCAACTGTCCATGACTCAACAACAGAAGTGGAAGTTGTAAGTTTTTTTGTTTTGTGTTACTTTACTGCATAAGCCTACCAAACGTGATAGCCCGGTGAATGTAGCTGTGGCACTGCGGCTACCATAGCTAAGTTACTGTTGCTAATGTTTGTGTCCTAAATATACAAGAGTAGGAGCTGCCGGATAGCTCACTCGGTAAAAGCATCGTGTTGCAACGCAGAAGTGACTATCACGTCGCGGGTTCAATCCCCGCCTTGTACCAGCCGCCAGTGGTCGGCAGCTTTTTCAGAGTAGGGCACAATTTGCTATTGCGCTACAGGGTTGCAAATTGGGAAGGGACTGCCAGGGAGGGAAAATAATAGTTGCCTTGTTCGTTGCTCAAACGCCTCCTGTTGGCCAGACGGGCGCTTCGTCAGGAAGATTCTAAGCCTGTTCATGTCCAGGTATCCTCCGCCCTCGTTCTGACCTTGCGAAGATTCAACCAATGAGTGTATAAGAAGCAGCAGGCTGACAGGCGCGTGCTTCGGAGGAGAGCCGTGAACTGTCTTCACTCTCCTGAATTGGCAGCAAGGGGTCGCATATGAGAAAGCCTTGTACATAGTTCACCAATTGGGCATTCCAGATTCAGGTGGGGTTGGGAGATGCCAAATTTAAAAAAATATATATATATGCATGAGTAAATAATATCAGGGGACATTCAACAGAAGGTGTGTGAACATAAACCTCATTTGAAGCTAACTTATACTGGTTTATAATTTGGATGCTTGGTACAACTGTTCATGGTAACGGAACTTGATGTCAGTAAAACCTATATTGCAGGGTAAAGTTTGTCTCTGTCGTTGTTATGAATGTTCGGTTACTACCGCATATTAGTTTGCGTGACATACTACTGAGAAAATGCTCCTGGTTAACTTATAGGCAGTAATTCTGATCGTTATGCTTGTGTTGCTTTGATTAGCATCAAGGTGGTAGTTTCATCATAACGGTACCTGACCGTAGCTGCTTCAGTTGAAGCTAATCGGAGAGGTGTTGTATGTGTCTGCAAAGTTGGGCTGATAAGGCTGCAGTTAGACCAGACGTAGGCTTTGCAGGGCTTAGGGTACGTGCTTGGGTTTGTTTACCGCTGCTGTGAAACAATCGTTTTACATTTCCATGACCAAAAATTCGCCATGGTATTGATACTCTCATTCTACTATCAATTATAGTCATCACATATTAAAAACGCGTAATTTCCTACCATGAATTTATGCGTAGATCTGTCTGTCGAAGAATTCAGTTGTCTTTTGGAGCCTCATACAAGATCTCACGGAAATACAATCACTTCAATGGTTATTCAATGGTATCTGCGTAAAAGCAAAGCTATAGTACACGCCCATGTGAAACTCTCCTGGTAATTACCTAATGATTGACATGATTTTTATCCAATTCCAGACAGTGTAAGCTTTCCGCAGTAATTGTAAAACATTGATTGGACCTTCAGAAACTAATTTGAACACTTGCTTAATAGAAGTTAGGTTGTATTCTCACAACTTTGCGCAGCTGAGAATGATAGGATTGCATGGAAAAAAAGAATTTCTGAACCAAGCCTGGAGTGCAGAGCTTATATTTCAGGGATGAAAATGTGATTCTGCGGTGGAAAATGGTAGTTATTCTGAATGGAACAGATTGGAGGGCTAACAGCATTGATTATTTGGAAGAGCAATTCAATGATGGAGAGAGAAGTGTGAGTAAAATTGTCTTTGTAAGGTGTAGCTCTATCTTACTTCTAGTCAGCCAGCTAACTAGCCAGCTATTTCTTATTTTCCGTTTACCACCGTGATCAGAGCGAGTTTGTCACATTGGGCAACAAGTGTAGTATTGCGTATTGCAATGTGCTGGCATATTTGTGTAGCAGGATGATTTATGTCTCCTTCCTGCTTCATAGTGGTTTGCTATGCCTTTTATTTGGCTGGACCCGTGTGGCCAATCACCACATGAGGGCAGTTTATTTAAGGAGGCAGCAGCTCTTGCCCTCTGTTTCTCACCCCTGGCGGTGGCGGCGTTGTTTGAATGGATTGATGCGCGTTTTATTACCATACTGAGCTGTTTCATTTTATAGATTTATACATTGCAGAGTGGTCTCTATGCGGAACGCAGCCTGTTGTCCCGTTGTCTTCTCACTGCGATACGCAAGTTTCGTCTCTTTGTCTCCTTGTGTTTGCTGCTAATGCCTGATCGGTATGTATGACGCGCTGCATGATTTCATTACCTCGTACTTTTATATTAGCGCTTAGAATTGTTATTTTGTGTGTGACAGAGACTTGCTCATCAGGTGGGTTTGTGGCTGGATCAGCGGTGGCGCTGATATAAATGAGAGGCCCTGCTGCTTTGCCTAGAGACCTATTCTGCTTTGCGGCCCCTACAACCAGCGTTACTGTACCTGTGCTCTGCTTTGCGGTCCACTTTGCGATGCGACCTCTACAGACTGCGTGCTTGCCTGCTTTGCTCAGCGGCCTGTGCCGGCTTCTGGTGTCGGCTTTGCTTTTCTTATTTCGCTGCTGCACGTGGACTGGATGAATTGTTTTTCTGGATTTTGCATTGCCATTACGGCTAGCCTCTCTTTTAAATGTACTCTAATTTTATCGGTGTATGCGTGGATTATGGGTCAATTCTTCATGTTAGTGATCATTGAAATGTTATTTATTTCTTTTTTTCCTGTTTTGATTTGTTGACCAGTGAATTAACAGAAATTGATTTTGTTAATCTTGATTTTTCTGTCAGTTAATTTATGTTTGTTTTAGACATCATTACTGGGTTTCCTTTTTTTGGGTTTGTCTCATTTGAGTTAGTTTGGTTGGCAGTATTTATTTAATTTTGTGTATGTTGTGAATTGAAACTGCCAACCATTTAATTTGGGGTATTATTGTTTATTTGTTTCAGTGATTGTGACCCTATTCATACTCTCCCTCTGCTTCCTCTAGTTGCTGAAAGCCGGCAGTGGTGGTGTGGTGCCCTGGTGGTGGTCTCTTTTCTTAAACGCGTGCCATGATTCTCCGGATTTCGTTTATTCACAAGTGTGTGGGTGTGTCTGTGTGTCGGGGTGTTCCTGGATCTTCATTGACCCCTCCTTGACACATCCCCTCTCAGTGCTAAGCCTCAGCACCTGTAAGTGTTCCCCTTCCCTATGTCCTGGTCTGAGTGGTATTGTGATACTTTTTAATTTGTAATTTTGGGTAATAAAGAAATACTATTTTTTTATAAACCCAAACCACGTCTTCTGCTCATCAGTAAAACGAGCCTATGTGCCTTGTGGGATTACTTACTGTAATTAATTTCCTGGGTGAAATTCCCAGGGTGGCGCTGCCTGGCTTGGCGTCATTGAACAAAATTACATCTAAATAAAATTACCCTGCCTTCCCCCTCTTGTGTATGTGCCACATTTGCTTACTGTGACGATCTGTTTTAGAATTTATACCGCATTCAACAAAATAGAATGCCTTGGACTTTCACACGTTTAAAATGCGAACAACTATTACTGTGTCGTGAGTTATACTTGCTCCTTATAGGGTGTGAAAAGTGTCGTTCCAAGCTTGCGTTTCGCTTGGATGATTGGAATTGTAAACAGCAAGCTTACCGTCTGAGTGAAGGTTCTGACTATAAAATAAGCAGTTCCTTTAATGAGTGCGTGTGGTTGCTGATGCGGCTTTGTGGAAAAATGTGTGAAACTCTGAACTTTATCATGGAGAAAAGGTATGTTTTTGGATTGGAGAGGTTACTGGTGACCATTGATGTCCTATATTGCTATACTGCGTCTATATTATAAACTCATGCTAGGTTCAACCAGAAAATCATTCATTCATATTGAATTTCATGATTCAAAAGTTGATTTGTGTTAAAAATATGATTAATTTATGATTTGACAGTGCGCCATTTTGAGGGCTGTGAGTGTTTGGGAAGCCACCTGGAGAGCTGTCTTATTTGGCTTCCTCTTTCGAAGCCAGGGTGCCTATTTCATGATGGCTATTAAGTAGGTATGACAAACTGTAAGGAGTAGCGCTACAACATCATTTCCATTCAAAAAACTAACCAAACATTCATCTTGTTGTGGCTATAAGTCGCTGATACCCGGGATTTTCTCCACGACAGAGAGAATGGCCTCCAATGCATCTATGTCCGTAGCCATTGTTGATTTCGGAGACTACAATTTCAAACTCGGCGCAGCTGTTACATCATCGCTCTCGGCCACGCCTTCTGTTCGTTGGTTGGTCTGGCGTATTTTCTGTGGATGGTAAACGAGGCAGAGCTCCGAGCGATCAGACTGAGTACTGAAGCAAAATGAAATTAAGCGGAAGTACGAAGGCTGGCGGAGTCAGCCTATGAGAAATGGCCCTGTAATTGGGCCCTATTTTAATAATCATAAGGGGACTTATAGTTAAGCAAACATTTTTCCAAGATATTCACTTTTTAAACTAAGAATTATTATCAAAATAATTCTATTAGAAATTGCAACTTAAAACACTGAGTTTCTGTAGCATCACATCAACGGTTGCCATGGCAACGGCTGTTTTAATTAATATATAGATACTTACAGAAACACAGTGATTGAGATAACTAAACAGTGTTTAGTTATAATTTCAGCTGTAATGTGAAGGAAAAAACATTCCTAATGTCACTACAGGGCTTTTTTCCAGGTTTCCATGTTCTAGTATTGATTTTGACCCCTCTAAATCAATCTAGGTGGGAAACAGCTAATTAAATATGCATATTTTGATTTACTCATATTCAGAGGTACATATTGCAAAAAGAGCTCTGTACAGACATAGATCATCACAAAATGAAGAAAACTGCCAAATATGAAGTTAATTAGATGTACAGTTGCGGAGAAATCTGTATTTTCTTGTTGAAAATCTGTATTTTTAGAAAAATGTGATTTTAGTTCAGCATAATAATGTGATTGAAGTTTGACAGTAATGTTCTCAGGCGGAATACATTTAGTATTTTGTTTTTAGTGGTTTCTAGGATTTTTTTTTACCTCCTTAAAAGGCACCAGCTACATCAGTAACTTCCTCTTTTCTTCAATCTCTCTTCCCTAGTTTTATGTGCTTGTCGAGCGTCTATTTGTTTCTTTTTTCAAGTTCGAGTGCACATTTTTCACTCTGTTTCACACGTTTTCTGTCGATTTCATGATAGCCTTTCGTTGAGTGTGCCCCTGCCTTTATACCAAGTTTCATAAGAATGGAGGCAATTCGTCATTGGCCATCATTGAAAGTCACCACATTCATAGCTGTTCCAGCCTTGAAGACAGTGTTCGTGACGAATGTTTCCTTCAGAACACGACTCCATATTATGGACTATTTGAAGGACCACTTCATGCTCTTACCTCAAAACCAAAATTTTGAACCAAAATTAGCATTTTGCTTAGCTATAGGTCCCCTTAAGTGTTCAGTCTAGCCCCGGGATTACACTAGATGCGTGTTCGGTTCGCCTCCACCCTGCTGCGTGTTTGATCCATGCTTTGTCATCCGTCAATACCCACTGGTTGCGTTTTCACTGTATGCCAGGTCTGAACAGCTAGAGAAGCAAGACCAATGAGCAAGCCTGACGAAATCACGCGGTAATAACAGAATCACGCGCGATCGCCTGAGATAACAAGATACATGCTGTGTTAAACGCAACTACAAACAGGCAACTGCTGAGGGAGTTGAAGAACAGTTGACTTGCTTTGATTTGTTTCTTTTTTGAGATTTTTGTGCTTCTACCATGGATAAGTAGCCTATTTATTAATAAATGCTCTTAATTTCCTGTTTTTGTTGGGTTTGTCATTTGTTTGCAAAGTGCTCTGGCAATAAAGTTTACATATTTCATTTATTAATAAAACATGCATTACAAAGACCTAAAAATACATAATCACACAATAACATAACACTAGAAAGGACATGCATAATCATCCATGACTGCAAGACTGAGTTGGTAAGCAGTCTCTAATGAGCTTAAATGTGTAAAAGTTTGCTTTAGCAGCCCTACAAGCCATTTTCACATGGTTCTCAAATCTAAGGTTAGAGTCTAACTGGAGACCAAGATACTTTGTTTCCTGAACCTGCTCAATAGACTGTCCATTGATTTTAAGATTTAACTCATTATTTTGGACTGATGACCGTGCCCTGGTAGAAAAACAAATAGACACTGTTTTCTTTGTATTAAGTGTAAAGCATGAGCTCTTAAACCAAGCAGCAATAGACTGTAAATGATTAGAGAGCTGTACAGAAACAGAAGATGTGGTCTTACCAGACACATACAAGACAGTATCATCTGCATACATCTGAAAACCTGCTCCCACACATGACAGAGGTAAGTCATTGATATATAAACTAAAGAGAAGCGGACCAAGAACAGAGCCTTGTGGGACACCTGTTTTAATCTTCAGAAATGATGACTTCTCATTATTAATGACACATTGTTCTCGGTCGGATAGGTAAGATTTAAACCACTGTAGCGCACCAGCAGAGAAATTTAATTTTGACAATCTATAGAGAAGAATATCATGATTCAGGGTATCAAAAGGTCAAGAAATACAGCCCCTACCACCTCACCTTTATCCAGAAAGGATTTAAGCTTATCTATGAAAAAGCAGTTAGCAGTCTCAGTAGAATAGCGCTGATGGAAGGCAAACTGAAGTGGGTGGAGAAAATCATTTGAATCCAGATACTTAATAAGTTGCTGAGCAACAACCTTCTCAAGTATTTTCTTACTTCGGTTGCTGTCCTAGCCTACAGTGCAAACTGGCGGCAACAAGGAGTGTTTCATTTAAAATTAACCAGATGATATAATGTTGTGTCTGTGTACCAATCGATCTTCTCTGTGCTGAAGTGCAGTGATTGTGCTCCGGAATCAGGCAAAAATAGAAGACTACTGCGCAGGGTTCCAATTTGTTGGATCTGGGACGGAAGAGAAATGCAATGCAGCGGGTCCAGTGTAAGCACACACATTGATTAAAGTGAATCCTATCAGTTGCGCTGCCCTGGCAGAGCGGAGACAGACCAGACACGCATCTGGTGTAATTTGGGGGGAAACGTGTGGCGCAAGTGCATTTAGGGCATGTCCAGATCCATTTTTGCTAGTTAAACGATGGGTTATCTGGGCGTATAGTAAGGTGTTCAGTGCAAAGGGGTTAGATTTTAACTCTTACTTAATCATTGGCGTGTTTTGGGCAAAACATGGAATAAACCAATAAGAAAATAATCTCCCATTCCCTTTAAAAGCCTGGAGTACTTTTCCCATGGCGGATAACTATTATAAGAGCGGACTTTCTGAGTGGTAGGAAAAAAAATTCTTTATTACTTCAAAATGAGGGCTGCTAGCGCGCGAAGTGAAAGCGCGCGAGCAATTCATTGTTTAAAAAGTAGAAACCTGATCACAGTGATCTTCAAAAATAAAATAAAAATATTTTTGAAATGTTGCTCAAAATTATTTTAATCATATCCAGATGTTAAAAATCATACCAATGAACCCAGGGCTGCAGTTGAACTTTATATTATATTACGACTTGTGCAGAAAACAAGCAAATAAAAAAAAGGTTTTAATTCAGGGTCGTCGGGAAAAATTAGTCATTCCCCACCAGTGCATTATTAATGGATTATTAAAAGCAATTAAAATGAGAGCGAAAAACAGCTAGCAAGAAAGAAACTAAACCAATGCTTTATTTGATTACGAACCACAACCCCTTGAATAATATCCAACAGAAGAGAAAAGAACTTGTTTCCGCTTGTCTTACGATTGAACGTCAAGTCGAATATATGGGAGAAATTTGGATTTATCATTGACGGTGATGACAATGTCATCCATTGCTTTTTCTGTCACTTAGGCTGGATTGCACTAACAAGGTGTAACTTTAAAACCAGATTAAATCATGGTTTAAGTTTAAATTCTGTTGCACCAAACTTTAAACCTAGTTTAAAATGAAGATAGATTAAATTTAAACCTCTCTTTAAACCTCAGTTTAATTTTTTACACTAAACCAAGTTTAAATTTAATTCTGTTGCACCAGAACTTTAAACTCCATTTTAAACTGTGATCAAGGATTAAATTTAAACTGACAGTTGGGAGGGTTTAACTTTAACAATGGCTGCATTTTTGAGGTGGATTGAGCAAAATGATGAAGTTCCTCGAAGAAAATTGAGAGACAGGCTCAATCCACTTGAATTTTATGATGAAGGTAAATTTTTGGTAAGATACCAGTTTACCAAGGAGACTGTTTTGAAGCTGAACAGGAAGACTGTACCAACTGTCAAACATGGCAGTGACAGAAATGCAGCTGTACCACCAATGCTACAACTCCTGGTTGCCCTGAGATTCTACGCTACTAGCTGTTTCCAGAGGGTGGATGGAGACCTGTTTGGTCTACACAACTCAACAGTTTGCCAAATTGTCCGCAGAGTGTCTCGGTCCATTGCATCTCTGAAGAACCAGTACATCCGATTCTCTCCAACAGTGGAAACAACTGCTGGTTTCTACAGGCGAGCTGGATTTCCGGGGGTGCGCTGGGTGCTATTGATTGCACACACATCCCGATACAGAATCCTGGTGGTGTGAATGGAGAGCTTTTCCGCAACCGCAAGGGATACTGCTCCATCAATGTTCAAGTGGTGTGTGATGAAAAATCTGAAATAACCAACATTGTAGCACGTTGGCCAGGATCAACTCATGACAGCAGGATCTTTGACAACAGTCAGCTTTGTGCCCTCATCGAGAACCAAACTTATGAAGGCCATCTCCTTGGGGATAATGGTTATCCATGCCGCTCATACCTGGTCACTCCACTTCTGAACCCTCAAACACCAGCAGAGAGAAGGTACAACTCCCGTCACATTGCAGCCAGAGGAGTGATAGAACGACTCTTTGGAGCATGGAAAAGAAGGTTCCCCTGCATTAGAGATGGACTGCGCACAAAGCTGGACACCACCTTGACCATCATTGTCGCAGTTGCAGTTCTTCGTAACTTTGGAAAGAGGCGTGGAGATGAGCTACACTTTTAAGCTGATGAGGACCCACATGAGGACAGAGAGGATGACCAGGAGCACAATGCCGATCCAAGTGGGAATGCTGTGAGGAAAACTCTAATACAAAACCACTTTTCTGAGTAATTAATATGTATATAAATGTTTTTGTAAATAATTGCTGACATTGTGGTGAAAATTACTGCCAACTGTGTCTGGTTAAAAAAATTATTTTGAATACTGCTTTAAGCAATATTAATAAACTAATCTAGGTTACTACACGGTGCCAGACCCACCTGGTCTGTTTGACGGGCACGTCTGGCCCATGTACATGAAACACAAGCACATCTAGACACTACTATACTACACTGGTTAATAGCTTAACCAGTCAACAAGTGTCTTTTTCAAATGGTGAAGCACAGAGAAGATAAACATTGTTGAAAGAAATTTAATTTGTTAATGTAAGGGTTTCCTTGCAGTCCCTCCCCCTTTGGCTGCACCTGTTGCTCGTTGAAGTGGAGGTGAAGTTTAAGTATTTAAGAGCTGCTTTTGCCAATTGGCATTGCAGCTGCATTCTGGGTTTTTATCCCTACCGTGTGGTGCTGCTGCTCCCCTGTTGTTTTTGTGTTGAATAATTGTTATTTTTAAAGTATTTTTATTAAATGTCTTGCTTTTTTTCTATCAGCCTGTGCAAGTGGGTCCCTTTCTTTGCTTTTGGGTACATGGTCCCAGTGCCCGCCAGATTGCAGGTTGCATCCGGTTGGACCAAACCATGACAGTTAAATACTGCAGTGCAGAGAAACAAATTTTAATTCATTAAATCATAAATTCATTCATTTTACAATAGAGGTACAAACAAATCACTGTAGAATATTCTAATTTTATGACAAAAAGGCATCGAGGGTGAAACTATCACTGGTAAGCATTTTCTTTTTTTTCAGCAGCAACACTTCCTTCTGCAGCTTTAATACTTCTTTCTGTAATCGGGCATTTTCAATTTCCATTTCAATCTTCTCTTTTTCTAAAACCAAAATTTCCTGGTGTGTCACGTAGGGTCGCTTGTTTCTCCTGCTGCTGTTCAGATCAGATGAAGATGATGACAATAAAGAAGAGGAAGCAGCACTGTCTTACAGATGCTCTTCTTGCTGCACTGGCTGCAGTGTTAAAACGATCTCTATCAAAACATAAACCAAAATAAATGGTGGAAAAAAAAAATGAATGAATTGGATAGGCCAAATAATAACTGATTATTGACTGAGGTTAAAGTAAAGCGTGATTGGATTATTTACCATCTTCCCCGGGTGAGTCTGAAGTGAGCTGGTTCAAGACGCCGTTGTCGTCATATGGATTTTGTAATGGCTCTATCTGCTGGGGGATGAGGGAATTGATTTTCTCCGCCAGCGGATCATCTTTCTTTGACGGAGGACCTCCTCCTGTGATGAACATCTCTCATCTCACACTTGCCGCATCTTTTTTGGCTTTGGTTTTTAAGTTTTTCTAGCAAACTTAAGCTGAGTGATGTCTCTTTCTTTCACTCCGGTCGATCCGTTAAAACTATCAACCAGTTGCTGCCAAGCAGCACCTTTCTTTTTCCCCATGCTGTTGTCCATTTTCTTGTCTTCTATTATTTGCCCATATTGCTTTATTATTCGGTCAGTTTTTTTCAAAGGAGGAAAAGTTTGAACTTCTATGCTGAGCCATAGTCTATCTGTCAAGCTAACAAGTAACGTTTTTGCTAGCTAGCAACAATGTAACGTTTAATCGGAAAAACAGCCATCGAAACAGTAAACGGTTATCCCCCCTCTCTTTTACATAAGTCCAGGATCCTGACAGCACGCTTCCGATTTATATATTTATTACATATTTAATTAGTCATTTTAAATTCGATATCCACACTTATCTCTTGATTTAAATCAGTTTAAACTCTGTTTAAATATTTAAACTGAGTTTTACTAAACAGAGATTAATTTTAAATGGTGCAACAGAGTTCTGCTTAATTTTAAACATGGATTAACTAATTTTAAACATAGTTTTACTAATCTCTGTTTAGAGCTAATCTAAGATTAAATTAAACCTTGTTGGTGCAATCCAACCTTAAAGTGCTGGTTTTTAGGGCAACTTTGTCAGCCGAACTGTAAATGATAAATCCATTTCCAAATGAAATGAGGAATTTTGCATTTGATCATGGAAATGAGACAGCAGGCGCCATATTAATGGATCAGGTCGGATTCAGTTGGTTTTTCAGATAAGTGCAGATAATGGGTCTACCCTTGCAGGACTTATCCAAACTTCTCATGCACACTTTCAGCACTTCAAACATTCGTTCAGTTACAGTTTGTGTTTTGTGTGATAGACCGAAAATTTGTGCACTATTCAGACATTATATGCCATGAATTTGAGATTTTGGCCGACCATTGTCTCTGAACAGCCACCCTTCCAGGGCGGATCCCCTGGAAGACAGCACGAATTACAGAGTTTGCAAATATTAAAGAGTTCTGGCTTTATCCAGCATAATTTGCAAATGCCTACGTACATAACCTCACATTATGAATCGCAGATTACCAGATGGAATAGGTTCCCTTATGATTAAACTAGCCTGCGTCACAGCATGCTCTGATGTGGGTATGTGGAGCCATCACACTCGACATTCTGACATGTTTTTTTAAATATCTTGAAAATAATCTTTCATATCTAAATTTTTTGCTTGCGTGGGTGCTGCAGTTTGTCCCTGTGTAGTATGTTATTAGCACAGGATAGGCGCTTTTAGGCACTCCCTGACAAAAGCGCATAATACTATCATAATAATGTTCCCTTAAAAATTGCAGTTAAAAGCTGACTTTTGACTGTAGACCAGGGTTTTGTTGGTCTATTGCGCAAGAGCTTCACGCTACCTCAAGACAGCAACAGGCCAGCATTGCACCTGACAAAACCTCATTTTAAAAAACCAACACGCCCATGGGGGCTCAATTTGGTGCAAATGAATTGGCCTTTGATGTAGCGAGGACCCTGGACGGGAAATTGGTATTTTCGTTGGTCGTAAAGTAGCAAAGACACTTGCGTTACATTTTGTGCCCCACTGTGTTTGGTGAAAGATAGAGGCCATTGTGTGCCTGTAGAAGTCTTGTGGAGTCTATCAATATTTCTGATGAGAACGCTCAATATATTGGCCATTTAAATTTAATAAAGCTAATTGCAATCAAACATGGCTATGTTCAATCACCTGAATCTAATAAGGTTCAAGTTTTCAAGTTTAAGTTTATTAAAGCCCTTTAAAAACAACAACAGCTGATTAAAGTGCTGTACAATTCAAATATATATAATAAAACAGACAAATAAAATAAAGTGAAAACAATTAAAAGCACACAAGACAATAAAAAAACTTATATGGAGTGAAATACAAGAGAATAGAAATGAGTTTTCAGGATGGATTTGAAGATGGGCACAGAAGGGGCCAGCCTAACACGAAGAGGGAGTTCGTTCCACAGTTTGGGGCCAATAACTGCAAAAGCCCGATCACCTCTGCTTTTAAGTCTTGACGGAGGGATGGTGAGTAGTAACTGGTCATTGGACCTCGGTGCCCTCGGGGGAGCTTATTTTGTTAGGAGGTCTGAAATGTAAGGTGGAGCCAGTCCTTTCAGAGATTTAAAAACAAATAATAGAATTTTAAAATCAATCCTAAAACGAACAGGGAGCCAGTGAAGAGCCGCAAGTACGGGAGTATGTGCTCCCCCTTGCGTGTTCTTGTTAAAAGATGGGCAGCAGAGTTCTGGACTAGTTGAAGACGGGATAAGGAGGAGGAGCTTATGCCAGCATAAAGAGCGTTGCAATAGTCAAGGCGGGAAGAAATAAAAGCATGTATTGCAGTTTCAAAATTTTTGGAGGATAAAAAGTGCTTTACTTTTGATAGAAGCCTTAGGTGAAAGAAGCTGGATTTCACCACAGAGTCACTATAAGGTACTATAAATGTGTGAATTACTTTGTTTCACAGCTATGAGTGTAACTGGTGATTAAGAAAATGAATAAATTATCATTTAAAAACTGTTTCATTGGTTTTTTTTTTTTGTTCCCCTTGTCGAATAGTACATTATTTCATATTCTGAACCACTCAGAGAGAGAAATATACAACAAAAGAGGAAATTGTGAAGGGGGAAAATAACTATTCATACCACTGCAATAGTCTGGAGTATTTTTCTAAGGCTCAAGGACTTAGTGGACCTGAGTTAGAGCCATTATCTGCAAATGGAGAACTTGGAGCAGTATTGATTCTTCCCAGGTGTGGCAAGCCAATGAAAATTCTTCCCAGTAGGAATCAATAAATCATACTTAACTGCAGACCTCACTTGCTTTAGATAATGTGGGCATTTATAATTCCACCATTAGAAAGAGAGTGGGTAAAAGTTTTATCCATGGGAACACTGCAAGAAGAAAACCACTGCTAATCAAAAGGAACATAAATTTGTATCTCACATTTGACAAAGACGATTGGATGACTCAAGACTTTTGGGAAAATATTAGGTGGAATGATTGGTTAAAAGAGGAATTTTTCTGGAAAACCTGGGTCCCACTTCATTTGGTGTAGAGCCATAATTCCAGAACATCTACAGCATCATACCAGTGTCCATAGTGATATACCATCTTTCAAATGTGATGGTGGTTACATGATGAATAGGGGATTCCTTGCCGCTTTAAGGCCTGGGTCACAATTGACAGAATCATGAATTTCGCTCTCTACCAGAAAATCCTGCTGGAGAATGTTGGTTTGTGATCAAATGGGTTGCGCAGCAAAACAATGGCCCAAAGCGCCGGATCACGTCCACCTTCGAATGGCTCAAAAAAAAAGATTTGATTTGCCCAATTAAACTCTGATTTCAAACCCATCGAGATGCTCTGGCATGACCTTAAACTATGGTTGAAAACCCTTCAGAATGACTGAATTAAAGCAATTCTGCGGTGAAGAGTGGGCCTAAGGTCCCTCACAGTGAGTAAACAGCTGATCTGGGGGGAGGGGGTGAGTAATAACTGAAATTGGATGGCTGATATTGGTATTGGATAAAATTTTTCTTCAATAAATGAAATGGTAATTTTAAAATTGTGTTTTGTGTTTCCTCATGTCTAATTGTCTTGCATTACATTTGATGTTATGATCTGAGCACATATTGTTTGACAAATATGCAAAAATACAGGAAATTGGGGGGGTGGTGGTGGGGGGGGGCGGCAATTATTCTTTCAGAGCTCTGTAAATGAAAGAAGCAGACTTGAATGCTGATAATGTACTTGAGCAGGGGTTATACGAAAGGAGGCAGAGGTAAGCAGCCTTGGCAATGTAACAAGCTTTTAAAGAATTGAAACATCTTCAATTTATTGTTTAATGTCTAAAATCAAAATACAGTAAAAAGTTATCACACTGCTCTGAGTTGCTGTACTTAAAAGGATATTTATCTCAATTAACAACAAATACAATTTCTTGTTTTTGAAAATGGCTCTGATATTAATAACAATTTATCTTGCTTTGATTACACGGATTGCCACCCAGTGATCAGCTGATTTTTGTCATATCTTCCGCTGGTGGAATGTCCTTGATTTGCAATGCGTTTCAAAAATGTTTTGGCGAAGGCAAAAGTATTCTGGTGGAATAACAAATGAATGAATTTTACAGAAATAAATGATTGCAGTTCATTGCGGAGTCCTCCATGTTTCATAATAATGATAATTTCATAATTGTAATGAAAAGTTTTATTACTCACTTCTCTGGGATTCAGATATAGCCAATTCCAAGCAGCCCAGCATATCAGAGAGGAAGCAATATCTTGGTCTGGCTTACGGTTAAAAAACAGTAAAACAGTCAGTGTTTCTCCTAAATAAAAATATCTGCTGTAAAAAAAAAACGATTTGTCCCCGTCCTCTTCTTCCTTTTTCCCCAGTGATTGGGCAGCCCTTTCTTTTCAGTCTTGTTTCAGTCTCAACTCCCCTGTTGCCTATCCTCACACAATATTTCACCAGCAGATTAGCTCAAGTATTTCATTTATTAGCAAGTCTCAAGCTACCAACCAGGTGTGATGAAAAACCTGTCAGTATAATGTGTGATACGGTAAGGTGGTACACTCAAAATGATGAGGTGGATAACAGCCTGTTTAAGGGTGCTAAATCATCCATGATACAGTGAGGGTAATGCCAGCTTCCTTTGGCTCAGTAGATTGCAGTTTGTTTCTTGTTAGGTCCAGCAAACAGTTAGGTCCATCTTTGTTTGACCCTGTTCACAAAGCTGCGCCCTACTGAGCCCTTGGTTTTCAAACCACTTTCCCCATCCGCCTCAAAAAAAAAAAAAATAATTGAGCAGTCTATTTCCTATCTGCGACCTCTTTCTAAATGCTTACCTCGGGCCAGTCATTTCAGAGTATCTCCTCAGCACTTGAACTTTTCCATTCATGTCTCATTTAACCTTCCTTTAACCCTTCGCTGCGGAGCAAATTCTCAGGGCCCGTAACTGAGATGTTTATCTGCTAGCGCTGTCAAGGGCAATAAAGCTGACAGTTTAATTAACATGAAACAAGGAGGACAACAGGTGCTTGCAGAAAATTAGCCTCGCACTGCAATAATTGTGCAACCACTGCAAGAAAGGATTTTGAAATTAACCTTGAAGCCCAGCACTTACAGAATACACAGAGTAAATTGGTGTATTTACAGCAAAGTTGTATTAATGACATTTTAAATTTTCAGGATCAAGTTTATTTTTACAGGAGTGTAAAAAAATTTGATAAATTGTATTCTCTCAGCTAAATTTTAGTTGTCCCACCATTTTTCTTTTTGTCCACAATCTATCCCGGTTATTCCTGATTCGGGTTGCAGGTTTGCTGGAGCCGGTCCTTGGAATTATTTAGCAAGACCCAGGCATAAAGTCTGGATTGCTAACCAATCTTTTAAAGACATGGACAATGTTCATACCTATGGGCAATTTTAGAGCCTCCACTCTGCCTAGTGTGTGTATTTTGACTGAATTTCAAAACTGGAGTACCAAAAGGAGGCCCTGGCAGACATGAGGAGAACAGGTTAAACTTTGCACAGAAAAGTCCTGGCCCACATCACACTTGGCATCAGCATGCCATGAGGAGATTCACTGCAACGCTCTCAGCGTTTTGATCTGTTCACTTTCGGCTTAAATTCCATAATTAATTTAATCAATTATGCACCCAATTAATTAATACGTTTCACCTTACTCGTTAAGTTACTATTTAATTATGAAGCTTAATAAGGCAAATGCACTGAAAATACAAGGCTAATTCCAAAAAGTTGGGACGCCGTGTAAAATGTAAGTAGAAACAATGCAATGATTTTCAAATCATTTGAACTTTATATTTATTTGAAAACAGTACAAAGACAATATATCAGATGTTGAAACTGATTTTATTTCTTTTTGAAAAATATCTGCTCATTTTGAATTTGATGACACAGCAACATGTTTTAAAAAAGTTGGGACAGGGCAATAAAACACTGGAGAAGTTGCATGCAAAAAAAAAAACAAGTGGCAGAACATCTCGCAACTAAATAGACTAGTTAGCAACAGGCCAGAGACATGACTGGGTATAAAAAGTCTTTCATAAGTAAATATGGCGAGGACCTCTCCACTCAAAGAAAGACTGCATGGGGAAATAGTTCAACAATTTAAGAATAGCGTTTTCAACTTAAAATTGCAAAGAATTTGGAGATTTTATCCTTATTGGTACAGAATATCATTTAAAAATTCTGGGAATCTAGAAAAATCTCAGTATGCGTGGGACAAGGCCAATTTTGAATGCTGTGATACTGAGGTCCTCAGGTGGAACTCCACTAAAAACAGATGCATTCTGTATTGGAAATCCCTGCATGGACATAGGAACACTTCTGTAAACCATTTTCAGTTAAGGCAGATCGTCACTGCACCCACAAGTTAAAACTCTGCTATGTAGAGATAAAACCACATATAAACGAGAAACACTGGCTTCTTCTCTGGGTCCAAGCTCATTTAAAATGTACTGAGGCAAAATGGATAGTTGTCCTGCGGTTTGACAAATCAAAATGTAAAATTCTTTTGAGAAATCATGGATGCCACGTCCTCTGGTATGAAGAGAGGGGCCATCCGGCTTGTTAACAATTCAAAAGCCAGCATCCATGATGGTATGGGGGTGAAATAGTACACATAGCATGGGTAATTTGCCCATCTGTAAGGAGACCATTAATGGTGAACGATATATACACATTTTGGTGCAACATTTACTGCCATCCAGATGCCTTTTCAAGGCAAGGCCTTGCCCATTTCAGCAACGCCATGCCAAACACCCTAGTCTGCACTTATCTGTCATGGTTTAGGCGTGCGTTTGTTTGTTGGACCTTTCTTTGTTCTGTCTTCCGGGACAATATCGGATTTCTTTTGCATCAAATTCCTGGCCCAGCTGGCTGATTGAGCTGGGGCGGAGTTTTCCGGACTCTATATATATGGCCGGGGGTTCGCCAGGCCTATCGCTAGAGTGAGTGTTTGTTTCTAGCACTTCAGCCGAAGATATCTCTAGTCAGTTTTCCTAGTGACTTGTTATCTTCCAATTATTGTTAGGAATTGCTTCTTTTAGAAGTTTTTTCTCTTTTCTCTTTGTTTATTCTCTCTCGCATTGCTTCCGTGTTGCGGACTTTTATTAAATCCTTGGAAGCTTGAGCTTTTACCGGAGGTGTGTACCTCCTTTTGTGTTTGTCTCTTATCTGGGCTGCTCTTTGTTCTTCCTCTCACTGGTCGCTGCACCTGGCGTCCTATCACCGTCCATTACAGCACACTCTAGCCAACGTGGAGTCGTCAGCCACGGCTACGATAGAGAAAGTTTTGGCGGATAAACAAGCAACTTGTCTACCCTGAACAGTCGACAGGCTGAGTTGGCGGAGCGAGTCCGCCATCAGGACGAGGCTTTACAAAAACAGGGGAGCGTCCTGTTAAGTCTCACTGATAGTATTCGAGCCTTGTCCACTCAAATTACACAGAATGTTGCACAAGCACAATCTCTACACTCTCCCCGTGAGCCCAAACTCCAGCTACCCCCAAGATATGGAGGCGAGGCAGGGAAATGTAAAGACTTCATCGCTCAGTGTGAAATATTTTCCAAAGCTCAGCCTTCGCGTTTTGTAAATGAAGGGTCTCGGGTTTCATTTATTTTATCTCTGTTGACTGACACAGCCCTTACTTGGGTCGGGCCACTTATTCAATCTAATTCACCGGTCATGAGTTCAGTGGAGACTCTCATTAGGGAGATGGTGTCAGTGTTTGATCAAGATGTGTGTGGGCAAGACGCGGCTACGCATCTAATGCATCTTAGGCAGGGTTCCGAGAGCGTTGCTGAGTTTTCTATAGCCTTTCGCTCTCTAGCTACAGAGACGGGCTGGCCAGAGGCGCCTCTAATGACTGTTTTTATTCATGCCTTGGCAGAAGAGGTTAAGGACGATCTGGCTACATTAGAACCCTGTACTTTTCTGGATTCGTTGATTCGCACTGCTGTGTGAATTGATAATTGAATTTGTGAGCGCAACAGAGAAAAACATACTGCTTTAGCTCTCGCTGACAACGGGGCTAATCTTCCTTGTAGTATGCATATAGCTCCTATTCCGCCCACTGAAATTTTCACCCCTGGGGAACCTATGCAGGTCGATGGCTCATATGTGAGCTGGGCTCGTAAGCCTGTTCGTACATTATCTGCTATAACTGCTACAAACCGGGACATATTCGCCCACACTGCCCTGAACTTAAGGCAAACGGAAAGTCCCTCTAGCTGTATGGGGGGCTATAGGGACAGACCCAAATTCCCTTCCGAACCTTGATTCTCATAGAATTAACTGTGGGTAGACAGATAATTCCTGTGGAGGTTTTTTTGGACTTGGGGGCCGTGGATTGTTTTATGGATGCGGAGTGGGCTGAGAGGCATTCTATTCCTATACGCCCTCTGCTACACTCACGCACTGTTAAATCTTTGGACGGTCGCCCGCTAGGTTCTGGAATTATAACTGAGGTCTCTGAGGCACTAACTATGTTTGTTCCCTTTGGTGGCCATTCTGAGGAGGTCCGATTATTTATTATTTGTTCCCCTGTTTTTCCTGTTGTTTTAGGACACTCGTGGCTACGGAAACATAAGCCTCATAATCGTTGGGGTAGTCAGACTAGCCCTATTGTCCAGTGGGGCGCTAATTGTAGGTCCCACTGAAGGGAGAGTTTGACGTTTAGTCCCGGGCATCAACCTAGGGGGGAGGCTGATGTCGCGAGTGATTCTGAGGAGTTTGTCTCATACAGCCCTCCTAGTCGGGAAGAGGAGGCGGAGGAAGGGTTGGAGTGGGATCCTCAATTTGACTGGCGGCAGCCAGAGGATGATTGTGATTTGGATGATCTCTCTGACTGTGATCCGGTCATGGAGATGGCGGGTCCCAAACAGGTGGAGAGTTTGGGGGTTGCTTTGAATTGTTATCTGCCTCCTAACGTTCCTAGTGATTATGCTGATCTCGTGGAGGTTTTTAGCAAACAACGAGCCTCGACTTTACCTCCTCATCGCCCATACGATTGCGAGATCAATCTCCACCCTGGTACTACTCCTCCTAGGGGTTCGCTATACTCGTTGTCAGGGCCTGAGTGTAAGGCCATGCGAGAATATATTCAGGAGGCTCTTGCTAATGGTTTTATTCGGCCATCCACTTCTCCTGCCAGAGCTGGGGGTTTTTTTTGGGGGAAAAAAAGATGGCGGTCTGAGACCCTGTATTGATTATAGGGGTTTGAATAAGATCACCATTAAAACCCGATACCCCCTTCCGTTGATTAATTCCGTGTTTGAACGTCTGCAGGAGGCGTCATTTTTTACCAAGCTAGATCTCCGGAATGCTTATAACTTTGTTCGCATTCGGGAGGGGGACGAATGGAAAACGGCAGTTAATACGCATGACGGTTACTGAGAATATTTGGTCATGCCGTTCGGTTTGGTTAACACCCCCTCGGTGTTTCAGGCACTCGTTAATGACGTTCTCCGAGAGATGTTGGAGAAATTCATCTTCGTTTATCTTGACATTCTGATTTTTTCTTCAACTCTCTCAGAGCATAAACAACACATCAGACAAGTGCTGAGGCCCTCCTTAAAGCCAAGCTTTTTGTCAAGGCTGAGAAATGTGTTTTTCATGCCAAGACTGTCTCGTTTCTTGGTTTCATTGTGTCGGAGGGGTCAGTCCGCATGGACCCTGACAAGGTGGCAGAGGTCAGGAATTGGCCTGCCCCTCAAAACGTTAAGGAGGTGCAACGGTTTTTAGGGTTTGCCAATTTTTATAGGAGGTTTATCCGTAATTTTAGCGCAGTAGCTGCCCCCATTATTGCACTCTCCAAGAAGAATGACTCCTCACTGTTTGATTGGTCCCCAGCAGCTGAGGCTGCTTTTTAGGAGTTAAAGAAACGTTTTAGCTCAGAGCCCATTCTTGTTTTGCCCAAACCCTCCCTCCCGTTCATTGTGGAGGTAGATGCCTCTGAAGTCGGGGTGGGTGCCATTTTGTCCCAGCGCCTCCTTCGGGACAATAAGTTGCACCCGTGCGCCTACTTCTCCCGGTCATTGTCGGCGGCCGAACGGAATTACAGTATTGGTGACCGAGAGTTGCTTGCCATTAAGCTGGCGTTAGAGGAATGGCGCCATTGGTTGAAAGGGGCTGAGCATCCGTTTGTGGTTTGGACGGATCATAAAAATCTCCAATACATTCAACAGACTAAGCGACGTAATTCCCGGCAGGCGCGGTGGTTGTTGTTTTTTAATTGCTTTAACTTTACGTTAACTTATCGCCCGGGGTCTAAAAACACCAAGCCTGACGCCTTGTCGCGGATTTACGACCGCTCTGGTCACGACCCCATTCCGGAGCCTGTTATCCCGACTGATCTGATTGTGGCTCCCATTCAGTTGGACGTTCTGTCTGATGTGCGGGGGGCCTTAAGGTCCGATCCTGGTCCTGGTGGGGAGCCACCTGGCTGTTTGTTTGTTCCACCTTCTATACGCGCCCAGGTTCTCCAGTGGGGGCACTCTTCCCATCTGGCGGGTCACCCGTGGGTTCATCGGACCAAACAGTTCTTGGCCCGACGTTTTTGGTGGCCCAGCATGATTTAAGACATCCGGGAGTTTGTAGCAGCGTGCAGTGTCTGCGCTAGGAATAAGACTTCCCACCTCCCTCCCTCTGGTTTGTTGCGGCTGTTACCCGTCCCTAAACGCCTGTGGAGCCATATCGCTCTTGATTTTATCACGGGTCTGCCTAATTCTGAAGGCAACACTGTCATCTTGGTCGTGGTTGACCGTTTTTCTAAGGCCGCCCATTTTATCGCTCTGCTGAAGTTGCCTTCGGTGCGGGAGACGGTCCTTCTTGTTGTGGACCATGTTTTCTGCCTGCATGGCCTCCCGCAAGATGTGGTTTTTTTTTTTTTTTTAATAATTTGGCATCTCCAATCCCACCCGAATCTGGAATGCCCAATTGGTGAACTATGTACAAGGCTTGCTCGTATGCGACCCCTTGCTGCCAATTCAGGAGAGTGTAGACTGTTCGCGGCTCTCCTCCGAAGCACGCGTCTGTCAGCCACCGCTTCTTATACAAACCGCTCAGAGTCTGACCCAAACAGCTGATCGCTACAGCGCAGTGAACTACGATGCACCTCGCGGAGGAATACGTCAGTTGGTTAGTTCAAAAGCAAATGCATTTTTTTCCAAGCAGCTAAAGTGCTGTAATTTTTTTATACAGTGTACCATTGAAATGGTGTATTATTTTCAGGTAGGACCTCTTTTAGGCCACGAAAATACGCTGTTTCTGTGTTTCCATTCACAACAGTGTGTCGCCGAAATTTCCACCCAGCCCTATGTGCTGGTGCGGCTACCTGGAGGAGATCAGAGAACTTTCTGCTGCATCTAATGTCAGTAGTGGCAATTTGTAGCTCATACAACCCCACTTCAAAAAAAGTGAAATATCCCTTTAAGAGCCATTCCGTGAGAAAATGGAACCTTTTGAAGTTGAGGAGGTGACCCCCTCTGGAATTGAATGAAACTTGGCAGATAGGTAAATATGGTAGTCTCACAGAAAAAGCCAAATTTTTAGGTCCGTATCTCAAGAAGTCTGCCGGTGGGGCCACCTGGAAGCCACTAAAGTGGCTCAGTTTTGCTTTTGGCACCATATTTTACATCAATTATTATGACTGAAGGGTATGCAGTACCAGATGTGTTATACTTTTATCATGACCTGTGACACCTCAAGTATGGATGGACATTAGCACCACATCAGCGCCAAGCTGGATAACTATGTCATTGAGCCGGAATTATTTGAGAAATCATGGTAAAAAGTGAAAATGGGAATGGGAATAAAATAATATCCCAGACATATACCAATCAAGAATGCTTTATTATGTGTTTACTCACAACAAAATTATCATTTTCAGTTAATATTCCCTTGGTATCTTGCTGGGTTAGTACAATGGATGGCCGGACAGATGGTCAAAATTGATTTTGGTGCATCTTTGCGGTATATTTTCTCAGTAACCCAGATATGTTCCATGATGATAAATGCTGTTTGTTGTGCTTTTGGAGCTCTGTTTTCAGGAATATCAAGAATTTCTTTGGTAGTATCTACACTTTAAAGCTAGACGGAGCCAAAGTTGGAGGAAAACTCAAAATGGACCATTTCATAGCAGATTGTGCCTATGTTTAAGCGGCATTATTTTATTTACCCAGCAAGATAGAGATCTGAAATTCTCTGGATACATAGTCCCTTTGGGGTACATTACAGCATTAGTAAAATCTCAATAGTAGTATTTTCAGTGCAGATCATTTTAAAAATCAAAAGTCAGAAAAATTTTCCTCCAGGGGGCACTGTAGGCTGGATGCAAGTACTGGCCATCCCCAGCAATGTACCAAAGAATTTTTTTTTGAATCAAAAATCATTTTGAATAATTTTTTTTGAAGGGGGTCTATATGCACCAAAATCTGTTACCTGAGTGTTTTCCCCAAGATTAACAGAGCCAGACATTCGAACTGTTTTGGGATGGAGGATCAAATTAACACAGAGACTGGAAAACAAGTTTTAACATAGAAGAGGGAAAGAAGGTGGTGTAGCCATCTATCAGCTCTGAAAAGGTTGTAGCCATTAAGATGAACATCAGAATCAATTAATTAATCATTTTTTTTAACCATGACTCAGTGATAACAAAAATATCAGGAATTGTCTGTTGGATTAAAATATTGACACAGTCCATTTTAGCAGCCAAACTTCTCACATTTAGATGCAACAACCCAAGTCCATCTCTAGCTTTGAAAGCAGATGGATAATCTAAAATGGCAGGTTCAGTATCAACAGATACTACAGAATTACATTTCACCAAGGGCTCATAAATAAGATTATAAACCGAAATCCAACTTGGCCTGCAACAAGATCTAAATAATCTTTGACGAGACAGGTTTAAAACCGGAATAAAACCAAAAACAGTATTGGGAACATAAGAATTCCCAGCGAAATCAGGCCCCGAGTGAGAAACAGAAAGCTTCCCTACACAAGAGGGAGCTAATACATTTATAATGCGGTTAAATGTGGGTTGCTCTGGAAGGTGGAAGTCGGCCTGAAATTCAGGACTGGAAATGACCAGTGCGGTAAACCTGTGGTTACCCGATTGTGCTGCATGGCTTAGTCAGAGTACAGAAGCATTAGAAACTGTGTAAAACATGTCATTTGTTAAAATATGTGCACCCAGTCTGCTAGGATGAATACCATCCCTCATATAAAAGGATGGGCGATTCCAGAGAAGGTTAAAATTATCGATAAAAACCATGCAGTACGCTATACAGGCGGACTGGAGCCATGTATGAAGGCTAAGGAGCCGGCTAAAGCGAGCAGCGCCTCGGCCCAGTGCTGGAATGGGGCCAGAGATAAAAATGCGCTTACCTCAGTCAATGAGCAAATCCAAAAGCCTGCTAAAGCCCTTTTTTTTCAACAGTTCCCAAGCGCGGTTGGAAACATCATTGCAGCCAACATGTACAATTACATTCCGCAAGCCAGGATGTCTCTCGAGGAGACTCGGGATCTTTCCGAATAAGTCAAGTACCTTAGCGCCTGGAAAGCAGTACGTCTCCGCTGTTCTCCTCCGGACATGCTTCACTATTGAGTCGCCGATCAAGAGGGTTGTTGGAGAAGCAGGCGTTGGCTGTGTAGGCTGGCTTCGTCGACCGCAAGCCGCTGAAGGAGAGCATGCAATGGTGGGGGCAGAAATTAGTGCCCGTGGAGCAGCAGTGAAGTTCGGCTGCTTTCGAGTCCTAGGGCATGAAGGTCGTCTGGGCGCATTCGTTGGAGACACCAGGGGCGGGGGAGAGCGGCTTGACTGACTCGGCCCATAACAAGCTGCAGAGGGACGCGTGTTCCGGCTCAAACAAGGGAACTCCTCCAAGATGAGAATCTCGAAGCGATTCTCCAGCTGGATTTCACAGTTCGTGGAAGAATGCAACGGTCGACCTTTCCTCTTGTGGCCGCCGACCTCGACCCACGGCTCCAGGTGGAGTGGGGTTGAGTTAACAAGGGCGTTGGGTTTCGCCCCTAGCCGTAGCCATGATTCCTCCGGGCAAGGGACTCTAGCGGGAACACCAGCCGTGTTTGAAGTATTTGCAAAAGGTGGTCTGGGTGAGTCAAAAGACAAGCAGGGTTTTAAAAATGAAAATTGCACAGCTGCAGCTTATTTCATTGACAAAGCCCCTGCTACACAGGTCAACTCAATTTGTCACAAACAAATGTGTGGAAGAGCGTGTATAAATATGCCATTTGCGGAGGAAAAAAAAATTGTGAATCAAGTTACCGGCTCGTGTTTCCGTTTGCGAAGGTACAAACATAGAGCCCTCAGTGTCCAAGGTCCATATGACAGGAAAGCAGTCACAAAGGTACTTTTCAGCAGAAAAAGGCAGGTACGTTGAACAAAGATGTAAACCCCACAAAGAGACGTTTCCCCTTGCCAAACTTAATTCTGGAAGACCTACGGAATAAGAACATAAGTCCTGAAAAATGCAAAATGCCAAAGCGGAAGTATTTCTAAATTGAGATTATGCCAGTGGGGCATATTGCTCAAATGTGGAAAATGATATACTCATAACTATGAGGAAGCAGGTAACAAAATCCCATAAAGGTAAAAAAAAAAGTTTTGGGCTCAAATTCAGTCTGTGTGGGGCCTTCTTATGTGGCATTTTGCATGTTCTTTGGTTATTCGCACATCTGATCCTCTAAAAAATTGTGTGCCAGGCTTAGTTGTTGCCCATTGGTGTGAGTGAATAATGCGCAATTCCTGCAGCCAACAAACAAAACGTCCAGGGAGTGTTCCTGCCCCTCACCCGTCATATGCTTGTGTAGCTGGTCTCTTGCGTTTATTCGCTCTACTGTTTTTAGGTGCACATCAAGCCAAAAATATTTCTGTCATTTATTGGTCAGCTACTCAATCACATGATTTTATTCTTGACTTCATTGTAAGTTTGCAGTGAAATGAAGCCTTGTTTTTTCTCATTTACAAAAAATTTTACTAAAGTTGTTTTGTTTTTCAACTCCTTTTATCTGTTGCACAACTGAAGTGCAAAAGTGAATGCGCTCTGGTTATATATTGTTTCAAGTAACAAATAGCACAACAGAATTTCTGGGAAGTTATTCTGCTTGTAATCTAGGCATCATTAAGAATGTAAGCAAAGCAATTAACAGGAGCAAATGAAGGTCAGTGAGCAACAGCAAAGATGCTTTCCAGTGCTTTTTACAGAGTAGAGATTTCATAATTCAAGACAGGTAGTGTGCCTCATGTTCCTACACTGATAAGCATTGTTTGAAGGCAGGGTCTGAAATTAACACCCGACCACACACCAAATGCGGGTAAAATTTGCAATTGGTGGGTGAAACTCACAGTCTACCTGCCTCATTGGCAGGTAGCCAATGAGCATTGAGCAATTCATTAGTCATTGTAGCCACTCCCAATCAACTTTCAGACAATGCAAGAATGTCCCGACCAACATGATCCAATCTAATAAAATGCTCTGTTTGCAGCTAATTATTGCAGTATTGTGAGTGTGCTGAGCTGGTTTGTAACAGTTAGAGAAGGCTGTGGCAAGTGAAAGAAATTTAAACAATGGTTGATATTCAAGTAGCTACGTGATGACCGGGGTGGAAAAACTGGAATGTACAATTGCACCCAAGCCCACAAACGATGGGGCTCAGTTTTAACTCCGTGGTGATCATAAAGGACAATACGCACATAATGTAAATGAGCAACAAGGATACAAGCAAGCGATTTAATGCACTGCTTGTAGATCATTCTAATTGATGTGTTAGAATAATGAACATGAGCAAAGACAAATAAATCTCAGTCGTGGGAAGTAACATTCATAAGATTTCAATACGTTAATTTTGTAAATATCAAGGGGTCTACAGTAGATAATTACATTCTTTTTATTGAAATTGACGTCGCTGAAAATGCGGTCATCAAAGAACGAGCACCACAATGGGAAAATAAAGACAGTAGAGAGGAAGATGAGGAGAGGGGAATACTGGATAATAAATTCTTTTTTTTGTCTCCTCGTGTGATGTTCAGCAATAGAACGCCTACAAAATGAAATGGCATTACCTTAGCTAGCCACAATGCTATCTGCCTACTCCTGTCCTTTTGCATGGGACATTATTTTACATGCAGCTGGTGCATTGTTTTCAGCGTGAACATATCTCCAACGCAAGAAAGTCGGCAACTGGAGTACTTGGCAAGCACTCAGATTTTGATGAAGTTCAAATTGACACTGAATTGGAGATTTAAGAGCCATTCCGTGAGAAAAAGCACTTTTTGAAGAAGTTGAGTTGAAGTTGAAGAAGTTTTATCCACAAAATGAGCTCATTTCGAATTTTCTGGCTGCAACAGGTCACAAAAAAGTTGGGACACAGGCAAAAAAGGGCCGAAAAAGCAATTCATATATAAGAGAATCAGCTGAAAGAACATTTAGCAAGTAATTACATTAACTGGCGTCAGGTGTGTAACATGATTGGCTATTAAAGGGATGCCTTAGAGAGGCTGAGTCACTCAGAAGTAAAGATGGCCAGAGGCTCTCCAACCCATGAAGGCTTGCGTAAAAAAATTTGTGGAATACTTTAAAAACAATGTTCCTCAATGTCAAATTGCAAAGGCTTTAAAGGTCTCATCATTGACAGTGCATAACTTAATCAAAGATTCAGAGAAACTGGAAAAATCTCTGCGCGTAAGGGACAAGGCTGAAGACCTTTACTGGATGCCCGTGATCTTCAGGCCCTCTGACGCCACTGCATCACTCACCAGCATGATTCTGTCATTGACATTACTAAATGGGCCCTGGAATACTTCAAGAAACCACTGTCTGTAAACACAGTCCACCGTGCCATCCACAGATGCCACCTAAAACTCTATCATGCAAAAAGGAAGCCATTGTTGAGCATGATCCAGAAGTGCCATCGTGTTCTGTGGGCCAAGGCTCATTTAAAATGGAATGTAGCAAAGTGGCAAAGTGTCAAAGTGGTCAGACGAGTCCATATTTCACATTCTTGTTGGAAATCATGGGCGATGTGTCCTCCTGGCTAAAGAGGAGAAAGACCACCCCTCCTGTTATCAGCGTTCAGTTCAAAAGCCAGCATCACTGATGGTATGAAAATGTATTAGTGCACATATGGTGTGGGACACTTGCATGGTTTAAAAAGCACCATGAATGCTGAAAGGTATATAAAGGTTTTAGAGCAACATATGCTCCCCTCCAGATGACATCTATTCCAAGGAATGCCTTGGGTATTTCAGCAGGACAATGCAAAACCACATACTGCAGCGATTACAACAGCATGGCTCCGCAGTAGAAGAGTCCGTGTGCTGACCTGGCCTGCCTGCAGTCCTGATCTTTCACCGATTGAGAACATTTGGCACATCATTAAACGAAAAGTCCGTCAAAGGAGACCCAAACTCTCCAGCAGCTTAAAGCCTGTATTAAACAAGAGTGGGATCAAATTCCAATGGCTAAACTCAAGAAACTTGTCTCCTCAATGCCCAGACGCCTCCACTCTGTGTTAAAAAGAAGAGGGGATGCTACACCATGGTAACCAGGCCCCTGTCCCAACTTTTTTGAGAACTGTAGCAGCCATCAAATTTGAAATGAGCTCATTTTGTGGATAAAATTGTAAAATTTCTCAGTTCCAATATTTTCTATGTTAACTCTGTTTTATTGCGAATAAAATACTGGCTGCAGTGCTTTTTTTTTTTTTTTTTTTTACACTTTTTACGCCCTGACGAAGACCGCATAGGTCGAAACATGTCAGCTTTTTTAACTGCTTAGCCATGCAATAATAAAGGCTTTTTATCCCTTTTTTTGCTTCTTTTTGATCCTATTATTCTCTGAGTGCCTGGAATTCTTACATTTTTGGTTTAAGCTCAAATAAGTGTTTTATTGCAGTTTACAAGCTAAGCTAAATCCAATATTGCTGGTGATTTTACTGACTCACTGACTTGATATTATTTAAGTACAAATTAATCAAATTTTGTCAAATAAAAACTAATCTGGTATATGTTCATGGTTCATGAACAGTATCCTGCTGATTAAATGCCCCAAATTTGCCGCTTTTTCTTGAAAATGAGCCTTTTATTGTGCGAGCGGAGATTTCCAAAAACAAAATTAAGATTGACCGAAATTTGCCAATTGGCACATGTAGTGTAACGAGAGGCGTTCCAAACGCGGGAGTCAAGCTGAAAACAATAGATAAACAAGATATTATCAAAAAATATTATTTCCTTAAATTGATGAAAACATATATTTTCCACAATAGAGGGTGAAAAGGAAAAATGTGGCCATCAGCCTGTATGTGGCCATCCACTGTGCACACTCGACAAAAAACATGGCCCACACAGGACAAATGAGGTCCTGTTTGCACGCTGGGGTGCGTTTCCTGAAATCACAGATGCTAACTTACATAGTTGCCACCATTGACTGAATGGACCACCTATGTAAGTTGCTAACTTAGTTAGCAACTATGCCATTGGGAAACGCACCCCTGGCTGGCTAGAATGCTTAAGCTTCTCGCTATTAAAGTATTAAGTCAAACATTTAACAGTTTCATAGGAACTTGAATTTTTTAATTTAATGGCAAAAAGTGTGAGCATGCTCGTTGGCGATTTATTCATCCCATTGACTTGAACAGACTGGAAGCTTACGCTTTTTTCATTCTCCAGTTGCAGCTCCTAGTTTGGCTGCGGCTTCGTGGCTATCATGGCTGAGGTTTTGATATTAGTCATTACTTGTTATGGAGGATGGATTTAGGTTCGTTTTGAGTCAGTTTTTGCATAAAATAGCTTCTATGCTCATTTTAGGATTAGCTTGTCAAGGCTTAGTCCCACTGGACATTTTTTGCCTCGGCGATGTACTCCCGATGGAAATTGATGCACCTCAGGAGGCATCGGGAACAGGTTCCCCGATGTCTGGGGGAAGCTTCGGGAGCATCGTGAGCCATCTGGGACCATCAGGAGAACTGCAAAAAATTTCAATGCTTGCATTGAAATTTTTCCCAATGTGTTCCCAACAAAACAGGCCGGGGAGGCCTCGCCGGAGCTTTCCAGAGCCACGGGGAAGCTCCGGGAATGGTTCCCCGGAGCGTCGGCGAAATATTGTTTTCCCCGAGGCATTCCCGAAGCATCGGTGATGTCTCGCTGAAGTATCAGGGGACCTTTGGGGATATTTGAATCTTCGGCGAAAGTTCGGCGACCTTTCGGTGACACATTCCCGATGTTGGGGTTTCATCCCCGAATATTCGCCGAAATGTCGGCGATGGTTGAAAAGTGCATTCTTCCCATGGCGCTGATTGGCTGGATTTTGCATTCGTGCACACTATAGGTACATTTCAAATAAGTACATGCCAGAGAGAGAATGATGCTGAGCCCAAAATGTGCATATATTATGGTGTAGCCAAACACAGTTATTTTATCAATGTTTTGTCCGGGCGCCAGGTTGTCTGTTAGACCAAAATAAATTAGTTGTGTTCAGCTCCACTACAGCATCTTACGGAAAAACTCGTCAACAAAACCATGAGAAAGTAAATAACTTGTATTGTACCAACAAAGAAAGAGGCACTTCCGTTTGCTCAAATCATAACATTACTTACATCAAGTGAAAAAATGAACAGGTCAAGGGAAAAAAAACACATTTATCCGAGGAAAATAAATAACCCAAATTGCAGGCCCCAGCCTAGACACCTGCAAGAAAACTAAATATGTATATCCAGCCAAAAAAAAAAAAAAAAAAAAAAAAAGTTGATTAATTTCTAAAGGAAAAGATTGGGCCGCTGCAGTAGATGCGCTTGCCAGACGCAAGTCGCGGTCAGCTAAATAAACCAATACCCGACAGCCTTCTCGTCATGCAACAAACTTCAATTATATCTCAAAATTAAGAGAAAAAATTGAGGAAACAAAATCGTAAAAGTAAAGGCTAGAGGGGGAATATGAGAGGGGGAAACAATGTTCAAAGTAACTTGGGGCAGGAGTAAGTGGAGTGAATGCGAGTGATTGAAAAAAAAAGAGGAAGTTTTCATTTGGCGATAGGCTATCAGTTTTTGTGGTGGGATGAGTTACAGGGAGTGCACAGGGAGGTTAGAGGATTTTTCAGTAAAAAAAAAAGTTCTTTCCCAAACCCTGCTTGGCGTCTCGCACTGGATTCCCATCCAAACTTATCGATAATTATAGAGGCTGGTTGCACCTTGTAGCTCGCCACAATATATACCTCCCCAATAACCCTTCCCCGAGGCACCTGGAATGGTTCGCAAGTACTCACCGATGCAACCCCTAATCTATGGGGATATTTCCCCGATGATGTTTCAAATTCGGGGAAGCTCCGGGGCACCTGCGAAGGTACCCTGGAGCTTTCCCGAGCATCGGGAGCCATCCCCGATGTTTCACAGGCATTGTTCGGGGGACATTCCCAGAAGCTTTCTGAACATAGCCAAAGCATCAGTGAAGGTTCACTGGATCATCCCCGATGCCTAATAAGTGCAATTTCTAATACGACAGCTCCGTTTTTTTGGCAAAAGCATCGGGAGCCATCGGGAGAAAATTTGTGTATTTCCACATCGCCGATGATTTTTCCCCAGTGGGACCTAGGCATTAAGCGGCACTCGGGCTTATTGACCCGCTTTTCTGAGTACAGAACCGATGGGGGCGATTTGGGACCAAAGCAGCTTGGGCTCGGCTTTTTGACTGAAGGCTATTGAGTAGCGATTTCAGTCACTCCTAACCCATGGTGATGTCCAGACTTTTCCTGTGACAAGGGATCTGCCTGATAAAAGCAGTCATCAGTGGTGTCGATCCGGTGTTGTGTCCGATTGAGTTCCCCTGTCAAATCATCTCTCCGCAAAGAATGCAATGTAATGATATTGAGCATATTTGCATTTTACTCTGAATTTGATGGCAGAACAGATTGGGGGAATTGTATGGTCACTGCCTCGCAAAAGACCTCAATATTGCAAAAGGACAAATCGCAGGAGATGGCCGCGTATCAAAATTCATGAGGCGTCATCTGTCATAACTTTCCTAAGAGCAAGCTGATTCATCAATTCTTATGTTATTTCTTTCGTGATTTACTTAAATCAGCAACAGTATCAAAATACTTTCTTGAAGGGGGAACACGATTTTATGGGGGAGTAGAATTGGACACAACACCGGGCTCTGTGAAATCTGCATGTTTGCTCTTCACAAAATCCACCCATGCCTTTCGAATTGTGGGGTTTTTTTTGGAATTTTAAGGACCATGATGCCTTTGCTGGCATTGGCCTTATTATTGCAGCCGTAAACAAGGCAGATACTTGGCATTTCCCAAGGGAATAATCCACAATTACGAATCACTGAGTCACATGTTACTGACAACGTGTTCTCTGCCGCTGGCTAGATACCTTATGTGACGTCATTGCCAAAAATGGCCAAAGATAAATTCTTTCAGAGATAATTGCGATTTGCAGAGATGAAAATGTGAATACATTTGTAATGGCTGATTATAATTTGAAATAACCAGTGCATAAAGGATGTATTTCTTTCAAGATTTTGCAGTCCAAATCTTTTTTTGAATGAACAAGCGTTTTAACAGCTGCATCAATGTTTCTCCGGTTATATTTATTTTGGTGCAGAAGTAAAATAAAAAATGCTGTTTTCAAATTTTATTTTTATTTTGATTTGTCCAAATTGAATTTTGGCAGCCCGCAATCCAAAACATGCGCATAATGCATTCAAGAATTTTAGCTGAAGTGGGAAAATATAGCTATTATTGATGCAAACAAACTTGAATCTTCAGTTTTGGGCGATTCCATGCCTGTCGTACGGGACATTCAGACAGTATTTTACATCCAGAAAATAAAACGATGACTGGCTTTAAAGTAGGCTGTGACCTTAAAGGGGATTTATTATGCTGATCCTTCTTTTAATACATATTAGTAATGTTATAATGTTAGTTGTCCGTACTCAACCTCTGAAAAGTTTCTAAACATAAGATACAGGGGTTTTGCCGTAACCCAAGAACGTGATTTCGTGAACGTGATTTCCTCTCTGAACAGCTCCTCCCGAGATCTTCGCGAGATCTGGGCAAAACCTGACATCAGGTTGTGCCGTCCAATTAGTACAGACCTAGCCAGAGCCAATCATGGCGCTGAACCTGCCCTCACCGGAAACTATTCTAGCAGGCACTAACAACGGCAGATCATACTATGCCTTAGTAGCGTCGACACTTTTGGAAATACAAAAGAAGAACCGCAGATCATTTGAGGTGCAGTTTTGTCAGTATCTCTCCCAAAGCTGCTTGTCCATTTACTTTTGGACGTGAAGAAAAACACTTATTTCTCTTCCAAACGAGGATGCCACCAGAAATCAGTGGGTAGCTTTTTTTGTTTGCTGGGAGCAAACAGCCACGGCCAAAGGGAACGTTAGCTGCTTGTGCTCAGCATTTCACCAAAGACAGCTTTATAAATAAAGGATAATTCCACACAGGATAAAGCGTTTCAGCTGCTTCTCAAACCTGAAGCAGCTGCATTGATCAAGCGCCGAGCCACAAGCTGTAGTAACCATATAACAGCAAATAATGTAAGTGAAGCTAACGTGTTACGGGTGGCTAGCAGGACCGCTAGCGATAGTTAGCACTAACAACTGGCCTCAAATGCAGGCTTTGTAAAATATCTGAAGATAAAGCCTGTATCAGTCGCGACTGTCCGTGACTCACAGACACAGAAGCTGTAAGTTGCTTTTACTGCATAAGCCAACCTGACGTGATAGCCTGTTGATTGTGGCTGTAGCACAGCGGCTAACGTAGCCAAGTTACTGTTGTTAATGTTTGTGTCCTAAATATGCAAGAGTGATAGTAGGGGAAATTCTACAGAAGATGTGTGAACATAGACCTCATTTGAAGCTAACTTTTAATACTTGTTTGTAATTTGGATGCTTGGTACAACTGTTCACAGTAACAGAACTTGCTGTCTGTAAAACGTGTATTGCAAGGGTTTGTCTCTGTGGTTATGACCGCTTGGTTACCAGCTACTGCATGTTAGTTTGCATGCCGTGTTAATCAAAAATGCTCCTGGTAAACTTATATGCAGTAATTCTGATCAGTATGCTTATGTTACTTCGGTAAGCATCAATGTGGCAGTTTCATCATAACGTTGCCCGATTGTAGCCACTACAGTTAGTGATCGCTTCACTTATCCATGACCGGGATCAGCCGGATACTTCACAAATGTCTGAGCAAGCTCTCTGGTGCTACCGTGAAAGCAATGCGAAACGCAGAAGCTCTACCGGTATAACAAATGATTTCTCTGCACTACCTTGACATAATTTCATCCCCCTTTAGAAATTGTTGTGGCTAATAAAAAGCCAAAAAAGGCAGAGAATAAATAGGTAATTCTTTCCTGTTGAAGTGATCGATTCGCTAGCTCCACATAAGTAACTTGTCCGCACTAACGGAACTTACGGTCTGCAAAACCTGTATTATGTTCATAACATAACCGAGCTCTCTCTAGCTGTCGCGTACTATCCATAAAGCTGCTTTCACATCGGACATGAAACACATTTTTCGTGGGACAGATTAGCCTACATTCAAAGTCAATGCAAAGACGTGAATACACGCATTATGGGTGCGTTAAGCAGCTTTCACACCGGACGCGAAACTAATTTTTCGCGCGACTGATTACATTCAAAGTCAATGTAAAAATGCGTGTTATGGGCACGTCATGCCGCTTTCACACCGGACGCGAAACGAATTTTCCGTGCGACAGATTAGCTACATTCAAAGTCAATGCAAAGACGCGAATACAGACGTTATGGGCGTGTTAAGCAGCTTTTACACCAGACGCAAAACTAATTTTTCGTGCGACAGGTTACAATCAAAGTCAATGCAAAGCTGCGAATACACGTGTTACGGGCGCATTAAGCAGCTTTCACACCGGACGCGAAATGAATTTTTCGCGCGACAGAATACATTCAAAGTCATGACCGCTTATCAGCTACTGCATATTAGTTCGCGTGCTCTGCTAATTAAAAATGCTCCTGGTTAACTTATGTGCAGCAATTATGATCGGTATGCTTGTGTTACTTCAGTAAGCATCAATGTGACAGTTTCATCATAACGTTGCCTTATTGTAGCCACTACAGTTGAAGCTAACCGGAGAGGTGCTGTATGTGTCTGCCGAGTTGGGCTGCAGTTAGACCAGACGTAGGTTTTGCAGAGCTTGGGGTGCATTTTTGGGTGCTTGTGAAACGATCGCTTTACTTATCCATGACCGGGGTCAGCCTGATACATCTCCAATGTCTGGGCAAGCTCTCTGATGCTACCGGTGAAGCAATAGGGAAGTGCGCAGGCTATAACGTGTCCGGTATAACAAACGATTTCTCTGCATTGCCATCGATTGAATTTAAAATTCTTTCCTGTAAATGTGATCAATTCGCTAGCTCCACATAAGCAACGGTTCACGCAAACGGAACTTACGGTCTGTAAAACCTGTATTATGTTCATGACACAACCGGAGCTCTATCTAGCTCTTGCACACTATCCATAATTCGCCATTTTCCGCGAGGAAAAGCTGGTCATTCCGAAGCAATAAGTAAACCATTACCACGGGCAATTTCCGAAAAGGCCGTTTAGCCTGGAGCTTTCGCCCCTCCGTCATATACTAGCGCGGAAGCTGTTCGTTTCTCCACGCTAACAACACACCACTGCTATGCACACGAACCAGCAGGTCCTAATACACACCGAAGCAGTCCATAAGCTGTTGGTCCACTTTTAGCTGCTCCTCACTGTCCATGTTTCCCTCTAAACTCAGACCCACCGGATTTCTACGGTCTCCGGTGTACACTTAGGCATGTCGACCCATTTTACAAATGTGTCTATATGGGGTGGATTCTAGCTTTCCCTGCATCCTAGCTACAGAATAGAGGAAGCGCTGTACTCAGCACTGTCGCCGTAGCAAACTGTAGTCGATAGCAAATTCGTGCTTGAGCTGCCAGACTTTCGCACTGCGTCCTCCACTTTCGCCGCTGCTTTTATTAGAACAAGTTCATTTCATTAGATTTATACACATGTACTGCGTTAGATTGCGGAATTTGCCGCCGCTTCCTTCTCAGATGGCAGCAGTGTCTCACGTTTCACTCTGGGAAGGAGGACCCGGAAAACTGCGTTCTGCTGCCTCGTCCTGCCCAACTCCGCCCTCCACAGAGCTGGCCAGTCGGAAGAAAGTGGGCACACGGGGAGTGGGGGCTATCGCGGAAGAGCCACCCCAACGAGGCGTTTCAGACAGAGACTACAATGGACTACAAATGGGTTTTTTGGAGGATGGCAGTATGAGCTAAACAAGGACCCTGTTTTGGACTTTGAACGATCAGCAGTATTCTAGGGGAGTCCAAGATAAAAATATAAATTTGGAAATATCGCAAAATAGGTCTCCTTTAAAATTGTGTTACCACACATCAACATTATTCAATGATCAAACTGATTCATTTCCATTTTGGGGGGGTGAAATAAGCAAAAATATGATCTGTCACACTTGGAACTTGAACAGCTAAAGCTAAATAAATAATAACTGATTAATTTGTAACAATTCATGTCCGCTCAGTTAGCTCTGGTCCTCTGATAATTCGGTATCTGCTGTAGGGGACAAAATATCTGTCGTACAGGACAGCTATTAACTGTAAAAACCTATCAACCTTCCCTGCCTAATTATTTACCAACTTCTTTTCTTCAGAACGCAGTTTGAAGTTCTACCATAACAAACAGTACACAGATCATGAGATAAAGCTGAAAATGATTGAGAAATGACAAGATATGAACCATGAAACACACTTACTAGTAACACAAATTACTATTGGTTCATTGCCAACCAAGATGCTTCATGCAGCCTTGTGCCTGAAATACACCTGGCGCGTTCGCAGTGCAACACATCAGTCGCAGCAGAACACACCCATTATTTGCTATTGCAGCTGCTCCACCGGCAACGTAAGCCATGCGCAATCGTGCCAGCCCGCGCGCAAATCTCTTCATTTACGTGGCTGGTCTAATTTTTTCCATCTGCGCTCGACAATGCGGCCCCACCAACAGGCAAAAACTACACGAAACTATCAAAAACGCGTACAAGTTTAAAAGTGATTAAGATTAAAAATTTGATTGTACCAGAGTAATTGGAGTCTAGCTTTGTTTTTGTTTGATTTATATTGTGGATTCAAAAACAAAATAAAAAATCTCATCCAAGTGTATTCTGATGTTAAAACGATCTATTTAAAATTCAACACATTTTATTGTAGGCTATACTTCCCTTTTTGTACCCCAGAAAACAAACATATCATTTGGCAATACTCAATGTGGGCAGTGAGGGTGCTCATCTGTGGATAAAAACAACAAGAAGGTTCACAGGTTCTTATGGACATCTCCATTTTTTCTGACATTAAAAGATAAATATTGGACAAATTTGTGTAATCAATAACTTCACACAGTGTGCTTTAACAAAATGTACGGTTAAAAAAATTGAGCAGACATTTCCTTGGTACCAAATTTTGACAAGGCCTCCACCATCATAATAAGCTAAAAATGAAAATATTCTGTCGGGAAAATATTGTGTTATTTACATTTTTTTGTTATCAGTGAGGCTTCTACATACACGTTTTTATTGAAAAATGGATAGTCTCATGGATATCCTTTAAAATGTAGTCTGGGGAATAGATTATCAAGACAAACAAAATAATGTAGTTATTAATAATAGCCTTTATCTCTCCACAAAATCATTACAGACCTCAAGTGCATATTACGTAAATGTACACTACATATAGTACACTGCCCTATAACCAAGTGTCCATTTATATAATATATATGGCTTCATAACTTCAGATATGGTAAGAATTGAAATGCATCACAGCTCTGTAAAATTTATCTAAATAACTTGCATGGGATATGTCTTTGATCTGATAGCTATTGAATAACTTGTCAAATTTGGAGTGACAAGTTTCAACCACCTGCTCAGAGAATCGACCCAAAGGCCTGTTGTGGTGCTCAGTGAACTCTGGAAAATGGCAAGTCATGATGTGGACCTTGCTGGTAACTGAAATGTTCAAATCCTTGTATTTCCTGTCAAATCTGGCCACCTTTTCCTTGTACAATGGGTCCAAGGTGAAACCTAGACATGCATTCATAGCGGTATGAATGGTTGAAAACTTGTCACTCCAAATTTGACAAGTTATTCAATAGCTACCGGATCAAAGACATATCCCCCACAAGTTATTTAGATAAATTTTACAAAGCTGTGATGCATTTCAATTCTTATCATATCTGAAGATATGAACCGTAAGTATTATATAAATGGACACTTGTTTATAGGGCAGTGTACTATATGTAGTGTACATTCACGGAATATGCACTTGAGGTCTGTAATGATTTTGTGGAGAGATAAGGGCTATTATTAATAACTACATTATTTTGTTTGTCTTGATAATTTATTCCCCAGACTACATTTTAAAGGATATCCATGAGACCAAGGGCGTCAGAAGCTTTCCAGATGTGGGGGGACAATATGACGGGACTGTGAAGAAATAGATGTCATTTCCTGCATTCTGGTGCATTCTAACAGGTTATAGATCGGTAGTTAGGTAGGTATCAGCCTAGTTGTTCATCCACACATTAACACCCCATATGAAGAAAGAATTAGTAAAAACTTATAAAAGAAGAAATACAAAATGCTAAGGCTATGTGTATGTATATTACAAAAGAGGCCCATTTCGCATATTCCTCATACAAAGCATTTATTAGAATCAAATATGAATCCAGTGCACATCATGAATGGATGGCATTCCGTTTCATTGAACGTGGTATAAATTCTAAAACAGATCGCCAAGTTAAGAAAAATGCCAGCACACTGCAGTGTCGGCTACTCTTGTTACCCGATGTGACAAACAAGCTCTGTGATCACGGTGGTAAACCAAAAATAAGAAATAGCTGACTAGTTAGCTAGCAGGCTAAAAGTAAGATAGAGCGACACCATACAAAGACAGCTTTACTCACTTTTCAAGAGAATCATTGAGCTGCTCCTCAAAAGTATCAATGCTGTCAGCCCTCCAATCTGTTCCATTCAGAATAACTGCCATTTTCCATCTCAGAATCACATTTCCATCCCGTAAATAAGCACAGCTCTCCAGGCTCAGTTCTGGAAGCTTTTTGTTCCCAAGCAACAGGTCAGTCTCAGCTGCGTAAAGTTTAGTGAATACAACATAACTCTATTACGCAAGTATTTTAATATGTGCTTAGGGTTCAATCAATGTCTTTCACTTACTGAGGAAAGCTTATACTTTCTGCAGTTGGATAAAAATCATCTCAATCAATTGGTAATTACCGGGAGAATTTCACGTGAGCGTGAACTACAGCTGGGCTTTCACACAGATACCATTGAATCACCATTAAAGTGATTGTATTTCCATGAGAGCTTGTATGAGCCTCCAAAAGACAGCTGAATTCTTTGACTGACTGATCTACGCGTAAATCCACGGTAGGAAATTGCGCGGTTTTAGTATGTGATGACTGAAATTGATAGTAGAATGACATAATGTCAACACCATGGCGATTTTTTTGCTTCAGAAAACTGATTTTTTAAAAAGTACTTAATTCGAATACCATTAAGTCACTGTGACTGAAGAAGTTGCTACAGAGGACAACAATTTTTTCTGCCACAAGAGATCATTTTTTTAAACTGCTGGATAGATACTAATCAGCAAGGATATTGAGCAGTTTGCACATCAGGCTTAGCTGAGGAGTTTAGTTCATGCAACTCCTGAAAAACAGGTATTGCAGTGAACTTGTCCATGTTCTAAACCGTATTCGAGCTCGGCTTGCTAGTGAATATTCAATAACTGATCCGGGGTTGCCATCTAGTGATAGAATAGTTTAACTGCATGCATAAAAAGAGCTACTCCATGTCCGCTGGCGTCTACATCGGCAGAAAGGGGTCAATAGGAATTCAATAGGCTATTTAGCTTGGAATCAACCATTCAAAATAATTTTAAGATTAGGGTATAAGTGATGTCTTTGAGATTACACAAATGCTCCAAAAATGTGCCTTCTTCTGTCATTTACACTATCAAAAGATTGGCAAATCTCCCTCAAGTCAATTTCATCCAGTTTGTCCTGATGGATGTGGCAGACAGCCACATTGTTCAAGCACCTTTGAGACGTGGAGAAGCGTAGCCATGTTTTGAGCCTTCTCAAGGCACTAAAACTCCTCTTAGCTGTTGCTTAGGAGCATGGCACAACGAGAAGCAGCCTAACAAGAACTTACACCTAGGTAAATAGACCACAGACTTCAGGCAGCATTGCTGTCAGGGACTCAATTGCATCACCTAAAGTGCTGCAGGGAAACTGGAGTCTAAACATTGCCAGCTGTACTTCTAATGACTTCCTACTCAATTCAGGATAGGAATCGATAATGTCATCCATCTTGCCAGATTCCAGTATCTTTTCAAGTTTCATCAGGTTGCGAAAGCTACAAGTACTTTAGTCAAATCTCTTTGTCAACTGTCCTTGAACAGAATCCAGCAGCTGAAAGAACTGCGCTCTACAGTACTCCTCACTGGATGTTGTTCTGTATGCGGGTGCAGTTCCTGTACACCGCTTAGGAGGTCTACGAACATGGGGCTTCTGGATGGCCTCAAAGTCCAACTCCTGAATCTTTTCTAAGGTTGCAGAAAAAATTTGATGAAATTTCTCTTCAGACCTCTTTGACTGCATTGCTTTTTTAGCACAATCCACAGCAGCAAGCATTCCTGCCACACTAACTGTTGTGCTTTGGAGGGAGCGGTCAAAGCACTCCACTTCCTTGAGAACTTCGGAAGCTGTAGCACAGCCGAGTAAGACCTGGCCCTTCTGGAATCGCTCCACAAGTCCGTGTGCTGTTTTTGATGTGTCAAAGGAGCCAGCGCCTGCCATTTCCTCTAAACTATCTAAAATCTCCTCGTACTGATCTACAACAGCTTCAATGGCTGCTATTCTCATAAGCCATCGTGTAAGGCAGAGGGGCTTCAAAGATTTAATGGTATTTTCTTGTGATTGGGCAATCTCTTTAAACATAGTCTTTTACTTACCGGACTTATGGTATAGAGTACCAAGCTTGTGAATCAGATCTAGGGCATCAGACACAATAGGGCAGGACTCACAAGCTGTCTGCGTGACTAGATTGATACAGTGAGGTCCACAGTGTATGTACTGAGCCAGGGGCTGTGTCTCTCTTATCACAGCTTGCACTCCCCTGGCTTCACCTGACATGTTCGCCGCCCCATCGTAACTTTGCCCTCTAAGGCAGGACAAGGGTAAGTTTAGCCGTTGGAGAACATCAGTGGCCACCCGAGCCAAATTGTTACCAGTTGTTGAAGACACTTCATAAAGACCTACAAAGTCTTTGTGAGGGAGAAGATCCTTGTCAACATAACGGAGGCATATACCCTCCTGTTCAGCTCCGGTGATATCTTGGACTCCATCCATAATGATGGAGTACTGCACTGTGGACAACTCATGGATGGTTTTTGAAATGTTTCAAACAATAGTGTTGGCCATGATCATTAAGATTTCATTTTGAATTTCAGGAGATGTGTAATGATTTATCGACAGGGTGAGCCACTCCCTCAGTATATCATCATTCTCAGCTCTAAGCTGGAGTAGTTGGACGAGATTTCCCTCATCGCTTTCATGGCCACGCAAAGCCAGGCCCTGGCGAGCTAGAAAGCGGATTGACTGTATTATTTTGTGCAAACATGACCATGCCTCTGCTTGCTGTTGCTCCTTAATTGTAGATAGCTGTGTTTCAACAGTTTTCTCTTGGTATGTGTGTGTAGTTACTGCAACTTTGTGGGCTTGACTGTGTTCATGTGCTATAAATTTTTCTGTGGCTTTTTTCCAGTTTTTAAAACCCGCAGTCACAAACGCTTGATCCACACATTTTGCAAGTGAACTAGTCTGTCTCCTGAAAGCCTCCATGCAATAAAAGCAAAGCACATCCTCTACATTAGGCACAAAATGAAGCTAAGGATAGTCCCTAAACCACCTCTCCTGAAACTTAAGAGTTTTATACGAAAGTTGCTGGGGTGGAAAGACACTTGGGTCAGGGTGGTTTTGTTTGCCGTAGTAGATCACATCCTGGCTCTCTCCCTCATCTCGCGCAGAAAGGCTCTCACCCTCCCTTCTCCCTCTTGTACCTCCATCAGGATGGCTCTCTCCCTCATCCCTGTCTAATAACACTTTTTCCTAGAAATGAAAGCAAAGTTTAGGTCTAAATATAATCCTGACAATCCTATACTGGCAAATAGTATGCTCGATTATCCTTCCTTAATATTGGAAGGGTATGGTGTTTATGGCATAGCGACATACACACTCAAATCTTAACATGAATGTGCATTGAAGATTTTCTGTTTAACAAAGATGACACTGTATAGTTGAGAATTTTCAAATCTTTGATTAAGACAACTAAATCACCTTTTACCCCAACATGCCTGCCACCATTCATCACTCACCTGAGCAATATCTCCTCTATCCCTGCATACTGACTCTGCCTCTAATTCACCCTCAATCTCAACATCAACCATCTATTTCAAGAGAGATATGGATAGAATGTGCACCCATTCCTGTTCTTCTGTTCTTTTGAAATAAACTTCAGGACTATAAAGCACTCTCTAAGCTTTAGTAAACCCATGCTGCCCGGTGAGCATTTTGATTTTGCTCTACAGGGTAGCATGGAGGATAATACAATTTTTCACCCTGAGCTAGGGCTCCAATCAAGAACAATCTAGAGCGAGAAAATAACTGCGCTACCCAGACCAAGTTTGATCTCAAATGAGATTGACATGGTCTGGCGGTAGCTAAGCAGGCTAACGCACTCTGCTGCTGTGCAGAAAAACACTGAGGGTAATGGATGATTGTGAAAATGACTCTTATTTCCTTTGAACTACATGATACCTGTCATGCCTCAACTCAACGGACCTCCCTCCACTGTCTCTGGATAGCGACAATGAATCCACTGCATTATCACTCTCAATCACCTTTATATCAAAAGATTACAGACTGAAAATCCTTTCATCTTGACCAATCATGACAATGACTGTGAAAATTCAGAAATAAGCAGAACTATCACATCAGTACATTACAAATGACACATTTGATGTTTAGCCTATAAACCAGATTTGGGTAGTTGTGGTGACTTTAAACTGAGTAGTTATTGGGTCAACTGATTTTTTAGAAATTTGTTTTAGAGCTGTGCATTATCTCATGCAGCGAGGTTGGATGTCAAGGAGAGAGCAATTTGATAAATCTCTGGAAGTATTTTTTTTTTAGTAAAACTTACGGTTAGATTATAAGTTAAGCAAGTGTAATGTGGGAAAAAAAAAGCCACTAGATGGCAGTATTGACTTTTTTTTTTTGTTAAGCCCAGTCTGGAGCTAGGTTTGGGGCATGTCCTGGGCATGCCTCAGGGGGGCTGTAAAAGAGTATATAAGGAGAAAAATTGAGAGAGTGAAAGGTAGTAGGAGAAATTGCAAGGAGAAATTGTGGAAGGATACATTTGACCAGACCTGTCGCTCTTTTCAAGACCTGTGAAGCTTTTTGTGGATTTTTGCCTGTGTTGGAGCATTTTCCTGTCCCAGGACATCGCAACATAGTAGCCCCATCTCAACTACCAAGGGACTGTAAATATCTCTTTTTTTTTATTTCAATCTTGGTCAGTAGAGTAGATTGTGGATTAGTTCAAAGTGTTTGTTTAATTAAATCTGTTAAAGTTTTAAAATTTTGTCTGTCATCCCTTGCTGTCCGTGATGCCATAACAGATTGGGGCCATAACACAAGTAAGTACTCAACCAGGAAATTTCACAGAGATGCATGTTTGTTTATTTACCAACCCTATTCACGTGTGCATGTCTGCAGTGTATTTCCTATGAAGGCACATCTTCTCATGACAATAGGAAGGCTTTATTTCCTACGAAGGCACATCTTATGACAATAGGAAGGCTTAAAACTCGAAATTCAGCTTGGAACAGGGCTAGTTGAATTAGGTATCCCTTAATTATGTAAGAACACCCGCTTTGCAACATTTACTAAAAATACGAAAGATGCACAATTCAAAGAAATCTGACTAAACCATAAACAGGTTATTTTTTATTGTTGTTGTTCATAATATTACCAGCAGATGGCGCCCTGAGCCCTAGATAGCATCGATTTTCCTCACAAGTAGCTACAGTTAGATATTTACTCTATTTTCAAACCCTCGCAGGAATCCCCCTTGTAGATCTACATGTGTGCAACACCACAGTATACCTTCTTTGCCTTATTCTCGGTCCTCAAAAACTGCCGAACTGGCGATGAATACCGATACCTGTCAACTCTCCCGATTTCGTCAGGAGTTTACAAAAGTAAGTGGCATATTCACGTTCCCATGCCGTCATCTGCAATTATTCAGTCAATGCTTATTTAAAAGATTCTCAAGCGGAATTGAAGTTCTTGCGCATGGAGGTTTATCACTTTCGCGTGCGTTACAGTGGATTTCACCACTAGTAATATGGAAACTGATTATGACTTCGGACTTCTCACACTTTTCTTTTTCTCAGGGGCTGGAAACAATGCTTGTGTTTCATGATTCTTTAAATTGTTTAAATGATATAAGACCGTGTGAAACATCTTAAATTCCATTGTTTCCAATACCCGTCATTTCAAAACAACGTAGAGGTTCTACTGTATGGAATCACAACTCGCTCTACCACTAGTTCTAGCCGGATTCTCATTGTCATCAGCTAGACTAGCCCTTAGCTCTGATATCGTCTCGTCATGGGAGGGCTAACAGGTTTACCACCAACAAACACAACTTAGCTGAATTTGGCCACGGGAGGCACAACTGTGACACTTATTTTTCTCTTCTTAAAAAAACTTTGAATGTCCATGTCAAGGGAGCAAATATCAAAAACCAAGAAAGAAATTAATCTAGAAACCCTAGGCTACAGGTTAAAGTAAGCTTTCATTGTTTTCATCATAACTAATTCAACACTAACCTAGCGCATTCTGTCACTGACAGAGCATCTAGAGCAACACAATTTGGCAAATACTGAACATTTATGATGTTAATGAGTGTAGTAGTGATGTTACCGCTGATACCAAGGCTCCGAAGCGCGCTTCAAACTCGACAGGGTATTTTTCTGAAGCACTGTGCCAGAGCTTGCTTCATATCGGGAAAAACCACATGACTGATGACGTTCGAACCACTTCACTACTTCATTCAGACTGAATCAGCTGACCGGTTTGGTTCGATAGGCGGAGCTTTGAGACATTGGCGCGATTCAAATGTATTTAAGATGGATGAAACAGCGCTCTGTTATTATTATTTTTGAATAAAAATGCTGAAGTCACACAAGCACACCCAGTATACACCAAGCACAATCAAAAAACAATAAAATGTTACACGTTTTTTTGCACAGAACAAATATTTACAGGATTCAGTGAGGCTGTGGATGTAATTAATGTTATTATAATATAAATTATTGAAGTAAGGAAGAAAAACAACAGACACATGTAAAACGAAGTTAGATTTCAGCTTTATTGAAGTATTTTTCACAATAAAACAAAATTCAAAGTGCACAGGCAAGGTGCGTCAGCGTCAGCTTTGCAAGGCTGTACAACAACCTCTGTGCCAGCGGATGTCAGCCACATGCTTAATGAATTAAAGGGTATCTAAAGTCGATTCTCAGATGGGACGTTGAACGTCCAATGTTTACAAACAAAGCACTTGCCTTTGTTGACATCTTGCATTGTCACATGACCAATTTCATTCATATAAACCAATATTTTGTGTACATGCGTAGATAATCCTTGTATTTCGGTTCGTTTGCGCAGGTGCGGCTCGCTGATTGGCCGATAAACAAAAACAAATTGAGTTAAGATGCCCTTTAAGCTTCGAGTAGTGAACCAGTTTTCAATACAATAGTCCAAAAGGTTTGATAGCTTCATAAAGCCTCGTTTGGCCATCACTGGAGTGTAGTATACCTGATTTAATTTAATTCATCGAACTCCATCCCCTGAGTAGTTCGATCTCGAGTGAGTGAGTGCCTGTGCATGTGAGCTGTGAGGAGTAGCCTAAAATACATTGAAAACATGGAGTGGATTTCAATGGATATGGGTATTCTCTTGTTGTGGAACTGGAATGGATTTAATACGAGGCAATGGAAAGAGCACTGAGCACTGAGTGATATCTTTGAGATGATTAGCCGACGGTTGGCTTCACATTTTGAGGAAAATGTGGGAGGGTCCAAACGAAGGATTTTCAAAAGTGGGGGACATGTCCCCCTCCAGAATAATGGTAGCAACGCTCATGCATGAGACTATCAATTTTTCACACAAGATAAAAACATGCAGAAGCCTCACTGATAACAAAAAACTGTACATAACACAATATTTTCCCATTAGAATATTTTAATTTTCAGCTTATTATGATGGTGGAGGTCTTGTCAAAATTTGGTACCAAGGGAATGTCTACTCAATTTTTTCAACCCTGCATTTTGTTAAAGCACACTGTGTCAGGTAAACATATCTGCAGGGAGTGGTGAGGTTGACGTCTAGATACTAACTATGTTCTGCTGTTTCAACGCGAGTTGACTGACTGAATTTGCCTTTAATGCGATGAGAAGCCTTGAGTATGAATACAGTGCTGTAAAAAGGTATTTGCCCGTTCAATTTCTTCCATTTTTGCACAATTTATCAAATTTAAATCTTTCCAATCATTCAACTAATTTTTATAGAATTCGAGATAACAAACTGCTGCTTTTAAACGATCAATTCATTTTTTGAAGTTAAAGAGTAATTCAAAACAAATAACACCAATGCGAAAAAAAATAATTTCCCCCCTAAACCTAATATGTTCCTTTGGCAGGCAGCCTCCTCGGCTTGTCTTGTCAGTCCTGAGACGTAATGGAGGTGTTGCATTGGATACAGCAACTGTAGTGTAAGTCACGTGATCCCCGTCGTAACCCAGGAAGATGGCTTTGATGGGATGAGAATGCATCCATTCATTTTTATTTATACAAGAAAAATTATTTCCTTGCTCTGAGAGGTCACGTGTATAACCGGATTTTGAACCCCAGTTGATCAGGTCCAAATGATCTGCCTTATCCACGACACTTGCTCAACAGACTCTATATTCACTGGTTGATTTAGCACTTGTATGCTGTGTTTGAACTTGAGCATATATTGGTGCAAGGATTCTCAGTCATAAACCGGCTTTGAAAACAACAGTTGAATATTTAGCGGTTAATTATAGCGAAAATACTAAAAACAAACCATTTAAGCGATTATACTGTTGAGGTCTTCGAGTGCATAGCATAATGGCGAGAGGACTCTCAGATAGACTGACTAAAACAATAGCAAATGCAGCCTTGCCCCCAAACAGCTTTTTATGACAAAATATCAAAGGTAAGAAATTTTTTCTCATCTCTGTAACATGTAAACTGCATATCTGCTGTTCTTTGAGCGTGGTGTCAGTTTAAAATGACAGAGCATATATCGTTGGATTCTGTGGACTGTCCTTTCATTTCAGTATCGTTTGTACGCCGGCACAAATTCAGTGGAAATGCTTGCGATAGAGCACTGATCTTATTTTATTTAATGTTTTGCTAGATGCTTATTTGCTTGCCTGGTACTTGAATTGTGTTTGGTTTTGGTAAAAACTGTCATCACGAACTTTTCGCCGAGTTTCTTCGCTTATAAAGTCGAGCTGAAACGGCATTTCGAGAGTATCTAACTTCCGTATCGTGACGTATTTCCGAGCGAAACAGCATAGACAGGCGGGACATAACGTTGGACGGAATTTGATTTGATCGTTGAAAAGTGGGTGTACACCAACGGGACAGCAGTATCCGTCAGGGAGAGAGAGGCGAAGCCCATCCTATGCTCTGTGTAGTTGGTGAAGCAGTCCACTGTAAAATGCCTTGCGCGTAATCTGGAGCTGTCACAGATACCACTTTCCTCAAAGTGAATAAATTCTAGCCAGCGGGTCCGTAACCACGGTATTTTTGGGAAACGAAACAAAGTTTGAGGTGGCGAACACCCAAAGACACACCGACATACCATGCTAGCTAGCTAACGAATGAATCTTAGCTCTGTGCTGCTAAAAGTTTAAGATTGATTGACGGGTGGATGTCGTGATATTATTGGTTGAAATTGGTTTGTACTAGCTTATGGAAGCACAAGGCATATTTTGTTATACATGAAAAAAACATGATTGGATTTTGATATAAGAATACAAAGAAACTGATTTTTTGTAATTTTTTTGTCATTCATGGTTAAATAGATACACAATATGACCGGGGATGTGATCTAAAAGGGTTAAAAAGGCATTTTTCATTTCAGCTCGACTTTAAGAGGGTATGCCGCATGACGAGGTTGCTATTCATAGGGACCATGTGACGTCACTGTGCTTTCGCGCCGCCATATTTGTGTCCGAAATGGTCACAGCTGCATCCCGCAGCCATTGACTGCAGTTGGCAGACAAGACATGAAGATGTACGAAATACTGAAATGAAGTGAATCAAATATGCCCGAGATATGTCGTACAGTTTGCTGTAACAACAGTTGTCAGAGAAACTCCATGCTACAGTTTCATTCCATCGCGAAAGACTTCGCTAAACTGGCAGAATAAATGGTTGGCTTCCATCAGAAGGGACCACGGACAGCCTGCATCCAACTCCCAGTGATTGTGCTGTCAGCGCTTTGTTTTCGGCAAGTTGCGTTTGTCTTCAACTTGGCTAATAATTATTTTTTATCCTTTAGCACCTCTTGGCAAGAAATCCCTAGGGAAACACTTTAAACGCTCAAATACAGTTAATTAACCTACAGGGAAACCGTCATTGAGTCGCGCTATTAATTGTTCAGTTTGTCAAACCAGTTCTTGATATTGGAGACAAAGCAGTAATTAACATTGTTCACTTGCTAGCTAGGTAAAGTAACATTACAGAACTTGAATGGGTTAGCTACAAACAGTAACTTAGGCATGCTTACCTGCGAGATATAATCGCATGCATTTGTTCCTGTGATAGCTCTTACGTTATCTGCACGAATATTCCTCGGAGATTTCGCTTATCTTAATGGTAACATTGGCAAACTTAGCGAGACTGTATTATAACGAGTGAAGACATAACGTTTGCTAATATACATTGCGTTAGACAAACACTATTTTTGCTAAGCAATACTTTCATTTAAGGTGGATTACAAACAGTGGCATATTGCATTCATAAACATATGTTTCTATTTTTAACGTTTCATTTCTAGCGAACGTTTCTTTGTGTTTGATGGTTTGACACGGAAAGCAACGTTTTAAAATGGTGACGAATTAGCTTAGACCTGCCAGTAAAAATAAACAGCCTGGAGTATTAGCTAGGTTACCTTTTTTAAGATTGGGAAACAGAATAGCTACAGAAGAAAACATTAAACTGCCTAAACCTGCAACTGGTAACAAAATCATTCAAATAAATACTGATATGCTAATCGAAAAAACGTGTGGTAATCCGTTGTTTTTAAGATCAGAATAGGTAAATGACCATATACACCACATGAGAATTCGCACCTGTAGCCTGCATGGCCTCAGCCGTAGCCTACTTCAAAACAAACAAGCTAAATCACTGCCAAGATAACACGGCTGCTAAGTGTTGCTGAATTACTTAATTTCCTATTATCACGTAGACATTTTTTTGTCTCCAGATTCTAGTGTTGCTCACGAATCCTGCAACTGCATATTGATTGGCATCTGTACTTTTGAAAGCCTTCAGGCTTACAAGGTATATATAAATATCAGGAAATGTTATTTGGGGTGTTATGCGGGGACACATCGCAAATGGTAACAATCAAAATAAAATAAGGGGTAACATGGATCACAACTGATTATTGATTTTTTTTATGAATAACGCTGACTCTCTTCCTCATTTAAATGTACCGTCGCTGTCATGAGCAAGGGAGAAAAGTGGAATGGACACAAATATGGTGGTGGTGCCTCTGAATCTGACTCCATTGACCCGTTTAACTCGCGCTGCTCACTTCCTCGCGCCGCACGCTATATTTTTTTTCGTAGGAGAGTGAAACGGGTCAGATTCAAAGGCACCGGTAGGTGAAAACTAACGAACAGTAATTACATAATATTTAATTCTATATGTGGTATAAAATAAAATGCCCTCGTAACCTAGTTACCTTTGTAGTCTGACGAACTACCATTAACGTTATTATCGTAATTATAGCATTTCAGTGCCCGTTTGTTTACAGTCAAATGCGTCGTTTTTTTTCTGCCAGAGAGGTGCCCGACTCGAAAGCGGGGACAGCGGTAGGCAACTGGAAGAGACCCGGTGACGGATGACAGACAGGAAGCTCGGCAAATCATTTTATTCGGACTGAAGAAAATGATTGGTCAGACTTTTATCAAAAATATATGAGAATTGAATATTGAAGATTTTCCAAACCTGGTGGATTTCTTTTACAATTTAGTGTGCCATATGCTTATTAGGAGCATTTTAAGATTACAAAAGAAAAGTGTAAAAATGCCAGAAAGGTAAGAATTGCTTTAAGCAGTCACTCTCCCTTCACTCTTTATCTGGCCTCATTTATACAGACCGATTTTGCACCATCTCCTTGTGCTCAAAGTATTTCCAAAGAGCAGTGTTTTTGTCTGGTTTATATTCTATCCTCATTGTGTTTTCTGTAGTTTTGGTTTTGTATATTTTACATTTTGTTAAATTATTTAGGTTTTGTTTTTCTGTGCATTAATTTGTTTTACTGTCTTTATAAGCCTTTGTATTTCAAATTCCTATTCCCACCAGTTACTTCTGTACACCAAATTAAAACAAATATATACTGCATTTATTTGTCTCCAATTCCAGTTAATAAATATTGTGTAGTTCTCTCCACCCAGTTCAGTTCTTGGATCTGGAGTACTCTGTGATACTTTAGATGTTAGTCTGGGGTTTTTTGCAATCTCCTGGATGAGTTGAGGATGTGCTCTTAAAGGAATGTTGGTAGGTTGGCTGCTCATGGGAAGGTTTACCACTGTTCCAAGCTTTTTCCATTTGTAGGAAATGGCTCTCATCATAGTTCGCAGGAATCCCAGAGCCTTATAAATGGCTTTTTACCCATTCCAGACCAATGGATGTCAACAAATTTGTTTCACATCTGCTCTTGAATTTCTTTAAGATTGGAGCATCATGTGCTGCTTTTTGTCTATTTCACATTGCTGGACAGGTTCAATATCAATGATGTTTAGATCCAACAGGGTGGGCAGTAATCATGCCCAGGAGTGTCTTTTGAAATGGAACCCAATCATGAATTTAATTTGTTTATTTGGTTGATCTAGTAAAGGAAGGGGTAATAATTTCTCCCCATAAGACCAGGGAGGATAGGCAAGCTTTTTTCCTTCATACATTAAATTAACATTTAATAATTGCATTTAATGTTTACCTGGGTTATCCTTGACCAATAATAAAATATGTTTGATGATCTGACAAATATGAGAAAATAAAGAAATTGGCAAAGGAGCAAATACTTTTTTCATGGCTCTATGTTTGATGACCAAGATGTTTTCAGTTTTGGATGAGGTCAAGGAAAGCAAATTTGAGAAGGTTCCTGACTTAGTTTACACATGGTCTGATTGATGGCACTATTGTCTCTTTAAAGATTTTGTCTAGTCTCAGACAATATCTAGGTATGCGCCAGTGTTTCCCACAGAATTTTCGGAGACTATGGGGGCACATGTGCGGTGGTAGACTGATGTCTGGAGGGAGTCATTCTCATTCTACTGAGCGTCTTCCGGTACCTTTCCTATTTTTCCGTTTTTTTGTTTTTTTTTTAAATGTTCCCGTGTAATCTCAACACACAGCATTTGTGCATATTGAGACTATGGCGGGGTAAATTAGACTCGTCAATGTATGGGAAACACTGTCTGCGCTCATGGCCATGCATTTTACAATTTCTCAGCCAATAACATGATTCATGTTTTTTTTTTTTTCTCCCTAAAGCCCAAAGTCCCCCTGGCAGAGACACTGGCGTTACGGTATTTTCAAATTACACGCTGGGAGTCTCTGACCCTTAAACACATAATTCCTTTCAAGCTGTTCTTGTTCAAGCTCGCTTGATTAACAATTGCATGATTTATTTACTGAGTATTCAAGACCAATATATAAGCCTATGATTACTAAGAAAGTATTACGAAATGACAGATCATTGAAGGATAACATTGACAACAGACAATTGTGATATTGTATGGATGAAAAAAAAAAATAATGATATTAAAAAAAAACAGTGCTTTCCCTGAATTCCATGTCTTGCTCTAGGATTTTTTTAACAGTGCAACCTAATATTGCACTTAATCATGTTGTTTTAGGTGTTCAAATGAATAGGTTGCAGTTACAAGGAAGCATAGTTGTACACTGGTTGCTGCGCAAAGCGATAATAATTAATTTATTAAATTACCAATGCTTCTTACGTCAAAATGTTGGTGATTGAATAATGTAGTAAATTGGATATTGGTGCATCGTGAAAGTTTGACACATGACATGCATTTAAAATCAATAACCACATGCAAGAAGGGCAAAAGTGACATTTTACAAATTTTACAGGAGAGGCAAAAAACTGCTCCAGGTAAATCTCTACCATATGGATTAACATTTCCATGGTGAATGAGTGGGTCATTAGATGATATTGAAGCCTGAAAAAGATTTATTCCTAATCATTAGCCAATGAAGAGATAATCCAGATTATGTCGCTTACGCCCTTTTTGCATGAGTCGGGATTAAGAGTTCAAGATATGAGAAACGCATCCTCAAAGGGCGTGTCTGCAACTCCCCGCTAACAGAAATGAAGTTGACCTCGTGAGAGTCTGTTCAATGTTCATAACTTCTCATTTAAAATTATGCATAATAGCTTCCTGTTTCCCGAGCAAATGTTTTAAAGGTTGGAAACATTTTAATACATGGATATGATATGGCAGGATATACATTTTGGTTTCCATTGTCAAAATTTTGATGTATTTTGTAAAACAGCTGGTCTATTTATACTGCATGAAATTGCTGTCGCAGTGCTAAGAACTTGAGCATATAAAAGTGAATCATCAGATCTAAAGATACACTATACACCCCAGTGGCTAAAAAGAATGCAAGGTACTTCTAAATTTAGGTCACTGTGTCACCTCTGTGCTGACATTGATATCTGAAGCCATAAACAACAAATAATACAACAAAGGATTATACAGTGTGCATTGACTGTGGGTGTATGTACAGTTTATGGTAGTACCAACTAGGACAAGCAATATGCAAAAAAAGGTGCAAGAGGTTAGGGTTGTGCCGATTGTGAACCGCGATTTTTTTAAGGCGTTGTACCACCACCTGTTGCCATGGGGCGAACATCCGAGCTTTCGCTTTACCTTTATTAAACCCGACACAGGTTTAACGAAAGTGGAAAACATCCAAGGGCATGTGAAATGCTTCCAGAAAAAACTTGACTGACATCAGTATTTTTCACTGACATGCTGCTCGGAGCCAAGTAAAGGACTGCAGAATCGCCTCCTATTAACAAATTAGGCAACTCTAAGAAAAGAAAACCTGTTCCCGTTTACTTTGCTTGATTGACAATCAAATGATGGATTCATTTACTCTCTAAGTTGAATAAGTAAAGCTGTTTAAGACAGCATGTTTGATTGTTGCATTTTGAAATTTAAATGGCCATAGAACAGCAGATTTGCATGAACAAGATTGTCATTGCCACGGCATTTCGTGCAACTGATCATTTATATTTCACATTCACGTTTCATCCACTTTTTAGAATGTTTTCCACCCTGTGTATTTTCTAGACGCTTAAAATCCAGGGATGATCACTTCAAGGTTACTGGTCACTGCTGGTCATTGTAATTCCAAGATTCACTCATACAAGGACAAGCTACATCAATAAATCAATGAGGATGACAGTCAGTGTGGTCTACAAAGTTCATTGAGCATGAAACATAATATACTGTTCAAAAAAAGTAGGGGATATTTTATTTTGAGATCAAAATTTTCACATATACAAAGGGATACGAAACCATGTTGTATAGTTCCTTACTGAGGAAGCATTTCCAAAGAAATTCATCACCCAAACACATCAATGACACTCTCACGATCTGCACGGGATGCTATTGATGATCAAGGGGGTTGTGCCACAAATTTGCATGACTCTGAATTGGAAGGTTAGAGCCACTGTAAAGGAAGATTTTGAAGAGAAAGCATCAGATTATCAGTGGTTGAAGTCGTTAATTAAACAGAGACCATGCGCCGTCTAACACAGGAGGAGAGGTTACGTGCCCTTGGCATGCTACAGGTTGGCACAAGACAGGTCGTTGTGGCAAGGGCAATGAATGTTTCCCAGTCTGTCATCAGCAGATTATGGTCCAGACATCGTGCTACAGGGTCTGTTCAGGATAGACCACGATCCGGTCAACCAAGGGCAACAACTCAGGCTCAGGACAGATTCATCCGCACTATTGTCTTGAGAAATCGTATGGTAACAGCAAATCAGATAAGGTCTCAACTTCAAAGGGATACTGGCTTGGTAGTGAGTGGCCAGACCATCAGGAATCGTCTGCACAGATTTCACTTACACGCTCGACGTCCTCAAGTCATTCCCTGTTTGAGGGATCGTCACATTAGGGCCAGACTCCAATGGTGTCGTCATCATCAACGCTGGGATAATCGCCGATGGAACAACGTAATGTTCTCAGATGAGTCGAGGTTCACTGTGGACTTCCTTGACAGACGCAGGAGGGTTTGGCGCCGACGTAACGAACGTTTCCATGACGTTAACGTCATTAGACATGATCCGTATGGGGGTGGATCTGTAATGGTGTGGGGAGGCATCACTGCTGCCGGCAGAACAGACTTGCATGTTGTTGCTGGACGTGTCACAGGGCAGTACTACCGGGACAACATCTTGGCACCCCATGTTGTGCCGTTTGCACGTCGTTATGGCCGCCCGTTTCATTTTCCAAGATGACAATGCCAGATGTCATAGGGCCAGGATCGTTACAGATTACCTCCAGCAGCAGAATATCACCACATTACCATGGCCAGCACTCAGTCCGGACCTTTCCCCCATCGAGCATGTCTGGGACATGCTTGGACAGCGGCTACGCCAACGTCAACAACCTCCTGCCAATGTCCAAGAACTTGCTGCAGCATTGCAACAGGAATGGAATAACGTTCCCCAAAATGACCTGGGGACGTCTCGTTAGGAGTATGCCACGCCGAATTCGAACTTGTCTAGCCAACCGAGGGGGTTTTACCTGCTACTGACTCTGTTTCACAATGGTGGTAAATTTGCTGTGTGACCCTGTGTTTGTGTCGACCCTTATTCTGGAGAATCTGTCCTTTACTGACTGTACGCAGGGTTTCGAATAAATTGACAAATGTTTCCTTAATGTTTTTATGTCATTTGTTTCCTTCCTGACCTCATGATCTGCATTTCATGGTACTTGTAAATCCAATATCCCCTACTTTTTTTGAATAGTATATAATAGCATACTATTTGCAACTAATTTGTAAGCATATTTTGTATCAAAAACTGGCAAAAATTGATGCTGGTGGCAACCACCACCCCCCAATCCTTTGACTTTGACGGCCTACCCTACCCCCGGGGGGTGAGATACCTTCATCCTTTTTTCATGAAAATGAGCGCAAAGGATGAATAAACAATCACCTAGAAGCATTAGATCATATCTGTTAACGTTTTTGTGCGACAGGAAAAAATCTGTCCTTGGTTGGACGAGGGATAAAGCAAGCTGAGGAGAAATGGATATGGATTGATACTTGCAACTGAACAAATCAACACTTAGTTGGTAATTAGGAAACTTAAGTGGGATTGAGTTTGGAGATATAATGCGCTTTAAGACAAGGTGAGAGCAGTGCTAATATGCCTCCGATGAGAAATCCGGAGTGGAAGAGATTAATATGGTGGACTACATACCCAGAGACTTAGCCCTGCAGCATTGGATTCACCACAGAGAATAAACTCCATCACTCCATAATCACAGAGGCCTGATGGGGCAGCTTCTGTCTGACCCAAGTTTTTTTATCACCCACCTCATGGAATGATAACAGAGTCTACAGTCTGCTAAAACTTGAGAATTCTCCTCTGTCTCTATCAGATCAAGAATTCAAATCTCTCTCTCTCTGGCTCTCTTTCTTTCTCACATGAAAAAATTAAAGGCAACAGAAACTTCTGCTTTTCCCTACAATCATAAAAAGTAAAATAGCTTTTCACATGGTTTTCTTGTGGAGGAAGTGATAAATTTTCAAATTGAGAGGCGACCATGACAAGGTGTCACTGTGGACACACGCCCAGTTGTTGGAATTGAGCAATATCTTTGAGCCTGTTTTGCTAGGTCAGAACATTTGGCCTGTTTATGTGTTTTCAGTGCCTAGGATGGTGGGTTCTGTCAGGCAATTTTAGTTTGACTTTGGAGAGCATAACGTAACAGAGTGGCAAGAACAGGCCACTCAGCTTAGTAAAGCTTGGAATTTGCCCGCAACTAAAAGTGTTCGTAACACATTAGATATACTCAAAGGCAATGAAAACGCAACACTCTAAATTTTGGTTTATTTTTGCTCAGGAACTGAGTAGTCCAATTCGAGTTCTTAAGTGACCATTGGGGTCACAATGTGTACCTCGTTACACATGAATGATCATCACGTAACTCAACAGTGTGAGTTGGACTCTCATCAATCCATATTGAGTACAACATATGGGATTAGGAGTTGTGCAAGTACAGTGGTTGAAATGAAGGAGGGGTTGTCTTCCCCATATAAAGGCATAATAAAAGCCTCACAAAAAACATTTTTAAGTGTCATAATGCCACGTCTGTAGACTGAACAACGGAACAGGGCCCTGGGTATGCAGAGGCGGGAGTAAGTGCCCGGCAAGTGGCTCACCGTTTTGGGTGTAGTACGTCCAGCATCAGTACGTTTTGGGTGTAGTACGTCCAACTGGGACGAGCATTTTCATGAAGAGTACCCAGACCTCAAACCAGGCAGCAACTCCAGAATGCACTACAGGCAGAGTGGCGACAACTTCCCCAAGGCAACCTAAGACGCTTAGTCAGGTCCATGAGGAGACGTTGTACTGCCTGTGTGGATGTTCTTGGGGGTCACACCCGATACTGACTGTTCTTTTGAGTTCATTTTTAAATGTGTGTTCCATTCAGTCTCGTTGTAATTTTTAATTTTCAACTTGTGCTCGTTATGTTTAATGCATCTGTTTATTATTGTCCAAATCGGCCCATTAACACATTTAATTCATATCAACCCACCCAACATATTTGAATTCTTAAAATAAGAAAATAAATTTGAGTCACAAAATTATTTGAATCCAAACTGGTGTTGCGTTTTCATTGCCTCTGAGTATACTTCTGATGACCCTCCCCCAGCTTGCATTCCTGTTTGGTTTGTGAGGCTGCTGTCTTTGCAGGTATTGGAGGTGGGCATGGCATGTTGTCAGCAACATTGGCAACACCTGGACCCGATTTGCCAGTGCTCCCTAAAAGACTCCGGAGGTATGGAAGCCCTTAGGGGACATTATTAAAATGATAATGTAAAATTGAAAATGAAAATGTAATACCACAATGACTTGAGTAAAAATTTAATTGCAAATGCACGAATCCAATTACCACTTTCATTTTCACATACTCATGTGGGCATTCTATGACCGTATTCAAATGATAATGAAGAAGCTGTTTAACATATACAGTGCTGTGAAAAAGTATTTGCCCCTTTCCTGATTTCTTTTTTTTTTTTTGCATATTTGTCACACTTAAATGTTTCAGGCCATTAATCATATTTTAATATAAGACAAAGATAACCCAAGTAAATACAAAATGCAATTATTAAGGGGTCAAGACTAGGTTCAGACTTGAAATTTTTTTTTTTTTTTTTTGAAAAATTTTTAACAAAACATTCATAAAAGGTGATTTTAAGGCCAAAAAACTACCTTTTAAGTGGATTTTTATCATGTGAATGCCTCCAGTGCATTCGTTTCGCGACAAAAACGCGATTTCCTCGCATCGCAAAATTTCATAGTTTATCAGGCTTATAGCGGGCATAAAATCCACATTTTTCAAGGTATTGCTCTGAAATTTTCACCATAGCATCAGTTTGTTATGTTCTATACAATGACATAGCCATTTTTGGGTAGGTAGATACATGGTGTATTTATGATCCATCTGCCAGGCAGGTTCTGCCACCCATTTCTAAAATTCTATGACCAAATAATTTTTCTAAATATTTTCCCATGAAAATACCCAGAATGAGTATTTCATTGTATAGCTGGTGATATTAGCTTCAAAACAAAAAAAGAATTACAGGGAAATATGGTATAGTTTCTGAGATATTGTTGCCACAAGATTTCACATTTTTCGCCAATAATGTACGGTTTTCACGGAAACAAACTTATTAAATTTAATTAAAATCAAATTCCATTCTAAGCTTTTTTCAGTTGACACAATTTTTATGTGTTTTTAGTGTTTAGAAGTACTTAAATTGAGTGAACCCAGGCTTAACCCCTTAGATGATGATTTCATTTATTAAGGGAAAAAGCTATCCAAACCTACCTGGCCCAATGTGGAAAAAGTAATTGCCCCCTAAACCTGATAACTGGTTGTGCCACCTGCGGAAACAACTGCATTCAAGCATTTGTGATAACTGGCTATGAGTCTTTCACATCACTGCGGAGGAATTTTGGACCACTCTTCTTTGCAGAATTGTTTTAATTCAGCCACATTGGAGGGTTTTTCGAGCATGAACGGCCTGTTTAAGGACATGCCACAGCATCTCAATTGGATTTAAGTCCGGACTTTGACTAGCCACTCCAAAACCTTCATTTTGTTTTTTAAGCCATTCAGAGGTGGACTTGCTGGTGTGTTTCGGATCATTGTCCTGCTGCATAACCCAAGTGCGCTAGAGCTTGTGGTTACAAACTGATGGTCGGGCATTCTCCTTCAGGATTTTCTGGTAGAGAGCAGAATTCATCGTTCCAGCATGGTACAGCAAGTCATCCAAAGCAGCCCTAGACCATCACACAGTTTGACTGTTGGTATGATGTTCTTTTTATGAAATGCTACTTAATATCTACGCCTGATATAACAAGACTCACACCTTCCAAAAAGTTAAACTTTTGTCTCGTCAGTCCACAGAATATTTTCCCAAAAGTCTTGGGAATCATCAAGATGTTTTTCGGCAAATGTGAGACAAATCTTTATGTTCTTTTTGGTCAGCAGTGGTTTTCGCCTTGCAACTCTCCCATGGATGCCATTTTTGCCCAGTCTCTTTCTTATTGTTGAATCATGAACACTGATTTTAACTGAGGTAAGTGTGGCCTGCAGTTCTTTAGATGTTGTTCTGGGCTCTTTTGTGTCCTCTTGGATGAGTTCGATGCATTCTTGAGTAATTTTGGTAGGCCGGCCACTCCTGGGAAGGTTCACCACTGTTCCAAGTTTTCTCCATTTGTGGATAATGGCTCTCACTGTGGTTCACTGGAGCCCCAAAACCTTAGAAATCGCTTTGTAACCCTTTCCAGACTGATAGATGTCAATGACTTTTTTTCTCATCTGTTCTTGAATTTCTTGAGATCGCGGCATGATATGTCACTTTTTGAGATCTTTTAGCTTACTTCACTTTGTCAGACAGGCTCTATTTAAGTGATTTTTTGATTCAACAGGTCTGGCAGTAATCAGGCCTGGTTGTGGCTTGTGATAATTGAACTCAAAATGTGGTAAATCACAGTTAATTCATGATTTAACAAGTGGGGGGGGTTGGCAATTACTTTTTCATATAGGGCCAGGTAGGTTTGGATAGCTTTTTTTTCCACAAGGACTTCAATTCTGCGCGAGAATCTCTTACATATGCGTTGATTGAATAATTGCTGACAACAGCAGGGGAACGTAAATATGCCACTAAAACTCACGCCGAATGCGTGAGAGTTGACAGGTATGCGTTTTGGCAGTATGAGCCGAAAAGCGATGGGAGCACTAACCGAAACTCTGTTAACTCCTATATTAAATGAGACAATTAAATTCTGGTAAGGAAGCTGAAAAATACAGTTTTATAACTTGCTCATGTTCCCACATTTCTGGCACTACACACACAATTTTGACATATTTTGCTCAGCAGACTCTCTTCTTCAGTATGGTAGCTCCATTTTGCAGATTGGACTTACTGTCGTTGAGTAGTATGTAAGAGACGCCTTAGCTAAAATCCTCGTTGCACTAAATGCTTTAACCATTAACTCAAATGGCTTAAAGTGACTCAGCAAAATTGTGGCATAGCAGTATTACGGATCAATTCTTACCCTTTGCTGGACTTTTTCCTGGCTTCAGCATTATCATTGTTCGGATTAAGATTGATATGACTGTCAGACAAATCTCATTCTTCTGCTTCAAACTCAGTGAAAGAATTTTCGGTATCGTCGTTTGTACAGTCGCTCAAACCAGCTCCAAGAGAGCACATTTAGGGCAGCAGGGTGGGTCCATGAGAAAACGTTACAGTAAAAAATGGCAAAGCAGAAAATAATTGCTCAAGCTCCTATTCCAGTACATACAAGCAACTGTTCGCACTAGCTAGATATATTTATGATCGTATCTAAAACAGGCAAAATATTGGTATCAAAATGACTGCCATCCTTGCTAAGCCAGCAGACGTAACTTTTCCATAGTCCTTGAGGCATTTAATAGTTAACGTTAGCTAATTATTGATTATGTCATCTGAAGTGATGGCAATTTCAACGCTCGAGTTTGACCCGTTTCAAAACACGTTCTGTGCACTTTGTGTTCGCGAGCTAACTAGCTAATAATTGCACAGAAATAAAAAGGGAGCCGTGAATAATATCACGTGTTAACGATATCTTGCAGCTTGCTATTATTAGCTATTTAGCTAGCAAACACACAGTGCACAGAAATGAACAGAGAGCCGCGAATAGTAGCATTTCACAACTTGGCCAGGTCAGCATTGTACAGTTCGGGACTGGGGGAGACAGTGACAATGAGCTATAAGCAACAACAGCTGCGGCAGTCTACCAATGTGGCCTGCCATGTTTGTGCTGCCATTAAGCAAATTTCTCAGCATGCACTGGGTTGACCTAGATACGCACAGAGCCATAGAGAGAGATGCGTAAACCTCATTGACCCCAATTGACCATTTTTTTACAGCTGGGTTGAAGCGCAGTAGGCTTGGTCTTGATGCAGCTGAAAAGTCAGAATTCCTTAAACAATTACTTTCAGCTTTAAAGTCTTGTGTTTACATTTCAGCAGTTTTTCAACATTTCTTCAGCAATTTCCTTTGCCTCTCAGTTTCCAAGCACCTTCATTTTGTAAGCCAACCTCTTCAACTTTTCTCGCTGAAGCAAGCACACAAATTTTCTTCAGAAAATTTAGCCTTTTTTAGTTTACGTTTATTCTCTTATATTTTCCTCTTTATAATAAATTATTTAACTGGCTTGGCTCCCTCTTTATCATGGCTGTGCAGCTCGGTTTGAGACATACTTAAGAATTAAGTAGTAGTATCTAGCCCTGTATCAACCCTGGTCTTGACATACTTCTGAGGTTCTGCCTCACTAAGCTATTCCGCACTGTGATCATTCTCTGTAATGAAAATAGACCTCATAACACTGAGCAAAAATGATCCTTTAGCCAATTTCTATTTATGACCCCTAGTTCCTTAACCAGGCATGTCATGTCATGAAAATAAAAATGTGCAAATTTTATTTTCAGACTGTATTGAGAGGAATTGAGATCAATGGCTTGTTCATTTTCATATGCTGCAAATCCAGCTCAGAAGCCGATTTCCTCTAATCCAGGGCTGAAACTCAAAGCATGCAAAAGTAGCCATCTGTTCTGCTTGCTGAGGGCAGAGCAATGACTGTATTAAATACCAGTGAAAAACAGAAGCTCTGGCATATGCAAAGACCAGATACTTCATTTCAGGACCCACCCACTAAGGACCATACACTAATGCCTTTCTCTCAGAGTAATCAAGTAAAATCTTGACTTCACTGTCAGAATAGATTTGCTGCAGGGATAGAAGCTCCAGTGCTTCCTCTTTCAGTGGACTACAGTTGTCCATACATTAAAAATGTCACTCGGCATAGAATGCTACCTGTGATTCCTTGTTTCAGCGAGACAAAAAGTTCATATTGCTCTTTGCAGATTACAAAATTGTGAGCACCAATGATATTTTTGTATGTTTTGAGAAGATACGTATGCTGAGATTGTCGATTGTTGTTGGGTCCTATGCAACAGACTAAATCTGCATTAGCTGGTGCCAGGCCAAACCAAACAGTCCAAGAACTGCTCAAACTGAAATGGCCTCCAGGGGTTCTGGGATACATTGTTACACTGTGCGTAAGATATAATGTAGAATATCATTTGAAGTTCTGAGAACGTGGGAAAATAGTTAAAATGAAGCTTTTTAGTGCATTCAATAAGTATCACATCAAATACGATTGCTACAAAATTTTACAAACAAAATGTCAATTCAGATTACTTTTCAAAATTAAATTGCAAAGAAAGAAAGCATGGTCAATATTCTGTATATGGAATACTCAAATATTCTGCCAGCATTACCATTCTGCGCTATCTGCCAGCATAATAGACTGAATGAACTGAAAAAATATGTACAATAAATGATTGAATAGCTCTTCCTCATGCTGGCGAATCAATTCATTAAAAAAAATAATAATAGAAAACTGCAACTCACTGTCACGCCCTGGTACCCACAGATGTTAAAAAGGGAACCAGGCCAAGGAGTTGAGCTGAGGACCCAAGTGCAGGGACTAGGATTTTATTAAATTAAAAAGTGAGGGAATAACAAAAGTAAATGCAAACTTTAAGGATGAGCAGAAAGGGAGTGCACACAACAATAAGGGGAGACAGACTGTGGCTACCTGCCAATATGGGGAAAACCTAGGCTTTAAATAACAAGGGAATCTAAATAAGATAAAAGGAAACAGGTGTGAATAATTAAGGTGAATAAACTAAATAATTGATTAATTGGTGAAGGGCAGGTAGCCAGGCAAAGGCATGCCAAAGGGGAGGGGCATTACATGCAGTAAGTAACAGCCAAAAACAATGAATGTGAATCAGTTGATTTGAACACACTAAACATGGGCTCTGGCATTGATAGCATTCTGAGACTATACTATGGTCTCCTGTTCAGCGCTGTTTTATTTCATTCATCCTTTATTTGAGGTCAGTACTAGGAAATTAATAGAATACCAGTTAGGTCAGCAACAGAACAAATACTACTATGTGTTTTGTTACTGGGATTTTCCATACGGCCCCATTTTTACCCCTCGGCCGACTCTGGCCAGAGGGGTATTGTCGTCACCTGTGTGTCTGTCTGTCGTCCGTTGTCTGTCGTCTGTCCATGATTTTGTCCGGGCCAGTACTCAGCAACTAATGATCGCAGCTTCACCAAATTTGGTATGCTAACTCAGTATGACCCATAGATGTGCAACGTCCTGTTTTTTGCTGGATTTGACCTTTGACCTTAGCGCTGTGACCTTAACCCTGGAAATCTTGTCTGGGTGACTTTGTCCGGGCCAGTACTCAGCAACTAATGATCGCAGCTTCGCCAAATTTGGTATGGTAACTCACTATGACCCATAGATGTGCAACGTCAGGTTTTTGGCTGGATTTGACCTTTCACCTTAGTTCTGTGACCTTGACCCTGGAAATGTTGTCTGGGTCAGTACTCAGCAACTAATTATCTCAGTTTCACCAAATTTGGTATGGTAACTCACTGTGACACATAGATGTGGAACATCACGTTTTTTGCTGGATTTGACCTTTGACCTTAGCGCTGTGACCTTGAGGCAGGAAATCTTGTACGGGTCAGTACTCAGCAACTACTGATCACAGCTTCACCAAATTTGGTATGGTAACTCACTGTGACACATAGATGTGGAACATCACGTTTTTTGCTGGATTTGACCTTTGACCTTAGCGCTGTGACCTTGAGGCAGGAAATCTTGTACGGGTCAGTACTCAGCAACTACTGATCACAGCTTCACCAAATTTGGTATGGTAACTCACTGTGACACTTGGATGTGCAATGTCATGTTTTTTGCTGGATATCACCTTTCACCTTAGTGCTGTGACCTTGAGCCAGGAAATCTTGTAGGGGTCAGCAATCAGCAACTACTGATCGCAGCTTCACCAAATTTGGTATGGTAACTCACTGTGACACATAGATGTGCAACGTCACATTTTTTGCTGGATTTGACCTTTGACCTTAGCGCTGTGACCTTGAGGCAGGATATCTTGTCCGGCCAAGGGGTATTCAGCAACGCGTTATGTTTGGAAATTGGGTTGTAGTTTATTTGTTGCGATATTGTTGTGAAATATCTTCATTTTAGGCCAGTGCAACGAAGGCTTATCTATTGCAAATGGTTCACAAGAGGAAAATCCTTTGTTAACCATGTAAATGTTATTGGTCTTCAACAATTATTGGAATAATTGCAAGCTGCTGGTTTATTTGACCTGAATAGCACACAATATATACTTCAAACCAACCATTATCTCTCTCTCACTCTTTCCCTCCCAACCTCCCTCCATAGCAGTACATATTTTTGCACCTCAGATTGAGAATGAAAACTTTTCCTGGGGGCTGTTGCACAAAAGCAGAATTCAGAAATCCAGGATAACTGTGAAAGCAAGGTTTAACCTATTCTACTGAGTGCATCCTGGCTTAATCCGTTGCACAAATGCCAAGCCGGGTTCAGGATGAGTGGCTATGTCAAGCCAGGTGTAACAAATTCACTACATTCTTAAATAGACCCTGTGGTCGATCACAGATTTACTGATGCACAAACAAAGAGGACGTGTGCAATACACTTTTGACCAAGTGAACAACAACTTATAATGCAAACAAGGAGGTGAAACACGTAATATCATTAGCCTCTTAGTATAATTGCCCATCTAATTTTTTAAGGTTTTGAGAAATAAGGAAAAACATATTTTTTAGCCAACACAAAAGAACAGGCAGCCGATATCTCAATTTGGCAAAAATATGATTTTTTAAAAAGGTTTTTCTCAAAATAATGAGGTAACTATGCTATGAGGCAAACGATAAGCAAAAACAGCAATACGGCTGATATAATTAAACCGAGAGAAAAAGCCTGGCAGACAATAGTGGACCGCCTGAATGCATAAGTAGTCCAAAGATATACTCTTACTAATCACTGCTCCGCTGAATCTATCATAATTACAGTTCAGAGAGTGAACACTGGAAGTTAATGTTAGTCAGGAAACTTACCATGAAGACTAACTACACACACTTATCCACAATGCTAAAATATGCACAACCATATGAGCAAATCACAATATCTTTCTTTCTCTCACACTCGCTCTCTCACTCTCTTTTGCTCACTTTTCGCTCACTTCCTTGTGGACGCTCCACAGGCTGTAATTTTTCACCAATTACTTTTATATTTGGTATGGACATGTGTTACTTTTCATTTATGACACCTATCGATTTTGGTTGCCATTGCGATAGTATTGGCTGAATAATACCCACATTAGTGCCAAAACATTGAGATTTCATTGTGGACGCAGTACAGGCTGCAATTTTGGACTGATTACTTTAATATTTGGTATGGACATGTGTTATACTTATGACACCTATCGATTTCCATTGCCATGGCGACAGTATTGGCTGAATAATGTGCAAAGAAGTGGAGAAGCGGGCTTTCAGAGGCTACACCCATGTGGTCGAGGCCGACCGGACTGTCTAGTTAATGATGTATTGGTCTCTGACCAGTCCGCCATTAGCATTGCCTTTGTGACTGACTTAATTGAAACCACCTTTGCAACTTCATCAGCCGTTTCTAATCATCTCAACAAGTGCAATATTATGTATCCATCAAACCTCTCGCACCAATATGAACAGCAGTCTTCATGAACTCCATATAACAGGTATGCTGCCGTACAGTGATAATAATCATTGCATGAATGATCATTACAATTATAAAAAGAACTGTAGGCCGTCTTAACTGAATGACAATGTTTCTGTGGTATTTCAATTCAGGCTAAAAAAATGAGGCAAATTACAGAAAACCATGTAAAAAAAACAGTAAAATACATTTATTTCCACCCTGAGTGACTGCTGACTGAATAGCTAAGTAACCAGGATAAATAAAGTCTGGTCTGGAGCAGGCCAGCTGCGCAGAATAAATCTCCAAGGTAACTTGACCAGGAGTAATTTAACCTGCTTCCATGCAACTGAGTCAGGGCTAAATTAAGCCAGGATAATGGAAAATCCCCGTCTTAATTCCTTATCTTGGTTTTGTGCAATAGCCCTCTGGAATGTTACAAACAGTTAATCACATGATGAAGCACATATAATTTGTGATTAATCAGAAACTAATCAATTAACAACATTTGCAAAAACATATTAAGAAGATACAAAAAGTGGCTGTAATATTTTCTATTACATTACTGCTGTCAAAAAAATTAACAACTACAACATTATTACTATTTTTATTATTATTATTATTATTATTATTATTATTTGGACTGGTTTTGAATTTGAACCCAGTGGGCCCATATAAAATTTTCTCTTTATGAGGGTACTTTTGAACATTCAGATAATTGTGTTCCATGTAGGAATCTTCACCAGTCACTCAATGCAGGAATGGCCACTTACTTCAGTTTCTTTTTTAAGAGCTGCTTTTAAAGGTTTGAATATTTATTTATACAGTTCAAGTTCCTGACATTTCTTTAATGCAGGACAGGTTATGCAGTATGAGGACAACCTGGCAGACAATGTCTACACTGAACCTGGAGTAAGAAATAACCCTCTTTCGCTCCTGTGTTGCATAAAGTGCAAAAGTCCAAAGTGGATTGAATTAAACTTATGTAACTCATAAAACATGCAAATTTCACTTATTCATTCCATATTCCACCAAAAATAAGCCAGCCTCGGGCCACATTAGAAAAAATACACTAGAACGTCTTAGGATTGCAGATGTAGCAATTGAAGAGAGATAATTAGACCTCCACACAGAAAAGCCCCGATGTTTTGGACCCAGGATCTTCTGGTTATGAGGCAACAGTACACCTTTTTACAGCCCTGCTGATGATTTTGAGAGACCCAATGCTACAGCCTTGTCTCATTGATTTATTGTGATTTTATCGCTTCATGATTATCTTACTCTAAGTTGGTCTTCATACTGAGAGAAACAAATTAAGTATAAATAAATAAAGATCTTTTGCAAGCTCTCTTGTGCATGAACTAGTGATGCAGAAACACACAGCTGAGAAATTGTTGAAGAACCAATAGTTCCTTTTACTTTTGCTCCACTAATAGGATAACTGTGCCCAAAGAGGGATAAAATTCCCACTCAGATAATGAAATATATATGCACACTCCTTTAAATGCAGACTCTACCTTTTAACTTGCTGTAGAAGAGCTAGCATGAGAAAGGCATTCCTGAGTTGTTATTGAAATCACGCATTTGATTACCATAATGATCATTTGTTTGTGTTATATGTAAGGAAGATCAGAAGCAAGTCGTAATGCCCCTCTCCCTCAGCATTCCAGATCGTCGTCTTCCTGCCCTGCACCTATCATTCAATTATCCCCTCTGTTCCCACAGTTAATTATCTCACCTGTTCTTTCTTAGTTCTTACCTTGTCTATTTAAGCCATAGTTCTTTGCCTCACTGGAAGGTAGCCTTGATGTGCGACACTATTTTGTTTAGAATGCTCCGTTTTTGTTGTCCTCTTTGAAGTTTTGTATTTGTAATACTTGTTTACTTTTTTTTTCTTTGATCAAGGTCTTTTTTATTTTCAAATATATAGCAAAAAATAGACAATCTGCACACAAAACAATCAACCCAAGTTCCTAACACCCCAACCCCCCCATCAGTTCACATGCAGCACACATTCACCGAGGAAAAGAAAGAGGAGAAAGAAAGAAAATAAAATAAGAAATAAAATAAATAATAAATAAACATTTACATTCACAATTTCAAATATGCATAAATAGAGACGACTTCCCAAAAAAAAAAAAAAAAAAAAACAATAGGCTGAAATAAGATAAAAAATAACACATACACATACACTTGGGTTATATAGAGATGTTGGCAGCTGCCATGCCTTCTACAAAAGAAATAAATGGCTGCCAGGTAACATAAAACTTTTTGGTGGACCCCCTGATAGATAGGACCCCCTGATGGCGATACTTTTACATTCAGTTTTGTCTGTGATTACCGAAGAAATTTTTTTTTTTTTTTTTGAGTTTTAGGTTTTGAGGATTAAAAAACTACACCTGATTTCTTAACAGCAAGGGGGTGAGTAGATCACGACTGAATTTTTATTTTTGTATTTAATTCATTTTTATTTTTGTATCTTATTTACGTTTTATATTTTTATATTTTGTTTTAATTTTTAAAAAAGTGTAAATGCTGCTACCCAAATACTTATGGTGTACTGATACATCATTATACTGTACTAATGGTGTTACCCAAATAAAAGTGTTAAACTTTTCAACAGTTGATTATAATTACTAAAGATAGTTCATCTTTAAATAACATTCTCAATTTGTTCTCGTATTTCTCAAATATGGCTCAGATATCATTCTCATATATAGCTTCAGTAAGACATTTAAGAGAAATAATCAAGACATGGAAGAGACATTGGACATACAATGATAAGATGTCTTTTAGGGCTCAAACTTCTCAGATTTGTCTCATAAAAGTCTCAGATTCATCTCATGCTATTCTCTTTAATTCTCCTTCAAAATAACCGAGACATAATTGAGATCAGGGGCATACAATTATGAGATCTCCTCTGTTTATCCCACTTCTCAAGTATTGCTCAAATGGTTATCTCAACTCAACCTCCTTTGTCTAAGTGATGTCTTGTCTCTTTTTAGCTTATCTCTTGCTCCTAAGGTACCCTTAGGAGAAGTAACTCAGAAACAAATGATCACAGAATGATACGAATATGAGAAGCTCAAATTGATCTCAAGAGACGAGACTGAACAACTGATGAGCAACACATTTTTCCTACGGGCTAAGAGTTCGTGGCAATTTTCAATACTTTGTTGGCCCACCTTTTGCTGTGATCACTACTTCTAGTCTCCTTGGCATACCGTCAATAAGGTTGGTGCAAATATTCGGCACTATTCCATTCCACACTCGCTTGAGCAGAGCCTTGAGCTGTTCCTTGTTCGATAGTGTGGCATCCTCACGCTGTTGCTCAGTTTCATGCCGAAGGTGTTCAATCGGGTTCAGGTCCAGGCTTGAGGTGGCCAGTCTACTGTAGAAAATCGATTTGTTTCTTCTTCATGAATCCTGGAATACATTTGGCTGTGTGCTTCGGATCATTGTGCTGAAGGAATATATAACCACGCCTAAGAAGCCTGGATGCAGATGGCATCACCCTCATCAACAGTATTGCTGCATCTCCAAATTTATAATGCCATTTATGAAATGGAGATCATCAACACCATTTCCTGCCATACAACCCCAAACTATGACATTTACACCACCAAGCAGCTGGAGCGGAAAGGCAACTTATCAGTTAGCTACACCCTAAGTCTACCATTCATGCCAAACACGCAGAATTTGCTCTTATCTGACCACAATACTGAATGGCAGAACTCTTTAAGCTTGTTAACATGCTTATTTGCAAAGGCAAGATGCTTTCTCTTGTTTTTGTCACTGCTTTCCTAACTCATTCATAAATCGCTTTGAACGCTTAGAAAAAGTAGAAGAGTTAAGAAATATTTCGCTACATAATGCATCCAGGCTGCGCGGGCGTCGTTATATAATCCAACAGAACAATGATCCAAAGCACTAAGCCAACTATATTTAAAGATTGATGAAGAAGAAACGCATTGGAAAAACAGACGTGCCCACGGAAGAGGTCACCATCACACCCAGAACAAAGACACACAAGCAGTATATATGATGTGAGGTAGCACCTAGCCAGACAGTCACCCCCACCTGGGCTGTCCCATGGAGATGGCTCTCTATTCACAGTATTCATACGTAGGTAAGCCTAATCTAGAAGCTTCCCTGATAGCATGTCCAGACCCCTCACCCTTATGGGAAAAGCAGGTAGATGGCAATCAACACATTGGCCGAAACTCATTCAGTTGGCGAATGACTCCCAAACCGTCTGCTGGCGCCCAGTTGATTTGCATAGCTACTATACTGAGGGAAACCTGATAGTCAGCAGTCAATGTATTGGCCGAAACCAATTGGCTTTCACGGCTCACCATGTGTTTGGAAATATGAGAGAAAAACTCGGGGAACATGCTGAGAAACCCCAAAATCTTACACTAGTCTATATGTGGCAGGCTGAAGGAGGGCCCGGGCGGGGAATTGGACCCCAGACTCCCGGGTAAGAGTCAAACGCGCTGACCACATTGCCAAAGAGCCAGGCTCATTGGCAAGGAAGCCAGGGCGCGCACTTATTAGGAGACATTTCTGGTGACAGGACCCTTCAATTGTCACATATAATTTTCTTTATTCTTCAACTTTTTCTAAGAGTACAAATAATTTTTGGGGTGACTATATAGTGCCGTGAAAAAGTATTTGCCCCCTTCCTGATTTTTTTTTTTTTTTTTTTTTGCATATTTGTCACTCTTAAATGTTTCAGATAAACAAACAAATTTTAATATTAAACAAGGATAACCCGAGTAAATACAAAATGCAGTTTTTCAATGATGATTTCATTTATTAAGGGGAAAAAGCTACCCAAACCTACCTGGCCCTGTGTGAAAAAGTAATTGCTCCCCCTTCCCCCGTGTTAAATCATGAATTAACTGTGATTAACCACATTTTTTTTAGTTCAATTTCACTAGCCACACCCAGGCCTGATTACTGGCAGACCTGTTGAATCAAGAAATCACTTAAATAGAACCTGTCTGACAAAGTGAAGAGGACTAAAAAATCTCAATTAGCAACAAATCATGCCGCGAACTAAAGAAATTCAAGAGCAGATGAGAAACAAATTTATTGACATCTATCAGTCTGGAAAGGGTTACAAAGCCATTTATAAGGTTTTGGGACTCCAGCGAATCACGGTGAGAGCCATTATCCACAAATGGAGAAAACTTGGAACAGTGGTGAACCTTCCCAGGAGTGGCCAGCCTACCAAAATTACTCCAAGAGCGCATTGATGACTCATCCAGGAGGTCACAAAAGAACCGAGAACAACATCTAAAGAACAACAGGCGTCACTTGTTTCAGTTAAAGTCAGTGTTCATGATTCAACAATAAGAAAGAAACTGGGCAAAAATGGCATCCGTGGGAGAGTTCCAAGGCGAAAACCTCTGCTGACCAAGAAGAACACAAAGGCTTATCTCACATTTTCCAAAATACATCTTGATGATCCCCAAGACTTTTTGGAAAATATTCTGTGGACTGACGAGACAAAAGTTGAACTTTTTGGAAGGTGTGCATCCCGTTACATCAGGTGTAAACTAACACAGCATTTCATTTAAAAAACATTGTACCAAAAATCAAACATGGTGGTGGTAGTGTGATGGTCTGGGGCTGCTTTGCTGCTTCAGGACCTGGACAACTTGCCGTAGTTGATGGAACCGTGAATTCTACTCTCTACCGGAAAATCCTGAAGGAGAATGTCCAACCATCAGTTCATGATCTCAAGCTCAAGTGCACTTAGGTTATTCAGCAGGACACACACCAGCAAGTCCACCTGTGAATGGCTTAAAAAAAAAAAACAAAATGAAGATTTTGGAGTGGCCTAGTCAAAGTCTGGACTTAAATCCGATTGTGATGATGTGGCATGACCTTAAAGGGGCCATTCATGCTCGAAAACCCTTCAATGTGGCTGAATTAAAACAATTCTGCAAAGGACAGTGGGCCAAAATTCTTCCACTGTGAAGTGAAAGACTCAGTGCCAGTTATCGCAAATTTTTGATTGCAATTGTTGTCGCCGAGGGTGGCACAACCAGTCATTAGGATTTAGGGGGCAACTACTTTTTCACATAGGGCCAGGTAGGTTTGGATAGCTTTTTCTCCTCAATTAATGAAATCATCATTTAAAAACTGCATTTTGTATTTACTCAGGTTATCTTGGTCTAATGTTAAAATTTGTTTGATGATCTGAAACATTTAAGTGTGACAAATGAGCAAAAAAATAAGAAATAAGGAAGGGGGCAAATACTTTTTCATGGCAGTGTAAGTCATCCTTAAACTTCCACTATGTCAGTTTTTCCTTTGATTTGTCACCCATCTGGAGCAGTTCAACCATGTATTAGAGTGAGCAAAATGAGTAATTTAAGTGGTTTTGACCAAATGATTGTAGAAGCCAAACAAATCCCTGCGTCTCAGAAACTATTCCACTCCTGGGATTTTCAACTGCTACAGTCGGAAGAGTGGCCTCAGTTGCAGATGTCTTATGTGGTGCGCTTCCCTCCCACATTAACGTCTGACCAGTTGAGCTGAGTTTTGTGTTTCACCAATCAGAGAGAAGTTCTGAAATTTTTGAAGCTATATGTGCATGCTGTTGTGGGAGGGAAGTGAAACACATAGGACGTCTACAACGGAGGCTAACCAACACCAACATGTTCAGAACATTGGAAAGGAAGAATTTCTCCTGAATTCTTCAGTATTGAAATTTTCCCAAACACAAGTTCCACAGCTGCAGAGCAGCGCACTTTGTTCAGTGGTTCAGTAGTTAGACATTTGGCGGAACTAACGTCTTACCCGCTGACACAAAAGTAGTTGGGGGATTCTTCCTGATCTCCTTCGCTATTTCTTGATTCAACTGCCACTTGATTGGAGCGAGGATGCAGGAGAAAAATAGAATCAGCTCTTCTGCTTCCGGATCCCTCTCTACTTCGAATCTTCGGGATAAAGCGTCTGCTTTGATATTCTTTGAGCCTGGGCGATAGGTTATTTAAAAATTTAAAAGAGTAAAAAATAGTGCCCACCTGGCCTGCCGTGGATTCATTTGCTGTGCATTACGCAAATACTTCAAGTTGCGGTGATCAGTCGGGACAAGGATGACGGGCCCCCTCTAACCAGTGCCTCCATTCCTCAAGCGCTAATTTGATAGCTAACAGCTCCCGGTTTCCTACGTCGTAGTTAGCCTCTGCAGGTGTGAGCTTGTGTAAGAAGTATGCACAGGGATATAGCTTCTCTGGTGTTCCTTGCCCCTGTGACAGAATAGCTCCCATACCTGCATTGGAGGTGTCAACTTCCACTAGAAAAGGCTTTTCCGGGTCCGGTAATTTCAGTATAGGTGCAGTAACAAACAGGTTTTTGAGTGTATTGAAGGCGTGTTGAACTTCTGGATTCCATCCCATATTTTTGGGTTTCCCTTTGAAAAGTTATGTCAGGGGATGGGCAACTGCGCTGAAGTTCTTTATAAAGCGGCGGTGGAAGTTTGCGAATCCCATAAAGCGCTGGAATTCCTTTATCATCTGTGGGATTGGCCATTCAACTACTACCTTCACCTGCTTGGCTTCCATAGCCACTCCCTCTGGTCCAATCACGTAACTAAGGAAGGAGACAGTGGATTGGTGGAAGACGCACTTCTCTGTTTTAATGTAGAGCTGATTTTGGAGTAAGCATTCGAGTACTCGCCGCACGTGTTTCACATGTTCTTTGTAAGTACGGGAGTAGATGAGGTTGACGTAGTCGATGATGAATCTTCCACGTATCTCTCATAATACGTCATTGTGCAGATGTGTCTGCCAGCGGACATGGCACACCCAGATCAGTTATTCAATATTCACAAGCAAGCTGAGCTCGAACACGGTTCTGAATATGGACGAGTTCAGTCTCATCCCTGTCTTTCAGGAGTTACATGAATTAAACTCCTCAGCTAAGCCTGATGTGCAAACTGCTCAATATACTTGCCCATAGTATCTATTGAGCAGTTTAAAGAAAAAAAGATCTCTTGTGACCGGAAAAATCGTTGTCCTCTGTAGCAAGCACTTCAGCTACAGTGAGCCAATGGTATCCCAGTTAGTAGTTAAGAAAAATAAGTTTTCTGAAGCAAAAGTTCAATGGTATTGATACTGTGTCACTCTACTCTAAATCATATTCATCACATATCAAAAACACGTAGTTCCCTACTGTGTATTTACGCGTAAATTCCTCCATTGACAAATTCAGCGCTCCTTTATATCCTCCGAAGTACTCATCTTGATAACCAATTACTCAATTATTTACTTTGGCTCATCTGCGTAACTTCACACTTATAGTTCACGCCCACTTGAAGCTTCCCCGGTAATGATGTCTTGATTCAGTCATTTCTTATCCAATGCCAGAGTGTATAAACTTTCCACAGTAACTGAAAGACACTGACTGGACAATAAGACGAGTATATAATAGGGATGGAGAGATTCACCGGTGCGTATCGGTGGTCCGATACAAACGTTTGCGATGCGACTGCGTCGGTAGCTTCAGTGTGTGTTGGTCACAAATGCCAGCTGATTCGCAATGTATCGTTCCTAACGTCCCTGTATCGGTAAAACGTGGTTTACACGATTATTTCAAGTTTTATTCCCCTCGCTCAGGTGTTTCCGAGGCGCCCTGAATGTAGGGTTTAATCCCGGGAAACGGGATTCCCGGGATTTGACCTCCAAACCATTTCTCGTTTCTCGGGAAATAGAAAAACGAGAAACCGGGAAAAAAAACATTTAAAAATATTCATAAGATAATGGAATATATTCAGAAAATATGTAGGCCTATTTTACTTTCTTAAAACATATTCAACAGCTGTGTGTGTGCGCAGGCGGAACAGCTGTGTGTGTGCATGCGTGCAGGGGAAAGAATACTTAACTTAATCGAACTGACTATTCACACTTATTTAAATGCGTCCAAGCACAAAAATAGATCGAAATTCGCGTTTGACGCACTTATAAGTGTGGCCAAGATGCACATTGCTCCAATGCCAACACTTAAAATAAGTGTGTCCAAAGGTAAAATTTTTTTCTTGGCCAAACGTAGGCTATTTTAAGCGGTACTTTCTAAAAACTGGAATGGTCATCAACTGGCGCAATGAGTAAGGGTGGCCAAGAAAAAAATTCAGCATTGGCCACACGTATAAGTGCGATTAACATCGGCCTTAATAAATTGATTAACAATCACAAAACGCCCTGAATTCAAACACTTCTGACTGTTAACGCAGTTAGTTAAGTAACTTGTGGGTCTATAATCTGAATTAGACAAACACAACATGATTTTTGACATCAGCTCTGAGTGGAAATACTTCATAATAGCCTACTTCAAAATATTTAATAATGAGGATGCGCTGCGCTGTCTGAGGGAGGGATCAAATGCGCAAGACTGAGGCTCAACAGTGGGCTCACTGCAACATTTAAAATCTCAGACAAAACTCCAGGTGAAAGCTCAAAACTACAAGAACACTGGATTCATACTTTATGCAAAACAGTTCGGACAGAGATGCAGCGGGCTTTCGTGAAATGGGGCTCTCATTGAATAAAGAAAAATCTCCTGAATCCATCTGAAACCTCCCACCCAGTGAGTGGATCCGTTTTATAACTTTGCTTTTTAACTTTGAGTGATCGCTGACTTTATTTAGCCGATAGTCTGACACCGCAGCACACACCGTGCCGGCCACCCGCAGCGTCTGAAAGTTTATAATATGAAGAATTGTAAAATATAATTTCCATGAGGCTGTTCAGTCAGACAGCGACAGATCACGGGCGTTTTCTCCCTCTCATGTGGAGCGAACGTCAAGCTGCATGCGGCTTGCGCAGTTTATATTGTTATAATATTGATTAATCTTGAAATTACGTTTTTGTGCCTCAATAAGAAATAAACTGCGTCTACCTCTGTCTGTACCATATTGAATTTCATTTTTATTTTATTTTATTTAATTTATTGGTTTGGGTAATAGGAAACAATCAAGTATTGAATACATCCGTGACAAGGAAAGAGAGAGGAAAGGATAATTGTGCTGGTGAGGTAAGAAACCAAATGTGGGCTTATAAATTATTTGCATAGTGCTGAATCGAATCGTATCGAACCGAATCGCATCTAATCGTGAACAAGGGTGAATCGTATCGCATCATATCGGCAAGGGCCTTCACTGTATCATTCATGTATCATATCGCTGGCAGCGTATCGAGATGCATATCGAATCGGCTCAGTGGTGGAGATTCACATCCCTAGTATATAAGCCTTTGTGTAAGAGCAAGCTAGGTTGTATTCTCTTAACGTTAGGCACAGTTACACAGCTGAAAATGATGTGATTTAAAGAAAAAAAAACTTCCAAAACCGGCCTGAAACCGGCTTGCTTATCGGTTTGAGTTTCGATTGTGAGTGATCAGCTGTTTTGCGTTGTCAATTAGCGAGGCTTTTTAGCATTGTGTTGAGCGACTATGTTAGACCAGCTGACTGTTTTTGCTCTGTTAAGTGCATTTATCGGTTTCAGAAGTTACGGATCTCTCCTAGAGCTGGCTAGGTTTCTGTGTTTTCTCTGGTGATAAGAGTTTGGCGTTATCACAGGGTACTTATTCAGCTTGTTTATTGGTTTGAGTTTTAGTTTCGAATGTGAGCAATCAGCTGTTTTGCATTGTCAATTAGGGAGGCTTTTTAGCATTGTGTCGAGTGACGCTCCCTTCCAGTTTATCGCCTCTCCAATCCCCATCTTCTGAGTTTGCGTACCCTTCCCATCCCTGTCTGTCCTCTTTCCCACAGAAGGCGGTTCTACCATCGTGGCTCCCCTCATCATCGTTGTCCATCTAATCCAGCCTTTCTGTGAGCGTCCCCTAGTGGTCCACGAGTTGACATGGTAACATATCATGTTTTAAAATTTTGTGTTTCTCAAACTGTCTGTGACATAGATGTGTGGTTTTCAATATTAAATCACCTAGTACGTAAACTCAAAAATTATGATTTGAATTAGCTGTTTAGTGGCATTTTTGGACATTGCCTGCATAAACAGTCTAGCTGACAGGTTTGCAAGAACGCGCCTACCATTTTACTTTGAAATGACCATGACCTCTGGAATATGCGAAGCTTACAGTTAGCCCACCTTGGGATTGAGCAAAATTTAATCACGGATCTGTGGCTTAGGACTGGGTCACTCAAAAGAAAAGCAGATGAAACCTCTGACACAACTGGAAAGGTGGAACGACTTGATTGTGCTATGAATCATTGGCTAACAAGGCTATGAAACCTGCAAAGTTAAAGCGACATCTGGAAACAAAACACAAGGAAACCTACTGGCTTTTTGAAAGAAAATGCGACAAACTTAAGAAACGTATGATGACGGCGGCCTCACAGTTTTTTGCACCTGGGGAAAATGCGAAGGCTACAGAGGCTTCATACAAGGTATCCCTCTTGATCGCTAAAGCAGGAAAACCTCATTCAATAGGTGAGAATTTAGTTAAACCAGCTGCAAAGGTTATGGCTAACATATTGTTAGGGAGCCCCTCTTGCCCTCACCTCCAACCCATAAAGCTGGCAACCTCCTCAATTTGGTCCTCCTTGCAACTACTCCTCCTCAGATCACACTGTGACCCCTCTTCACCTGTCTGACCACCAATTTCTTTCATTCTTCTTCCCCCCTCTCCATCTCTGGCCTCCTCTACTAGAGTTTGCCATGACCTCCGCTCTCTCTCTCCCCCCTCCCTTGAATCCTTCTCTGATCTGCCCACTGAATCTGCTGCTGCTTCTCTGCTGTTCTTCCTTTCCTCTTCTCTTAACACTTTCTCTCCTCTTGTCTCCAGGCCAGCTAGATCATCCCCACCCAGCCCCTGGATGTCAGAAACTGTCAGCTCCAGCAGGAAAAGACTACAAACAGCTGAGAGGAAGTGGAGAAAATCCGGGGCCCCAGCCGACCTGTCTCGTTACCAGTCACTCCTATCTGAGTTCTCATCCTCTATCACTTCTGCTAAAATTTTACCACTCTAAAATCCACAACTGTTTTCTGTTTTCTCCTCTCTCCTCAGCCCTCCACCTGTTGCAGCTCCAACCTCCATCTCAGCTGAGGACTTTGCGGTCTTCTTTGAGGAAAAGATTGCAACCATCCACAACTCCTTCACCTCCCTCGCTCCCCACCCCCCTCTCCCTCTGTCCCTTCCATTACCTCTCTTCTTTCTTCCCCCCTCCTCTTCTGATATCTCTCACATCCTCCTCTCTCACCATCCAACCACATGTGCTCTCGACCCCATTCCCTCACCCCTCCTCCAAGCTATCACACCCAACATTCTCCCCTTTATCACCTCCCTTATGAACTCTTCGCTGTTCTCTGGATGCTTTCCCTCCTCCTTTAAGCAGGCCCTCATCACCCTACTCCTGAAAAAACCCTCCCTTGACCCCTCAGCCTTACAGAATTATCGCCCAGTCTCCCTTCTCTCCTTACCATCCAAAACTCTTGAATGAGCTGTCGCTAATCAACTCTCCGCTTTTTTTTTTTCAGACAACAACCTCCTGGACCTCACCAGTCTGGTTTCCCAACTGCCCACTGCCGCTCATCTCCGTCCACGAGGCGCTTCACACTGCACGTGCCGCCTCCCTCTCTTCTGTCCTGATCCTCCTCAACCTTTCTGTTGCATTTGAGACTGTAGACCACCCCATCCTACGGTCATCCCTTTCCGCTTTGGGGATCTGCAGTACAGCCCTCAACTGGATGAAGTCATAGCTTTCTGGTCAATCCTTCCAGGTTGCCTGGGCTGGTGCAGTATCGATACCTCGCCCCCTTACCACAGGCATCCCCCAAGGTTCAGTCCTTAGTCCATTCCTCTTCTCTCTCTATAATCAGTCTCTTGGCCCTGTCATTTCTGCTCATGGCATATCCTATCACCTTTATGCTGATGACACACAACTCTTTCTCTCTTTTTCCCCTTCTGATGCACAGGTTTCCACTCGCATCTCTGATTACCAGTGGGACATTCAGAGCTGGATGGACAACCATCACCTGAAGCTCAAGCCAAGCAAAACAGAGATGATCAACATCCCCGCTCCATCCTCCCCCCACCTGGACCTGGTCACCACCCTTGAGGAAGCCACTATATCGCCTTCGCCGCGTGTGAAGAACCTTGGTGTCCTGTTCGACGAAAGGCTCTCCTCTGCTGCGAACATTGCAGCAGTGACCCGGGCCTGCAGATTCTTCCTCTACAACATCCGGAAGATCCGCCCCTTCCTCACCACCTGCTTGACCCAGGTCCTGGTCCAAGCGCTGACCCTCTCCCGCCTGGACTACTATAACTCCCTCCTCGCCTGCCTCCCAGCTTCTACTATGAGACCTTTGCAGCTCATCCAGAACGCTGCAGCTCGCCTGGTCCACAACCTCCCTCAACACTGCCATGTCACCCCCCTGCTGACGAACCTTCAGTGGCTGCCTATTGCGGCTCGCATCAAGCTTAAGACATTGATGCTGGCTTATTAGGCAGTCAAAGGAACAGCTCCAGCATACATCCAGAAACTGGCTAGACCATACATGCCCACTAGAACACTCCGTTCTGCCACTTCTGGTCGCTTGGCTCCACTTCCTCTCTGCTCCTGCTCATCCCGCTCAAGACTGCTGTCTGTCCTGGCTCCCTGTTGGTGGAATGATCTACCCGTCGAGGTCAGAACGTCAGAGTCCTTGAACACCTTCAAGCGCAGCCTGAAAACCCAACTCTTCAGGCTCCACCTTTCCTGTTCCTCACTGCCCTCAGTTTGACACTCCTGACATCACGTAGTTCTCTTTTGCTAACTTTACTGGTCTCTTTTGCTGTCTACTGTTTATTAAATTGTCTATAATCTTATTATGCGCTTTTTGCCACTTTTGGCACTTAACTTGCCTCCTTGGAGCTCTGCACTTTTGTACTGAACTTTTGCACTTTTGTACGTCGCTCTGGATAAGGGCATCAGCTAAATCCCTGTAATTTAATGTAAAGTGTTCAGTTACATTTGCAGGATTTAAATCAGGCATGGATATAGTCAATGGGAATTATTCCGAATGAAACAGGACTGGAGGGCCCCTTCTACCAGATCCATCTGTCTCTGGAGGATGGGTTCAATGAAGAAATACTGCCACTGTGGTTGCATTTTGCTCAATGTGGCTTTTTGTTTTGGAATTTATATCGTATTCAACGAAATCGAATGCCGAGGTTTTGGCTTGTTTATTATGCCAACAGCTCAAGGACTTCGGTAGACCCCCTGGTACGTTCATTACACCATTCTGTTCAATCTAGGGTAGAATATTGCCTGATTTTTTCCCAGATAGTGGAATGTCTGTTATGTTATAATAAGGTGTGGTTCAGATATTACTGAGTTAGTGTTATATATGTTTCCTTATAAGGTGTGGAAACCCTTTATATATGGCTGCGAGCTCAGAGGTGGGAACTGCTGGCTTTTCATTGCTGGATGGATGTTCTGACCATTACATAAGCAGTTCCTTTAATGAGTATGTGTGCTGGCTTGTGGGTTTTTGAAGAAAAGTGACCAAAATTCTAAACTTTATCTAGGAGAAAAGGCATGTTTTGTGTTTGGAGAGGTTACTGGTGGCCACTGATGTCCAACTGCACGTATATTGATAAATTCACGCTAAATATAACCAGAAAATCATTAATTCATATCGAATTTAATGCGTCAAAAGTTGATTTGTGTTAAATATACGATTGTTTTATGATTTGACAGTGCATCATTTTGAGGGATCTTACAGTTTGGGGAGCCAACTGGATAGCTGTCTTATTTGGCTCCTAGAGTGTAGGTAATTTAAAATGTAATGCTCAGATGAATTATACCTGTGGTCAAAGAGTTCATGATCCCAGAAATGTATAGTTTTAACCCCCAGCCATTTTTCAATTCTCAGTATTATTTTTTTTACAATTTCAATGCTGAATTTCCGTGAAGATTTATGTTTGCAGCCCCTGTTCTCTACTAAATCATGAAAATAAACTGAAATACGATGGAATTCTAAATGTTTCAAGTGTCTTGACTCAGTTGAGCCATTCCCTTCCTCTCTGTGAAGCTGCAATCTTAAATTATAAAGCTTTAAATAAGGTAACACACAAATATCCAGATTTGGCTTCTGTGCAAAGGGGTTAAGGAAGAAGGGAAGCAAATGTTTCACACATTGATATAAAATATATTTCCATCTGAATTGCGAAGTAAAATGGGCGATTCCAAACATTTGGAGGAACAATGTAATTTGATTAAAAGTTGCTTGGAGAGAGGAAATCGTATAAATAAGTGCAGCGAATTGTAGGATGCTCAGCTAAAATTATCTCAAATGCTTTTTAATGGCAACAAAAACCTGAAATGTGGAAGTAAATGAGCAACTACTGTTAAAACACATCAAAGAATAGTCAGAATGTCAAAGATTCAGCCAGTCATCACTGCCAGAAAAATCAAAGATGCTTTAGAATTACCTGTAACTGCTGTTACAGTCAGAAGATGTTTGATTGAAGCTATGCTATCAGCAAGAAGCTCCTGTGAAGCATCATTGTTGAAAAAAAAACGCCATGTTCAGAATCAGTTAAAATTTGCTAAGGAACTCATTGATTGGTCCAAAGAGAAATGGTGTAACATTCTGTGGACTGGTGAGAGTAAAATTGTTCATTTCGGGTCTAGAAGTTGTCGACAGTATGTCAGATGACCCCCGAGTTCTGAATTCAAGCCACAGTACACTGTGAAGACAGTGAAGCATGGTGGTGCAAAAATCACGGCGTGCAGATGTTTTTCATTCTATGGTGTTGGCAATAGCACCCCCACATGGGGCCCAGGAAAATTGCTGGCCACCCCACTCCCCCCCGCAGAGCACTGACTGTATAAAATATGGACGTAGCCTCGTGACGTCACCCATAGGTTTCTGAATATCCACTGTGAAGCTCATTTGGCGCTTACCTGACTCTACCTACCTCCTGGCTCATCAAAAAATGGGAAAAAAGGTGCAACGCTGCTGGAGCTGAGGTGAGCTGAATGGAGCCTGGTTGCTGAAATGCCCTCCGAGCTTGAAGCTTCCAAGCTAGCTACTGCTTACAAACTAGGCTAAGAAGCTAACTTAGCTCGATGCTACATAGTTCGCTATGGCTGAGATGCTGGGTCATATCTGTCCTAGTAAAGGAATGGAGCCTGCCAAGTTGCTTGAAGTGGCGGGTCGAACGCTGTTTATTTCCGTGAAGCGGTTGTGAGAGGAATGCTGTACACCGCTGGGAAGTCGGTGGGCGGTCGGCTCACCCCTAGGAGTATGCACGGGGCTCGCCTTAGATTTTTGACGCACCTAAGCCATGTCACATTAATGGTGGTATGGCCAGTCAAACATTAACATTGCATAATGTAAGCTTACCAGCAAACCTGGTGGACCTTTATTTTTCTTCCTCACACATGCACATTTTGATCAAAAGTATTAGCTATCACCCTACATTTTAAATTTGGTGAATGCCGAATTAATTGGCTACTGTGGCTAGCATATGCACGGGTTATCAGTGCTAACACAGCTGGGCATCTGGTTCCAAGGCTAAACCATGGATATGTCATCAGCTACCCAGCTAATCTATGGCCTTTATATTAGCTTACGATACCACTGCGACATGCAACTTCTGTTTCGTGTTGTATAAATTAAGGTACTTCTGGACCTCAACATTTACATTTGTTTATTTTCCTATAAATGGAGCGTTACTGAACACGAATATAGCCAAACGTGTCCAGAAAGTGACACTGTTTTCCGTTGCCATTTGGCTTATTAATTAGGTTAAGCTCGCTATCTTGTGGATGATGGACTTTATGAAGATACACATTTAGCAACAGCTAGCTAGCTTGCTAGATAACATGGAATAGGTTTAATTTGCGATAAAGCTAGCTAGCCTTTCTATATACAATGATTACCGTATCGGTAATCACACTGAAAATGGAACAAATCAATTTGAGGCAAAGCAGCGGCTATTGTAGCTCTATAAACTCTTGCTGTGTCGACAGGGAAGGAACAGCAGACGCAGAGTCCTAACAACAGTGAGGATGATTTTGCAGTCGAAGTCAATGAACAGGCAGCCAAGGCAGGGGCAGCAAGAGAAAATGAAAGGAGAAGAGACTCAGAGCCAGAACATGACTACAACCCAACAAGGGAGGAACAACAAGAGACAGAAACTTTCAGCGAAAGTGTGGAACAGGCAAAAACCTCAGCCACAGCCACAGAGACTGGTGAAGACTCAGCTAGATTTATGCCAGCCACTTCTCAACCTGTCCCTGAACTAACAGGTGAATTCATCTGTGTGTCCTTGATAATGAAATGGATGGCTACAGGCAGGGGCGTAGCTAGGGATTTTGGGCCCCCAGAAAGAAATCCCCCCCCCCAGCTGGCCAGCCAAACAAGAAAAGTGTGATATTTTTTTTTTTAACAAATATCTATGCATTTTTATGTATTTTTTTAACTCTCAATTTCCTTGTATTAAAAGCAATAGTTTTTTTCCTTCACATTACTTTGTGTTTATTAGCATATTCCCAAAGTAGGATATAATATCTACCATTTAAGCATCTAACCCCCACATTCGGACAATTCATATGACACTGCATATATATTTCTTGACTTTACCACTTGTGGTTCTTTATGTACCTTACACAATTGCACTTTTTAAAATCACAACTCACCAGGTTCTTCCAAGTTTGAACAAGATTCCAACTGCTGGGTTTTATTTAGAGGTGAAAAAAGTACACAACTATTGTACTCAAGTAGAAGTACAGTTACTCTGGTTAAAATAAACTTCGGCAAAACTAAAAGTACTGGTCTATAAATCTATTCAAGTGAAAGTAAAAAGTATTCAACACACACGCACACACTTAACAATTTTTGATAATCTGGCGATATGCTATAGTATTCGTAAAGCAACACTGACATAGGAGGTTGCAGTAGCTAAAGTTGTTTGGATGCATGTTGTTTTAATAACAAGGAGAGGCAAGGTTGTGCATTACAATGCAGATGCAACAATAATTGGCATCAATCTGGAGCACTTACTTGAGCAATCACCTGAATAAATGCCAGGTATAGCCTATCGGAGACTGGCACGCAATCAGTGCACTTGCAAATGAGAGCCTGCAGTATGACCGATTGTGTGACATTATTTAACCATCCATCTACAACAAATACGATCAGACAGATACATCATTGAACACATACACAAAGCACATTCGCCTAACTGTGCAAACAGGCAATCTCTCAAATTGAAAAAAGCACCACGGCAGATGCTGACAAGAGAGCCTACTAACAACAAGCCAAACATCACCACAGCGGGTGCTCTCTCGCTCTCTCACACACAGATACACACACGCAAGCAAACACCCCAACTTCTCCAACTCCAGGGCTAGGCTGCTTCACTGAGACCACAACCAACCACAAGACCTACAAAACCATGCGGTATGCCGAAGCCAGAGAGGACACACGCACATTCGCACGCACTCATTTATTCGTCCATTCGCCCACTTGCTTCACTGTCCAACCAGCCGGCAAGTTGCTTGTGCAAACAGGTGTAGTTGCTAATGATACCTCAGCGCCTGCTATATCAGAGGAGCACTCGGCCTCAACTTCACATTGTTCGTCTGGGGGGGTCATTGGGTGGGAAAGGAATCAGAGGATCCTCCGTTTTGGTAGCGAGAATGGGCCCACTGTGCTAGCTGCCCCAGCATCGTCTTTTGGTGCCTGTTCATCTGAGTGCCACATTTTTGGATGTGAACCCAAAGTGTACGAGTGATACACTCTGGTTTAGTTTTCGCTTGCTCGCCATTTTTAGTACGACTTCTCAACGTTATGTCTCTCTTCTGTTTGGCGCGCATGGCTAATTTGCATACGTGCACAGGACTGGCTGGCTCCACTTGGCAAAAAATAGAACATATTTGTGAATAAATGTTTTGAATTCTGTATACTGGACATGGTGAGCTTAAAAACATTTTAGAGACCATTAGTGACTATAAAATATTTTATTTTTTATTAAGACAAAATTTGAGACCCCTTCAAATTTTGCTTTTGAGGCTTTCAGGAGGTCTCATTGGTTAATCGGGGGGGGTCCGACACCTCCGTATTTCGCACACTGATCCAGCGACCTCCAGGCTTGAAGAGGTTGAAAGTCTTGAAGCCATAAACTTTAGGTGGCATCACTCTTCCTGTTTAGTCACCTTTCTCCTCTCCTCTAGGCTTGCTCTCCCGTGCAGCGCAAGGGGTGGACTATACCATTTGTACATTTTAGAAGGGGGGAGCAGAAGCCCCTAGTATTTTATTTTACTCTATTTGAGACCAACTTTAATCTTTTGACCAATCCATTGAGTTGTTTTTGATTCAATAATGACATTAATTACTAAGAAAAAATTAAAGTAATAAAAAAAATTACACTTTTCATTCCAGGCTTCTCAAGGGCCCCCCTCCCACTGTGGGCCCGGGTAATCAGTACCCTCATCCCCCCGTGCTACGGCTCTGGCTACAGGGTAAAATCATTTATTTAAATCTGTGGTTATGGCGTGTCTACAGTGAGCAAGAAATTTTCATGATGATCATAAACCTTTGATTTACCTTTCTCAGTCGTTGAGGCTAAACATAGTCTAAATAAAATGTTTATAGGCCAATATTACAAATGTAATTACAATGGAGAATACTTACTACTCATATTATTTTATTTATAACCCCGCCCCACCCGAAGGGTGAGAGCAAGGGGTATTGTTTTTGGTTCAGTTTGTTTCTGTTTTTGTGTGTTTCTGTGTTTCTTTGTTCGTTAACACTCTAGCGGCAAAACTAATGGGCACATTCACCCCAAATTCGGTTTAGGGATTGCCACTGACCCAGAATAAATCCCTATTGAATTTTGTACAAGTAGGTGAAAGTATGTGCGAGGGGCGGGGTTTGTTGTGCCTGGCACCACTTGTTATTGTTGTTGTTGTTGTTGCTAAAAAAAAAAAAACTGTATTGAAAACTACTGGAAACGTTCCTGTGTTTTTCTGAAACTTGAGGCAAATGTGTGGGATGTATATTGTCTTTTTAATGAAAGGAGTCAAGGACAGCCTAGGAAACATCATATGTCTTTATTTCCTGTGAGTGTTTATTAGATTAGACTGTAGGTGGACAGGAAAGATATAGGAGAGTGGGTGGGCATGCAGTAGCCTACATGACAACGGGCTGCAGCTGAATCCAGTATTCTGTTTGGATATTCAGAAATAGACATCGCAACAAATGTAGCATTTTCCAGTTTAGGAGACATGCTGATATTATCTGGGTTTTAGGATCATTCTTTGGACATGTGCAATGCCCTCAAAAATGATTAGCACCCTTTTTGAATATGAGCAAAACATGCAATGACTAAAATGTCTTTGTTGTTTATCCTCTCTGTCGTCAGCTCAAAATGTTTTTAAAAAACTTAACTTTTCATTGAAGTATAATTATTGAAAAAAGATTTTTGACTTTATATTAATATTTTTCTCCAGAATATGTGAGCCACAACTATTGGCACCCCTTAGAAAATCCCATGGTTTATAATGTAAGAGAAGTATTCTTCCAGCCAATTTAACATTTTTAAGTTCAACTATTTGATTTGCAATTCTTAAGTGGTCAACTATGACTTCCTGTTTGATAAGGGAATAAATATGTGGTGAAACAAGTCAAATTCGCTCAGTCCATGTTCAGTCGTTCATGACTATAGGAAAGACCTGAAAACACAGTGACGATACGCGACAAAAAAGTTGTTGAGCTTCGCAAATCAGGGAATGGGTGAAGGAGTGCCAATAATTGTGGCATGCACATTTTCGGAAAAAAAAAAAGGTTTTAAAATGAAAATGTATTGTTTCTTTCAATTAAGCAACTTCAATTAAAGGCTAGATTTTTTTTCATTTTGAAAGAAACATCACGAGGATAATAAACAATGATGACATTTTTTTTCTTATCCCGTTTTGCTCCCTTTTATTAGACAATGCCAGTTATGCAGGAGGGTACATTAGACATATGAACCTCACTTGGACTTTTTACCGCAGTTTTTACGCAGCACATGGCCGCCTGTTTACGGTCAGCAAAGCCAACATTTTTGGTCGGAAGGAGAAACGCACTTACTTTTAAACATTATGAAAGACTTGAATATAAAGAGTCTTATGGATATGCGCAAATATCGCAACGCCTACCTTTCCAACAAGATGGCAGGACGATTGGAGTGGGAGGCAATGTTCGCAGACTCGCGCAAGTGGGCCGCCGGAGGAAAACTTTGAAGACACAATTTAAAGCGGTGTATCCACGGCTGCAAGTAAAAGGGGATATTAGCGGAATATTCATTTTCATTTGCCTTGTAAACAGCCTGGCCAAACTATCATCCCATTCGGAATGATGTGGGGAAAAAACTTAATATTCTCATTCATATTTTCATTTTTCATTTTATGTTCAATGACTAATGCAAGCTGGCACATCACATAATAAGTCACATTTATAAAAGAAAATTCTACATCTCTAACAAGGTAAATAGTTATTTTCTGCCAATAATCTGTTATTCCCTAATCGGTTCTCACAGCCAGCGAGAAAAAAAAGCCCTGTTTCTGGATGCACGCACTAACGGCATATTTCACCTGTTTATTCTCCCGTTCAATCAATTTAACTGGACCAACAGGTTTTTATGGAAAGGGAACTCATTTGCTAAAGTAGGTTATCAAATATTTCCGTTTCATTTGATCCATGACTATCTCAGGAAAAAAGGTGAGGGTGGAATCCTGTTTGTGTGAAAGTGCGGGTGCAAAGTGCCCGGCGATTTCCAGAAAAACAATTAAGTAATTATAGTTGGTAAAAATTTTAAATTTGGACTTTGGTGGCACTACAGTAGTAACAGGGTGACCAGCATCAAAAACTGCCCTTCTTTGTACGACAAAAACCATCACAGGAAGTGATGCATGATTCTCATCTTAACTGTTTGACCTATTTCATATGGAAATGTTAAGTTAAACCTGATGGTGGCGCCACAAGGAAAGTATTATTGTGACACTAAACAATAGGGTTCGTCCTCTATGCACCAGGCATGAACACGAAAATCTGGGTAATTGGATAAAAACTATTGGAGCTATTGCGCTGATACGAAAGATCTGTGCCCTGGCCCAGCAGGCTGCGGCGACGGAAGTTGAGGCGAATCCTAATATTCCCGAACCCTCCGTTTCAGTTTTCGGGATTAATTCGGGATACAAAGGATGGTCTGTTTAACATTATCATAAATATGCGGCCAATGTTGAGCCCAAGGCATATACCATGGCAAAACTTTTTCCGCTTGTTGCTTTGGTGAGGCACCAATTTCGCTCTCTTTTGAATTTAATTCATGTCGCTGAATAGATCCCGCAGTTAAAACAAATGAAAATACATTTTTACGGTTCCTTTGCTTGAACGTTGACTGACAGGCCTAGTTATTTTTCATCGAAACATGAACACGCTCTGCGGCCTCCTTGACTTCAAAATTCACGCCCAAAATGACATTAAAGCTGGTCTGCTAGGCGAAATGCGGAGGCTGCCCCATATTCGGACTATGTTAGTTTGACCCGGCAGTTATTTGCACGAGGAAATCTCAGAAACCCAAATTCGTGGATTGCATTACCATACAAATAATGACGGATACAGTGTGTCCCGCAAGATGCCACACTTAGGCTAACCTACAACATAACAGTTTGACTTTGAAGGACGCGGAGATATTGAGCGCACGTTGAGAAGTCGCAAAATTGCAAGCCAGCGATATACCTACTATGCCCGTCACTATGTTTGGGAGATGAGAGCTGCTAAACGTTCGCTGTTGCCGCAACGTGAAAGACGGGGTGTATTGACCAGAGCACCATACATTTCCTCGGATGTTTCTGGATACGATTTTCCATCTTGAAAGCGACACCGAGGACCATAAAACGTGGATATAATCTGACAACTGGGTTACAAGCGTACGTCTCGGGAATTTTATTGTTGACAAACCATGCCAATTGCACAAATACATATTATGCACTGAGAGACTTGTTTAGAGGTCAATGTACATGCGGCTTGTTTAAACGCAATAATTTAATCCGACGTCGTTGAGAGTTTATTATCAGCACCGAAAGAAAACAAAGCAATGTGTGGAGTTGCTTATCCGCTCTACGCAACCTAAAACGATACAGGGGCAATTTTCTTATTATTTTAACCGTCCTCTATTGAATTGGATTCGCGTTATTACACCTCACCACTGACAGACAGCGCCGGAGATTGTGAAAGTCGGAAAGCGCACCGCTAGGAGAGAGAACTCGACCTAAACGGAGAGAACCAACCATCAACGCTCACACGTAAAAAAGGAATTTCCTTGCAAAAACATCGGCGAACAGGTAATATTTTGAATATCAACTTTATTACGGTCTGAAAACATTTACGTGTGATGTTTGTGTTGCGAGTAAACGTCCTGGAACTGAACAGTGTTTCTCCCGAACGCCCTAGTCATATGCAGCAATGGGCGAAATGTAAGAAAATTAAGACGGATGGGTGAAATATAAGGTAATGGCATCCAAGTCTGCACACAAACCGAGCGCATCATATCGGTCAGCTGAGCAGATATACATCAAAGATGTTGCCTACCCAGCCGCATTTTTACGCAAGTAGGACAATACGTCCAAACAGCGCTGCTTATCTATGGCTAATTTGAAAGTGGATGTTATGTTCAGTTAGAAACAGATGATTAAATGTGCTGTTTATGAAGTTTCTGCTGAACCGCGATCTTATCTTGTGATGCTTAAATATTGAGGAATATCGTATGACTGGTCTCCAATCAACTGTGGGTTATCCAGGACAAGCTGTTTTCAGGTCTAAAGTAGTCTACTGTCTATTACAGACTTAATATTTTATATGCTACCGGAGAATGTATTCTGGGGTAAGTGACTCTACATTCTATCCTAACACCTGCACACCCCTTGCAAAGTACACATAGCTTTTATTTTTTAAAACTCCGCTGTTGCCTAAATATATTCGTGGCGTGGGCATAGCTGTTTCTCCCAATGTGTATCGATATGTCCTCCCGCTAAAGCAAAAGCACACGCTGCTGTACCAGAAAAGGGCGAGAGCTGACTTTCGTGGAGGTTGCACAGTCAGATTGCTTCTACACCTTAGTAAGTCAAGTAGTTCCAGAGGGGAAGGACAAAAACCTTACTTTGCGGCATTGTTATGGATTCTTAGCCAAACCTAGCTATTTATAGAGAATTTGGTGCTCATGAGAGCCTATCGTGTAAAACGGTTGGTTGTCCATTGATCTCTGTCCATGTTGTACTGTTTGCGCGCAATAAACTGGTTAAGAAGCATTCGCTTGTAATGAAACTACATTGGCTAAAGCGGTGAAGCAATGAAAATAATTGTCATGTTTAATTTCCACCATATAAAGCGTATGATTTTATAATAACGTGTTGCTGCCAAAAATACACCCAGTTTAATATCAAGTCATTAATAAAATTGCGTATTGTATTTGTAATCGTATGTTCATTTCCCTCATTCTCATGAAGAAAATGGGCTATCTGAGTAGGTGCGGTCTGTTCTCTGGCTTTAAGTTTGAGCGAACAGCGCGCGCGCACGCACGCACACACACACACACACGCACACACACACACAAGCGCGCGCGCACGCACACACACACACACACACACACACACACACACAGCGCGCGTGTGTAGGCCTCAGTTTATACAGTATGAGTAGTCAGTCAGCGACTGCATTGATCACACAGCAAAATTTATTCGGGATCATCCTCGGGGAATTCAGAATTTTACCTGCCATTGCTAATTGGCAGAAATCAAGAATTGGTATTTAATGCGCAGCATGGACTGCCATTCGGAAACTGATGTGCTCGGAAAGAAAGATTATAACGCCGATTTGACTGCATCCTTTTAAATGTGGACTTAACGTGCTTCACACTCCGACTGATCAGACTGGGCTTAATGTACAATCCCTTAGAATTTATTTTCTCAAACCTCGTGCATTTACTTCAATATGCCAGCGTCTCCGTGGTTTGAAACGTGCTTTCCGCGTTATACCTCAGTTTCACCATCCCCAGAAAGAGATACCCTGATGTTTTGTTTGAGTATGTGTTTGCACGCTATGGTATGCGCCTTACGACTTTTATGTTCGACTACTGTATGTTAACTACTGTATATTAATTGACGAGAATTGCTCACTGAATACGAAACTGCATCGCCCGATCATGCCTTATTATTTGTCGCAGGTAGGGGGCTGTGGTGCTCCAATCGCACCCTCTTCTCTCTCTTCTCCACCTGCGAAGAGATTTTTCGTCTGGCCATGAAATATCGATTTTCACAATGCTGAAACATGCAGCATGTCCATATGAACTGTCAATTCAATGGGGTTGCCCAGGGTTTTCAGTTGCCTTTACCGTGGAGAACGTGTTTCGGCGAATAATTTCTTAATTTTATCAATAAAATGGTTGCCAACAGATTTCCCCCAAGCAGTCACATAGGCCACCGGTATTTCCAGCCCGTGTTTGTGATTTATGCCTTTGCGCTATTTCAATAGATGTTCGAGATGGAATTCGTCACATTGCAAGGGTTTCTTTTCTGCAGTGTTTAAACTGCGTGGGTGTCGTGCGGATGATTTGTATCCAGAGATCCGCCGTTCATTCACTTGACATGATGTCCAAGCAGAGTGAGATGGACAACTCTTTTTTTTTTTGGCGTGAGTTTCCCAGTTTCTTAAAATGGCAGCCCGTCTGCGGTGGCACTTCCATAGGTCTCAATTTAACAGTATCTCGTCCGTGTTAATGTGGGCACGTTTTTTTTTTTTAAATAGCGGCACCTGGCGTGGCCATCTGTGCAGTGGTTCGCCATTTAAGTGTGCAAAGTGTTCCAGTTGTGTTGCTTGGCTGTGGAAAGATGGGGCAGTGTTTGGAAATGATGCAGGTTTATTTCTGATTCTGTTTGCCAACTCGACCCATACAAGGGCTGGATTTGGAGTTGGGCAGTGTGAGAAGGGTCTTTTTATTTTATTTAAATTTTTTTCTGGCACTTAGGTCTGGGAGTGCATTTTGTCTGGAAATTATCTCAGCATTGAATGTATCTGGTCTAACAATGCAAATGGAATATTTTTCATTGATTAAATTGGAATAATTTTGATGGTTCTGAAGAGTTATACATATATGTGTTGCCATAGTTAGTGTTTGGTGCTCCATCATTGCGCTATAAATGTGTTGTGCTCACTCCACGCCTGCCATCTTATGAATGGTCCCATGCTGTCTCCAAGTTAGCACATGCATGAATTGTCTATTTCATCACTTGAATATGGCACACACCATGAGAAAATGTCAAGGCGGCATCAGAAATTGAGATGGAATGGCATAATCAAAATATCATCTGGTGTGAGCTGGTGCGGTGAAGAAGCACAAGCATCCTGAACTTCTTTGGGAGATTCAGCAACTTTGGCTCCGACTCAGGTTGTGGCAGGCAAGATCACACCTTTGATGCCATTGTGACTGGTTACTTGCGGGTAGGATACGAGAAGACAGTGGAGATTCATCTTTGGGAAACAAAATATTGCCAATTGGTTATTACACAAACATTACTCTTCTGGGGGTATGAAAACTTTGCAGAGTCTGTTCTGGGGTAGTCTATAGTTAATTTGGCCGTTTTATGCTCGCACTTCCCCAATTCTGAGATCTCTATTTCATTCCCCCAGATTTCACTGACATGCCCATGATTGGGCCTTTGGCTCGGCGACTGGACATCCAGCTTGTTGGCATTGTGTTTCTGAACTTAAAGGTTACACAAAACCTAAACTGGTTGCCAGACCTTGTGAACACAAAGCCCATAGCCTCTTAACCCTTTGTTGCATGTTGTCCAATATTTTGGACATAAGTTAAGTGGGGTTTATTTTCTCTAGGCTCATAGATACCCTGGACACACAAAATGTCCATTTTACTGGACATTAGCAGATAATAATTTCCTCAATAGGTGCCTCTCTGATTAGTCACGATTTACCACAAACAAACACAATGGCTGCATCCACAAGTAAGAGGTAAATTGACGAAAGTCAGAAATAGTCTTATATTGTTCGAGTTTTGATCAGATAATGCATGTCTATTAGAAGGAATACATCTGAGTTTATGCTCTATCAAAAATATTGAACATTATGCATGCTGAGTAAATAGCTCAAATAAGCACTGTCCAGAATACAGATAGATCATCATGCATATCAATGACCAGGTTTCTTCAACTTCACACTATTTCTGTCACTCCGCATGCATAATGTCCAAAATACTGGATGGCAGTGTGCATCCCACAAGCATAATGTCCAAAATAATGGACAGACAGACCACCCACACACACACTCAAAATTTTGCACCAAATCCCAACAAATGGTCGAAGCAATTGTATGTACTCTATGCATCAAAGGGTTAATGCTGAATGCTTTCAGGTAAAGCCGAGGGGTGCTTACATGTGACTGCAGTGGCCATTGCCCTTTAGTCCGTGAATCACATTTATGGCCCGTGTCATTTTTTAATTTTTTTGTGCATTTCGGTGGCTTTTGAAAAGGTATCCACTCGTGCAGCTCTCACTTAAATGAGTTGCTGATAAAGTATTGTCTTTAGCTTGAATAAAGAACCCAGACAGGCAGCCCTGAACATGTTCTCTCTGAGTTATGGTCCTAAGTTGGCCAGATCCAGCATAAAAAATGGTTGCACATTCTGTTATTTCAACATGTCTCAAATGGTTGAGTCAGCATTTTTGGAGAAAATTATGGCTTATAAAGTTCAACTGACTACGTGAAACACTGAAATGGAAGAGCTACCATTTATACTCAACATGGATATCGCCTGGAGTTACTAGCTATCTGGGTTGTCGGCAGATTTTTCGATTGCAAAAACGCAGGCGTAATTGGTTTTACATCACATTTTATTTATTTGCTCAGGGTGTAGTGCAACAGGCCTGTCAGGCTGAGGTTTTTATGGCAGAATGACAGAGAATGCCTGGAGACCTGTGACTATCGATTGCTCTGCAGGCCCTGTTTGCATTTTGATCTCTTTGCACTCTGTCCTTTGTGAAAGTCTTTTGCCTAGTGCTCGCAGACAGCTGCAAGTGCATATAAACAGCAGGGGATTCTTCTCAGCGGGCCTGCTAGCTCAATGCCCTCTCATATTCAGTGGGTCTGTATTCGTAGATGAACCCTTTTCAAAACGTGTTAAAGTAGCAGATTTGCAGTGCTGAAAAGGCCTCTGTCTGCTAAAGGCTGACTGTATTTGCTGTAATATATGATGGAGGTGGTGGAAGACTGAATTTTCTACTCTGCATTAGTCTTTAGGCAGTATTTTTTTAATTGGCCCGCATGCAGAATACTGTACACAGTTCAGTCGTGGCCATGGTCAAATTACACACTCATATATTCTCATAGCTCAGGAAGTAGCTCAGGTTTCAAAAGCAGTGCATCTAAAAAAACAAGATATCCTTCATTAGATTGTAATAAAACTAAGAATAAGAATATGAGGACAACAGCTACTGCTTAGCTGTTACCCCTATACTATCATTACTGTGCCTCCATCATAGAGGGAAGAATGTAATAAGATAGCAGTTCGCTGCTATGATAGTTTTTTTTTTTTTTTTGTATTTCCAGTGATCTGAAATGGCAACATTAACTACACAATTCCATTGCTAGTTACGTTGGATGGAACCCAAATGCTCAGTCTTAAGGTTTGATAAAAAAAGGCATAACGACTCCTCTTTTTGAGGAGCCTTGCACAAACCATTTAAAGCATTCATTTGCTTGTCCTTCAGGCGAAATAAACTATTGAGGTAAAGAGACATTTTCATTTATGTCAAATAACGTGGATGCTTAGTGCCATTTGACTTTACAGAGTGATATATTCCATGTCAGTCTGACATTGATGGTATTTTGTCAGTTCCCATCAGGGATGTAGTGGTTAGGTATGTCATTCACTATGTCTAACCTGAAGTTATCCATGTTAGAAGGCAGTCATTTCCAATTTATTTTTGCCATTGCCCCTGGGGGATTTTCCTACTTGTCTTCGAAAGAGAGAAAGTGCAATCTATTTTGAGAAAAAATACAGTGATCCACCTCCTTGATACCCATGTAACATGACATATATGTTGAGGGTTTCATCAATGTTGACTCTCATTAAAGTCAGTACCTGAAAATGAATACAAATAGCTCGCAGGTGCTGCAGATAGTTTTTCCTATTGTCAACAAAGAAAATTTGTGTCTGGGACGGAGGTGGCTTGGATTATGCTTTGTTGAGGAGGCCCTCTGGACCAGCCGTTGATCCCTCAGTTTAATTACCCTGCTGTCCTACCCTGTGTGCCTCTACTACACTCAGATTTCCCTCAGCACATACCTGATTTCAACAGCATTGGCTGCAAATGTAGGCATAACTGGCAGGCATGATTTAATGCTTGTCGATAGATCTTTTACAGTACATTTGGAATCGGCAGGCCTTTAATTGGTCATCAAGACCCATTTATTCCCTGGGGTTGAGTCACATGAAGAGAGCTGGACTGGAGAGCAGCTTGAACTCCAGGGGATGGGCTGACCCAGCTGCTGTACTTGGCTGCAATTCTGCTGAGCCAAGCTGCTACTGTATACCCACTCCCTCAAGGCTAGAGGAAGCTTTCATAAGCCCTGTTGATGGCTGGTGATTCAATGAGCTGTCAATGAGCTCGTTTTATCCCATCAGAAGGGATTTTCACTCTGCTACAAATCAATGATTGGTTAAAATCGGATGTCAGAGAGTAGCCCTGCCTATTTTTGGTTTTGTAAAAACCTCCATCACTTTCATAGCCTCACCCAGTAGAATTCAGAAAGATGTGTCAAGTAGATGTGACGTGTGGTTTATGGTTGCCAGATTTAGAACCTGGATGTCATATGCTGCTGACAACGTGATCGTGAACAAAGCCAGGAGTTGTCAGACCGGGATATAAAGGGAAGGGCTGTCCCCCGTCACTGTGTATTTTTCAGGTAATTTATTCCCCCATGTGGGTATGAGGGAGCTCATGCCAAAATCCGGGAAAATCCCAGATGCTCTGGGAGACTTGACATACACGCTCAACCTCAGAGGAGCGGATGATTCAGCCATGGCATGGTGCTGCGCAGTGCTGGGGGCGATACAGAACCAGGCCTGGGACTTACAGCAAAATTCAGGTCAGGTCCACTGAATTATGGTGGCCCGCAGTGGTACTCTTGACACTCTGCCAGGGTAGTGAAACTGCATACCGGTGATCATCCCTCGATCCATTTTCTATCCCGCTCGTTCCTGTTCAGGGTTGGGCATATGCTAGCATGCATTGGGCAAAAGGTAGGGATGCACCTAGAAGGCTTTTGATCCGTACTGGGCAGCGTACTCTTCATAAGGGACTTATAAAGTAAGTATGGGATGGTGCAGGCTGCCATTAATATGAGAGGAATGAGTCACGCAAGATGGTGGTTTCTTCTTAGCGGGTAAATAATGATTAGTAGCAGTGACCGCCTTTACCTGCGGGACCATGAATCAGACCATTGGAAGCTCAAGAGAGGAATGCTGTGCCTCAGCCCAAACCTTCAGTAATCACCCCCCTCTTCACCATCAGGGGAAAAAGTGGTGGCTGGCAATGTATAAATAACCCGTGGTCTCCCGTTACCATCTGTGTCTGCTTGCTGTATGTGTTTTCAGATTAAAAGATGTGACCCAGCTCGTTTTTCAGGCTGTTGTCCGCCTCGCATTTATTAAAATTCTTTTTCAGATGCAGTATCAATTGGAGTGTGTGACTTCCAGACATTTTGTTGCTAAATGTTAAGAAAAAATCTTTCCATTTGAAAAGTGCTATACATTTTTTTTTGTGCCAGGTTTATTTATATTTATGTTAATCGTCTGTTCCAGCATCTTATTCTCACAGTCATTGTCGAAGACTTTCATTTTTGAAAGTATTAACTGTTAGATTTTTGTTCATAGCACATATAGTGATATATGGCATTCTGTTGGCAGTAATCTAGAATCTTTACAACCAGCTATTCTGTCTCTTTTAATCAAGGCAGTTTCAGCCCACTGCTGGGTTGAAACTGGTCAAGCAGGAACACACTGATGGGTTATGTTCTGTATTCACTGAGACAATGTCATCTGTGTTTAACCCAATGAGTTAATCAGGCCCTATTGTTTCTGCACCATCGAAACTCCTCGCCAATATCTTTTGTTCACAATGAATATTTAAACCCTGTTGTATCCCAATGAAGGCAGTCAGATCATAATTACACTGGACACCGCAGGGCGGCACGACGAATAAACTCAGTTTTTTTTAACTGTGTTTTCTAACACCAAATCTGACTGTCTCTTCTCTTGAGTTTGCAAGTTTTGTTTTCACGAAGAAAACAGAAGAATTCTTCATAGCGCAGATCTGGTGTCGCTTTTGACATTTGTGTGAGGTTGTGGCACACAGTGTTTAGTACCGCTGTCTCACAGCAAGAAGGTTGTGGGTTCAAATCCAGCCCAGGGCCTTTCTGTATGGAGTTTGCATGTTCTACCTGTGTTCGTGTTCCTATGAGTATGTGAGTGAATGGTGTGTGCACCCTGCGATGGGTTGTCGAGCTGTCCAGGGTGGGTCCCTGCCTTTCGCCCACAGTCAGCTGGGTTAGGCTCCAGCTCCCTTGCGACCCTAGTGAGGAATGGATGGATTTTGAGCAGGTTTCTGAGTATAAATTCTCACACAATGCTGAACTAACACATTCCAGCAGCAAAATATTCTGCCTGCAAGGTGTGCTTTCCCAGAATTGGAGTGAAGATCTCCATAAAATGGTTGGTGGCCACACAAATAACTGAGTGATCCATCTGCTGCATCAAAGTTTGACTGCAATCTTATGCTCTGCAAAGATCGAAGAGCGCTGTCATTTTGGAAACCAGGAAAAGGAAATGCTCCCAGTGGTGTTTATTATTAAAATTATTATTTTTGAGCTTCCTCTTTTTTGCTACATAAACTCATTTCATATTTTGGTTATGTTTACAGAATATATATTGCATGCCTCATTGCTTTTCTATCCTTTCAATGCATTTGAGGCTATGTGCTCTACATTGCGGATTATACTTTTTGACAATTTGACCTGTTAAACCAGTTAGCTCACTACAAGATTCCATAGAGCCTGGAAATCCCTTGGTAGGGTGGAGATAATTTATTGATGGGGCAATTCCGAAGGATTTTGAAAGGGAGGGATTTGCAATGAGTGAAATATATCATATACTGTATGGACATATGCAGGCTCTGTAATCTTAGTATATGTCTGTATCAAGTGCCTAAAATTGGGTTTTCTTTTTGAGGTTTATTTCCTGCTTTTGTCATGAAACGTTAACATAAAAATACAAAGTGGATAACCTCATGTCACACCAGCTAACCCAAAGAAACCCTGGGAATGATAAGCCTTCTCCATTGTATGACCCTGGATTTCACTCCCTGGGTCATATCAGAAAGGATGGCTTTCATTTTTTTAGGCACATAATCTGAAAGCCGAGAGGCCATTTTAAATACCTTTTTAGGGATAACCGCTTTCCTCCTCCTTGGCCCTTAGTATCAGTCAAAGCATTAAGTGGTGGATTAGCTGCCACCGTGACACCATCAAAGCATCTTTATTCCTTCTTCAAAGCCTGGATTTACTGAAAATTTGGTCTTTGGCTTGATTTTCAACTGAAGGCAAGAGGTTTATTTTTCTTTTAAAAAAGGGTCAGAAATACATTTAATGGTTGCTGAATTCTCCTAACTTCATTTATCTATTTATTTAATCCCAGTTGCATGCAAGTCAGAGGTAAGGAAGTATGGCTTTTAGAGTGAATCACGGTCACTTTGGATGCAAAAAAAAGGTTTTGCAAAAACATGGTCTTGAACACTGGAAACTAGTGAAGATATCTAAGAAGATGAAACATTTGTGTTGATGAAGAGGTGAGCATTTATTGGCTTTCCTTGTACACCCAACCAATGGGTGAAAAGGGGGGTGGATTATTTGTGAATAGGAGGATTATTTTTAAAAAGGCAAAATCCAAGTTCTGAGAGTTGAAGTCATCTGAAGTATTTTGTTTATCTGGAATTGCTAATTAGCAAAATTCTTGACCTGAAGGTAGAATCAGTAGGTGAGATTATCTGACAGCTCATGCATGGAAGAAACTCTGGGCGGGATTTCTACTTTCTGAGACCTGTATTTCTTTCCTGTTAATTGTATCCTTTAACCCAGTGGTCACTCACCCTTTTCTTGGTTATTTACCATTCTGAATTTGGTACACTTGAGTCTATAAAGCTACTAGCAATAAGCTCTGTGGCTGCTGGATAAGGTATACTTTGTATGGTTGGAGTGAAATCCAACAGGATGGTACATCTCCAGTAACAAGGCTGGTGACCACTGCTGTAAAGGTCCCCTATTATGTTACCAGATGCATGGCTAATTAGCTGTTACAAGTAATTTTAAAGTCTGTCCTTTGTAACATCAAAAGGGAAAGGGAACACCCTGAATAATGAAAGAACGGATTTACCGGTTGGCTGAAGTTGATCAGTCCTTCTTGCTTCTGGGCAGTCACTTCCCTATTACTCACTCACCTGCACTGACCTCCTTATTTTTGTAGCCAGCGGTCGGAACTCTGGATCAGTCCCTTTTTCAGTTCCAAACCATGACTAAATTTGAATCCTACCTCTGAAATTATTGTCACTGAGCATCCAACAAAAGAATAATTAAAAAAAGTGTCTGCAGAAATGTCCTGTTTCATTGAAGGTTTTTATACGGTGATCAAATGAGAACATGCCTTTGTTGGCTGATCTCTCATCTCATGATTGATTGCTTGGGATATGCAAGACTGAAATAACTGCCAATTAATTACAACCAGGGCAGAGTTGTATTGCTCACAAAGTTTATGAAGCCAAACAGTAAGTGCCATCATAGCGGTCCAGGTGGTAGCAGGTGACAATACTGAATGCAGTGTATAAACTTAAATATTACACAACAGTTCTGACCGCACATTGTGATTGAGTGAGGCATATTCCATGAGAGCTAATACACAGTATAATATCTCTCTGACCTTATCACAGACAGACTTTAACAAAGTAACATACATCTAAATGTACTGACGTTCAACTAAGTGCATACATTTAAAACAAGTTTTTAAAAATTGCAATAAGTATACGGTAGTATTTGCACTGTCATAATGTTACTTTGCCTACTGTTTTGAAACCTTATTATAAAATCAAAATCTATTTTGTCAGATTTTTTCAATGATCTCCAACACAGGAGTGAGTGTGTATTTGGTGCCAAATTCAGGATATAAAGTAGTCGGAGGCCAGAGTGCAGTTCACTGCCTTTATCAAGATAGTAGGGAAAAACAAATAGGACACAATGACCTAATGCTCTCTTGGCAGGGAAAACTGAGGAACTGCAGGGAAGAAACTACTACAGAAAACATTAGGGGCAAAGCTCCAACTAATCTAAGGCTACTACACAAAAAATGGGAGTAAAATACCTTTCTGAGTACACTTTGAAAAACTCTCACACAGAGAGACACACGAGAGAGCTGAGAGTCAGTGCAATTACAAAGTTGAGAATCAACACTGGGAGAAAAGACCACACCCCTTAAATAGAGCTCCATTCAAGGGAAGAGGCCTGGCTGCATTCCCCACCCAGTTTAACAAATTAATGCTGCAAGTTTTTCAATATCTGATCTCCCACGCTCCCGAGACCGTACCTCACGACTATGGACAGCGCCTGGGAGCAGGACAGGAGCTGTGACAGTGCCGGTTTGAGGACTATGGGATGATTTGAGGATCCCTTGGGCGCTGATAGAAAACAATGACAAATCCAAAGATATTTGGATTTGAAATCTGGCCCTTAATCCTTTGAAACCTGCTCGGTGGCCTCTGCTGGGACATTTTTATGCCTTAGGCACTCAAAGGAAATTTATTATCCATTGAAAAAATAAATTTAAGCACCTTGGAATGGATGTATGGCTTTTGGCAAAATTCTTGGTCATTTAAATGAAATAACATCCTTGGCTATCTAACAGGGTCAGGCAATAAACTTTCTTCAAGACAGTGCTCTTGACTACAAAACTTCCCAATCCCAATATGCCTGGACGACCTAACTTTTTCAAAAAATAGTTTAATGGACAGCCATAATATGTTTACCTTGTCCAGTTTATATTGGGTGGTTATACCATGGTCTGGGTGAATACTCTTTTCTGATTGGCTGGCAGGTATGGATTAAAACTGTGGAACCGCACAGGTAGTTCGGCCTACGGTAGCTTCACCGTTTGAAATTCATCCGCTAGCCCACCTGTAACCGTAGCAATGTTAGAGCATTGGCATTTGGCTGGGTATAACAGAAACCTAGCTACTCATTTATCTCCAGTAACTTTGGCAGCGTCAGATAAGTTACATCCTGCGGGGCAGTTAACAATAGGTGCTCCAGCGATAATGACCGTAAATATCAAAGGAGCGAAGTAATCATGCTTTATTAATTGAACAATTGTAATTATGTACGATTACAAAGGAAACTAACGTGTCCACTTCATGTATCAGCAACTGCTGACAGTTTGCTAGTACGTGCTATGACAACAGACTGATTTTAGCTCACTGGCTCTACGGAAACTGTCATAAGTTCATTGTAATTGCAGGTAGCAAGTTAGCTACACTCTGCATAATCGCGCATAATGTTGTGTTATGTATAATCTTCGTTTCAACTGGAATCCATCACCAAATCATTAGCTGGTAAAAGGATGTTAGCGTGCGCAAGAAATTGTCCATGAAGGTAAGCTGAACTAAGTTAGCTGGTTCAATTTAGCTTGGCCTATAGTATTGGCTATGAGAAGGGGCGGTGCCTGTTTAATGATTACCAGCTCGTTCTTTTAAGAGCAGAACATTCACCAAAAATTTCTGATTGCTTTGATTTGATATTGCTGGCAAATGACTATGGTATAAGTGGGATAATAAACTCGTAGATGTGCATTACACAGTTTTAAGGTACTTCGCAGAGGCAACCACCCGACGCGAACGTGCCTTAAAACCATGTAATGCACACCTAAGAGTTGATTATCCCTTACATAGCCACCAGTGGAACAATATACTTGAAGATTCTTTATGCTCACTCTGGCAACTGGCATTACACCATTTCATCAAATGCTGTCTCTTATGCATTACAATCAAAATGCCATTGCGATTCAGTGATATTGACCGTTCCACAGCTGGTTTTGTAATGGCTGGTACAAGTATGCTTTTTTACTGGGCTTTTTAATCTGTATTTTCCTTATAGCTCAGGCATATGAGAAAAATACTCACTTACCCACATGACTGTACATGTCAACGGTCAAATCCCCATGTGCATTTTAAAGGCTTTTCCCAGGCTCTGTTTGTGTTTAAGCACATTCATAATGTATGCTAATGGCTGTGCATAAGGAATATTTAATCATGCTTCTGTTTTATTCTTGGAGCTTTTGCACATGCGTTAGGTTTTGGAATTTAAAGACCTGCCCTACAGCATCATCCCTATGTTAAGTCCACCATTGCTGGTGCTTGGTCATGTGACACTGCGCCTCAGGCACACATCCACTGCATTAACAATGTTAAGCCTTCATTCCCAAAGTGATGTTCTATTTAACACACACAAATCATCATTCAAGGTATATGAAACAACATGAAGCAATATTATGGTAAACATGGATGATGAGATTCATCATTAAAGTTATAGTAAAAATTTTTGACATAAATGACTCTCTGCAGTCAATCCCCTGTATATGTCTTTATGAATTAACATTTATTATTGGTTAAGGGTTCAGGAGAATTGATTACTTGGGAAAGTATAAGCTTTATTTTCAATTTATGCCACAAACTTTTATTCTGTACTAAAAGGTGTGCAAAAAAGTAGCGGAGGAACAGGCTGCATAAACAGTGCTGGATATTTTATATATATTTGAACGGTTGGAGATGTTTGTGCTGCTGGCATTGACTTGCCAGCGTTCCAAGGCCAAGTATACATCAGATTTGAGGGTCAACTGCATTTTTTTTCCTCTGTATGCAGTATGAATTAAAATGTGCTCTTCATAGAACTTGGCCTGCTCTATTGTATGTGATAAATTCAGTTCATCTCTGAATTGAGATGCCTTTGCTGGTACACAGTAACACACAAATGCATGCTGTGTAATTCACCTTGAAGGATATCAACAAAGAAATTTAATGCAAGGCAATGTAGTACAAATCTGGCAGTATTTTTTTGTGAATTTTCATTGTGTTTACTCCAAGGTAGCTAGGCCCTCCTGAGTCCACAAAATATTTCATAAAATGACAGTCACGGGGTGAAAACTGCAGGGTGGGCTGCAAAATCAGCTTATTCCAATACATTTTTGTTGTTTTGTAAAAAAAATTGTAAGTTTTGATACCCTCCCAAGACCTCACTACTTACTCTCAAGCAAGGAATACGGGAGTCTCTGGTCTTATTAAATAATTAAAAAAAAAACATATTTATGAAAGTATTTTCACAGCAACATGTTTTTGTAATCCACAACCCTTGCACCATTTAAAAATAAATTCTGCAGGACATACAAGGACCTGAAATGCTCCAAACCCCCACACACTACCTGAAACGCTGTGCAATAAATGAGGCAGATATTTTGTAAGGGCATGGTGTTGCACAGTGGGTCCTTCTTCAGATTATTCTTATGTAATCTAAAAATCACAGGGGTTGAACACATACTGTTCTTTATGTTTTCCACCTATCTGCTTCTACTGCTTTTAGCCCCACTTACAATTGGTAGATTGGTCTTAGGATGAAAAAAGGCAACTCTGCTGGCAAGAAAGACCAGGTTTCAGCTGGGATGTTCCAGCCCAGATAATGCAGGCTCCGTGATCTAAAAAGTCATAGCCGGCTGTGAGCCTCTTTTTCGCAGAGGCTATTCCTGGTGAGAAGGTCTCCTCTGTATCCAGTTTGAAGCAGCCTGAGACACCAGCATGTGATTTTCTCTCTCTAGGATGGCACCTTCTGAAACTTCCCCCATAGTACTTTACTGTCATGCTGTGGTTGACTTTGAGGTTTAAAAATGGTTGCATGAGGAGCAACTGAGGAAATGGCACTGAAGGGATATTGGAGTGCTTGGACCCTTTGGATTTTGGTTTGGATGCATACTTCTTTTACTTCATACTGAATTGGCTGTTGGCAGGAGGTGTTCAGTGAGCTTTCCTTTGTACTGACATAAACTGGTTATTGATGTCTTGACTTGAACTGCCATGTTGGTTAATTAAATCTTGATTTGAGTTATGTTAGTTACTGACATCTTGACTTGAGTTAGCATGTTGTTTAATGTCATCTCTTCTCGAGCTAATGTTTTGCTAGGATAGGAGGACCATTTTTGGATGGATATTTCTTGCCATAGTCTTTCTCTCATGCAAATAAGTCCTGCTGCACAGGCAGACAAATTCATCCATTCACTGTGTCTATCTCAGACAAATCCGATTTGCTCTTCGAACTTCTCCCCAATATGATTACTCTTGTTTGTGGCCTTATGCTCTGGAAGGAAATGCATTAGAGAGGGCACAAGTGGGAAATTAATCACTTCAAAAGCATGTTTCCCTCCAAATTTTCTCATCATTTCTTACACTTTTGTGATTCAGTTCTACTGCTTTTTTTTAGTAGGACATGGAGATAGATTGCAGTTTGCCTCCAACAGCTCCATCTTATGGCATTATTAGCTCAGGTTAGTATTCTGACTGGAGCACACTTTTTCTGTGGCTTTCAGTCACAAATACAGGTTTTTTCTGTCATCATTTCGCATGGCATCAGTGCACTGGGCCCTGTGATGGATTGGCAGCATGTCCAGAGTGTATTCCTACCTTGTGCCCATGCATGCTTGGACAGGCTCCAGTGATCCTGACTAGAAATAACTAGAATACACAGAATGCCCCCCAAAAAAAAAAAAAGAATATTGTGGTACACTAAAAATTCTCTAAATTAAAGACATCGAGTTGATGATGGACATAGACATAGCTTTGCTGTCTGAGTCTGCCTGCTCGGAACAGAGCTTTAGCACCTGAGTATGGCGTCATTATTGATTTCAATGTGATGGCCTAATGACACAACCCCTGCAAGAAAACCTCAAGGCCCTGAGCGACGGATGGGACCTGGGGCCGCTGTCACTACCTTCCATTTCACACCTGTGACAGAAAAATTACACACTGGCTGAAATGCAATTACCTGCAGTGAGCAAAGACGGACCCACGAAATATACAGATTCCCCACTGGCTTCCTTTAAACAATGGAAACAATAAATACTGGACATTTTGTACGCGTCTGTTGGGAGAAAAATGCACAGCACAGGGAACTGAGAGCTATATCCATTGAGCTGAATTTTACAGAACATGGTACAAGTGCAGGTCTTCCACAGGGATGTATTTGTTGGGTACAACTGCAGGCCTTTTTTATTCCTTTGTTTAACCTGGTCAATTGAGAACAAGTTTCTCTATTACAAGGATGTCCTGGGAGGAATGCTAGCGAGAATAACTGAGTCCAGGGAGCAGAGAGAAGCCCTTCTTAAGTAATACTCCTGTATGAGATTTTATTGGGCTAAGGGCCTAGCTCAAGGGCCCACCCACAGGTGTTGTTTTCTTTTTTGTACAGGGACCCAACTACAGCAGAGCATGCTTATGTGCCTCAGGCCAGAAGCTCTACTTTTACTGGCCAAACGCCCCACCGCTTGACTACCCTGCAGTCCAAGTGCTCAGCCAGCTGTGGTCAATTGGTTTACCTGCAGCACTTCCTAAATTTACACTATATTGAAACATTCATGTTTGTGCCTACTAATTCAAACCTTCTACAGTAAAAGAATCAGGAAAACAAATCTTGTCTTTAGTTTGTGGAGAGTTATTGCATTCGACATATGCTCTATGAGCAGCGTGTTAGCTGTAAATTAATTTTCACAGAAAACTTGAGTGACAAATGTAATCAAGCTCTAAATTAGTTTGTTATTTAGATCAGCAGTTGCTTACCTTTTTCCTCCAGCAGCAAACTGTGAATATTTAAAATCGCATGGCATTGCAATTTTTCAGGAACCAAATACAAATAACTCCCTAACTGTGGTACACACACACTCAAACATACCCTTACAATAGTCTCTTATATAAGTAACATGTGCGCGCGCGTGCACACACAAACACACACACACACACACACACACATATGCATATACTACTCCTTAGTGGTAGCAGCTGAGTTCGCACAAGCAGGTGTTTGTGAAAGGGAGTAACAGAATTTTAATACCATTATTTATGACTATTGAGTGCTGTCCAAATTACTGTCATTATTATCTTTTTTTTTCACGTGACTGCTGATGCTCTGACAAGAATGCTCTCCTTTCTATAGCAGAAGTCTGAAGTCTGCAGTTATGATGACTGAAGGACTGTGAGAATGGGAGTTCTAGTGTCCAGATGCATCGCATCTGAATGTTGATAATTTTGCAAATTTCTATGTCTATGCTAGGTTTTTGAATGTATACACAAAGTACAGTAGATGCAGTGTGACATGGGAATACCAAAATCATTATTTGGCTGGCCAAATCATTTGATCATTGCTGCCAACCAATAAAATGGCATTGAGATTGTAGAGATATTGTATTTCAAAAATCACAATTGTGCGTTTGAGAGCTAAACAATGCAAAGTGCTACCGTGCTCCATGTGATGTACGAGTGTTCCATATTATTTATGGAAGGCCTTCCATGGTAAGGTTAGGAGCATGGACATTGGTCTTCGCAGGGAGGGCAGTGTATGCACTCATGTGATTAGTAGAAAGTGAATGTCCTCATCCCTGTGACTGCCATATTTAAGAGCCAGACAAATAATAATTTAACCAATTTCGGATACTGTACTGTCCATCAGCTGCTTATTAGGTAGACACTAATTTAGAGATAAATTCACTTGGCTGTGAGTCTTGAATGATAATAGATTAGGAAAATGATGATTTAGTCATTTCTGCAGTGTTCTTACACCCTGGTATTTTTCACAACACAATTGTGTTACTTTTCATTCCCAAGTTATTCCATGCCATTTCATTCCATCCCTTCTGTCAAATCTACCATCTCAACCGCAGCCTCTCAAGTCAAGTCTAGCTGAATGAGTACATTGCTTGATATGGGCCAGGGCTGTTAAATTGTGCGGTTCTGAAGTGCACTCTTAGGAAATGCAGTCACACTCAAATCATGACTCCGCTGGTGCTGGTTGTACTTGGCAATACTGCTGCAGCGACAAGAAAGTTGACCACTGCAACACACATGAATGATTTTCATTAAAATTAAAACAGAAGAACCAAATAAATGGATTAATAGCGGGAGCTGGCTGCTTATTATGCAGCTTCTACATTTTTTCAGGTCTCTTTGCCATTGACCTCTTTCCTGAAGCATCCAGAGGTCTGATTCTGCTGGTTCTCTGATACCAATTTGATCCATCTATTGGTCTGTTATTTTGAATGTGATTTTCAAGCTTGTAGTTTCTTTGCAGAAGTATTGATACCTAAAGCACTGTAAACGGTCAATACTACAACTGTGCAAAACTAAGCTTCAGATTTATCTGGAATCGTATTCTCACCCTCTGTAGCATTATCTTGGGGTTGTACATTGTAAACAGCTTTTGCTATATTGGGCCTTCTGTTTTTCATTGCCTCAGCTTATATCACATGCTGTTACTGTGTAGTAGTAGCGTTGATTTATGCTGGTCCAACAATCATGTGGAAGGCTAGTACTGGTATATATTTATTCTTTCAGCTCCGTGAACAACATTGGCCTTTTTGGTACCATACCAGGATATGGCAGGTACCATTGAGATACAGAGGACATTTTGATAGGGTGTGGTATACTTGGATTGAAGAACTTTCATCTACCAACTGTGAAAAGATCTGGATGATGATGATGATGATGATGATTACCATGGCAATAATAATAATTATAAAATATACAATTTTGCTCAAAAGTTTGCAAACCCTTGCTGAATTTGTGATATATTGGCATTTATTTTGAAAATATGACTAATTGGGCAAAAAACATGTCTTTTATTTAAGGATGGTGATCATATGAAGTCATTTATCCTCACAAGGGTGTTTGGCTCATTTTTAAATCACAATGATAGTTGAAATCACCCAAACGGCCCTGATCATAAATTTGCTTACCTTTGAATGTTTGACCTTGTTAAATAGACATAAGGTGACACACTCAAATTTAAATGGCTATTAGGGGTTAATTTTCCACACCTTCTAGAATTCTAACTATTGTCTGTGTAGAGTCATTGAGTTTGTTAGCTCTGGATTGGATGCACTGATCTGGCTAGACACTGAGCCATGGAGAGTGGGAAAGAACTGTCTCAGGACCATTGTAACAGGGTAGTTCAACTTTTTAAAGACGGCAAGGATATAAAAAGATATTCAAAGACTTGAAAATGCCAGTCAGCACTGTTCAGTCCGTGATTAAGAGGTGGAAAATTAGGCGATATGTTGATCAGGTATGCCAAGAAAGATATCAACCCAAACTGTTAAGTCCACAAGCTACCTCAAGAGAAATACAGGATACTCTGGAAAAAGATGGTGTGGTCATTTCAAAGAGCACAATAAGGAGGTACTTATCAACAATGGTTGAGTTGCTAGAAGGAAGCCATTATTGTGCCAATCCCATAAAAAAAGCCCACCTAAAATATGCCAGACAATACCTTCACACACCTCACAACTTCTGGAATACTTTCATTTGGAGGGATGAGACCAAAATAGAACTTTATGGTCACAACCATAAGCGCTAAGTTTGGAGAAGCCCATGATGAAAATAATACCATTCCCACTGTAAAGCATGGTGGTGGCTCTCTGATGTTGTGGGGGTGTGTGAGCTCTAAAGGCACAGGGCATCTCTCGAAAATTGATGTCTAGATGAATGCAGCATGCTAGAAAATACTGGCAGACAATTTGCATTCAGCACAAAAGCTGTGCATGGGACGCACTTGGACTTTCCAGCATGACAATGATCCAAAGCACAAGGCCAAGTTGACCCTCCAGCAGGGACGTGTGGTCAGGGTAGGCAGTGACTTCTCCTTTTTTATCGCTAGATTTTGTCAACCAGCTTCCACGTACTATGCCTGATTGTCAGTCAATCAATTTGACCTTTTTTTCTTGTCAATTAAGCCTGTAATGATTAAGAGGTGATAGTGAGAAAAAGATTAATTTACCTTTATGCTTTGATTCGAGACTGCAAGGATGTAAATCTTAATAATTAATTAGGAAAAAATCTCAACTCTCTCGGTAATTCAGTATATTGTTTTGATCTTTTGTTTATCGGATTATGAAAGAAGACTGAAAATAAACTCCCTATTTTTTAAAAATGGGATTAAAAAGTACGTGTTTCAGGGGGGAAATATTATCGTAAACATATTGACCACACATTGAAGGCCGCATAAGAGAGGTATTAATATTTGTTAATGGCATTGTGTTAGCTTCCTCCAAGCAAATATGAACAAACCTGCTGTCTCGTGAGCATTTTAAGTTTGATGCACTGAGCAATAATGTCGTGGATGGAACTGGCACACCATTCTGCCGTTTAGTCTTGTAAATTAGTTAATCAATCCTCAGATTGCTAATCAAGCAAAGTAATAGAGTTATTGTTTGTTTAACGGTGAGGATTCTGCCTACCCTAACTGACCTCCGACCGCATGTCACTGCCCTCCAGTGGTTACAGAAGAGAAAGGTGAAGGTTCTGGAGAGGCCATCACAGTCTCCTGACCTCAATATCATCAAGCCGCTTTGGGGCTATCTCAAACAAGCAGTTATTGCAAAATGACCAAAGAATTTGCAGGAGCTGGAGGCATTTTGCAAGGAAGAATAGGCAGCTATATCACCTTTTTTTTTTTCACCCTTATTTAACCAGGGAAGTCCCGTTGAGATTGAAATCTCTTTTTCAAGGGAGCCCTGGGGGTTGAGGTGGGGAGGGAGAGGAGGAATTGCACAGCCAATTAGATCAGGGGATGATTAGGTGGCAGATCGAAAGAGCCAGGTTGGGACTTTAGCCATGACACCGGGGAACCCCCTACTCTTTTCGATGAGTGTCATAGGATGTTTAATGACCGCAGTGAGTCAGGACCTCGGTTTAACGTCTCATCCGAAAGACGGCGTCTCCTTCAGTACAGTGTCCCCGTCACTGCACTGGGGCATTGGGGATTGTTCTACCAGAGGGAAGAGCGCAACCTACTGGCCACCAACACCTCTTCCAGCAGCAACTTGGTTTTCCCAGGTGGTCTCCCATCCAAGTACTGACCAAGCCCACACCTGCTTAGCTTCAACCACGCGGCTGGAGCAAATCAAATAGTGGTATGGCTGCTGGCACCTGAGAGAATTAAGTGCTGAGAGAATTAGGGGCCTCATTATCAACTGTAACAAAAGTCTGCACACTGTTATTGATGCTAAAGGAGGCAATACACACTATTAAGAACTAAGGGTATGCACACTTTTCAACAGGGTTCATTCAATTTTTTTCCCTGATTGCCATGTTTTATTTGATGATTGTGCCACTCTACATGACCTACAGTTGGATATGAATCCAATAAGAAAAAAGAAATGTGTTTTGCCTGGACATTCATGTTTTTTTTTTTAAATTACCTATTTTACAAGTTCAGCCTGGGTATGCAAACTTTTGTGCACAACTGTATAGTTGAGCAATGTAAGAGTAACATTTCTCAATGTAAAATTGCAAAGAATTTGGGGATTTGATTATCGCTAGCACATAATATCAGTAAGGGCCGATTTCATAGAAGTATTTTAGCGTGCGTGTAAATAACATGCCTTTAAATTTTAAACGCATGTTAAAATGCGGTTGTATGCAGACAGCTAAACGAACGTTTGAACACCATTTCACAAGATGGGATCATTGCACGTTTAGCTGCACGCGGATAACCTTACGTTTAGCCCTCAGACTAAACAGATGCGGTCAAATTATGACAACCTGCCATTGCATAATGGGCATCTCCAATTGTCGTTACCGGTTAATAACCCCGTACGTAAGGATAGTTGCGTTGTGGACACTCATTTTGCACAGAGATGTTGGCAAAAAAATGTGGCGAGAATTTCACTTCGCTTCAAAGAATGGGTCTCATTGAGGCCGTGAAGATCCACGAAAAGGTCATAGAAGACAAGAGGAGTGATAGTTCCGAACTGAGAAAAAACAGAAGCATGGGAGGACATGGCCCTTCTTCAGCGGCTTCTTCCTGGACGAACTCAAGTATAGTCAGAGCATCCATACTAGGCCTACTGCTTGCTAACACGCCCACTCATTTAGGTGCAAATCAATCTGTGGTAGTAGTTTTCGCGAGTTAAACATACCCTCACGAGCGTTTAAGTGTTCTTTTGTTATGTGACGCAGGCGTTTAAAATATTTAGACGCACGCAGACAGTTGCGCCTCGTGAAACGGTGATTAAAATTAAACGCATGCTAAACGCGTGATTAAGAAAGTCATCCGCGTGTAAACCTTAAAATGCTTCTGTGAAATCAGCCCTAAAAGATTCAGAGAATCCAGAGAAATCTCTGTAGGCAAAGGACAACGCCAAAAACCAATACTGAATGGCTGTTATCTTTAGGCCCTCAGGCTGCACAGCATTGAAAACAGACAGGATTCTGCAGTGGTAATCAATGCATGGGCCCAGGAACACTGCTGAAAACCATTGTCAGCGAACACAGTTTGTTGCTGCATCCACAAAACTCTACCATGTAAAAATTATGCCAAAAATGAACAAGATGCAGAAACGCTGCCGCTTTCTCTGGGCCCAAGCTCTTTTACGATGGACTGAGGCAATGTCGAAAACTTTCCTGAGGTCTGACCAATCAAAATGTGAAATAATTTTTGGAAATCATGGACCCCGTGTCCCCCAGGTAATGGAGGAGAGGGACCATCCAGCTTGTTATCTGCACACATTTCAAAAGCCAGCATCCATGACTGTATGGGGGTGCATTGGTGTACATGGTATGGGTAACTTTCAGATCTATGAAGATACCATTAATGCTGAATGATTTAATCAGGTTTTGGAGCAACATACAGATACCTTTTTCAGGGAAGGCCTGGCTTTTTTTCCAGCAAGACAATGCCAAATACTACATTCTGCATTTATTACAACTACTTGCACTACAATAAAAGAGTGTAAGTGCTAAGCTCACGAACGGTAACAGTGTTGTTTAAGGAAGAGGTGATGCAACACAGTGGTAAACATGCCCCAGTTCCAACTTTTTTGAAATTTGTTGCTGGCATCATATTCAAAAAGAGCATACATTTTTCAAAAAACAATAAATTTTCTCAGTTTCAAGATCTGATACTATACATGTTGTCGTCTTTATACAATTTTCAATTAAAATTAGAGTTTAGATGATTTACACGTCATTGCATTCTGTTTCTATTTACAACTTTTTACAACTTTTTAGGAAATGGATTTGTATTATTATTATTTTTATTGTTGTTGTTGTTCTTGTTATTATCATTATGGGTAGAGTAGAATGACTTGCTCCTTCAGTAACAGCAGAGCTACCCCCCTTTGTTACACCTGTCCACTAAAAAAACTTAATATAAACTAATCACAGTCACTAACACAAGCCCTTGGACTCCACTGTTGTGACTCTGATTCTCTCAGGTCAGAGCCCTGTGGCACATATTCGCTCCATCCTCAGTTATCCCATCATTCTGAGTAACACATACTGGTGGCTGGGGTAGGAGAGGTAAGCTGGGTTCTGGTGGCGGCAGCTTCAGATGGCCAGTCAACTAAAAGCTGCCAAATCACAAATATTTTTTTCTAAGCAATTAATAATTGACGAGCCTTGAGCTGAAAGTACTTAAAGTCACATTTTTCACAACCCATGAGGTAAGAATGGGAAAATGTCTTTTATAGTTACCGAAGTTGATTTTCTCAAATTCCTCAAAATTGACATTTTTACTTGACTTAAGTACTTTCAGCGCTGGGGTCTTCAATTAGTACCAGCCTATTTGTAATAATATGCTCTTATCCTAGCAAACTCTCGATTGTGGGCTCTGGCATCATATAGGATATGGAAAAAGAAATGTGTCTCTACTGTTTGGCCATTTTAGCCATCCTAACACTGTATATGGCAAATATGGTTAAAGAAGTTTACAATTATCATTATTAATAATAATAATAATAATAATAATAATCAATCATCATCATCATCATATCTGACTCGTAAAACAATGAAAAAAGGAGATGTGCTGTTGAAATCTCTGCAGACAACCCTAGCAATGAGTGGTCCGTGAACCACCGCCTGTTTTAATGAAAATAATAATTAAAACAGAAATTAAATTGTTGGTATCCGAAAGCATTTTAATAATGAGGGACTCGGTTTGCAGGCAAGATTAAAATGCCACAATAATATGCAAACAGATTAATTACTGTATGTTTTAAGCATTCTATAGTATGTGTTATCGACTAAAATGTGGCACCACTTTGTAATGGGTATTTAAATTCCAAAAGTAAAACATTCTTATGTGGATTTTGCAGAAGGTTTAATTTCCTATTTAGTATTAGCGTTTCTAAATTTGCATCTACTGTATACAAGTCCACACCCAGGGATGCGCATGCCACAGTGATGCACAGACTTCTGGAGATACATCCACCACAACTCTGTGCAGACCTGTCAAAAAAGCTTGTAAAATTTAGAACGTCTTAAATATGCCCGTAAATAGCTTAAATTTATTCATATACAGCATAACTTTGTTTGCAAACAGCTTACATTTGGTATAAATTAAAAATGAGCTTTGTCAGTCCATGCCTATGTCAATGCTCAATCTCCATGTGCAGTGACTGGCCAACCAATTGAGGGAAAAAAATGGATTCAGACGGACTGTCACGTCCATGCCTGGCAGCCTGGTGACCACGCCCACATCTTCATTCAAGTCTCCACTTCCTCGTTCCAACTTCCCTGAGTTTTAATTGCATTCACCTGTTTCTAAGCCTGCTTAAGCTACCTGCTCTGTTCAGTTGGTCATTAGGCGTCATCTAAAGTGCTCCTGTATTCATTGCGCCTGCGGTTACCTAGTCTTGTTATCTGTCTCGTAAATAAGTATTTCTGTGTTTCTCGTTCCAGCGTCTCTCAGTCTTAACTATTATTACGCGTATTATTATTCTCAGTTAATATCTACTGTATATGTGGTTATTTACTTTGTACTTTGCAGGGTTTTGTATTTTTACATTTTATCATCAGCGATTTTTGTTCTTTTGTTACTTTCTAGTTCCTTTGATACTTTGGGGTTTATTTTGTTATTGTTGACCTTTATAGTGTTTCTCAGTGTTTATTGGCATTCTCTGTTTAGTTATATATGTATAAACAGCTTACTGAGTGGTGACGTGAGCTATGATTGATGAATTTACAGCAGGTTTATGTAAACCATGCAGTGGGGTGGAGTGTTGGTTATTCCGTTAGAAAAATGATTGATGGAATATATGGTGTCTCTGTGGAGAGGAAATCTGCAAGCTTTGTGGCCAGAAAGACCAGGGTTGAGTGGAGCCATCATGCCGCTCTACTCTCTGCGAGTGCACAGCCTTTCACTTTGCCTCTTGCATGGCCTAAAGAGCCATGCACATTGCCAGGTGCCAGGTGCCTTAAGAAGTGCCGCCTTAGGATCTCAGCACAGTACCAAAAATGCAGCAAGTTCATTCATTTGTGGAATGAAGATCTGCTGTTCCAATTACATGGAAGCTCAGTGGTTACACGTCTCATTTATATTCTCCGGGCTATGTTTTTACCATAGATGTTTCTCGATTGGGTCGATATGCTGGGCCATTTCTTTTTACATTCTCATGTCGGATTGGAGACCATCCAACAAGCTGCTCAACCCTAAATGATTAAACAGTAGAAGAATCTTAAGCCAAAATCTTACCAAATACAAACTATATCTTATACATCACATGATGAAATGGTAATATGTGCTTTTTGATGCCAATCCTATTTAATTGAAAAAATCAAGTAGCATTTAATACTGCACTTGGAAAACAAGTTTGTGTATAAAGGGTGTTTGCAAAAAAAAAAAAAAATGGCAACCTGACTCTCTTTTCCAAAGAATTATGTAGTAATGAGTGTTGCGTTGTGTTTTCTATGGTTTGAAGCAGATCTTAGTTCCCTATATTTGTATGTAATCTTTACTTATCTAAAGGAAAAGTTTTTTGAGTAAGAAAAAGAGGAATAATGCGGAGTTACAGTAGATGGATACTTGTATTAGATTTGGGTTCATGCCTTTTAATGCATAAATATCATTATATTCTTCACTGCATGAATTGTCAATCAGCTCATGAAAGTAAAGTAGTCCTTTGAGATAATTATGAAGTTGTCAAATTGGTCATGACAATTTCATGCAATAAATTCAGCTGTCTGAATTCCCCTTCTCAATCAGGCTGTTTTCTTTGCTATCTTTTCCCATCGCAACTGGCGCACAGATATCTTATTTATAACATGAGCCAAGCACAATGGCAATTCAGGAGACCTCGGGCCTGTACTACGACGCAAGTTCAACATACCCATGTGAGGTAGTCCTAGATCACACTAATCCATCCTACGAAGCTGGTTATCAACTCGGTAAGTGAACCCAGGTTTTTACAATGTAGGTATGTGCGCTTTCACACAAAAGGGGCAGTGTTTGAAGCATATGACCAATCACAAACATGGACAAACTGACTGGAAGAAGAGCGGTGTACTTTTCAAATGAGGAGCAAATGCTTATATTAAAAAAATACGAAGAATATAAACATATCATCCAGGCAAAAAGTAACACCGTTGCAGCTGCCAAATGCAGAAAAAGACAGTTGGCAAAAAATCACCGACTGTATAAATGCTTAAGTTATAATTATATTATATTATTATAATTATAATATCACTGAAAATAACTCCCGTGTTCAGGATTGTATGTACTGCTGCAGCAGTGATGATTTAATTCACTACTGCAGCAGTAAATTAAATCATGACAAAGGGAGCTATGTAGTGTGCGCATGTCTCTCCTTCTCTACTTCACAGGATATGTTTGATCCAGCACCCAGCCTATTGGGCATAGGGATGTGCGTGTCTTTTTATCATTTATAATATCACCACCCCATCAGTAAGGCACAAAAATATCTGACTGTAATTGCAGTTGTGTATTTCATTAAATTGCAGTGATGCTTAGATGTATTCTTATGGTGTGTATGACAATTTTAGCCTTATTTTTTCAGCTGCGTGGAGTGAAAATCGATCCAATCTTTCATTCAGGACATTGTCAGAGTAATCAAAGGATTTTCGGCAATCTCTGAAAATTCTTCCTCCAAGAGCTTCTCTCACTATATGCACACTAAGGTCTACAGGATCTTCTTCGAACGGGCCATCTGATTGGTCAGTAGGCGGTGCTTTATACCTGCTGACCGATTATCTCAAATTTAACCTGTTCCAGAGCAAGTTAGGCGTTCATCATAAGTTACCATAGTGATGTAACTTGGTAAAAAAGTAAACCGCATTCGTAACAATGAAAACCCAGGGTTAATCCTGAAGTTGCCTCGCTAAACCCAAATCCTGCTTCGTAGTACAGGCCCCTGGGGTGGCTTCCACAATGTAATACAACAACAGTTTAGTTAGAGGTGGCCACAGTCATGCTGGCTCTTCAGGTAGGACTTCGTATTCAAATTTTCTCAGGTTGTCACAGGATACAACAGCTGTCCCCACATGGTTTAAATTTTGCTACTGAGCATCATCCCATAAGGAAGTGGCTTTTAGTGCACCAGCTGAGAAACAAGCTGAGCATCCGGTGCTAACACTGTAGTCGTGGTTTTGGTCGTCTTCCTTCAGCAAAATCTTTGACAATCTTTTCCTCTGAAACTGCAGGCGAGATTCACTTCATATTTGGTATAAAGCTTTCTTTGGACCATGTCTCTAAAGTTTGTTTGCAGTTATATAAAATTTCTCTTGGAATTTTAGAAAAAAAAATTCTCATGAAAATTTTCCCATTTACAAAATGTGATCCAAAAAATGTTAAATTATGGATAAAAATGATGCAACTATGCCCTCTAGTGGCAGATCAGTACACTGTGACATGGGATTTAAGTGGGTTTTGCCCAGACTGCTTTTTTATGCTATTGGGAAAGTCACTCTCTTTGGGAAGTCTTGGATAAATCATGATTTTTTACATTGCAAGCACTTATATCTCTTACTCATGCAGTGTATTCTTAAGAGCCAGAGTCTGTAACTTTGGACCAGCTCATAGAAGGGGGTGATATATCGCGTTCCAGTAGGCCACTGAAGTTTTTTGTGGGGGTAGATATATTGTCCAAACTGACAAAAAATACTTTTTTATCAGAAGATACCTTCGGGGTGGAAATTACAGCCCTTTTTAGGGTAGGGGTTAAAATGGCCAAAATATTGACATAGTCAAAATCTGGACTTTGACCTTCGAATATTTTGTGGCGCCCTCAGTGAACCTCCTTGATCTTAGGGTATATAAATGTATGGGTAGAGTTCTTCCATTTAGCGTTATAATTTTCAAGGGTTACTGAGGGCGCCGCCTATAGGTGGCACTTCAAATCATGACTTTCTGCATTTTGGACTACATTTGAGACCCTCCCAGGGCCTGCGCCCTCATTAACCCTTGCTTATTTATGCATATTTGGATACATTGGGACTAGTTATTTCCAAATTTGCATAAATGGCGGTGGCTTAGTTAGGGCGCTTTTGCATAGGTGGCGCTTTTTATGGCAAGAATGCGATTTTAGGCGATTTTCATTTGGCCATATCTCAGTGTGCCCTCTATGGGTTTCAGTGAAACTTCTTTTATTGTGTTTCTCTATATCTCTGCTATTCATGATGAAAATATCAAGAAGGCTTTTTGCCTCGTTAACCCTCTTTGTGCTAAAACGTTCACACCAGATCACTCTCCACTTTAATCAAGAAAGACAAAAGGTTAGTTCTCCAATGCTCCTATAGGCGGCTCATATGGCAGGTGGCAGCACTGCTGTGATCACGTTTTGATGGCATGTTCAGAGTCTGAATAGAGCCGTGGAAATCCTGCTTTATCACAAATATCTTCTGATTTTAAGACCTGCGAGCGGTACATCGTTCCATCTTTACCTTGTGGGATATTGTGCTAACGATTAGTTTTGCTCCCAAGATATTAGATCATATATTTTCTGATCACATTTTTTAATGGGTGTGGCCTGTGTGTATGCATAATGCATGCAGCAATGCAGAATGTAAAGACAAGGTCCTCAACCCCCTCTGAAAATTACTATGGTTACCTTCTGGACAAGGATGCCCTTCAGTTAGTTTTGAACTATGTTGTGCGGTTTTTTGGACAAGTTTGTCCAATATTTTTAGTTGTTGTGGGTTAAAACCTTAGAACAAGGATGTCCTTCAGTTAGTTTTGAACTATGTTGTGAGATTTTCTGGACAAATCTGTCCAAAAGTTTTAGTCAGTTGTGAACTATGTGCAATTCAGTTGCTGTCCTGAGAACCTCTTCAGGAGCGTGTCCCTTAGAATGACTGGTAGTCATTTATTTCAGACTATTTCAGGAATACCAATGCAGAAGCCTCTGTTACTGGTACAATTTTTATATAGTTTTTATCCCATGCTAAACAATTCCAGAATTATTGAGTCATTATTCTGTGGTGGTGGCACCAACAGAAAGATGCCATCCATTAAGGCCTAAGTATCTTCAGCACATATGGGTGCCTTGATTGTTGTTTTTCTGACTTTTCAGTTTTAACATTTTAATAAATTGTTGCTTATTTGAATAAGTTCTCTTGCCTCAATGCTTTGAAAACACTCAAATAATTCTCCCCACTGGTTGTTGGGGACGAAAACAAAAATGGACATTTTTCGGAGGTGGTGCTTGATTGCGACATACGTAAAACTCTGGCGTGTAAAGGCTTATTGAGGCAAAAAGCCTACTTGAAATTTTTATCATGAATAGCAGAGCTATAGACAAACATAATAAAACAAGTTTCACTGAAATCCATAGGGGGGCGCACTGAGATATGGCCAAATGAAAATTGCCTAAAATCGTGTTCTTGCCAAAAAAAAGCGCCATCTATGCAAAAAGCGCCCTAACTAAACCACCGCCATTTATGCAAATTTGGAAAGAACTAGTCCCAATGTATCCAAATACATATAAATAAGCAAGGGTTAATGAGGGCACAGGCCCTGGGAGGGTCTCAAATATAGCCCAAAATGCAGAAAGTCATGATTTGAAGCGCCCCCTATAGGCGGCGCCCTCAGTAAACCTTGAAAATTATTATGCTAAATGGAAGAACTCTACCCATACATTTATATACCATAAGATCAAGGAGGGTTATAGAGAGTGCACGAAGATATTAGAACGACAACGTCCAGATTTTGACCACGTCAATATTTTGGCCCTTTTAACCCCTACCCTATAAAGGGCTGTAATTTCCCCCCCGAAGGGATCTTCTGATTAAAAAACATAATTTTTGTCAGTTTGAACTGGACGATATATTTACGCCCACAAAAATCTTCAGTGGCCTACTGGAACATGATATATCACCCCCTGGTTCATAGTTACAGACTCTGGCTCTTAAAGGGCATCTAAAGTCGATTCCCATTGTTTTTGTTTATTGGCCAATCAGCGAGCCGCACCTGCACAAACAAACCGAAATAGGATTATCTACGCATGTACACAAAACATTGGTTTATATGAATGAAATTAATCATGTGACAATGCAAGATGTCAACAAAGGCAAGTGATTTGTTTGTAAACATTTGAGAGATCGAATTTAGATGCCCTTTAACCCCTTTGCGCAGTAGCCAAATCTGGCTATTTATGTGTTAGCTTATTTAAGGTTTTATAATTCAAGATTGCAGCTTCACAGAGAGGACATGAATGGCTCAACTGAGCCAAGACACTTGTAGCATTTAGAATTCTATCATATTTTTATCGTATTTCAGTTTATTTTCATAATTGTGGTAGAGAAAATGGGCAGTAAACATAAAAATTTTCATGAAAATTCAGCATTTAAAATGTAAAAAAAAAAAAAAAAAAAATACTGAGAATTGAAAAATGGCTGTGGGTTAAAACTATACATTTCTGGGATCATAAACTCCTTGAACACAAGTATTATTCATCTGAGCAAGAAATTCTAAATTATCTACTTTTTCATAGCCAAATAAGACAGCTCTCCAGGTGGCTCCCCAAACTCTCACGTCCCTGAAAACTGTGCACTGTCAAATCATAAAATAATCATATATTTAACACAAATCAACTTCTGGCACATGAAATTCAATATGAATTAATAATTTTCTGGTTGAATTTAGCATGAATTTATCAATATTTGGATCAGGTGAACATCATTGGTCACCAGTAACCTCTCCAAACACAAAACATGCCTTTTCTCCGTGGTAAAGTTTAGAATTTTGCCCATTTTTCTTCAGAGTCCCATAAGCCAGCACACATGCTGATTAAAGGAACTGCTTATTTGATGGTTAGAACATTCATCCTGCAATGAAAAGCTAGCAGTTCCCACTTTCAAGCTCGCACCCTTATACATACACTTTCCACACCTTATACAGAACAAGTATAACTCACTTACTCAGTAATATCAGAAATATATCTTATTATAACAGAACAGACATGCCACTATCAGGAAAACACAGTCCGTATGCTACCCTAGACTGAACAGAATGGTGCAACGAACATTGCACGGGGGTCAACTGAAATGATTGAGCTGTCTGGATTTTAAACGAGCCAAAACCTCAGCATTCAATTTAGTTGAAGACTGTATAAATTCTAAAACAAAGAGCCACATTGAGCTTAATGCCACCACATGCAGAATTAGCAAAGACTAACAGTTACTCTTATTAACCAATGTAGCTTATAAAAAACAGCTAGCCATAAGAAAAAAGTAATATATACACACAATTTAATTTACTCAGCCATTGAAGAAAAACCTTTCCTCATTGAATCCCTCCTCCAGATGACACTGATCTACCCAGTGAAAGGAACCCTCCAGTCCTATTTCATTCAGAATAATTCCCATTGACCATGTCTGTAACTCATTTAAATCCTGTAAATGTAACTGAGCATGTCAGGATGGTTTTGTAAGTCTTTTTTTCTTTAAAATCATGTCATTTTCAGCTGTGCAACCATGTACAACGTTAAGCGAATACAGCCTTATTTGTTGTTACGAAACAGTTTAAATAATTTTCAGATGGCCCAATCAATCTCTTTCAGTTACCGTGGAAAGTTTATACTCTCTGGAATTGGATAAGAAATGTGTCAATCAATGGGCCAGTGTTTCTCAAACCTCTCCTGGAGTACCCCTTGTCCTGCATGGTTTAGATTTCTCCCTACTCCAGCACAGGTGATTCAAATGATAAGGTCGTTATTAACCCCTGAAGCTGCTTGATAATAAGCAAATCATTTGAATCACCTGAGCTGGAGTAGGGAGAGATCTAAAGAATGCAGGACAAGGGGCACTCCAGGAGAGGTTTGAGAAACACTGCAAGAGGCCATACTGGAAAAGTTTCACGTGGGCGTGATCTATAACTGTGCGTTACACATCTGAGCTTAAGTAAGCAATTGAGTGAGAGGCTAATCAATGAAAGCACGTAGTAGGATATAAGAGAGCGCTGAATTCATCGATGAAGGAATTTTTATGTGTAAATCCACAGTACGGAATTGCTCGTTTTTGATATGTGATGACTATAATTGATCGTTGAATGATATAGTATCAATACCATGTCGAATTTTTGCTGTAGAAAACTGAATTTTCTTTACTACTTAACCAGGATAGCATTGCCTCACTATAGCTGAAGTGGTTGCTACAGAGGACAAAGATTTTTTCTGTCGCAAGAGATCTTTTTTTTGAACTGCTGGATAGATATTATGGGCAAGTATATTGAGCATTTCGCACATCAGGAGTTAAATTCCTGCAACTCCTGGGAAACAGGGATGGGACTGAACTCGTCCATATTCTAAACTGTGTTCGAGCTCAGTTTGCTGGTGAATATTCAATAACTGATCTCGGTGTGCCATTTAGTGATAGAATAGTGTAACTGTGTGCATAAATAGAGCAGCTCCATGTCTGCTGGCGTCTACATCTGCGCAAAAGGGTTAATGACATCAGATAAGGATTTTGAGTTCAGCCAATGATTTATCTTGCCTTTAAAATGATATCTTACAAACTTGCTTACAAGTACACACGTCAAACTTGCATGCTAATTTTGCTATATAGTGTGGACTATTCCATACTGAGACCTACACTGTAATCCAATCATCTAATTGTGCCATACTATGGTTCTGTTAATCTTATTATACTGTCCTTGTGTTCCTTTTCCTGATGTTTTTTCATACTAGCTGCATTGTTCACATCTTTGCAAGCTAAGTAGTTCACGTTAGATTGCCTGGCTTGTTATTGAGTGCTGAAGCCTGTACATATATTAGGCATGTTATGTACAAGTGTATATCATATACAAGCAAACAGGAAATTGCTCCTTTCACATGGAGACCACAAAGGAAAAACAAGTCAAAATCTTGCATTTTTGTATATTTTATATCATTATAATATTTATCATTTATCATAATATATAATATTATATATCAGGGTTGGGTTCAATTTTTTCAATTACAATTGATTTTAATTGTAATTACAATTACTTTCTGGACAGAATGTTCAATTACAATTACAATTACTTTTAGATAAAAAAATTCAGTTTTAATTATGAAAGTAATTGATTACAATTACTGTAATTGTAATTGAAAAAGTAATTGAACCCAACCCTGTTATATATTATTATAAAACTTCATATATTTTATATTTTTTGTATATTTTTTCAGTCCTTTGTTTCTAAAATCGTTATGAATTTTTAATTTGTCATCTCTCCACAATGTGAAAATGTGACTCTGATCATTTTTTCCATTGTGGTCTTCACATGATGACAATAATTCATATTTAAAATATGCGTATGATCGATGAGCTACAGGGCCATAGCTCCCATTTTTTATTGTTTAAAAAAACTCAAATTATGAATGAATAATCTACATGGAATGCCCTATGCAAGACAAAAAACAGACAGGCGCTGGGCTGAATGGGAAATTTAAATATTATTTGTAATGGACATTCTATAAAATTAATGTGTTTAAATTTATTTGCCTGACAACATGAATTAGATCAACCTAGAGGACTGTTGACTGTTAAAAACTGGGAAATACTTCCCCTTTTGGGGTAAGATCAGGACAGGTCTTTAAGCTCCCACCAGACAAGCGAGCGGGTGCACTTGGCCAGATGATGTTCATGACAAGAAAGTGACTGGCATGTCATGAGGCAGGGTTCTTTTGGGGGCAGTGTGACTGACGCCTGGCCTCGGGGCATTTTGCTGAATGGATTATGGGTGTGGGCGAGCACCAAGGTTTTTCTCAGTGTCCCGCTGTGCGTCGAAGAGGCTTGCCGGCCATCGGCGTTCCCATCTGTCATTGCTCCTCTCGACAGAGCCTCGTGCTATTGCCAGGCGAGCCTTGCCACCCAGTTAACCTTTCCCTGACAGCAGAAAGGAAGGGAGCTTGGAAATTACATCCCCTAGCAGCGCCCGTTTCCAGAACCGTGCCTGTTGGATGCGTTGGCCTGAAAGCCATTTGTTTTTCTGGGCTTCTGGGCCTCTGAGCATAGGAAAATGGTTATGCTCCATATTCTGGGTGTAAAGGTTAATTACAATTAAGATCATGCATTGGATGTGTTTGACAGGGACAACTTTGGATTTCTTTAAATTTGTTCTTGATGCATTCATGGTTTTCTTTCTTAAAATAACGCTTATGTTGTAGGATAATTTCGACTGGTTTCCTCAAGTCTTAAAAGAAATCAAATCAAATATTGACATCAAATCAATATTTTGACAGTGACACTCCATTTAAATGGCTGCGATTTCTTCATGGTTCACATAATACAGATGCAGAATGCCTGCCGAGGAGAACTTCTATTCGCTGGTGTAAAGAGCCAGTAAGCAATATACTTGTCACTTCCCTAAAACTTCCATATTGAACTATTTTCCTATAAAAATGTAGGTATGATTCATGATGCTTTCCGTATTTTTCTGAACTGTGAGAGGAATTCTTAAGCCAGGGATCAGGTTCCTTTAGATACCTTATCAGGTGATAAGATTTTGCCTTTTGGGAAGCCATTTTGTCTTGCTTGGCTTATTAGTGTAGAACAACAATGAAATGCGAAGAGCAGCGCAGGTGATATTACAATCATTGTCAACAAAATCCCAATAACATTTATCAATGAGACCTCCTATCAGTTAAATGTGACAAATTTGGCATTTTCAATGCCAGGACATCGGCTATTTTTTGACAGCTTTTGGCATATCATGAGACTTAAAGGGCATTTCAGTAATTAATGAATGTAGCTCAACTGTCAATCCATCATCCTATTTGTTTATCCATCTATCACAGATCAGGGTCCAAGACAGACATAGCAGCTTATTGGTTGTTCTGCATTCCATTTTCAATGCAGACTTGCAATCAAACTTAAAGCACTGCTCTCTTGATCTCATATGAAGACCACAATGGAAAAATGATCAGAGTCAAATTTTCACGTTGTGGAGAAATGATGAATTAAAAATTCAAAACGATCTTAGAAACAAAGCACTGAAAAAATATGCAAAAATATAAAATATTTCAAATATTACAATAATATATAATATTATAATGAATTATTATAATATTATAATTATATATAATATATAAAATATACAAAAATGCAAAATTTGGATTCTGATCATTTTTCCTTTGTGGTCTTCATATATAAAAAACTGTTTGTTTTTCCTCCGAGAGTTATTTGTGCATCAGTGTTCTTGTAGTGTGCTGCGCACATGGCATGGGTTTCCCCGGGGCCTGATATAAATGGAATACATTGGTAGACCAGTGGCACTTTTCCCCAAATACCCAGAAAATGTTATTTACTAAAAGACACCCAAAATGCTCCTGAAAGACTATTCTTGCAATAAAATGGTCTGTATATATAAGTAAATGATATCTTCCATGATATGACATGAATGACTGTTCGACATATTAACAGAGGGCACACATTACATGATAAAGTCACATGTAGCACTCTCTCTTTTTTACGTTTACGAGATATAACCATTTTGCTTATATATCGTTAGGAGAAAATGAAATTGTTGTTGATGTGACCAAGACAAATTACATCAACCTCATACCATGCAATAATTTTTATCATTATACAGGACTGCATTGAATCCCAAAACATTAGCAATTTAAAGGTAACTATACATGCAGTGCCACTCATTTTCTTTTTCGTGGAAATACTGCAGAAATCAGGTCTGAATATGAGTTAGATTGCTTTGCAAGGCTGTGTACAACATTATTCATTTGATCAATAAAATGAATGCACAGTTAATCTCGGTAATCAAAAAAGCCAGCATGTCAAGAGATTAGCTGAAATGACACGGACTCAGAATATGAGAAAATATCATGAGAGCAGGGAAATTGGCTGGATTTGTTATGCCCATGGTATTATGACGGCGGAATCTTCTACAGCTGAACAATGGTGCTTGCTCGACGGACTCAAGTGCTTAAGTCTGGCCCTATTTTTACTGACTTATGATGCTTTGATATTGTGTAGGCAAAAGTGAACCCTCGCCGTAGTAGACCAGAAAGATTACCTGCCTCTTTGTCAGTTCCCTCTTAGTTGTACAGAGTGCCTGGGCTCCTGCTGCGGTACAGGAGAGGGTGGGGAATGGGTGGGGGTGTTGAGGGAGTTTAGCCGATGCTATAAGAAGCGTGTGCCAGCACAACTCTGCTCATTTGCATCGCTCACAGCTTTGGTAGTCACAAACCAAAAGCCTGCACATTATTATTATTATTATTATTAATAATACTATTACTATTATTATTATTATTATTCCCCGCCACAAAGTGGTGCGGGAGATATAGGATTGGATTCCGTCCATCCATCCTTTCGTCCGTCCGTTCCTCACTCACACTTTCGGTGGAGACAAGTTACCTCAAAAACTATGACAGTTACATGGGTGAAATTTTGTATGCTTAATAAACTAGTCTTGATCTACGTTGAGCTCAAAAGTGAATGTCGAAGCTTATTTATTTAGGGAGTTATGGCCCTTGAACGTGGCGGGGGATAGTGATGACCCAGTCAACTTGTTATTATTATTGTTTTTTTTTGGGGGGGGGGGTCACTGGCATTTTTGAAGAATTTATGATTTTTTTTTTTTTTTTTTTTATTTTAAATTTGGCATCTCCAATCCCACCCGAATCTGGAATGCCCAATTGGTGAACTATGTACAAGGCTTGCTCGTATGCACCCCTTGCTGCCAACTCAGGAGAGTGAGGACAGTTCGCGGCTCTCCTCCGAAGCACGTGCCTGTCAGCCACCGCTTCTTATACACGCATTGGTTGAATCTTCGCAAGTTCAGAACGAGGGTGGAGGATACCCGGACATGACCAGGCTTAGAATCTTCCTGACGAGCGCCCGTCTGGCCAACAGGAGGCGCTTGAGCAACGAACAAGTCGACTATTATTCCCTATCCGGCAGTCCCTTCCCAATTTGCAACCCTGTAACGCAATAGCCAATTGTGCGCTACTCTGAAAAAGCTGCCGACCACTGCCGGCTGGTACGAAGAATTTATGATATCTTTAAAGTTCTGTTTGGGGGTTTTTCTCCTAAAAGGGGTTTTATTGAGGTTTGCTCGAAGGGTGTGCCTCTTTGGTTTACCCTGATTCCTGTCTGCGGTGGTGTTTGCATCAGCATTGGCTTCATGGTTTTTAGTGCAGATGAGATCTCAGCAACTGCTCGGCATAATGGCTTCATACTTTTGGTATTTGTTTACACTAATGTCTCGTTGTGCATCCATCAGGTTAGGTTAGCCTGGTTCAAAGTTTAAGGTCACTGGATATGAAAATGTGTTTTATTCTTCCAATGTTCAAGAGCTCAGGAACCACTTGGCGTAAGGGTTTCATACTTTAGGGTATTGTTTACACCAATATCTTGTTGTGCAACCACCATATTTGGTTCACCTGAGACTAAGCTCAAAGGATAAACGTCCCCATGCCTGTGATCTCTCTCTTCTTCCTCAGCAAAAAATGACTTTCTTTAGTGTTTAGTTTAGTGGCCAATTTGGGGACGTGCATCCATCCATCTGCTCCAGGAAAGTGACTGTCTGACAATCAATCTGTAAAAAAAAAAAAAAAAAAAAACAAAAATGAATTTGAATTGATGTAACGGTTCGTCCAGAGGACGAGAAATGGAGGACTGGATCCAGGCGCAGGATGTAATAAATGAAGGTTTATTACAGGCTGCACGTCAGCACAACATTAAATGTTGCAGGAAAACAAGCAAAGGAACAGAGATTCCTAAGAATTCATAGTTTTCACATGATGTTACAACTTAATGGTAATGCCCACCTGGAGGGCAAAAGAGAGATTCCTCCGCTTCCCTCCAGTCATTTTAACCATACTGCCTAGCCAAAATACCAGCTATTTGTTGTTGAGTAGAATGCAGTGACTGATGAGGAGGAAAGCCAAACAACAGCATTATCGACCCATCCTGATTGAAAATACATGTAACTACAGTAGGACTTGCCTAAACTGCCCTCGTATAAAACGGAAAGTCGCTCATACCGGACAACAGCTCAATTCCCGATTTTTCTGTCATGTTTTTCCATTAAATAAACATCGAATATACCGGATTTTATATCATGGATTTTCCCTTAAATCGGACAAAATGTCCAGTCCCGTCACAATGCATTTCCATTAAAAAGCACTCGTGTATACCGGACAAGCTGGTCTACACCATGCACATACGCATTTGCAACAGAGCATCGAAATGAAGTTCGGCTTTCCTACACTGTTATAAACTGACATAATTTACCAGTTAAATTAACGCATCATCTCCTTGTTATTTTAACTGTAAGTGGAGTCCTGCACACATTTAGCCGAGGGTTACACTTAACATGGACGGAACTCTGTTGTAAACTTATTGTTAATTACAGTTAAAATAACTGGCAAAAAAGGTGCAAGTTTATAACAGTGTATTCGCGGAAACTGAAACTGGCGCAGTTTCATTTACATTCTTAAGTTTAGTCTTCTTCATTGATCCCATTTGGAGCAACACGCAATATCATCCTATTATCCATTGAGTCAGGGCAAAGACGGACTAAATGAAGACAACAAGTAGGTACCGGTAAGCGCACTTCAGAATGAAGTTGTTCCGATCACAAAGCATAGGCTACATATAAATTTATACATGTGTATAACGGATACTGTTACGCGCATATAGCGGATATAATCTGTCTTGTGCGTATAACGGATTTTGTCCGTTTTATGCATATAGCGGATTTAGCTCATACGGACAAAATGAGCTGGTCCAATTGAATCCTTAATATGCTAGTTTTACTGTATCTGTAGATTAGTATGCATTAATCCTGGCAGCAGTTTAAGGGGAAAGACAGCTAGCTATATAAAATGTGTAAATGGCTAAACTGGAGCCAGGGTAACATTAGGGACTTGGCTAACTGTTTTTAAATAGGCTTACTGTGGCAGGCGCTGCACATGGATTACTAGTGCCTATAACGTGATGTTTCTTAACATATTGTTCTTCTTTAGAGAGGTAATGTATACATCAGAGGGTTGAAACAAATAAAATAGAAAATGACAGAATTGTGAGGCTGCTCTGTGGAATGTCAAATATTACCTGCTCAAATGAAACAGTGTTTTGCCCTCCAGGGTAACGCAGCAATCACGTGACTGAAAACTATGAATAGCCTACAAGTCTAAAAGACTTAACAGAGTTGTTTTAAAAAAAATGGAATTGAGGTTCCTTAAATATAATAGTGCAAGTAGTGCACAATAGATATTTATAAAGATAAATGTGAAACACGCTAGAAATAAGCCTAAACAGACAACAAGTCTAACAGGCTCAAGGTTACCAGACTACACACAATAAATAAGCCTGCAGGTAATCAGCCTTGCAGTGAAAACGGGCGTGGAGGGCAATTGAGTAATTGGTAGGAATGTGGAGTGCTGATGAGCTGGGCTCCTGCAGGGTCTAGTAGACCGGCGAGTTGGAGGCTTGGAGGCGTGACCTTTCAATTGAATTTATTTGTGTTGTTATTGATAGTGGTAGCAGCAGCAATGGTAATAACAATGACAGTATATTCATACATTTGTACTGCATATATTTTGATTACTGAATTGTGAATGACTACCTCAAAAGTATTAATGTTCAAAATGTGTTCTGTGATTCACAGGGAACAGAGCTGCATGAGAAATTATTTTTTCAAAACGGTTTGTAATTATGTGAATAAAAGGGTCAGCTCAAAATATGAATTATTATTCAAGACCATGAGATCCAGGTGGGCAGCTCTAATTAATGAGTGTTTTCTTCCCTTCATTGATAAGAAGAAAGAATTTAGTGAGTTTAGATACACTTGAGCTTTTCTAACATTCATTTTAATCAATTTGTGCCTGGATGAAGAGGATTCATGAAATTAAATAGCGTCAGCCATTAAGTTGGCTAATAAAGAATCTGTTTCTGGTACTTCACAATTATGCTGAACTAAGTGTTCTGTGCAACAAATTTTATGGTTGCCTCAGAAATATAGGGCACTGTGACTGAGACAAGACCTGCATTTTGTGGCCAGCCAACTTAGTGGCACAGTTGAAGCAATACCATCAAGCCATATGGAAAAACTGTCGAAGGAATTACTTGTTAGCGAATGAATTAGTTTCAGAAGGAAAGAATTAGTCAGGAAGGAAAGGAGAATTAGGTTACCTATCTGTGTGTGGGCATACTGCTGTGGCCTCAGATATCAGGACTCAATTTCCACCAAGCTGATGTGACATACAGTAGTGTGCAGTGATGATTTTGCACTTAACAAAATGAAGAGAAATCAGAAACCAAGTACGATTCAAGTACAAACCCCAATTCCAATGAAGTGGGAACATTGTGTAAAACGTGAATAAAAACAGGATACAATGATTTGCAAATCCTTTACGACCTATATTCATTTGGATACACTACAATGACAAGATATTTTAGTGTTCAAACTGATAAACTTAACTGTTTTTTTGGGATTAAAAAAAATTCACGCATTTTGAATTTGATGCCTACAAAAAGTTATGGGATAAATGGGATTTCAACTGAAAATTACTGCTCTCGTTGCATAACTTTAAATTTGATATCTCAGGCTCACTCATTGAAGATCGTCTATACATCTACTCTCTCTCCTCGGCAGTATGACACAATTGAATGGTGTAGTTACAATATACAGTGCAATGTTAAGATCATACTTTTTCCTGTTATTAGTAAGTACAGTAATAGTCTTGCCAGTATATTGTCCATAGAACGTAGTCTTTCGTTCGGGGCAATTAATATTTCAATATTATGACCTGACAAGGACTATCTGTAGTGAGCTAATGTTAGCTGTGGCTAATGGTGGTCATGAACTAATATTAGCCATCGCCTGACTCACCAGGACGCCTGCCCAATTCACTCACTCTCCTCATACCACAGCTCTCTTTCTCTCCAGTGGCCATTTTTCCTCATTCTTAGCTGCTCTTGTTCTCTCTGATGCCTGACAGGCTCAAAATTATATGGTTGTGGTCCATCATATTCATGTAAAAAGACGTTTTAAGCGTGTTCAGTTTCAAGATCAGCATTGTAGTCGATCCTTTATGATTATTTAAATCTGTCACGATTCCCTCTGCTGACGTAGTGGCCAGTACGTGCGTTTTTTGATGCGGAAGGAAAGTTCCTCAGAAGGACGCATTATTGCACCAATGCAGTGAATATTAAACAAATATTTTCACCAAAATGATGACTATTGCTAATTTTCCTATGCTCTGATTCAGTGGGTACTCTAACCTGCAATATGCACTGTAATAGCAAATATAATTGCAACAAACTGAGCACCCATGGGCGTGTTGGTTTTAAAATGAGGTGAGGTCAGATTCATTGATGGCACTGTTCCATCTTGAGGCATCCAAAATGGATTGCGCGACTGACTGACAACAACCTGGTCTAAGGTCAGTAGTCAGTTTTAAACTGCTATTTTAAGGGCACATTATGAAGATAGTATTATGCGCTTTTGTTGGCGAGTGCATAATGTAAGTACCCTCTGCTTGTTACAGACGACGCAGGGATGCTCACACAAGATAAAAATAAAAATAAAAAGATAATGTTGTGAAAGATTTAATGACATTTTTGGAGATCACTGTGATCAGGTATCCATATTTTAAGCAATGGTTTGCTTGTACACTTTCACTTTGCTCATGAGCAGACCTCATTTTTCCTCATCTCAACCCCCCCCCAGCAAACTCTGCCAATTATACATTTCAGCATCAGGTCTCTTGCTTTCTCCTCCATTACAGGCAGAACTATTTACTAGTAGCATGCAGAGCATGTTTGGGGCGAGCGCAGCGAGCAGCAGAGCCTGCCTCCTTTAAAGCCTTTCTTCTCTATCCTGAACCCCTGAGTATTGATTTTAGCCAGCTAAATGTACGTTGCGATGATAAAACAACAACAACTCTGAAAACAAAACAATAACAAGAGGCTCCTCAGGGCCTGTACTCGGGCCGGGTCTAAGCCTGGGCCGATCGCGAAACCGCGCGCGTGCATGAGCAGGACAATCGCGACACCGAAAAAAAACAAGAGGTTCCTCAGAGCCTGGGGGGGTATACTACGGAGCAAGATAAGTGGGTTAGCAAGGTATGTCGAGCCTAAACCTAGGCTTTTCAATGTCACGAAGGTGCCTCTCTTTTAACGTGGCTAGATAACCATGGTAACACTGCGAACTTAACCTGGTCGGGAACAGGTTATGTGCCGAGTTTCGGCAGTAATCGGCTATGCATGTGCTGCTTTATCACGAAGCACCTCCTTTGAAGTTGGCATCACCTCTCTTGAATAATCCTGTGGACTTTGGTGTCCGAAACGTAGGCGGTTCTCTTCGGAGGGAGACTGGCATGACCTGTTTGCTTTTTCTGACGATATGCTCTATGAACGCTACAGATTCTCAGCTGAGGGAATTCGTTACTTATGCAATCTACTGGAGCCATATATTGGCAATGTAGCTAAGAGAGGCACTTAAGTTGCACGAACAGTATGAATAATGTTGCGGGGTTTTTTTCATGTATTTTTTTTGCCACGGGAACCAACAACATTCAGGTGGTGATGCAGAAAATATGAGCAAGAATATAGTATGCCGCGCTATACATTTTACACAGCATACCATAAAAATAATTTAAATGATTTATTAAAGCAAAGCAGCATAGGGCGTACTCTTTGAAAAATGTTCTCATGCTTTGTTTTAACTTGCTGCCATGTCCTCTTGACAGTGCTGGTACTGCAACTATCAAAGCGTATTCAACTATTAAATAGCATTTTATGCCACAGGACTACTGTATATTTGCAGTGGTGCAACTGGTTCAGGTTAATGGTGGAATACGATTTTATTAAAATCATGCTGTATAAAAGAAAAGCAATGGAAAAAATACTTTAAACCGAAAACGAAGAAATTAGTAAAACGGAGTTTACTATTGGTATTTATCAGTCAGATAATATTTGATCTATAATTTAATTTCACTTTGTTTCATTTGGCCGAGAAACTAAAGTGATTTCCACTAGTCCTTCATCAGAGGACTTACGCATTTACACTGTCAGCAATTTTCCACCAGAATTCCTCTCTGGCCTTATTACAACCAACAAGAATACATATACAGTTTCCCAAGTGTCTATCCAAGTAAGCGCATGCATAATCGTGCAGTCTTTCAAAGTGTCAAACTAATCAGTGTTAAACTTCATATGTCTCCCATTAAGCCGCTGGGCGCCCCCTGGTGCCGCGGGGGGAGATATCCCGCAGTCTTCCTGATCCTGGATCAGGGATAGCTTCCTTGGAGGAACATTCAGCACGCGATCGGTCATTTTATGAAGGGAAATACGGTAAATTGATGCTTGGAACGCCCTTTAATTGAGAGCACTCATGGCGTTAAAAGCACAAAGCCGAGGTTAACAAAGAAAGATTATTACCACCATAGTGATACCAAAACTTAGACTTGTGGCCTACCGGCTCGAGTGAAAATTATGTACACACGTGTATGAATCTGGATCTGCGCATCCGCGATATTACGTAGGTCGTCAGACGTAAAAGCTTAAAACCTAATTTCAAGCAGCCGGTTGATGACAGACATATAAACAGACACACAAACAGAGGGCGCATTGAGCAGACCAATAAGGTAATCTTTCCCAAAAGCACTATCAGCAATGAGGACCTCTCTCCTACCCCTGTATATTTTTGGGTAGGACAGGAGGAAAAGTGTTTTGGTCGGACAGGTCAGAGCAGTTTCCATTTAGAAACGATTACAACTGGATCATTTTGGCATATATGCATTCTCATTGCATGATCAAGATGAACCAAGGTGCAAGCGAGTGATTCAGGCCATATGAGGAGAGCATAAAATAGAAAAATGTGTGATGGCTAGTGAAGCATTACTATTGTTATTGAAATCTAGCTACTCAGAAAGGTGCCTGATGTGTGCATGATGGGCTGGAATCAAAGCAGTTCAGAGAAGGGAGTTAAGCTGATGCTGCACTGTTCTACCATGAACCCACCCCTGCCCCCACCTCCTCGCCTCCTACCAAGTAATACCGTGTGAGAAAATTGAAGAACACTCAAAAGTGCAGGCTTAGTCTAGTCTTACTCTGTCAGAGCCTCTGCCTCCCTGCATTACATTGATTCTATTCAAACCAGTCACTTCATCAAAATGAAACATGCATTAGCAGCTTAACTAATTTTGAGTTGCAAAATGACCTTCTTGGGAAGAAATTCCCTTTGTATGGTCTAAAATATTCCATGGGTAGAAGTTTATGTCAACAATTTTAATAGAATTTAACTGCAATGTAAATTAGTAAACATAATAATGATTTGAAGAAGAAATTACTTGCTGTACTTGAGACTTAGGATTGCAGATAGTAGCTTTGTTTTGACTCAAAGAGTTTCTTTAATTGATGAGCACTCTGTGATAGGACAGTGAAAGGCAAGAGACGCATACTGTATACTCTTCATAATCTTCGAAAAAGCACACATCACTTCTTTCATTGGGTGAATAATCATCTTGTTTCATTTCAGGCTTATTTTTATGTGCAGTCTGCTTGTTTGTTATTTATTGCCCCCAGTTATTTGAAGCTCATTTGAATTATCTATATTCTGAGATCCTGGATTTGAACCATGGCCTCTCACCTGCCCAAATGTTCTGCTGACACGCACATTACCAGTCAGCTCAATGCAAATGCCCCCTAGCCAAGGACTAGAATGTTATTTTAGCATTATATGTCATATAGGAGCATTAGGCCCAGTATCTGGGATATTACCCAGCTCACAACAAATTGGTAGACTAGACTATGTGTACTGTGATTGCGTAATTCTACAGTTTTTTTCCATCTTATGCATTTTGATACACAGTTCACAATTAATGCATGACAGCACAGTAAGGCCTTATTAAACAATGTAAATTGAATGACAGTTTTGGATTGATGAAGATTTCAGTTACAGTATAAATGAGGGCTAACTTTTCAGTCAGTCATTCTCACTCTTGCAAGCTTTGGATTTGCATTATTAAAATGTAATTAAAATTTGGCAGAACCGATTGTTCGGACATGACTTGTTTCTGGTGGAGCTGGTCAAGCAAAGCATTATATATTTTAATGAGAACATTGTAAAATAGTGAAATTACAGTTACGCTATTCTGTACTTCTTGTGAATAATATGTCTCTTCATATCTCGGCCAATTCCGTTATGCCTAATGTTCACAATTCAGAAAACTGAGTCAGGAAACGACACATCAGACACTTAACAAGGCACAAGCTTAGATTATGCCTAATCTCTTGAAACCATCCAGTCTAATACAGTTTATTGAAAGAGATTTACGTACTTAGAATTAATATTTTGAAAGAATTATGCTGCCTTTTTTTATGTTTGCTTGTCTTCAGCACATAAACTGATATCAAGTGTATTCACATAATGCACCATATTTTTCAGCTACACTTTGTCACAGTAATGCATCTAATAGCCTCTTTGCTTATGACATCACAGTTGAGTGAGTCCAATGTTAAAATTAGTCAGAATTGCCAGAACAGCTCAGGATTGCCTGTGGTCTGTGTGGTTTAGAGCTGTTCTATTTATTCATATGGAGAAAAAACAATGGCAACTTTTGAGTCCCAAAAATAGTGGGAGATAAAGGGGGGAGTTTTAAAAACTGACAGAGAAGCACCAACAGAAATGGAACAGAAACCTCAGTCTCTATTTGGAGGAGCAGAGTCCAACATTGGTAGAGTGACCACTTTTTAACCCCTTAACGCAGAAGCCAAATCTGGCTATTTATGTGTTACCTTATTTAAGGCTTTATAATTCAAGATTTGAGCTTCATAGATGGGGGGGAAATGGCTCAACTGAGACAAGATACTTGTAGAACTTATAATTACATCGTATTTCGGTTTATTTTCATGATTTTGGTGGAGCAAAAGGCCTGCAAACATAAAAAATCTTCATAAAAATTCAGCATTGAAATTGGAAAAAAAAATACAAAGAATTGAAAAAATGGCTGGGAGTTCAAGGACCAGTGTGTAAGATTTAGATGGACAATCTGGCTGAATAACTGGCAGGAACGGAATACAATATTCAAAAGTACATTTTCATCAGTGAATTATTTCCTGAAAATAAGAATCATAGTGTTTTCTTTTATCCAGAATGAGCCCTTTATATCAACAGAGAGAGCGGGTCCTCTTCCACGGAGCTCGCCATTTTGCACTGCCATGTTTCTACAGTAGCTCAGAACAGGAAAAGAGTAATTAAATAAAGCACTGACACAAGAGTGCGCCGTTCGCATTTTTGCAAGTTTTGCGGCCACCGTAGGTTCTCTGAGAAAGGGAATGATCTGTTGGTTGCAATCTATAATCTCACCACTTGATGGCTGTAGATCTCACATACTGGTCCTTTAAAACAATACATTTCTGGGTTCATAAACTCCTTGACCTCAAGTGTACTTCATCTGAGTCTGAAATTCAAAATTATCCTCTCTTTATGAGCCAAATAAGAGCTCTCCAAGTGGCTCTCCATGCTGTCTCAGCCCTCAAAACTGCACACTGTCAAATCATAAAACAATCATGTTTTTAACACAAATCAACTAAAGTTGAGAATTTTGTCAGTTTTTCTTCGGAGTCCCACAAGCCAGCACACATGATTATTAAAGGAACTGCTTATTTAACAGTCAGAACATTCACCCTGCAATGAAAATCTAGCAGTTACCACATACGTGCTCGCAAGCTTGTATAAACGCTTTCCACACCTTATAAGGCACAAGTATAACTCACTAACTCAGTAATATCTGAAATATGCCTTACTATTACAAAACAGGCATTCGACTGCCAGGAAAAAGCTGGAAATATCCTACCCTAGATTGAACAGAATCAGTGCAAAGAACGTTAGCAGGGGGTCTACTGAAGTGCTTGAGCTGTTCACATTTTAAAAGAGCCAAAACCACAGCATTCTATTTTGTTGAATACAGCATAAATTCTAAAACAAAAAGCCACATTGAACAAAATGCAACCACATGCAGTATTATTGGCTAAGACTAATGGTTACTCTACAAACCAATGTGGCAAACAAGTGTTGTGATCATCATGGCTATGGTGAACCGAGGGTAAAAAAAACATCTAGCCGGCTAGTCAAAAGTAAAAAAAATGTATATACAATTGAAGAAAAACTTTTCTGCATTGAATTCTTCCTCCAAGGACACAGATCTATTTGGCAGAAGGAATCCTCCAGTCCCGTTTCATTTGGAATAATTCCCATTGACCAAGTCCATATCACATTTCAATCTCATAAATGTAACCTGAGCACTTCAGGCCGGTTTTGGAAGTCTTTTTTTCTATGCAATCGCATCACTTTCAGCTGCGCAAAGTGAGAGAATACGATCTGACTTGCTGTTACGCAAGGGTTAATGCATTTCTGATGGTCCAATCAATTACTGTGGAATGTTTATACTCTGGAATGGGTTAAGAAATATGTCAATCAATAGATAATTACCGAGGAAGGGGCAAGTACATTGAGCAATTTGCACATAAGGGTTGGCTGAGGAGTTTAATTCATACAACTCCTGAGAAACAGGGATGGGACTTAAGTCGTCCATGTTCGAAATCGTGTTTCAGCATGGCTTCCTTGGGAATATTCAATAATTGTTCTGGGTGTGCCAAATATTGATAGAATAGTGTAACTGCGTGCATAAATAGAGCAGCTCCATGTCCGCTGGTGACTACAACTGTGCAGAGGGGTTAAAAGACGAGGCTAAAGAAAAGATATTGTAATATTACTACTTAGCTAGCTACCAAGACTGAATGGGTGATGATATTGCTGGGAACATTGTTACCTAAATGTTACAGTATGATTATTCACTGTGATTCTGGTGATATTAATGCCAGCAGTGTGTGATGCAGTGGCGTGCTGTCAGATGTTCAGAGAGCCTTCAGTAACCTCACCCTTTACCGCTTGATTGCCCTGAAGCTGTTCCTGTTTTAAGATCACCTGATTAACAATCAAACAATTTATTGACTGAACACCAAAAACCAATACATGTCCTATCATAAGAAATGATAAGGAAAAAGTGAATGCCGATTGCTTACGTTTATATAATTAATAAGGCGTTTTAAGGATGGCAATATAAATGTAAAAAAATGCATTTATTTTCGCCATCCTTACAATTGTCTCTCAGCTGTGCATGACTACATTAAGAATATAGAATGGATTTTTGTGGCTTATTGCTTAATGAGCCTTGCAAACTAATTTACGCAAATCTGCGCCGTTTCACAAGCTACATAAGCGCAGAATTCATAAAGACATACCGATATTTTACAGTGTCATTTATGTGCAGAAGAAAACGGCTTATCATTTTGTGGTGCACTGTAGAAATTTGACTGTCGTTCAAACAATTAGTCTCAGCAACTGTTGCTATTTGGGAAAAGTAAACTGCGAGAGGTATGGGTCATTAAGTATTGAAAGGTGAGGTTTCCAAAGGCCTTTGTTACTGCTGACAGACTGCTACTTGTGTGATGTGTTGGGTTGCTAATGAGATAGTCAGTAATGGTCTAAGTTTGTGAACGTTACCATCGTGATTGCTCATATTACTTTTGTTTATTGCTATGTTAGTTAGCTAGCCACTGACATCTTCCAATAAATGCAACTGCACTTTAACATACCGTCAACATTTGAAAAAATACGTAAGTTCACTGTGTCACTGTTCGGAATCTTAAGTGCCCTGTGGATGCTAATGTGCAACAGTCCCCAAGACAGATTAATGTATGAACAAAAAGAATATGAGGCAGATGTTTGGAAAAACCACTCACATATTATTAGCTGGCAGTTTAAATCCTTTCTTCTCTAGGATGCTCAAGCTGTTTTTTTTTTTAAAGATTTTTTTTTTTTAGGAATTTTTCCTTTATTTGACAGTTATACAGTGTAGAGAGACAGGAAAGTTGGGGAGAAGAATGGGGGAAGACATGCAGCAAATGACCTGAGGAAGAAGGAAGTTGAGGGTTTTCAAGATGGAGCAACAATGTTAAAATTAGTCAGAATTGCCAGAACAGCTCAGGATTGCCTGTGGTCTGTGTGGTTTAGAGCTGTTCTATTTATTCATATGGAGAAAAAACAATGGCAACTTTTGAGTCCCAAAAATAGTGGGAGATAAAGGGGGGAGTTTTAAAAACTGACAGAGAAGCACCAACAGAAATGGAACAGAAACCTCAGTCTCTATTTGGAGGAGCAGAGTCCAACATTGGTAGAGTGACACAGCCTTTATGGTGCGCCTGCTTAGACCAATGAGCCACTGGGGCGCCCAGGATGCTCAAGCTGTTTGGCGAAGCATCACGTTTGAGGTTGTTACCAGACTGTTAGCAGTGTTTTAAGTTGGCTGTTCAAATGCATTCATTATCAGAGTGATTTTGCAAACAACTAGCACATACTTACCATATAAACTTCGGTTTCTTGGAATTTTAGGGCAAGTAATCATGTTTTCTGATCTGCAGTTCAAAACTTTTAATCTCTCACAGCCTAAGGGTAAAATGCTTGAAATTCTGACCGTTTTGATGTCTATTACAAAATGCTCTGCCTCTCATGAAATATAAATGCCAAACATGGTAAAAAAAAAAAAAAAAAAAAGTTTTTTAAAAGTGGAGAACTGCAACTTTATCACTAAACTGTTATTTTCCATGTAAGTCTTGGTTCCAGTGCTTATTTTCATCCACTGATTTACAGAAAAAATGTGTAAAAATCAAAAATAAATTTTGGAGATTTGTTGAGGAAGAGCAGCAGATGTGGTGGAAATGACACCAGTCTGAAATACATACATATCCTCAAAATATTTAAAAAAAATAAGGTATGCTGAAATCTTAGACCATCAAAATTTTAGAGCAGTTTATCAAAAAATAGAAATGATTTTTAGCTTATATCACAGAAAACCCAGTACCTCAGATACTGTAAGGGCTAAGAATATGGTTTAATGCTTTTTTTAAACTGGGGGAGTACACCTTTACCATAAAACGCGAGTTGTATCAAAATCCAGAAGCCGATATTTAGTTTCAACAATTTTCAGAAAATATTAAAATAAATAAATGAATTAGAATGGCTGCTTGCAATCAGGTTGTAGAAATTTCCCTGATGCCATACAGCAATTATGGATAAAATTAAACTTCTTGGGGGTTCTTGTATATGCTAGCTACTCGTGTAAAAAACAGTATCAATATCTGTTACCTAAGAGATTGGGCAATATTGTACTGTTTGAGGCAAGCCCCTTTTGGTTTGGTGTCCAGAGGGTCTTTACAATTAATGATAATTATTATTTTGAAAATATGCTTTATCACTATGCTCCAGTGAAGCGATAGTATGACAGAATATACATTCACTGATGGCTAAATAAACACATCTAATATTTATAGTTTGAACCTATCAACGCCATTTTCAAATGTCAATTTAATTCAGCACTGCGCTGGATTTAAAATGACACCTTGAGCTCATGCATGATAAATTAGGCATAAATAAAGATTATTATTATTATTGTAAACCATGGAACTTACATTTGAAATAGCCAATCAGTCATCTTACCTAGCATCTACCCACCTGACCGAGGACTGCTTTTCCTAATATTCCCCAGATGTTTATCCAACGCGTCAAACAAATGCTAGTGAAACAGGGGTTATAACACAACCTTATCCCCACAAAAGTAAAGGCAAACATAGCAGGCTAATAAAACTGTAAAACATTCAAAATAAAGACACAACCGCCGTGAAAACAGTTAATTCTGCTGTGTACATTACCAAGAGATCCAAACACACCCCAGAAAAACAAACTCAGATGGGTTTATAGCAAACCTGGGGCCTATTGCACAAAGGCGGGATAAGGGATTAGCCCAGGATCAGCATGGGATTAGCCTGATCTCTAGCCCCATTTCGGTTGCACAGAGTGTGTGTGCTAAGCCATGGCACTAGTTACTATGGAAAAAGTGTCTGTGGAGCTAGCCAGCTTACAAACTAGCTAAGCTCCTGCCTCCAGCCAATTTCACCTCACCTCATTCAGCAGTCACCAAAATTGAAAATCAATGTCCTTAACAGTCACTCTAAATTGTCCCCTACACATTGCTATCTCAATTCTTGTAGGCCCAGAGTAATTATCTTAAAAATTGTGACCATTGATATCAGTAAAATAGCAAATATTCGATCATTATATTCAGTGTCCGTGTGACAGCAACCATCACAATTCAATCAGTCCCCTCTCCATGTCACATTTTTACCATATTTAGAATCCGTAATTATCAGATTTGTCCTTATTCCCCAAGTTGAGACTTCCATCTGAGTAGAAGATGAGCAGTGCTGCATAAAGGGGATTACTGTGTTTCAGCGCGGTCTTAAATCGCTGCGGTAACCCCCTTCATACAGCACTGCCACTACTTTTCTCCGTCTTTATTCAGACTGCGACGGGATAGACAGAGTCGATGCCTTAGTGCTGGACACATGTGCAATGTTGCTCGCTTCGCAATACTGGAATCAAACCTCTTCAGGAGGCGCCTTGACGTTATTTTCTGACGTTAACATTTTACTTTTTAATTTGAGTGTGCCTCCATCAGAAATGATTAAAAATAGAAGGTAAAGTCAATTAGTCTGAAAATGTCTTCTAGATCGGACTATTATTTCAGATTGTGCTGGACAAAAAAAGGGCTTGTAGCAAAAATGTGGTTACATATATCGGAAAAAATATGCTTGTAAAAATTTGTAAGCACTTGGGTTTCCTTGGCAGTTCACAAGTGCATTTTATGTACAATCACATCTGCCTGTTTTCTTGTCTCAATGTTATATCTTAAATCTGTCTGGCAACGACGGCTTATCCTGTTCAGCGCCGAAGTGCATCAGCCACTTCTTTTCAATGGCGCTTAAACACCTCCCGAGTTTACTTTCACTTTAGTTTATCTCACTTTAATACTCCCCACAAAGCCTTGCACCATTCAGACAGAAACTGATGGAGTAGCAAGCAGAGGCATTTCAGAGATAACATCATCCCTCTGTCTGAACGCGGTCTTTGAGTAGAAGCTGGCACATGAATCTGCTGCAGCTACTGAGTGTCCATGGTGATGATCAGCGATTCTGTGATCGATCTCAGGGTCTGGTTGAGGTAGCCGTGTGAGCGCACTCAGCAGGATCAGCAGCAGTGGACTTCACTTAGCCGATCCTCCTCCACCCGCTGTTGGCTTTGTGCAATCAATTAAGCCAGCGACGCACTGTTTGGGATATGGCAATCCCTGCTTTGACGTTCATCCTGGATCTCAGGATCCAACCTTTTGTGCAATAGGCCCCAGGTCACGTGGGTTTGTTGACTACCATGGTTGGCAAGAAGGCACAGCATGACAATTGACTTTACAGGCGTAGTAAAGTTGTCTTCCGCTTTTCGTTATAATGCCAGTCAGTTGCAGCGTTATTAACTGCACCAATCGCTTCACAAAGAGCTCAGGAATACTTTTCCTACGTTTTCCTGATCGAGAACTGAAAAGATCTGCGTGGATCATCGCAATTAGGCACAAGAACTGGGTGCCATCGACCCACTCGCATGTTTGTAGTATCCACTTTCTGTCGGGTAAGTCGCAAGTTATTTTCCATCAATTCTAACATAACATTTTGCTAAGTTTTCGCATTTTATTATTCTGTCATGGCAAGGTCATGGTTTTCTTTTTGTGTTGGGTACACCAATTCGATCAGTTCCTTATGCTTTCCAATAGTGAGTATTTAAGTGACACTTCGGATATTGGAAAGAATTCAGTATTCGACCTCCATCAATATCGAATGAAATCAATGCTTTTTTGGCTTACCTTGATGTTTGGATACTCAGAGCAAAATTCTGGAGTGTAAAAACATAAGCATACATCCAGTCAAGAAAATTTAATATAATTTCTACAGCAGCTATAACGTCGTCAGCCTTGTTATTTATGACACACCAGGTTGCTAGGGAATGTTCAGTATAAGCATTCGCAATATTAAATATTAATGATAAATTCTAAACCCCCTTATCACTAAAAAAATCCCAAAAATATATTGGCGCCCCCTTTTAAAATCATTCTGGCAAACGTACTGCTGTGAATTATTTTCACTGATCATCGATAATCAACAAATGTTGCATTTCTGTTCGATGTAGGAATCATGCGGTCGGTCATTAATCCTCTGCGAAGGAATAACTTTGCCATTAAGAAAAAAAAAGGGCTGTCATCTCCAACAGAATGATACCACAGGACTTTAATATGGCCACTTATTAAAAAAAAAAAAAAAAACTGGTACGCCTCAAGTGATTTGAAAGCTTTCAGCAACTCTTTAGTGTAGATCCCGGGTGTCTCGGTTAAATAGGAGTAGATATTGCCAAAGGTCAAGTCTGGCCAAAGAGAAGGGTCATTCTTCCAACCTTTCAGCTCGTACGGATCTGGAAGCCTACACAGACCTTCGTTGTAGGTAAGCTGAGAGAAATATCTTGCCTTCGTAGTACTATCAAGGTTTTGTACGTATTCAGAGCCCGCCGAATCAGTTCCACAGCTGCAGGATACCATACTTTCCTTGTTCGTTTATTGATTTACGTTCTTGCCAACCACACCAATGCTTATGCCTGAATGTGACGTCAATGTTTGGAAACAGGAAGTATCGCTATAGTGCAATTTGTCTTGTGTTTGGCGGTTACCCTCAGAAAATGGCAAATTTTAAAAAATCAAACGGTTTTCTTCAAGCCTAGTTGCATAACAATTTTTTGAAGCTAAGTTTTGTGATTATTGTGATCCTGGAGCGCGTACCAGGGCATGCATTATGGAGAGGCCATGAGGTGTAATAAATATACAGTATATGAGTGAACACCATGGTTTATATGTTGCGATCAAGGCTATAACTTGATGTTTTGACTGGAACAACAACTTGGTTTTCAAGAATCGATGTCTCAAAAGGATTCTTTGTGATCATATTGATTATTATTATTAATTATTATTATTATTATAATAATAATGAATTTAATTTATATAGCACACTTTAAAATCCATGGACATCTCAAGGTGCTTTCCAGGATAAAACCAAAAGGCAAAGAAATAATAATAAATAAATAATAATAGAGATCCAGTCACTAGGGAAAAGCTAAAATGAACAGGTGCATTTTGAGGTTTGTCTTGAAAGTGTCCAGAGAGTCAGTGGCCCTGAGCGGTCCAGGGAGCTGATTCCACAATTGGGACCCCAGCATGGAAAAGGCTCGGTCACCCATGCTGGCCAGTTTAGTCTGTGGCACAGCAAGAAGGTTGGAGGAACTTGACCTTAGTGTCCGGGGGGAGGATTGGGGAGTGAGAAGTTCTTGGAGGTAGGTTGGAGCATTGTGGTGAATAGCTTTATGAACTATCAGGAGAGGTTTGTAGGTGATCCAGTAGTTAACATGGAGCCAGGGAAGGGAGCGAAGGACTGGAGTGATGTGCTCCGATTTGCAGGTTTTGATGAGAATCCTGGCAGTGCTATTTTGGACATATTGTAATCTTTGGATGGATTTGGATGAGAGGCGGGCAAGAAGGGAATTACAGTAATCAATACGTGAACTGATGAAGGAATGGACCAGTTTTTCTGCATCAGATTTGGACCATGAGGGTCGAACTTTGGAAATGTTCTTTAAGTGGAAGAATGAAGATTGGCGGATGGAATTGATTTGTGCATCAAAGGAAAGTGATGAGTCCAATGTGACACCAAGGTTAGTGACAAGTGAGGAGAAGGGGATGGAGTGGCTGCAGATTCTGATGGAGGAGAGGCCTGCCTTTTTGGTTTGCTGAGGAGTACCAATGAGAATTGCAACTGTTTTGCTGATGTTAAGTTGAAGGGAGTTATAGTTCATCATAATTGTATTTAATTTATGCATTTGGTGGCCTGGGTTATTGCAAGCTTTGTGTCATGAGATGTTCGTAAGTATATTTGTGGGTCATCTGCATATGAGTGGAAACTGATGCCATGGTTTCTGAGAACCTGACCTAGGGGGAGCATGTAGATTAAAAAAAGAGCAAAAGATAAGTTTTACTAATTATATGTTAGAAAATTATGAAATTTATTGATTTATGTAAATCCCATAAAGCCCACATTTCCACTTGGGGCACTGGGCCTTAAGTAGATCAGTGCCACAGTGTTTAAGGAATGAGAAAATTCACTTTCCTTTGTCAGATATGGATCACGTCCGACTCACTGGTCTACTTTTGTTTGATATCTGCTACATGTAATTCACGATTCCTCACTTCCAGCCCTCCCTCTGAAAATTACGCAGTATCAGGGTCATGTGTTTGCAAATAAGCTATTGTGGTTATATTTAATAAATAAATAAACAATGCAAAGGGCAACTGGAGGCATAGATAAAATGAATCCAATCTGTGCCTTTAATAGCCCTTCATATATTTCAAATGTTCTTGTCCTGTTCTCCATTGAATGTGCAGTAAGAACTAATCAACTATTCTTATTACTTTTTCCCCTAAAAGGCATTTACATGCAGGCAGTGACATTCATAAAAGTGGGAAACAATCTCCTATCCTTGGACACTTTTTCTTAGGTAGCTCTGAACTGTAATTTCAAATCTGTCAATCATCTACATCAATCGTTCTAAGAGGATTTCAACACGTATTATGTATATTCAGTGTATACCTGAATTGTCTGCAGAATGGAGCCTATTTACAACCCCAATTCCAAAATAGTTGGGACAAAGTGTAAATTGTGAATAAAATCAAAACGCAATGACTTTCAAATCACACCAGTCAGTATTTTATTCACAATAGAACAGAGATAACATAGCAAATGTTGAAACTGAGAAATTTTACAATTTTATCCACAAAATGAGCTCATTTCAAATTTAATGGCTGCTACAGGTCTCAAAAAGTTGGGACAGGGGCCTGTTTACCATGGTGTAACATCCCCTCTTCTTTTTAACACGGAGTGGAGGCGTCTGGGCATTGAGGAGACAAGTTTCTTGAGTTTAGCCATTGGAATTTGCTCCCACTCTTGTTTAATACAGGCTTCCAACTGCTGGAGAGTTTCGGATCTCCTTTGACAGACTTCTTTTAATTATGGGCCAAATGTTCTCAATCGGTGAAAGATCAGGACTGCAGGCAGGCCAGTTCAGCACACAAACTCTTCTACTACGAAGCCATGCTGTTGTAATAGCTGCAGTATGTGGTTTTGCATTGTCCTGCTGACATACACAAAGCCTTCCCTGGAATAGATGTCGTCTGGAGGGGAGTATATGTTGCTCTAAAACCTTTATATACCTTTCAGCATTCATGGTGCTTTTTAAAACATGCAAGTGTCCCACACCATATGTACTAATGTATCCCCATACTTTCAGAGATGCTAGCTTTTGAATTGAACGCTGATAACAGGAGGGGTGGTCTTTCTCCTCTTTAGCTCGGAGGACACGACGCCCATGATTTCCAACAAGAATGTCAAATTTGGACTCGTCTGACCACAGGACACTTTGCCACTTTGCTACAGTCCATTTTAAATGAGGCTTGGCCCACAGAACACAGCGGCGCTTCCGGATCATGCTCAACAATGGCTTGCTTTTTGTATGATAAAGTTTTAGTTGGCATCTGTGGATGGCACGGCGGACTGCGTTTACAGACAGTGGTTTCTTGAAATAATCCTGGGCCCATTTAGTAATGTCAATGACAGAATCATGCCGGTGAGTGATGCAGTGGCGTCTGAGGGCCCGAAGATCACGGGCATCCAGTAAAGGTCTTCGGCCTTGTCCCTTAATCACAGAGATTTTTCCAGTTTCTCTGAATCTTTTGATGATGTTATGCACTGTCGATGATGAGACCTTCAAAGCCTTTGCAATTTGACATTGAGGAACATTGTTTTTAAAGTATTCTACAATTTTTTTACGCAAGCCTTCACAGGTTGGAGAGCCTCTGGCCATCTTTACTTATGAGAGACTCAGCCTCTCTAAGACATCTCTTTTATAGCCAATCATGTTACACATCTGATGCCAGTTAACTTAATTACTTGCTAAATGTTCTTTCAGCTGATTCTCTTATATGTTAATTGCTTTTTCAGCCGTTTTTTGCCTGTGTACCAACTTTTTTGAAACCTTTTGCAGCCAGAAAATTTGAAATAAGCTCATTTTGTGGATAAAAATGTAAAATGTCTCAGTTTCAACATTTGAAATGTTATCAAAGTTCTATTTTAAATAACATACTGGCTCATGTGATCTGACAGTCATTGCATTTTGATTTTATTCACAATTTACACTTTGTCCCAACTATTTCAGAATTGGGGTTGTAGATAGTGCACATTCATACTTTACGATCCATACAAATACGTATCTCTTTGGCATAGTCTAACCTTGAGGAGTAACTTTGTTGAAAGTTTCACCTAAAGATCAATTTTGAAATAGAATAAAAGTGGAACATTATCTCAAGAAGAGAGCAACAAATAAAATGCAGTATACTGGATATTATGCAGTATAAGCGGGACATACAACCACTTTTCCAAAAAAGTTGGGATGCTGTGTAAAATATAAATAAATACAGGATGCAATGATTTGCAAATCATTTAAACACTATATTCAACTGAAAATAGTCCAAGGTCAATATATCAGACGTTGGAACTGAGAAATTTAATTGTTTTTGGAAAAAGTACATGCTCATATTGATTTTGATGCCAGCAACACGTTTCTCAAAAGTCGGAACAGGGGGTGGTTAATCACTGTGTTGCATCACCTCTTCTAACAACACTTACTTAGTTTTGGGGAACCAAGGAGACCAAATTCTGTAATTTTGAAAACAAAATATTTTCCCATTCTTTCTAGATGCAGGATTTCAGCTGTCAACACTTTGTGGCCACCGGTGTTATATTTCTTGTTTCATAATGCACCAAATATTCTCAGTGCGTGACAGGTGTAGACCTCAGGCAGGCCAGTTTAGCACCCAGACTGTTAACTACAAAGCCATGTCATTGTAATATGAGCAGAATATGATGTTTGGAATCGTCTTGCAGGAATAAGCAAGGCATTCCTTGAAAGAGATGTCTGGATGGCAGTATATGTTGTTCCAAAACTTTTATATATTGTTCGGCATTAATGGTGTCTTCACAAATCTGCAAGTTACCCATGCCTTGTGCACTAGTGCACCCCCACACTATTTTGGATGCTGGCTGTTGAACTGTGTGCTAATAATGAGCCAGGTGGTCCCTCTGCTCTTTAGCCTGGAGGATGGATCGTCCATGAATTCTAAAAATATTTTCACAATCTGACTTGTCAGACAACGGGACAGTTTTCTACTTAGCCTCTGTCTATCTTTAATGAGCTTGGGCCCTGAGAAGGCAGCAGAGTTTCTGGATTTTGTTCAGATATGGTTTAATGTTTACATGATAAAGTTTTAACTTGCATTTGTGGATGCAGTGACTAACTTTGTTCATTAATAATAGTTTACAGATGTGTTCCTGAGCCCATGCAGTGATTTCCACTACAGAAACCTGACTTTTTTAAATGCAGTGCCGCCAAGGGCCTGAAACGAATAGCCATTCAATATTTGTTTTTGGCCATTTCCTTTGCATATAGAGATTTCCTAGGATTCTCAGAATCTTTGAATTATATAATGCATCTTAGAGGGAAAAATCCCCAGATTCTTTGCAATTTTGTTATTCTTAAATTTTTGAACTATTTGCCCATGCAGTCTTTCACAGAGTGGTGAAGCCCTCTCACTATCTTTCCTTCTGAATTATTTTTAGACCCAATTATGTTACTGATCTGTTGCCAATTAACCTAGCTGAGAGATGTTCCACCAGGTGCATTTCTTTCACGTTATACAAATTTTGTAGTCTGTTGTTGCCGCTGTCCCAACCTTTTTGAAACATGTTGCTGACATCAAATTCAAAACGAGGAGATATTTTTTGAAATCAATAAAATTTCTTAGTTTAAACATCTGTTTGTACTATTTTCAATAAAATTTAAGGTTTAAGTGATTTGCAAATCACTGCATTTCTGTTTTAATTTACATTTGACACAGTGTCCCAGCTTTTCTGGAAAAGGGGTCGGACAATATGCATTTAGAGGCTTAGTCATTAAGACTTTCCTTGTCTGGAAATGGCATAATATTAATTTTAATATTTCATTTGCCCTCTGTTTTGGTTTCTAATTGTGACTTCAGGGATGTGAGGATTCAGAAATCTTTTGATGAAGATTGGGGGGAGTGTGGATGCGATTTGCAGTAACGGCACAAGCTGTTCCGGAACATTTGCCATTTGAGCTGGGCCCAATACCCTGCGAAATTTACGAGGCTCGGAAATCCAGCTTCTTTGCTGCCTCTTGCAGTTTATAAGGGCTGCTTTCCAAACACACTTGCTGCCATTATGAAATAATGATTTTTACATCAGAGAGAGGAAACAGCCCTTCTAAAGGCATTTGTACTTCGACAGCTGTATCAGCTGGCTTCTGGTTACATTGGGAGTGTAGACTCTCTCAACTATCTCTGGCGGTTCTTCAACAATCTCAATGGGCAAGAAGTGGCACAATGCTACCAAAATCTTATCAATCCATGCAATATCTATACTGTTTATTCCTGGTCAGGGTCCCTAGAGCCTACCCTAGTATACAATGGGCGTCAGGCAGGAAAGTACCATAGACAGTCCACCAATCCATTGCAGGGATTTCACACAATATTCACGCACACCCATAAGCAAGTTAGAGCCTCTAGTTAGCCTGGTATGCACGCCCATGGACTGTGGAAAGAAACAGGATTACTGGTTGAGAACCTATGTTAAGATGAGGGGAACATGCAAACTCTACAAAAAATGGCCCCTGGCCTGTTTCAAACCCACAACCTTCTTGCTCTAAGAGTAGAGCACTACCCTCAGCACCACAGTGCCGCCCCAAAATTACTTGTTTTGGGAGAGGGAAAAAGTATTTGATATTGCATTGCATAATAAACCTTTAATGTGTCTAATTGGAGATTAACAGTCATTCTAATTCTGATAAGCAGTGTGCATTCGAGTTTATAAAATGAGGGATAGTGTTTGGTTTGCTTAATCTCGGTCTTGTCATTGACACTGTCACTACTCAGTAGGCTAATCAATGGGCTAAACACACACTGAATGTAAAGTCAGCGATGTACAACCCCAATTCCAAAATAGTTGGGACAAAGTGTAAATTATGAATAAAATCAAAAGGCAATGACTTTCAAATCACACCAGCCAGTATTTTATTCACAATAGAACAGAGATAACATAGCAAATGTTGAAACTGAGAAATTTTACAATTTTATCCACAAAATGAGCTCATTGCTGCTACAGGTCTCAAAATGTTGGGACAGGGGCCTGTTTACCATGGTGTAGCATCCTCTTCTTTTTAACACAGAGTAGAGGCGTCTGGGCATTGAGGAGACAAGTTTCTTGAGTTTAGCCATTGGAATTTGATCCCACTCTTGTTTAATACAGGCTTCCAGCTGCTGGAGAGTTTTGGGTCTCCTTTGACGGACTGTTCGTTTAATTATGCCCCAAATGTTCTCAATAAGTGAAAGATCAGGACTGCAGGCAGGCCAGTTCAGCAGACGGACTCTTCTACTACGAAGCTATACTGTTGTAATAGCTGCAGTATGTGGTTTTGCATTGTCCTGCTGAAATACACAAGGCCTTCCCTGGAATAGATGTCATCTGGTGGGGAGCATATGTTGCTCTAAAACCTTTATATACCTTTCAGCATTCATGGTGCTTTTTAAAACATGCAAGTGTCCCACACCATATGCACTAATACATCCTCATACCATCAGAGATGCTGGCTTTCAAACTGTATGCTGATAACAGGAGGGGTGGTCTTCCTCCTCTTTAGCCCGGAGGACACGACGCCCATGATTTCCAACAAGAATGTCAAATTTGGACTCGTCTGACCACAGGACACTTTGCCACTTTGCTACATTCCATTTTAAATGAGCCTTGGCCCACAGAACACGGCGGTGCTTCTGGATCATGTTAAACAATGGCTTCCTTTTTGCTTGATAGAGTTTTAGGTGGCATCTGTGGGTGGCATGGCGGACTGTGTTTACTGACAGTGGTTTCTTGAAGTATTCCTGGGCACATTGAGTAACATCAATGACAGAATCATGCCGGTGAGTGATGCAGTGGCGTCTGAGGGCCCGAAAATCACGGGCATCCAGTAAAGGTCTTCAACCTTGTCCCTTACGCACAGAGATTTTTCCAGTTTCTCTGAACCTTTTGATGATGTTATGCACTGTTGATGATGAGACCTTCAAAGCCTTTGCAATTTGACGTTGAGGAACATTGTTTTTAAAGTATTCCACAATTTTTTTACGCAAACCTTCACAGGTTGGAGAGCCTCTGGCCATCTTTACTTCTGAGAGACTCAGCCTCTCTAAGACATTCCTTTTATAGCCAATCATGTTACACACCTGATGCCAGTTAACTTAATTACTTGCTAAATGTTCTTTTAGCTGATTCTCTTATATATTTATTGCCTTTTCAGCCCTTTTATGCCTGTGTCCCAACTTTTTTGAGACCTATTGCAGCCAGAATAAGCTAATTTTGTGGATAAAAATGTAAAATGTCTCAGCTGTTCTATTCTATTCTGTTCTATGTTCTATTGTAAATAACATATTGGCTAATGTGATCTTTAAGTCATTCCATTTTGATTTTATTCACAGTTTACACTTCGTCCCAACTGTATTTCGGAATTGGGGTTGTGTAGCCCACTTGCACAGTTGGTGTAAAAACACATTATTTTCAGGGGGATTACTCACCATTAATTCTGTCGACTAATTTTGGCGATTTTCTCTTTGTGGGTAGCACGGGGAGTTTGCTCAGAGTAATTTTTTAGAAAACAGCGACACAAGCTTGAGGTTTGCATGTAGCATTAAAGGTAGCTACATCAGGGTAAAAGGGTATTACTTGAGGTCCAATCATATGCTTTACTGAAAAATCTATCAAAGATTTAAAGATGGTTCGTGCTGTATTTTTGACTTCAAGCTGTATAGTCTTTGGCTGGCTTGGGAGAGCTGGTTCAACTGTTAAGGTAAGATGATCTCAAAATTGAAGGCTACCTGACTGGTGGTCTACCAATTACAAATGTGGAAAAAAAATTGAACTTGGCCACATTTGATGGTCGGGGGGCAAAAAATTTTATCTTGTAATAGAGTTAAAAGTGACTCGTTCACTCTGCCACTATCAGCATTGTGCCCATAGCTGGGAGAGAAATTGTAACTTAATGTTCCTTGATTAGTTGTTCTGAAAATATTGTATGATCATTCTCTTCAGAGAAGTGTCACTGTAAAGTTGCCTTAAAGTTAAGTTATATCCTCATGAACACAGGATATCATTGTATGCAGACTATGTGATTCTTTTTTTGTCAAACTTATCAAACAGTGTCCAGACATTATTACATTTAATTGATAAATTTGGTCAGTTTTCTGGATATAGTATTAATAATGCAAAATCTTCTATACTTTTCTTGAACAAAGACAAAAGAACTAATCCAGTTATAAGTACACTCTTTGTGCAAAAATCTTCTATACTTTTCTTGAACAAAGACAAAAGAACTAATCCAGTTATAAGTACACCCTTTGTTGATGCGGGGGATGGGCTTTACCTATCTTGGAATTAAGATTACCCCCCGAATTAATATAGTTGTTAAAGCAAACAATGACCCGTTGATGAGAAAGGTACAAGACTTACTTGAGAAATGGACAACAATGCCAATATCAATGATTGGCCAGATCAACATAATTAAGATGACTATCTTGCCGAAATTCTTATATTTGTTTCAATCACTCCCAATGCCACTGCCAAAATCCTTTTTTAAAGAAATTAATAGTACATTTTGTAGATTTATCTAGAACAACAGAAAACCTAGACTAAGACTCAGATTATTGTATTTGCCATATGATAGGGGTGGATTGCAGATGCCCAGTTTACAGTGGTATTACTGGGCCGCCCAGCTGCGCAGTGCTATGTTTTATTTTGTCACACATTCTCCTCCAGCATGGGTTTATATTGAACAAGCATCAGTATCTAAGCTGCCATTAAGCCTACATTTATATTCAGCAGATTTTTAAAACTTTGAAGAAAAAAACAATGAACCCCTTCCTTAAAAACTCTATTGATATATGGTTTAAAGCTCATAGACATATTGGTGATACACCCCCCATCTCCCAATTTTCACCTATTTGGGATAATGAGCAGTTCACTCCTGGCAGGGCAGATGGTGGTTTTCAGATATGGGCCAACAGGAGGTGCAAAAAATTGGAGACTTATATGTTCAGGGCACTTTACTAACATTTAATGACCTTTGTTTGAAATATTCAATACCAAGAAAACACTTTTTTAAATACTGACAATTGAAGCACTTAATCTCATCAAAGTGTCACCAGGCAACACGTGAACCGCCACTGTCCTGCCTTGAGGACATTGTGTTAAAACACATGAATGGGAAACGGCAAATTTCTACACTATATACAGCAATTGTCTCACATGATGAGGAATCTAGTCATGATAGAAGGAGGGCATGGAGTTCAAGATATTGAAGAAGCTGAGTGGGCGACAGCTTGTTTAGAAGCTCTATCACAAACCATTAATACTCGAATGAATCTGCCACAACACAAGTGGTTAATGAGGACATACATAACCCCTGAGAAACTCAATAAATGGTCCCCTGGCATTCCAGATACATGTGTGAAATGTTTGACTGAGAAGGGTACTTTGATTCATTGTGTATGGGAATGTCCTAAGCTGGTAGCTTTTTGGAAAAGGGTCGTCCACACTCCAAGTATAATCACAGGTATTCAGGTACCCTGCGTAGCAAAACTTTGTCTTTTAGGAATATACCCAGATTGCTTTTCTGTTAACTCTAAGTGTAAGACTCTGATCAACTTTGGCCTCCTGCAGGCCAGGAGGATGGTTGCTTTATCTTGGAGAGAAACTGAAGTATCCTCTACACCAGTGGTTCTCAACGTCGGTCCTGGGGACCCCATGTGTGTGCTGGCTTTTGTTCCAACCACAATTGCAATTGTAGAACTTTAACAAGCTGTGACTGTCTTAATTAGGTGCTTTTCATGTTCAGAGTTGTTAATATATCTCTTTAGTCAAATGTTACATAGGAACATCCATACATGCAATGAAGAATAAAACACCCTTGAAGATAGTGTGTTTATTGCAATACTGCAAGTAATGTCAAGTAACATAACATGTCAAACAGATCAAATTATACACTGAGGAAATAAATAAACCCCAGATTAGGCTGCTGGACACAACTGTTTCAAGTTCTTTCAAAAAGCTTCAGGTGAACTTAATCAGATCAACATAACACAAAACTGGTTTGTTTGTGGACAACATTTGTCACGATGAGCCAAGTAGTTTTCACTAATTAGGAGCCATCTACATCATTAATTTGATTGGTTACATTGTTTTCTCTCATTTTATGCTGTTATTTCAGATATACTGCAATGTGTGAATGCTATTTTTGAAATTCTTGATGGCAAATAGATATTTCTGTTAAGTTGTGGGTTAAGAGGGCAAATAACTGCTCTAAACATTAAATGCACATAATTAAGACAAATTAGCAGATTGTTAAAATCCTACGATTGCAACTGTGGTTGGAACAAAAGCCAGCACACACATGGGGTCCCGACGTTGAGAACCACTGCTCTACACAATCTTGGATTAGAGAGATGGCAATGTGTGTTACATTAGAAAAGCTAACCTATATAACTTGGGGTAAAGTGCAAGAATTTGAAGAGGTGTGGGCACCCTTAATGGATTTTTTCAGGCAACAATAGATTATATTTATCTTTAAGACTATTGAATGTGACAATTTTATTTTTTTTAATTTTTTTTTTGTATGTGTGTGTATGCAGCGAGGTCTGCCTGCATTTCATTGTGCAACTAGTGTGGTATGTGTTGATGTTTGTATGTTATTATTGAAAATCAATAAAAAACATTGTTTTAAAACAAAAAAAAGTTAAGTTATATCATAAAGTAGAATGTATTTTTTGCACAGAGCAAGCTTTTATTTTTAAAAATATATATATAAAAAAACAGTTTTTATGCAACTGCATGCTTCCAACTTTGCAGAGGTATTAATGACTCAGTTCAGGGGTTGCATTTTTCAGGGCTTCATATCCTGTATGGGGTTTAATAAGTGAGAGCATCTGACATCAATTTCCATGGCATGGTGACACCATACATGCCAACTCTACCGCTTTTGGCGGTAGACTACCGCTTTCAGGGCGTTTCATTCTGAAAAAAAAGCCCCAAAAGCAGTAGTCTACCGCTAAAAGCGGTAGAGTTGGCATGTATGTGACAGTTGCTAGTGCTTTTTCCTTTCAGCAAAAATACCATGGTTTTGAATCCAGCCGAGGCCTCCCTTTGCAGGGTTCTCCCTATGTTCGTGCGAGTTTCCTCCAGGTACTTTGGTTTTCTTCCCACTGTCAAAGACATGCAGACTCTAAACAGGCCATGGTATGTGATCCCATAACTTATATGGACAATGGCACAATATCCCTTAAAAATGCAATCCATTAATCAACCATTCTGTCCCTCCAATCTTGCATCACCCAGTGGTTAATTATCTTTAGGCTGAAACATTTCACCTGTCCCATTAAAAAAGTCTAACCCACATTCGACTCCTGCATTATTTTCAAAAATTTTAGTAGCTTTTCACGAGAGTACTACGATGATGGCCAAACGAGGGTGTACATAACAATGAAAAAATAGTTCCTACACTTGGAGAAGTACATAAAGTTCAGGGAATTCAGTGTTGTGTTCACCTTTCTTTATGCAGCTGTTTTAAGGAGAGTTCATATTTGGTGTCTTTTAAGAGTCACAAAACTTTCTTTTCATGTTTGCCTATCACGATATTGCGTACAATGAAGCGTGATTCTTTGTCCATCGGGGTCTTTGGGAACAAGATAATTGTGCCCTTTGCAAGCTGAAATGGAGAGGGGAAAATGAGTTTATTGGCTTGTGTCATGTTGATGTTTGGGAACTGGGTGGAGGAGAGCTTCTCAGTCCTTCCATTCTGGCCATCTTGCCATCCCCAAGAACATTGGTTCCCAAACTTGTACCTGAATGTCCACTGCATATGCGGGTTTTGTCCCAACCAGCAATCTCAGAATTTTAAGAGTAGCTATTTTTTTTCTTCCTAATTATGCTACTGAGGAAAACAGGGATTATTTAACCTTTTAAGATATTTTTTTACGAATATCTATTTTAAAATTGTGAGATATTGCAGTGTGGCACCCCAACTTGAGGCCAATGTGTTTGTTACATGGCAAATATTATATGTAGCTAGCTATTAAGGTAGAAGAAAAGTGTGAGCAAGGAAAGTAGAGTCCGCACACTGTAGATATGCTCCCAGATAGTCAATTTATAGATGTTTCGACCTCGCGGTCTTCATCAGAATGAAGCCGGACAGAAAATCACTCCCATAAATAGATGTTAAAACACCGCCAATTGGCGTGGAGGGTACTGGGTCATATGAAGATAATTGGACCAATAAAACCTACACAAACGAGACCCTCTAAGAAATAAACAATTACCGGTACAAATAAATCCACTTCAATCAAGTACAAATAATTGACTATAAAAAACTAAACCCAAGTACACACCCAAAAAAAGAAAAAAAGGGAAAAAAACATAAGACAAAGTAATATAGCAGCACATAGGCAATATAGAATAACCCCTTCAAGAAATACATCAGGTAATTAATATCCAATACATATAGATGTGGGGATTGGAAAGTACATCACAAGTTAAAAGACAAAGGAGTACAGGCTACATGCAAGAATATGTACATATATACAATCTGCAGAAATCAAGTGAAACCCACCTACAAGAAAGGCCTAATATCAAATGACTTGATGAGTCCCCAGGTGACCGTGTCTAATGTGGCTATCCAAAATGCTTCTCACTTGAGAAGTAAAGCATTAATATCTCCTCCCCTAGGTGGAAGGTTGACATGCTCAATCCCAGTATATTTCAGTGAAGAAATACAGTGTTGAGCCTGAAAGAAATGAAAGACACAGGGTTTTTGAAGTCCACTTCTGTGCTCAGAGATCCTCGTTTTCAAAGATCTAGATGATTGGCCAATACAGGCCAGACCACAGTCATATTTGATCATGTAGATGATATTTGAGGTGGAACAACTGATTATTCCCTTGATTTTAAAACGTTTCCCAGTAACGGGGTGATTAAAGGTGTGGCATTTATAGGTGAAATTGCATTGCGTACATCTACCACATTTGTAATTGCCCTCCGGAACACCAGATAAGAAGTGTGTAGGTGTCGGCTGTCTTAAATACGACCTAACCAATATATTTTTTTAAATTGGGTGGTCTTTTATAGACAATCCGATGGGGTACTATAAAAATATTGTTAAGGGCAGGATCCGTACGTACAATGTGTCAATGCTTATTGATTATTCTTTCAAACTACCCACCAAGGGGAGAGTATTGAATTAGACAATTGATGCATTGTGCGCCATCATTTTTCTCTTTAGTAGAAAGACAATCCAGCTAGGTGTAACCACGTAATTTATCGAAAGCTGGTTGAATCCACTCCTGAGGATAACCACGCTGCCGGAAACGCGACTCAAGATCTTTAGAATGCGCCTTAAAAGAATCGTCTGAGCTACAGATTCTGCGAATGCATTTGAACTGGCTAATAGGGACACCCTTTTTAACAGGTGTAGGATGGTAGCTGCTTGCATGTAATAAGGAATTACGATCAGTAGGTTTCCTATACAAGTCTATGCTTAATCGGTCGTTCGTTTTAAGAACCATGACATCTAAAAAATTTATGTTGGAGCTGTCATAACACATGGTAAAATTCAGATGTTCATTACTTTCATTTAAAAATGCATGAAAGGACGCCAGTTCAATTGCAGATCCAGTCCAAAGCATAAAAATATTGTCTATGTAACTTTTCCATATTCGAATGTGAGGTAGAAAAGGATTACTGTCAAAATTTAGAATATAATTCGTTTCGAAAAGCCCAACGTAAAGGTTAGCGTAATTAGGAGCCATTTTGCTCCCCATAGCTGTGCCACATTTCTGTAGATAAAAGGCAATTTCAATAAGAAAAAATTATTGGTCAGTACTATTTCAGTCAGGCGTTTAAAACAAGCAGTACTGGGAACCAGATCAGTTCTCTTATTCAGAAAGTGCTCAACGGCCTCAAGACCCCCTTTGTGTGGAATACAGGTGTATAACGATTCCACATCAAAAGTGACCAACAAGGACTCCTTTTCTATCGACTCTACACCCAGCACAAGCTGAATGAACCCCCTGGAGTCCCTCACATAAGATGGTAGTGAAAAAACATGCGGTTTGAGGTAATGGTCAATGAATGCAGACATTTTTTCAGTTAGGGAACCAATTCCAGACACAATAGGTCTACCAGGAGGGACCGTAGCATACGTCTTATGTATTTTAGGTAACGTATAAATGACAGGGGTAACGGGATTATCCACTTTCATGTAATGATATTCACTCTTACTGATGTCACCAGAGCCTAAAAAGCCCTTAAGTAAAAAATCAATATGTTCCTTAAAAACCCGAGTAGGGTCGCCATTCAATTTCTCATAAAACACGTGATTAGCAAGTTGTCTATTTATCTCACCAATATAGGCATCTCTGTCTTGTAAAACAATGGCACCTCATTTGTCCGCAGATTGAACCACCACAGAAGTATCACGTTTAAGTTCTAACAGAGCAGTGCGGTGGGAATTGGAAAGATTATTGGTAACCTTGTATTGACATTTTTTACCCAACAGTTTAGAAACATGACTCTCTACTAATCTACAATATGTGTCTAAGGAAGAATTCCTGTGTTTAGGAGGAATAAAATTTGATTTTTTCTTAAAAGGAGTATTTCTATTAACAGAGTCAGTACTAGACTCATTAATGCCCTCCTCAGGGATGCCCGAA